>OZ002741.1:42622475-45022475 GCA_963924295.1 Dioctria rufipes | reverse complement strand
GCTGAACTTGTCCTGATCCAAAGCCTTTCTCAAATCAGAGGTCACCTTCGAAACTGCAGTCTCACAGCTATGGAATTATCGAAAACCCTATTGATAACCTACAAGAAAATTATTGGTCTCGACAAATTCGACTATCTGCTTATATAATAGCTTTTCTAAGACTTTGGATATGAAACATAATAAACTTATTGGAAGTCATCTGGTGATTCAGAAGAAGAATTCTTTGCAATAGGAAGAAACAGTTGCTATCTTCCAGGCATTTGGAAAACAGGATGACGTAAAGGATGAGTTAACTATATGCAAACGAAATTTACCAATAAAAGGAAGTAAAATCTTAACGAACCTAGGTGGAAGATTGTCAGACCCAACTGCCTCAGATTTGATTGAATTTACTGAATCCACAATCTCATTGTAGTCGACTACACGAAAGTAGAAACAGTTGGTATTGATATTAGATGAGATATTTTTTATTTTTTATGTGAGAAGCAGCCAACTAACTGCCACTCTGGGCAGAGCTGATAGACGTGAAAAATATGTTCAAGTCTTCAGGATTTAAATCACAAGTAATTTTATTCCTTTTACCCCCAAAGACACCTGCATTCCGCAAATTTCGCCTCAAGGCTTTAGGCCTGAGATTCTGGTAAAATTTGGGGCTGAAATATTATCATTTTACTCGCCTAATTTCTGAAGTCACCTTGTTGCGGACAGCTTTATATAAAGCTCGTGTTTCCTAGGTCTGAGTATGCCTCCACCGTTGGTACAGGTATTCACGCTCAGCAATGAGAGATCGAATACGAGGTGAAAACCACGGACAACCCCTGCAAACAGGCTCTTTTAATTTTAATATGTACATATCTTGCATAGAGGTAATCCTAATCGCTTCATTAGAAAGATAATCGATTGTAAAAAAAATAGATTTCCGACTCTGAATTTTAGTTTAAAAAATTTATAAAAAGTAGAAAAATTTGATTTTCTAATAGGCCTTTTCTATAACTAAGTTTTCTTAAACTGGAAAAAAATCAACAAAAAATATTTTCAAATTAAAAAGTTATGAAAGAAAACGTTGACAGGTTTTCTGGAAATCCAAAATAGAAAAAGAAACTAATATTTTCGATTTAAGCGACCTCTAAGCATTAATTAATTTCATTAGAATTTTCCATAGAAATTTGAAATTACATTAGCTAACAAATTCTGAATGAGCATTTAGACATTTTATTTAACTTTCTTGTTTTTTGGGCCACCCTTCAAGGCAAAGCGGACCATGTAAGGTTGTCATTGGCAAGTATTATGTATGAGGGGACCGCGCCGAAAATTAGAATTATTCAATTTTTTTTCGAATTCCTAACTACACGAGTGAGTGACGTAAAGCAATGAAGTTCAAATGCTTAAGGGCTTGTTCACGAGCGCGATTTATCGCATGCGGCAGAGCTCTGATTGGCTGCAGCAATGTTGTTGTCGCTGAACATGCTTACTCTTTCTACGTTTCGTGCGATACCAAAATTTATCGCAGCAATGCTCTTAGTTTGGTGCGATTTTCACTTTAACCTCAACATTTATGTTTGTTTACATTTGTAATCGGATACTAAAGCTCCGCAGTGATGTCGAAATTTATTATAATATGTAAATATATAAATATAAAAACATAAATATATGTAAATTTCACACTAATGTCTACTTGCCACTAAAAAACTAAAAAAATTAAGTTGTAGCCTCTGTCAACCTTGTGAACGTATCGCGCGATAAAAACCAGTCGCAAATAGAGATAGATCTATGTAAAGAACAGGACGTCACCAAAATATCGCACGTATCGTATCGCGCTCGTGAACAGGAGTTAATATGACTGCTAACTATCATAACTCGAACCGCACAATATTTCACATACATAAATCTAGATTAAACTTAAATGAATTCAATTGAAAGAACTTTTAAGCTTTAACACTCGTTTAAATCAACTTCCATAGAACTAGTAAAAAAGATAGAATTAATCTAAGTAATTCTTATCATACCCCAGATGACATCCATCTGTGCAAATTTGATTGTTGAAGTAGTTTTTGGCATATATTTCTAGAACGGTTCGTCTGACAGTAAAAACGATTATTAACAATTTCAAATGATTTTGTATTCTGAAGAACTTTTCAGTACAATAAAAATGAATAAGCTTATCGTTTTCACAGTATATACGTAAAAAAAACAAATTTTGTATGGCGACACCATGAACGGGTTACCCAATTTAGTCCATTTTTGAAATTATATTTTCTATTGCTATGAAAACGCCGTGTTCAAAATTGCAGCTCTCTACGTTGAAGCGTTCTTGACCTTAATTCTAAATTTACTTTTTTTTTTAAAGTCCGTATGCAAAATTTCAGCTTTCTAAGTAGGTACACACGTTCTCGAATTATCGTGTGGACGGAGCGATAGACGGAACGTCAGACAGATGACATGCAAAAATCAAAATAAATTTTAATATTATGGGTGGGTATCCAACACGCTCTACCAGCATTAAAGGCGCCATACACCATCAGTTTTGCCGTGGTTTTAAAAACCATGTTTTAGTCGAGATAAGAACAAAAAACGTGAGCAAGAAAAAGCCCCACACACCATCCGTCTTGACCACGTTTTGCCGCTAACAAGTGCAAATTTCAAAATTTTTAAAGATACGATAAGTAATCAAATTAAATGGAGGAAGAAGCTTTAATTGCATTAGGATTGCTGTTGGTATTGGGGAAGAAAGACCGACTGAAGCTTAAAAGAAAATGGGCAAAAGGACTTGAGCCAGACTATTGGTTTAATTATTTGCGTATGGATGAAGGAACATATTCGCAGTTGTTACAGGCTGTTACTCCTCATATTAAACGGCAAGATACTGTTTTGAGGGAAGCAATAACGCCACATGAACGTCTAACTGCCACTTTGAGATTCCTATGTACTGGAAGAAACTATGAGGACTTGAAATTTTCTGCAATTATATCAGCCCAATCTTTAGGAAAAATCATCCCGGAAATCTGTCTGGTTTTATAAAAGCGCTGGAACATTTTATGAGAGTAAAACGTGAAAACTCCGCCCCTTCTCATTTATTTACAAAAATGAAACATTTGCCATTTTTTTTTTATTATTATATTTTTCTTTCTTTCTTCCTTTTCTTGCCGTGTACATTATTTTACATTTAGTAAAACACTCAGAAATGTCGCCTACTTCTTATTATTAAGTTAACTTTGATTATGAACGAGCAAAACAGTAAAACCGCGGCAAAACTGATGGTGTATGGCCTTGCCCACGTTTTGAGAAAGATATTTCTGGCATGACCTGAATTCTGGTTTTAGTAGATATCCGAACCTCAAAACGTGGGGTTTGCCATACACCATCAGTTTTACCGGGGTTGTACAGTAAAACCACGGCAAAACTGACGATGTATGGCCTGCTTTAGGCTTGAAACATAATTGGAGCTATGCACCCAGCTTTATCGCCAGCTTTCTGCTAAAGCTGACTGAAAAAGCAGCATTGAACACAACTGGCGTTCTTGACATTTGCAACTTTAACTTGTTTACATTGAGAACTTTTATTAAGGAACGACAGTTGTTAATGCATCCGATTATCCAAAATTACGAAAAATTCATGCTCTTTTGGATAGTTTTCGAGATGTACCAAATATATGTAAAAATAATACTGAGTTTTATTTTATGTCCCACAGGAACTGCTTATCTTTTACCAACTCAATAAGTTTTCTTACATTTTAATATTTTTTTTGTAGCTGTTTACTTCTTAAATGTGTCAACAGAAGCCATTCACATCTGTTATTCGACATTCGCACTGTTGGCAACATTAAGGGACCATCTCAGTGTAAAATTTTTGAAAAATCGATTTTTTTTGTCTCATCTTGAAGTACATATAGTTGCGCGTGTTCTGTCAAATTTTCAAATTAAAATTCGCATTATTACGGTCGCTACAACCTTTCTTAGAAAAAGAGATTGGAGCGTAAAGCGACGCGCGTCATTTCTTTTGTTCCATCCCTAACGGCACATCCCTACCTAGGATTCTTACCTGCTCTTCTATAACCGAAATAGAGTGGTCAAATTCGTCAGTTTCGTGTTGTTTTCTTATTCAGAATGGATTTTGTATGAAGATGGGATGGCCTATTGATTCTAAATAGACAATTTATGTAAAAAAAACCCTCCTTCAAACTTTAAACGCGTTTTTCTCGAAATGACATTTTTACAAACGGTGTCAACTCCCAGAGGGAGAGTTTTCAAGCTATCGATTTGAAATTTTTACGGAATTTTCTTTACTTCATTCTTTATGTCCCTATGGAAGTTTTTTTTGTTTTGAAATCTTCCTATTTTTTCACACGAAAAACTGTTGAAAAACGGCTAAATTTCGAATTTTTTCCTCAAGCCGTCGCCATTTTGTCAAATTTCAAAAAAAAAAAAAAAAAACCTCCATAGGGACATACCGGCTTCCCTACAGATTAACAATCAATTTGATTTTTTCTTTCAGATTCAAACTGCGGCCACAAGCGTGCCCTCATTTTTTTAACTCACTTTCTAAAATAATTATTAACAACAAGTAAAAATAAATAAAAAATAACGAAAAAAATATTTTTGTATTGCTAAAGAGTGGTCTTATTCGTAAAAAAAAATCATCCCATTCATCATTTTCGAACCGCACTTCTTTCACACATACGAGTATAAGGCCTAATAAAGGACTGTAAGGCTATGGCTCGGAACATAAAAAAGGCAACGATTAGGCTCATAGCCGATTATGTCACCACTAGATTAAACTCAGATTTGATAAGAATTTCATTCTGGGACGGTATTCTGACACACTGCCGTTCGCTTGACTCGATTTCTTTTATCGAATGGTATCGATAATATTGTACGTATGCACCGAGAATTATTTTGGATACAATTAACCTCAGAACAATATCGCCAGTAATCAAGTATGTACTAGACAATATTCATATGTAAGTCTGATGATCAATTCCAGTTAAGTAATAGGGTCTGAGTTAGGAATACATAACATGTATGACTTGTATCTATCATTTAATCATATCTACAGTCACTTTAGCACAAAATAAATAATTACTTAATTTAATCCGATAATAAGATTTGAGTAACAAAACTCAAAACAACTCAATTGTCAGAATAAGAATATTATAAGATAATTAGTTAAAGAAAAATAAATGTATAAAAGGCGCTAGTTTTAAAAAGTCTTTGTAAAATTTTTGTGCAATCTTTTTTCAAAAGTTACAGTTGGTAGAAGTTCTCATGAAATTAAGTTACGAGTGAAATATTACAAGATTTTATTTCAACGTACCCCAAATCTATAATTTCACTGAAAAAAATATTTGCACATAGCAACTAAAGTTATTTAATATATTTTTGTAAAAATAAATTAGGAAACAAGAAGAGATTTGTTCAAGAAAAGAAGAATTAAAAAAAATCAAACTCGCTTTGCAAACTTTACAAATAAAGGCAGAAAGTGTGAAAGCGCAGATTACATACAACCAAAAAAAGTAGCATACGAATCATCTCATATACCCTAGACGAAACGATAGGCTATACTAAGTTTGTCATTCTGTTTGTGACGCATAGAAATAATGCTGGTAAAGTAAAATGGGTTGGACGCCGCCCGCGCATATTAAAAGTTATTGTAATGGTTTTTCTTGTCCGATGATCTGATTGTCTGATGGTCTAGCGAAATCACTCAGCCAATGCATCGTTGATCAAGAATTGGTGTCTGAGACTGCCTAGATGTTTGCACTTAGAAAGTATGGCGTCAGAGACTGTCTAAGTTAGGATGGTTATTAAAGGCAATAGTCATCAATAACTAAAACAAAATTATTCGATTAATGAACTGGAACAATTCAAATATTTCAACATTGCGCATTCCAAGCATGGCATGCAAAGTTCATTGGGGTCATTGCAGCACATAAACAATGAGCCCGTTTAGACCGTGCCATTTAGAACTAGTTTTACGTAGAACTAATATGAAGTGGTGTAAACATGCCGTATTACGAAAAACTAGTCCTACTTTAATCCTGTATTTGATGTGGTATTGACCTACAAAATTAGTATTAAACGTAGACATAAACCTCAAATAAGGCATTGTTTACAAACTTGAATTTGTTATATTCATTCATGGAGAGAATTGCTATTTTGTTTTAATGAAAATGAGTGAAATTAAGAAGGAAAAAAGTGCGACTGGTCAGAGGGTGGGACAAATTCTTTTATAGACCTTTGACTTATTGAAGAAAGTATTCCGTCCGTAATGGATGGTAAAATAATTATTTTTATTTTTTTATTATCTTAAAAAGCTCAAAAATCACAGTAGCAATCCCAAAAAGTCATGTGTCCAATATTTATTAATAATAATAAAATTGAAAAAGTCGGTGAACTTCCTAAACTCTGAAATATTTACTTTCAGAAACGTCAAAGCAAGTCCAATTAAGCTCAATCAGACTGTCTGTGAGTGGCTTATTCACGTAAACTGTATTCGCTTGATATCCCGTTTCCTTGTTAGTTATTTATTCAATGGCTGCATACTATAAATCTTACTAGATTTTAGTAAAATTTTATGAACCGATTGAACACATTCTCACTAGTAAATTCACCCTTATTTTCACTCACGCTTTCACTGCAATGAATTAGTTAATGACTTAAGTGTCAAAGAGTAATGCACGAATTTCGAATGACATCTCTGTGTTAAAATTTACAGGTGTTGGGAATGTATATTAGTGTAAATATGTTCATTACTTCATTAATGATGTAATTAATAGTTTTCCCACTGGGCTCCATCGTGTCGGAATTTCCTAACATTATATTAAATGGCACTCATTTTTATATAGCCTGTAGACGTTGTCAAACACGTTCGTTATTAATCGTTCAATAAGAAATTGGTGACATGTTATCTACTATGAGATAGAAGCTCTTTTTCTTGATATTATTATAGTCCAATACAATTCTATGTTTGAAACACTTTATTTAGTTTCCTCTTATTGATTGCTGTAGTTATGTCCTTCATATTCTACCGTTTCTAATTATTTCAGCATTAGCAATATTCAAGCTGAGACAACTTACAACTAGATAAGAAAATCTCCATATAAATCCGGATCACTTTTTGAAAGCTCTTTAACTTTTTAGTCAACCAAAGAAAGCTATCATTGGTAAGAATTTATGTGATATACTACAGCAAGAGAGAGTGAGAGAATGTGTAGAGCTTTCTATTAGAGGGGTATTAGTTCGTTTTAGTTGGACCGCGATTTTGTGAAGTTTTGCACATCTAGATGTAAGTTGTCTCAGATTCAAGTATGAATGTAAGGTGAATTAGCCGCTTTTATTATTTCTTTTATTTTAATATGTTACGTAAAGTTATTGTTAGCTCCTATATTTCACTTCCTTTTCTTCACTTATCAGTTTACTGCCTCTTTAAATTTAAAATATGCAATTCACCTTCACCGTCCCTTCCCTTTAGTAGGTCTTTAAACTGAAAGACTGCGATAATGTTTTGTATAATTTACTTATATAAAACAATTTATTGAATACTTAAAAATTTATAAAAAAAAAAAAAAAGAGTTTAACACAACCAATAAGAATTGCGGCCTGAACAAAAAAAGGTAATAACAAATTCGTGTACCTGTACATATGTAGTATGTACTTACATTTATAACATTTATATAATTATCACTAATTAGATCGGTTGAGAAAAAAACACACAGAGAATCTACGCAAATCAACGGTTAAAAGGCATAATATAATTGTAATATTAAATTATTATGTATGTATCTTATAAAATTCATATGAATTACAGTTTTAACATGAATAAGCTTAATAAAATCTCATAAAAAATATCACAAAATTTATGCAAAAGATTTCACAAAATATCAATATAGAGCAAGTTCCACTTTTGTTCATAGTTGAGTTTTGATTAAATTTTTTTTTAGTAGCAACACTTAAATATTGTTTAAAGCATTCATATAATATTTTTTTTATTATTAAGGATTAAATTAAAAACCTTCTTAATAGTAAAATTTCCAGCATTTCAAAGAACAACATAACGAAAAATTATCTAGTTATGCAAACTTATTCCTTAATGGTTTCCAATGCCAAAACTTAGACCTGTTTTAGTAGTAACTAGAACGTAATATCTAACAAAGCTCTTCTCCAGTATAACTGTAAAGATAACGACGTACTTTAATTAATTAACGACGAATTAAATAAATTGGTACACATTAGCGTCGACTTCATGAACGTACTTAAAATAACTGAGATTGAGCTAAAGATTATAGGGAAAGGAAAGTTTTATTTTTCAGAAATAGTCTTGTGTGTGTGTGTGTGTGACTGATATGAATTTGGCGTTGAAGAAAATTGTGAGTTTTGATTAAAAAATTTAAGGTAAGCTGTAAAAGTATCAATTTAAGTACGAGCATCATACATAGTTAGAGAGATGAATTCAATAATGGGTCAGGTGTTGTCCATGGATGATGGTTTTATGATTAGATTAATTATACCCTTAAGCCTAGTACGGATTTCGAGTAAAAAGTGACATTTCCATGTGAATTTTACCACTGGTAAAATCCCAAGAAAAATCTTACTGAGGTCTTTACTAGTCCAGTACGGAGTTCACTGGTAAAATGTGCCGTTTTCTCTATTATAAGATAGATGGCGCTTTAAAGGTCTTCACTTATTTTACTGGCCATTTTAAAAACTTTAGTAATATTTTGACATTTCTTTGATTATTGGCAAAGCGAGTTTATTCAGTTTTGTCCATAGGGCCTTCTCACACGAGAAGTTTTTAAGGAAAGAAAGAAGAATTTCCTCTCCTGTGCTGAGACCTGACATCACAATAATGTTGCTCCGCCTAGTTCCTTTTACCTTACCGAAATTAATTGTGTGCGTGTTCAATTAAGTCACAGTTTTTGATATAAACAATAACTGTATCACGAATTCACAACACGTAATGATTATTAAATTATTATATTATCACCTCAAATCGCAAATGGCTGGAGCTAATTTGCTTGCAGTAGAAAGGGCACCAGGAAAAATCTCAAAAATTATAAAATTATAAATTTTGCGATATAATGGTATCGTCTCTATTAAATTTCTTCAGGACATATCATATCATATTAGATTTGAAAATTATAAAAAATTATAAAAATTAAAAAAAAAAGAATTTTGGTAGTTTTGACAGAATATCAGAAAAACTAACTATTCAGCAGCACAATTTATTAAAAAAAAAACTTATTTTCAAATGAATAAATAAATGATTTGTTTCCGAAATTGTGACTGTATGATGGTTTTTGCAATTTCCTTGAATAAATTTTTTACGAAAGTTGCTTTAAAGCGTTTAAGGATTCTTTTTTTTTCTTTTTAAATTGGTGTATAGTATAGTAGTATTGAATACTCAATGCATACAGAAAGTAGATTTATTCTCTTCTCATAATGATTTTCAAGAAAATCTTTTATTTATACTATGAAAACAACGTAATGGGGATCAAACACCGAGGTAAGAACTAAAGGAGATGCAAACGCACATTGACACTGAAATTGTTTGTACATAAGCGCCATAATTGTACAACCTGTGCGCAATTTCAATCGCATTTATTTTCATATACTCAAAAGTATTTACTGAATTTGCAAACATGAACATGAAAAAGTTAATAATTAAGAAGAAAAGTTCAGTAGTAAAAAGTTTGTGACTAATATTTACGTTTCCCTACGGTTATTTTAGGGGTTTTCCTGCGTCAATGCGCCAAGCCCAAAACAAGCCAAACCAGAGTATGGTTTGACAGCGAAGACCAAAAATGGCGGAATGAAACATACACAAATGCAGGGCAATTTCGGGTACGCTCATGTACACGGATCGTACATATTAGGTCTGTCTGTTTACTTTTGAGTAAAAATCTTTGCGTAAAAATCAAGTAAAAACTTTTATGCGGTAGAGGGGATAAATCAAGAAAAGTTACCAGACACTTTTCGAGTAAATTTTGTTTAGCTTGTCTTGTGTCAAAAATTTGGCTGCTACCTTTCCGTCTGAAACAGAAAACAATTAATTAATTTGAAATACGTTTTAAAAAACCCACCCTCTTTAATATTTTTTTTTTAATTTCGACTCTTTAGATTATCATTTTACATTCTTTCGATAACCCAACAAACGGCTTAACCTCAAATTTAATACTTTTGACAGTCAGCTGATTGCATATCAAAGTTACACATCCTCTTGATCATGAGTAAAAATGTGCAACTTTGTGCAAGAGGGGAAACGTATAAATTTACTCGATTTTTACTAGTTAAAAGTAAACAGACGGTTTGTGAGTAAAAATGCGTAAAAGTTTTTACACCGAGTAAAAACTTTCGAGTAAACAGACAGACCTATTAGATTGCATCTTCTTTAGTTATTACCTCGTTGGGATCAAAACAAAAAATTGACATTTGGTTCACCCAAAAAATTTCACGTCCTCAATAAATTCATTCATTTTCATCTTGATTTTTCTTAGCTTTCTCGGAAAGAGAAATCTTACCGAAATCATATCAATCATATAAGATGTAGAATTAGTCTTCAGTATCTTAACACATGGATATTGTTACAATCAAATTCCGGTAGAAATCAAGCTGCCCAATATGAAAAAACAATCTCTGTTTATTAAAGATGCACTTCCTCAGCAGTAATTATTTTTTAATTAGTCTTCAAATCTGGGTATATCTTTTTATGCTATCAGTTCTAAGTTTCAGTGAGTTTCAGTGAAGTATAATTTTTTGTTAAATAAAATAGTTTAATCGGAGCAATAAGCTAAGTAAGAAAATATCGCGATGAAAAAACTGCTTCTATAGGAAATCAGCAAAAGGTTACTCTTCGGGAGGTTCCAACTCTCCCGTTTTCCACTCTTAGTTCCTCCGTCGCATAAGAAACTATGTCACAGTTCAAATTTTTTTTTAATAGTACGGAAACTCTCTCCCAATTTAATAAAAGCTCAAATATACATATTCCTACCTCCTTCAATTCTGGCTAAGACTATAAATTCTAAAGAAACAATTACTAATTTACTACTCGTGCCTTGTTGCAAGGGAGTAAACCTAGCATGCTAGCAAATAATTAGTCTACAAGCATAATGAAGAGTAGCATTTGGATCATAATAAGAGGATGTTCAGCCTGAAGAGTGTTCACGTTGGCGCGATTAAGACAGCGCGTTGAGAATCGTTGTGCTTGTGCATTGAGTGAGTAATATATTGTGATTCCGCATTTGTGAAATATTCGACGATATGGATACTGGTAAACTAATTGAGGGTATTCGTAACCGTCCGGCTGTATGGGACATGAAAAACAGTAATTATTCTAGCGAAATCTAACTAGAAAACTATGGGATGAAGTTGCAATAGAAGTAAAATGTACTCAAAAGTAGCACTTGTCATCCGAAAATACTGCAATTTTCTTTTTAAAGACTTTTTTATTTTAAAATATGAATTTTCATAGAGAAAAATCAGCATTGTGTTTGTATGGACATGTTTAACGCTCAAATATCAACTGCTCGAAACAACTTCGAATTGAATAGAAATCTTCTGCATTTTCATATTTTTTGTTTCTCCAGGCTGAACACAGCTTAAGATATATCTTTTTATAGAATTTAAAGTCTCGGCCAAGAGTTGGTAGACGGCATGCGTATAAACATATTTCTTAACTTTTTATTTAGGGATATAGGCGAGAGTATAGATGTCATGAAAGCATTTTAGCATAATCTAATGACTAATCAAGTAAAAATAATACCCAGTAACGAGCCTTGAATAATCAGATGATTTCTTGAACGAACAGAATATATATGTAATGCAGATATATAATTTCTATGTATATTAGAAGTTAAATTTCTAATATACATTCCATGATTTGATTGTCTATGCAACTGGGTTTATGTATCAAACAATCCCCGAGGTATTTAATTTTAAAAGTAATATTATTGCCTAAGCTATTAGAAATGTGTGTTAAAAGCTATATAAAAATCACATAAATAGCTATAAACATATTTTCTTAATGTAATAATTAAAGTGGAACTGCTCCAAAGCTTTATACTTAAGAAATAAATCGATTAATTATTAAATATAAATAATAATTTTAGCTAAACTTAAATCTAAATGTGTTTGGCAATTACAGACATTTTTGATCTTACAGTAGTTGTTCAAATTTATGTATTCTGTATATAACACAAGCGAATGAAAACTACAAACTGACTTGAAAATGGTTTCAAGCTAGTCTTGATATATAATATATAAAATATATAACCAAAAAGGAAAATGCGAGGTGTAAGTTGATGTCGATCATTAAGTCTGAAATGGGGTTAAACAGATCAACCCCACAGTTATGCCATCATAAGAAATTGTTATATAAATAAAAATAGTTATGGCAATTATTATTTAGAAGAAAACCATTGAAAACACCGAAAATCGCCACTTTCCTAATTAGTTTCACACCATTACACCACAATTACTTTTTTTTTTTATATATATATTTTCTATAAAAATTTGTTTAAACGTTTTTGAGCTTAATTTACAACCTTACTTAAGATAATTCAACTGCATATACTAAAATTATGTTTCTTTGAGGTAAGAAATTTATATACCTAAATCCCTAAACAGATACAGGACCGGTATCTGGTGTATCAGACGTAATTATTTCATCATCATATTTAGACGGATCATTTATTTTATACTTATCTGGTGGACAATGACCAGGGGCTGTTGGTTCTCCAGGGGCATGAATAACTAAATCTAATTCAGACTGTGATAAATTGCCGCTCATTAATTTCTCCATACGAATAAAATTCATTGTTGGCTCTTTTTGATCAGGTTCTACTGGTTGTGGTTGTGGTGTAGTACTTGGATCTTTTCCAGCACGTTCTATTGAGATTATTGTAAATTTATTATTATTATTTTTATTTGTTTTATGTTTTTATTAATTTTTTTTACATACCTGCTCTAGCACGAAGTGTTTCCTGTCGGATAATTATTTCATTTGTTATATATGCTTCACGACGTATTTGATCACGCAAATCAATGCTCATATCTGGGATACACCAACGGACTACGATCATTACAAGTGCTACAATATTCTGGGAATTTACAGAAAATAAATATTATCAAATTTAATTTGTATTATTTATGTTCTAATTGCATTTGTCAAAGTTTGTATCAACAAGGGAGCCACTTCTCAGTCATTTTATTTATTCTGACGTAGCGGCCAGCTTGCGGGCTACAAATCAAATGAATAATAAAAACAAATAGGCAATATCTCGCAACGCATTTTAACTCTATCAATGATAAAATGTTAGAAATGTGTGACGGATTCCCTTAGTCACACAGAGTAACATAGCCTTCACTTTCCTAAATGAGATTTTCGAGACCCTAAACAGAATAAATTTTATTTAATCTAGTAGACTAAGCAAGATGTCTCGAAGATGTTTCAGAATCAACAGATAAAAGAAACCCATGGAAGTTCTCGGGGTAGTACGTGCTACACCGACACGACATCCTCCACTAAGAAAACTATTCTGTTGAGGAAGTATATCTCAAAAAATCTTAAAAAATGCTAACTACCGAAAGGAAATTCCTTCGCTTTTAAGTATTAGGGGCTATATCTGATCTAAATTTTCATTACACATTACTTTTGGTTGTAGTTCAGTTTTGTGATTAAATGAATGTAATTAAAGGCGAAATCTAAAGATCCGTACTCAACAAGAAATCGTAACTTGTGACCATTACAAAAGCAGTCGACCTAAAATTTGAAGATTAAAAAAAAAAAAAAAGAGTGTTTTTATGAAGAAGTCACAAATTATGATCGCTTCGCTGTGTAAAATTTCAAAATAGGAGAAAACTAATTCCATACCATTTTTACCGTCAAAGGCTACGCGGATGACCTAGTAGTCACGATACGGGGCAAGCATGACCAAGTCATATCCGACCTCATGCAAAAAGCCCTTTATAAAGTCCGCACTTGGTGCTTAACTAAAGGCCTCAGTGTAAACCCAAACAAAACGGTTATCGTTCCGTTCACGAGAAGATCAAAGCTTTCACTAAAGGCTCCTCTGCTCGATAACACGGAATTGATATTTTCAGAAGAAGTCAAATATCTGGGGGTCACCTTAGATAAGAAACTTTCCTGGAATTCGCATCTGTCTAGAGTGACGGAAAGAGCGATAGGATCTCTCTACACGTGCCGTCGCTTCATTGGCCGAACATGGGGTCTGAAGCCAAAAATGATGTACTGGATGTACACCACGGTTTTTAGACCCATGGTCACCTATGCGGCCCTCGCATGGTGGCCAAAAACTAATGAAAAGAAGGCTGAGGCTCTGCTTCAAAAAACACAACGGCTTGCCTGTCTAGGAATAACTGGTGCCATGAGGACCTGTCCTACAGCAGCCATGGAAGCCTTACTAAACCTTCCACCCCTACATCTGCAGGTGAAAAAGGAAGCAATCTCCAGTGCTATTAGACTGCAAAAGGAGAAACAGTTAAAACCAGGGAATCTGGTTGGTCATTTAAGTATCTTAAAACAGATACGCTTTGAGCAAATGACGACAATATCTGATATAATCACACCCAAGGTGGATTTTGTAAGACCATTCGATGTGGTTTTGGGAAACCGACAGCAATGGCGTTCCACTAAACCGTCCTTTCAACAAGGATCGATGGTGTGGTATACAGACGGTTCAAAAACGAACAGTGGAGTCGGACTGGGCGTATACGGCCCCAGATGCCATATATCAAAGGCCCTGGGCTCTACCCCTACCGTATTCCAGGCCGAGGTATTGGCCATAGAAGAATGCGCCAATACCTGCATTAAAAGAGCCACAAATGGCTCAACTATTAATATTCTCTCGGACAGTCAAGCTGCCCTCAAGGCCTTAAAGTCCTACACCATCAAGTCAGGGATAGTCTGGGAGTGTCTACAAACCCTAAAAGATTTATCAAGAGGAAACAAAGTTATCCTCATGTGGGTACCTGGACATGAGGGCCATAAAGGCAACGAAATTGCTGATGGCCTAGCCAAAAGAGGAGCGGAAACTCCCTTTGTCGGACCGGAGCCATTTTGTGGCACCTCAAAATGTTACCTCAAAGCTGCCCTAAATAACTGGGAGAACAAACAAAAATCCCTATACTGGGAAAGGCTACAAGGACTTCGTCAGGGAAAAAAGTTTATCGACACCTCTGGAGGAAAAACAAAAGAACTATTACTCCTCAAGAAAACAGAGCTCAAAATAATTACAGAGCTCTTCTCAGGCCATTGCCCCTTGAGGTATCACCTTAACAAGATGGGCTTGGCTGAGACTTCATCCTGCCGCTTTTGCCAGGATGCTCATGAAACCTCGGAGCACCTGCTCTGCAACTGCGAAGCATTGACCAGGCGGATATTACTCCATCTCGAACATGCTTTTCCTACACCTAACTACGTACGGAACCTCAATCCCAGAAGGATCCTAGACTTTATTAACAGTCTGAACCTAGAAAGGGAATAAATTCAACGGGGACTCACAATAGATCTTTTAGGTCGCGGTGATTGCGAGGCTGACGCCTACACACCCCTCTACGAATCTAATCTAAATTCCATACCATATACATCACAAAAAGCTTTGCGTTTTCTGGTGAAACGAAATCAAACCTGCAGAGGTTGCCAAGCAACTCCATTCAGAGTAGGTTGATGACTGGATAAATCAACCACAGATGTAGTTGGTAAAATATCAGCGTAAAAAAACTTAATTCACTTTTCAAGAGATATCTTCCTTACTAAAGAAATTTTAACAAGCTTAACCTTGATAAGCAGCATAACACTGAATGCAGAGCAGCCAGTTCAGTCTGCAAAATCAGTTAAATAAACTGAACTGTGAATTATTAAAATTGGTATTATTATTATTTTTTTTTTTCTTTTTTTATGTCCGAAATAGGTTACACAACCTTAAGGCTACTATATACGATTAAGCAAATCATACGATTTGGCATGCACAAGCGAAGTTGTAGACAAAATCAGTTCTTAACTTTTGCCTCCACACGCAACGAATTTTGTGCAGACTTTAGTTCAATTCTATAGCAAATTCGTAAGATTTGCTTGTACGCAATAGTTTCGGCCAATTTCATTCATGCCAGACTTCAGTCTCAACTCAAATTCCGACTTTCACTACCATGCTCATGTAAATCGTACGACGCTTTAGACACTTTATGGAAAAGTATTAGTTTCTTTATTTTCAACAACCCACATCATTTCATTTCTTTCGAAAACTTTCATTTGAGAACATATAAAACAAAATTTTGGTCACATAAAGTCTTGATTCCACTCTTCAATTGTAATAAAAAAACTTTGTTTCTAACTGATGTGATTCAACTTCAGTTTCCGTCTGTAGATTTCAATGTCAGCGTGAACTAGTTTATATAAATACGCTAGAAAATATTATTTGATTTTTATTTTATAGTTGACTACAGCTCACTTCACATTGTATGAGTGGCTTAATACAATAGATGCTACAAGAACTATATATTGCATTGCGGAGTAAACAAATTTTATATGGTGATACATTCTGGAATGGACGACAACATGAGAAATGATAGATACGTACTTCGAGTGATTCATATTTTCTCGCATCTTTCGTATTGAGGGGGTCGATCAAATGTATACAAAACTGCTGTTAAAGCAATATTTACTCTCGGAGCGCTCTAAAACATGTTGTGATCCATTTCGGAATGCACCCAGCCATTTCACAATCTGTATACTCTGCTCTGGTATACCGTGCAATATCTTGCGCCGTATATTTTAATAGTCAAACTCTTATCTGTCGTAATTTAATCACTGCAACTGAACGTTCTGAACTTCCCTAGTTCAATAAAATACCTCTAACTTTGATTCCTATTTTTTATCAGCTCCAACTAGTTTTGATAGGAAAATTAGCCCGTCGACCATTCTGCCACATCGAACAATGCCTTGCCTACCTAAAATGCTTTTGTTTAAGGACAGACTATAAAGATATAAATATGGTTGGTCTCTGGTCTCTGTTATCTTCAGAGTATTCTAAATTGGAAAAATTTACATGGATTACAACCCATCAGATAACCTACTTATACAAATTTAATTATACATTTCCATGACTACCACATCCGCATGCATAGATAATACTGCAATTGTATTCTCCCCATTTTCTGTTAACATAACCTCACAGCTGTAAACGTGAGAATTTCTATAGATCTAAACTAATAACTATACAAAACCTTTGTACACATAATATATTACCATTATCTGATTAATATATTCCCACGCGTGCCGTATAAATATATTCCATATTGATTCATTGATGAATATTTTATCTACTCCGCTATTCGCTATAATGTTACTTACCTCAAAAATAACGACAAAGGCAAGCCTACAAGCTAATATCACCCAGTAAGTAGTTGTTCTTTCGTAACGTTTCGTAGACCAAGGCGGCTCTCTATAGTCTGGATACCTAATAAGATAAAATTAAAGTGAAAAAAAACTCAATCAACAGAAATCTTTTCAAAACTCAATACCTGCATATATTAACCGAATCATAAGTTGAATTTGAATTGTGAACATGTTGTGCAATTGGTGTATCAAAATGATGAGTATCAAAGTAAGCTAAAGTATAATTTAAATATCCTCTAAGAGATCCATCTTGTGATTCTGTCATTCGATAATATAAACGAGGTATGAAGTCCGAAGTAAAAGCTATAATAAAACCCTGCAGGAAATAATCATATTATAAATTCCAATGTTACAAACAAGCTCTTTATCGATTTTCTCATTACATTTGTGATGACACTAAGTTTTCCAATGCTATCCAAAATTCTATACCACACTCCGATATCTCTAACACGTTGTGAAACTGGTCTTCTATAGTAAGTTAGCAATTTCTTAGCATCTAAACGCATTTCAAGAATATTATTTAAAAGAGCAAAAAATGGAGCCAAAGGAAACGCTGCTACAAATATTGTTACAAATCCATACTGAAGCACTGGAAAATAAAAGTAATCATATAATTACTGATTACACACCTAAAATTATTTCTATACCTACCCATTTCTAAATATTCAGGAAATAAACTTCGAGGTCCCCACTCTACTAATTTTAAATCACGCAACCATCGTTCCCCTTTCCCTTTGAATGAGAAATTCCGATTTTTGTTGAAATATTTTACTCTCATTACATTTAACCACTTGTAAAATATTGGCAAAAGCATTTCAAGAATTGAATTCATCGCTTGTTTGCCTATCATAATGATGGATAGTTGTATGCACAATTCCATTAAGCATCCTCCAAAGCCACACTAGAAATGTTGTTAAAAAAAGCAGTTGCTTATAATTATTGCATTAGAATATCATACTTCTTCTTGTCTATAATCTAAGAATCGATTATATGCTCCTGGATATCCAACAAATTTACCCTTAAAAAATGCAATATAAAAAATAGATGCGTAGTAATTAACAAATTGTAAAAGATATATCTTCAGTGTAAGTGAATCATCGAATTCAGTTTGCGTCCTCAAAAGCTCTAATTCAGTCAAATATTCTGCTAGATATGTGTACATCTGAAATGATTAGCAAATAAGTAATAAAGAGCAGTTTTAATAACAAAAAATCATTCATAAAACTTACGTAATTAAAGAAAAAAATTAGACACAAATTAATGCATGCTGCTGTCGCAGTAGTAATAAATAGAGCTCCAGCGGTTGAAACTGAAGGACCATAGACACTAAGAGCAGCCATAATCGACATTCGATATAAGACAACGGCTAAAACAGCTGCAAATGCCAACATCACAAGAAGTAAAACAATGGAAAAACTAAAAACAGTTGCTGGAACTTTCATCCTCCAAAATGGTGGTTGGGGCTCTTTCGTATTTGTAACATAATCAATTTTGATTTTTTTCACATGAGCTAGTCTTGCTAAATATTGAGGTCTTGGATGTTCTTCGCGTACATCAAATCCAGTTAAATCCCAACGATGCGTTATTTCTGCGGAGTATCGTTTCCACAGTTCTAAAAAAAGTGTTGCCCAAAAAGACATAAAGATGGCAAAAAACACAGTCGTTGGATTGTCAATTAAATATGTCACCCTAGCATGAGCACATGTTTCTTTTAAGTCCCAATAGTCGCACCAATGGTCACATAACGGACACATTTTTATATCCAATTTGCCAGAGCAAATATCGTTGCTGGAAGAAAAAGAAATTCCAAATCAACAATATTTCAGTAAAATAGGTATTTACCTTGGCACATTTTTGTTCATTGTAGCCCATGCGTATACAAAGCATATCACTCCAACAATAGATGCCAATAAAAGCATATATGTGTAGTATCCTAACCAAGCGAAATAAAGACCTAAGGATTAAGTGAAGATTAGACTTTTTGTATCATGTTACCCACTTTCGTAACTACCTATTTTAACACCAAAGTACTCCTTTACATAATCTAGTGGTTGATATCGATACCATCTTCGAATGGAAGCCCATTCAGTGTATAAAAGATTTCGCATGCTTCCTGGAACATTAATTTCACCCTGAAATAAATTTGGATCGTTATTTTATATTATCTTAATAAATTATTTAGGATCACGGATGCGACGAGAGCCAAGAGCATGTAAAATGGATAAATGGTCGAATATGTTTACTGGAAGTATCTCCGTATCCCAAAAATTATTGATTTTATCAATACATAATTGATATGCCTCTAGTGATAAGCTCATAGTTGTAGTTCTACTAGAAGATCTTAAAATTGCGGTTATCGATCTTCTCTCCTGAGAGCTTACTTCCACTAATCACAAAAGAACACTTCCGAACCGGACTGATGATTTTCACTTTTCGTTAGGGGACACTAGTCAGTCCATGAAATGTGAAAAATTATCTGAATACTTGGTGGTCGATGCAATAACAACTCCTCAGTATATTAAAATCGTCTGAAACTGACCATTTCCCCTTCATATTTATAGAATTTTTATGAAGGAATTGCTTGATTTAGTTCAGCTGAAACTATGATATAATTACTTCACCTCAAATTTGAGGTCTCTATTAATTAACATACAAGAGAAATCGCAATTTTTGTATAAAAGTCTACGAAGAAGCTTCACGAATTTGCACATTTTCGATCTAAGATCTATCATTCTTGTAAAAAAAGCCGTATACCAATTATTAGCTCTCAGTCAACACGGTCTCAAGATATCGTGCATACAGACACGAACGGACAACAATCCTGCATATATTTTTACATTTTATTTACGAAATATGCATAAAGTGGTTTTAATTAAGTGGAAAAATGTTATTTCGAGATGATAATGTTAAAAATGTAGACGAGTCCGAACAAATTCGCGAATATAAAATAATAATAAATCTTAAAGTTAGTGATCAAAACTTTAAAGAAAATTTTAGAGTGTCAAAATCAGTGCTCAAAAAACTTGAGTTCAGTGAGTAATTGAATATGAATGCACAATACCATAGTGTAGCAACCGTCTGCAGGTGCGTGCAGGAGGTAACAGCAGCTATAATTGAAGTGGAATTTAAAAACCAAGTGTGCTGGCCATGTAATGTAGCTTCTGTGGTTCAAATTTTTATGAGAATGGTGGTTTAGCAGAAATATGTGGTGCAATAGATGGCAAAAGACACCCCATCACAAGATGAAATATAGCTTTCGTTGACCGTCTTGGAAATCACACAATAAATTGTATAGCTTTTTGCGGCCCTGATTTACAGTTTTATTACACCAGTGGTAAATATCCAGGGAGCGTTCACGATGCAAGAGTTTAATGGAACAGTAATTTGAGCTTTAAGATGGAAAGTGAATGGGGACCATACCTCAATTCTGTAATCCTCGGGGATTCTGTATAACTATTGAAGACATTGGTAATTCCATCTGCAATAGCAAACCTGTTGTGGCTTAATTTAATATTGCACATAAATCCACACGGCGATTAATTGAATACGCTCTTGGTTTCTTCAAAATTTCTATGTTTAAATCATTTGCGAGGAAATCAAGCTTTTGCTGCAAATTTTTGGAAATGCTGCGCAACCATATGCAACATGACAATATGCTACATATACATTATTTCTACAGACTTATGACGACGCTTTATTTCAAATAAGTAATAGCGACTAATAGTTTCTTTTGAACCTCCAGCACCACAAGCGCGAGAAGAGAAGAAAAAATCATACACAATTTTCGAAATTAATTTTTTTTATTTCATTAAATTTTCAACGCTTATGTGATATTAATTTCACATATTATGGGCTTGAATTTGGCGAACCACTCTAGGGGAGGGCACAATAGATCAACTATGGTCACGGTGTGGGCAAGGCCCCTACTCGTAACATTAACATAGGAAATTTCAATAATGCTTAAAATGCAAAAAAATTATTCGTCTAATAAAAATTTGATGGACTTGTATAACTAGTATTATTTTACAAACACTTGTAGACTTAATGGCTTGTAATGTCGTGCAGTATCTAGGCTTCTGGTGTGATAAAAGAAAGGGACGAGGACACGTGTATCGCAAAAATTGCTACACAAAGGTGATGTAGTTCCTTCCTGTGGAATCTGAGCCATTTAAAAAAAATTTTTTTTTTTTTTTTTCAATATAAATTTCATGAGTGAGGACAAGTTATAATTCTTTCCGCGTAATTTTGTTAGTGAAGTGTACATAAAGTGATTGAGGAAAGGACGGAAAAAGTTAATTTATATTTCGAATTGAATTGAAGCGGATGAAATGAGTTTTACAGGCTACCATCAAAAATACATACATGGAAATCAGTGAGTGAAGATATAGCCTACAAAAAAAAACAGCAAATGGGAAAATTCAAATAACCTGGTTTTATCAAAATAAGAACAAGTGGATTTACGATAAACAAGTATTCTCTAATTTCATATTTTTTTAAGCAAACATACCGCCTACACATTTATTTCTATCAAATTATCGAATTAACTGAGAGCATTGAATCAATTATTCTTTTTTAACGTGAACTCGAAATCAACGTTCTACGCATACAAACATCCCTGTTCTGAATTTAAGTTGGAGCTGGAACAGCAAAAATTTCAAAGTTTGCCAAAAATTATTATTTCACCGAGACAAATATTAAAATTAAATTATATCTTTTCTATATTCTAGGTGGTTACCCTAACGAAAGCTTACAGTAAATTGTGAGAAAATTTAGTAGGACATGTCTATTCGACTATTTTTGAATTATTACTTAAGATTTCATTTCCATTGCAGTTTAAAAAAAAAATCCATTTTAACTTACATCATGCAACGGATAAGCTGCTAAATATGCTCCTTCTGAAACCAACCGTTCAATTCCAAAAGCAAAATCATCATATTCACCTTGAGAAAATCGTTGTCTATCTAAAATAAATTGGACAATACGAGATCTTACAGCGGCAGTGAAAAAGCACGTCTGTTGTAAATCAAATCTGAAATAATAAAACATTTTTTAATCTGTTTAAACTGTTAATTATTGTTCTTTCATATTTACAAATATTCCTTATCTCTACTGTAAATAGCTGTAAATCGTTGGGTTCTTTTTGGGAAGTGTCTTTCATCTACCAAAACTTTTTTCAAAATGGAAGCCCACATTCCTTTTAATTGATATAAAACATTTGTCGTTGTGTTTCGAACACCTTGCATACCTGGAATCTAAATTTAATTTGGAAATAAATATAGATTCTATCCGATTACTAAAATGAAGGCATCATATTTTATTAGATATTAACTCTGTGGGGTAAGATTAACTAATCAACCACCAAAACAACTAACCAAATTTCCAATATCAGCCATAATGTTAATGTTTTGATTTCTTAAAAAAATATTTTTTTGCTGTTACTACTACTCTATATTAGTATAGAAATCATTTAGAGAAAAATTCCCTCCTTGAATTTTTATTTTATAATTTCATATACATGAAATAGGTGACACCACGTGGTATTCAATGATCGGATATACATGTACTTGCTGAATATATACACTGTATGAGCTACAGTATTCAAGAAGGTACAAAGATTTGTCGACACATTTTCGAAGTGACTTTTCAATATAAATCTGAACCACAATGGAAGTAAAGAACCTTACAAATTAGAACTACGGATGATTGACATTTTACCCTAACTAGACATCACATTCCGTGAGGGTTACTATCTTGACATTTAATGTTTTCAATTTTATAAGTAGTAAAAGCAAAAATTTGAAATAGAAATTGTTTTAACTGAAGATTTGTGTCTGTTATTGACATTATATAAAAAATATAATAATAATCTGAAGAAATATCTCACTTTCTTAGCTCCTTGCCAAATTTTTCTCTTAAGGGACCACCTCTTTTCACATTCTTCTTCTATAATAATATAAGAATGTTACTGATTTCAGTCATATTTCATTAATATTATGTTGAGTCCTTACGGAATGAGCGACTCTTACCGCACTTTACTTACGACAATTTGACATTTAAACTTAACGAAATTTCTTTACCCACGCTTAGGTCCAATCTACTTCGAGAATTACATGTATGGCGTACCGTAGAAACTGCTACATAGAGAACTTCAAGCTACAAAGAGTACACTGAAATAGAGCTTCGTGTAGCGTGTAGCTCCCGATGTAGATTGGGCCTTTAAGTTATTGTGGGTACGCCTGTTAAATTTAAAGGGCACGTTCGCTACAGTTAAGTAACTTTACTTACGAATATGTCTATTGTGGTTCAGCCTATACTTAAGCAGCAGATAACGTTTCTTCTAAGAAAACCTTATACCTGATGTTGGAAATTCGAGCTGCTATACTTTACCCCAGTCTTAAAGTATAGCAGCTTTGAGTTATGATTATTTCATTATTTTATTAAGCAAAAAAAATCTGTTTAATTATTTCACCAAAATAAGATTAATTTGTGAGATATTATATACAAAGATTGTAGGAATTCTAGACCTACCCAAAAATTTGTTCAGCAAAACACATTATAAGCTTAATCCTTGTCAGTTAGGACTTTCATAAAAATAACAATAATACACCGGTTCACACCACACTAAGAAAGCATTTCCTTCAAAATTTAAAACAGTTAAAAATTTATAAATTAATTGCAGGTGAAGTTGTATTCTCTTTATTTTCTTTCGTAATTTTTCTAACCTTGTTCGATATAATATCAGAGACTGTTCGTAGTAGTCCAAATTTTTCATTTGATTGAATTTCACAGAGCGACTGTAACATTTGATTTATCGTTAATAAGTGTATTTTCGCTGAGCATTTAGAAAAACCTAAATGTGATACAGTACAGGAATATTATATAAAATAGCGGAAGAAAATAGAACATTTTGCAGAGGTGGTTAGTTGAGTGCTTATAGTTTAATGTATTAGAAATTTTTATTTCTGCGTATCTTGCTTTCGGTGCTATGATCTTGGTGTAATACTGAAAATTGCTTTCCCTGTAACAGTTCCAAGAAAATGTGTGTGTAGAAAAAAAAAGAAAAAAATAGCAACTCCTTAAAAGCTAAAAAACAGCTGAAACCTTTGTGGAAAGCTTTTGATCTTTAATTTTACGATAATTTGCATAGCTTTTTCATTAAAATAGACTAAATTATACCTACTACCCTACTGTCTATCACTATCTAGCAAAATCTCTCTCCTTACTTGCAAGGAGATCTCTGACTTTTTATGAAATCTCTTTATCTCCTTATTTAAACTCTAAAACTCTAATGCTTATGACACACATAGGGTAAATTTAACTTGGTATTTGCTTCAGAGTAATTGAATTACCTAGTTAATTGGAGACCCCTGATACACATAAATCGGCGTAATTTGAATGGTAACGCGCATGTCGGACGTTTAGTATGGATGTATAATTGCTTTAATTTAAGCGAAGCGTCAGCAGGCGATGCAGATGATAATTTTGAAAATGTCACTTTTCATTTCTTGTTATCAGAGTAATTGCAATTTTTGGGGATATTTAATAGAGTACGATTCAACTCAGTTGATAATTTCTCGCGCATGGGAAATATTTGGACAATTTTCTAAAAAATAATTTCGCACATTTTGTTGTTATGGTCGTAGCATATTGCATATAGCAATATGCCACCACGGACTGAAGCGTGTATGCCCGGCTTGTTGTCGACTACAGCATGAAACCAAAACGCGCCCCGACCGAGAGAAATGCTTTCTCAAGCTCGGTGTCATGTTCAGTGACAGAAAGAAGAAGAAGACCATCGATATCGGTCTGTCATAGTTTGCTAGCAGGAAAGTAAGGTCGTTAAGATTAAAATCCCGCAAGATCAAATATTTCTCGCCGCAATCCGACGAAGAAAAAAAAAACCCTCACGTAAGTTCGAAGAATACTTATAGTTATTAATAAATTTACATCCCCACCTGGTACATTATTCGCACAGTAACCAAAGATTAATCCGCCAACGGCACCCCATAAAACTTGGCGTCTCCCTCCGGAGCCCCATTTATGAAATAAGAAAAAGGATCTGTTGGAATTCGAATCTGGTGTGGCGTACGTCAGGAAAAACCTCGAAAAGGTAGTTAAAAGAACTAATTTATATTTCGTTTTGTGTTAAATAATATCTCTTATTAGAGAGACGTATGAAAAGCAAATGTTTGAGGGATATTTTCATAATAAGGCATATTATTTCCACTTGCTGGGCAAGTTCTAATTTGATAAAGTTTTGAGCTTGGTACCGGACCTGGTGCATTTACATTTTCTAAAAGAGGGAAAAGAAGTAGGAGGGCACATTCCTCCCATATTGGAGGCCCCCGAACTCGAGCTAACCTTCAACCCGCGCAGCAGGAGATTCATTCCTACGGCACGCAGAAAAAGCGGGGAAAATTTTATTGAAACAATATTAACTTCACCAGGATCCATCTGATCACCGAGAAATATGTTTTAGTATAAGGAAAAAAATTTTTCATATAACAAGCGACATAACCCTAGTACCATCCCCCAAAAAGTGTTCTGGCGATAGAGCAGGGTAATCAAATTATTAAAATTCCAGTTAATTCTTATCCAGGAGGCAATGCTGAAGCGCTTCATCGTGCCGAGGATTCACATGTGAGTAATTTTGAAATATTACACTTTGTTTTTTTAACATACATATGTATTACACTTCGGTTCCGGCAGTGACTTGCACTGCAGAACCTTTTTGATATGGTTAGTTAATTTTTACACGTTTTATATATATCTATCTTAAACTTAAGATTATAAGTACATACATATACGTATAGCATTGCAGAACCTTTTTGATATGGTCAAGTTTTGTGCGTTTTATATATATATATCTTGAACTTAAACTTATAATTACATACATATACGTCTAACTTCATGGGTACGCCTAGCTACTTATGTAATTTGGAATCCTGACTTGATTTTGTTAATTAGATTTAGGAGCATAGTTTTGAACTGTAAGATATGCATGTGCCTAGTAGATATGACCGACAAGTGCACTAACAATCCTCGATCTCGAAATTATCGCCAAGTAAGGCTGTCAGAGGAAAGTATTTATGGATTAAGTGTCAAATACTATGATTATTGTAGGATATAAGCCCGTATCTTAAGCATTCGAATTCTCCAACTTTCGGGAGACCTAAAATCAAGTACGCTGTGGACGATCACTTTAGTAACCCAAAGTATGTACTTATGGAATTGAATTAATAATAGAGAATGTATCTATTTGTAGGTTGATAATAATGTTTATATATGAGCCTATTTTGATCATTATAACGTAAATATGGATTGAATATTTTCTTTCTTCCTTCACATCCTGGAGCCTTTTCAATTCGGGGTCGCATAGGTCCGCTCTAATTTCTTCCACAGGTCAGCCAAAGGGACTTTGCAGATAGTGCCGAGCAGAGTCATAGGGAGGATGGGGCAAGGCCATGAAGGCAGAACATCTGCGCCTTCCACAGTAAGTAGGTAAGTGACGTAAGGGTCCCTTCAGGACCGAGTGTGTGTCGGCTCTTTTGTATGCAGGCATGAAATTTTTTTGATTATGGATGATGACAGCGGCAGGTATTTTCGGGAACTCCCCCACACTCTCCGCCACCCTTAGCCGAGGTGCTAGCATGCCGCCCTGTGCTATCGTTGTCATCAGGCGATCTGTCAGCCCATGCTGGCAGTTTGGACTTAACGTCCTGGTCAAGTCGCCTTCACATACTTCCATAACAAAATGGCGCCCAACGTGGGGCCACCTCAGTTAGACTTCGGTGGTCTAAATATAAATTTTACTGGGGACTGAGACTTTGAGAGAGATGATCATCTGGTGTCTGCCAGTTGATTGACCTCAGGTCTCACATCCAGTAGAAGATATGGGTGGACCTGAGTCTAATTGGTTTTGTTGAAAATTTTTTTTTGTAAAGTAACGTAATATTTTGAAAGTTTTATTGGAAGTCTTTGATATTTTGAATTTTTGGATTAAAGTAAAGTAACGTTTTTTGAATTTAATGAAAGTTTTTTGGAAGTTGAAATCCGGCTTTAGGTTTGACTTCGGTCAAGCCTCAAGCCTGAACAGTTGTTGATTTTTTTTGAAAGTTTTTGGAAATGTTTTTGGATGATCTTTCCCGCTGGCCTTCTGCCATGGAAATGGTAGGTGGCCTCACGAAATTTTCGTTTGAGCTCTTGTGGGGACATGTCTCTGTTGGGCAACTGGCTAGACAGAGTTATGAATCTGCGAGACAACTTCTTGGCTTCCAGCTAATTAGTTGACCAGACTCATGACTCTGCCCGGCTAGCGAACTAGCTGGACACGACGATTCGGTGAGGAGAAGAGAACGAGTTCTCGGAGGATGGGATTGATGCTGGAGATCTTCAGTGATCAGGAGTTGGCATACTGCTAACTGCCTGGCTGAAGAATCTCTGGCAGCATTCTCAGTCTTTGATACCTCCGACTTTACTCTTCCCAGATTTCTGCAAGAGCTCTGACTTTTTCAATGCACACACTCACGTCACTTGCCTGTATCCTGTTTTTGACCTTGGGGGAGAGAGAGCGACCTGACCTCTTATGTGGGAGTTAGCTTCGGGAGGTGAGGGAGAAATTGTATGATCTTTGTTGAAGGATTTTTTTTTTGAAACGCTTGAACTGTTTTCGTGATCTGTTGGATCCTTAGTAATCTTCAGATTTTTTTTAATATTTCTATTCGACGAGGCTGTTAACGCTTCCCGAAATTGGTTTTTGTCTTGGAATTCATTCTTTACACTATCTCGATTTGAGAAGCCTTAATTAACTTTTCGAATCCTTGTTTTTCTAATTTTTTATTTCTTCGAACGTTTGGGAAAACTTTTGTCTGAATTTGAGTATCTCGCCCAAGGCCTTCGACTTTAAAATAGTATTTAGCCATCATCACATTGGAAGGAGCGTGTCTCTTCCAAACGTGCAACTTCTAGAATTTTTTTGGGATAACCATCCTAAACCCTGATTTGACAATTTTTACCTGACTTACGTCTAAATTCATTATGGCTACAGTGAGGACACCACCTCCAGCGACAAACGGTATGACAATGCTGCCTGAACCATGTTCTATCTGCCGGGACGCAAGCTGGTCAGTAGATCGGAAGCCGGTCATGACTGTATGCGAGCACATTTTCCACCAGGCATGCCTGCAGCATTGGATAGGTGAACATTCTAGTTGTCCTAACTGCCGTCGTCACATTACGCAACAGGACTTCAGTGAATATTCTGGTGCAATCCCAAAGAGACCGAAGAAGGTGAAGCCCGCGAAATCGACAAGGCGCGACTCATTGCCAACCTTTGATTTGCCTAACTTTGACTTACCACCTTCGAATCGACGATCCTTGTCTCCAGGAATGCCTGACTTACATTCAAGGACTTTTGTAAACCCGAGTCCTCGACGTGATATTCCAGCGCGTACAGCTCAAGACCACAACACCTCAGCTGCTACGGATGCGCTGATAGCAGGCTTGAGCATAAAGATGGAAGACCTAATAAACCGAGGTCTCCAGCAGGGTTTAAATGTTTTGCGGTCTGAGTTAGGAAACGATATCAGACAACAAGTAGCAGCAGCAATGCCGCCAGCAGACTTCACACGACCTCCTTCGTCCAGAAGCAATCAGAGGCCGTCAAACGACTTTCCTACACGGGGAAGGCAATCATTTAGGAGACCATCACCACCGTCTGGTCAACCTTTTGGTCAACCTTTTGGTCAGCCTACAAATCAGTCCAGACCGAACTTTATACCACCTCAACCCCCTCCACCACCTATGCGTGTTCCTGCTAATGTAGGATACCGACGATCAGGCAGTCCAATCAGGAGATGGAACCTGACATATAACGGGAATAACTTGGACCTCTCTGTCGACGAGTTCATCTTCAGAGTCGAAGCGCTCACGCACTCCGCTCTTGAAGGAGATTTTGGATTACTAGTCAGAAATATGCTTACGCTATTGACAGGACCAGCGAAGGACTGGTATTGGTCAGTACTAAGGCAAAATCCATTTCCAACTTGGGACGTCATCAAGATGGGATTGTATAACGAATGGGGGACGCCTAAAGATGATCTGAAGACTAGACTCCAACTGATGTCTAGAAAACAAAAGCCTGGTGAACTGTTCGCAATGTACCACCACCATTTGGGGTTGCTGCGCGATCAGCTACAGAATGCTATGCCAGACCAAGAATTTCTGGAGATTGTCAAATCGAATCTCTTGCCGGAGATTCAAGAAAAAATATGTCTGCATCCTACTGATACGATAGGACAGCTGAGATCGCTGGTCACGCGTATTCAAGCTACGCAGACACGTATCGCAACAGCTGGTAGTTGGAACTTTCACCGGAACCAACGGGTGCACGAAGTCGACAATTTTCCAACCTTAGATCCGGAACTGGCAGCAGCAATAGGCAGTGACAACAGCCTAGGTGAGCTATCGAGTATGTCACACAAAAATGCTATTGTATGCTGGAATTGTGACCAGTCGGGTCACTTTTATCAAGAGTGTAGACAAGAAAGACAAGTTGTGTTCTGCTATGGATGCGGACGCAAGAATGTCTTCAAGCCTGATTGCCGCTATTGCAGACAGAAAAACGAGAGACGGGTCGGGAATACCACCACCTTTTTCCGACCAGCGTCGACGTCGCAAGCAGCAACGACAACGAACCCTCCAGTGCAAGCCTCGAGCAAGGAGGAAAGTCCGCTCCATTAGCAGACACTGACGAAAAACCTCTGATATCATTCAGTGATTCTGGTGATATTGGCGGGACACCGGATGGTACAAGTGCTTCATTATTAGGGGCGGAGAACTTAGTAGACTTCTCCGCAGATCTTCAAGCTCCCATTTCCATTTCTGGGGAGCCCATGACAATACTAGACACTTCCTTAGAAGAGTCTTTACTCTTCGATGTCCCGTTGACACCTATAGCACGTGTAGCTGACAAGGTTACTGAGCAGGAGATTTGGCCTCCTGTTACTTCTGTATTGAAACGGCCACCAAACTCTGTTATGACGAGCGGGCGTAAGCCAGTTTTACATCCGCTGACGCCGTATCATACGCGTCTGCAGAGATATAACACAGCAAAAGACCGAATTTTCTCCTCAGTAGCGGAGTTAGCGGAGATTATGTTTCCCGACCGGGATATGAGACCGAAAAGGAAAAGATCAACCGTTCGTTGGCGAGAATACTGTCGACGAATGAAACTGGAAAGGAAAAAACTAGCACAGATTTCCGTGTCGATGCCAGACGACATTCGACCGTACGCAGAAGTAAAGCTGCTCGGGCGAACTGAGACTGGATTACTTGATAGTGGTGCCACTGTCAGTATTCTAGGCCAGGGAGCTCTCGAGAAGCTTGCTGAAGCAGAGGTTGAATGGAAGAAGTATCGGACACAGGTCCAAGTAGCTAATGGTGCCATGACGACTGTTCATGGTCATGTGAACTTGGACGTCACTTTCCGTGATAAGACCCAAAACGTGCGTTTTTACGTGGTTCCTGGGCTCACACAGGCACTATATCTGGGAATAGACTTCTGGCGCCTCTTTGGGTTAGCTCCGGATGTCCTAGGTATAGTCGCAGAAGTGAATCCAAGTGGAATAGCTACCTCTGACACCGATGGGCATATCCTTTCTAGTTTAGAACACCAACGCTTAGAGAGCACAAAACAGCTTTTCCCCTCTTTCGCCTCTTTAGGCCTGGGAAAAACATCATTGGTCACTCACAAGATTGATACGAATGACGCCGCCCCGATAAAACAGCGCTTTTATCCGATTTCCCCGGCAGTGCAAAGTTTGATGGATGCAGAATTAGAGCGAATGCTATCACTGGGTGTGATAGAGGAGAGCCAGAGTCCTTGGAGCTCTCCAGTCGTTCTGGTAAGGAAGCCTGGAAAGGTCCGGCTTTGTTTTGACGCCAGGAAGGTCAACTCGGTTACGAAGAAGGACGCCTATCCGCTACCGCAGATAGACGCACTTCTGAGTCGACTTCCTCCGGCAAACTACATAACGAGCCTGGACCTGAAAGATGCATTCTGGCAGATCCCACTGGACACTGATTCCAGAGAGAAGACCGCTTTCACAGTACCTGGTCATCCTCTCTATCAGTACACAGTGATGCCATTCGGCCTATGCAACGCTCCCCAAACGATGTGCCGCCTCATGGATAAAGTCATTCCTTTCGATCTTCGTGAGAACGTTCTCGTCTATTTAGACGATTTATTAATTCTATCATCTGACTTTGACACTCATCTCATGCTGCTAGCCAGGGTAGCGGATTGTTTGAGGAAAGCTGGCCTTACTATAAACGTCGAGAAGAGCAAGTTTTGTATCAAGGAGACTAAATACCTGGGATTCATTGTAGGAAGGGGAGGTATGAGAACTGACCCTGACAAAATATCAGCCATAGTTGACTATCCGTCACCTAAAACTGTTCGGCAAGCCCGACGCCTACTAGGTATGGCAGGATGGTACAGACGGTTTATTCCGAACTATGCTGATTTGACTGCATCCATTACAGACACTTTGAAAAACCCGAGTCAGTTCAAATGGACATCTGAAGCCCAGACGTCTCTTGATCTACTCAAACAAAAACTTACTTCGGCTCCGTTGCTAGTGAGTCCAGACTTCACCAAACCGTTCGTCATTCAGTGCGATGCGAGCCAACAAGGTATTGGAGGAGTGTTGCTTCAGCTAGATGACGATGGCCACGAGAAGCCAATAGCCTACGTCTCGAAAAAGTTGAACTCCGCTCAACGAAATTACACCGTCACAGAGCAAGAATGCCTAGCTGCAGTCTTGAGCGTACAGAAGTTCCGGCCCTTCATAGAGCTTATGCCGTTCAAGATAGTGACGGATCACGCGAGCTTGAAATGGCTGATGTCTCAAAAGGACCTCAGCGGAAGACTTGCTCGGTGGAGTTTGAAGCTTCAGGGCTTCGACTTCACTATTGAACACAGGAAAGGAAGCCTGAACGTAGTCCCTGATGCGCTGTCACGCATTCATTGTGACAGCATGAACACAAACGAAGATCCTGGCCCGGAAGTTGACCTTAGTTCGCCATATTTCAATTCGTTGGAATATGAAGAACTGAGGCATAAGGTTAAAACGACTTCTGGCAAACTACCAGATCTTTGCGTCAGGGATGGCTTCGTTTATATTCGGACTGTTCCGAGAACAGGCGATCCGATCCAGGAGGAAGAAGCGTGGAAGCTTTGGATTCCACGTGGGCTTGTCACCGACGTCATTTCGAGAGCGCATGATCCGCCGCTAGCTTCACACGGAGGAATAGGGAAAACCCTAGAACGTCTGCGAAGACATCTGTACTGGCCACGAATGACAGTTGATGTCAGAAATTACGTAGCCGCCTGTGACGTGTGTAAAGAAACGAAGGCTCCTAATACTATTTTGCGACCACCGATGAAAGTCCAGTCTGTGATAGAACGACCATGGCAAAAGCTGTACGTCGATTTCTTAGGTCCATATCCTCGGTCAGCTAAAGGAAACGCCTGCATTCTGATAGTTCTTGACCACTTTTCTAAATTCCCACTTCTCAAACCTATGAGAAAAGCGTCTACGCTCAATGTATGCCAATTCATTGAGACTGAAGTGTTTCACGTGTTCGGAGTTCCGGAGACCATAGTCTCTGACAATGGAGTCCAGTTTTGCTCGGCTCAGTTCGCCAGACTACTGGAAAAGTATGGGGCAAAGCATATGCGAACGGCAGCTTACTCGCCGCAAGCAAACGCCTCAGAGCGAGTAAACCGGTCTCTGTTGTCAGGGATTAGGGCCTATATCCAGAAGGAACACACCAGATGGGATGAGAAACTGAGCCAAATAGCTAGTTCCCTCCGGAGCTCTTTCCATCAAGCTACTGGTTTCTCTCCCTATCGAACACTCTTCGGTCAACAAATGATAGAACATGGCAGCTCCTATTCCATCTTGAGGAGCATTGGAACTCTTAATGAGCCACTGAGAGTGGACGCAGAAGATAAAATGAGATTGATCCGTGCGAGAGTGCAGGAAAATTTACAACACGCATTCGAACAGGGTTCAAAAGCCTACAATCTCAGGGCAAAACCCGTCGAGTTCAAAGTTGGTCAGGAGGTATTTAGAAGGACTTTTGCCCAAAGCAATTTCCAACAGCAGACTAGTGCTAAACTGGGACGAAAATTTGTTAAATGTCGGGTTAGAGCCAAGAAAGGAAACTCACTATACGAACTTGAAGATCTGCGGGGAAAACTGTTAGGTGTCTATCACGCTAAAGACATCAAGCAGTGATCATCAGTATGAAAACATCGTCGATACTTATTGTCGTTTATACCTGGTAGCCCTAAGAAGGCATCCAGCCAGCTTAACTGGCAAACTATAGGATATCACGAAGCCCTCCTATTGCCCCGTCAATGGTGGGTGATATACCTGTTGAAAGTCAATCTCATTATAGCACCCCTACCGCTTGTGAGCAGATAACCTTTTATAGTCCCTTCCGGATCGGCCTCATTAGGAGGAAAATTTTTCCTTGTCTGTCCAGCTGCAACATTTCGTTAATCGTCGGACATAGTAGTACTAGATCTATACCTGGTAGCCCTAAGAAGGCATCCAGCCAGCTTAACTGGTAAACTATAGGATATCACGAAGCCCTCCTATTGCCCCGTCAATGGTGGGTGATATACCTGTTGGAATCCATTCCCATATTCGGCTGTCAACATGTCACTACTTCGACGACGCCTTGGAGACACACCCTTGAACAATCGCAGTCTGAGATCAGGGTGAGAGGTTGCGCCGGGAAAGCTTAGCGATCAGTTCTTTAGGTTACTGATCGCGGGGCTTCCTCAGCATCTCGGTGAAGGAAGGCAGAGAGGCATCGACCGGCTAGATTTTTTGGGTTACCAGCTTGTCGATGTAGCTTTGGCTTCCCCACACGGAGAAGGATGTCGAAGTCTGATCGAAGACTGACGAGACTTCAAGGATGTGTCCTCGACGTGTCATCGGAAGTAGAGTCTGAGGATGAGGAAAACATAGGGTCGTGGGTCGTGACACACATTGAGCGCCCGCAGTGATGAGGCCTATGTGTAAGACCGGCTAGCTCAGTCGACCATTTTTCAGCGTCGTCTGAACCACGGGTGGCGCAGACCACTCTGCCCTGTTATGGTCGTAGCATATTGCATATAGCAATATGCCACCACGGACTGAAGCGTGTATGCCCGGCTTGTTGTCGACTACAGCATGAAACCAAAACGCGCCCCGACCGAGAGAAATGCTTTCTCAAGCTCGGTGTCATGTTCAGTGACAGAAAGAAGAAGAAGACCATCGATATCGGTCTGTCATAGTTTGCTAGCAGGAAAGTAAGGTCGTTAAGATTAAAATCCCGCAAGATCAAATATTTCTCGCCGCAATCCGACGAAGAAAAAAAAAACCCTCACGTAAGTTCGAAGAATACTTATAGTTATTAATAAATTTACATCCCCACCTGGTACATTATTCGCACAGTAACCAAAGATTAATCCGCCAACGGCACCCCATAAAACTTGGCGTCTCCCTCCGGAGCCCCATTTATGAAATAAGAAAAAGGATCTGTTGGAATTCGAATCTGGTGTGGCGTACGTCAGGAAAAACCTCGAAAAGGTAGTTAAAAGAACTAATTTATATTTCGTTTTGTGTTAAATAATATCTCTTATTAGAGAGACGTATGAAAAGCAAATGTTTGAGGGATATTTTCATAATAAGGCATATTATTTCCACTTGCTGGGCAAGTTCTAATTTGATAAAGTTTTGAGCTTGGTACCGGACCTGGTGCATTTACATTTTCTAAAAGAGGGAAAAGAAGTAGGAGGGCACATTCCTCCCATATTGGAGGCCCCCGAACTCGAGCTAACCTTCAACCCGCGCAGCAGGAGATTCATTCCTACGGCACGCAGAAAAAGCGGGGAAAATTTTATTGAAACAATATTAACTTCACCAGGATCCATCTGATCACCGAGAAATATGTTTTAGTATAAGGAAAAAAATTTTTCATATAACAAGCGACATAACCCTAGTACCATCCCCCAAAAAGTGTTCTGGCGATAGAGCAGGGTAATCAAATTATTAAAATTCCAGTTAATTCTTATCCAGGAGGCAATGCTGAAGCGCTTCATCGTGCCGAGGATTCACATGTGAGTAATTTTGAAATATTACACTTTGTTTTTTTAACATACATATGTATTACACTTCGGTTCCGGCAGTGACTTGCACTGCAGAACCTTTTTGATATGGTTAGTTAATTTTTACACGTTTTATATATATCTATCTTAAACTTAAGATTATAAGTACATACATATACGTATAGCATTGCAGAACCTTTTTGATATGGTCAAGTTTTGTGCGTTTTATATATATATATCTTGAACTTAAACTTATAATTACATACATATACGTCTAACTTCATGGGTACGCCTAGCTACTTATGTAATTTGGAATCCTGACTTGATTTTGTTAATTAGATTTAGGAGCATAGTTTTGAACTGTAAGATATGCATGTGCGTAGTAGATATGACCGACAAGTGCACTAACAATCCTCGATCTCGAAATTATCGCCAAGTAAGGCTGTCAGAGGAAAGTATTTATGGATTAAGTGTCAAATACTATGATTATTGTAGGATATAAGCCCGTATCTTAAGCATTCGAATTCTCCAACTTTCGGGAGACCTAAAATCAAGTACGCTGTGGACGATCACTTTAGTAACCCAAAGTATGTACTTATGGAATTGAATTAATAATAGAGAATGTATCTATTTGTAGGTTGATAACAATGTTTATATATGAGCCTATTTTGATCATTATAACGTAAATATGGATTGAATATTTTCTTTCTTCCTTCACATCCTGGAGCCTTTTCAATTCGGGGTCGCATAGGTCCGCTCTAATTTCTTCCACAGGTCAGCCAAAGGGACTTTGCAGATAGTGCCGAGCAGAGTCATAGGGAGGATGGGGCAAGGCCATGAAGGCAGAACATCTGCGCCTTCCACAGTAAGTAGGTAAGTGACGTAAGGGTCCCTTCAGGACCGAGTGTGTGTCGGCTCTTTTGTATGCAGGCATGAAATTTTTTTGATTATGGATGATGACAGCGGCAGGTATTTTCGGGAACTCCCCCACACTCTCCGCCACCCTTAGCCGAGGTGCTAGCATGCCGCCCTGTGCTATCGTTGTCATCAGGCGATCTGTCAGCCCATGCTGGCAGTTTGGACTTAACGTCCTGGTCAAGTCGCCTTCACATACTTCCATAACATTGTAATGCATTATGCATCATGTGTATGCAAGTTTTTTATAAGTATTAGTGATAACTTTCTCTCCCATATAGAAATTTCCTACACAATAAAAAAAACAGCATGCATCAACAACCGGCCCCTATAGCAAACGCCTCTAACGACTTTCAGAAGCAGACTGATTTACTTACAAATGAGAAAATTTGTGAGCATGCGTTTATCTACGGTGGCGTAAATGTTGAAATTGCTTTTCAGAAAATTTTCTCGTAAAGAAGGAAATTGCTTTCCAGATATTAGGCTATTTTAATATTCTTTATTTTTGTGAAGTTAAACATTTTGCAATTTAAAGAAATTGTTGATTTTTTTTTTGTTTCTAAAGATATATATAAACCAAACACCGGATAAAATGCCATGCAATGCAGCATAGAACAAATGACCCAGAAGAGTCAACAAGCAACAGAGGTAGCCTTGTATTTGTTCTGAAGAAACAATTTTTTTATTTGCAAATTGACATCACCACTTCACCTTGTAGAGGGGCCCGCTTCTTCATCATCGCTCCTTAAAATACAATCAGAAGTAGAATTACCGTCAGATAGGGAAATATTCAACTTATCTGTTAACTTGTAATCGTAGCCCAAATTTCTTCAATTGGATTTAAATCGGGGTGGTAGATGGTAGACGTAAAACTTCAAATTCGGAATCAATTCATCCACTATAAGCTTTCTTGGAGTACGGTGTATGTTAATCAAATTATACAACTGAGGCTTGAACAATATTTTCTCAAATTGTATGTTATTTTTCCTTAGCCATTGTTGCATTTTTAGCTTTAGTATTGGCAGATGTAACGTAATCTTGTTTAAATTTGTTGTGATATGATGCATTATCAATTTTTAATGTAAGCAATTTCAGTAGTGTCAGCGGTCTTTGTTATACATTGCAGTGGCAAGGACCGTATCCCTAGCGGGAAAAATGGGCATGCCTGCCTTAGATAAGGTTTACTGTAAGCCTTACCTGGAATTGATTAGTAATAAGTACATGAATATACCATACGTTGAACAGATTTAGGAAGATAGGCGTAATATATTAATGCATCGTATTTTTGAGCATGTTATGTACCATTCAGGGAATACTTAGAAAAGGCAGAGGTAATGATTTTTAATTCGTGCATTATTTTAGAAGAGGTGGATAATTTTCATTTAAATACGAGATACGAATAAGTAAAGGCGTGTTCATTTTCCATACCTTCCTAAGAAAGCAGGAAGAGTTCTTCCCTTTACCCACTTACATATAATAAGAATGGACTGAGCGGTCTTGCTTCAAAAACGGCACAAATTTTGAACAAGCTGTGAAAACCCTTTATTCTGTAAAATTGTACACTGATTCATAATTTATTATTATTTGTCGATTAGAAACACTAAAGATGTTGCAAAATAGTATTGTATTATATAAAAATTGTTTAGGAAGTTAAACTTGTTTTAATTAACACAAAAATTAATTTTTAATATTACTGAAAAATGTGTTCCTCTGCAAATTTGATGCCTAATATTATTGAGCTTGTAAGACTAGACGTATATAAACAATATATTTGTCTGAATTTTTATGTCAATTCCAATGCATTCCATTTAATACAACCGTACTGTTTCCAAAATTGGTTACAGTTCAGCGTACATTTTGAGTTTGAAAGCGACAAACAGATTTTAACCAAAATTTGTACTATTTTTATACCCTAGATGAAATCTATATGGCATACTAAACTTGTAATTCCGTTTGTAACAACTAGAAATAATGATGGTAGAGCAAAATGAATTGGACACCTATGCATAATATTAAAAGTTTTTTTGATTTTTGCATGTCCGTCCGTCCGCACGATAACTCAAGAACGCGTGTTCACTTAGAGGGCTGTGCAAAATGCACACGGGCTTTTAAAAAAAAAAAGTAAATTTAAGTTCGAAAATGGGTCGAATCGGGTTTTTTTACCATATATTTGGGCACTGCCTGAGAGCGCGTCGACGTAGAAAGCTTAAATTTGGTACATGGTATTTTTGTAGCAATAGTAAATAAAATTTAGAAAATGGACTAAATCGGGCAACCTCTTCTTGATGTGGCCATATAAAAACATTGGATTTTTACATATACTGTTAGAATGATCAGTCGTAGAGGCTTTTAATGTATTGAAAAGTTCTTCAGAATGTGAAATCCTATGAAATTGGTTATAACCATTTTTACTGTCCGACAAACCGTTTTAGAAATATATGCGAAAAACCACTTCAAAAATCATACTTGCACAGAGAGGTGTTCATACAAAATTAAATACGGGCATTCATCTAGGGTATCATAAGAATTGGTCTTAGACCAATTCTAGCTTTCTTACTTGTTGACTATAGGAATTAGATAGGATGGCACTGACCATTTTTATTATGCCTTTACCTCTCAGTGAAAACAGAAAGAATTCCTTTCCTGTAAGTTTATAATTATATAAGAAAGCAAATCAAGAACAAACATATATCATATTTACCTGTTACCTACCTGCGGTACTCTAATATGTAAATGAGTGTCGGAAAAAATATTTCACATGAATGAGATTTAAAAAAATTAAGCATACGAAAAAGTCCTGCAATTTTACAGTGTACTTTTTATTCTCTCTTTGCTTGTACGCAAAATTTTAAAGTGGAAGACGACTGATACCTACTGCACATCTAGGGAAATTATCAAGTAAGTTGAAATGTACTCTACTCCGAAATTAGAGTACGCTTCAACACAGTTGATAATAACCTTTGATGCGCAGTAAGTACCAGTCGTCTGCCACTTTAAAATTTGCCAACACAAGCAAAGAGAGAATGAAATGAGTACACTGTAAAATTACAGGACTTTCTCGTTTGCGTATTTTTTTTTTTTAATTTCATGCATGTTAAATATTTCTTCCGACACTTATATACATACTAGAGTACTGCAGTTAACAGGTAAATATGATATATCTTTGGGCTTGCTTTGCTTTTTTATATAAGTATAAATTTACAGGAAAATAATTCTTTCTATTTTCACTGAGAGGTAAAGGGATGAACTCTTCCTGCTTTCTTAGGAAAGTATGGAAAATAAACACGCCTTCACTTATTCGTATCTCTTATTTAAATGATAATTATCCACTACTTCTTCTAAAATAATGTACAAATCAAACATCATTACCTCTGCCTTTTCTAAGTATTCTAAGTATACTCAAAAATAAAACTCATCAATATATGACGCCTACATTCCTAAACCAGTTCAACGTAAGGTATATTCATGTACTTATTACTAATGAATTCCAGCTATTGCTTACAATAAAACCTTATCTAAGTCAGGCATGTCCATTTTTCCCGCTGGGGATACTATTACAAGTTATGACCACGTCTTTAAGCAATTTTGTTACAGTTTCCTTATTTTTATCCTAAATAAAGTTTCTTTTTAAACTTTTGGTGAAAAGTGTTGCTCTGACAAAGGAAATGGTTAGATTGAAACATTTTCTTGAAAGTCCAACGGTTACGTGAGAAACCAACTTTCATATCATAGAGGCTAAAAAAAAAACATTATGCACCTCTGGAAAAGTCCGCTTTTTTCTTTTGTTTCCCTTCTATTTGCATCCAATAACCTCTCAAATTCCTGTACTATAACTAATAAATAAAACATCATACAAACCTCTTTCATTGGCATTCGAAGTTTTAAAATTTCCGCATATCTTCTTAGAACTTCTAGAGGAACATGTATCTACATATATCAACAGACAGAATTGATTAAAAAAATCCATTCATAAAAATTATATTCGCTTACTTTAACAAAAAACAAATCATCATCGATACTTTCCCTTTCAACTTCAAGTCCTTGGTTAATGAGATTCTCTTCAAACACAGTCCGCTTTTTTTCATTTGTTCTCTCAATAGACTCACTTGGATCAGCACTCCATGCAAGCACAAAATCCACAGAACGTAATCCATCAGCAAAGTATAATGAATTATTTAAACATGTACTTCCATCAAAGGGATTTTGCGGAACATTACAATTTTTTATGTTGTTATTACAAACATTTGGATTTTGGCATTTGTCCGGAGAATTATCAGCCATTGTATCGGCCCTAAGAATAGAAGAAAAAATTAATTGAAAAACAAGGTCAGAAATTAAACAAGTATCAACAGACTTTAACAAAATGTCAGTTTAAAGTAAATACAACCGCATGGCAAAGCAATGTAGTAGTCGCTGTGGAGATACTATCAAAGCAAATTAGAAAAGCAACAAATCAGAAATTGTAGTTGGTATATATACTAGCAAGTGGCATACACTATGATGCGAAAGAAATCTATATTGTATATTTTTATCTGTGTTATATCTAATTAATAGCGAGTCTCTTTTTAGAAATTCGAGGAGTATAAGGCGAAGCTACACGGCGAGAGACTTGGCCTCAGAGACCTATTTTTGGGTCTCTGCAAACCCAGAGACCAATCTGTATACACTTCGGAGACGCAAAAAATCTCTAAAGAGACCTAATCTGTAGAGACTTTTTTGGTCTCCGGTCTCCCGTCGTGTATTTTAAAACAAACAGGTCTCCAGGTTTAGTTTCCGAAGTTTGTTCGTTTGTCGTCTCCAGATCTCCGGAGACTATTTGTGTGTTCCGGGTCAGTTAAGTGTAGGTCAATTTTGTCTAGGGCTAGGTTTGGCAAATTGTTAAAAAGAAATTAATAAAAAATTTAATAATAAATATAAAAATATATAAAAAAAAAAATTACAAATTTTTTGTTTATCCCGTAAAATTTCTGTATATTTTTTTAAAGCTTTTCAATTTTCGCATAAGATAAAAATAATAATAAATTTTGAAATAATTCTAACAATCTCTTGCTTGATAATTAACAAAGATCTTTGAAGACCTGTGGACACCAAAGTTCAAATTTCGTATTACACTTCGGACACGTGTCTTTAGAGACTTTTTTATTATGGTTTTCAAAGACCTAATTTTTTAGCACTGATATGTATAAGATGGACTGCTTGACCTTCTATTTCATATGGATTCTCTTTTGTTATCAGGGGTGTGAAAACTATCTTAATTTCAAGTTTCATTTTCGCTAATATATACAAGCTCAACAAATTTCAAATATATTCAAAACTATTAGTTTTAGTGGAAGCTTATCTCTTATAACATCAAATAATCCTTAAACTCAATTTTTAAATTTAAAATATAAATTACGCTCTATCGAATGAATCTATGGTCATGAAATTTTTTGTAATCTATTCAGGGCTTTGAAGCCGTTTTCTCGAAAACCCAAAAGCAAATCTATTTTTAGGATTTAGTTGTGTTATCAATCTAGAATATCTGTCCTTTCTAATGCAATATGAGTTTCAGCGGGATTTGTATAAAGTCCGGAATTTCAGGATGTTTTTCTCGAAAAAAAAGAAAACATTTTTTAGACTAGGATTATGTTAGTTAAGATGCACCGAAGAAAATACAAAAAAAAATCCAACTCTAATATAAGCACAACGCCTGGTGAAAAATATATAGCGCACCTCCAATGCAAAACCATCACATTTCAAAATCATCAATTTTGAATTGTTTATTGCATTTTACTGTATATACTTTAGTTATGAATGAGAAGTTATACTATATATTTACAGGCTAAAGAAAGAACTACACCAGTACTGAAAAATTTTAATTAATAGTGATTTGAAATGTTTAAACGGCAATTACAATTTTTGAGTTCTGGTGGGCTTGAATTCAGGGTGCGAATATAAATATATGTACGGACAACAACAACTTTGGGTTCGGAAAATCGATGTTTCGAGAAAGGAATATTCTGAAATGTTCTAGGACAATTTGTAGAGTATAAATACGGCGCTTGTCACCGCCAGGAGGCAGTCTTACTAAGCCAGTAAAGTGAACGTAGTAAACTATTTGGATTGCGATAACTGGAATCACTACAATAAATAACTAGACATAAGTAGTAGTAGACATAAGTAGGAATGCACCAACTAGTTATTAAAATCATACCACTATAGAAAGGATGAATACGAACCAAAATGAAATTCGATTATGTACTAGGAAATACTGAACTTGCCCAGTTGGCCTAGTAGATATTGTAATCAATGTTTTTAAATAAATAAATAAATAATAATATCAAAAACAAAAATCCGCTGGCGGTCAACGTCAGAAGAAATATACAAAATGACCATCTGGATTGTCTGGAGTCCTGGCCACGTAGGCATACCAGACAACGAAGCAGCGGACCGTCTGGTTGTACTTACAGCCGCGAGCGAGGAGCCCTTCATCTTTCCTCTAGCTTTCGGAGCTGCGTTCTCTAACTGTAAGCGACTACGCGATGCAAGTCGACAAGTTACGTGGAATAGCTCGAACAGCTTCCTGGCGAGCCAACACACACCTTCTGTCCAAATGCGCCCCTTACAGCTCACCACATATTTCATGAGTGCGGCGATATATCCAGACAAGTAGATGAACAAGGCATAACTACAGGACCAACAGAACTGCTCCGGTACTCCAAGTAAAATACAGACGCACTTCTCCCCGCACTACTAACGGGCTAACAAACGCAAATGGAAAATAAGACATACAGTCAAACAGCAAGGTTATAAATTGATAACATAGACTAAGAGTTTTGAAGTCGAATTTTTGATCTTTTTTATATATAAATATGAACTGCCAAAGAGACGATTTTAAGGTCAAATATAATTATATACATCACGAACTCAATACTGGAATAGGTTGAGGAGATCGTGAATTTTTCTTAAACTACAGATTAAGACTTAGCGCTTATTATTATTTTTTTAATATTGGAAAATAATCTAAATACACAATGTCATTAAAACTAAGTCTTTCAAAGCGTAGGCTTAAGTCCAGCCCAGCCCCAGGTAAGCAGTAAATGCAAGGAAATCCAAAACCAAGCAAGCTTCAGAGCATAGGTATCAAGAACAAAATAACAAATTGTATCATAGTTAGGGCAACATTATATCACTTTTACCTCATGTTTCAATGTTAAAATCAAAACTGGCAGACCCCTGGATGGCCTATATGCCGTGGACCAAAAACTTTATTGTACTAGGCTTAAGATTAGATTACGCAATAAACTTTGGAATTTGAGTTTGAATTTTAACTGTCTTACTACCTTCGCAGAACAAAACTAGTCAATTCTAGAACAAATTTAAATGTTTTTTTTTATTTTTCGGAATATTATAGCACCAAACAAACGTATTGCCTTGTTTGATAACATTTATCACTTATTTATATGAGTACCCGTACCAAAGTCACGTATAGCGCTTGGGCACATCTTAGAATGTTACATGGTAGATTTACATTTTAGCAAATAATAATAAAGTTGTTTGTTGGTACAGAAGTAACTTAGAATTTATTAAAGCATAACTTTCATAAATTTGACAGAGCACTGTAACTCCTGTTAAGACAGGAAATAAATCCATTAAAGCTTACTCATATATTATCCTTCCGAGCGAGGGTTACAGTAAAACTAAATTAACGGATAATCATTCAAGACCGCAAGAATCTCAGTTTCGTTATAACATCATATTTGCAACAATGAAATCAGTCAACTACAGTTCCATGACTTTTCAATTAGCACTATTAAATGTTATCATTAATGAAAAGTTGCAAGTTATTTGCTTTGATAAGTTTACAAAAAAAAGAAACATTCAATCTCTAAGCAATCACAACGTACTCAACGTCACCAAAATCCTCTCCTTCACCAAGATTTATTTCAATAATTCCGCTCGTACGATTGGATTCACTGCAAGAGTTTTCAATTAACTAAATTCTTACGAGAAATAAACATCCGCCAGAACGAAAATTCATATAACACTAAAGAAAACGCACAAAGGCAGTAGGGGTAAACCGCAGGCGCTCTAATTAACTTACTTATCTGTGTCCATTTCTTTGAAATCTCTTTCATACAAGCTAGCCAGAGACATTGCGTCCATATCTTGGTCATTTATCCCTTTGAACCGTCTCGCCGGTCCCGACAGTGTTTTTCTTTCAGACGACCCCCTGAAGGATCTTATCAAGTCGTCTTCCGGATGATAGCTGGCATATGTTATTGTACTCCCGCTGTTTTCTATTGAATGTGGTGTTACTGCTTCGAATGAACCGTTATTATATTTATTATTGCGAATATTAAAATCCAGTTGATTCAGGAGTAACTCCTGACCAGAGTCTAAAATTAGAACAGAAAATTTTGGGAAAATGTTATTTTTAAAACATGCCAATGACTCGATACACGTTGGTAAATATTTTTCTATTAAAATATATCTAACCAAGAATAAATCAATTTCTTACCCATATCTTTAAAGTAGAAACCACCAAAAAAATTATTGTACTTTAGTCATTTTCCAAGAACCCACCGACTCCATGTCCATTCACACGACAGTAGTCAAGGGCAAGGAATGGGAGACAAAGAGCAATCAGCTGATTGAGAAATGTCAATATGACATTTAAATTTTAGCCACGGTATATATACTAACAATAACTATCCGGCCCCATAGATTCGCCATTTTCGGTGTTAATCGATTCGCATGACGCGTTTCTTAAATAGTAAATAATATAGTTTAATATTTATGTAAATTTATTCAACTGGATCCATTTAAAATAATTAAATAAGCACAATTTTACTTTCTAAACAGAAATATAAATTGAAGGAAGATTATTAGAATTGTATTCCTCATTTTAATTTGACACTAACCCCACCAGGTGTACACACATCACATGATTCATACTTTTTTTTATATTATTAAGCCAAGCTCAGGGGATACCCTATGATTCAAAGCACAGCATGGCATGAAGGAAATAGGGAATATAAGGCGAGCGGCGGATGCGGATGTATGTCACCGTAACCCCCGGAAAATACAAGCCGTGAACAAAGTTCAAAAAAGAGAGCAGCGGGCCGGTCAGCAGGCGACATCCACAGTCTTCTTGCCTTTTGTCTTACTGTAGGAGTTTTTCATATAAAGTTGCTTGTATTTTGTTCAAGAAAACATTTGGCTGCAATTTGTTTTAACTTCATTTTGCTGTGGGAACGATTTTGAGCCTTCGGCGACTTCATGACTTGTTGTATTATATTCCGGGGGCTACGATGTCACCCTTAAACTTTCGCAGATTGTATGCCGGAGGAAAGACAGAAGATGGTAGACTGTTCAACAATCGCACAGTTCGGGATAAAAAAACTTCACGGGATTTTACTGTATGGCCGAAGGTAATTTTAAGGGTAAAAGGTTGTACGCGATTTGCAGCGCGCGTGATGCGTGCAGGAATTATTCTACAAGCGGTTAGACTAGCTATTTCACCGGAACATTGACCATGCATGTAGCGATAAAGGAGCAAAAAGCATCAAACATTGCAGCGGTGCCAAATCGCCAATGAGCTTGAAGGTTCTCTTTTGGACAATATTCAATGAAGCTAAGGCTGTGCGTCCAGCCCCGGCCCAGATGTGAGAAGTACCGAAGTATTCAAGCTTAACGGAAATTTTCGTGATTTTTTACTATTTAAGTGGAATTCGCCAATGGGCACCTGAACACGCTCAAACTTCATTTGTCGTCTTAACTAAAATCAAAGATTCAAATTATAAGTTTATTTATTACAAACCCCGGTGTAAGCACCACGTATATGAAAGTTGGGTACATTGCACATCGACGAACACATTCGCATTGTTAATTAATATTTGGATATATATATATATATGTTCAACAAATTATAAAATAAGTCTTGTTCGTATGTTGTCAAAATCTGCAAGCAAAAGTAAAACTTTGTAAAGCCAACAAACAGATTTACCTCTAATCGGTGTAAGTAAGTGACATAAAGTAAATGCACAAAAATTATCATTTGTAAAATATAACACTTTCCTAGTTCCACTCTTTCAGGCTTTAAATTTCCACTTAGTAATAAGAATAATGGTTATTTCTAATTTCTGATTGTACAAACCAAACTTACTCTTATTAATGGGAAACAAAAACATTCTTTTTTTCCAAATAAACATCTTTTAATTAATAATAAGTATTAGCAATCAATATAAAAAAAAGCACGACACAACTATATTTGTTATCTGTTTGGTTTGTTTATTTTGAACAACCCAATTACAAGAAAATTTTTAATGTTTGTTATCTATATATAGATGCTAAAATTGTGTTTGACAAAATGGAAGATATAAAAAAAGCTATTAAAAATAAAACCAACTACTGCTTGCCACACGAAGTGTATAAAAAATTAAATAAGAATTAAAAGAATGTGCTAGGCATGTTACAAAACTTAATAAGCTTTGATAATTAGAAACAGACGGTGAGACATGCGTAGAACTGGTACTGACTCGTGTAAACCCCTACTGAATAGTTTACTGACCTAAAGGCCGCTACACACTATGACTGGGTAGACATGCCAGACTTTCGCTACACACGCTCATTCAAATCGTAGGACTTGACCGTGCTCAAGACGTACGATTCGCTTAACCGTGGGCGCGCTCACTGCCACCAAAATAGTGACTTTTTGTCGACTACCTAACGTTCACTCCGCCAAATTTTAACAGTAAACGACTATTGTTCACTCCGCACTTTGAATGTACCAAATAGTCGTCTACATTCGAATACGCTCAGGACAGGAGGATAGTCGATCGTGTGACAGAACTACACTACGACAACGACTACGCTACCAAAGTGGCAGTGAACGCGCCCACTGAAACGCGGACGGAAGCCCTAGCTAGGAATGATTTGCAGCTTAGAATATAGAGCTCTATCACTACACACAAGAGAGCTCTATATTCTAAAATTTGCAGTTGTCTGACTGTACTTTGAAGTCACGAAAACTTTCAATAATTTTTTTGTAAAATTTGAATTGTTTGCATACATTTATTTTCTTTCAATGGATAGGGTATTCTATTTTACAAAATAAATCAAGTGATAGATATACTCCCGTATGATGGATGATAGATACTTTGCAGTGGCTCAATGTGACACAGAGAATAATGATGAATGTTTTTATCTTCATCTATAAAACTAAGTTTAACTTGGTGCCCAATTACTTAACTGTGCACGTCAACTATACCAGAGATGTTCAACCATATGTGTTGAGGTCAGCGGATGATTTTAGATTGCCATGTTTGTACGTTTATCTGAATTCTACATTTATAAAGCAGTGGCGCCTTTCAGATTTTATACTTGGTTCCGCAAATGTTGCATCTATTAGTTTAAATTATTTCACATTTTTCCAGTTACTAGATTCCCCGAATGCTTTCATTTCTTACATCTACCTGATATAGTTCACACGCGTATCACATTCCAAGTGAATACTTTTCAAGACCGCTTCACAATAAACTATTATATGCTCCCAATTCTTATAAATGTTTATTTTTTTCCTTCAACCATAATTATATGATATCCAAATTTAGTTTTAATTGGGGGATCAGTATACACAGGACTAGCTACAGTAGAAATAGGTAGGGCGAAAGCAGCATCTTGAAAAGGACCAACCATTGCACCACGAATTTGCCATCCTAAATCACCTCCCTGTCTTGCTTTATCTTCACTATAAGCTGCAGCAACATCAGGAAATTTCTGCCCAGCTTTCAATTTTTCCAGTGCTTCAAGAATTTTACCCTGCTTTTCACATAAAATGTGCCGAACCTTGACTGAACTCCCGCCTTTCTTTTCTTTGCCTAAAATCATGTTTTGTTTACTTAAATTGTTTCTATAAATTGTTCACCAAACCTTTATCAGAATCGCCTGTTGCACCTTTTCCAGACTTGGCTCCTTTATCTTTTCCAGCACCTTTTGAATCTTTCTTTGGAGGCATTCTAGAAATCTAATAATATTTTTATAATCAAATCAATTTGGATTATAAAGATTCTTCTTCTTGATTTTACAAGTCAATACATGGAATGGAAAAGCGTGATGTCGAGTCTGATTTCTGTGAGGACTAAAGGCTCAAATACAATGAATGCCACACGTAATTGTCGACGCCAAAATAATTTTCGAATACATGCTGCGACATTGCAATTGCAAAGCAAATGGTGTGATGCGATAAAATCGTCGCCAAGTAGAGAAAATTTCTAAAATTGTGTCGCAGTGCGACATTTGAGTTTAACAGTTCGTGTTTTTGGTAAATTTTGCGTACCTTTCTTTTAAATCTAACATAGCTATGTAGACACGCTCTGCGTTTGTTGCTACAAAGTATTGAACTTTTACTCATTTGGTCAAGTTCGATATAAAAACCATATATTAACTTAGCTGTCAACGCATTAGCGCACGCAACGCAATCATTGGGTCTTGGCCTTAAGGCCGAAACATAGTGTGAGCGTACACGACCTCAACTCAGTCGACGTTTAATAAGCTCGGCGTAGTGAAATATTAAGGCCGCTGCACACGCTCAAGCAAATCTTGCAACTTGTGCATGGCCCAGTCGTTTGATATGTATGAGCGTGTGTAGCGTATGGGAACTTGAATTGAGAGAGTATGAATGAAATCGGCCGAAACTATTGCGCACAAATAAAACTTATGACTTTACTCTAGAATTGAACTAGACAAAATCGGATATTAAATTTGCATCTAACCTATTCAGTAGGGACTTACACGAGTCAGTACGAGTTCTACTGACGCATGTAATCTCAAACAAATCTTAAGACTTGTGCATTGCCCAGTCGTGCTTTGTGCTGCTACAGTGCTACGTGCGGGTTGGTCCTTTCAACTTTAAAAATGAACCACGCATACGGTATACAATCGTTTAGCAACTTTCTGAACTCTACCATTATTAGAACTTTGAGCTCTGTTATCAAAACTACAGTGTCAAAACAAACAAAGATAAACGAGACTCAAAAAAGAACTGTCAAATGATCTGGACCAATGAGAAAATCCCACATATTTCCTATCTATTCATCTAGCTCACACCGATGGAGATATAAGCGATACAAAATTATATTTTTGACGGGTGTCATTCGAGCAAAACTGTGCTGTCCTATTATCACAGGTTGTCATTTTCGTGCATTATCGGCGTGCGAATTAAAATTTAACTAAGAAAAAGGAAAATCTCAGTTCGTTTATATACACATCTCTCTAAAATGATTAAAATACTTTGATACAAAATTACGTGAAAAAAAAGACAGTTTATTATTTCTTTAATTTTTTTTTGTAGTTTTATTGTCGTATTTCAATTCGGATATATTGGTGTACCTCTAATATTATTGGAGGAAAATCTTTTGTTGAAAAAGTTCAAAACAAAAAAAAATATGATTACGAGTGCCAGTGAAATTCTTTTATTCGGTGAAAAGAAGCTTGCCGCATGCCTGGTATTGTTATTAATAGAACTCTTCATGGAAGGTAAATAAGATAATGCTGCAAAAAATGTGTTTTTTTTTTAATAAAAAGTGACGATTTTTGTCTCTTTTGATGTTAAGAGTGCTTAAAACTATTTTCAGAACATCTTCCTTAATGCGATTTAAATGTGTACGTTCTATAATGATTGCACATGTTTCCAGGACTGGGCAATTGCAAAACTCAAGTCTTGCTGATAAATCTTGAAGTCGTTCTTTTTTTTTTGTCATAGATATGGGCATTGACTAATGTCAAAGGCCAACAACATATGCCTTTGAACTAATGTTAAGTAAAACTGGTTCGTGGGGGCGTAATGGATTTTCGTCTCTTCGTTTCATTAACTTAATTTTTAAGAGTTTTTCTGACCTCAAATCGGATCTGTAAAATTTGAGATAGCTCTAAATAATTTGCATACGTTGCACCAAAAAATTGTAATTTTACACAATTTTTAATATATATTACCATAAGTTTGGAGGAAATGCACTGAATATATATCGTATTGCTTGTATTTTAGCAAATTTTATAGGTTTTTGCATAGGCTTTGATAAATGACATATATTGACCGGAAAGGGATTCTATCAGACTGCCTGCTTTCTGCACACAATTGTGAGAAATATTATAAACAATGTCCTATAAATAGACAAATGTTCTATTTCTGTATAATTGTAAAGGACTATATGAAGTAGGGCCAACAACAAATTTCAAAAAAACATGCTACTGCTGTTCTGAGAAAAATTCTGAGAAATGGATAAAAGAAAAAGCTATTAGAGCAACTGAAAAAGGACTACGGCAGACTATAATCAATTGACCCTTCTATTTTGAAACCGGCAGTTTCCACAAAACAGGACAACACTCATTCATTTATTACATTCATCCGTTGATGTGCACGTGTCCCTTAAACAAGATCTAGATTAACCAGGCCCATAATTACAGATGCGTTGAATCTGTGCCAAAATTCGTTCTATTCTTTTTCAACTTCCTTAAATTCCTCGATATATAGACCCTTACAAATTTAACTCAAAACTATTCATGAGTGAAGGAAAAATTGGGAACGATCAGCCATAAATTCTTCTACTCTGGCTTTTTGGAAGAAAGGTAATACAGAAGATTACAAAAGTGTGATTGTAAAAGTGGCAATGGTATTTGTTCTCTAGTTTGCTCCTAATACAATTGCATTTCAATATTAGAGTGCGCTGAGGGGATTGCAGCTGTAGAAGAACGGTAAAAAAAGGAATTTCACAAGAGACTAAGTACCATTTTTGTTTTTTTGTTTTTTACTTATATTATTAAGCCAAGCTCAGCGGATACCCTATGATGCGAAACACAGCTTAGCACGAAGGGAATTAGGGAGCATGAGGAGAATGGCGAACGTGTCGATGTGTGTAACTCTTAAACCTTTGCAGATTGTATGCCGGAGGAAAGACAGAAGATGGTAGACTATTCCACATTAACACAGTACGGGATAAAAAAAAGCATCTTGCAATGTAGAAACCTAATTATCTATTGGTAATGAGGCATACTTTTTATATACAGAAGAATCTACAATTTTACTTCGTGAGAGATATTTCCGCACTGATATCATTTACTCCACCATATGGTGTGAAGCAAGGATAGGATTTAAAAGCAACATTCAATAGAGATTCTTTGATAATTTACAGTTACCTAACATAATCTTTGCATTGTGTGCACGTGTAGTAATCGTACAAAATAGCGGTCATTTGTTATTGTCTTTTACAAAATGCCATTTTTAGAGGATACCTTGGAGAAGACTGGGTAAATTTAAAATTAAAATTTTTGATTATGTTAGAATTTAGAAAAACCATAGCATTTCTAGTTAATGAACCGATCCTTCTGATATTTTTGCTTGGTCTTGTGTGAAGTAAAAATGCTTAAAAACCAAATTAAAATAATGTCAGTCATTGAAAATTCTTTTATTTGAAGATGGAAATAACAAGCGAAAGACAATTAGTGACTTTTCATATACAACACAGAAATAATTCTGGAGATATCTACTACAGTCTATAATCAAAGACAGTCAGAAGTAAACCGCGCAGAATCCAGCTTGTAGGACAAACACGTAACTTACAATTTGTCATAATTTAAGAACCATCACAACCATGAATGAGAGAGCAGATTTCTTGCAGAGATATTCAGGTTTTTCTTACCTCATTTACTTTGTCGTATGTTGAAGATGAAAACGCTTGGTCTCAACGGAGTCCTTATTTAAACTTTCACAACAAGGCTCGTTGTTCACCCTACAGACTTAAGAGAATTTGCTAATAAGTCCCAGGCGGTCCCTCTTACAAAGTTTAATGTTGGTCCCCAATCCTCCCTACCCGCTTCATGCAGTTCTTGTGAGCCATTCCGCTTTTTCGTTTCCGCTGATATTGCTGTGACCTGGTGCTGGTACCCATAGGATGAGTATCCGTTTACACCGAGGTAGTGAGAATTCAGGATGGTTTTACACTCCAATACCAGTTTGGATGTTGTAAAGGGCTTTTACAAGATCTTGACAGCTGTTTGGCTGTCCGAGAAGATAACAATCTTCTAGTAGTTCTCAATGTCTGAGTTGAGGAGATACCTTCCCTCTTCCGCTTGGAAAACCGTGACGTAGTTTTCAAGATGTATGGCAATTTCCACATGAGGGTCCTCGCAGAAAACGTCTGCTCCGGTGTTTGCTTCTAATTTGGTGTCATGTGATACGGTTTGTGAATAGCTGAAGCACAGAGTGTGATTTCCATTTTGCTCCATATGGAAGTTTCGCTTTAACTTGACTTTTAGCATAGTATCAAGGAGGTGATCGCTGTCCCTGTCGATGTCAGGTACGATTGACTGCAAAAATTCAAAGATGTGTTCGTGTGGACCTCTTGTTCCAGCGTGAATCCAGCTCTGATTTTGATTCAGCATCAATGCTGAAATTGACGCCTCCTTCTTAATGTAAATTTGCACGGGGTGTATGCTGAGGATAGCCTCGAGAGCCCGAGTGCTGGTTGACTTGAAAGCGCATATTGCACTAAGGAAGCATAGTGTTTGAATTATTTCCAATATCTTACGATGATTGGCCAAATCCATTGCTTTCCACTACACTACAGAGCCATAGGTTAGCATGGGTCGGATAACGCTAGTGAATATTCATAGCATCATCCGCGATTTAAGTCCTCTCTTTTTCCCTATAGTTCTACGACACATGCTCTAAGAACATTGTTCGCTCTTTCCTCTAGATGTGATTTCCAGTTCAAGCTTTTATCTAGCTCCAAACGAGTGGAGCCAATGAAGGGCAGACACAATCTAGGAATGTTCATTTTCTTAGTAAAAACGTATAGATCGGTTTTCAGTGGATTGATGCACAATCCGAAATCCGATAGCCCATTCTATGACTAGTCGGGTCGAATTTTGTACCAGTCTGCAAAGTTCAGACTCATAACTTCCGGTGACTAAGATCATGTCGTCTGCGTAGCATACCGCCTTTCGGGTGAATTTTAGCAAGAGATCATCCATAATGAGATATTAAAAATATTTACAGTTTTAACAGAAACCTACTTCCAAACCTGGCTTTATTTGACAATTCAGTGTTTATATATTTCAGGATCTGAAAGTGCAACATCCCGAACAAATGTAGAAAATCATTTAGAGCTTGGTCGTCAGTTTTTAGCTAGAGGGCAGTTAGCAGATGCTTTAACACATTATCATGCTGCAGTTGGTATGTATATTTTATTGATTCTATTTTTTGTAATAAATACATCCTAAAAAATAATCTCTTATTTGATTTATCTCTAGAGGGCGATCCCACAAATTACCTGACATTTTTTAAGCGTGGAACTGTATATTTAGCATTGGGCAAGACAAGATTTGCATTAAATGATTTCTCCAAAGTTCTTGAACTAAAGCCAGACTTTACAACAGCTCGTGCGCAAAGAGCAAATGTTTATATAAAAATGGGAGATTACGATAATGCTGAAATGGACTGTAGGACAGTGGTATGTAGCACTAAAAAAAAATGTATTTGAATTGGTAACTATTTATTATAATTTCTAGCTCCGAGAAGATTCTTCATACGAAGAAGTCAAATATGTTCTCAGCAAATTAGAACCAGCTAGAGATCAATGGGAATTAGTCCAACATATTGTATCTCAAGAAGACTACAGTACAGCAATTAACCTTATTACACAACTATTGGAGATATCTCCATGGTCAACTGAATTTCGAAAACTTCGAGCTGAATGCTATATTCATACTGGTGATTTACTATCAGCAGTTTCGGATCTTCGTTCTGTTAATAAATTAACTCAGGACAGTACTGAAGGATACTATAGGCTTGCTGTGTTATTATATAAAATTGGACATGCAACGAGTTCTCTGAAAGAAATTCGTGAATGCCTAAAATTAGATCCTGAGCACAAAGATTGTTTTCCTTTATATAAGAAAATTAAAAAAGTTGAAAAATCTTTAACAGATGCTGAAACATATCGAGATGAAAATCAATTTGAAGACTGTATAAAATCTGCTGAAACTGTTTTAAGACATGAAACAGAAGTGAAAATGATAATTTTCAGTGCAAAACAATTGCTATGTACGTGTTATATAAAGGATGAACAATACACACAAGCCATAAAATTATGTCGAGAGGCAATTGATATAGAAAAATCTCCAAGTGTTTACTGTGATCGAGCTGAAGCATATTTAGGTACAGAAATGTACGATGATGCCATACATGATTATCAGGCCGCCCTGGAAATCGATGCAAATTTAGAAAGAGCCAAAGAAGGAATTGAAAAAGCTAAAAGACTTCAAAAGCAAGCAGAAAGACGAGATTATTACAAGATTTTAGGTGTAAAACGGAGTGCAACAAAACAAGAAGTCGTAAAAGCATATCGAAAAGCAGCTCAAAAATGGCATCCAGACAATTTTCAGGGTGATGAAAAGAAAATCGCTGAAAAGAAATTTATAGATGTTGCTGCTGCCAAAGAAGTTCTAACAGATCCAGAGAAACGTAGACAATTTGATAGTGGACAAGATCCACTAGATCCGGAAAGTAATCATAATGGATTTCATGGAAGCCCCTTCCAGCATTTCCATCATGGATCACCGTTCCAATTTAAATTTCATTTCAATTAGTCACTTAAATGAATTTACAGCAGGTCTAGAGTTAATTTCTATTTCTTTTTTTTTCTAATGTTCTTTTTACCAATTTTTCCTAAACAAAACGCTTAAGTTATAAACAAAAGAGGCAAACAGCACGCTTCATATTCTTTTTCTTTTCTGCGTCAAAGATGTTATTTTGCTTACTTTTTTGCTCTTCTATTATTTATTTTTCGCCCTCGGGGGTAGAATATGAACAAATTCTTTTCCATTTTTGTTTGTTTCTTTCGTTTGTGTGTAGTGATTATTTAAATGACATCAGTTTTGTATGCGACGAAAAATATTTTGTTTTGTCTGTGATGATGTGTGTGCAAGAGGCATATACATATATAGTTATATATGTATATAATTATTTTGAAAATTTTTTCGTTAATATATTATTGTAGAGGTACACACCTTTGCTTGGTTAATATCTTTCTTTAAAACAATTTCTTAGTGTGACAAGCAAATTGTTTAGGCGATTCTAATACAAAATCCATTCTAACTGTAAATAGTAGGAGTAATTTGTAAGTAATAAATTTTGTTACTTGAAATTTTGTTGTTGTCCTTTCGTGCTATAAAGGATCAATTACTTTTTAGTGTCGAATCTTTTTCTAAATGAATATATAAACTTGCGTTTATAGAGGCGCATTTGTGAAACTTAGAATAATTAGGAAAGACAATAACTAGAAATCTTTAAGAATGTTGTTATTATGTCTTCTTCTTAAATACAGTGGCTTCTATAGCGAATTTCTACCTGAAAGAATTCTTTCGTTTCTTTGATCATAATGTAAATTTCTAGTTGCGTCTTTGCGCTAACGGTAACATTTGTGCATTTGGAGAACAGAAGAAATTTAAAAACTTTTATTTTTAACGATTCCAAATCAAATCATAAATACAAGAGGAAAAAACAACCGCCTCGTCCGGGGCTTAAAACCGGGAGCTTCCGCTTGTAACGAAGTTACATGCATTTCAGCTAGACACCAGCAAAAATGAATCGTCTAGCAGCAGCCGCAACAAAGTAAGCCAGCTACCGAGAGAAGAGCACACTACTGATCAACAGTTCAGTGGTGTCCCGTGCTGGTGACGTGATAGTAGAAGCAAATATTCTACACCCGACACCATCAGCCAGTCTGCCTATAAATAGCCGGCAGCCAGTAAATTTCCTAATTTAAGTTTTTCTTATCCACAAGTAAAAACTTATCTTACCTCGGTTTCGGCCTTTTGTTTTTTGACTCTCACAACACAAGCTAGCAGTGGAGAATCTACATTCGCGTTTAAGAGGTGATGCACAAACGTTACATCAGCAACCATGCGGCGTTTTTCAATCGAGTGCACATTTAAAAGCAATCCTCATAAGGTGGAAGAATCAGTGTGCTACTCCAGGGAAGGTGCCTAAGAGCGAAGCGTAGGAAGAAAGTTCCATTGAACAGACTCAATACGGTCGATATATGTGCCGTAAAAAGGAGACCAGACCGGCCGTCCGTATTTAAGAAGTAGACTTGCATAGCAAGTGTACAAACGACATGCTATTTTTTTTATATTATTAAGCCAAGCGCAGGTGATACCTATGATGTAAAGCACAGCATGGCAGAAAGGAGATAGGGAAGGAATTAGGGGATATGAGGAGAGTGGCGGAGGTCCCGATGTATGTCGCCCTTAAACTTCCGCAGATTGTATGCCGGAGAAAAAACAGAAGATAATAAACTGTTACACATTCGCACTGTTCGGGATAAAAAAGCATCACGGAATTTTACTGTACAGCCGAAAGTAATTTGAAGGGTAAAAGGATGTGCACGGTTTACAGCGCGAGTAATCATTCTACAAGCGATTAGATTAGGTATTTCATCAGAGAATTGACCATGCATGTAGCGATAAAGGAGCGAAAAGCATCTAACATTGCGGCGGTGCTCGAGTGAGTCGATATGACAAGTTATTGCCACATCGCCGATGAGCTTGAAGGCTCTCTTTTGGAGAGCTAATGCGACCAGCCCCAGCCCATATATGGAAATTGTATTCTATTCTAGGTCTAATGTAGGATTTGTAGAAGAGCACTAGATTTGACGAGCTGAAATATTTCTTACACCTTTTCAGAAATCCAAGACATTTCGATGCTTGAAACAGAGAAGATGTGATCTGTCAAGTTTAGCTTACTGGAAATATTAATGCCAAGAATGCTTAGTGACGGTGAATTACAAATAAATGCTCCATCAAAAGAACCGGGAGTAGTTAAGTTATGGCCTTGTTTTAATGAGATGAGAGTCTTAGAAGCAGTGAGATTCGAGAGCTCTCGGAACCAAAGCCCAGCATATCCAATGATACCATGTAGTTTATGTTACAGATAAAATTCAATCTTTAGACCCATTTGACCCCCAACCCGCAGACAGAACCCACTCGACGAATCGAGGAATCAGAAAACCTATAATCATAAGTGATTGGTTTCTGATTACTGTGCAAAGTCATAACCTCACATTTTTCGATATTGGGTACCAAATTATTGCTTTTATATCAATCGAAAATTTGTGAAAATCTCACTCTACCTCTTTACAATCGTCAAAAGATTTAGCTTGAGCGAAAAGTTTAATGTCGTCAGTATAAATCAAAACCTCCACAAAATTAAACGCTAACAAATTACAGAAGGCTATTAACGCCTCCGCTAGAACGGCCATTGAGAAAGGGACGCTTATACGAACGTCAGCAAGAGAGCAGCAGAGTGTGCAGACCCCAAATCCCTCTGGTTAAGTCAGACCCACTGGAAAATTCAGATTTTAGAATACAAAATGAATAATGATCTGATACACTGAATTAAAAAAAATATATTTCTTGTGCGCTACAGGAAATATAAAAATAAATAAAAGGAAAACAGGGAAAAAACATAAACATAAATTGGATACTAATGCTAATAATGTGACTTAAAATTTTTGAAAATGAAATGCTCTTAGATCACTAGAAGACTTCTTAGAACTAAGCTACTTAGCCCATAGTACTTGATACACAACTAAAGAACTAAAAACAGTCATCGTTTGTAAGCTGGCAGCAGCTATTAAAGCTGTAAACGATAGGAGCTTATCCTGACAACCAGACGAATAAATATATATACATGTAAGTAGAGTTAAGCAAAAATCTTTTAAGATAGGCTTTAAAAGAAGCTTTGTAAATAAACTCTACTGATAGAGCCCAGATGGCTAGTCGCAGTGGGCCCAAATAACCTATATCTTTAGGCTTATTTTAAGCTTGTACAATAAAGGACTTTTTCAATTTCAATTTTAGAATAAAGAACAACGGGCCCAAGTGATTCCCTTGAGGTACACCAGACGAAGCTTTCAAGACTATAGAGATGGAATGACAGAAATAGATTTGGTATGTTCTGTTATTTAAATTAGACTCCGTTCATTTTTGGGAATGTTAGGGGAAACCCATACTTTTCCGTTTTAAACAGTATCAGAGAATGAGATAACTTGTCTGCATAAATGAAATCTGTCTGGTAGCCTTTTGCAAACCCGCCAATGGTATTTGAGACAAATTCCAACAAGTTAGTGGCTGTAGACTTGCCCGAAATAAACCCATGTTGGTTTGAAGAGAGCAAATTCTTACATGAAATTGATAACTGAGAGTAAATGATAGATTTGAATAATTTGGGCATGCAAGATAATTTTGCAATAGGCCTATAGTTAAAAATTTCATTTTTACTACCTTTTTTGTGGATAGGTATGATAAAAGAGTTTTTCCATAGCTGCGGGAAACAACCACTATCGAGCGAATTTTGGAAAATAATTCTCAGCTGACCTGCCAGGGAGAGGCAGGAAGACTTGAAAAAGCCTTGAGGGATCCCATCTGGACCCGTTGTGAAGTCATTTGGAAGCCCATTAATATGATCAAATATATCCTCTTGTGCAAGGGATAGTGAATGAAACGTTATGGAAGTCGTTCATATGACTGAAGTTATTTCGAGGTTGGAAATTTGACGAAGCAAACGCATGGTAAAAAAAATTAAATAAACATATTACAAATTACAGACGAATCATCAATAGCAGAATCTTTGTACTTCATGGTGTTGGGGTAAATGTCCGGTCTTGCTTCATATTAATAAACTAAAAAAATATAAAGTGTAGAAGAAAGTTCTTTGAACTCATTAAAGGATGTAACGAAATTTTTGTGAGTTATCCACAATTTATTCTTTCTATATTTAAGATGCTTTCAGCTCTTTATTGAACCATGGCAAAGATATTTTAGAGAACCGCTGGCGATCACGAGTCAAGGGGAACTTGAGAAGAAAATAAATCGAAAAAATTATGCAAAACTTAGAAACGTCTTCATCAACATTATTGTTAGACAGTAATGTGTTGAAATCAATAGAAATAAGTCTACTGGACAGTTCTGAAACGCTAACCTTTCTAAAATTGAAGAAATATTGTGTTTCGTCACAATTTGTAAAATTTTCTGTTTCATAGCAATATGTAATTAGCAGAGGGGGGTAATATTTGTCAAGTGTAGATATTATAACTGGGCTAGGTTCAATTAATAAGTTACTCGCGTCAGTAAAAAATAGAATAATATACATATATGAATTTTTAAGAAGACCAAGACAGCATTTTAGAGAAATTTTGAAAATGCAATAACTCGCGAAATATGCATTGTATAGGGAGAATTTTTGTTTTCACAAACCCTCCAAGTATGTAGAATTTCAACAAAATTGTTGATGGTCATGTCACACATTTTGCCTATTTGATTAGGAATGTCCCAAGATTTGTTTTGGTAATCAGTCAGAAAAACCTGCAGTTGAGCAAGAAAGAACCCTTCACTTCAGGATAGCTGAGTCGATCAGAAGTGGGATGATAAGGGATCCTGAAATGGCTAAGGATCCTGCAAATGAATTGACAGTTATCGCATTTGATTTATTGTAGACCTATTGCTTTGTGGTACACAACTCATCCAGTAAACAACCGACGATATACATATATATATCGATTCTAGAGGTCTTCAGGAAATAGCTTCATGTCTCTCTCATTATATTAAACATAATCTTAAAACGAGCAAGTTAGTAATGTATTCGGATGCCTGTGGGGACAGAATAGAAATATTAAAATGTACGACTTTTGTAATTACCTAGTATGTTCTGAAGAATGTCCTTTAATAGATCTCAATTCTTGGTTGCTGACCACTCATATATCTTCCCTGCGATGAACATTTCGAATTAATTGAGAAACAGAAAAAGAGTCATCCTAATATTTTTGTACCAGATAATTTGGTTGAAGTTGTTAAGCATGCAAGAAAAAAAAAACACCCATTCGAATGAAAAGAGAAGATTTTAAAAGTCTAAAATATTTGGAAGATAAATATAATCAATAGAAAAATTAATGCCTCTAAGCAAAAAGATCAATCATCAGGAAATCTTTTTTTTTTTACGTTGATCTTTTTTAATCGTAATTCAAAAACTCAATCGCAGTCCTTCCGAGTTCTTGTATTCAAATGGGAGACATTGATATATTAATAAAATAAAACGATTTGCAACAATTAATGGAATTTATACCCTCCATCACGCATTCTACAAGCAACTTAAACACGCCCAAAAATTAAATCAAAATTAATAATATCAAAACAATCGCTGTGAAATTATGAACATTAATAACTTTTTTTTTAATGGAAATAAAGTTTTGTTTTTGTATATTGTAAGCAGCTGAAGACTAAATAAAATTTATTTTCTTAAAGCATTTTTTCTATAAAAAATAAATTTCAAAGTGCTAAAATGGCCCATTCCACATAAACTGCGTGAATTCATTATGTAGAGTTGAATGAAAAGAGGGCATTCGATTATGAGTGCGCGAAATTTTTCGCTGCCCTGAAATACAAAGGACCTAACACGAAAGAGAAAAAAGTTGGATTTTTATTTTCATTTTTGTAATTTCAATCATTATAGGCTTAGGCAACTTTTGTGCTCAGCTTCTCTCTCATATCTAAACCATTCTAAATCCAATATTTTCTTTACACAACCCGCTTGATATGGGATACGAGTATAATACGATCATCGATGTGACATTATTCTTAAACAAATATGGCGTTTTACCTTGTGCTTCACAACCTCTTTGATGTGGATATCAAATAAAAGGGCTTTACGAATGGAATACAATCAGCTGTGGTCTTTTTAAATTAAATATGGTTCCAAGATCTTGCACTCAGCACAACGTTTTTGTATGTGCCGAGTGTGAATGAAAGAGGTGGGGTAACTAACACGCAACCGAGGATGTGGATAACATGTGGTAGATAAATATACTTTATCTCTAACGTACAACCTTAGAGTACCTTGGGCACCTCTCATTGTACTACGACCCTTCTTCTCATAACCACGGGTCACTGTTGGAGTTACCGCGGTCTCATAGGACCAAAAATAAAGAAACAACAGTCCAAATAAAAACATATTAAAACTACTATCTGCTAGAAAATGAGAACCAGAAGCGTAAAGAGAAGCGAAAAAAAAATATTTTATTAAAAAAAATAAAATTATATAAAAAAGCATTTGTTTGAAAAAATGTACTAAAAAGTAAAAAAAAATCCTGTCAAAAAATAACACTTTTCGTTGCATAGTAATAAAATTGAGCGGCGCAGAAACACCTGAAAATTTTTCTTTCACACATCTCAACATTTTTGAATTCATACATCATACTAAATACTTTGGGGGACGTTCTTATAACACTATTGCACAGTTTCTCTGACCGCTCCCAAGCTTTTAATTTCCAAATGTATGTATGAATTCAAAAGTGTTTAGATGTATGAAAGAAACTTTTTTAGATGTTTCTGCGATGCACAATTTCATTTCAATGCAACGAACAAAATTATTTTTTACTTTTTACCAGTGTTGGGCGTAATCTGATTGCAGTGTAATTTAATTAATAATTCCATTACAGTTTAGTCAAATTACAAAGTAATCTGATTAAATTGTATTCGATTACATATCAATCAGATTACTTATGAGAGAATATGTAATCTATCAAATGTGTAATCTGTTACAATATAATTAGATTATTTTGTAATCTAATTACATTGTAACAGATTACTTTGTAGATTACTTAAAAGTAATTAATAATATAATGAAATGAATTGCAAGAAAATAGTATTGTTCTCGTACGAAAATAGTTTTAGGGAGTTTTATAAAGCATTAGAATACAAATATCTTAAATGATATCCCATTAATTAGATTACACGTTAATCGATTACATTATGTAATTATGAATATGGATTACATTAGTAATCTGTTACAAAGTAATCTCATTACAGATTACATGGTTAATTGTAATTGTTAATCATTAATCAGATTACATTTTGCCCAACACTGCTTTTTACTATATATTTTTTTTAATAAAAGCTTTTCTTACAAAATATTTCTTTTAAACAATTTTGTTTTAATCCGTATCCAACATGCTGCTCTCTCCTCCATAGTGAAAGCAAAAACGGTTTTCTCATTGTTCATAAGGGTATCTCAATACATAATTTGGATGCCTTTCCTTCTTCCAGTTATAACATGGACACCCTAATGGGAATAATATTAAAAAAAAATTGTGCGTGTTTAATAAATTTTGGAAAAGAATTTTATTTACATCCTGTTCAGGAGATTGGAATGTTTAAATTGGAACTCGAGCAAAGCCTCTTGGAAACTTGGTGTGAGTTGTCGTGTTCTTATGCATTTTAGAACCTTTATTTTTACGGACGTTGAGATTTATTTGCATTGTCTCATTTTTCTCTGATGTTGCTGTAAAGTACTGGCCATCAGTCATAACACTTTCTTTACTATATCTAACGGAATGTGGCTATTAAAGAAAAAAAATTAAAAATTAAAATTCATTCTCATACTGAAAGGAATTATCATACAATATCAGAGAAGGAATAGGATATTTGAGATATATTGACTTTAAGTTTATATCGAATTTTTTTTGTACACTCTTTCGGAGCTGCAAGCTGTGCCCACCCGTTTATGATGAAGGTACCTACGGAAATTTAATATTTTTTTTTTATTACTTTAAAATTTATAAAACATTTAATATACCGTTTTTTTTAGTAACGAAAAAGCAAAGATAAATCAGTCCGTATGAAGCCAATTGATAAATCTTCGTGAAGTCTTCCATCGGAGCGGTAAATGAATCAGAGTAATATTGGAAGCATTGTTCTTTAGGACACTAATATTAAATTATTTGCTATGTGACTTTTAGGTATATACATATGTGAAAATTGGTACCTCAATGTACAAAGATTTGTGGACCCAGCGGCAGTGATTTACAATCCTGGAAATTGGTAATTTTATTTTGCATTCAGGTACTTGACATTGGAAGTTTCCTGGACCCTGCAGAGGCCCACTAAACAGATCGTGCTTTACTGAAAATAAAAGAATTCGAAAAATGAGAAAATTTTTTTGTGAGGTAGGTATAAACAAATTTATTTATTAAATCAGCAATATATAAAAAATATATGTAATTTATTCGAGTAGGTTAGTGCTATAGTATGGAAATAATAGTAGCAGATCAGCTCGAAGAATATGTAGAAACGAGAAATTTTTATTATTAGAAGAGTAGTTTGGCTTCAGAAACAAACATTCATGCAAAACAGCATTAAATTGAGTCATATTTGAATGGAAAAATGAGTTAGACGCGGGTTAGAAAATAATGGCAGTTTTTTTATACTTCAACCGAGCATTTGAGACTATATACAGAATAAGACGAACTGAACATACATATGTGGTTCAATTCATATCTCTCTAACAGAGCTCAAACAACGAGGGTGAATGGTATAACGTTGATTCAATAAATGTGGAATTGGGAGTTCCCCAAGGTTCACTACCGGGCGTCACTTTGTTCCTTTTGTACATAAATGATATCAAGTCAATAATAAAACACAGTCAATTGGCGTTTTTTGCAGATGATACCTTAATACAATCTGTTTGTGACTAAGCAGACGAATGTATTCGTAGTAGAAAGGAACACCTTGAAAACATTGACAATGAAAGAGCTGACAGCCTGGCTAAGCACACAGCCGAGAGCCATGAACCCTCTATCTCCCCGCCAGCCTATAGGGCAGCAGTCATGTAAGCCAAACAACTACGAGAAGCCTGCATGCAGATGGCCTGGAATAGCTCACACACCATTCCATGAAAGGCCTTCTATTGGTGATATTTTTAAATTTAAGATTACAGTTAACTCTGATTAGGCAATGTATTTATTCATACTTACAATTTTTAGGCCCAAAAACCTTTTCAGGTACTTCTTCTTCTAAACCCAAGCTTTCTACACAAATTTTTTCGAGCTTCCTATTTCGCTCTCCAGTAAAATTCCCTTTGCAAAATGGACATACAATACGATTTCTACGGCATTTATAGCAGATATTATCACCATTTTTACATTTGTAAATAGGATTGTTAGCAAAATGCTTATAGCAAATTGGACATCCATGTGACTCAGTTGCAGGCTGAAGAAGATTAGCTCGTTATTAACTGTAGTCGCTATTTTCTGGCACTTACCGTCATCTTTATTGCGTTATAACTCCAACGTTTTCGCAAATCAAATAGTTAATTACTTTTATAAATTGTATTATTAAAACAAAAACAAATATAATATATACCGTAGAAATTTCTGTTTACTTTTATCACCGAACTTTTTAAAGTGAGGTTAAATAAATAGGTCTGTTCGATAAAAACACCGGGTAAATTGGGGCACCCTAGCACCATGGCATGGGCTTGTTTAGACGGCGTAGTTTTTGCTCGTCGCGCACGAAAACGATTTAAGAGGGAGATGCACTGACCTATAAAATATGGACTGACTACGTTTATAGAAATGTACTGCAAAAAGTGGGCTCACTTCTATATTGCAGACTCTTTCCATCTAAGCACCAAGTACCAACTGAGAGAACTGTAAATAAAAAATAAATAAGTGGGTCTGTCGAAATAAATGTTTTTAAATTAATTATTTGGATTAATTACTGATCAAATTGTTTTAACAAACGCAATATATTCAGTAGATATGCAGAAGAAATTCGAAAAGTTTTATTATAATCGCTTTTCCAGCTGCACGCTCATTTTTTCAACTTCCCGCCAATGATTTTTTTTCAATGTTGCACTGGCGTAAGAACTTTTTTTTTACATTAGCAACTGAGTCAATATTATATATGTCAGTGGGGGAGATGAGCGAAGATGGAGGAGTTCGTGCACAGAACTGCGACCGTGCAAGGCACACGAACATGAAGTTTTTATCAATTTCCCTAGGTATGTTTAATGAGCTGCTGTAGATTACTCTAGAGCAGAAAATACAGTGTGATACAGTTATTGAATATATCAAAAACTGCGACTTATTACTTGAACACGCACGCACACATTCAATTTCGGTAATCATATAAGACCTACCCGGAGCAACATTATTGTGCTGGGACGTCTAACCACAAGGGGTTGAAATTCCTTCCTTTCCTAATAATTTCTTGTGTGGGGAGGCCCATAGTGAGTGTGGTAAATTTTGGAATGTAGCCACTCCACGTTCTATTCGCATATCTCGTCACTAGTTGTCGCATCGATCGGCTGATTGACATTTCTTTCGCCATTTGTAAAATATCCGGTATGTACGCGGTGAAAATCTCTTGCTAATTTTATTGAAATTTTATCAGAAATTTATATAGGCGGTGAAAAATTTGTGCCTTAAATGATAGGAAAAGATCCAACCATTGTTACCACATATTTTCTTTCACAGACGTTTTGTGAATAATAGCCGATGATAACTGATTAGTTTTGCTTAATTCCCTGAATAATGTTGTCTATCTTGTCTATTTTTTTGCCTAATATTATTTCTTTCGTTTATAATTAATCAGTTTATTTTATTTATTGTTGAAAATACTGTAAAATCATTAACCTATTAATCGAAGTAAAATGTAAATTTATCCAATATGAAATTATCAAGAGAACCTAAATTGTGACAGTTTTATTGTGGTACTTAAGACGTACAATTAATTGATGTTTCTTTTTTTATATTTTTAGTTAAACAATGGTTGATGCTGTATCAAAGCCTGCTCCTGTAGCTGCCACACCAAAGGCAGCAAAGGCTAAACCAGAAAAAGTTGAAAAAACCGAGGAAAAACAACCTTTGAAACATTTCAAAAGGCACGGGAGACTTTTCGCTAAAGCAGTTTTTACAGGATATAAACGTGGGTTGAGAAATCAACATGAAAATCAAGTTATATTAAAGGTAAGCATACTTTAATTTCGGCTTACAGCTGACTTCTTTTAATTATTTTTATTTTTTCAGATTGAAGGTTGTCGTAGAAAAGAACACGGTAGTTTTTATGTAGGAAAACGTTGTGTTTATGTATATAAGGCAAAAACACGAAAATGTGTTCCACAACATCCAGAGCGAAAAACTAGGATTCGTGCTATTTGGGGAAAAGTAACACGCCTTCATGGAAATACTGGTTCAGTACGAGCTAGGTTCCGCAGGAATTTACCTGGACACGCTATGGGACAGCGAGTTCGAATTGTAAGTAATTTACTTTTGAAGATATTTATAATTTACTTTGAACCTTTCTATGATGTTTATATGACATTTGAAACCTGAAAAATCTGTGGAAAAAAAATTGCTGAGCGTTCTATTAATTTTTAAGATTTCTTAAGAGGTTGATAGCTGTCCTAATTTGTTTCGTTTTTGTTTTATTTTCAGATGTTGTACCCCTCAAGGATTTAAGTTGTCTAAACTTATTTTATAAAATAAATAACAGAAAATTCAAGCAAATTCTTTTAATGTGCCTTTTCTGATCCCTATAGCGGCCGAATTATTTGCTTTAGCAAACTGGGTGTAAGTAAATTATGTATATAGCTTTGACACTAATCATTACAATGGATGGACTATAATTTATGTATATTTATGTAGAAGATGTTCTGGTTTACCTGATCATTTAGATTATAATTTGAAATATTGGAAACAATTATGCGTGACTAGTGATTTTGTTTCTTGAGAAAGTCTGAAATTGGTTAAAGAGTGCATTGATGGTGAATTTAACATAGATGTTGGAACTACTTCTGGTCTTTAGTGTAGTGGTAGGCTAAAATGAACTTCGACTTTTCCTCGGCTACAGACCTAGACTTAGTTTTCAGATGTTTCGGTGGCGGAGCGGTGTTTGTTACAAATGATTTTTTGTGTACCTTTTTATTGGCAAGCATTCAGAAATTTGTCTGCTTATTGATCAAGGTGAAAACCCTCGAGGAATACTTCCCAAGCCATGGAAGAAATCTGTATGTATGGTTGCTAGTCCGATTTACTGAAATGTTTTATATTGATTTTTTGGAAAAATGACTAGGCACTGATTTTATGCATGCCATAAAACCTAAACTGCTAACCACACAGCAAAATAGTTTTCCAGTAACTTTAAACAAAAAAACTTACTATATAGGTACCTTACTAAAAAAAAAATAATAAAATAGTTTTGATTAAAACAACATTTCACGGGAATCTGCGGCAGATTGATTTGAATTTATACGACACATTCAAATTTCTATAAGCTATCTACCTGTACCTGCCATCATAATGTAAATCCTGCTTTACGGTTCACTTCAGATGAAAATAATTCATAACAGTTTTAAATTGCATCACCAAGCGACGTATCTTTATGTGGTCACCGCCAATTCCAAATTTACGGCGTACGTGTTTTCTTTTTTCACTGATTAAGTTTAAAAATATCAACGTCGAGTTGGACCGCCCCGGGATCAGCACGCATTTTTGTTAAATTGAATAGTTCTTGTAACCATTGATTCTGTTAATTATAACATTATTATATTTTTTTATTTTTTGTATACTTTTATATTCAGACAGAACTATAAAGAACTGTCACCACAAAATATGTGCCGCCCGGGGCGGATCGCGCCCCCCCCCCCCCACTAGGTACGCTACTGACTTCTTGTAAAATTGTACAACGGTCTTTGCAAGGAAGAAGCAGGATAAACATTTTTAGGTCTAATTTTCCGCGGTGAATATTACTAGGTGGAAAGTATTCTTCATCAGAGAATCTTGCACTATATGATTTCAGTGGGTGAACAAAGTACATTTTAGCCGCCATGACCTTATTACTTGTGACTCTTCTTTTTGTTTTTTTTTTTTTTAAAGATGATGCGAAAGGTCAGGGGATACCCTATGATGCCGTAGCACAACCTTGGCAGGAAAGGAAGAAGGGGTAGGGAATTGGGGATTATTGGGTTGAGTCAAGGAGGTGATGGTGTACATTGCGCTTAAATTTTTGCGGCCCCTAGCTAAGGGGGAAAACATGATGGCAAACTGTTCCACATCCGTACTGTCCTGCTTATGAAGGATTCACGGAATTTCGCCGTACGGCCAAATTTAACTTCAAGGGTATGAGGGTGAGCTCGGGTTACAGGTCGTGTGTTGCGCATAGAAAGAATTCCACAAGGGATCAGGCTAGAGATTTCGTCAAAACAATAGCCATAGAAGTAGCGATAAAAGAGATAGACAACCGACATTACGATGGTGCTTTAGGGAATCAATTGTTGCTATTGATAAGCCGAAAGGCCTTCTTTTGGATTTTGTTTAACGCGGACAATGCAGTACGTCCAGTACTTGCATAAATATGGCATTATATTATAATCTAGGCGTGATATATAATGGAGTAAATATATATAATGGAGTAAAATATGTTTTGCATCTTTGCAAGAAGCCCAGGAATTTCATCGCGTTTTTGACAATACCAAAAATGTGATCAGATCACCTAATTTTGTTTGATATTTCAATGCCTAAGATTTTAAGGGATGGTGAGTTCGATATATCTTCTCCATTGAGCGAGTGCTGCAGTACGTTTGAGTTATAACAGACAACATTGCGTTTTGGTAGCATTAAACAAGACCCGATTCGCTGTCCCAAATGAGTATTGTTATCAGGTAATGGTTTAGTGAACTGAACATGTAGCACAGTATATATCATACAGTAGAATAGCTTAGAACTAACTACTGAAAAGTGAATTTTAGAATTTCAATTAAAAAAACATAACCTTAAAATTTCTCCCACTAGAGGGAACTATTAAGTATGATACGGACATAAATGGGCGAACAGTAGCTAGCTGCACGACCGTTGACGGAAGTATTAGTTTTATGTATGTCACATATCGGCAATCGGCGACAAATGTATTGTTCCATTACTAAACAGCTGTTTGACGGTAAAGTGGTGTCATCTTACCTCTTTCCCTGTAGTAAAAGTTTAAGAATGCCATCAGTTCTCTTTCTTCCACTTTAGATTTACATAGGAATCCATATATTAAAAATTGACTAGTGTGTTAGTTAAAACTGTTGAAAGAGAAAGTATAGTCTCGTACTCACGTGACAGTTTTGACAGAGCTGGGCTACTGTATGATATATACTGTGCATGTAGTCTCGTTTGTCAACTGTAGAATTTCACGGGAATCAGCTATAGAGTCGAACGAATACACGAAATCAAGGTTGCTGTCGTCTGCAAAACTATGAATAGGATTGAAAGTCAGAGCTAGCAGATTTTAATAAAAATGAGGAAGAGAGTGTGAGAGAGCACAGAGCCTTGCGGTACACCGGTATGAGTTATAAAACGGTCCGAAGTAGCTCCGTCCAATATAACTTGAATGGAACGGCAGGAGAGAAAACTTTCAATCCATTTTAAGAAAAGAGGGTCTAGACCTAAATGTCTAAAGTTTAGCTAAAAGAGCAAGATACCAGACTCTATCGAAGGCCTTCGATATATCTAATGCGATGATCTCGGATTCACCAAAATTGTGGAAAAATTGATTAAATCGCTCGGTAAGGAATGTCAGTAATTCTCCAGTAGAGCGGCCAGCACGAAAGCTGTATTGGCTATCGCTAATAAGGTGATTAGTTTCTAGATATTTCATCAATTGGGAGTTGATGAGTTTTTCGAAAACCTTCGAAAGAATCGAAATAAGGGCAATTGGTCTATAATTTGAGAGATTGCTTGCCTTTCCTTTTTTGGGTATTGGCTGAACATGTGCAAGTTTCCATGCAGAAAGAAAGACTCCTGTCGAATAGGACAGGTGAAATAGGTTGTGTAGAGGTTTAGCTGAATACCAGGGGCGAAATACCATCAAGCCCAGCAGCTGTAGACACATTAAGACCTACGAGCACTTTGAAAACCTCCCTTGTGCGGAAATGCAACGATCTTTGACTGTAGTTGCTTGTCGGTGGAGAAGGAGGAGCTTGTGAAGAAGGTGATAAGAAAGAATTCGTAGCAAACTTAGCTGCAAATAAATTGGCTTTGTCCAAAGATTCCGTATACACATCCTCATTGTGAATTAGGGGCGGTACCGAGGAACTGGTGAAGTTTTTCTTGACTGTTTTAACAAGAGACCAGAAAATTTTACTACCCTTTCGACTAGTAAAGATTTTCTGTCTAATGCTTTGGTCGAATTGGAATTTCGCTCGCTAAATAATAGGTGTTACTTGCCTCTCTATGGATCTGTCTCAATTCCGCTGAATTTTACAGTTTATATGCCAGAAATGCAGCTTACTTATCTTTTATGGCTGTATAACAGTCATTGTTAAACCAAGATGTTTGGTTAGGTTTAATATTTTTGAATTTGTGCGGACTGATGCTGCACATCCCGAACCATAAGATGTTGATAATGGTTTCAGAGAAGCACTCAACATCTGTCAAGGAAAAACACTCAGACCAGTCTAACTCTCTGATGAATTTATTTCATAGTGCCACACTACTAGCTTTTTACAATCTTTTCTGATCTTATGTTCTACACAAAAAAAAAAAAAAAAAAATTTTTTTTTTTAAGAAGCCTGAAGCATTAATTCTTAAGCAACATCATTGTTTCCGGTGTAGATACATAGCTTTAAAGTTCACGGTTCGCTATCATAAAAAACTTATTGAATATGTTAAATAGTGGAGAGCCGTTACATCTGATCCTCTTAATCATATCAACAACAATTTCTTATTTTACGTGATTTTACATTTCGGATGCGAAAGATGTTTTACATATTTTCCGGTTTTTTTTTGTTGTTGTTGCCCTTTTTACATTTTTCTTCTCAACATCAATAGTCAATTTTCGGTTGGGCAAAAATAAAACCAATAACAACTTCAATTCGATGAGTTTTGTGATAATAAAGATTTAATTTTGAACGATGTAGTATGTCTATACAAACCGAAGTCATGATGATAAGATGATATAAAGTCCTTATAATCGTCTTAATTTAAATAGCAACTAGATTGGGTAGACTGACTTGTACATAATGTAGCCTTCCATATGAAACCACCCACAAATAATCTTTTGACTATTCTTATACCGTACAGTTTCATATTATTTACTAGCGGGCGCTTTGAACTTGAAGAACGTCAAATTTCCTTGAGGCTTAAAAAGTGCGCGACAAAATTTTTTATCTAGTAAACATCGACGACAATGCCTATTTACATATATATAGTCGCACATTTAAGAAAGTCTAAATATGTTATCATCGTCAAAATGTCACACTAATTTAAGCTTTCACGGTAGTGAAACGTGACTTCTAAGAGATGAAATCATTCGCAACGTGTTATCTTAAAACATGTTCGATATACTTGGAGTATATAAATGTATTCAAGTCACATTCAGACCTTAAGGTAGCTTCTACTCATTGCACTTTTATATGGTATAATTAATAAAGGTAAATTTAACTTAATTTTAGATCAAATCCAAACATTTAGGTGAAAGTATAACCAAAATTTCTGCTAACAATGTAAATGATATTGAAATTACTACTGGAACGCATCGACCTTTATTTCCTTCACCTCCATTCCAAGTTCATTGCAAGAAATCCGCTGCTTAATCAGCTCGGATTCCATTTATTGTACTATCTCAAGTACAAAAGTACATACCGCGTCGTTTATATAGGTTTGGATCAATTGAAATGACTTTGGAAAAATTTCACGTAAGCACAAAAACAAACAATGTCTAAGTCTAAGTCTAAGCAAATAGGTTTATGGTTGGTTGCGGACGTACCAACCAGAGATGATCGGCGGGAGTAGCTCTGATTAGAATAGGAAATTATGTGACAAGTTGGAACTGGCGGCGTATGCCTCAATTTGGCTTTAGAGCCACTAACTATAGTTATAAGCTCATCTTCACTTAGCTGTGTTGCGACGTGAGAGGTAATCATAATATCTTTGCATAAATCTTCAGTTATCGTCTACCGTGACTCTGTAATTAATCGGGTCAAACTCACTTAACGAGGTCTTCCTACTTTGCACAACGCATATACATACATATATACATATATATAGAGTAGCTTCTCTCGGAGCCGGTGGTAGTTGACTTTATTCATGGGTCAATTAAATTAAAATTGCTCATCTTATGTGGTGCTGGTATTAAGAAAGTTTTTCGTAAAAAAAAAAACACTTGCACTTTACAATGCAGAAATGATTGATTTCAAACTCGAATTGTTGTTGTTAAAAGGTTTCATTTGGAATCTTTAAATCTGTTATAAGCACGTTTATAATAAGATGTCAACATTTTTCTAATTACTTTTGGCAATGCAATGGAAATCTAAAAGGATTTTTTTTTTACCTGTTAAGTACGAAGAAGAATCAATCCAAGAACATCCCTATGATAATCTTGTCTCTGTCCATAAAGGTTTAGTACGAGATGCTAATAAGAATTAGACTATATTATTTACTTGCACTGAAAGAGCGAGAAATACGACCTTAGCTACAGTAGCGTAGATAGGGCACTCCCAGACCCCGCCAAATTTAGCGGCACCAAACTGTTAACTAAAATTTTCAAAGAATTTCAACATTTTTCCAAAAACAATTATAACATAAAGATATCGCATTACCATGTTTGGGTTGTACCAGAAAATTGCTTCCTGGAATTAGTTAGTGCTCAAGGAATTCTTTTCTTTGCCGATTACTTGGAGCAGTATGCTAGAGAAAAGTAATTCGAAAAGAAAAACTCTACTTCTCGATTGACAAAAAGAGGTCGTTGTTTTAAGTATGTGAAGATATCAGGAAAGACGTCAACTTATCAGGAAAATATGGAATGACGTGGGAAATTGTCCAAATCAGAAAATCTTAAACGTCAACTTATCAGGAAAGAATGGAATGACGGAAAATGGGACAAAAACGGCAAAATGTAAATATTTTAATATTTATTTACGTATTTATAATTGTTATAAGTGTGATTTAAAGAATAATAAAGATTGATACTTTAATAATTGAGTATTTTTGTTTCATAGATTCCCAATTCGGTGCACTTAATGTACTTTCTGCCTTGTTTTCAGATTATTGTTCGTGTTGTTCATAGTTGGTTAATTGTTTGTTATTTTAAGGAAAGTCCACCTATGATTTGGACAGGATTACATTTGAACGTTTAAAAGGATCTTTTAAAGGTTTCAAGATATATCCTAAGGTGCCACACGGAGTGGGTCCCGACTTACATCCAAGGAATCTTGACCTTTCTTGATTCCAGATTTTCGTTCTTAATTGTTTGTTCTTCTAAGGAAAGTGTGTTCTTTTAAGGAAAGTCCACCTATGATTTGGACAGGATTACATTTGAACGTTTAAAAGGATCTTTTGAAGGTTTCAAGATATATCCTAAGGTGCCACCCGGAGTGGGTCCCGACTTATATCCAAGGAATCTTGACCTTTCTTGATTCCAGATTTTCGTTTGTGATATATTACAATTGTTTAATTGTTTGTTCTTCTAAGGAAAGTGTGTTCTTTTAAGGAAAGTCCACCTATGATTTGGACAGGATTACATTTGAACGTTTAAAAGGATCTTTTGAAGGTTTCAGGATATATCCTAAGGTGCCACCCGGAGTGGGTCCCGACTTATATCCAAGGAATCTTGACCTTTCTTGATTCCAGATTTTCGTTTGTGATATATTACAATTGCTTAATTGTTTGTTCTTCTGAGGAAAGTGTGTTCTTTTAAGGAAAGTCCACCTATGATTTGGACAGGATTACATTTGAACGTTTAAAAGGATCTTTTGAAGGTTTCAAGATATATCCTAAGGTGCCACCCGAAGTGGGTCCCGACTTATATCCAAGGAATCTTGACCTTTCTTGATTCCAGATTTTCGTTTGTGATATATTACAATTGCTTAATTGTTTGTTCTTCTGAGGAAAGTGTGTTCTTTTAAGGAAAGTCCACCTATGATTTGGACAGGATTACATTTGAACGTTTAAAAGGATCTTTTGAAGGTTTCAAGATATATCCTAAGGTGCCACCCGAAGTGGGTCCCGACTTATATCCAAGGAATCTTGACCTTTCTTGATTCCAGATTTTCGTTTGTGATATATTACAATTGCTTAATTGTTTGTTCTTCTAAGGAAAGTGTGTTCTTTTAAGGAAAGTCCACCTATGATTTGGACAGGATTACATTTGAACGTTTAAAAGGATCTTTTGAAGGTTTCAAGATATATCCTAAGGTGCCACATGGAGTGGTTCCGGAGATATATTCAAACTATCCTGACCGTACCTCGATTCGGGAATTTCGTTCGTGATATATTATAAGTGGTTAATTGTTTGTACTTTTAAGGAAAGTCCACCGTATTTTTGGACAGGACAATTAACCAATTATGATATTTTTCAAAGTGAACCTTATGCTTTTTAGGGTGCATTTAAATACAACCTGTAAAGTCAGACAGCACAGGTTGAATTTAACCTGTTCGGGTGTGCTCCAGCTACAGGCACGTGATTTCCACTAATGTTAGCCAAAAGTCGATTATATTGCACTTTAACTTTATTAACTTTAATAAAAATACAATTATCGAATTCTGTGGCTTTATTAAATATTAAACGCATTACTAATGTCCACCGGTTGCGCAAAATTTTCCTTTGATGAAACTGCTTGTGGTCACGATTCATGAGAAAGGCTATCATAGAAAGCGACACACATAATCATCAATAATCAATTCATAAGACATTTACTGAAATGCTCCTTTTCCTTGAGAGCTCGCATATAAAAGTGTGGTAAAACCTATGTATTGTACAAAATAATTATTCTTCGAAAAAAAAAAAACTTCGCAGTCACCCCATATAATATCAAATCCAAATTCATTTATTTGCAAGCCCCTGCCTAAAGCAACGTACAACGCTGGGCATTCCGAAATTTTACAGATTAAATATAGATTGTTACAGTAGAAGAATAAACTACAAACTAAAAAGTACCTGGTAGTTTAACATATTCAGTGGCATTAGAACGAAAAATCTTGACATAGATTGTTACAATAGCAAGATAAACTATAAACTAAAAGATAAGCTATAAATTATAAACTAAAAACTAAACGACTTTCTAATAGCACAGAAATATTATCATCACAATTAAGCTTGATATGTATATTTAGATTTAGTGGTGTACTATAAATAAACGCAATTTTCTCTTAATTATAATTTTAAAAAACGGTGTACTACATTACATCTAGTGATCAGTTCACAGATATAAATATTAACTGTCCTCGCCAGGTATTTCCGAATCCTCAACAGTTTTTGTAGAAGGAACATAAACTTTGAACGAGAATTTCGTTTTAATGAGGGATCCCTGAAATTGTAATTTAAATATTTATATATTAAAAAATGAAATGTTATACTTACTGTATTTATAATGGTGCAACCATGTTGTGTTGTGTTAAACGGAGCGTTCCCTGGCAAATTAAGGTTCGCGCGAATAACAATGGAAAAGAATAAGTTTGCTTCTTTAGTTACGTGATTATCCAATTGGTCTATATTGGGAAAATGAATAGTATTACGACAAAACTTCGCAATAAGATCAGCTCGGCAAACTACTATTTGCTGTGTGCAATACTGTAATCGACATGGATTCGTAGCTAATTTTATCCTTGGCCATTTTTGTAATAAACTTGCTGTAACGAATTTTAGCCAAATCAGCCAATTCTAAAAAAAATCTGTTTCAAATTGTGCATTTTTCCGTCTGCCTTACTGAATGGGCCCATTAGAATTATTGTAACTGGTGGACAATTATCATATCCTACAAACAGTTGTTTAAGTTTAGTCATAACGATTGGCAAATCTAAACGAACATCAAAGAGAAACACAATTGTTGCCTCAGTATTTATTTGTTCAATTTCCATTAGTCGCGTCGCGACGAATACTTGAGAAGTTTCTTAGATGGTCCACCCAAGTATTTTGAACTCCAAAAAATGCACGGCTACTACTGGCTTGTTCAGGAGGAGGAAATCCCAGGCCTGCAACTTTAAGAACACCATCTATGTACTTTCCTTCTGCTAAAACAAAACATCCTTCGCAAAAAAATCCAGCATGAAAGCGAGCTTCGCTTAAATCCAATGGTACTACTCCTGTAGTGTCTTCGATAAATATTTTCCTTCAACAAGTTGAATTAATAAACCAAGTTCAACTAATACAATTTGAATTTCTTAAGATGACTGGAAGTTCCTTCGATCACTGGAGAAAACATTTCATGTTTAGCTGTCTTCTGGAGAGCGCATGGGTCACTATAAGGATGTATTTATTAATTAATTGTTTAAAGTAGCCTTAAAAAATACTAACGATCGTACAGTAAAACAACTGAGTTTGAAGATATAGAATAGATAGAATAGAATAGAAAAATACTTTATTAAAGAACCTCAGCTTACGCTACGTTTTACAACGTTAGGTACATCGAGTAAGTAATAGCTAGTTGGTAAAATCGAATACATAATAAGTAATTAGAAAACTAAAGAAGGAGCAATGAACAGACTCATTGCGGTAGAAAACAATTAAAGTAATATAGTCAGACACAGTCCAACAATACAAAGCCTAAGGCACAGAAAGTATAACAGTAGAAAGGCAAATAACAATAACAACAAATGAAATAAAATATAATATAATATAATATAAAGAAAAGATAAGCAGCAGTAGATGGCTTTAACTTAAAACTAAATAGTAAATAAAAATACTACTCAAAAAATAACAGTCCATTTTATACATAAATGATGCGATGTGTGATGGTGAGATAGCTATGCCGTGCACTAAGCACGCATGAGGTGACCCAGGGCCAGCTCTTTAAATTCTTTGTATGTGACAGCTCTTCTAACATGGTCAGGGAGAGAGTTCCAAAGACAGGCTCCTTGCCCAAAGAGGTCATTGGACCCAAATCGAGTACGTGTTCTGTCCAGGACAATTCTGCGATCGTTAAGGTTGCTCCATGAGAGCGATTGACTAATGTAGGCTGGTAGTGAGCACCATCTAGCTTTGTGTATGAAGCATAGCACTCTGAGTTCCAAGAGCTTATCCAGGGGTTCAGGCATGAACAACTGGACCAGAGCGGAGATGTGCGAGTGCCGTTTAAGACGGAAAATGTACCTTACGCAAGCTTTTAAAGCCCTATTTAATTTAGTTATATCCGAGGCATGCAGAGGGTACATAACCACATCAGCATAATAGAAATGAGGCATAATGAGGGACATAATAAGGGATTGTCTGATGGTCTGATCAAGATGATGTGACACCGCGTACAAAGAGCGCAGGCCAAAGTATATACGGGAGCAAACCCTGCTGATCTGTGGTCGCCATGTGAGATGGGGGTCCATGAGAAGACCAAGGTTTTTGACGTGTCTGTCAGAGATAGGGATGATGAGATTTTGTATAAGCAGGTCAGGGAGCGTGACATTAGTGCTGGAAGGATTGCCGCGGATGGAGTATTTGATTGCTTGCGTTTTCACGGGGTTGAGGGTTAGACCATTAGAATGACACCATTCAGAGATGCTGACGAGCGTTGCATTGAGCGCCCCAATCAGGGACGGAAGCTCACCAACACTGGCCGCACCATAGATTTGCAGATCATCCGCGTAGAGATGGAATTTATGGCCACCCAGTACTTCCGTGACGTCATTGATATAGATGGTGAACAAGAGTGGAGCAAGGACCGCCCCCTGTGGGACACCTGAGGTAATATCCCTGGGTGAGGAGAATCTGTCATCACTATTGACGATAAGTGTCCTGCTGGTCAAATAACTGTGAATAAGCCTGCCTGCAGAAGGCCCAAGACCAAAAGTGTTCACAAGTTTGGCCGTGAGCAGATCATGAGGGACAGAGTCGAAAGCCCTACTGAAGTCAAGCAGTACATGTACTACGTGCTTGCCTTCATCACATAGTTTGCGGATGTCAGAGGTTACCCTGACAAGGGCAGAGGTCGTGGAGTGCCCATGCCTAAAGCCGGACTGAAATATTGATAGCAGTCGACTGTCTTCAATGTGTTCACCGATCTGATCAGAGACAAGGACCTCAAAGACTTTCGAGATAGAGGGGAGGATAGAGATGGGACGCCAGTCACCGGGACATGTAGGGGATGTGACTTTTGGAATGGGAGAGATGATGCCGGTTTTCCAGCATTTGGGGAAGAGAGAACAGGTGATAAATCTGTTAAAAAGATGCGTGACTAAGGGTAAAATGAAAGGGAGAATGATTCTGAGGAATTTAATTGGAATCCCATCATGTCCAACAGCATTAGATTTAATGCGTTGGAAAGCGTCCAATACTTCAGCCTCACTGACGTTGCGGAAAGAGAAGCCATCAGCCGGGCGAAAGGGGCTGTCCATAGTAGGTTGGCTAGGAGTACTGGAGACATGGGATGGGGGGTTAAAGCTGTAGTTGACCAGGACCGGAGGAAACGGAGGAGGTGCGGTAGACTGTGCAAGACAGAGGTGATTAGCGAAATCTTCAGGGTATTGCAGACTTTCTTTTTTAAAGTACTTAATTCGTCGTCCATTCTTGTAAAACACCAAACCATTGAATAAATAACTAATAACTAGTTATTTACTCAATGCACCAAACACGTGCGCTTCCTGCTTCGAACCTTCAATTTTATAGGTGGGAAAATAATTTTGAGTGTTCAGATCTTGGAAGAGGGTTTGTTTGTACTTCGTATCGATATTTTTGTACTTTAAATATTGTTCGATATATATATATATTGTCGATATTTCAATGGCTCAACCCAGACGAGAGGGGAGGACGGAATTTGGCTTAGACGTGCCAAACAACAATGTTCACATTACAAATTTAAAAATATTTTTGTATTGCTCTAAGTCGGTGTAGAATATCTATTTACCTTACACCACTGACTTATAACAATGGACTGAGCGTATTGCCATTTTCCTATAGGAAAGAATGGCACAAGTTTTACAGTTCTCTCTTTCGCGCTATGGCAGAGTTGGAGCTACCAACACAAAATATTGCTTACTGAACGTTTACTTGGGCCATTTGCTGTTTTTATGTTGGCTGCAGATGCAGTACAAGCGCAAAGAATTTTGACACATCACAGCTGATGCCCTGTGACGTACTTCAGTGAATGAAGAAAAAGGGAAAAAGAGTTTTAACAAAAATGGCGGAACGTGGTTCGAGTCGGGAATACCTTGTCTTCTATATACCTTGGGTAAACACTATCTTTACCTTATTCTTTCTGCGGTGATTGCATCTGCAGCCAACATAAAAACAGCAAATGGCCCAAGTAAACGTTCAGTAAGCAATATTTTGTGTTGGTAGCTCCAACTCTGCCATAGCGCGAAAGAGAGAACTGTAAAACTTGTGCCATTCTTTCCTATAGGAAAATGGCAATACGCTCAGTCCATTGTTATAAGTCAGTGGTGTAAGGTAAATAGATATTCTACACCGACTTAGAGCAATACAAAAATATTTTTAAATTTGTAATGTGAACATTGTTGTTTGGCACGTCTAAGCCAAATTCCGTCCTCCCCTCTCGTCTGGGTTGAGCCATTGAAATATCGACAATATATATATATATCGAACAATATTTAAAGTACAAAAATATCGATACGAAGTACAAACAAACCCTCTTCCAAGATCTGAACACTCAAAATTATTTTCCCACCTATAAAATTGAAGGTTCGAAGCAGGAAGCGCACGTGTTTGGTGCATTGAGTAAATAACTAGTTATTAGTTATTTATTCAATGGTTTGGTGTTTTACAAGAATGGACGACGAATTAAGTACTTTAAAAAAGAAAGTCTGCAATATCTTCAAACTCAGTTGTTTTACTGTACGATCGTTAGTATTTTTTAAGGCTACTTTAAACAATTAATTAATAAATACATCCTTATAGTGACCCATGCGCTCTCCAGAAGACAGCTAAACATGAAATGTTTTCTCCAGTGATCGAAGGAACTTCCAGTCATCTTAAGAAATTCAAATTGTATTAGTTGAACTTGGTTTATTAATTCAACTTGTTGAAGGAAAATATTTATCGAAGACACTACAGGAGTAGTACCATTGGATTTAAGCGAAGCTCGCTTTCATGCTGGATTTTTTTGCGAAGGATGTTTTGTTTTAGCAGAAGGAAAGTACATAGATGGTGTTCTTAAAGTTGCAGGCCTGGGATTTCCTCCTCCTGAACAAGCCAGTAGTAGCCGTACATTTTTTGGAGTTCAAAATACTTGGGTGGACCATCTAAGAAACTTCTCAAGTATTCGTCGCGACTAATGGAAATTGAACAAACAAATACAAATCAAATCAAATCAAATCAAAGTGTATTTATTTATAAACCCCTGCTTAAAGCAGCGTATAACGCTGGGTTCTACGATATTACAGAGGCAACAATTGTGTTTCTCTCTGATGTTCGTTTAGATTTGCCAATCGTTATGACTAAACTTAAACAACTGTTTGTAGGATATGATAATTGTCCACCAGTTACAATAATTCTAATGGGCTCATTCAGTAAGGCAGACGGAAAAATGCACAATTTGAAACAGATTTTTTTTAGAATTTGCTGATTTGGCTAAAATTCGTTACAGCAAGTTTATTACAAAAATGGCCAAGGATAAAATTAGCTACGAATCCATGTCGATTACAGTATTGCACACAGCAAATAGTAGTTTGCCGAGCTGATCTTATCGCGAAGTTTTGTCGTAATACTATTCATTTTCCCGATATAGACCAATTGGATAATCACGTAACTAAAGAAGCAAACTTATCTTTTCCATTGTTATTCGCGCGAACCTTAATTTGCCAGGGAACGCTCCGTTTAACACAACACAACATGGTTGCACCATTATAAATACAGTAAGTATAACATTTCATTTTTTAATATATAAATATTTAAATTACAATTTCAGGGATCCTTCATTAAAACGAAATTCTCGTTCAAAGTTTATGTTCCTTCTACAAAAACTGTTGAGGATTCGGAAATACCTGGCGAGGACAGTTAATATTTATATCTGTGAACTGATCACTAGATGTAATGTAGTACACCGTTTTTTAAAATTATAATTAAGAGAAAATTGCGTTTATTTATAGTACACCACTAAATCTAAATATACATATCAAGCTTAATTGTGATGATAATATTTCTGTGCTATTAGAAAGTCGTTTAGTTTTTAGTTTATAATTTATAGCTTATCTTTTAGTTTATAGTTTATCTTGCTATTGTAACAATCTATGTCAAGATTTTTCGTTCTAATGCCACTGAATATGTTAAACTACCAGGTACTTTTTAGTTTGTAGTTTATTCTTCTACTGTAACAATCTATATTTAATCTGTAAAATTTCGGAATGCCCAGCGTTGTACGTTGCTTTAGGCAGGGGCTTGCAAATAAATGAATTTTTTTTTTTTTTCGAAGAATTATTTTGTACAATACATAGGTTTTACCACACTTTTATATGCGAGCTCTCAAGGAAAAGGAGCATTTCAGTAAATGTCTTATGAATTTATTATTGATGATTATGTGTGTCGCTTTCTATGATAGCCTTTCTCATGAATCGTGACCACAAGCAGTTTCATCAAAGGAAAATTTTGCGCAACCGGTGGACATTAGTAATGCGTTTAATATTTAATAAAGCCACAGAATTCGATAATTGTATTTTTATTAAAGTTAATAAAGTTAAAGTGCAATATAATCGACTTTTGGCTAACATTAGTGGAAATCACGTGCCTGTAGCTGGAGCACACCCGAACAGGTTAAATTCAACCTGTGCTGTCTGACTTTACAGGTTGTATTTGGATGCACCCTAAAAAGCATAAGGTTCACTTTGAAAAATATCATAATTGGTTAATTGTCCTGTCCAAAAATACGGTGGACTTTCCTTAAAAGTACAAACAATTAACCACTTATAATATATCACGAACGAAATTCCCGAATCGAGGTACGGTCAGGATAGTTTGAATATATCTCCGGAACCACTCCATGTGGCACCTTAGGATATATCTTGAAACCTTCAAAAGATCCTTTTAAACGTTCGAATGTAATCCTGTCCAAATCATAGGTGGACTTTCCTTAAAAGAACACACTTTCCTTAGAAGAACAAACAATTAAGCAATTGTAATATATCACAAACGAAAATCTGGAATCAAGAAAGGTCAAGATTCCTTGGATATAAGTCGGGACCCACTCCGGGTGGCACCTTAGGATATATCCTGAAACCTTCAAAAGATCCTTTTAAACGTTCAAATGTAATCCTGTCCAAATCATAGGTGGACTTTCCTTAAAAGAACACACTTTCCTTAGAAGAGCAAACAATTAAGAACAAAAATCTGGAATCAAGAAAGGTCAAGATTCCTTGGATATAAGTCGGGAACCACTCCGGGTGGCACCTTAGGATATATCTTGAAACCTTCAAAAGATCCTGTTAAACGTTCGAATGTAATCCTGTCCAAATCATAGGTGGACTTTCCTTAAAAGAACACACTTTCCTTAGAAGAACAAACAATTAAGCAATTGTAATATATCACAAACGAAAATCTGGAATCAAGAAAGGTCAAGATTCCTTGGATATAAGTCGGGACCCACTTCGGGTGGCACCTTAGGATATATCTTGAAACCTTCAAAAGATCCTTTTAAACGTTCGAATGTAATCCTGTCCAAATCATAGGTGGACTTTCCTTAAAAGAACACACTTTCCTTAGAAGAACAAACAATTAAGCAATTGTAATATATCACAAACGAAAATCTGGAATCAAGAAAGGTCAAGATTCCTTGGATATAAGTCGGGACCCACTCCGGGTGGCACCTTAGGATATATCCTGAAACCTTCAAAAGATCCTTTTAAACGTTCAAATGTAATCCTGTCCAAATCATAGGTGGACTTTCCTTAAAAGAACACACTTTCCTTAGAAGAGCAAACAATTAAGAACAAAAATCTGGAATCAAGAAAGGTCAAGATTCCTTGGATATAAGTCGGGACCCACTCCGGGTGGCACCTTAGGATATATCCTGAAACCTTCAAAAGATCCTTTTAAACGTTCAAATGTAATCCTGTCCAAATCATAGGTGGACTTTCCTTAAAAGAACACTCTTTCCTTAGAAGAACAAACAATTAAGAACGAAAATCTGGAATCAAGAAAGGTCAAGATTCCTTGGATATAAGTCGGGAACCACTCCGTGTGGCACCTTAGGATATATCTTGAAACTTTCAAAAGATCCTTTTAAACGTTCAAATGTAATCCTGTCCAAATCATAGGTGGACTTTCCTTAAAATAACAAACAATTAACCAACTATGAACAACACGAACGATAATCTGAAAACAAGGCAAAAAGTACATTAAGTGCACCGAATTGGGAATCTATAAAACAAAAACTCGCAATTAGTAAATTATCAATCTTTATTATTAATTAAAGTACACTTCAAATAACTAAATATATAAATGAGCATTCAAATAAGTTGGGCTTTATGAAAATATTTGTTGTGTTCCACTTCCCATGTCGTTCCATTCTTTCCTGATAAGTTTTTCCTGATATCTTCACATACTTCGTTGTTTTTCGAAAAATCCATTGATGTCAATATTTCTTGAAGAAATAAGTACTGATATACTTCTTTCTGTAAGGAATTTTGACGTTGGTGGAATAATTGAAAAATAGATGGAAGGAACGGCGATTTTGGAAGACTTGAATCAATTTTAAAATGACAAATGGACGAATAAAAATCGTTTTACGTGTATCTTCATTTTTCATTGGGAATTATCCATTTGTTCACTTTCTTCATTATTTCTTTATTGTCAGAAATATCACACAATTGACAAATCAAAATTGTCATAAATTCCTTGACCTAATGTCAATTTTACTTTAAGAAATAAGTGGAAAAATTCCTTGACTGAATTCCTTGGCTCTAGCATACCGCACTATAAGCTGGAAACAAATTCGAAGACACTCGCTACCACTCGCAAATGTCAAATGCACAAAATTTATCATTTAAAAGATACCTGTCGAACAGATAAGTGAGTGGCTACCACTTGGAACGAAGAAAGTTGCTCAACGTTCAACTTTTCCCACTCGTGAAAGTCAAACGAGGCGTTAAATTATTAATTTTGTTTTGGTTTGTAAATAAATGGAAACATGCGGAAACACATTTTGTTCAAATTGATCAATTCTTCATAAATTGTAACTTTGTAAAATACAGGAATTAAAGCGCTACGTACTTTACCCAGTGGCGTAGATAGGTGGACAAGGGTCCTGGTGCATAGAGAAAAAATCGGGCCCCCACTAGGGGCCCCACATCCTCTTTCAACGTACCTTAAACTTATATTTGCCCTCAAACTTGTAGAAAGTGCACTTACCCCTAGTAGGATAAATCCATACACCGTCTTTATAATTTGTTTAATAAAAGAAAATGGCAAAAAATAAACAACGATGCAGATGACAATATAAAATATTTATTATACAGATGAGATCAATAGACGGGAAAAGAAAGATTGTTAACAAAATTCTTAGTGAAACTCACAAAAATTCGTCTATAACTTCACTCAAATCCAAGTTTTATGCCGCCTTGTTTTCTATCGCAATTAATGATAAATGTCGTAGGCGATCTTGCCATATACTGGTTCTTCTGAAAAATTTTTTTTATAATCCTCAGTATTCTGAAAGATCTTTTTGCTGCCGCAGAAATAACAGGAATTGTGTGAAATAGTAGCATTGTGCGTAAGGTCACACTCAAGCACGTCAAATTTCATCATAATTTCTTTACAAAATTGGCGAATGGATCACGTTTCCGTCAATTCAAGAAGGACCAGATGATATACATTAAGAAATTGAAGTGAAAAATTGGGTCCTATTATATCGGAATATTTTATATGAAACTGATCACATGTTGTGAGTAAAGTCGTTTCATCCATGCTGAGCAAATTTTTTGGAATTAAAAACTGCTCTCATTCCATTAAATGATTATTATGTCGAGTACATTGTTGAAAATGATAATTTTAAAGACCTCTTCCTGGCTTTGAAACCGATGATCAGAAGCAAATTCATCGAAATGCTTTTTCGCTTTTCTGGAAAGGTGGGATCGATATCGCATTTTTTCGCGATTTCGATGGCCTTGCATTTAAATGAATCGAAGTAATTTCTGTACTTTTTTAATTTCTCAGTTGTTTCATCCAAAGCCTTACTCGCTTCGTCCAAAACGATATCACATTTTGAAACCATAAATTGATCTCTTGTTTTCGCTGTGCATGAATTCATAAACAAATACAAACTCAGAATATTGAACATTTTTAATTTTATAATTTCTGCTTCACTACGTTCATCTTTACTGGAACTCTTCAGTGTTATTTCGGACAATGCTTTGATAATATCGAATAATATGAAGTTTGACTGTAGTTATTGTATTAACCCTGCTGGACCATCTTGTCGGATTAAATTTTTTCAAGGTAATTTCTGATTCGCCGGTGAATTCCGATAAGAGGTCCCAGCGCTTAATGCTGTTTCCAAAGAAGTTAAACAAGTCTTGCATTATTGCAAAGAATTTCTGAATTTCGACAGAACCTCGAACGGCATCGTTTATTACCAATTTATGTTATGACTGGCGCAATGTATGTATACTCGGCATTTGGCTGAATGTATACAGCACATGCCTCCGTGTGTGCTTTCGTGGAACTATGTTGCTTGATTCAATCTGATAAATGCCTCCAGTCCCAAATGCAAAGCAAACAACCCGCAGGGTTGGCAGGCAGTAGGCAGCATGCAATATTTTTGAGTAGCATATACAAAAACGATCAACTGGTCCGCATTTTGACGTAGAAAAATAATACGCTTCTGTAAAGGTCCTGTTGTCTTGGTGTGGGTCCTTCGGATAAGGTCCTGGAGGTTTCCGTGGTCCCATGTCAAGAATCAGCCGTTTTTCGTTGTCGTTCAATTTCTTGTTTATGAACGTTCCCAAGTCATTTGAAATTTCAAGAGCTTTGAAAAATGTAGAGATGGATGATTCCTCTACTGTAGGTTGCGCGGAAGCGTCGACGTAGTCATATGCAGCAGTAGCATTGGTGACAGTTATTGGATCCTGATCTTCTTGAGTCGCTTTATTAACTGATACAGCAGTGACTACGCTATCACTGGATAAACACTCCTCACACTTGTCACTTTTGAGAGATATTTCTGCCACAGAAGGTAACTGTAGCTGAAAGAGGTTTCGTAAAAAAACTGTTTAGCATGCGAAATTTTTCTTTTACTTTCTTTTCTTTCCTGCCGTTGTTTCCGCTTCGAAGCACTGCTATGTTCCTTTTTTCTATCCATAATTTTCAATTTTTAACTATCGAAATTTTAGAAACCCAGAATACTTACTGATATTTTCCAACATTGCTTGTCAATGTTTAGTAAAAATTACAGCAAGTCCAACAAAAAAGCATAGGACACAATTTTTTTCTTAGAAATTTTAATAGAAATTTTGTCTTAGAATTTTACACACTTTTGAAGGTCGACAATGGCACATATTGTATCTGAAATTAACTGCAGTCGGCCAACAAAGTGATCAAACTCTGCCGAAATATTTTCTGTAAATTTCTAAGAAACGAATCCTTATTGTTATCTTCATCTGCGCTCATGTTAGTAGCCCAAGCTAAATACCTGTTGTCAGCCTCCAGAAATGCGTGTAAATTTTAAGAAAAAATTGTAAGCTAGACCGAGGTTTTCTAGCTTCTGGAGCTCGCTACTACTCTCTCTTCAAGGCTTACGGGGCCCTCTATGAGCTTTGAGACCCTGGTGCACTGCACCACCATGCCCTATGATAGCTACACCACTGACTTTACCTCTACTAAAATCAAGAAAGTTTGAATTTTTTCTTTACAGGTAGGTACATTAAAAAACCTTTACATTCCATTCACTACTGAAGCATTTATCCAAAACAATAATCTAAGTTGCTATTATAAATTTTGAAGTCGCACAATTCATTTCTATGCTACCCCTACCACTTGGCGGGAAGCTATCATATAACAATGACGTTGACTAAAGAGCTACAAGTGTACATTTTTTGAATTACACAAAAGACAATTCAGTTTTTCTGTGATACAAAAGATGTGTAAAAATAAAAGTTTTAGTGTTTCAAAAGCAACAATATCTGATTATAAAACTAACGTGTTACCAGCTCTACGATCGCAAGAACGTAAAGTTGGTAGCGAAAAAAAAAAATATCGGGAACCTAACGAAATCACAAATTGACATACGTTAAAAGATAATCCTTCAACACAAAAACATCTCGCAAAACATTTTAATTTGTCTGAGAGAGTTATTCAATACACCCTAAAAATTATTTTGAAGTTAAAATTATAAAAAAAAAAAAAAACCGAAAGGTCACAATATTTCCGAAAATACTATTCAAAAAAGACATGAAGGTTTTCGTGGTCTATACAACTTGCTAAATTGTAATAAGTGGAAAAAGTATGTGACGGTCGACGAAACTTTGTTTCATCTAATGAATTCTGACCAGTGCTGTTTTGTTTGTACTCCGATCGGAGTATTTGTACTTCGAAATTTAATAGCGTACTCCGGTACTACTCCTTTTATAAAAGTACTCCGTTTTTATATTAAGGAGTCCATTTAATATTTTTAACTCCTGGTATTTGGTTAGCAAGCTAAGTTTATTCAAAAGTTTTTATTCACCTAGAATTGAGGACTGAGTTGAGTAACTATGCATGGTATGGTGACTTAATTCATAAAAAACTACTTCAAGAACAAGAATTACAAGAAATAACAAAGCAATGCCGTGGTTTGAATATTATCTAATGTAAAGAAACATTACATCGTATGTATAACTTTTGAGGATCCAGTACTAAAAGCAGTTGCAGGAATGGATCCAATTTGTTTAACTCCAAGCTTAATATCTTTAATCAAACTTTTCCAAAACCATATTGATCGAAATTATATCGATGCCTTAGACGGAGAATAACATATTTTACAAATACAGAAATTTGTACCAAGGTCACTGTCATTTGAAGAATACTGAATGTACTTTAATGTAAAAATGCCTTAGATGAAAAAATATTTCCCAATTTAGAAAAATTTATTAGCTTCCTTATGTGCCTTCCATATGCTCCGCAAGTTTGAAAAGCAATATGGAATCCCCTGTGACGTGCTTGATTATAGGGAATCAAGTTTTTAGCCAGCTACTTGTACGGAACAAGGCAAATCACCAAAATAAATAATACAAAAATAATACAGTTTCCAGTAAAATAGAAATATCGATAGGCGTTCCACAAGGATCAGTACTTGGAACTTTCTTGTTTATTATATATGTGAATGACATTAAATCACTGTTGAACTTCTCATAAATAGTACTTTTTGCTGGCGATGCATTATTGTGTATATCAGAGAAACGAACTACTGAATTGAAAATAAAAATAGAACGAGATTTAGAATTATTGTGTCAGTGGTTACAGATGAATAAATTGAAATAGAATGTACATAGGTATGACGATAAATAGTAATACGGATGTGTGTATTGAAATGCATGGTGAACTTATGAAATGTGTGAATGAATATAAATACTTAGGAGTGGGTTTTGATAAAAAGTTACATTTTAGATTACATATAAACTATATTGCTAAAAAAAAATTGGTAAAAAGATTGGATTTTTGAAGAGATTTAGAATGATAGTTACGATGGCTACCGCGATAAATATTTACAACAGTATTATAAAACCACATTTTGAATACTATTCTACAATATTGTTTATATGTAATCAAGGGAATTTGAGCAGATTACAATAATTAGAAAATAAGGCAATACGTTGTAATCGTTTCAATCCTATTAATCAGTGCCGGATCTAGAAAACTTTTGAAGGGGAGCAAAGACGTTAGTTACCGCCCCCTCTAACAACGATCTTTATTTGGGACAAGTTTTATTACAGCTCCAGGGTATACTAGGCATTATATGTATATGATAGATGACCTATTTATATACTGCATACCCTAGACCTATGTAGAATCAGAATTGTTAAAAACAGTTTGAATTTGAAATAAATGATTGTTAAATAAAAAGAATTTGAAATTCAAACGAAAAGTAAGATCGATTATAGATCTTAAATATCGTTTGAATGTCCAACTGTTTTAAAATAAAAGGAAAGTAAAAAATCGTATCATTACAAATACAGTTTATTTTATACCAGAGACAGACTTGCAATTTTCATATTTATATATTGATAATGCAATTATGTGAATTGCAATATAAAATTTCAGAGACACACTTGCATTTTACGATACTAAGAATTTAATTAGAGAGCTTACATTTGATTTATCACTAAAATATGTCATTTGACTTAAGAAAGTTCCGCGCATGTACAAAACGCGAGCAAATATTGTAAAATTACTTGTCTATTTGAAAAATAAAAACGAAATAGACACTTCAATTTTATAAGTGTCAAATATTAAATGTCAGAAAAAGTTGTGTTAGTATTAAATTCGGTTCTAAAAGGTTCGTGTATTAAATGATTATGGTTTGTAACTAGGGTCATATTGCAATAAGCTCGTATACAGCGTAATTTTTTTGCAATTTCAATATTGAGCTCCAATGTACTAACTACTGAGTGTACACCGAGCGTATACCGAGCTGCTTCTCAGTACATAGAGACAGACTTGCGGTTGAGCGCAAAATACAATATTGAGATTGCAAGTCTGTCTCCGCTATTATTAACATAAGGATAACAAATTAAAAATTTAAATTATATTAGATATTAGTTTTTTATTTTTGCCGCTTTTCAATATGAATCTTCTCGGGTAAAACTACTAAAATTTGAGACAGCTTCAAAAAAACTCTGGGTAGGAATTCTGGCAAACTGCCGTTCAGGTTGAATGAATTTATCCGTTTTTTTACTCAGATTCAAAGGCTTTAACTCCGGCTGGCATAATAATAATCTTCTGGTAACTTTGTTCTTGTGCCTACTGTCTTATAATCTGTCTACATTCGAGGTAGGATTGATGGATGATGGGGAACAAAGGGTTGCCAACCACATTTGTACAATATTTGAATTAATTTCATATGAGACAAAGGTACAATTTGAGAATTTAACGGGATTTTTAGTAGGCTTACAGACTTAATTTTAATAGACAGTAAGCTGCTTGACTGTATAAGTATAAACACAATTGAAAGTATGATATCAGCAAAGCAGCTTTTAGATTCCGGAAAGAAGACTGAAGTGTTAAGTATGGTCTGAAAAAATTTTCCAATTCTTGTAATTAGATGTTTTCTCGTTTAGCTATGTGTTCAGAAGTCCGTCGTATTGCCGCCCCCTTAATTTTAGCGCCCGGGGCAAGTGCACCCGAGTGCCCCCCATAGATCCGGCTCTGCTATTAATAGTATGTTAAATTCTTTATTATGGCTTGATATTAAACAAAGAATTGAGCTAAATGTATTGCTTGTTATATTCAAAATGAAAAATGTGTTGGTCCCAAAATATCTTCTAAATATGATCACGTGGGTGGCAGAGCTCAACCATATAATATAAAAGGAGCGTCGGAGAACTCCAGACTACAATTATACAATAGATCGAATACACAGAATTCACTGGTATATGAGTTTCAAGAAACTTAATGAACTTCCGACTGAATTAAGAAGTGAACAAAATTTGCTCTGAAACAAAAATATAGATTCCTTTTACAATGGCAATATTATACAATTTAGGAAAAATTTAGCTAAAGAAATGATTATTCTTTCAACATTTAGATTTGAAGAATTGTCTCATTATACGTGTGTATTAGTTGTTTTCCCCACAGAAGTCATGCTGCTGAATGTATATTTTCTGTAATTAATGACGTGAAGCGCAAAAAACGAAATCATCCTAATGTTCAAACGAGACAAGATATTATGCATAGAAAGCAGGTAATACTTAAATCTATTAGTGAAATATTTTAGGCTTCTCTAGAACTTATAAGATACTTTCATAATTTTAAATTTGTGGGTGAGAATTATGTAAAAAAATAATTATCATAAAGTTAATTATCCCCGACTCTAAACTCCATTACCAAATGAAAAAAATGCATTAATAATTTTTCTTATGAGACTGCAAAAGAAATACATACGTACATATTTATTTGAGTAGACTTTTTTTTTCTTAGCTCACCACACCTACGCTACTGAGTGGACCGCAACATCTTGGATAAATTAGAAGTAGCCCGTACCCTGGAAAAGTCTGCCCACACCTGTTATACACCAAAAAAATAAAAATTTTTAATATATATTAAACTTTATTGCCATTTAAGTATTACCGTAATCAAACCATTTTTCCAAATATTTTACTCTGCTCACGTTTTTTTTTTATCAGTAGTATATTTAACCAAAAATAAATTTTTAGTTTTAAATTTTAGATTTCCAGGACATTGATAGCATGAAACATCATAATCAAAACAAATGATCTTTTGCCCAATTGATACCAAATAAATGTGTAGTCTTAGGACATTAAAATGCACTGCACGGTTTCCTGTATACCTTATTTATTACAGATTTACTTGTTGATAAAAAAAAAAAAAATTAAGTATAACCCCTTCCCTCACCAACCCAGACAAAGGTAAATGAGCAAGGTACCTGTGGGAACTAAGATTAGTACGACAAAGCTATTGTGGGAGAGAAGACGAAGAAATTCGATGCCGTGAAGAATTAAAAAAAAAAGATCCAAACTCGGGTCAAAGATATTGGAGGGCTACGTGAGTTCAACGGATGGAGACAAAAGTGCATTACATGCCTTCTGTCTGCTTTGCTTGTATAGTTGATGATGGTTTGGGGAGTTCCGCCTGCATGGTTATGAGAACAAACAAAGAATTGGTTTTTTTTTTTTGTATAACTATCCAAAATCTGTTAGAAACAGGTTAATTTGTTAAAACTGATAACCTGTGCCCAGTAAAATTGTTGGATCATTGAACTAACAAGGAAAGATAACCTTTTTTTGTAGTGTTTTAGTTTTTTTTTTTTTTATTAGAAAAAGCAGAACAGACATGGGCGAACGGGATCGGTATCCTCAGAGGGTCAGATTTAATTTAACTTGCACCACTTTCATAGCTGGGCAATACTTAAGTAAAAAAAGACTTAAGTACTACTTAAAGTACATTTTCGTTACTTAAGACTTATTACTCAATACTTTTGAAATGCCCCTACTTAGTACTTGAACATAAGTACTAGCGTCCATTTACTTGTACTTAAGACTTAGTTTTGTACTTAAATACCAAAGTTTTTACTTAAGTATTTCTGAGTCTATTAAGCATCTACAAATATCTAACTCTTCGTAGAAAAGAAAACACAATCTCTAACGCAACTCTTTTTTTGTTGAGTTTTAAAGCACGCAAAGAACTGTCAAAGCATGTGCCGCACTCACGCGTCAAGGCAGAACCTTAGACAAACTAATAACATCCAAACAAGGCTGAGCAAGTAGAACAAAAACCAGTAACGTCTCGCTCGAATATAAAATCGACGATGCCTCGATTTGATGACATAACCACTGACATTATAATATGGACTGACTACGTTCATAGAAATATCCTGCAGAAAGTGAGCTCACTTCTATATTGCTCACTCTTTCGGTCTAAGTACCAAGTACCAACTGAGAGAGAACTGCACAGAAAGAAAATAGTGGATTCGTCGAAATACATGATTTTAAATTAATCATTTAGGGTTACTACTGATAAAAATTGTTTTACCAAAGACAATATATTCATTAGGTACGCAGAAGAAATTCTAAATGTTTTATTAAAATCACCTTCCGAGCTGCGTGTACACTTTTTCAACTTCCCGCCAATGATTTTTTTGAATGTTGGCACCGACGTACGAACTCTTTTTGACACAAGCAATTGTACCCACGTGAGATAAAAACGTAAGCAGTCCATATTATATACACGTCAATGGACATAACCAAGGGTAAGCAAGCAATTCCTCGCTCCAATATAAAATCAACGATGCCTTGACCTGATGTAGGGAAGGCCTCAATTTTTTCTTAGACATTTACTTGAACATTTTTTTCTTAGAATTGTTATGCATTATTGGAGGCGACAATGGGTGTGCTTGGGCGGATGTCTACTCTACGTGTAGCGCCGAAAACTATAAATAGTAGCCAGTAGTTACTATACATACACATTATAGTGTTTAAAAGGTATTTATTTATTAATATCTATTAACTGAACTCGACAAACTTCATTATATTATTGCCAACGTACAATGATTATAAAAAAGTACTTTGAAAAGTACTTCAAAAAATACTCAGTAATTTTTATAGACTTAGTACTTAGTTACAAGTACTTTTCATACATGCGGTACTTCTACTTACACTGAAGTACTCAGGCCTTCGGTACTTCTACAGGGTTTTCCGATAAGAGGTGTTATTTTAATTAGGCCGCTATTTCGGTAGATGTCACTTTTGGAGCTGTCATTTTTGACATTTGACAAGTAGAAACTACGCCATTAATAACAAGTAAAAAAGCTAGAATTGGTCTAAGACCAATTATTATGATACCCTAGATGAATGCCCGTATTAAATTTCGTATGGTCACCGATCTATTCAAGTATTGATTTTGAAGTTGTTTTTCGCATATATTTCTAGAACAGTTTGTCGCACAGAAAAAATGGTAATAACCAATTTTATAGGATTTCGTATTCTGCAGAAGTTCTTAGTACAATAAAAATGTCTTGGACTGATCGTTTTCAAAGTATACGTAAAAAACCGAAATTTTTATATGGCAACACCAAGAAGGAGTTGCCCGATTTAGTCCATTTTTGACATTTTATTTGCTAATGTAGTAAAAACATCATGTACGAAATTTCAGCTCTCTACGTCGATGCGTTCTCAGGCAGTGTCCAAATATATAGCGGAAAACGAAATTTTTATGTGGCAACCCCACGAAGGAGTTGCCCGATTTGTCTCATTTTCGAACTTAATTTTACTTTTTTTTTTTTAAGTCCGTGTACAAAATTTTAGCTCTTTAAGTATACGCGTTCTCGAGTTATCGTGCGCACAGACGGACAGACGGACGGACATGCAAAAATCGAAATAACTTTTAATATTATGTATGGGTGTCCAATCCATTTTGCTCTACCATCATTATTTCGAGGTGTTACAAACGGAATGACAAACTTAGTATACCCCTATGATTTCATCTAGGGTATAAAAATGGAACGATTCAACAACGCATTGAAATTATTAAAATTCACTATAAAAATGGTGAAAATGTGGCAGAGACGGTTCGTAAAACTCGAACATTTTTGGGTCGTCGTGAAGCAACTCGTCGGACCGCAATACAGAAATTGGTAGAAAAATTCGAGCTGTCGGGACAAGTTAGTGATGTGAAGAATAAAACCCGTGCACGTCGCTCAAGAACAGCCGAGAATATTGCTGCTGTAGCTGAAAGTGTTGAAGAAAACCCAGGTTTGTCCATTCCTCGTCGTTCTTTGGAATTAGGCATTCCACAAACGTCATTACACCGTATTTTGCATAAAGATTTGGGTCTTAAGGCTTATAAAGTTCAGTTAACACAAGAACTCAAGCCGGCCGATCATCAACAACGTCGAGTCTTTGCTGATCGGGTCCTTGAAATGCATAAAAATGTTCCGGAATTCCATCGAAAACTCATCTTGAGTGATGAGGCCCATTTCCACCTCGATGACTTCGTCAACAAGCAAAATTGTCGCATCTGGGGCTCGGAAAACCCAAGAGTTATTGTTGAAAAGCCTCTCTATCCTCAACGTGTGACTGTTTGGTACGATTTATGGTCCCGCGGGGTCATTGGACCTTACTTTTTCGAAAATGAGGCTGGAGCAACAGTTACGGTGAATGGATTGCGCTATCGACAGATGATTGATGATTTTTTATGGCCGGAATTGGATGGTATTGATCTGGACAACGTTTACTTTCAACAAGACGACGCTACGTGCCATACATGCAACGAAACCCTTGATCTTTTACGGGAAAAGTTTCCGGACCGTGTTATCTCTCGAAGAGGTGATAACAATTGGCCACCGAGATTTTGTGACTTAACACCTTGCGACTTCTTCCTTTGGGGCCACGTGAAAGAAAAGGTCTACGCCAACAGCCCAGCGTCGATTCAAGACCTCAAAGATGGAATCCGTGAGGCTATCGAGGACATAGGGCAGCCACTTTGCGATTTGGTTATGGAAAATTTCATGAAAAGGATATGGTCCTGTAGGCGTGGTCGTGGTGGTCATTTGGCTGATGTTATTATTTTCCATTATTAACGGCATACCTTCCTCTTTATAATGAAATAGAGACCCGATCATTTATCTCAAAAAATGGCATTTTTGTTTGAATATCAAAATAACACCTCTTATTGGAAAACCCTGTACATAGATGTTAAAATTAATAACTGAACAGAGATTTCCTATCAATGCTACACCATACTACTACACATAATTATAGCACGTGGTAATGCCTCCTAACGGCTATAAATGCAGAAATATCTAAAGTAAATGTCGCACCATTCAGCTACTAAAAAATAATTACCATAAAATTGGTACAAAAAGCTAAATGGTAACACTGATGGTGATATTATGCTCCCCAATCCAATCATTGTCCTCACTCACTCACCACCGTATGCATACAGAGCACAGCCAACCGAACAGCATAGTTGAAGCAAGTGTTTAGAATACTCGTGAATACATACATATTTAGTTTATAAACTTGTTTATCGCAATCGATTGTTGTTTCTAGACTCACTCACTAGCAATATTGGTTGGAGGAATGTTGTTCGCGTCATACTGAATTGGCTAGCGGCTAGCTAAGTTACGGCTAATACTAGAAAAGTAGTGGACTTTCGTGATATCGAATCGAGCCAGCGCCAGCCTACCAGAGAGCTCTAGTCGAGTCAATTTTATGTTACTGAATGGATGGGTATTTCGGTTCGGGGGTGGCACGGAGGTAGATTGACTGGTTTTTGGTTTGTTTTGTTGTCGTCGTTCATGTTGCTGGTTACGACGTTGCGGCTGGCTTTCATCAGTGGTTTTGTGTTATTTTTGCTTGCTTACTGCTTGGTCTGGCCTGGCATATCGTTGGTGTCGTGTCGTCGATTGGTTTTAGTTGTTGAGATACATTTCAACTGTACGTTAGTCATCATCATCTCATCATCTAACCAAGCTAAGGCTGGAGATACATTACACAGCCAGAATAGTTGCTTAGATGTTTTCGGATCGTGAAGTTATTCGTTATTGGTGCGAAATATAAAAAAAAAAAACAAACAAAAAAGTTGAAATACTAGAAAAAGAAAAAAGTCGAAAAGCTAATTACCATGGCATGCATATAGCACCTAACTTTATGCATATACAGAAATAAATTGATAATGAATTAAATCCTCATGGATGGTGTTAAGAATTGATTATGAATCAACAAGTGTTTGTTCAATTAAGAGTTTAAGGAAATATTTTAGAAATTCAGTTATAGTTACCTTTATGGTGTGGTGAATATATAACAACACAAAATAACTCGCCTGTGTCTGGCGCACACAGAACAGGTAAAAAACCACAGCGCAGCGGAAGAGTTAACTTCTTTCTTTGCGATTGCGACTGGAATAAATAAAAAGAAAAAAAAACGAAGAAAAACGTTAGACCAAGACCAAGACCACCTGCTTGAGTGATTTTCGTTTCCTCTTATTTCGTTTTGTAAGTTTTATTTTCTTTCTTAAAATATTTTTTTTTTTTGCTTTGTTTTTAAAAACAAGTAAACGCGCCCTTACTACACGAATCAAAAGTTAAGTGTATGTTGTTGTTGTTGTTGTTGTTGTACAACAAGAGCACTGCGCGCGAGCATAGAGTTTAAAAAGTATCCGTTGCTGTGTTTTGTTGTTGTTGCTGTATTACCTATTACAAAAAGCAAAAGAAAATTATTGCTTGCATTCTAAAAGTGAATAAAAATTATATCCGCGTGCAATTATTTATCTCTGGAACGAAGATCAGATGTTTGTTGTGTGTGTGTGTGTTTTTTTTTGCATTTATTAATTGTGTTTTAATTAAAAGAAGCCAACTCCTTTGGTGAGCTGTTTTTATTTAAGATCCTTACTAAAAGGATTGGGATTTATTTTTTTACCGACGGATTGCTTTGGGAAAACTGATGTGGTAAGTTTATTTTTTAAATATAATTAATATAACTAATATAACTAAATTTTTATTACATACCTAAACCTACGTACAGTCAGTCTGTGAGTGAAAAAAAAAAAAACAAAAGCTAGGTACCTATAAATAGGATAGGTATCTATATGTAAACTTATCGAAACTTATCGTGATTTGTACACGCTATCAATTCATTTCAAGCATTTTGCTTTTTTTTTTATCTTTGATCCAATCACAGCAGTTGTCGTACTTTATCGCTTATCTATTACAACTTTATGGGACTAGACAATTCAATATATGTAATCAATGGTTACACTTAAAACACTTTTGACTCCTACATAACGCTTATGAATTATTGGAATTCAGTCTCGAATGTTTCACTCGATTTCAATTGATACACCATTTAAAATGATCTCATTAGGTTTGAATTAAACGGTTGTTTCGATACAACAATTGATTGAGTTTTTCCATTATTTGTATGGAGACAATCGATCATATATTTCAGTATTAGTAATAGGCCTTATACATACATACACACATATTTATTATTATCCTTAGAGGGAAAGCATAATATTTAGCCAACATACCTATATATGTAAATACCGGGTGTACCACGTAACGTGTTCCCTGCGCATTTTCTCGAAAATGTACGAAGATATCGAAAAAGTTCTAATAATAAAAGCTACGTAGCATTGGACAAGCTATCATTTAGCATAACAAAAGTCCTTGAAAATGGACCTGGAAGAGGATATATTAAAAAAATTTCCTTTACGTTCTTTTTAAAGATACATATTTTTGAATTTCGGAAATAAAATTAAATCGTAAGCATATTATTGAAAGTTCCAGTTTACCCCTTTATTATCGAGATATTTAAGGTATCTAATTGTATTATATTATTGTATTATATCAAAGTGCTAGTATCCAAAGTTATACACAACATAAGCCGGGCTATCTTTTTGTATATTAAAAATTTGAACGCAAATTTTGGTCAAGTCCGTTTTGCTGTGGTGAAACTTTGAAATTGTTTTCCTTATAATTCCCGAATCAACAGGCTTAGTAATTTCAAATTAACAGCACAGTCACAGGCTATAATTGGTATGAATTTCATGTTCCGCGGACTTAAGGGAACGGAACGGTGAGAGTCAAAGTATTCACTAACGACGAAAACGACATAACCGAAGATATCCCTTTTTCGTGTGTCATTTTCAAATGTTTGCTATACGAAAAGTGTTCAGTCCACCGACATATTTGAATTCTCTCGTTGTAAATTTCATCAACAATATTCTCAAATCATTCCCGAGACGAAATATTTCCTCCTAAAGAAAAGGGAAAAAGATAGACAAAGAATTCAATTCTAAAAGAAATCAACAAAAATCCACTTATCTGTGGGAACTTCCTTCCTTCAGTCCAGTGATGTCCAAACATTCCAACAAATAAATTTAACACCTGAAACATATAAAATTATTATTATTTATAACAAAAATTGTACAAAACCTTTAACTTATCTAAAAAGTATACCACCATCTCGTATATTTACATTTAGCAATGTCACATAGTGACAGTACGTCAAATCATTTGATTTCGCCTCAGTCATCAAATTCAACAAACGTCACTAGGGCAACACCGAGCGGCGAGAGCTCATAACTGGATGCAGCGGCTATATAAAGCCGACGAGCCGCAGCAGAAAAGCATTCTTGGTTCAGAGCTCATCTGATTCGGAGACTAATCCGAGTGACAAGAATATTATTCCCAACCTTATTATAGAAGATTAATTGTATATTTCATAGATTAATCTGCAAATCCTATCATTTGCAATACTTCTGCCCATACTTAAGCAGAAGATTAATTCTGCGCAGAGATTAATCTGCAATACTCCTGCCCACACCTAAGCAGAAGAATAATTCTGATGCAGAGACTAATCTGTGCTTCTTCTTTATAGTAGCATATGGCTACACTTCTGTGAACGCACAGAATACTGTCAGAAGCTAATCTGACTCGTTTTACCGACTATAGCATTTAACTACCCTAATGTCCTCACGGATCATCATAGAAGATAATTCTGATCAGAGATAATCTGAGTCCCATTTTTCTATAGAAGCATTTTACTACCCTTGTGCCCTCACGCATCAACAAAAGCATTTTGTCAATTAATACCTATTGAAATTTATTTTTTTGACAGTTGCTTAATTCTTCTTCTTCTTTTTTTCCAGAATTAAAGCAAGCAAGAAGGCGTAAGTCTTTTTTTTTTAATTGTATAGTAGTTTGTTGGTTAGTTTTAGTTTTGAATTTTCTTTAAATTGTATTTTGTGATATACATAGTTATAGCATATATTTTGAATAAAAATTTTATATTTTGAACTTTTAAAACTGAGTTGTCCATTATAAACCGGCACTCCCTCCCACGTCCGAGACTAGAACTCACAAAAAGGTAGCCCGGCTTATGATAGGTAACATTTGTTATTAGCACTTTTTCGAGAAAAATACGCAGGGAACACGTTACATGGGACACCCTGTATAAACTGACTTATAAAAGTTACAAAATAAATAATTCGGAGCAAACATTTTGTTTGTAATAAATCAAAGAAATCAAAAACTCCTTCAAAGAACCAAATTTTGTTGTAAATTCTACACATAATACATATTATTGAGGGCCTCATAAAATCCATAATTCGTTCGATGATTCTCGATAAAAAGAATATCGCGGTACCTTAAAGCTCTACCGGGAATATTCAATGAAATATATTTAAAAATTTCCGGAGAATCTATTAATCCAATCAAAACTTTATGTATAATAACACAAAAGATAAACTTACTCCTATTATGGAGCGACGTCATATTAATTAAATCTAGACGATCAGAATAAGGTGGAAGTTCAATCCAATTATTCCATTATTATTAATATGTACACTGTAATAAGGACTCCACACTTGACAACCGTATTCCAGTATAGACCTCAAAAATGAATTATACAACGAACGCAATGCGTAACGGTCATTAAATTCTTTATCCAAGCGCCTAAAAAACTCAAGCCTTGAAAACGCTCTGACGAGAAAAAGTAAGTTTTCAGTCAAAGATAATGCCCAGATCCTTAATCTGGTTGACTACATTTATAGGAACATGGACTATATGATACTGGTACGCAAAAGGGGAGAGCTTACGGCTAAAGACAAAAATTTTAGAAATAAATAATTATGCTTACATCACAAATTTAAAGCACATACATAAATACGAGTACATCATTCTGTAAGAGTACACAATTATTCAGTGAATAAATCTGTTTAAAGATCTTAACATCGTCAGCATAATATATTAAAATTTCAGAGAATTTTATCACAGATACGAGATCATTAATAAATAACACAAACAATAAGGGACCAAGATGGATTCTCTGTGGAACTCCAGACTACATACAAACAACACTTGAAAGCGCGTTTCTGAAGAGGACTTTAAAATTTCTACCACTTAAATTAAATGAAATCCAATCAACCAACAAATGAGAAAAACCTATTTTGAACAGCTTAAACAGCAGTACTTTGTGGGAAAGCTTGTCAAAAGCTTTAGAGAAGTTTGTATAGGCACAGTCAGTCTGCAACCGTTTTTCAAGGGTGCTAGCAAGAAAGAATGCTAAAAGTGTCAAGTTGGTTGATGTTGATCTGCCCTTATTGAAGTCATGTTGTTTTGAGCTAATTAATGGCTTACAATCTTACATTAATGGCTTACAGTTCACAAACCATGCTTTCAAAAAGCTTTGGTATAATAGACAATTCAGTAATTGGTCTATAATTACTAACCAAGTTCCTCTTTCCATTTTTAAAAACAGGAATAACAATAAATGACGATTTCCAAGCTGATAGGAAATACACCCACCCGTTGACAAAGATAAATTAAATAAATAAAACAGCGGCTGCGAAAGATAAGAACAATGCTAGGAATACCATCCAGTCCAACAGAACAGGAAGAATTTAACTCACGAACATGCTCATATAACATATATTCACTAATACATCGAATATTAATATCTAAGCTAGAGCAATTAGACATGCAAGACGACACACGCATTGAAGTTGTCGACACTGAAGGACTTGGAAAAAATAATCCGCAAAATAATTAGATATAAGAGACGGATCATGACGAGAACTGTTCAGGATAACCATCGCTTTTACGTTTAGCGTTAATAAAGTTCCAAAAACGCTTAGGATCGTATTTAATAAATTTTGGACGTTATTGATGTAAGAAGTGTAAGCCGTTTGAGCCTCCTCCTTGATAAAAAATTAATAAACAAAAATCATTAACATTTGATCAAAAACAAAATCCAAAAAATAATCATCGTAACATATTGGAAAAGATTCAAATACTGTGTACTTAGTATAAGTGGTGATCTTAAGTCAACCAGCACTCCGGCTCTTGGGGTGTCACATCCTCAACATACACCCCGTGCAAATATAACGGGTTTTCCAATAAGAGGTGTTATTTTGATATTCAAAGAAAAATGCCAGTTTTTGAGATAAATGATCGGATCTTTATTTCATTATAAAGAGGAAGGTATGCCGCTAATAATGGAAAATAACATCAGCCAAATGACCACCACGACCACGTCTACAGGACCATATCCTTTTCATGAAATTTTCCATAACCAAATCGCAAAGTGGCTGCCCTATGTCCTCGATAGCCTCAAGAATTCCATCTTTGAGGTCTTGAATCGACGCTGGGCTGTTGGCGTAGACCCTCTCTGTCACGTGGCCCCAAAGGAAGAAGTCTCAAGGTGTTAAGTCACAAGATCTCGGTGGCCAATTGTGATCACCTCTTCGAGAGATAACACGTTCCGGAAACTTTTCCCGTAAAAGATCAATGGTTTCGTTGCTTGTATGGCACGCAGCGCCGTCTTGTTGAAAGTAAACGTTGTCCAGATCAATACCTACCAATTCCGGCCATAAAATATCATTAATCATCTGTCGATAGCGCAATCCATTCACCGTAACTGTTGCTCCAGCCTCATTTTCGAAAAAGTAAGGTCCAATGACCCCGCGGGATAGAGGATAGAGAGGCTTTTCAACAATCACTCTTGGGTTTTCCGAGCCCCAGATGCGACAATTTTGCTTGTTGACGAAGCCATCGAGGTGGAAATGGGCCTCATCACTCAAGATGAGTTTTCGATGGAATTCCGGATCATTTTCATGCATTTCAAGGACTCAATCAGCAAAGACTCGACGTTGTTGATGATCGGCTGGCTTGAGTTCTTGTGTTAACTGATCTTTATAAGCCTTAAGACCCAAATCTTTATGCAAAATACGGTGTAATGACGTTTGTCGAATGCCTAATTCCAAAGAACGACGAGGAATGGACAAACCTGGGTTTTCTTCAACACCTTCGGCTACAGCAGCAATATTCTCGACAGGTCGAATTTTTCTACCAATTTCTGTATTGCGGTCCGACAAGGTGCTTCACGACGACCCAAAAATGTTCGAGTTTTACGAACCGTCTCTGCCACATTTTCACCATTTTTATAGTGAATTTTAATAATTTCAATGCGTTGCTGAATCGTGTATGTATCGTTCCATTTTTATTAATGGCGTAGTTTCTACTTGTCAAATGTCAAAAAATGACAGCTCCAAAAGTGACATCTACCGAAATAGCGGGCTAATTAAAATAGCACATCTTATTGGAAAACCCTTTATGATTATCGAAATTAATTGTGTGCGTGTTCAATTAAGTCACAGTTTTTAATATAAACAATAACTGTATCACAAATTTACAATACGTAATGATTATTGAATTATTATATTATCATCTCAAATCGAGGGACGATCAGAAATTTCAGAAATTTCGCAATTTCAAAATGGCCGGTACTAATTTGCTTGCTGTAGTATTAGTATGCTAAAAACTTTCACGTGTATAGTCGAGTCAAGTAAGCCGAAAAAATGCTAAAGATCGCATTTAATTTGTTTCAGGCTGCAATTTTGAGGGTTGGTGTAGGGTGGTCCTGGGAGTATTGTCGCAAAAATGCAGCCTCGCAGGACAAAAAAAAGGGCTGAAAGACAATAAAAACACCCCCGAACGCATGACAATTATTTGCCGTGCGTGCGGTTTGGAAGAGGTAAAATTTTTGAAAAAATTAAAAATGCTGTATTATTCAGAATATGATTCTAAATAAAAAAGTCTATGGTGGCCAACCCCTATCTCGTAAGGGCGCGACAGGAAAACCGAAAGAAGCTAAGGGTGGACACTTCGCTATATCCACTAACATGTGTCCGATTACTTCAATTCTGCAACATTTTCGTTCAAGAGCTAGCAACCAAAACAAGCGTGAATTTTTCGTTGATTGAATGGAAAAACGGGGGGAAAAACGAGATAGGGGTTGGCCACCATAGACTTTTTTATTTAGAATCATATTCTGAATAATACAGCATTTTTAATTTTTTCAAAAATTTTACCTCTTCCAAACCGCACGCACGGCAAATAGATTGTCACGCGTTCGGGGGTGTTTTTATTGTCTTTCAGCCTTTTTTTTTTGTCCTGCGAGGCTGCATTTTTGCGACAATACTCCCAGGACCACCCTACACCAACCCTCAAAATTGCAGCCTGAAACAAATTAAATGCGATCTTTAGAATTTTTTCGGCTTATTTGACTGGACTATATACAGAATGGTCTCTGTTAGTAAGAGAAAATGCTTAGTTTGAATTTTACCGAAGACCAAAGAAAAAGCATGCAATGTAATTACACCATTCAGTATTCTTTATTTTGAAATTTACATTACATGTTTATTTCAACATACTTTTGACTGATTAAAAATTCTAGTAATAACTCAAGGCTAACAAATGTAACGGCTATAACACTCGTGTTTCAAAGAAAGTTAGGTCGGGGCACAATGGGTTATACCCCATATTTGTACATCTTAGATCAATTGGCAGTTTTTATTTTTCATCATGAACTCTCATCTGTGAACTGTGCCAATAATTTAATATTTAATATTTTTGTAATTGTAAAAATTTGTTTACTAACTGAGAGATTTAGTTTTGGTGGGAAATTAAATGTTTTAACAGAATTTGCCTGCAACATAAATGTCTACATTTTCAAAAATGATAAGCTGTTGTGGTGTAAGATAAGGTTTAAGTTCAATGTTTAATATTAAATTTGTATTTATATTTGCATAAATCAATTTAAAAATCTGTATGGGAAACAATTCCTATTTACCAAAAAGTAGTGATTTTTTTGGAATTAAAGCAATTACTACTTGCAGTGATTTTGCATTCTTCTATTTAGAAATTTCTGTCTTATCATCGTAGTTAAATGTAAAAATTTGTTTAAACTTTCTCATGTAATTTCTATTTAACTTTCAATCAAAATTTTTACGTAATTTATTATGTATATATGTATTATGTATGTACCTAATTATGTTTGCATATGTATTTGACTCGGTCAAATTGAAAGACAATTTCATATCGCCTTATAAAATGACCACCACGTGACTTTTGAATAAACCCACTTTACCTGTTTAAAAAATTATTTAAAATGCAGAAATCTGGATTTTACAGAGCTGCGTATATAAGAAACTTATTCGGTTTAATAAAGTTACGTGATTTATGGCATGCTTTCAGAGAAAGTACAGCATCGATTAATTTTAGTTGAGTTATGTTTAAAAATTTGCATTTAGTTTTTTCATTGTTTTTCAAATAAACATCAAACTAAAAATTGTTTTTATTTTTCTGTTTCTTGTTTTAAGAACGTTTGTTTATTTTTACACATATGTATATACACATATGTATATGTATGTATGACCTTGAGCTCTGTGACTTTTAAATGAACTTTCTTAATTAGTTTTAAATGCATATGCGGGAAGTTATGGGAAATTTTAATTGCAGTAAAAAACTATAAATGTATAAACTATTCATTCACTTTACAACAAGAGTTTTTACAAAATTTCACAAAGCACAAAAAAATGCTTGATGTTTGCTCGGTACAGAGTTTTTGCTTCTTATTGACATCATAAATGATTATATATAAAAAAATTTGCCTAAACCTAGAAATGTTTTTTTTTTTGGTTTTTTTTTTTTTACATGAGTAGAATTTTATTTTGACCTGGTACCTATTTAATCGTTCTGAAAAGAAAAAACAAATCTAACAAGAAAAATGAAAACCTTTCACTTTTGATGGTTTGATAAATGCCAATAATGTTTTGAGGAGATATTATGAAAAACATTTTTGATTAACAAATTGAATTTGTCAAATTGTGATAGCTTGTGCTCCCATCTTTTTATGATCTATGATCTGATAAAAATCTCAGTTGAGCTTTTGGAGCTCGTAAAATGGCAGAGCCACGTATTCTAAAATTTTGTTAGTTGACGTATCTGTGAAGATAAAATTTTCTTTTTGAAAATTTAACAGTGGATTGATTATATAGTAAGTTGTACGCATTTGTTAGCCTTCAAGCTTTGTTTCTTTAGTCGTTTGAATATACTTAAAATTTGTTGTACGAAAGTCTTAAACGAAATTCTGTTATACACGATTGAATAGTTTGATCAAAAAGAGCATCAAAAATATTAAAATGCTTGCTGTAAAAGCAATTCAAACAGTTGTTTTCAAAATAATTATGCTAGCATAGAGCTACTCTCTGCTGGACTGTTCAGTTATATATTTTTTAAACTGGTAAAGAGTCTATTTGTTGGTAAACAAATTTGTTGCCAAACATTTGTTGACTTGAAATATTTAAGAAGAGTTGGTTTATTTTATCAGTGGCAAAATTCAAAATAATGCTTAATTGTTTAACGATATATAACCCTTTAACGGTTGCATTTTGGGCATTTCGATAACAAAAGCTGGTACAAGTGATGTGTTTTTTTCATAAAAATCGTAGTTAAATGATGATAGGATATTGAAATTTTGACTTTACAGTAGCTGCAGTGCAAAAAATTGCAGAGTGTTTTATATTCTAATTTCATATACAGGGTGTTTGGTTTCGCGTCCCGAATATTTCACAGGGGGGCGGTAGGTCGCATTCAGATAAACAATAAATTGTATTGGAAGTGGCGGGGGGGGGGGGGGGTTAAGATATGCTTTGCTTGGGCGCTAGGTTGTCATTTATGTTTTTAGATGCTTTCATCACTTAATACCCTGTATATTTCTTACTGCATACCCTGTAAAGTATAATTACACTTTTTTCGATAGACATTTTTTCTATTGTTCTCTTAATAAAGCATTTTGGCGGGTGAACAGTGGTAACTCAAAAAAAATCGCTATACATTTTTGAATAGCTATTTATTGGAGGGGGTAGAAGGGCGGTTATAAATTGTATAGAATAGCAGAGAAGCTTTTTCTTATCGAATAAAGTACAATTATACCGTACAGGATACATACGAAAAAAGCCACAAGGTGGGTATTAAGTGAACAGAACACTAAAGAACTTAAATAACCCCACTAGAAGCCAAACAAAGCACTTTCGATCCCCTTCCCATATAATTTATTGCTTACTTGGACGAGACTTATCACCTTGTAAAATATCCAGGACTAGGAACCATACACCCACCCTTATATTTTTTAACTCCATTCAATTAATTCTTCTTCTCATCAACCCTTATTACTTGTCGCGGGTCGACTACCTATCTTATGTGAAAAAACCTGTATAATTTTAACACATAAAATATCATAAATTGATTTACTTACTTCTCCTTTGAACCGTTGTTATTTTACGAATATTATATTAGAATGAAAAAAAAAAAAATAATTTTGACCTTCTTGCTTACTGATTCTTCAGTTAATCTTAAATTAAACGTACCTGGGATCAGTTGCCAACAATATTGTCACAAGGTGTTTTTTTGTAAATGTTGATTTAACAATAAAAAAAAAAATCTTCCTATAAAATTTTAATTTTACTAAAAAAATCTTAAAAATCATATTCTCAAAATTCCACTTTCAATACAGTGCCGTGCAAAACATTAGCAACGCATGGTGTGAGGTAATGAAAATGCAAAAAAATGGTAAAAATTCTTTATTTTCAGATTTTTTTTTCTTTATTCTTTTCAAGTATAATAAGGTTAAATAAATAAAACTCACAGAAATTTGTTGTTGCTATCAGTGGCTTATTTCACAAAATTATAAATTACAACTATAAATTTGTACTTATAGATCACAATTAATACAAATTTCTGTTTCACAAATTACAAATTTGAGAAGCAGAAAATTTGTAGATAAACAATTTTCTTTGTCACAATTTTGTAGAAGTGCGGTTTGTCAAGATTTGTAATTGTGTTGTAAACTACAAAAGTTTTTTCATAAATTTCACAAAATGAACAAACTAAATGAAATAGTCCTAGCTTCTCTAATAAAAGATAAAAAGGACAATTTTTTTTCGGAAACTTTCCAATGCCTTAACATATGAAGCAAAAATAAGCAAGTGGAAAAATATTTTGAATCCCTTAAACTCTCAGGGCGGTCTTAAAGAAAAAGATAAGAAATACCTTGGTGATGTTGTGTGGCAAAACATGAAGGGGGGAACAATGGTACGTTTTTTCTTTATTAACACTAGCTAACTAATTAGTTTTAGAAAAAAACTAATAATGCAAAGAATACGGGCTCAGCAGGTGGTACTAAGTGTGTTTTCACAGACGTCGATAACATCATTATTGATATTATTGGCAAGAACTCTAATATTGCAAGAGATTATTGACGAACCATCTCCCACTCAGTGGCGTAGCAAGGCTGGGACGGCTAATGCGAGCCGACTGGTGCACCGCAATAAGGGGGCAATAAATTTTTTTTGGAAAAAATGCAGTATTATCACATATTTTGATTAATTAAAAATGTCGGCACACAAATAATAAATAATAAAATAGCCAGGTAGCTCAATTTTCATAACTGAGTCTGTGGTTCAAATTTCAAATAGCCATAGTAGGCTTGTGGATTCACAAGTCAAAGCATCGAACCTTGGATATTCTTGAGCTCGTAGTAATGAACTTTTTAAGCCTGAATTAGATTGGCACGACAGCGGCAGCAACAGCATCAGCAAATCGTTTTCATTGGTTGAGAGCCATCAGCTGATTGAGTGACAGCAGCAAAAACGTCGTGCTGTCGAGTCATCTCAAATTCTAAATTTGCTGTTGCTGTCTTCTTTCATGTAGGGAAAATGGAGGAAAAACTTATATCCTTAGTAAAAAACAAACAATTTTTATATGAGAAATCAAGAAGTTCTTACAAAAAATTTCCAATGAATTAAAAAAAGTGTTAATGTTGCTGAGAAATGTCATAATATTCTGGTCGCTGACTTGTGCTGCTGTAATGCAATCTGATACACTCGACAGCAAAACTGTTTTTTGCGTTGCTGCTGCTGCCGCTGTTGCTGTCGCTGTCGAGCAATCTGAATCTGGCTTAACTAGTAATGAAGACTTTTGGCTTGTTGGTAGTAGAACTAAATAATCTGGTGTAATTCTCAATTTCATACTTTATGTTTCTGGTGAGCATCAACAGTTTTCATTTGTGAACTTGATTTTGAAGTAATTTATCTTATATCTGCTGCTGTTTTTTGAATAATGAAGAGATGTTAGGCAAGTGGAGCTGAAAAGCGAAAAAAAGCGAAAGCCAAAGAAGGTGAGCACAAGAGTTCATCCAATGTTCGATGCTCAGATTTGTGAATCCACAAGCCAGTACCAGTCAGTAATGGTCAAAATGATAGTCCAGCTCCTAGCTCTTCGGAAACCGCTGAACTTATTTTTGTTCTCGACGCTCCTATGACTATGACCAGTGGCGACATTTAAAATTAAAGATAACTAAAGCTGTTTGTCGCTTGGCTGTACGGGCACTAGAGTACAGCAGATTATTCTGGATCTTTATTCGAAAGCTAAGTTTGCTGCTTTCAGAAACCATTCACTCAACCTCGTTGACCTTCATGCGTTGAAAGCTGAAGTCAACTCATCACTTTCTTAGGGACAATTGATCGACTTTTAGCTTTCTTTTTTCTCTTCAATTTACTGTTGAAATGTTTTGATGAACAGAGCTGGGTCCAGTTTGAGTCGCCTGGTTGAAACGAGAAAGAGTGCCAGAGGAGATGCAGTCAAAACGAACTTCTCAAAAATTTTCGTAATTTTGGAGTAGATCTCAAGAAGGAATTAAAACGCAAATACCTGTTTTTGGTGGTCATGCTATCTTTCTTTTTTCTCAGTATTTTTGGATTTTGGGCACAAATTCTGGTCGATGTGAATACCGTCAAAACGAACTTGTAAACGTGAGGATTCAACCTGTATAATTGTGTTCAGAAACTAAGAGCGCTTGAAGATTATCTGACGGAGAGTCGAGAAGTCATTTTGCAAAGCAGTGTAGATTTAGCTGAAGACAGTTGTTATGAATTTGGAATTGCAACGCATCCTCAGCATCTAATTCGGAGAAAGAAGAAAATGCCTTGGGAAAATTGCAAAGATGCTACGCTTGCTTTTACTGAATGTTAAAGGTCCCTACAGCTTCTGCGTTTTATTCAAAAGTTTAGCTTACCTGATTTAGTCTTGAATATCGTCGTTATTCTACAAATCCTTCTTACCGTTGCTATCAGCGTCGTAACTTGCAAAAGAAGTTTCTCCAAGTCGAAACTTATAAAGAATTAATTACGGTCAACGATGGGAGATCTTAGATTGAAGAATTTGGCGAGTTTTATATTGAGCGAAATCTGACTGTCAGTGCGATCAACGACTTTGTTAGTCAGAACGCTCAGAGTTTTGTGAACATTGTTAATTTTATCCTTTTAGTATATTCTATGTCAAATACAGATTTTGGAAAATTTAAAATTTCACGACTACGCTACGCCACTGCTCCCACTCTTTCCTCTTGTCAATCAGTGCTTTAAAGCTTTGAAAAGAAAAAGAAACGAAAGATATGAAAGGCGGGTGCCAAGAGGAGGATGGAAAGGTGTGAAGATGTTAAAATCCTAAAAAAAAAAGAATGCCGTTGGAAGTTCATAATCTGCAACTCGACGACGCAATTAAAAAGGAGCGGGATTTGATACTTTTGAGAAGTCTGAACGTTTGAAATAGAAGGAGAAAATAATTCAAATGAACAAGATTCAACTCTGCACGAGAATATTTTTCATTTTAGTTGATATTAAAAAAAAAAAAAAAAAAAATCCTTAGGAACATGCAATTCATAAAGCTCTTCATTATTTTTTTTTATGAAAAATCACTAAGAAAATAATTCAATACAGTTTCATCTAAATTTTTGGAATTCTCATCATCACAATCTTTCAAGTTTAATTCCTCTTCTGTGGTAGAAAGTAATTCAAAATTATAGTCTATTACTTGCCTCGAAATATTAGTTAAAGCAATACAGTCAATATACTTTTCGGCAAAACAAAATCATCACTTCGGCTACTATCACTGCTACTATCACAGCACACCTGTTGCTTGTGAAATATTCTACAAATTTGTAGCTTGTGAATTACAACTACAAATAAATTTTGGTGAAATAAAAACTGAAAAATTCCTACAAATTTCATCTAGTAAATTACAGCTACAATTTTGTAGCATCGAAATTTTTATGAAACAAAAGAAACTATAAATTTTTCTACAATTTATGTTAAAATTACAATTTGTAAGTTCGTGAAATAGGCCACAGTACTAAAAAATTGTTCACAATTCCATTCATTTTGCACGGGTGCATAACAATAGCAACGATCAATTTTTTTTTTTTTTTTTTTGTAGTAAATATTTTAATAATATTTTGTTTAATATCCATTATGTCTAAATGACTTTAGCAGAACGGTCCGACATAGATTTAGTTAATCTTAATCTTTAATTATTTTACTTTCCCATTCACTTTTAAGGATTTACATTAATGACGCCATGTTACAAAATTTTCCCCGAAAGATTTTCAATAGGAGGGATCAAATTGGCTCGGACAGTACATGACTTGAATACCATTTAACTGGAACCATTCTTTTACAACATTCGTAGTGTATTTTGGATTGTTATTCTAGTGAAACAGCCATCGAAGTAGCATTTCTTCCTGAGTGTATGATAATTTAATTATTTCTAGTATACTTTTATACTTCAAACGATCCATTGATTTCATAAAGAGAGTCAACTCCTCTGGCCAAAAAACAACCCCACACTATAACGCAGCACCTCCATATTTGACTGTATAGGTATGTAATGTCGTCGGTCACTAAAAAGAAGAGTTCTCCATTTCGCAATCGACCAATTAATAAAACTATGATCTACAGCGAATTTTGATTTAATAAAGTAAAAAAGTTAGAATTGGTCTAAGACCAATTCTTATGATACCCTAGATGAATTAAATTTCGTAGAGTCACCAATCTATGCAACTTTGATTTTTGAAGTGGTTTTTCGCATATATTTATAGCACGGTTCGTCGGACAGCAAAAATTATTATAACAAATTTCACAGGGTTTCATATTCTGAAGAGTTTTTAGTAAAATAAAAATGTTTAGGACTGATCGTTGTCACAGTATATGTAATAATCCTAAATTTTTATATGGCAACACCAAGAACGGGTTGCCCGATTTAGTCCATTTTTGAAATTTTATTTTTTATTACTATAAAAACACCATCTACCAAATTTCAGCTCTCTTTGTCGACGCGTTCTCTGGCAGTGTCCAAATATATAGTGGAAGACGAAATTTTTGTATGGCAACCTCACGAAGGAGTTTCCCGATTTGTCTCATTTTCGAACTAAATTTTACATTTATTTTTTAAGGTCCATGTACAAGATTTTAGCTTTCTAAGTGAACGCGTTCCCCAGTTATCGTGCGCAAAGACGGACGAACAGACGGACATACAAAAATCAAAATAACTTAATATTATGCGTGGGTATCCAATCCATTTTGCTCTACCATCATTATTTCGAGGTGTTAGAAACGGAATGACAAACTTTATAGGTATACCCTATGATTTCATCTAGGGTATAAAAATCTATGGCTCATAATAGTACTGGTCATGAAATAAGCTAGCAAATATTACCTAATGATTTTGGTATGTCTCTTTGTCAATAAAGGCTTTCCGTTTTTTTTTACAGGACGATAACGACATAAATTACTCTGTATAGCTTGCCTTCGTACAGTGCTGGAATAAACTTTTAGATTCATGATCCTGATACTTTTCGGTGCTAATCAGGAATGTATTATTCCTGATTATGGAAAGTATTTTCCGATCTTCCCTTTTTGTTGTTGCTCTCGGACGGCCACCTATATTCATATATATCGTCTCTGTGGTGTGCCCTGTTTCCCGACATTTTGCAAATATTCGATTCGATTGATCTATTAATGCCATATTCCTTCGCAACACTATACAGGGTGTCCCGTAAGTGGTGTGATAACCGAAGGTGTTGGATATGGTTATGGATATTTACACGAAAAAAAAATTGTATGGGTTTGGGGAGGGGGGGGGGGAAATGCTAACGGTTTCCGAGATAATTCAACTTAAAGATATTTGTGTATGTTTTTATAGATCACCCTGTAGCTTCTGAACGTTACACCTTATGATGATGATTGAAACTTTTGTAGATATATAATCGTTGGATCTTTCCAATGGTCTATAATTTTTTTTCCTCCTTTTTCTCTCTGTTTTGAAGTTATGGCTCAACACAGTTAAAATTTCGGAATTTTTACTTGTATTTTTTTTTTAATTAACTACTATTTTTATCAAAAACACATCATCAATACTAATTTTTCATATTGGATTTAAGAAGCCCAAAACCTTTGCTTTAACATTTTAATATAGGTCATTACCACTCTGTACCGAAAATGTAACCCTTCTTGCGTTTTTTGCCATTTTTCTTAAGCATATCCAGCAAAAATGGCTGAAAAATTTCAATAATAAGTGCCAGAAAGTAGGCAATTATCTTTTGGAAATGACCTTTTTCAGCTATTTTCCAATATTTTGCTCGCATAAGTATGACCTATCTATAGTCTTACTTACAGGACACCCTGTATATTGTGTATTTCCAGGCTGCACTTTTTCAATTGGTTTTAATTTAAACTCACTACTATATTTCGTATATAGGTGCCATGTTTTAAACGATTAGCAAAACCTGACCAATTACTTACGAACGATACCAAACTAAACTAATTTGGTTAATTATCACTGCAAAAGTGAACTGTAAAGTTAACAAATTTGAACCAATTTGTAATTACTGTTAATTTAGCAACGCTTGTGGGTTTTGCATGCGTGCAAAATGAATGGAATATTGAATTTTGAAAAAAAAAAATGTATAGTTTTGATAGTAAGAAAAAAAATTTCTTTGGATTTTATTTACTTAACCTTACTGTACTTGACAAGAATAAAGAAAAAAAATCTTCAATTTTTTTTTTGCATTTTCATTACCTCACACCATGCGTTGCTAATGTTTTACATGGCACTGTATATTTCATAATAATAGCAAAATATAAAATATGGCCAAAATGGCAGTTTTTTTTTACCAATAAGAGCGCTTTCGACCCTTAGTTTTTTGCTAGCCGATGATATTCCTAAATACCTATTACGAAAAAGAGTTTAGGAACTCGAAGAAAACGGAAAAAACTTCCAAGGTCCTTTAAAGAAGTATGTACATACATTCCGTATCAAAATGATAGGGCACCCTTGAAATTTTCGCATTTCTCAAAACCGATAAGAGGTAGAAAAGCTTTTATTGTATGTCATAAAGTACATGCAAGATGTTCAGAATGTTGATTGAATGTTGAATATTCTAGGAATTTTTCTTATTTACCTAAAAAAAAGGGTGCTTCAAAAAGATAAGACAGAGTACATAAAATAAATCGGCAGTTGCAGGCATTTGGTCCAAGAAGTGAGTTTGAAATTTGTTTAGTATTTACTGGTTTAGATAAACTTAGGTTGTTTCTTAAAAATTTCGATATTTTTTCAGTATGGTCTAGTGGATTGTGTTGTAAAAATGGGTCACGGTAAAAACTATGTGAAAGTGAAATAAAAACGATTTTAAATCTGAAAAATGAGAGTTTAGTGCCGCAAATATCGTGAAAATTATAAAACGAGGGCCGAAATGTTGTAATGTACTAAAAGATCCTGAAAATTGCGGACAAAAGAAAAGTCCAGGCAGACCTAGTGCATTAAGTGATCGTGAAAAGCGGTCGATATTACAAGTATCGTCAAACCGAACAGCAACAGCGAGACAAATTGCAGAAAAAGCTGGTGTAAACACAAAAATTTTAAATATCCAAAGTCTTTTGAAAAAAAACCCCGACTATCAACGAAGAAAACTTCTTAGAAGACCACCGCTAACAAAAAAGCATACTGAACATTTGATATTCGGAACATGTAAGGTGGAAGAAAAGATAAGAGAATGTCTTCTTTACGGATGAAAAAAGATTCACCTTGGATGGATCCGACGGTTGGTCATATTATGACTTAAGAAAAGATCGCAGACAAATGGTTGGTGAAGGTGTCATAGTATGAGCAGGGATTGGATACAAAGGGAAGGCCGAAACCTGCTTTGTGGAGAGAAAAATGAGAAGTCCGGATTACATAAAACTAATAGATGAGATATCAGGACACATGCAACAATAATTTCTAAAGAGGACTTCATCTTCGGATATATCAGGATACATGCAACAATAATTTCTAAAGAGGACTTCATCTTCGAACAGAATGCATACAGCAGTGCATACAGAGCGTATTGTAAAGGAATACTTTTCCTCCAAAAATATTAAGATTTTACCATGGCCAGCCAGATCCCCAGATTTAAATGTTATATTCTCTATATGCTTGGGGTCAACTATCTCCTGCTGTTTATCGGGGGCAATAAAGAGTTCAATTCTATCCAAGAGCTAAAAGGTACCATTCAAGAAGTTTGGAGGCTAATTCAGCAGAAATATCTAAAAAATTTATATAAATCTCTACAAAATCGAATGATAACTGTATCAGCAAAACAAGGAAAGGCAACACATTATTAAAGCATAAAATAATATACTGAAATTTATCTTTAAATACAGAAGTTTTTTAAATACCTTCAGCTGTCCTATATTTTTGATGCATCCTTTTTTCAGGTAAATACGAGAAATTCCTAGAATATTAGTGGAAGGGGCCATTAAGTTCAACATTCTGAACATTCCTTTCATGTACTTTATGACCAACAATAAAAGTTTTTTTTACCCCTTATCGGTTTTGAGAAATGGGAAAATTTCAGAGGTGTCCTATCATTTTGATGCGGAGTGTATATATTTATGGAAAATCTAATATGTAGACCTTTGCAGTTTATTTGAATTTGATCAAAGATATATTCGTTATAGAGTCTTCACACCATAGACTGTTAGAAGCATTCAGAGAACAAATTAATTCTGTTAAAGTAGACATAGAAAAATGTCGACTTTAGTACCTGTAGTCCAGTCAGTAGGGACAAAATAACGCCTTTGCTCTACATAAGGTGGGGTAGTTGTGATTTTTATATATGTTATTCAGTTCTGGACCCTGATGAAAAATCCAAGTTTAGACCCTTGGGGAGGATCCGTGCGGTCCGCCATCTTAGATTAAAGGTACCAATTTTTTTTTTTTTTTTTCAAAATTATTCCTCAACGGTTGATCCTACGACAAAAATTAACTTGAAGAAGACTTGATTCCCTAAATTTTTTGTGAAAACACTTTTTTTGTTAGTCAGATATGTGAACAGTTACAAAGGTGTAAACGTGAACATTCTTCAAAAAAAAAAAAATGGGTATATATAGTACCATTTATAGGGTGTTTCGTCCGGTCCATAGGACAGAAGGTGATATTAGTTAAGTCAAACAAATAAAATTGCAAGGGGGGAACGGCATCACAACCATTTCGGGGTTACAGGGTGATTAAAAAAATTTGCTAGTCTTTCACAAAATACCCTGCATTTACCATTTCTAAACTTTGCCATTGATTTATCATCGTTGGTCCCACTTCTTGTTACTTGTCTTTTTTGTACTTGTATCTTTATTTTCTGTGCATTTTCCGTTCTTCGTTAAGACCTACCCCTTCGAGATATTTTGAGGAGTTGTAGGCTTCACTCATGTACACGAATATTATACGATACCTCTGCATTCCTGTTTGATATATGTGTATGTATACGTTCTGAGGTTCAGACACATTTTTTTCAGTAATTTAAATCTGAGTGAAAATAATATAAAGAACTTTCTGACGTCGGTCCAATTCGCAATTAACTTCTTGGAACGGTCTGTTAAAAATAAAGGCAAAAGTCTCTAAAGTGTAACCGACATGCAAATGTTATCGAATATGTCTAAACAGAAAAGTTCTTCGAAATGTGATATAAATATTTAAAATAAAAAAAAAATAAAAAAAAAACAAAAAAAAAAAAACAAATACAAATCTTGTTTAAATATTGTTATATTTTATTATTACCTATACTCTTCGATCAGAAGTGTTTCTCAATAGTCTCAGAAAGTCAAAAGTTTCTTAAACTTCGCAAAATTTTGACCGTTCAAGGTTGATCGTTGAATTTTACGATCATCATGACTTATGTCACGTTAATCGTAATCAATAATAATCGTTTTGATTAATTAAATGGAAATCCCCGTGTGTTGATTAATTTAACAATTAACAAAGAAAAACAAAGAAAGATAGAAGCTTAGCATCGGACATGGGAAGTACATACATATATTACATACCATACATAGTGCATAATGTAGGTTTATGTGCTAAGCCAATCGAAAACATTGATCTAAACTTTCTGTTCGCTCTATAACGACCGTATCGAGCCTGGTTTTGTTGTACTTATATTGATGAAGATGTGCTATGATATCGTGCTGTCGTGTAACGTGACATAAACCGGACATCAAAATGAGATAATTCCGCTCATTGTTTGCTAATCAACTTTTAATTTAGCTTGCTTTATTGCATTTTTTTTTTTTTTTTTTGGATCCACTTTTAGCTGCGATATCTGTCTCATTTGATTTCAATTTCAATTTTAATGTTAGTAATAATGGACTGCTGATATGATACCTGAAATTTACATAATTATGAAGTTGTCTATGAATGTACATAAACGTCATAAATTTGACATGGTGATTATAGTTGCGTGCATGTACCTATTACAAAAATAAAATTAAGATAATTATTGTGGGAAGGTTCTAGATAGACGGCTGTAGGCTGTATATGTAGAGTCAGCTCAAGATCGGAAGAAGAATTCATATTTTGTATCTTTTTTATAAGAACGCCATCTATTCAGCTTTATTATCTTTTTCGTTATAGGCTGAAATTTGATTTTTTTTTTCAAATCCTATTAGTGTAATATACGGAAATAGAGGTTGCATGTCTGTAAATAGAAAACGAAATTAATGCAACAAATGGGAATAAAAGAATGTTGGTTGATCAAAAATAATATTTTACATGCTCCACTGACATTTTCGTTTAAAGTTTTCTGCATGCCAATTGTATAGAGCTAAATTTCATTTCCCTCTGTGGAAATTGATTATGGTGTTAATTTCCATTTTACTATCACGGTATTATCCCTTGTGGAAATATCTACATATTTTGGAGATAACTTTTATTTTATATTAGTACCGAGTTTTCTATGTTTTCTTCGAAAAATTGCCGTCCAATATTCTATAATCATTTTCAAGTCGCAATTTTGACTTTTTTATTGAAGTGATATCGCTGTTGTGTAAGATGGTTTTTCATAGGATCGAACAGATATGGGAAGTCATAAGATTAAAAGTGTGGATTGTAGAAATGTAGACTTGCATTTAATTTCTGATGAGATGGAGAAGCGATGTAGACAAATTTCATCAAAAAACAAATTTTATTTTCTCCGATAGTGATGCAAGAGCGCTAGAGTTGATTCAGAATGTGTTCTCTATATATTGATTTGTCATAAACCAGGCACCAAACGAGCATAAGCTTTTTGCCAATTGAAGACACTCAGCAAAGATTTGATGTGCTCTTTAATGTGAAATACCAAATTTATAAGCGATCTAATTCACTATAATTCGTTGCTTTACTTTACACGAATTAATATTAATTCATTAACACGTTTTGGATTTTGTCACAGTTGTGTTGAAGTTGACGATCATCCCCACCGGTAGACATCTTCGATACCTGTGTGTCTATTCTTGGGGAGGAATTTTAGAGAAGTTACATTTTGTTTAAAAAACAAAAAAAAAATCCAATCACTTTGCAATATAACCAGCGGTGTTGCCAATTTTCGTAAAAATAATTCTTTTTAAACTGAAATTTCTGGATGAATGTAACTAACTTTTTGATTTTGCCTTCTGCATTGATTAACGAAAAGCTGAGAAAAGTTTTAACAATATTTTTAGATCATTCCATAGAAAATCGATTAGATTTCAACCCGACCATCAATAAAAATCTACAAAATTTTATTAACCAAATAAAATCGATTGGAGAAACGGTACGTCGCGATGGGCAAAATTTTGAAAAATTCCAAAATATGAGGCAGTTTTCTATAAAATAGGTGGTCTTGGTAGGTGAAGGATCTCTGTTTAGTATGAGTTGTCTAGGAATCAAGAAGTATGGTAAAATTAAAAAAAAAAAAATAATAATAATAAAGTTATTAAGGATTTGTTTAAGTGAAGGTGAAAAATTAGGAAAACAGACAAGAAGAAAGGGCACGGGAGGGAACGTGATGAACCAACCTACCAATTCTTTATTTTTAGTCCTTAAATTTTTTTTATATCCTAGCCTAGATTAATTCATAGGGTATACAATAAGTTTGTAATTCAGATTGTAATGCACAGAAATGAACGCATACACGCTTAATATTAAAAGTTATTTTGACGGATATGTCTGTCCGTGTGTCTGTTGAACGATAACTCGAGAACGCGTATATAACTGAAATTTTGCTCATAAGCCTTTTAAAAAAAAAAAGTAAATTTAAATTTGAAAAGGGTACAAATCGGGCAACTGGAGTTGCCATACAAAAATTTCGTTTTTCACTATATATTTGGACACTGCCCGAGAGCACGTCAACGTAGAGAACGGAAATTTGGTACACAATAGCAATAGTAAATGAAATTTCAAAAATGGACTAAATCGGTGTTGCCATATAAAAATTTAGGATTTTTACGTATACTGTAAAAACGATAAGTCCTAAACATTTTTATTGTACTAAAAACTTGTTCAGAATATGAAATCCTATAAAATTGGTTATAGTCATTTTTTTTGTCCGACGAACTGTTTCCCGAAATACATGCGAGAATCCACTTAAAAAATTAAAATTGCACAGATGGGTGACCCTACGAAATTTCATACGGGCATTCATTTAGGCCGTAGGGTATCATAAGAATTATTCTAGCTTTTTTATTTTTTCACTGTCTTGAAATGCGTAGAGAGCTGAAATTTTGTACACGGCGTTTTCATAAAACTTGTAAATACCTAAAATTTAAAAAAATGGACTAAATCATATTGAAAATTTCTTCAGAATATGAAATCCTATAAAATTGATAATAACCAGTTTATAATACAAGCTTGCACATAGACTATACGAAATACATACTAGAGTGTTATAAGAATTGTTCTTAGACCAATTCTAGCTAGTTTGTCTTGTTTTATGATTAATTTAATTAATTAAGTTTAAGTAAGAATTGGTATTTTGGTCTTTAACTTTTTGGTGGTGCCTCGCATGCAAGTAAAAAAAGTGTACATGTATCGGTGAAGAGTGGATCAATACAAAGTTAAATTGAGGTTAAGTTGAGATTAATTTAGTTAAATTTTACTCAATAGTGGAATAAAATTTATAACGTATGTGGAATTTAATTGACCTTCTTTTTATGCAGCATCGGAGTTTGCAGACTCTCAAGCTTTGTGGCATCCTTTAACATCTCCGCGCCCCCCGTTCACAGTAGCTGATGCGCTTAAATACGTGCAGAAGAAAGTATGCGTAATAACTTGGCTGCTCGCCAATATATCAACTACTTTTGTTTTATTCAGTGGCATTATTGGAACAAGCATAAATTTTTAAACATCCATGGTATAAATTCGTATCTGATTATCATAGTTTCTATAAGTTATTAATTTTCCGACATTAATTTTCTATACCTACTCTTTTTGTGCATTGTCGTCATTTGAGCGATGCTTATATCAAGGTCATAATAAATAACATAATATTGACTAATTCCATTCTCTCACCTTTATTCAAGGAGAACATCTGTTTTTTTTTTTAGACTGACACTAATATTTACATAATTGTATTATGTCTGACATTTTTTCTTAGAACAATATCACAGTAAACTCCAATTCAATATAAAAACACATTATTAGTATAATCATGGAGCACTTGATTTGTATAAAAAATTTTCTAAGCGTTGAGAGTTAATATATCAGCAAAATTAATCCGGTGATTCCCGATATCGCATCGATAAAAATTAATTTATTTCCATTTCCAATACACATAAAGTTGATTACAATTACGTATCAGGTATGACGAAGGTAAATCATTCAATTCAACTATAAATAGGAGAAAGCGTCAAGTTTAGCTGTGCTAAAGTGTAATAAATTTTCTTTGTAAAAAATCCACTAACTAAGAAATATTATTTCTTGCCAGTTTTATTGTAGGTTTTTTGTTTATTTTGTTCTCAAAATATTATGACGAATATAATCTTATCACCGTGGTGTGGTAATGACTTAGTAAACTATTTGCAAAACCTTAATTAAGTATATATTTCCTTCCAAAATTTATTTGTGTAAACAACTTTATAATGGTTACTGTAAAGTAAAATGCAAATGTTAATGAACTTGCCATGGTTTTTGATAAGATATCTTAGAAATTTTCTTTTCAAAGTTTGTAAATGGATTATTTTCAATTATAAATAGAAGATTTCTATTTTTTAATTATATACTTAAAAGATAAATGTTAACTCCATTTCGGGGCTTTATTGTTAGCCTTTGTCTAGACATATCGAGGTATCATTAAACAAAACACAGCTACTTAAAACTCCTGATAGTCGTATTAGTCATAAATTTGTAAGAAATCTAGTATTAATGAGAAAATCAGAATTGTCAAATAAGCTTATTATACCTATAGCAAAATACTTGACCTCTGTTTAACGCTACAGAAATTATGATCTAATTTACGTAAATGAGGTATTCACGGTAGTGATGTTGCATTGATCAAAATCTTTTGAAAATATTTTTTCACAACATCTACGGTGTAGAATAATAATTGGTGAACTTCAGCTTCCAATATGTATGTGACAATTTCCGAGGTATTATAAATTGTTGATAGTATCAAATCTGATGGCTCCGGTGATAATGATATTCATCCCACCTAGATTTATCAGGCTTCTCCTTTCTGTTATACATTTTCAATTCTTACCTTACGTACTCCCAATTTTTTCTCTTGAGATGGTTTTTGCCCTGGGCATAGTTAGGAGTATGAAAAAGTCTCACTATCGATATTTGAAGTGCGCTGCTAGACAATGATCATCTATCTATTCTAGTCTTGCTAGATTTTTCCAAAGCTTTTGACAGTATTGACCACACACTTCTTCTACATAAATTCTCTCTATCCGTAATTAGGGGAAGTTGTCCTAAAATGACATACGGTAAACTAAAACTCATTTTTTTTCTAGCATTATAATAAAAATTAAAAATGTTATTAACAAAAACAAATAACAATATATATAACATGTAATAATTAGAAAGGAACATGAAATTAATTAGTTTTAGTGTATTTTCTACAAACTATAAGAAAACCTTAGGGGTGTCATTTTATCTGACTGAATGTTAGTAAAATGACAGTGCACCGCATTTTTTTACTCATTTGCATACATCGCAAGTGAACTCTCGCGCTCTATTCTCTAATCCACCACATTCATTGTGTGTCCATTTAGAACATAGACTGCACTTTATCCATCGTTCGCCTGGTTTAGACCTGCTATAAAGGTCATTCTTCTTCAGCTGGTTGAGATATGAACGGCTCGTTATTATCTGAGAGCGTTCATGTTTTCTTTTGAGCTGACGTTGCTGTGAGCAACAAGAAACTGATGAAATGTCCACTGGTCTTACAAAACTTTGTAACACGGATGAAGTTGTTGCGATTTCGTCATTTATGTATGATGATATGATTGTTACTATGGAAGATGTTGATGTTGCTGCCAGGTCGAAAATCGCTCAAAGTACATCCAATCGCCAAAGCTTTTCCCCCCCCTTTAATGGAAAAAAAAATTGTTAATAAATTATGCTCAGGGTATCATAATGCGTCGTTTAAGATATATAGAGCAGTTTTTTAAACAAATTTCAGTCTCAGTTTAGGATGTTTTCAATGTGCACATACAGAAATGTCAAATTGTATCGATAACAATTAAAAATATCGTATGATATATCGGATATCGCGATATTGGATGGCAAGTTACATTCCTAAGTTAGACTTGCAGAATTCATAGGAAAATTGAGATTTATAAAATGGAAGAATATTTTTTGGAGTAATGATATGTGGATGGAAAAATAGGGGGATTCACGATGTCCAAATCCATCTTTATGCCGACGGCGATGTACAGATCTATCTAAGCAGATCAATCGATCTTCTCGAGGACTGCATCGCATGTATAAATGCTGATCTGGATAGTATACATAATTGGTCAAAGCGTAATCGTTTGTTATTGAACGCAGGAAATTACAGTTTATAATATTCTATAATCCAATCTGTAACGAAATTTATATTCCTCCGATTACTCTAAACGGTTGTCCATTGCCTAGTCTGAGTAATGTGTCCAATCTTGTGATCATCCTTCACTGTAATATGAAGTGTTGTGACAACGTTAGTGCGATGATTAGAAAAAATTATGCAGTACTGCGACGATTATGGCTTTCAGCCAACATTCGATCAAGTGGCGCATGTTGTATATTAGTTAAAACATTGATATTGCCTCCTCATTTCATTTTCGGCAGTTTGATTTTTCCTAGATTGGATATCTCACAGTGCACGTAAGTTGAAGGTTGCTTTCAATGATTGCATTTGGTTCATATATGGATTAAGAAGGTTCGACCATGTCTCACCTTTTCGGCATCGTTTGGTCGATTGTTCACTGATGTTGTATTTAAATAAAAGAAAATTGATATTTCTTGTATAACTTACTCCAGTCAAATAAGCCGAAGTATCTTAGAGAAATGTTCTAATTCACATAATCCTGACGCAATAAAAATCTAATTCTATCGCGCTTCTATAAATTAGTAATGGAAAGTTCTTATCTTGTTCAAGTTGTTCGCTTATGGAATTGTTTTCTTCTTAATATTCAAGTTGCAGGCATTCTAAAAGTTTATTAACACTCACTTAACTTGATTTTCTCCATCTTTTTATATATTCTTCACTCTCTCTCTGCATTGGAAAAATAGTGTAAATTTATCTAGTGATTACTTTTACTTGTTTAATTATTCATATTATATATATATATTTTCTTTTTGCTCCTAATTATTAATTTGTATTTTTTTCTCTCTATTATTTCTTTTATAACTTTATCTAGCCCCACTTCGTAATTATACTACAAAAGCATGTAAGTCTTGTGTATATCATCCAGCGAGGAATAAATTATTATTATTATTAAAACAGTATATGGTAGGGGGAAGGGAGGAGGGGAGTCCTAAATTTTTTGGAAAATCGTCTTAAACAAAACATCTGCTGTGTTTTTTTTCGTCTATTTCATCTATATCCAAGCACAAGATTTCGTCATGTAGCAATCATTCATTCAAGAATTTATGTAGATTCTAGAACTCGCGATAAAATCAAAATATTATACAAATTGGGGGTGCCCTCTTTAATTTGATTTATAAAACTCTTCTGTATAAATCTTGAGTCTTGATGCGGGAATTAAGAGGAGTCAGTACTCAGCAAAAATTTTAATTTAGATGCCAGCGAGCCTGTAGGCAATAAAACTTACTATACGTAGGTTTGTGTCCTGAAAGTGTGAAAATACATATAAAATTAGCCTAGACCTAGTCCACAAGTCACATTAGAGACATCTAGCGTAAAAGACAGAATCCCAACATGCGGCAATTTAAGACGAAAATGAAAATTTGCAGTTCAAGAAAATTGAAAGTTTTTAAAGAGAATTAACTCTCCTAAATTTTATTTTGCACATAGTTGTTAAATATGCTATTTTGCTTTATATTTCTAAAACTTTCAACGAAATATTGCAATTTCTCGTCTGTGAAATATCGAGAGAAAAAACAAGTACTATTAGAGTTAAACAATTAAAAAATGCGCCACTATAAATGAAAAAACTCGACGTTATTTGCTATATCTAGGCTTTATGTCTCTAAAATAGTCAAAATATAAAGAAATGAGAATACCTACTAAGAGCAATTTGATTTGGAAAAAAATCAATTTTTACTATCTCCATTCCAATACAATTTTTAATATCTCCATTCCAATACATTTTTTTTTATTTTTCTCGACGTTATTTACTAGACCTCTTTATTACCTTTAATTTAAGATATAAATCGTTATTCTGCTACAAATAGTTCGCCAGAAATTCGCATTGAAAAATGTATGAAACTTGCAAATCTTGGTACTGACTCCTCTTAAAGCCTGGTGAGCAATAAGAAAAAAATGGGTACTCGCCCCCACTTAAATCTAAATCTAAAGCCTGGATTGAAGGAGTTTTGATTTTTACCCCCCATCCCTCCTCTGGTTAAAGGCGCTCTCCTGAAAAACGGATTAGACCAAAAGATGTGCTGTAGTAAATTTGAATTGCAGACATATTGAACTCTGCAACCCAGCGATCAGAGAGTTCTCATCAGTATGGTAATCTCTGATCGCCTACCATAGAAGTAAATTTGGTTCAGTTAGGTTTTTTTCAAAAATCCACTAGATGTCTCTATTTGGTGACAAAGATCGATATTAAAAAAAAAAACGATTATTAACCAAAATTTTGTTCCGCTTTATATCACAGTAAATCTTTTAATTCATACTACTTTATATACAGGTAATACCCTTTAATATGATTCCACAATTATTGGAATTACTCCCAAACAGTTCTCAGATAATATTTTATCAATATACATATTCGCTTTCCTATCAAATTAATAAAAAATTCACAGAATGTTGTCGCTCCTAAAAAGGCGGAAAAAGGTTTGATCGGCGAAATAAAATAACTGGCCAAGGGCGAGTCGGACTCGCGTACGAAGGGTTCCGTACCATCGTACACAATTTAACACTATGTAATTTTTATTTATTTTTTCAAATGAGAGTCATGTGAAAAACTAATAATAATGCTGTCATTTGAATATCATTTAAAAAAAAAAAATGCCTATTTATGGTAATAATAATGAATGAGAATAAAACGAGGAAAAAAACGCTGAAAAAATAACGTTTCTTGTATGGACGCCTCTTTTAATTATTAATTTATTTTTATTTTTATTATTTCTTGTTATAGCGGCAATAGAAATACACAGTTTGTGAAAATTTCAACTGTCTACCCATTACGGTTCATGAGATAGAATCTGGTGACGGCCGGACGGACAGCGAAGTCTTAGTAATAGGGTTCTCGTTGTTACCCTTTGGGTATGGAACCCTAAAACGGATCGATTAGATATTTCTACATGTGTGAAAATCGCCTGAAAGTGTTCATATCGGTATGGAAATAACCTGAACAAAAATATTTATCTAGAATTTTTAAGGTTATAGGACTAAAATTTTTAATGCGCAATCCACTTTGATTGCCATCTATGGGAAATATTCAAACTAATTTTTGAGTTAATCATTTATTTTATCGTAATATTGTTACATAAATGATATTTCCGGTATAAAAAAAAATAATTTTTATCCAATAATTCGTTAAATGGAATATGTGTCGGCCTACACTTTATAGCGGTATATCTGCATAAAGCATATAGGTACAAGTACATACATATGTACATTTATTATAACTCTGATTTTTATACAACTTCTTGTCTTTACCATTTTTGACTTGTCCTTCAAATAATTTATTGAAAACGCCTGCTGAAATTCTTTTTGCGGTTAAAGTAACCGGTGTGTTGTTCGCTTACATATTTGTTTGAGCCTTTGTTTGTATATTTATTGTACGTTTACATATGTACATACATATATCCCCACAGCGGTAAACTGACATAAAATAAGAATAACCACAAACAGTAAAGCAGTTAAAAGCAATTAAACTTAAAATCTCAATTTGCGGTTGAGTTTCTGAAATTATGTTTATTGTGGCAAGTTTTTCTGTTGTTGTTGTTGTTGTCCTTTTCCATACACACATTATTCAAGTTAAACGTTCTCTTGTTAGATATGGTAGTCAGCAACTTTTTTCCACAAGAATCATTAGTGTAAAACCAGTTAGTGCATCTACTGCCTCTAACAATGTCAATCACTTTTCACAGCTCCATTGACCAATTGCCCAACTTATATTATATAGGCTGGTAACTATTTTGTTATTGTTGTTGTTCTTGTAGTATAGAAGTTATATATACTTTGTGAAATGCCGGCTATTGTGTTAGTCAGATATGAATTTATAAAGATTTAATCAAATGCGACTAGGCCAAATAAAAACACTTCTAGCTTTAGCTATAGCCACTTCGTGCCAAAACAACAATTTCAAACATGTTTTGCACATGGGAGGCAACTTAGTGTATGAGAAGAAATATATTCATAACTTGCTTGAAAAACTGCCTGATCTTGACCCAATAGGTGAGATTCAATTTAAAGAGTAGTGAACTAATTTACTTGTTTTGTTTTTTTGTTTTTTGTTTTTTTAATTGGATTTGGATTTCCATATTTGATGGTGATTGCTTGCGCATGCATCTAACCGGGGTGATAAATATTTCAAGAATTAGGTAATTGTTGACATTTTGCTAGCTAAAAAAATGATTTGCTCATCGAATCTTAAATAAATAAATCAACTTACAGAGATCAATAATGGTTTTAGATAATGAGCTAATATTTACAAAATGTTTTTGTTTCTGTGGTATTTCAGTTAAGTTAAGTTTAAATTGTGAATTCTTTTCATACACTTCAAATTAGAAGTACATACAGTGGCGGCGAACTTTTGGAATTTCTTCATTTCCGTGTATGCACCATTTTGTGTAGAAAAGACTATCATGAATTATTTCGGGTTTTATCTGGATATAGATGAAATGAAACCAGAAAAATTAGGTAAGGTTAGGTAAGAAGGGTGCCGCTTTGAAGACTAGTCTACATCAGTTAGACCTTCAGTGGGTCCATTGTTCCCTTTGACCTCATATGATAACATTTAAAATCACCCTAGATCCATCCTGCTTTTCTAAAGAATCTCAGGATACATCTGAACTCGTTACTTTGCAGCTGCTCCCCAGTCTTCTAGCATGGTTTCATATACATCAATGACTCGTAATGACCCCTACTAGATTACTCATATTTGTTCTACTGCCATTAAGGAGTTCTTTTGTCTTCTTACTGTCATATGCAGGTCACAATTGCCTCGCAATACGGCAAGTTTCTCTGCTGATCCACCGGAGGCCTGCTTTTCGATAGGCGTCCTGATGACAGTCGATTTTTGCCCAACTTATCAGACATCTCATTACCTGGGATATCCTTGTGGCCAGTTACCCAGCATAGAGTATCACCTTGTGCCGTGTAGTCAATTCCTAAAGGCTGCACCAATTTTGATTTTACCAGTACAACATCCAGCGCCATGATGGCTTAATTTTTATTTTTTTTCTCCGGTGATATGACGCACATTCAATATATCTCAGATGCAATGTATCCTGCTACCCAGCAAATATTGGGATGAAAAATCATCAGCGCGATAATCATTTTCGGAATATAAACCGGTTTATGTTTATTTTTACATATAAACTTAGGTCTGCTCATTCTGTAAGGCGTTCGGGGTAATTACATATATATATATAATGGATTTGGATTGGATTAAAACGACGTTGGGATCCGAAAAAGGTCCCTGCAACGTAGGCCACAACAAGGCCCATTGCTAATTCTCCAGACTTATGAGCAATTGTTCATATGTCCCAACCGGGCGCTCTAACAAAATTCAAAATTGGCCCCAACCTTCCTTACCGGCTTCATGCAGTTCTTCAAAGAGGGATGAGCCAAGGAATCTGTAACGTTTTCCTTAGAGAGCTGGACAGTGATAAAGAAAATGAAATGAGTCACACAGCTCCTTTGTGGCTCTATTGAAGGATCATACAATCAAAGGCGACTGTGTTAGCAGTCGACCCAACCCCAGATAGTAGAAGCAAGGTGTTTTGTTGAGATACCAATTGTGGGAGAGATTTCCTCCGAGGTTGCACCTGGACGAGCAGGCTCGTCCGCCTTTTTATTCCTGCTAATGCTGCTGTGAGCTGGCACCCAAAGCGCCAATACCCATTTGCTCCGACAAAGCGAGAAAGAGAATTCAGGGTGGTTTTACATTTCAATACAAGTTTGGAGGTTGTAAAAGGTTTTGACAAGGCCTTGACAGCTGCCTGGCTGTCCGAGCAGATTGCAATCTTCTTGTTCTCGGTATCTGAGTTTAGGGGATATCTTCTCGCTTCAAGGATGGTTTTGACTTCCGCCTAGAAAATCCTTACATAGCTTTTAAAGGGTATGGCAATTTCCATGTGAGGCTACTCGCAGAAAACACCTGCGCCGGTGTTCTGTTCCGATTTGGAGCCGTCTGTATATATGATAGGATTTGTCAAGGGTTGAAGCACGGAATGTGATTCAGAATGGGAATCTCGTTTTGGAATATTCGATTTAAAGTTGCTCTTCAGCATAGTCTTGAGGAGGTGATCGGTGTCCCCGTCTATTTCAGGTACGATGGACTGCACAAATTCAAAGGTGGATTCATGTGGAACTCTTGTACCAGTGTGAAAATCCAGCTCCGATGATTTCAAGAGCCCTCGAGCTGGTTGACTTGAGAGCATCACTAAGGAGACACAATATTTGAATCGTCTCCAATATCTTGTGATGATTGGCGAGCTGCATTGCCTTACACCACACCACAGAACCCTAGATTAGTATGGGTCGCTTGATGCTAGTGTAGATCTAAAGGATCATCTGTGGTTTAATTCCCAACTTTTCCCTATGGATTTGCGCCACATCGCAATGGCTCGATTAGCTTTATTCGCTCTGACCTCAAGGTGTGGCTTCCAGTTTAAAACGTTAGCAAGAGATCATCTATAATGAGCACCCACAGATAATGTTTTTTATGGATTTTCTTTGTAGCTTTCGTTAGCACAAAACAGCATACGGAATTTATGTAGCTTATTTCCAGATGTACAGTTTAAAAATATCGTCAAACAATTGATTAGAAAAAGCAAATTTATTTGTAAATTAACCGCCCGATTATACATAAGAGACTTTTAAGAGATCTCTTATGCCCTAGACACACAGCACTCTTAATGAAGAAATAATTAACGACTCATTAGTCTATAATGATTCATTATTAACTGCAGGCACATAGCCATTTCTTTAATTAAATTGTACTGTCAAACTGGTTTTGAAATATTTATGACATTGAAGAAGCGGTATGGATTGAATTAATGCGATAAACTTGGTTTTTATTTATTTTATTTTTCAATTTAACAATTTACACATGAGAAAAACATTATATTAAAAAGAATATTAACAATATAATTTGTGATTTGCATTTCTTTGCATTTCTTCTTTTTATTTTTCAAATGGGCAGATGCCAAATCTAGCACATTTTTCCTTATTATAGCTATAATGAAAGAAGAAAACACTTCATTAGTGTACTTATATTACAATCTGATTTTCGAGCCATAATGACGTATAATATGTGACACACGGCATTTTAATGAATACTTAGTACAAATGATTCATTAGGTCGTGCTGTGTGTCTAGGGTATTAACCTCTTAAATTTAGCAAGTAAGAGATTTTAGCAGAATTAGTATTCTACATAAATTTTTTTTTTTGAAGAAATATTAACTTTAAGAGGTTAAGAGGGTTTGGAGAGTCTTTCAGTCAGCCGAGCTATTAAAGACGTTTGCTTTTCAAGAAGGAAGAAGAAGGAATGTTTTTTGGTGAGGCGATGATGGTAATATGACCAAACCCACACGTGGCTATAATTGTGTGCGTCTTTAATCAAGTTACAATTATTGATATAAATCAGAGCTTCTTAAACTTTTTTTCATTCATGACCCCATTTATGATTGTGATTTTTTTTCGCAACTTAAAAAATATAAAATAAAATTATATAAATATTTTGTGATGATTTATTGATTAGGTAACAATATATATATATATACATATGAAAATATATAGTTTTAGAATTTGTACAAAAATATAAAATTATAAACTGCACAAAAAGTTGTAAAATTGTATTTATTAAACCCCCCAAGATTTTGCTAAGCGATCCCATGCGACCCATAGTTTAAGAAGCCCTGATATAAATAATAGTTGTATGATAAATTCACAGCACGTAATGATAATTGAATTATTATTTTAATACCTAAATCGCAGGTAAAGAGTTCCACAGCCGTCATTACGTCCAACAGAATTTTCGTATAAACCTGTAACAAAAAATTAATTGTTACCAAAACTTTAAAGTGACGATAATATTGTCATTTCTATAACTTTAAAAGCAAACGATTTTAACATTCTGAAATTCTATACAGCCTCAGAAATAGCAAAGTGATTCAAGTCGTGTCTCATATTGCTCAGAACTATCCTCTGTGCATGGCTCAAATTGTATAATTATTTTATATTTCAGAAACTTGTACATATTTATATAATTTACTTACTTTTACAGCATTTTTATCCAAAATTTCGGTAATTTAAACAAAACAATTTCTGCAACTATCACGATAAGAGATTTAAGCGTACCTCGGTCAGGAGCTCTTATGTTAAGAGATATTTGACAGACATTTTCGTTTGCTAGAATACCAAATCTCTTTAAAAAAAAAAAATCTCCACAAAAGCTAAGAGATCAGCTAACGTCTGACATCTCTTAACTCTTTACGTAAAATACCAATGTCTGCTAATGGGCTTTGATAGCCCAGTTAAGAGGATAAGAGCTCTTATCTCTTATGTAGAATCGGGCGGTAAATCTCTAACTTGGAACACGACATAAAATACAAAATTTTACACAGGTTAAATTTGTATAGCGGCAACCCCAAACTGAAATTTCCCCTAATCTTGTTTAATAGCTGACCTTCTGTGGTCCGACTCTTACAACTAATCAAGTTGAGACGAGGCACAATGTAGATTTATTTTTAATATTTTTTTAGAATGCATTAAAAATAATAATAATAAAAAAAACAACTGAATTCAACAGGCTTAGACTTTCTTATTTTTAAAGAATAAAAATTCTGACACTAGTTTTAGAATAAGATCATTTTACAAAAAGGCACCCACCCGAATCAATAAAAAACATCAAGTTTGATTTTTTCTCTTTTTATGTATTCAAAAGACATTTGAGAAGTTGTTTAAAACTTGACCAGCAACTTTAACTGGACAAGTTTCGTTATAGATTAGATCCGCGAATATGCGTATTTTTATTTTATAGATTTTGCAGATTATAATTATATAAGTTGTGGCAGACGTTCATATATACATACATTTAGGTAGATATGGGTTAGCAACGAAATTTTGGTAATTATTCCCTGAATGAACAACATTTTTTATAGTAGAAATGTGATGAATGCTTTTAACTAGAACTATGAATTTTTTGAAGGTTATCAGCAGTTTTTTGATTTTATAAAAAAGGCTTACTTTCCTTGAACTTAAACAAGGACTGGAAGTGTGCATTTTTTTTTTCGTTTTCTCATATTTTGATAAAAGTATAATCTGGTTGCATGCTTTTAGGTTGGTACATACATTTAAATATAATAAAAAAAAAAAAATTGGTTTTGATTAAAAATGTGTTTTTAATAAGAAAATAATTTGGAGTTTATTTATTTTTTTTTTCTGGAATAATTGCATATCATGTGTGTTCAATAGTTGAGGTAACGATCAGTGGCGTAGCGTGGACTTCGGACGAGGGGAAGCAATCAGATTATAATTATATAAAAGCGTTAGATAATCATGTGCCACAAATGTTATTGCAGCGGTTCTAATGAATTATCTATACCCCTCTCGATGGCTGCTTCTTAAGAACTCCAGGAGTTAATTGTTGAAGAAAATATGCAACTGCAACAGTGAACTGCGTGAACTGTGCAAAGAGGAAGATGAAGCCACGAAACATATTAGCTGTGTTCTTTTGTGTCCATAGAACAGGGCAGAACAAAAGATACACAAAAGCGTCTCATACATTTTCATAGAAGATTTTTAAGTAAAGCGAACAGTACAAATAGTTCGCTTCAATCGACAGAACAATTTGTTCTCTCCAGTATATGGGAGCTCCCGAAAAAGTTACAAAAAAGGACATAGTTATCATATGTGAGTATCTTGCGTTTGCAAGGTTGAAAATCATTGGAGAAACATCTCTCCAAATAAGATTTCGAAGCTAAGCCCAAGGGCAATAATCGAGCATGTAAAAGTGATAGCACTTAACTTAACTATTCTAGGGGACGACACTATAGGACAATTCTGGTCGCGTGTCCGCAGGGTCTTAGTGGACTAGTCCACCATGCTCTTAGCCTTATGCTTAGGCAAAATCCAAATTGAACATGTTTGCCTCCCCACAATCGAAATGCTTCGTAATTGACCACCGACATGAAATAGATGGAAGCATAAATAAAATCACCGTTGATCTATCATAAGAAAAATGTTATCATATGAATAAAATCAAACTAATATATGTTACCGGTACAGCAGTGTTTGTAGGTCCCATAGAAGAACTTTAAAAGCATTGTAATGTCCATTGCAATTGCGCGCGTTTAAGTGCGATTTAGTCATCGGAACTGTATCGATTTCTAAATATCGAGTGCGCGTCAATTCGCGGATTTGGAAAACTAGATATGTTGCCGAAAGAGCAGAACATTACCATTCTTTGGATTTACGGTTATTTATTCGGAGAAACCTGGGAAATCCATATATTTGAAACTGGAAAAACAATTTAAATATTAGTTTTTCGTAAAAATCATAAATCTGCTTACGCCACCTACTTCCTCGCATTCTATAATTAACAATAAAAAGAACCACCCTTACCGAATTTTTACGGAAAGTCGAGGGGCTGATGCTTCCGAAAGGAAGCAGAAAGAAAAGAAAAGATCCTCAAAAATATCACAAGAGTCCAAGGTTATTTTGGATGCAAATGAAGATGTCGTCATCTCTTTAATGCAATAGACAATATTAAACTAATGAGGATGAATTTTTACGGCTACCCCTTCAAATGATACAGGTAGCATCCTTCAAAGCACATTCTCCAGTCATAATTGGAATCTTGTTTAAAGAATTCCACTTTCTACTGCAGCAGAAGTTACCATAGTTAGTCCAACAAGCATTCGCTCGTAAAAATTGGGAGACGAAATATATTGCCCGGCGATGATATACAGGGTGGGCCAAAAGTCACCATGGGGTTTAAAAATTAAATTGGTAACATATGGTAGGATGAAAAAAAGGAGGGGTAAGGTGGGGTGGGAAACATGCTTACCTATGAAGAACAGACAGTTGGCTATCATGTAAAAAAAGGAATGAAGAGAAACGGTCAACAGGGTGTGGCCGTACCTGTTTTTAAATTTTTTTTTTTTATAAAAATTACGGTCATAGAAACAAGCGCGCTTTTGACGCGCGAGCGATTAATTTTCGTAAGCATTATAGTGTCCATTGCAATTACGCGCGATTTCACGCGTTTAAGTGCGATTTAGTCATCGGAACTGTGTCGATTTCTAAAACTCTCGCGCGCTTGTTTCTGTGACTTAAAATCATTTGTTATTGAGTGTAGCTAGGTACCTATGCTATAAGTGCCGAACGAGCAATAGAGATGTGTGACATCATAGGTAAATTCCTGACGAGTTCGAATGCCATACATTTTGTTGAATTTTGTTCGATTGCTGATGGAAGCAGAAATTCAAACCACCTCCTCCAGACAGTGGTTGTGGTTGATAGATAGAGTACAGACGTGTTCGAATGCTGTTCGAGTGTTGTTTGATTGTTTGTTTTTAAATGTTTTATTCAGAGGGAGGTGATTTTATGTATAATTGATTCTCTTTGATAGTTTACAGCAAAGGACAAATAAAAAGGCTTTAGGGAAAATATTATTTAATGAAATTATTTTGAAGAAATTTTTTGTCGTAATTTTTTATTTAATTTCATTTTTATTTTATTTTTTTAATTAAATTAAATCGGAAAACCTAAGGGAAGTAATGCTTCCTTTGCTTCCAAAGACGCCATGTCACAACATTTCACTATGGACTCAATCGCAGTTGCCTTTAGATTGTGTATTGACCAAATCTGCTAAATTTGCTAATACCAAAAAATACCGAATTAGTTTCACGCAGATTATTTACAGACAGATTTTAGAAATTTATTGTTATTTAGCTGCTAGGAAAAAAAAAATAAAAAAAAAATAAATTAAGATTCGAGAGAAGAGTTAAGGGGATGTCATTGAATATTACTTGTATAAATTCATGCGATATGTAAGTGACAGGAAAAACAAAAAAAGTTGCATGAAAAGATCTTGAAAGTTAATAATATGCATACGATTAACTCATGTGGTACGTGCATAGGGATTTTTCTAAATTTTTATGGAATAGCATTGATATGATGCTGTAGGGTGTCGATGGCTGGTCATTATGCTTATGAAAATTGACAAGACCACAGACGATAACTACCAATTCTACAATGAAAAGGTCGAATCAGCAGTGCCACGTACTCTGCGAATGCGCAGCACTTGCTCGCCAATGACCCCAATGTTTCGGCAAGGGCTTTGTAACGCCCTCAGACATCTGGATAACTGACCCTAATGAGGTAATAACCACCCTGAAAAGGGCGAACATGGGCTGAACCTAACACGGCAGGGGAATATCATAAAAGTTCTTTTAGGTTGCAGTACCTCTCGGGATCACCGCCCTAATTATAATAATAATGGGATGTCGATTATTCATGTTATCGTCTCGGCGTCAATTAAGTTTGGATACATTTTTTTTGATAGTATCTAAAACTGCGTACGCAGTGCGTTTACCACACATTCATAAATAATTATATTCTACACTAGGGGGAGCCTGCCGGCGTTGCATGATAATGGTTGGGGCGTGGATTGAATGAGGTGGGGTGATTAGAGATGCATAATATCCAAGTGTGTGTGTGTTTGTGTGTGTGTGTGAACGTTCATATGTGTGAGAGAGTGTAGGTCTGTACGTCGACGTGCTTTCAGGGGCAGTGCCAAAATATATATTATAACACGAAAGTTTTGTATGGAAACCCTACGAAACAGTTGCCCGATTGGTCGTATTTTCGAACTTAAACTTATTCGTCGACATGTGAAGCAATGTCCTCATATATAGCGAAAAACTAAAGTTTTGAATGGCAACACCAAGAAAGAGTTGCCGGTTTCACATTTTTGAAAACGCCGTGTGCAAAATATGAGCTCTCCACGTCGACGGGCAGCTTCCAAGTATATAGTGAAAAACAAAAGTTGTGTATGGCAACACCAAAAAAGGGGTAACCCGATTTAGTCCATTTTTGAAATTTTATTTACCATTGCTATGAAAATAACATTTACCAAATTTTAGTTCCCTATATCGACGCGCTATCAGGCAGTGCCCAAATATATTACTTAAAAACCAACCCTACAATGGAGTTGCCCGATTGGTCCCAATTTTTAGCTTATATTTAAATTTGTTTAAAAACGTCGTGTAAAAAATTTCAGCTTTAAAATCTTTTAAAATAAATTGCACAAAAAAGTAAAAAATATTTTTTTTCTTTCTCAGTGATATACACAAGAAAAGTTTCGTTGCAAAATAAGAAATGCTTCAGCTCAGATTATATCTTAAAATTTTGGGCCATAATTAACTATAATCACAATTGTCTAACTGCAACTTATGCCCAAACTTTTAAGATTTAATCTGAGTTGTAGCACATTTCTTATTTGGCAACGAAACTTTTCTTTTGTATATCACTGAGAAAGAAAATATTATTTTTTCCTTTTTAGTGCAATTTATTTACGAAAGTTATTTATTAAAAGTTTTTTGAATATATTTTATTTTCTACTTTTTAGTCATAAATTCTATACACTCTCTCCACTCTCTCCACTCTCGAATCTTCACTCTCGAATCTCCACTCTCGAATCTTCACTCATATCATACATGGCCCAAATTGGACAACCCCAAGTGTGGTAGCTACCACCCCCACCCGAAAACCCCACAAAACGTAACAACATTTTATCCCATCTGAAAGCTCCTCATTCACTCATTCTAATTCAAAAAACCCCATGTACAAGTAATATCCATCCACGTTTATGCTGAATTAGGTCTCGACCGTCTTGATTAAGATCAAAGGATGGATGCTCGGGCTATCGGTCTTTCTTTTGGACAACAAACTACAGATTGGTGTCCGAAATTTTTTTTTAATTTTAAAATATGCCACAACGTTTCGAGGGTGAACACTCCGCGTCTTCTGGTGGTCTTATCTACAAAGTAACGATAGTAAACATTTGCCAAAATTGTTGTTCAAAAGAAAGACCGATAGCCCGAGCATCCATCCTTTGATCCACGTTTACTGCCCTAAAGCTCTTTCGTCTCGAACGGCACTCTCAGGTGTTCAGGCTCTCAGACACAAAGTTTTTTAGTCAGGGGCTTGTGAGCTGATAAAAGTTATTTAAAAACCAAAGTTTTGTATGGCAACACCAAGAAGGGGTTATCGATTACAATTTTCTTTTCCTAAAAGCCTTATTTTGATGTATGAGCTGGGTTAACTGAGTATTTTAGCGATGCCGCTCTTCTTTAATCAGTTATTAACTAGTGTCAAGAAGCCAAAATTTTAAGATTTGTTTAGTATGTAGCGATTTAAAGATTTATGTAAAAACTGGCAGCTGTTTTTAATACAGGGAATGAAATGAATATTTGGTGTTGCTCTGCGGCAAGTTTCCTTCTGCTGAAGTTATCGTCGTAACAACCGTTATATTGGTACCTTCCTTAAAAAAATCTCAAATGATAATTAAAGCTTTTCGGATCGGTGAAAAAAAATTTCCGTCTTAACTTTAAAAGTTCTTTGTTCGTAACAAATTTCGATAGTAATTTTTATTCGCCTATAGTGCCAGTTTCACAATTCTAGCTTAAGCTTAACACGTAGGCTTCAGTTCAGTTTAACTATTTTATACACATTTACAGTTCTAGCTTATCCTAATCCCTTTCTTTTCTTAATCTTTGTTAATCTAATTCTCCTTTCTGGTCATTTATTTTATTTTAAACATATCGAAAAAATGTCTGAAATCAACTAATTTAACTTGTCTTGAGTTTAAATTTCAACTGTGAAATTGGACCTCACTGTTCGTTCATATACTTGGCTTCTTTCACTCCCACCTACATCTACCCGTGAGGCGTTGGATATAAGTTTTTTAATTAACACTCTATCGATTTATTGTGGATTAACTTACAAAACCTAATATGTATGTATGTGTGGAAGCAAATAAGCTTAGAACATTGATTGTGGTGATAAGTCGAATCTAATCCAATTAAGTATCGCATAAAGTTGACAATATTTATAGGAATTAGTACGGAACCTCGAAATCGGCAATACTACTTAATAGTGTCGTATACAGAATGCGCATGTATGTATAAAGGTTGATTAAATAACGTTATATTCAAAAATTTGCAGACGAAATTGAATCAATATTTTCAAACCAATTTATGTGTCACGCAATGTTCTTAAATCTTCTATAACCCGTACGACATTTTAGTTTCCAATTCAATCCAAATATCATATGAGAATTTTTATGAGAAGTTTTATGATTACTGACCACGGATGCCCCCACAAAATATTTTTAGTAGTAAATCAGGAAGAAAAATGGTAGTAAACAAGAATTAATAGTTGATCATAGAATAATAGTAGTAGATCACAATAATTTTTATTATAAAAAACTGACTTCAGGGGTCTATAACGTATAAAACAACAAGTCCTTGTGAAACAAGTGTATTTCCACAATAACGAACAACTGTGGTATCATAGAACAATAAGGCAACAACAATTAACAATGGCGACTGGTTGGAAAAAGGTCTACTCAACGCCGTTTTATTTGAAGACAGTGCGTATCGTTCGAAGGCTTGGCTTATGCCACCTACGTCTTCCAACCTAATCAAGAACACCTTAGCATTAGCACAGTTTAATAGGGCTCATAAACGTGAAGAGCAAAATGTTATCAGTTTTGCAAAAATATGAAATGTGATTGTAGCAGTGTTTAACTGCTAAGCTGGCAGAAGTAGAAGCCAGGTGATTTATTTTCAGGGCCTTAACAAACTGAAGTAAAATCTATTTTTGAGAAGTAGATTTTAAATATATGTAAACGTAGTAGATCTACTACAATTGTAGAAGGGAGGCAACCCTTCTGCTAACCCATAGATTGTTTGAAAAAATTAACCTTGCCTAGCTTAACAGTATCTAAGAGAATTGCAGTTTTTATAGAGCAAATCAGTCATAATGAAATATTCCTTCAAAAACACACAGAAGAAATTACATATATACAAAAGTGACAAAAAAATAACTATAATAAAAACAGCAATGCGAATACCTACAGATGTCGTTACACACCCACGGAAGTGAAGAATTTTCAAAGAAATCATTGTAAGTATTCTTACGCTAAACCTATGCAGAGGTTTTATGCTGGAGTTCCTCAAGGTTCATTTAGTTTACCATTACTTTTTCGTAATATACTTATATTAATTATCTTTTCTTTAACCTGTAAATATTTAGGGTGTTTCATATAACGAAGCTATAATAAACTTTCACATGGATGGAGTATAAAAAAGTCAAATATTGTTCGAAAAGAGTAGTGGGAGTAGTAGTAAAATGCGCCATTATGGAGGTAGAAGGCATTTGAAGATTTTGTTATCTAATATTTTATGAACGATACACACATGATGATTTAAAATTTAGCAAGACATACATAAGTTTGTTTTTCTCTTCCTCTCCGTTTTGAAATTATGGCTAGATAATGTTAAGATTTTGGAATTTCAACTGATTTTTATTCATTTATCTACATAAAATTTTTTGAAGAAAAATAATTAACATCAGTTTTTTATATCGATTTCATAAGACACAAAGCCTTCAGTTAATAAAAAAAAAAAAAACAAAAATCTATTACACCCTATACCAAAAATCCAACCCTTTTTGCATCTTTTCTTAGGCATATCTACCGAAAGTTGCTTAAGACGGAAATTATCTAACCATTTACTAAATTTATTTTTTTATTCCTTATCATAGCAATTATACATATGGTGATTCGTATAATATGAAGAAAAGAAAATCTTAATATCTTCCTAGACCTATAGAATGATGTATATTTTACCCCCCTCTCCACTAATGAACAATTTGTCGCTATTGTGAGAGATTCTGCGGTGACATACAAAACTGCGACATACAAAAATCAGATCTCTGCCGGTAAATGGAGGCAATGATTTGGAAGCAGGCCCAAACAGGTTAAAATGTTAAAAAATTAGCAAAAGTAAAGTTCGTTTTTTACTTGGTTAACGTAAGGTATTGAGGACTTGAATAAGTTCGCGCTGTCTGCCTACAGATGGCGGTAACTTTGCTTTTTTGCATTTCGCCATTAAGCTCGAAATAACACTATCTATATAACGCTTGGAAATAGGAAGTCCTACCCTACCCGCTTCAGTTACATTCATATGAAGGTGCAAAAAACTGGAGCGATTCTTGAATATCCTCAAAAGACGTGTCGTTTTTCCCACATGGAATTCATATGCTCCCAGAAAGATGGGAGAAAGTAGTGGCTAGCGATGGAGAATACTTTCAATAAATCTCCATCGCTAGCCATCTTTCTGGCAGCATATGAATTCCATGTGGTAAGAACGACACGTCTTTTGTTCTGTACTAAATTTTTAAAATAAAGCATTCATTTTCATGAAAAAACAGAGAGAACTTATTCAATTCCCCTATACATATATATGTATATGTATTATACAGGGTGTTTCCTCTTAGGAGGTCAACAGAGCAAGAGGTGATAGTACTCACCTAGACAAAAAAAAAAAAAAATTGTATGACAGGGGGAGGGGGGCAATATCAACCGTTTAAGAGTTACAGGGTGATTAAGAAAAAAAGCTAGTTTTTCACAAAACACTGTATACTTTAAAAAGTACTGGGCGTACAGTCACAGTTAAATGCTCATTGTATGCAGAACTTCATAGCAACCATACCCATTCCCCCTCCTCTCAGGAGTTAAGTTGGTCTAAACAAAATATTTCGGATTTTTTCTTATTTTGACCTCTATTTTTTGCAAAAATATCGACTAATTTCGGTATGACATGAATAGAGAATGAGCTAATAACTCTTTAACAGCTGCAGATAGCACATATCGTATAATATGTCAGATTAAAAAGGAGAATCTACAGTTGATAGTTTTTATAAAAAACAGTTATGTTAATGACCGTTTTGCAAAAAAAAAAAATAGAGGTCAAGTAAAAGAAAAAAGTAAAAAAATCTGAAATATTTTGTTTAGACGCCCATAACTCCTCGTAACTCCTAAGAGGAGGGGGTGTGGGGCTGGTTGAAAACTCGTTGGAAAAGCCATGAAGTTCTGCATACAATGCGCTCGCTCTTAACTGTTTCCGTAAGCCTAGTACTTTTTAAAATACAGGGTGTTTTGTGAAAAACTAGATTTTTTACTTAATCACCCTGTAACTCCTAAATGGTTGATATTGCCACCCAACCCCCTTCCCTCCTGCTCTATTGACCTCCTAAGGGAAAACACCCTGTATATTATAACTAAAATCCGAAATGGAAATGCATAAGATTGTATAGTACCTATATCAGTAAATGAAATTTCAACGAGATATAACTTCAGTTAATAATTGTGGAGATCATTGTTCTGGTTACTATCCAAATGAGGTTATCCACCCACCCTGTACTACATATTTTAACCTGCCACGATACGAGTGTAAAGTTTTTTTTTTCTTTCTTCAGAGTAATCAAAAACTTTATTTTATTTTTATTTTTTTAAATTTATTTCTTTATACTTCTTTGTTAAGATTATTGTTTTCTTTTTATTATTATGATATTTTTATGCAAATTGCCCGGTAGTAATGAATGTATATTTACACAATTCATTTGTGCACCTGTTTATCTTAACGGAAACTGAACGTATACCTACTTCCATAGCAATTTTTGTCTATACTTGCAAAAAATATCTACTTCCGGCAGTTTATTGTATAAACTTGTAAATGAAATTTTACCTGGATTGGTTTGCATGTTACGTTTATAAACTTTAAATTCTCTCGGGTATATACATATGTACATACATACACTTGGTGTTCCACAAATTTCACACCGTAATTATTATATCGCAAGTGAACTTATGAACAGAGTCAGACATTCCAAGCCCAACCTTGAAATCACCGGTTTAGTATTCTACTCTTTATTCGAATTTCTTCTATGGGAATTTAGCTGCTTTCCTTACTTAAGCTTTATTTAACTAGTCCCTATGTATATGTATATTTATGTATGTATAAATGTAGTAGATATATGTAAGTATATCTAACAAAATTCCATCAGAATTCAATTGAGTATTTTCGTTTGTCCAGATTACAATCTGCACAAACTTTCTACTTCTTTCAACTGTGTATCATGTCAGCAAAAAATGCAAAAAAAAAAAATATGTATAAAATAAAAATAAAATAAAATTGGAAAATGCCTTTGGCAAAGAAGAAGGTGAACACGATCATTAGTTGATGGGTGACTTTTTGGCCCCCGTGAAAATATTGAAGATGATCGTGGACACACACGATCAAAACTGCGCGCATGCCTGATCAACTCAAAACTCTCTGATACGGTGGATTCTGTTTGAAAGTATTTTTTTCTTAAAAAAAAACAAAAAAATACAGATACGAAAACAGATTTTATAGTGAAAGACATAAAAGGTCGTCACTTTAGCCTCTTATATGTATTTATTTCTGTTGATGATCAGAGCCCTAACATTGGACGGAATCTTTCTTTTATAATCATCAGATACCGTGGCGGAAACAGGTTCTACAAAAAGAAGTATACAGAGATGTGGCGCGGTATGATCGGCAGTGTTGCGGTATACCTTTACGATGACGGAATACTGCACTTTGGAGAATGCACATCTACATATATATATAATAAAAAGAAAAAGTGGAAGAGAAAAAAAAAAAACACAACACAACAACTTTTCCCTCATCCATGATCAAAGCTATTCCATAGGAATTTAATGTCTTTTTCTTACCGCCGCCGCCCGTTTTGAGCTTCACAGATTATCTGGAATGCTGTTTCCTGTTCAGCTGATATTTGATTGTACTATCTACAAGTGCATGAATTAGCACACACATATGTATATGTATTGTAGGTGTGCATGAATGCAGAACGGTAAGAATATTATCTCTGATATTGCGCTAATCTGATTCTTAGGCAAACAAACAAGCCTTAGATCGGATATGAGATATATGTATATCTATTAGGTTATTACACACACTAGCGTTATAGCTGATCTGATGAGACATCAATTCATCAGATTTATACCAGTCGTCTTATATTAATGGTCTAATCTGGATGAATTGATTGATGCGTGTCTTCTTATTGGTTGGATCGATCTCTGGTGGTGGATAAGTGATCGAATGGAACGGACAAATAATAATTAGAAGTTTTTCTTTGTTTCTATTTCATAATAATATTCTAATGTCGTCCAAGAGGTATATTAGCCAGCATTATGCAATACTCACTGATGCCCATCTATATATGATATTAAATTATGAACATTATGCAATCATAGAAAGGTAAAAGTCGTTTTATTCGAAATACAAAAATCGTGTATTGTTGTTATTTCCTATTGTTCTATATGCTGGACGGACATATTGTATATTTTTTTCTTTTGACTCGGTATTTCCTATATATGATTCATGTGATGATTAATATTTGTGCAATCAGTCCGGAAAGAGATTGTTCGTCTGTGAGGACTGGGGGGAAATTCGCACCCCATTGTGCGAATTTCCCTTGCACGCCTAGTAAAAGTGAACTTCGCACCCGAGCGAATTTCACCCTATAGGGGGAAACTCGCACCGTCGTTTTTATTAACTGAAAAAGCACATACAGTTTGAAAACATCGAAAAAATGATCGTGCGAATTTCCCCCCTATAGGGGGAAATTCGCACCGATGTAATTTTTTTTACAGAAATCACAAATTTATAAAATTTATAACATAGCGTAAAGGAATATACAGAATACGATTTTAGAGATCCGACGGGAATTCTACACCTTAAACAATGTTCACAAAAACAAAACGTTATCTTGTAAGTAGCTTTAGCTTCAAGTTCAAGCAGTTCAGCTTATAATCGAGAAGATTAACCTGTGTGCGAACTTTACCAGAGCAATTAATATGGTGTGATTTATGGCTTTGCATTTAAAACAGGGTACGAAAGTTACTGGTGCAATATTTGAAAATTCGAGCGATAGCATTTTACTTTAAACAAGGTGCGAATCTTATAAATGCAGTTTTTGGCAGTTCGAGTAATAACCTTCTATTTTAAACAGGGTACGAATATTGCAGGTACAACTTTTGGCAGTTCGAGTAATAACCTTCTATTTTAAACAGGGTGCGAATATTGCAGGTACAGTTTTTGGCAGTTTGAGTGATAGCCTTCTATTTTAAATAGGGTGCGAATTTTACAGGTACAATTTTTGAACATTCGAGCGATAGCCTTTTACCTTAAACTGGGTGCGAATCTTACACATGCAATTTTTGGCAGTTCAAGTAATAGCCATCTGCTTTAAACAGGGAGCGAATGTTGCAGGTACAATTTTTGCCAGTTCGCATGATATCCTTCTACTATAAATAGGGTGCGGATGTTACATGTGAAATTTTTGAAAATTTGAGCGATAGCCTTTTACTTTAAACAGGGTGCGAATCATATGCATGCAATTTTGGGCAGTTTGAATGATAGCCTTATATTTTAAATAGGGTGCGAATCTTACACGTGCAATTTTTGGCAGTTTGAGTGATAGCCTTCTATTGGAATGAGATATATTCAAAGGTTAAGAAAGAAAGTTTGCACTCAATTATAATTGATACATATACTAGCGGTAAAAAATGCATCTATAAGATTCGTACCCTGTTTAAAGCAGAAGGCTATTACTGGAACTACCAAAAATTGCATGTATAAGATTCGCAACCTGTTTAAAGTAAAAGGCTATCGCTCGAATTTTCAAAAATTGCACCTGTAACATTCGCACCCTATTTATAGTAGAAGGCTATCATTCGAACTGGCAAAAATTGCATGTATAAGATTCGCACCCTGTTTAAAGCAGACGGCTATTACTTGAACTGCCAAAAATTGCATGTGTAAAATTCTCATCCTGTTTAAGGTAAAAGGCTACCCCTCGAACTGCCAAAAATTGTATCTGTAAAATTCGCACCGTATTTAAAATATAAGGAACTGCCAAAAATTGCATGTACAAGATTCCGACCCTGTTTAAATTAAAAGGCTATCGACAGAATTTTCAAAAATTGCACCTGTAACATTCGCACCCTATTTAAAATAGAAGGCTATCACTCGAACTTCGAGAAATTGCATGTATAAGATTCGCACCCTGTTTAAGGTAGAATGCTGTCATTCGAACTACCGAAAATTGCACGTGTAAAATTCGCACCCTATTTAAAATACAAGGCTATCATTCAAACTGCCAAAACTTGTACCTGCAATATTCGCACCCTGTTTAAAGTAGAAGGCTATTACCCGAACTGCCAAAAATTCCATGTATAAGATTCCCACCCTGTTTAAATTAAAAGGCTATCGATAGAATTTTCAAAAATTGCACCTGTAACATTCGCACCCTATTTAAAATAGAAGGCTATCACTCCAACTGCGAAAAATTGCATGAATAAGATTCGCACCCTGTTTAAGGTAGAATGCTGTCATTCGAACTACCGAAAATTGCACCTGTAAAATTCGCACCCTACTTAAAATACAAGGCTATCATTCAAACTGCCAAAAATTGTGTGTATAAGATTCGCACCCTGTTTAAAATAAATGGCTATCGCTGAAATTTTCAAAATTTGCACCTGTAATATCCGCACCCTATTTATAGTAGAAGGCTATCACTCGAGCTGGCAAAAATTGTACCTGTAACATTCGCTCCCTGTTTAAAACAGATGGCTATTACTTGAACTGCCAAAAATTGCATGTGTGAGATTCGAACCCAGTTTAAGATAGAAGGCTACCTCTCGAACTGTCAAAAATTGTATCTGTAAAATTCGCACCGTATTTAAAATAGAAGGCTATCGCTGGAACTGTCAAAAATTGCATGTATAAGATTCCCACCCTGTTTAAAGTGAAAGGCTATCGCTCGAATTTTCAAAATTGCATCTGTGACATTCGTACTCTGTTTAATTTTTAATTCTCGTATTTGTTCTTCTAATAATTCCACCAGTGATATTCGCACCCTGTTTTAAATGCAAAGCCATAACTTACACCCTAATAATTGCTCTTGTAAAATGCGCACACATGTTAGTCTTATCGATTATAAATTGAACTGCTTGAACTGAAGATATATTTGCTTACAAGATAACATTCTGTTAATGTGAGCATTCTTTAAGGTATGTAATTCCCGTCGGATCTCTAAAATCGTATTTTGTATATTCCTTTACGCTATGTTATAAATTTTATAAATTTGTGATTTCTGTAAAAAAAATTACATCGGTGCGAATTTCCCCCCTATAGGGGGGAAATTCGCACGATCATTTTTTCGATGTTTTTATACTCTACGTACTTTTTTAGTTAATAAAAATGACGGTGCGAATTTCCCCCCTATAGGGTGAAATTCGCTCGGGTGCGAATTTCCCCTACACGTCTGTGAGTATATATATGTGTGTGTGTGTGTTGTAATTCAACAAGTTCTTGCTTTTTTTGCAATTGAAATTACCCAATCAAATTATCTTCATTAGAATCAATCAATTCTCTTTAGCTAAGGCTAATTTAACCATTTTGACCTATGTATGCTGGTGGAATTTCTAATTGAGTAACGTCTTTTATTTTTATGTAGGTACGTACATAGATACTTATGACGAAATAACTGAAAATATCGGGAGCGATTAAAATGAGGAGATAGTTTTGTATGTAGGTATATATACATATATATATATATATTTTTAATTTATTAAATATGTAGGTAGACATTATATTAAATTTCTGTAAAAACATTAATTCTAATTGAATAATTATATGTTCCTAATTCGTTTGAAATAATCCATTGTTTTTGCCATGGCTTTTGGCGATGAACGCGCTTTTAGTGGTGATAAAGTGCAATTTATATATATACATGATGTCCCGTAAGTCGTCGTCAAGCCGGAATCGGGTGATAGACCAAATCATAATAGTTACTAGAAAAATATTTAAAAAAAAATCAAAGTCATGTATTTTTTAAATTACAGACATTTCTTTTGTTTTCGAGAAAATGTACACCCTGTGATGGTTTTTTTTTTCAATTTGATTTTTCTTATGTAATCCCGAATAGTGCTTATATAACCAGTAGCTTTAAATTCTAAGCCAACTGCTGTCTGTCTCACCCACACTTCATGTAATGACTCTTCGTCTCATTCAAACTAAAGTCTTAAAATTACGGTCTTACGGCAAGCTTTGGGCCTTTGGGTACACTACAATCATTTTTAGTATATATATATATTTTTTTTTAGTATACCATTTTAGAATCCTTATTAAGTGCGTCAACTTTTAAAGTTACTTGCCAAACTGGCGTAGTACATTGTTTTTTTTTTTTTTTTTTTTTTTCATTACAGTCAGTTAAAGTTGGGTAAAATATTAATTTTCTATTCTTGGTTCGGCAAAATGTGACATTTTCTTCCATGCTGGAGCAGTTGGCTTAGAATTTAAAGCAACAGGTTACATAAGCACTATTCGGGATTACATAAGAAAAATCAAATTGAAAAAAAAACCATCACAGGGTGTACATTTTCTCGAAAACAAAAGAAATGTCTATAATTTAAAAAATACATGACTTTGATTTTTTTTAAATATTTTTCTAGTAACTATTATGATTTGGTCTATTACCCGATTCCAGCTTGACGTCGATTTACGGGACACCCTGTATATAAAAAAAAAAATGATTGGTTTTCCCAGAAGTTAGGTAGGGTGCCCGTACAACAAATTTCAGTACTCTACGTCCAATTTCAGTTTTTCAGAACTTGTCAGGAACTGAGAACCGCCAATTTCTTTCTGAGTAGTGGGTCAGTGCCGAATTTGTTCAGGTCTTCTGAACTAGCAAAAAGGAACTCAATTTAGATATGCAGTTCTGAAACAGAGCCTCGTAGGCATCGAATAATTTTAAGCCAATTTTTTTTTCTTATTTCATTATGAATATAAAATTTCAGAATTGGTGCATTACTGAGACAGCACTAAAATGAAGTATTGATTTCAAAATTTTGTACCAATATCGAATCTTGAATACCAATACCTAAACTGTGCTTAATCGGTGCCGACTTTCTGTAGTTAAACAATAGCGTTCACGCTTTCATTTAATTGGTGTGCTCAGTATCTCTGCAGTACCTCGTTAGTGCTGATTTCTCAATTGATATTTGCAGTTCTGAAACAGAGCCTCGTAGTCATCGAATAATTTTTAGCCATTTTTTTTTCTTTTCTCATTAGGAATATATTTTGTACCAATATCGAATCTTGAATACCAATACCTAAACTGTGCTTAATCGACACCGACTTGCTGTAGTTAAACAATAGTGTCCCGCTTACTATTCATTGGTGCATTCAGTATCTCTGCAGTACCTCGTTAGTGCATTTTCGGATCTCATAATATCTACACAAGCATTTAATTCGCAGAAGTCTGTTCTCTACACTTTTAAGGTGACATTTCACGGAGGTGGTGCATTTTTTTAGCTGTGGCTTTTAAGTGTATGAAAATTTTAAGTGTTGAATCTTTAAAAATGTCGTATAAAGTGTATCAATTTGTAAGTGACAACTCAATAGCGGCTCTACCCATCGAATGGATAAAAGATGGAATGGTAATTTTTAATTTCACAGCTCAAAATTGTTTATGAAGGAAAAAACAAACTGTTTTAGGTTCCATTTGGTTCAAATGCCACCCATTTTATTGCCTCCCGGAAAAAGCCACTTAAAAATTGGAAACTTTATAAGGTTGCTCCTGTTGATGATAAAATTTACGGTAAATTCTCAATAAGCAATGTTGTGTTTACGAAATAATTTTATAATTTTAGATAATTACAAAAGTGCTCTAAAGGCAGAAATTATTTTAACAGAACAAAGCGAAATTGACACTTCAGAATATGAACGAATTTTACTTCCCGACGATAGTTCTCTCCCATTAAGTAAAAGGAAAATTAAATCAGTGGCAAAAGTAACATATATGCAATCATCCGACGAAAGCAGTGACGAAAGCGAAGGCATGAAAATCCCAAAGGCACCAGCAGTATCAGTTAAAAGATATAAATCTTGCCATGATGCCACACCACTACTTAGTTCCTATGGTTCACCAATGGCGAGTACTACGGCGACACAATCGGAAACATCTGTAACTACTGCTAATGATGTTTTTTCGGTAGGATCTAAAAATGGCAATGTTAGTGATACTCTGAGCCATACAATTACCCTGAATCAACATTCTATTGCTGGTGCTCCTGGTACGCAATTTATAATTACTTAACTGAATTGTACTTATTTTTGTTCAATTTTTAGGCGTTATTTCTTCAGTAAATGAGCAAGAAATTCCACAAAATTATGGTGATACCAGCACATTTGCTGCTTTGATTAACTATAATGACGTTGAGACAAATATAAAGGAAATACTGCGTACTATTGTAAAAGAAGAGCTAAAGTCTTTCCGCGATTTAATCAGAGAAGATATAGGAACCATTATTAAAGAAGAAATGAACGTTGCTGGTTGTGGTATACAACGTCCCAATTTGAAAATTGGCCTAACTGAGTTTGAAACGGAAAACGGGTTTCCCCTAAACACAATCGAGGATTTGCAATTATTTGCTGAAAAGATTAGTGCTGACAGCAACCTATGTAGCAAACTTGTAAGTATTGATAAAGCATTCATATACAAAATTACAGACTTGAGACTTTCAGAGAACCTATTTAACACAAATAGGTGGAAGACATGCCAAGGATCACATTAAAGTTATTAATCGTATATACAGCCTTAATTTGCAACAAAAAATTTCGTATACCGGACGTGAACACAAGAAATTTGCAGTTAAAAATTTGTTCCACATTAAAATTTTAATAGGCATGTAAAATATATTATGTACAACTGGTTTTAATCTAATATTTTGTAATGTTTCTAATGTTGCACAGAAATATTGATGGAGAATTATTCCAACTTAACCGAAAGAACAGCAATATCGTTGTGATCGCGTTCGTGCGTTTGAAAGAAAAAATCGTGAAAATGAATCCAACACTGCTTGTGAAGAAAACGGAAATATGCAACAACAGAGCAGCGAACAATATACGGGAAACGATGAAGAATATAAATAAAAGTATATAATGTTGAAATAATGTTTTTTTTATATCTATTTTCAAAGTGAATTTTTAGAACTGCTTACATAATTAATACACAAAATGTAAAGATTAAAGTTATGTAATTTTGTATACATAAAGATGTGCGCTTAAATATACATAACTCTCCAAAATAACTTGGCTTATGATTAAATATTAGGATTCTTAGCTTTTGGCAGTTAAAATTTTAATATCTGCGAACCATCTACTTTCCTCTAATGGTCCGAAGTATTTTTTCTTGAAAAGTTGATTGTCGACATAAACCGGGTTTCTTCTTCTACTGGATCTCATTACTCTTACATCACTGTTAATGTATGATTTAAAGGAGAAATAAAATATCTATCATTTTCAGAAAGAAGACAACACATTTTGCAAAATATTTCGGTATCAAGGCACTCTATCGAATATTCAAGTACATTATCTTCAAATATTCCCATAAGCATTAAGAATTCTAATAAACCGTTTGGTTCCTTATTTATGGGTTTTATACATGTTAGCTTTTGTCCGAATATAGATATTCTGCTTTTACTTACTTCAAAGTATTTGATGCGAAGGATAGCATGACCTTCTCGTAACATCAAGCAATTGTCATTTAAACTTTTTGCATTTATTTTAAAATTACGAAGAATGCAAACTTTATACTTGTTTGTTCCTGGAATTTTTTGTTTAAAAACCGGCGGAAGTTTTGAAATTAAGTTGATGTGTCTGTTTTCAATGCTGTTCATTTCTTGGATTCTGTTATAACATTGTTCTAATGGGCGAAAAGAAGAATGCAACATTTTCTTAATGTCTTTAATATAAGATTCAAATTTATAAGGACTGTTTTGGTCAAGGGGTTCAATATTATACGCTTCCTTAGCTATATGGATAAGTCCAAAATAGTAGTAGTAGAAATACCCTGAATCCAGATGCTTTCATATAATTTACAAAATGGACTGTTCGACTTTTTCGTTGAAATTCTGAACAAGAGTAAGCATAACATAGTTGTAATCTTTTATTAAGCTTTTGCACCTGCTCAGATTTAAATTTTTGTGAGGATGGCTTACCAACCCAAATTTGAATTAACTTTTTACAGACTCCTTCGTCAACGAGATGCATTTTGTCCAGCGGAAAGTGGTTTATCATATCAATTGGTAGGCGCTCGAGTATTGATCGGTCGCTCTTGTGATGATCACTGTCATGTTCTCCAGCAATAGTTGTTCTACTTCTAAAAGTAGCGTCGCTTCTTAATGGCGCATCAATTTCCGGGTAAACTACTACTTTGTTTCCATTTCTTGAAACTACACTCTGACCCCTTGTAAAACATTTTGGACAACAGTAATATCCTCCATGTGATTTAATATGTTTAACAGAAGCCATTGCAGGTGCGTCACAAATGCAGGAGTGAAATTTTATAGTATAGTGCTTTGAATTATACATTAACCCATTTTTAAGTATGTATTCCATTTCATTAACGAAGTCCTCCAAAACATTGTTAAAATTTTCTGGCTTCCTAAAGCCTTTAAAAATACCAACAACAAAAACTTTGGATGCTAATATATCACCCAAATTGGTTACACAACCTGAAATTATCCACAAACCTGCACCTCCGCTGGTTGTAATAGGCGCTCCGTCTGTATTAAACGATGTATATAATACGGAAATATTTTGACTTTTGTTTTGTTGTAACACATCTAATATAATTTTCAAGTTTACTTCCACTCCGAAGTGAATATATTGGCCATTATCCATTGGTTTTATTCGTTTTTGTTCTGTCAGCACTGACGTTAACAATAAAATCCTGGAGTCCTGGGGCAAATTTTGATGACCTTCGTAGATTAAAATTTTCAGTAGCTTAGAAAAATCTGTAATTTTAATGTTACAAGATGTAGCCCATGTCCTTAACTTCATAGAAAACATTTCGGAATCGTCTTTACTGACTGGTTTTGAGCTTAACGTTGGCTCCTGGTCTAATATTAATTCTGCCGTATCATCGTAGGGAATCGGCTCAATAATAACTTCGTTATCAGTACATCTGTTACAATCAATCTGGACTAGATAACAAAATAGCTTTGCTAGTAGACTAAGAAATATATTTATTGATACCTACTATGAACATTACTTTTAATGTTTTCTTTCCTTAAGTAAATTTTTCTATTTTGTTTAGAACAGTAGGAATGGTCTTGATGCTTCCTACTCAGGCATTTAGGTTGCAAAATGCTTACAAATTTATGTTTTTCTAACGCTGGTTTTCGTTTTGGCATGTTTGATAATTAAAATCTTGAACGAAATCAATTTAAGAACTGCTGTCATTCCTGACAAAATGGCTATATGTCACATAAGCTAAATGAATATCATTTCAATACTGTTTAAGTATTAATTAACAATGTGGAAATTTCGCAATAAAATTCATTACGGCATCAGTACTGATACGCCTTGTTAAATCCAGCACTTTATAATAATGTAATAAAGTACACATAAGCAGCATTACGATAGCTGAGAGGCTGAGATGGATGACTTTCACGCGCGACCGGACCAGGTTCGATTCCCAGGTAAGCTTACATACATTTATATAATTTCTTATAATTTCGCATTAAAAAACATAACAAAATTTAATTATAGGATCAATAAAATACACTCTGTGGAGATACCACAACTCAGTAGAAAATAAAACAAGAGAATTTCAGTGTTCTTTTAGAATTTATAAATATTTAGCCAGTACTGAATAGGTACCTAATATAGTAATAGTATAGGTACTTAATATTGCAGCTGTTTCAGTACTGTACAGGTGCTAATATTGCAGCTATTTCAGTACTGTACAGGTGCCCAATATAATAACTCTGTATCAGTACTGCCGTAGACATTTATACATCACTTAAATCAGAAAATCGGCATTATATAGGTACTGCTCTAGGACGGTTTCAGTAATGTTAAATACTTATTAGGAATTACAGACGAACATTTTTTCAGGTTACCACTGCCGATTTTTAGAGCAACGAGGGATTTATACAGGATTCATGAATACCTGTAGACGTCCAAAAATACCCTGCATATTTCAGTACTGGCGTTCAAAATCAGTACCTTTAAAGTACCGTTGAGGTAGTTCTCTGTTGTACGGGTGACACACTATGGAATATGGTAGTACAAGACCTGATCATAAATACTTTTTAGAAATGTTGCAAAATTGCATACATATGTTTTTGCCCAGCCAACATTACGATTGGCCTACGAATCGCTTTCTTATGATTTCTTATTGCAACAACGAGCATTTTTATCGCCAACAATATTGCATTGTTATCGCTTACATTTAACTTAATGGGGGGTAAATTTTGCATCGCATATATAAATAGTATAAGCGAATCATTTCGTAATCGCCATTCGTGACAACTATTCTTATCTTCTTGCGTTTGCTATTCAATCGCAGGCAAATCGCAATTTTATCGCATAAAAGTTATTTTTTATTGCCGGAATTATACTAAATGTTACAACGCATATGAATCGTGCAAGTGATTCATTTTCTGATCGTTATGGCGAAAAATATTCTTATATTTTTGGGTTTGCAATTAGTTCTGCTTTCAATGCTTTGTTGTTAACCTACTGCACTTGAAAAAATAACCACGAATGAGGCAATTTTCTGAAATATTGTCGATAACGGTAAAATTAGTTTATGTACACCTTGCTCTCATCACATCTGGTAGGTACCAGCGATTTATGCAATCAAAATGCATTAATTTAGTAATAAGAAAGCGTTTCGTAGGTCAATCGTAATGTTTCCGGGAATCTATTGACCTTAATTCTCCAGCTATCATCACAACATAGCCGCTGCGGTGGCAATAAAAGGGCAGCACAATTTTTATTGCCATTTTTATCGCCACAACAAGTTATTGCCACTATGTTTGCTGGGTGCTGATTTGCAAATAATTATTTACTTACAATTACATATTAATATTATATTTCAAGATAAAATATAAATAAATAAAATATTATTATAAAATGAGCAAAAAAAATATATGAAAAAAAAAACAATTTCGCTGAGAATTTTGACAGCTTCATTTCGTGCACAAAGTATGGCATACTTTTGATAGTAAAAATCCTGTCCTTTGCAGATAGTAAAAATCCTGACCTCTACCTCAAAGGCTCGATCGGCCATCTTGAAAAAAAAATGGTCTTTAATTCAGTTTTTTCATCATATCTCGGTAATCATTGATCCAATCATGATGAAAGTTATTATAAAAATTAAAGCTAATTAAATTCTCTATAAAAAAGCTATAATTCATTTTATTCATATGTTCAATATTTTTTCTGTTATACACTTTTTGAATAGATGGATAAATGTATTTTCTGTCTCAGACTGTCGTTAAAATCACACTCTCGTTGTAGAGTCTGTAAAAAAAAATATTAATGAACAAAAATGATCAAATTTGTGCGTAATATTTCTCATACACATGAAAATTTGGCAACTCTTACAAAGTATTTAATATTGCTGTATACGACCAGTACTAGGAATAGCCTTTTCTATGAGATTTTATTGAGCCGTTTTTGTAGGTTGTGAATTTGATCATCCTCTCTGTCTTCATCATCGATCACAAAATACAAATCGAAAAAAAAGAAAAAGTGCGAATATGACAAAACTCATAAATTATATGTAAATATTTTCAAAGGATACATACACAAAGAAATTGCCAATATGTAATATATATTTATTAGAAGAAAAACGTCATCTTTGGCACTTTTTCAATTGTCTATGGATTGGAAGACAAAGCAAATATAACAAAAATACCCTTCGCCATATCTTACGCGCGTTTCATAACTACAGCGTCAATAAAAAAATGGCCATTTTCCATCTATAAATGAATCTTTTTTTTTTCATTCAGAGCAAAATCACAAAAAAGTGATTTTTTCCCGTATTATTTACGATATTCCTATGTAAATTGTACATTTTCCACTCATTAAAATGGTGGAAGGAAAGGTGTATGACTAGTTTTCGTCTTGTCTGGGTTAGAAGTTTTCTATTATAGTTTAAAGTTCATTATTTAAAAAAATGATAAACGAAGCCCATAGATCAAGCAGGCGAGATATCTGAAAAACGATCAGTCAATCAATGAAATTGGAAAAGAGAGATAGAAAAGTAAAATAAAGGTAAGAATATTTTTTCGAAATTAAATGTAATCTTAGTGGGTACTAATCCAGACTTAAGGTCAAAGTATATCCAAAACGTTCAAATTGTCGACACATGTCCACATGGACTTAATACCACCTAACATGGTTTTAGATATTGCCTCACAATTATCGACAAGCTTACTATGTAGATGGCCTGAGCCTATCCTCCTAATCGAAGCACTTTGCCAGACCTGGATACCCCGATTCGGAGTACTCAAAGTAATCATAATAGACCAAGGTTCACTGATTGAATCAGTACATTTCGCGCGGAACTAGCCTAATTATTTGCTCTCAAACGCAATCGAACCACCCCTTACAATTCGCAATCCAATGGGTTTTTGGAAAGATGGCACAGAACCATAAAACTCTCTTTCGTGGCATATTAAGAAAAGTAATGGTCCAAAATTTCGTCCTTTCGTCCTTCTAGGCCTCAGAACTATCTTTAGAGAAGAGTTCTTTGCAAAGTTCGCAGAACTCGTATATGGAAAATATTTACTCATATCAGGTGACTTTCTTCAAAATTTGGAAAAACAATCGCAAGATGAATTCGGACCAGAACCATTTTGCGGTATCTCTTATGATACCGTTAAGCTTACTATTCAAAACTGGATCCAAAACCAAAGAACCAGAAATGGACTGATGTTGATAAGTTCTAGATAAGCCAAAAGATTTATTAAAGGACTTTCACAAAACAAGGTTATGTAGGAATCAACTCTGAATCATTACAGAGGCATCCTAACCGGACAGTAAAAAACTTAACAAACACATGCATCCGATAGGCATATCATTCATTGATATATGATGCAATTTACCTATGTCTCAAAAATGATAAAACATCGAATATGCGAATGCAAAAACAGTGCACAATCTAGATTCCAGGCCTATCGCTCATACTTCCTAAAGTCAGTCGACTTTGAGGAAATTTCAACCAAAAAAGGCTGCTTTTCCCACGAAGAGTGGGATTGTTGGATGAACTGTAAGGAAAGCTGTGCACAATAAGCCAATGAATAGCTGCAGTGCAAAGGCCACTCGCATCGTTAATGGCCGGTTTCACAGTCCAGGCTTAATCCACAGCGATGGCTTAAACCAAGGCTTAATAGATATTTCGGTTTCACAGTCAAGACTTAAGTGACATCACTGGCTTAAGGCAAGCTTAACTTAAGCCCGTCATCTCGAAGGTTTAAGCCTCAGATGTTGCTGTGAAACACATATTAAAATTATTGCTAAATATACAGGGTGTCCCATACGTACCGCATTTCCTTTATACCCCGCATTACTCACTCAATTTCGAGAAATAAATTGTATGGTAGGAGATCCGGAAAGTGCGCGGTGTGGGCGGTAGGGGGGTTTACGATTTCTAGTACTGTTTCCACTTTACACCTTGTAATTTTCTTGCTATACATCCTATAAAGGCGAGATTTATCTCAGGTGATAGCAAACCATCTAAGCTTTGCAATGAATGTCCAACCAGCCCTACTGTCACCTTCAATCTTAAGTTGTAGTACGCCAACGTCCAAAAATTGGAAAAAACTTCCTATTTTTTTTTTCAAATTTTAACGATTTTCCCGCCAAAATACATGATAAATATACAGTTTATTTAGAAGATTTAGAAACCCCGGAATGTTATCTTTAATTTGACTATGCACACGTACCTACCTAAATGCAACCGTTTTTGAGATATTCCCGTTTCTATGATTCATAAATTCATGAATTTTTTGCTAATTTGCGTGGAATTGCATAAATTAGACGCGATTTCTATTGTTATTAGCAAAATTAATGAAATTATGCATCATAAAAACGGGAATATCTCAAAAACGGTAGCATTTAGGTCGGTACATATGCAGGATCAAATGAAAGGAGACATTCGGTGGTCTCGAGATCGTGCAAGAAAGTGCTATCCTTATCTTGCAAAATTTTCTAATTTTTTGATTTTGACGTCCTATAACTGCCGACGGAAAAGGAATAAAGAGGTAGTTGGACATTTGTTGGAAACCGTAGAAGATTTACTATCACCTGAGATGAAAGTCACCTTCATAGGGTGTATAACAAGAAAGTTACACGAAAGTTACATGGTATTAGGATAGAAAGAACAAAAATCACAAAACCCCCCTACCAACCTCACAGTGCATTTTCCGACTCTCCTCACATACAACTTTTTTCTCGAAATTGTGTGAGGAATCCGGTGTATAAAGGAAATGCGGTACGTGTGGGACATCCTGTATATTTTGCCTTAATATTATAATTTTTGTTATTAAACGAACGTACATACATACAAATATCAAAAGTTATACTTTAAAACTAAATTTAAATTTTCCAAGCGAAAAATAGTTATCTAGTTAGCAGTTTTGAGTATTGTCTGGCAGTTAGTGTCAGCATTTGACGTTTTAGGAAGAAACCAAACAGTTTCAAGACAAAAGTAAATTATTTATCTGATGCAGAGGATATAAGCGACGAGAAAATGTATAATATAATATCGCAAGGTGTGATCTGTGAAAAAATTATAAGAAGGTGCTCGCAACATTTCGAGAAATGGGATGACGTTGATTTTTATTCTCGACTCCGACTGTAGAAACAGTCGGCTATGATCGTTTACATTGTCGAAACATTCTGCAACAATGATTTTGGATTTGATATCCTTTCAGATAAAAACCATAATAAACTGGTAAATAAAAAAATTCTGCTTTTCGTGTGGTTTTTAATTCACAATGGCAATTTTCCTTAAAAAAATTCACAATTACCGCAGTGCTGACAATTTAAAAATTTTCATCTGTGGCTTAACTAAGCCTCAGCTTACTGGGTACTGTAAAACCGAGTAGGCTTAAGTTCTGGGCTTAAGCCACATCCGTGGCTTAGCTAAGCTCTGGCTTAATCCTGGACTGTGAAACCGGTCATAAGTCTTTAATCTTAATTTTAATCTCTTATCAGGTGGACTTGATTTTCAACTAACCGGGTACTGGTTATGGAGTGTAGTCAGCTCAGTTTTCTGATTTGAACCGCATTAAAAATTTCAGTAAACAATATATTCATTGCTATGTATTTTCCTTACCGGCAGTTTTACTTTGAGCTAAATTTTTTTTTATTTCATAAAATGCTTTCAGTTTGAAAGCTAAATCGTAATTAAAAATAAAAAAAAAAAGGTAATTGTTAGAAAAAAAAAATATTAATTTAATTTAATTTGACTGACTGCTGGCAATGATGGCAATTTTTAACAAGCGAATTCACAAAAATATCTCCCAACTGTTCAACAATCCATCTTACCATGAATCATAAATGAACGCATTTTTCATAGGTAGTTACAACAATTTTTCTATTTCTACATACACACGTATCTATGTACATACACGAGTATGTATCTATCTATCTAAAATGTTATGTAAACTATATTTTACACTTTTACCTTTTAAGTCTTGTGCTGTGTGTAAACAAAATGTCTTAAATATAAATAGAGAAACCCCCGCCTTTGCATTTTATCTAAAAATTTGAATTGGATGGACGCTATATATTTGAAAATTCTTACGTAATTTATGCAGACAACCGTTAAAGTAGTCATTATTTGAGCAATTTTTTATGAGATAAGAAAAAGATATTTATGTACATAGGTCTGAAGGGTCAAAAGAAGATATTAATAGCAGCACTCTTAGAAGTTCTTCATTAAGTCAAGAGATTGACTTAATTTTTAAGGTTTTAAGCATTTTTAAAATCTCATCTAATGTTGTTAAAACTCAATTCTTGATATAATCCCATAATTGGGTCAGTTCTTCTGTGTAATCAGTTTAAAAAGAAGAAAAAAAAAAACATCCAGATCTTCGACAATGATTTGTTTGTATACGAGCATAAAGTATGCGCGCGCAGATTAACCCATTTACCACGGCTAAGCAGATTGGTTATGAGAACTGTGAGAAATTGGTCAGTGACTGTGAATTTTTTTTCTTGGTTTTTTAAAATTTAGCCCAAAATGAAGAGAAGACAAGAAAATGTACGATTAAATGCTTCAAATTACGTACGAGGAAGAACAAGGGCAGGGAATGGGGAGTTAGAATGTTTGTGCATACAGAACAGACAGCCATACATAGATATGGAGCATAGCTATTAAAGAGGGTTTTAATGTTGTTGTTTTATCATAAACTTAAATAAAGTTGTTCTTTGTTTTTTACGCTTTCTGAAGAAAAAGAAGTAAATAAATTTAGCGATAACATCCACATAAATTACAAGAAAAACTCTGCCTTTTGGTGGCAGACTTAGAATTATGTAGAAACATGATAGCATATGTATTTATGTATGTATGTATCTACATACTACTTGAAAATTTACCTAATTAAATTGCCTCAATTTATCATATCGTGTAGCCGTGGAAGTTTTTTCCCATCAGTTTTTGTAGAGATAAGAGATTTTTAGTTTATTTGCACTCAGTATGCGTCTACGTTTTGTTGACTGATCTAAAATTGCATTGTAATCACTGGTTTCCAATTACTTTTTACTTACTTATGTAATGAATGTATAAAGAAATCTGTATCTAATTACATTATTCAATTACTTACATGAAATGAGAACATATACATATAAAAATTTACCGAACGTGTATAAAAGGGAATTATAATTTTATGCGTTTTCAGAGAGAAAATTTATTTACCATAACAGAAAAAAAAATGGAGCATGATTTAAATTTGTTTTTTATTGACATCTGTCAACATAAAACCTTGTCTCTCTACACTATTTACGGTTTTAATGTGCTTTAACCAATTTTGATTTTTCTAAACTGTTTGAGGCATCTACACACACGCTCATACATACAAATGTATAGTGTTGGGGTTTTTTTTTTGTTTTGTTTTTTTTTTTCTAGTAGTAATTGCGTAATAAAATAGTTAATTATAGTTTTTACTAATTGATATCTGTGTCGAACATTTAACTCAGTAGAGAATATGCAATTTTGAGCCCCAAAGAGAAAGTGTGTATTCAATTGGTGGTTTTTTGTCGAACTTCAAAAATTCAGATTTGCTGTTTTTTTTTCTGGAGCATTTTTTTTTTTTTTTAATATCTATAAAGAATATGTAAATCTTTTGAAATGATGATGGAGTGTAAATTAAGTAAGTGTCAATTTTTGCATTTAATTAGTTCTCTTTTCGAGTGCTCCCGTCTGCTTTAAATAATTTCAAAAAAGGAAGGTTATGATTCGGGAACGGGGTTAAAAAAGAAAAGAAAGGGAAAGAAGAATGTCAACATAGATTTATCTTTTCTTGTGTCAAGGAGGAGCTGATGTTGTCGTCTTCATCGGCCAGTTCCATCATTCCTTGAACATTCGAGAAGGATTTTTTGTTGTTCTTTGAAAGAAAAATACCAGCGATAGAATCGTGTGAAGAGGGATCTCGAGAGGAAAAATAAAAATTTAGTTACCAATCATTTCAGTTTCAATTTTATTGCGTGACAACTTTTACATCTGCCTGCAAATGTCGACAATATCTGAACGATCTTTGCTACTTTACCTTACATGGCTACTATAGTTATTATTAGACATGTACCACCGCATCTTACTACTCCCATTAAGTTACCTTTAAATTCAAGGACCGTAATAGGTGTTGTTATGCTTTTATAAGGACAGACACCGTTCGAGCGTCACTTCAACCACCTTACGAGAAAGAATTTCTTCACCCTGACAGTCAAAAACAGAGAAAGTAGCGTTTCGATTAATTGTCTTAAACCTTATTTTGGAGATTTCGAGACTGTTGGTCAAAATAAATACCATCCAGGTCGATACGCAACACACAACCATTTGAATCTGTTCAGCTTGTACCTGAAAGCTTTATAGTTCAACAAGAACATTTTGAAGTAAACTTCAAGCTAGTGTCAGAAGACTTCAATGTTCAGACAGAATTTAGTATACCATCTACGTCGAACTCAAAGGCACGTCATATGTATAAGGTTTTTCTACCCGACCGACGGTTGTACAATGATCTCAGTTTAAACCACTAGGATTGGACGAATAACTAAACCACCTCGTAGTTTTCAGAATCGCTACGTTTTGCTGGTAGGGGAGTAAATGTACGACAATTTCGTTCCAGACTGTACATCCGATAGTTACAAAAAAAAAAATGCTGTAATCGCTGCAAACAAATTCTAAAAAAAACTACTTTGACATACGTCGACGTGCTGACGACATGGTACCGAGGACTGAACCCTTTAGACAGTACCGGCAGAATAAATTCATCAGACAACACCAGTATTGTAATTGCTCTCCCTGGGACCGTCAAGACGACATAAGGTCAACTTAATTTCCGTGCCTCAGTCGACTGGTTTCCCGAGACACAGCTTTCCTACTGAATAGCACCCGTTCCGGCTGTCATAAGGACAGCTCGAACTGTAAAAGTATATTCCTCCATCGAATCAGCATTACGGCGACTTTTCCCTTTGTGAATGCCAAGTCTTCCAAAGAAATATATTTCAGGTGTGAAGTGCAAAAGTCACAAGCTAGTCACTTACCGAACAAGTGTTCGATCAGCAACCATTACAGGCAACATGGATTCCTGTTTCAAGTCAGCTCAGTCCACACCTGATTGCTTATCGACGAATGTCGATCGCTAGCCGTTCAAGTCAATACAGAATACTATACTTTAAGACAGCGCAGTTTTTTACTTTGAGCAAGTCGGATACCCACTCAGAGCACTTTACTGCATCAGAAGACGCAGCAATTGTGGGCTACCACAACATAAATTGGCATTACCCCCACAAGCTATAGGACAATGTTAACTTTGTATCCTATAAAATGGTTCTGTAGACGAAATTTAGGCTTATAATAGATTTTCTGGATGGTCTTCTTGATTCGATATAACGGGTTTTCCAATAAGAGGTGTTATTTTGATATTCAAAGAAAAATGCCATTTTTTGAGATAAATGATCGGATCTTTATTTCATTATAAAGAGGAAGGTATGCCGTTAATAATGGAAAATAACATTAGCCAAATGACCACCACGACCACGACCATATCCTTTTCATGAAATATCACCTCTTCGAGAGATAACACGGTCCGGAACCTTTTCCCGTAAAATATCAATGGTTTCGTTGCTTGTATGGCACGTAGCGCCGTCTTGTTGAAAGTAAACGTTGTCCAGATCAATACCATCAAATTCCGGCCATAAAAAATCATTAATCATCTGTCGATAGCGCAATCCATTCACCGTAACTGTTGCTATAGCCTCATTTTCGAAAAAGTAAGGTCCAATGACCCCGCGGGACCATAAACCGCACCAAACAGTCACACGTTGAGGATAGAGAGGCTTTTCAACAATAACTCTTGGGTTTTCCGAGCCCCAGATGCGACAATTTTGCTTGTTGACGAGGCCATCGAGGTGGAAATGGGCCTCATCACTCAAGATGAGTTTTCGATGGAATTCCGGATCATTTTCATGCATTTCAAGGACCCAATCAGCAAAGACTCGACGTTGTTGATGATCGACCGGCTTGAGTTCTTGTGTTAACTGAACTTTATAAGCCTTAAGACCCAAATCTTTATGCAAAATACGGTGTAATGCCTAATTCCAAAGAACGACGAGGAATGGACAAACCCGGGTTTTCTTCAACACTTTCGGCTACAGCAGCAATATTCTCGGCTGTTCTTGAGCGACGTGCATGGGTTTTATTCTTCACATCACTAACTTGTCCCGACAGCTCGAATTTTTCTACCAATTTCTGTATTGCGGTTCGACAAGGTGCTTCACGACGACCCAAAAATGTTCGAGTTTTACGAACCGTCTCTGCCACATCTTCAACATTTTTATAGTGAATTTTAATAATTCCAATGCGTTGTTGAATCGTGTATCGTTCCATTTTTATTAATGGCGTAGTTTCTACTTGTCAAATATCACAAAATGACAGCTCCAAAAGTGACATCTACCGAAATAGCGGGCTAATTAAAATAACACCTCTTATTGGAAAACCCTTTAGTTTCAGTCCAAATCTCTTTGTATATGCCTTTCGTCAACGTAATTATGTATAGATTTTTTTTTTTTGTTTAATTAGTTTTGACTCGAACTGTAATTACTTTTGATTTTAATTTTTTTTGAACTGAACCTTCTCACCACCAAAACAAAACTCTCTAGGTCGTCTCTTCAATTTTCTTCTTCCTGTTTTTCCTCACTTACTCGGCACTTATTTCTTACAACGCCCATAAATCAGTTTTATGGTTCGTAGTCATGAGCGACAAAACAGGTGACCATTAATTTTCGGTAACTAGAACATACTCAATGAATTCAGCGTTGAAGAGATTCTTTATGAGAATTCTCCTTACTTTCGCTCACATGGTTTTATCTTATGCATAGTCATTAGTCATTCTTGTTATACCCTAGATGAAATCTAAAGGCATACTAAGTTTGTCATTCCGTTTGTAACACCTAGAAATAATTATAGTAGAGCAAAATGGATTAGACAACCATGCATAAAATTAAAAGTTATTTTTATATTTGCATGTCCGTCTGTCCGTCCATCCTCACCATAATTCAAGAACGCTTGCATTTATAGAGTTGAAATTTTGCATATGGGCTTTAAAACAAAAAAAGTAAAATTAAGTTCGAAAATGGGACAAATCGGGTAACTTCTTCATAGGGTTGCCATACAAAAATTTCGTTTTTCACTATATATTTGGACACTATCTGAGAACGCGTCAACGCAACGTAGAAATAGTAAATATAATTTCAAAAATGGACCAAGTCGGGCAACCCTTTCTTGGTGTTGCTATATAAAAATTTACGATTTTTACGTATACTATGAAAACGATCAGTCCTATATACGGTTTCAACGTACCGAAAAGTTCTTCAGAATATGAAATCATATAAAATTGGTCACAATAATTTTTTCTGTCAAAAATCAAACTTTCACAGATACCATACGAAATGACATACGAGTATTCATCTAGGGTATCATAAGAATTAGTCTTAGACCAATTCTAGCTTTTTTACTTGTTTTATTTAATTGGCTTCGAAATATTTTGTTTACTATTTTTTAATTTTTTTTTTACTATTTTTATGAAAACGCCGTCTATAAAATAATTCTTCGTCAACGCGTTCACAGGCAGTTTTCAAAGAGATAGTGAAAAAGGAAGGAAGGAAGCGAAGGAGTTATCTGATTTGTCTAATTTTCGAATTTGAATGCATAATTTTTTAGAAAGGCCGTTGGTAAATTTCAGCGTTCTCGAGTTATCGTGAACAGACGGTTGGACAGACACACGGACAAACATACAAACAAATTTATTATATTGTACGAGGGTATAAAAATTAGAAAAAAAATCAATTTCAATAAAATTACAAATAAACCGTTCGCATATGATAAGAAATTCGACCAAAACTAGAGAAAAATAATATCTGCATGCGTCTAGAAGACGTAACCAGTTAAGAGGGGTAAATTGCTCAATTCCAAAGTCCTGTGACACACGATGATACGCATTCGAGACTAGACACGATGTAAAACCGGTTTTTGTATCGAGTGTGTATCAGCCCATGGTACACGTAGTTTATACACGGTTGATACACGTTCTTGAGACAGCAAAGAAAATTCATCATTTCCATGTTCTATATGCTCACAAACCGAGTACACCTATACATATGTAATAAAACACTCGTCTATCATCCGAGTCTAACCCTCTGCTCTAAATTGAGTTATACGCGAAAATGTTCTAAAATGGTGCTAAGCAAACCAGTTTTTAGTACGGTGTATCGAGTGTATATCATCGTGTGTCACAGGACTTAGGAACAATATTTGTCCACTCCTAAGAGGGTCTGCTTATGGGGGTTGCCCGTTAGGATAGGTTTGACGTAATCTGTTTTCAGTCGAAACGTCAGGAACCCAGAAGAGGGAAGAGAAATGTAGTTGAATGCCAAAAATTTTTTATAGGACTTAATTTCTTCAATTTCACAAGTTTTTTCACCTAGAGCTACTATCTACGGGATAAAACACTAAAATACCACTTTACTTCTCATGAATAGAAATTTATTCACTTGATCACAAATAAGTTCGCTCATTGAAAGATGCTGTGTTAACCAGTTAGAAAAAACTAGTACAGGATGTCCGGAGGTATTCTGAAATAATCGTTATACTCAAACAGTACAGTCGTTACAGATCTTCTCTCTCTCTTTCTTTTATTTTCTTAGACTTCAAGGTCACTGGTATATGAAATGCGTAATCGAGCAGTGATCGAAAATGAAGAGGGCATATCGAAAGTCAATGTTTGGTTAGTTAACAAATAAATTCACAGTAACTGGAAATTTTTTTATTTTTTTTTTTTGCATTTGTGGAAATTTTTCTATTTATTTATTTTCCCATTTGTTGTTATAGAAGGCAATAATCAGGTAATAAAACATCTTCCTACCATTCCTACAAGCTGTGTTTGCCGATTTATTAACATGAGTCTTTTTACAAAAACAATCTGTGCGGGTGTGACTACTATCTTAAAGAATTAGTAGGTACCTGTCGGTTGTAGCATGTAGATCATCTGAGTAATATTTAATTAAACCCCTTATCAGCTATTTTCTGCACACTAAATTTACATTAAAATTACCTACATACGTGAATAATGGTTGTTTTGTCATAGAATAGGTTTTTTGTCGTTCCTAGTTTGTTTCATGAAATATTAACCAAATTAAAGTTCAAGTTTAGGAAAATAAGCAGAGCAATATACTTATGTATCTCGGATTCCAAGTTGAATTGGAAGGCTAAGTTCCGTTTCAAGCAAGCAAGTGAAAATCGTAGAAGACCCACATTTGTGGAAAAATTTTCCGACTGACGCTACTTCTTGTGAGGCGACCTCTTTTGTTTCCATGCTAAGCTTACAGAGTATTGCAGCAGTTTTGTAACAGATCAATCGCGCGATTTTAGTAGAAGTTTTCGACAACAAGCTTCAATCGCGCATCTTATCTTGTTTTGTCGGGCGTCTTTGAGTTAAATGAATTGTTCAAATGCGGGTAATGCCATAGTCGCCCGACAGTAATAGCTATCGCTCGTTTCAAATGGCACGAACATATACAGTTACAATGCTCTGCTACGACTTCATAGCCTGGTGGACGATATTGAAGACGAAATGTAGCCTGGATCTAGATGTCCTGTCGAAAAGCCAGAGCGCGTATCCAATGGGCATAACCGGCACTGAAGGTTATGCTTCATCTGCAGCTAGTTCTGTGAGGATAAGAGTGCCGTGTTGGGTTTGTGGTTGGGAGGGGGGGGGGGGGGGGGGGGGCATGAAGAAAAGAGAGTTTGAAAATTTCAAATTACTCCAGAAAGGCAAGGAGGAAACATACTATCACATACCTTCTTTAAATTTTGGTGGGGGGTTTCAATATAATGATGATGCCCATCAAGAATGATTGGGATGGGACTATGATAGCATCCGATATTTCTATTTTCACTGATACTTCTGAGACGTTTGCAGGCATAGGAGCAGACCTATACTCCAGAGACTGGTATGAATCTTAAAGATTGCCGGGCAAATGTAGCGTATTTAAAAGAGAATTTACCTAGCTAGAAATGGATGGATGCAACACCGTATCGAAGCCGTATGACACCTTTGTCACTTATCATCGACCCATTTCTGCACGAAAACTTCAATGAAATTTATACACGTTGTCCTAGGCCGGGTGTGATGCCTTCCTGCAGGAGAAAAGTCGATGAAAACGTCAATGAATAACCATCGTAGAAAACATCAATGAATATTCCCCGATGAAAATATTGATGACCAATCAATTTTTGCAGATCCAGGAGTGGTAGGTACTATAATAAATGTCACAAAAACTAGATGTCGCATGCAGTACCAAAAAAGTGTACAAAATTTATATGGCTGGGTGGTCCATTACGGAATGGACCACAACATTTGAAATGATTTATATGTGGAGTGACTCATATTTTTTGTATGCCTTAGTGTTGAGAAAGTCGATCCAATGTATATAAAACTTCTATTATAAAAACATTTGCTTTCGGCACGCTCCAAGACATGATCCATTTCAGAATTCACTACCCATTTCATAATCTGTATACTCTACTCTAGTATGCCATGCGATATCTAGTTCTTGTGCCGTCTATGGTACTATGTAACTTGATTCGAGTAAAGTTGAAACGCTTCTTATAGCTAAATTTCATGTTAAATTTCTAATTAGATTTTGTTTTATGTAATTCAGCTATTAAAAGTTGTTTCGACATTACTCGATTCAAGTTACATCCAAATTATGAAAGAAAGAATTGCATGTAGCATTTCAGGAAATTGAGCATGTGTGTGACAAAGAGAAATATACTTTTTCTGAAGGAGAGCAATGTTTACATTTTTCAATAACCAAGCACGTTGTTTTTTACACACTTGCGAATAAGGGTGTATTGAACAGCTGTTCTATTAGTATATGCTCGCTGTAAGTTCTCTTTCTTCCACTTTAGATTTACATAGGAATGTTTTTACTAAAAAATGACTAGTGTGTTGGGTACAAATGTTGAAAGAGAAAGTATAGTCGCATTATAGAAGCATTCTATTCATGTGACAGTTTTGACAGAGCTGTTCTACTGTATGAATATGTAGAATAGAAGAATTTTAAGAACTTTTATTTTTAACGATTCTAAATCAAATCATAAATACAAGAGGAAAAAATAACCGCCTCGTCCGGCGTTTGAAACCGGGACCTACCGCTTGCCGGGCGACTGCTCTTACCACTAAGCTAACGAGTCTCGTTAGATTTAGAAACGTTAAAAATAAAAGTTCTTAAAATTCAAGTGTAGGCTCGATTCCCGTCCGGGAAAAAATAAATGTATGAATATCCTGTGACCCTGGTCCTAGCTTGATTTGAACTTCAAAGTCGGGTTTCGCTTCTTTTCTGCAGGACATGTACACATAATTTTCATTGATGCTGATTTCTTAGATGAATTCCTGCATACCTATTTTCCCACTGGGTAGCAGCGTTTTACCAAGCTGCACTGATGGATTTGAACGTCGAAATAAATATTTAGAGGAGTCATGGGTCATAAGGTGCGCTGTGCTGCGCTGGTAAAATCGAAGCTGATGCTAGCCTATGCTCGGTTCCTGCTCCCAGGTATACGTACATAACATATACCTAAGGTATTTAAACAGCTGATGAACTAGTATAGTCAAATAGGGCTAATGTAGTATAACTTATCATATGTGAGGATCCCGATCGGATCTTTGAAAAGGGTGATTACTAGGGACGCCTACAAAAAAAAAAAAAACAGTCTCCGGTTGGTCAACAGACACATCTGCATATGGCGGGACAATTATGGCATGCTAGTAAAAAAACGAGGGCACTCCTTAGTCGGTGGAGAGTCGCCACCAAAATAGCGGTCATAACGAGTCGTTGGATCAGGGCAAACATGATAGTAGACATAGTACGAACGATTTCTGAATTCCATGAATCTGGGAGAGTACAGTTGACACAAAAGAAATCTAAGTGAAGTGGGCACCACAACCTACGTACCTATGTATAAAATACTTTTTTTTTTCTGAAGAAAATTTAGTATAGTTTAATGCTTTTTTTTAAGCTTAGTATTATTGCTATTTTTTTTTTAAATTTAATACTAAAAGATTAATAATTTAATATTTATATTCGCCCAACCTATGACTGCGCATCTACGTAGCGTTCCGCGCAAGGACATTGTCGACATGCCTGTTCGGATTTCACTCACTGAAGGCAAATAATCTGGTTTTATTGATTTTCTTCTAGCGCATTGTCGACGTCCTTTTGCATTCACTACCACCACAGTCACGAGTTGACGGTATCTTCATTTAATTTTCCTTTGAATTGGGGGTTTTGATCCAAAGTGTTAACAATACCTATTCAAAAAAAAAAAAAAAACAAACTCCTTTGCTAATACGTTTGCTTTAAGCTTTGAATTGCCATTTTATCCTAACTGTGTACAGTTTTACGTGCTAATGCAACTTATAACATATTTAAAAAAAAAACAATTGTTCCGAAATTTCTTTATTACTTATTTTTATATTTTGTATTTTATACACTGTGACGTAATAATAGTGGACAATTATTTATATTGAGCATACCTACCTTGTTAGTTTTGTATACCGAGGGGTTGGTACAAGAGAAATATATGTTTTTTTTTTTTTTTGGTTTTTTAAAGAAGTTTAAAAAGTTTTGATTAAAGCAATTATGTACGTGGTACATATTTTTGGGTCTTATAGCGAACGGAATGTACAAGAAATCGTTTGACAATTAATAATAAGATTTGTTGTTTTTGTTTTAGTTCGCCACTATTAAAACCATTTACGTAAATATGTAGGTTACACATTCAACGCCACATCATTTGCAATACTCTCCAATAAGCTAATTTCGATAATAATCGTTCTTCTGTTCGCGTCTACCAGCCGAAAGAACTTGCTCCTATATAATTGCCATCCACTTCGGAGTAGGAAATGGGTGCAAGACTGCATCTAAGCCACCATATTGCATCTTTGGCATGCATTATCGATCAATTTCTGTACCGAAACTTCGATGAATTTTACACACGATGTCCTAGGGAAGGTGTAATGCCTTTCTGTAGGAGTAAATGTCGATGAAAGATTCGGTGAATAATCTTCGATGAAAACCTCAATGAATAATAATCGATGAAAATGTTGACGACCAATAAATTTTTGCAGATCGAGGGTTGGTACTTGTAAGTTGAATCGAGTAAAGTCGAAATGACTATAGCTAAATTTAAAATATATCTAATAAGTTGTTTTTTTTTTTTATGTAATCCACCTATTAGAAGTCGATTCAAGTTATATTGTAGCACTACAGCAGAAAGGAATGGATTTTGGATAGAAAATGTTTTTAAATCGGTTATTGCTATACCAGGAAAACAGAATTTGGAAATTTGGAAAATAAAAAAAAATATCTTTCAAACAATTAAATGTATATTTCCCATGATCTGAAGAATGAAAAAAAAAAAAAAAAAACAGCGTAAGAGTACTGCACACGAACCAGTAACCGAATATTCCTATTACTAAAGAAAATCAAAATTTTATCACACGCACTTTTTAATTTTCACTTGTATTCAAGCCAATTTGAACTAAACACCTGAAATGTTGACATGCGTCGACGTTTACGCAGATGACTCATCAAAGAAATATCAACTACAAAAAAGTAAAAAAAAGAAAATGAAAATGATTTGAACTTCAAAGTTCAAGTTCAAGCTCTTTATTTGCGCTAAATAAATATTTTTCTTACCTAAACCTATTCCCTGATTATAATTCCTACGGGCTTTTCTTTGACCCTGAGTTCAATTAATCTAGCTGAGTTTTCTTATTTTCTAAATACATAAATTACTAGCTAACATATGACTTACTTCTAAACTACGGCTAGTGCTACCTAGTTATACTAAATATAATTCGGAAATCTAATATTTAACTAACTTAAGTACTAGCTACATAACTTATAACGGGTCTTCCAATAAGAGGTGTTATTTTGATATTCAAAGAAAAATGCCATTTTTTGAGATAAATGATCGGATCTTTATTTCATTATAAAGAGGAAGGTATGCCGTTATTAATGGAAAATAACATCAGTCAAATGATCACCACGACCACGCCTACAGGACCATATCCTTTTCATGAAATTTTCCATAACCAAATCGCAAAGTGGCTGCCCTATGTCCTCGATAGCCTCACGAATTCCATCTTTGAGGTCTTGAATCGATGCTGGGCTGTTGGCGTAGACGTTCTCTTTCACGTGGCCCCAAAGGAAGAAGTCGCAAGGTGTTAAGTCACAAGATCTCGGTGGCCAATTGTGATCACCTCTTCGAGAGATAACACGGTCCGGAAACTTATCCCGTAAAAGATCAATGGTTTCGTTGCTTGTATGGCACGTAGCGCCGTCTTGTTGAAAGTAAACGTTGTCCAGATCAATACCATCCAATTCCGGCCATAAAAAATCATTAATCATCTGTCGATAGCGCAATCCATTCACCGTAACTGTTGCTCCAGCTTCATTTTCGAAAAAGTAAGGTCCAATGACCCCGCGGGACCATAAACCGCACCAAACAGTCTCACGTTGAGGATAGAGAGGCTTTTCAACAATAACTCTTGAGTTTTCCGAGCCCCAGATGCGACAATTTGGCTTGTTGACGAAGCCATCGAGGTGGAAATGGACCTCATCACTCAAGATGAGTTTTCGATGGAATTCCGGATCATTTTCATGCATTTCAAGGACCCAATCAGCAAAGACTCGACGTTGTTGATGATCGGCCGGCTTGAGTTCTTGTGTTAACTGAACTTTATAAGCCTTAAGACCCAAATCTTTATGCAAAATACGGTGTAATGATGTTTGTGGAATGTCTAATTCCAAAGAACGACGAGGAATAGACAAACCTGGGTTTTCTTCAACACTTTCGGCTACAGCAGCAATATTCTCGGCTGTTCTTGAGCGACGTGCACGGGTTTTATTCTTCACATCACTAACTTGTCCCGACAGCTCGAATTTTTCTACCAATTTCTGTATTGCGGTCCGACAAGGTGCTTCACGACGACCCAAAAATGTTCGAGTTTTACGAACCGTCTCTGCCACATCTTCAACATTTTTATAGTGAATTTTAATAATTTCAGTGCGTTGTTGAATCGTGTTCATGGACAATTGGATTTGGGTAATTGGGGATTTCCTCTCGAATCTCGCAAGGATCTCCATATAGGTTGACAAAATGGTGTGCCATATGGGAAACGAGTACTTTAAGGTGGACCTAATGAGCTGCTTGTACATCAACAGTTTCGTGCTCAGAGTGAGTCCATTCCTAGCTCTCATTATAGGACTGATCATGCTGAGTGCAAAGTTTGCTTTCCTAGCAACTGCTTTCCCATGAGGGTTGAACTTAAAACGTTCTTTGAAATTTATACCTAGGTATTTGACGCTCTTTGTGGGTTTTATCACTTCATTATTGATAGTGATTTCGATGTTTCTTGCGTTTTGACATACACCTCTGCATGCACGTGCAGTTCTGATGCATAGTGAACTCGATTTAGGGACGTTGATCTTTATGCCCCATTTACGATAGTACTCGTAAAGCTTGGCAATATGATCATCCACTTTCTTTCTCGCCAATTTGGGGGATTTGGAGTGCACATAAGTCAATGAGTCATCCGCGTAGAGAAGAGTCGTGATTCCTCCATTATTCTGCGGTTAGTCAAACGTGAACATATTGAAGAGGAATGACCCGAGTACTGAGCCTTACGGGACGCCCGCTTTTATGTCCTTATGGCTTATCTGCGCAGATATGCAATTCTTTATTTCCACAAAGAATTGTCTCTGAGATATGAAGCTATTTATCATCCGAATGAGGTATAGTGGGAACTGAAATCCAATCAGTTTGGAGATAAGACCTTTTCCCCAGATCAAGTCGAAGGCCTTCTCAACATCAAGAAAACAGGCCACAGTATGAGTCTTTTTATTAAGAGCTTGGGTCAGATCAGTGTGAAATTTTAATAGTGGGTGCAGAGTGGAGTGCATAGCCTTGAATCCAAATTGCTGATGCTGCTCCATTTCCTTCTCCACGCAAGTGTAATCAATGTTTTTTTTCACTAATCTCTCCAGAAGTTTTCCCAAGTTGGAGATTAGTGTAATCGGTCTGAATTCCGAGATGCATTTAGAAGATGCCTTCTTCGGAATTGGTGTTTTGATCTTCAAAGTCGGGCTTCGCTCCTTCTCTGCTGGAAATGTACACATATTTTTCAGTGATACTGATTTCTTCGACGAATTTCTGTATATCTACTTTCATTCACGATCATTTTCCCGTCAAAATAAGAGCAAAGCGCATTTATATTTTTGAGGCAAGCCATTCCCTTTAACTCGTACACGAATTCGTCTATTTCTTTACTATTTTCCACACTCTCGTAGACCCACTTTTCGTCATCACAGCGAGCTGAAATTTGGTACACAGGTTCATGTCGCGTGACAATTGAATCTGTCAATATTTGAACCGGAAATTTACATGGAAAACCCGGAAAATCGGGAAAAATCATTTGAAAATTTGGTACAAATTTGATTAGTGATAAATGCGTTTCAGGATAAATGTAGAGTTTTCCGATTTTTCCGAAAAATTTTCCGGAATTTTCCGACTTTTCCGGAAAATTTTCCGGTAAAAAAGTTTTCTAAATTGTGCAGGATCAAGTTTTCTATCAACTGGCATCAATACTTTCTCTCCGACAATGGTGAAAACTTGCAGAAAAAATCGAGGTAAATTCATGTAAAACGCTTTTCCGGAGTTTTTCCAACCAAGGAAGCGTTTGAGCGTTTTGCAACCTAAGACAAAGTTGTATAAAGTTGCATAAAGTTGCTTTTATGGAAAACTCCATGGAAAACCCGGAAAAGCGGGAAAATCATCGGAAAAATTTTCATCTATATGATTAGTGATAAATCTGTTTCAGGAAAAATGCAGAATTTTCCAATTTAGTTAACGTGAAAAATGCAGAATATAAAATAAGTAAACGAGTTTTCAAATAAAACTGAGGCCAAGTCGCATGAAAAAGTAGAAAATAAACTTTTCTTCACACACAGAGGTGAACTCAGATTTTATTCGCTGACAATCACTGGGATATATTTCAGTATGATCAGTCAGAGGTTGACTCAGATTTTTTGATTGGGACATTTCTCTTGAATATTCTTTCTCTTCATGAATCAAATCACTTATTACCTCTGATTGATCATATTGATCGGTGATTGTCAGTGAATAAAATCTGAGTCCACCTCTGACTGATCATACTGAAATATATCCCAGTGATTGTCAGCGAATAAAATCTGAGTCCACCTCTGTGTGTGAAGAAAAGTTTATTTTCTACTTTTTCATGCGACTTGGCCTCAGTTTTGTTTGAAAACTCGTTTTTTACTTATTTTATTAAATCTTTACATGTTCTTCAAAAGCCTCATCTCTTTCTACACTTAATAAAATCTACGGATTCATAAATGGTAGAAAAAAAAAAAAAAGAAAAGAATAAAATTTCTAATCAGTCACATTCGAAAGCTCTATATTTATATCATCAGAAAGGCAGGCCCAGCAAGAGCGTGTTTGTCTTCAATTAAAGTCGTGATTTAACAGTAAACTGTAATTGAAATGTAATTGAATGCAAGTCATAAAATTACTAGTGGTGTATGCTACCACCGATTGCATTTTGTTGCACAGATAGCACAGACTTGCGCTTTAACTGCATATATAGAAGAACATAGAAGAAGAACAGGGCTCGGTTGTTCTCCTCAAGTGTTAAAGCAGAGACAAGAAATGCATGAAATAGGAAGATACATATGCATAAATGGAGTCCAGAAATATGTTGCGTTGTCGATTAAATCGCATTCTGACGATCAAGTCACGAAGTTCATCGTGAAAATAAAATACAAATAAATTCTAACGGACCGTGTGATCTCATAGAGGTATAGGAAAGCAATATGAAAAGCCGCTAAACTAAGACCTTGTTGAAGTAGGTACTTATAGTGACCTCCGCATAGTAGCTATAGCTGAAAGGAGATGGAATTTTGTTTAACGCCTTAATATGTCTCCTCTGCGCAAAAACACTTGATCATGTCGAAAATAAGCTGGCTGCGACAATTAAGTGGGCAACATTATGGCATCAGCTCAGCAGAAGGATCATGGTTGCTTGCTTCGCTAACCGAAGTAACCATTTATAATTGTCTTATGGGCAGGCGCACAGTCATCGTCAACTTGTGTAAAGATAATCTCTAAAGAGGAATATAGGTGCTCCCGGTTTATGTAGAACTGCATCGTTTTCTTTCCGCAGTTACTAACTACACTTCGATGAATATCAGTTCTTGAGATTCTTAAAATGCCTTCATCTTTGCATTTGTTACTATTTTTTTTCGGTTACCGTTAACTGTGCGCAAATATAAAACCTTTTTTTAACGATTTTCTTAACTGATATCTCATATTATACCTACTGATGAAGGTCTTGATTAAAGGTGAAACATCTGAACCATCTCTTGGAAATTTATATTTTTCATTTTTGTTGTTTGTTTGTTTTTGTTTTGTTTTTTGTTTTTCTTTTCTTTGCAGACTTTTTTAAATCTCAACAATCCGCCGACAGGCTGCCGGTTTCATGGAATGGTGCATTTTGTCGTTAGTTAGTTTGCGCATAAATCTATAAGTAAATGAGGCGAACAGTGTGTTTGACGTGCGTCACTTTATTAAGAGCGGCGGCATGTTGTCCTTCATCGGATACTGTGACAGTAGGAAACTGAAAATTTCCTAATAGCAAAATTCGTTCGTTTTTTCTTTTTTAATTTTTTAAATTCATCAACATAAGCACGTCGGAAAGTAGTACTCTTCTGATAAAGGTTGACAAGATCAGGGGGCCCGGTCTAAATGGGGCTTTTTTTAAGCTTGTCTAGCTTGACTAGTTACTTACTACGTAAATAAAGTAAGGCGGAAATTTAAAAAGGGGAAATTATAGTCGAGTGTGTAAGTAAGAAGAGAGGTGTAACCTTGTTGCACTTGACCCATTATTGATGATGATGTTCTTTTTGAAATTAACATTTGAAGTAAGTTGCAATGATGATTTTATTTTTTTCGATTTATTTAGAATTGTTGCTGAATCCTGTTTGTGTGTAGCATGAGTTAGCGGGGGTGGTTATCAATTTTAGACATTAAGAATTTTGTTAATTGTTTTAAGTGAATTCGGGGAAATAAATGAATGTCAAACGTGAATGACTTGCTCATTTTTATAATCTATAGATCAAATCTCATAGGATGTAGGGTAAACGGATCAATTCGCGTCCATTTAAGGAAATTCCATTCTTACAAGAACGGTTCTTAATAGAATTTACTTAATGTCGATGTTTAACTTTTTGTAATAACGGGCTTTCCAATAAGAGGTGTTATTTTGATATTCAAAGAAAAATGCCATTTTTTGAGATAAATGATCGAATCTTTATTTCATTATAAACAGGAAGCTATGCCGTTAATAATGGAAAATAACATCAGCCAAATGACTACCATGACCACGCCTACATGACCATATCCTTTTCATGAAATTTTCCATAACCAAATCGCAAAGTGGCTGCCCTATGTCCTCGATAGCCTCACGAATTTCATCTTTGAGGTCTTGAATCGACGCTGGGCTGTTGACGTAGACCTTCTCTTTCACGTGGCCCCAAAGGAAGAAGTCGCAAGGTGTTAAATCACAAAATCTCGGTGGCCAATTGTGATCACCTCTTCGAGAGATAACACGGTCCGGAAACTTTTCCGGTAAAAGATCAATGGTTTCGTTGCTTGTATGGCACGTAGCGCCGTCTTGTTGAAAGTAAACGTTGTCCAGATCAATACCATCCAATTTCGGCCATAAAAAAATCATTAATCATCTGTCGATAGCGCAATCCATTCACCGTAACTGTTGCTCCAGCCTCATTTTCGAAAAAGTAAGGTCCAATGACCCCGCGGGACCATAAACCGCACCAAACAGTCACACGTTGCGGATAGAGAGGCTTTTCAACAATAACTCTTGGGTTTTCCGAGCCCCAGATGCGACATTTTGCTTGTTGACGAAGCCATCGAGGTGGAAATGGGCCTCATCACTCAAGATGAGTTTTCGATGGAATTCCGGATCATTTTCATGCATTTCAAGGACCCAATCAGCAAAGACTCGACGTTGTTGATGATCGGCCGGCTTGAGTTCTTGTGTTAACTGAACTTTATAAGCCTTAAGACCCAAATCTTTATGCAAAATACGATGTAATGACGTTTGTGGAATGCCTAATTTCAAAGAACGACGAGGAATAGACAAACCTGGGTTTTCTTCAACACTTTCGGCTACAGCAGCAATATTCTCGACTGTTCTTGAGCGACATGCACGGGTTTTATTCTTCACATCATTAACTTGTCCCGACAGCTCGAATTTTTCTACCAATTTCTGTATTGCGGTCCGACAAGGTGCTTCACGACGACCCAAAAATGTTCAGTTTTACGAACCGTCTCTGCCACATTTTCACCATTTTTATAGTGAATTTTAATAATTTCAGTGCGTTGTTGAATCGTGTATCGTTCAATTTTTATTAATGGCGTAGTTTCTACTTGTCAAATGTCAAAAAATGACAGCTCCAAAAGTGACATCTACCGAAATAGCGGGCTAATTAAAATAACACCTTTCATTGGAAAACCCTTTACTATAGTAAGCGGAATATTTATCTTTTAATTTAAATTAAAAACTCAAAATATTTATCTAGTTTGCATCATAATTGAAAATATCAGTGTTTGCGGAAATCACCAGTTTCCATCCAGTCTAAGCCATTTTGCGTCCACTAAGTTGCCAATTCGTGTCCAGGTTAAAAAAAAAAAAAAAACTTATAAAAACTGCTTTTATATGGGGATGTTAAATAATTGTCGTTTTGAAAGCAACGAATTTATTACGTTTTCGTTATTCCTGATTTGAAAAGTAATTAAAAAATAATAATAATAATAATAATTCAATTCAAATTGGGTTGTTTTACATAACAGCATCTTTTCAATTTTATTAAATTAAAAGGAACAATTCAAGAAGGAATTACTATGTCCTGTAATTCAACGTTTTATAAATTAGAGTAAATTTTTTGCCTTAAAGCTATATTTAGTTTAATATACATTTTAGCCAAGCTTGAAGCTCTTGGTCTCTCCTCTCCTTTTTGATTATGGATTGATAGTTTTTGATCTGGTCGCCTAGATGGTGTTCCATCTGAAGCTCAACTTAAAAATGCCGGTGTGCCCCAGGGCTCTATTATCTCTCCGTCTTTCCTCTTAATTTTCATTAATGATCTGCTTTCCCTTACTTTCAATCCTATCCATAGTTTTGCCGATGACAGTACCTTGATTTCGCTTACTCCTTTGATACTCATGCAGACTTCGAGGGAATGTCACATGTGTTAAACGAGATTGAGTGATTAGATCATTGAACAACGATTTTGACAATATCTTCGCTTGTGCAAAGTGATCGCGTCGAATTTTATGCTCCTAAGATCCAAGCATCTCATCTTTCAAGATCATCACTTAACCACTCCCGTTTCTTTTGATGGAGCATTAATTGAAAACATTAACATCTGGTGGTTGTAGCATATGTGTTGTGCTAGGAGGAAGTGTGTATAAAATTATCCCGTATGCCTGAAAAACTCGCATAGCTGCAATTTTAAATGGGATTTGTGGCCCTCAACAAAGAAGTTCACATGTTTTTGAATTGAATCCCATTCGCGATATATTCTCATGCAGCCTGACTGAGAACGAACTAAAAATCCGGCTTCTGGCATGGCTATTGACTACATCTCTAGGTGTTTGTACGTAGAAAAAAACAACTGTTCCTTCAAATATGTCTCCTGCATTCATCTTCTTTATATAATTTTGCAGCTCATCTAAAAAACGTATCTCTTGCTTCGGTTAGGCCTTTGGGATTTCGATGGGCTAGCTCTGGATTGCATTTCATGAAAAGGTCATACCAATATCGCCCTGGTCGACCATTTTTGAAGGATGTGTTCGTGCCATCACCTTGTTCATTTTTTGGGTTCTGTACCCGTAGTAAGCCTCCGCTTTTCGACTGTCTGTCAGTCAGCTGTATCTCATGAACCGTAATAGGGAGACAGTTGAAATTTTCACAGACTGAGTAATACTATAGTTGCTATAACAACAAATAATGAAAATAAAAAACTTATCATAAGATAAGAAGTACATGTTGTTAAATCTTGTACGATGGTACGGAACTCACAACACTTAACTGGTTTTTTCTTCGATTTCCGTTAAAATACTTTATGGTTTATCTTTCAGACAATTTATCCTGTAATGTCTTTTGGAATATTTCATTTGATGCTGGATGCTGTTCTAAGAGAAAAATTTTCCTTGTCGAATGTCTCACAATACTTCATTTAGTGTTGTAGCAGTATATCCTTGCATATTTTCTTGTATGCAATGCATTAAAACAGACTAATTAATGAAGAGCTGTTTGTAGGCCGCAATTTGGGGGCAAGGTAAAAAAATGCAGCTCTAATTTGTGGGCACCAGTACACACGAACTGGCTCATGATAGTAATCCGCCACTAAAATTAATGTGGTTTTTCCAAAAATTCACTTAAATTTCAAACAATATTATATTTATTTGAAATATAACGACTTAAAAAACGTAGTCCCTTACAGTTTACTCATAGCACTAAGTTAAAAAAAATATGTTGCAAATTATTTTGTTTTTTGCATGTCCGTCTGCCTATCTATCCGTTTGTCCGTCCATCTGTCTGTCCTCACGATAACTCGAGAGCGCGTTTTAGAGAGCAGAAATTTTGTATCTCTAAAATTGTAGATTTAAGTTCGAAAATAAATCTGTTTATTGAGCTGCTGTAGGTTACTCTAGAAGAGAGTAACCTAGATCAAGATTTGCTGTTCCACCTTTTCCGAAGGTGTAACAAAGATTCAAAGATTCAAAGAACTTTATTGAGGCTTCATAGCTTAACATTATACATGACGTTTGACATCTTAAGATTAGAAATGGCCGACTAAGAGATGTCTGGCTACGTATATATATATATTGTTGACGTAAGGCTGAGTTCCTTATACAAAAAGTTCAGTGAAGGTAGACTTATATAATGGTCTATAAAGAGTTAATGTCTAGAGTAAGTTTGCTCCCGACTTACATTCCGAAGGTGTAACTTAGAGCAGGCATTTGACAGTTGTAAATTGTGATGACAGTTCTAATAAAAATTCAAATAATTGCGTTGTGTAAAAAATAAATTTCTGGACTATTCTAGTGGAATAATTCAAATAATGCCTAATTGTGTTTTTGTGTGTTAAAAAAGGGTTTATTTTTGGTGACAGATCTCAGAAAATTTGTGTTTCATGAGTTGTCTGCTCTTTTCTTCTCTACTTTTAATTTGACAGTACCACCAAAGTTGAGCTGCTCTGCTCTGAACTTTGTTCGAGTTCATTAAACAGACCTTATGAGACAAATCAGGTAACTGCTTCGTAAGGTCTCCATATATAAATATCATCTGAGCTGAAAATTAAATTCATAGGCTCTATAACAAACAAAACTAAAAAATCCCTCTAATACCGAAAGCATATATTTTCCCCCCTCTCCCACCTATACAGTTTTTTATTTCTAACACTTCAACTTCAATCTCCTGTTACATTTATCACCACGAATTAAAAATCACCATGTACATGACTACAGGAAAATTTGTTGGTTTGAGACCTCCCAAGCTCTGGTGATAATCCTACGCTAGTTCTTGCATTTTCTTACACTTCTTTTAAAATGAGAATTCACTTCAAAGTGAGTTCTAGTGATACTATTTGGCCCTGATTATCATGACTATGTCATTTGCCTGTATATCCCTGATAATCACAGTCGGAGTTATTTTGCTCTTTCCGGAGTTTATATACAAATAGATAGACAACTATTTCTTGAAAGTATCCTCTGGCGGCCACCACTATTGCTGATTCTTCTTCTAGGTTGCCTATCATTGATCAGTTGCTAAAGTGCTGCCATATCCATTTAACCGTATTTGCATACTCTTTTGGTAGCAGGACTTTACATATGAATTCAAAATAGGTGTTATCAAACAGTTACATTTTCGAATTACACTCGTTAGGTGTCGATTCCCACATTAGACCAGTCGCCTTCAATTGTTGGTCTTACCAAGGGAATCGATGTCGCGCTACGTTCATACTTAAACACTAGAATAGAGCACATTTTTATGAAGAATTACGCTTGCATGGTATCCATTCGTCAGATTAGACCAGTCGCCTTCAATTGTTGGTCTAAACAAGAGAATCGATGTGCGGACATGTTCATACTTAAACACTACAATATAGCACATTTTTATGAAGAATTACGCTTGCATGGTATCCATTTGTCAGATTCGACCAGTTGCCTTCAATTGTTGGTCTAGCCAAGAGAATCGATGTCCCGCCACGTTTATACTTATCACTAGAATAGAGTACATTTTTATGAAGAATTAAGCTCGTATGGTATCCAATAGTCTGATTAGACCAGTTGCCTTAAATTGTTGGTCTAACCAAGAGAATTGATGTCCCGCCACGTTCATACTTAAACAATAGAATAGAGTACATTTCATAAAGAATTAAGCTCGTATGGTATCTATTCGTCAGATTAGACCAGTTACCTTCAATTCTTGGTCTAACCAAGAGAATCGATGTCCAGCCATGTTCATACTTAAACACTAGAATAGAGCACATTTTTTTTTGAAGAATTACGCTTGCATGGTATCCATTCGTCAGATTAGACCAGTTGCCTTCAATTCTTGGTCTAACCAAGAGAATAGATGTCCCGCCATGTTCATACTTAAACACTAGAATAGAGCACATTTTTTGAAGAATTATCCTCGTATTGTATGCATTCGTCAGATTAAACCAAGTACCTTAAATTGTTGGTCTAACCAAGAAAATTGATGCCTCACGTCACGGTTTGTTAATAGTGAATTCATGTCTGAAAACTTAAACCACATTTGTGAATTAAACTCGTTAAACATCAATTTACCAGTCACTTTCAATTATTGGTCTAATTAGGAGAACTAATATCTCACATCCTGTTTATATGTATAGTATATTCCCCTGAACACTAGAACAGATCACATTCTAGAATTAAACTGAGCAGTTGAAAAATAGTCTAAATGAAAATAAAAAAATAAAATAATTTACAAATTTACAAAAGTTCATTTAAGGTACTTTTACATTTTTACACTTTCTATTCAAAAGGTAACTGAAATATTAACAAATAAATATCCAAGAAAATTTTATTTACATATAGAAAGGGATTACAATTTTCACTTGAAAAATGCGTGCAACTTTTCGATGTAACTTTCTCTGGCAGGCATAGAAAAACTTCAACTGGTTTTTTCTTTCGTATTTTTGCTCGAGAAATGTATGACACACGTCAATCATCTCAATCATCATCATCATCGCACACTGAAATTGAAAGTTGTGCGTGCAGTAGTAAGACCTTCATTAAAACAGCTCCTAGCGCTTAGAGGATTGATAAAAATTCCATAAAATGAATGAAAATTGTTTGGCCGTTTACACTTTCACTTTTTTCCTTAAAATGGCAATTCGAATATACTCGGCACGCTTAGAGTGGGCCGCTGTAATATAGGAACAATAATTCTTGGCTCATCGCAAAATTGAGCCGGAATAAGTGTTGTAGCGGAGTGAAAATTTCACCTGGTCGCTAATTGGATTGCCCTTAAGAGGTATTATTCGTCGTGTAATGTCTTAAGATTTTGCAGACCAGCATAATATTATAGTGAATAAAAGTTAGCAATCACCGTACTGGTCGGAGATTGGTCTCTTTTCCACTGTCTACATGTATGTACATACTACGTACATACATATCTTGACTGTTATGTAAGCGAAGATTGATTAACGTTTACAAGCAACTGATCGATCTATACTGTACTAAGTATATATCCTAGACGGGTTTTTTTTTTTTTTTTTTTTTTTTTTTATACTGAAGGAATGCTAGACTACATACATATATTCGCGATGCTAAGATAACCGATGATTGATAACATGTTGGGTCTATGCACAGTACCTACTTTACATATGCACATATGTATGCTAGGCTAGTTAAGCTGCGTTCGATATCGACTAAAAAGGTTAAAGTGTAGTTTTGCAAAATCAAATTATGAAATTTCAAAGCAATGCGCCCGCAGCTAACTCTAACTAACTAATTTAATTCATCTTCGTGCGAGAAGTGTATACCACTAAATTTTTAAGTGAGGGGTTCGATCTGATTGACGTTTCAAATAAGGTTTTCTACAGAAGTTAATTTACCCACGTTAATTCGATGAAATTCATTAAAATTTTAGACACTTTCAAAGGACTCAATATTTGATTCAGAAATGTATATATATAGCAGTTTAAGAACGGGGGCCAACTAATTGGAAAGGGCACACACTTATGAATATGTGTGTGTTTGTAGTTAGTTACTATCCTGATTGAATTTTATATGTACGCAACGAAAGTAATTCAGTCACGATTTAAGTGTTGTTGGTTGTTACTTTGACACACTTTCGTGTGGATTTTTGTACCTCTGACATTTTGAAGAGTTGTAAATACCACACGGTTCCCACTTGTGTCTTTATTGTTTTTATATTAAGCCATGGTAAGCAGCAGCATATACAATTTTGTCGAGAGCTGTTTTTGTTTGTTTGTTTTTTGTTAGGCAATTGATTCCATTGACGGAAGTGTATTTTGTAAGTCGTTTATTATTGGATTTGTTGTGGGTGACACCAGCTTTACTTTATACATTACTCGTCGGCATGAAATAATGAAATTTGTTCAGGAATTATTATGTAGTTGGTGTTGTTTTTTTTTTTTTTTCGTATCCAGCAATATTTTGGAAGTTATTAATCAATGGAATATTATTGGCATTTGGTTAGTAAAGTATAGATTAGGTAACATAAATAATAAGTTTAGTGAAACACTGAGTTAGAATAATTAGAATGTTCTCAAGGCTGCAGTAATACTTCTAGAGGTAGATGTACATTTGTTTTTTTTTTTTGATAAACTAAAATTAGGTATAGCAGCAGTTTTTTTTTTATCGTGTTAAATTGCAAAACCACCTATGACGTGTTTTAGAGTGTATGGATGTCTTTGAATTATCGCTAAAATAGAAGTGCAAATTCATCCAGACACACATAAAAATAAACAAATCGTCCATGAAAAATAAGATATTGCTCAGGGCATTTTTACTGTATATGTTAATAATTTTAATCTGTCGATGCTAGGAGACTGTGGGTCTAGAGTAAAACAATTTCTGTCGAAGCTATTAAGTTCCTGAGAAATCGAATTAATTGGACATGTGCTCTTTAAGTATATTGCTCTAGCGATTAAAAGAGACGAGTGATTTGGTAGCGACTTTTTCGAAGAGCTGAAAGAGCTGTAGGGTATAAAAGATTAAAATGGTGAATTCTTTTCATCTGAACTGAATCATAACTCGTTCGGTTCCTAAACCTAAAGTGTTTTCTTCACTACACCGACACAGAACTGGTTCCGAACGTATGTTTTTTTTCACGCAGCTTTACGTTTAGTTTCTCTACCGGCTTTAAACTTTCTTGTTCCATGATAATTTGTGGCTTCGGTTCGGAACTAAACGTCAAATCAAAATTATTTGTAATCAAAGCGTAAATGTGTGGATATTTTGTTAAAGTACAATTATTTTATTAAAGTCGTTTATTTTTTTTTATTAAAATCATAAAGGACGAACAATTTCGGATATTCTATTTTCTTGCATTGTTTTAAGTTTGTTCCCGTTCGGCACAGGGCTAAGTTCAGTGTAGATCTGACAGATTCTGGTTAAGTTCAGTGCCTGTTCGGTTTTGTGGAAAAGTCACCATTAGTGTAATGAATAAAGAATCATCTTAGAGCCACCTCCTCTCTTTAACCTAAAAAACATTAAGTTAATCTCTCCATTTACATAGGATGAATGATGATAGCTCTCCGTTATGCTTTTAAATAATATCATATAAAATATTTTCTTTGTTTAGTTATATAATTTCTGTCAAAATGATTCATCTTTAAGTCTTCAAGATCTCATTAGACAATGGGTTCCTTGGTATGTTTCAATTAATGTATCAAATTGCCGACATGTTGATAACTCATCATGTATTAGAAAGGTCTTTTAAGCCTTAGTCTGTGATGTTTAGACTTTTCACTGCAGATTCTTTTATGGCAGCATTCCATTATAGTTTCATTAAGGTGTAAATTTACTACTATTAACTTAGTAGAATTCTTCAACTTCTGTATCCCTGCTATAGAGACTGGTAAGCAGATTGACTGGATTTATACTGATTTAAGTAAAGCATTCGACAGAATCAGTCACCACACGAACGCAAAGAATTATTTTTAGGGGTGTTCTTTCTGCTGAAATTAAGAATACTTCTGGTATGCCGAAGGGCAGTCACCTTGGCCCTTTACTCTTTTTACTCTTTATTATTTACATCAACGATTCTGGTTTAATTCTTTTGTTATACCGACGACGCCAAATTATTTCGTATAATTTCGAACGAAAACGATTGTGCGTTCTTTTATATTGTGACCTAGCCATTTTTCATTCTTGGTACTCAAATAACTATTTATTACCTTTGAATTCAGTCAAGCGCACTACCATTTATTCGAAAGAAGTGTTCATTGCAATTCGATTACTCAGTAGGCGGAAATTCATTAATTAGACTGGACAAAACCAAAGACTTGGGTGTTGTTTTTAACTCTCGGTTTTTTTCGAGGATCGTATACTCTCCATTGTGAACAGGACTAATGCTGCTCTGGGCTTAGTAAAATGATGGTACTGTGAATGTCACGACCTGCATGCTACCAAGCCTCTCTATTGTACTTTAATTAGACCAATATTAGTAATCCAGTTTTATTTTATGAACTTAAATAAATAAATAAATGAGTGAACTACATTTCTTTAGAAAGAAGTCAGGAACAGCACTGTGTCGATTTAGTGCAAAATCTTGTCAACAAATGGCAAAATCTTTCCAAGACTTGGCGATTCTCGATTTACAGTTATATGATATTTCGGTCAACTATCAATATCAAACCGAAGAATAAGCTCGTAGCCCTTCATTCTTTTATTTCAAGGTCATTCTCGTTATGTAGACTAGGTCTTTGTCTTTACCAAGTGAAATTTTCTGAACAAAAATTTCTGTAAAATGGTCTTGAAATCTGTGTATCTGGTCTCCTTTCTAGGGGCCGGAATCTGTAGCTCGAAGAATTGAGGTATTTGTGTGATAACAACGCTCATTTGACATGTAATTCTCTACTGGGAATTCTGTAACTCGGGGGTGTATATGACCCATGTGCAAAAAAAACTATTTATCGGCGATAAAAAGTCAGCTATGAAGCTTAATGGATTTAAAGTAAGCTACATCACTCGATTATCCCTTCCGCTTTCTATAATTTGATACCAAACATGACGTATTTTGGATAACATTTATGGGGGTGGTACAGTCCTCACCCTCAGAAATACCCAACTCCAAAAGTTGTTCTTTTCCTAGTCTATATATATCCTAAGTCCATCAGCAAAGAATCCGTTGCTCTACGACTCTCCCACACCGAGATAGGCGTCCATCACTATTGCGAAAAAAAAAAATGTACCGCCTTGAACCCTAAAATCTGCAAATTACTGTTATTCGAAATAAAATATAGGTTTTACTTAGTGGACCTACAGATACTGAACTTAGTGCTGGAACTTTTTGGTTTTTTTTTCCAAAGACAGGGTGACGAGAAATCCCAACACGGAGGCCAGGTCGGCCCATTGTGCTAATCTGCTAGAAAAACTCTCACCAAAATCTTTCTGTTCTCTTAATGAAGCGCATCACGTCAAGGTTAGGTAAGTTTTTCAGCTCATCCACAGATAGGAGGTCAGACCCAAGCATATCTAGCCTGCTCCAGGCAAAGACCAGACAAGCACACAGAATGTGCTCGGTTGTCCCAGGCTCTCTTTCCAGGCAGGCCAGACACTCAGCGAGCTGTGGCCGGTGATGTTGCCAACCATAGTTCTAAATTGTTTCCTTTCGAGTTCCAAGGGAAAGTCAGAGAAACTCCTATTAGGCCCATCAAGCAAAAGTTTTGTACACCTGCCTGTACTCAAGTTTATGCTTCATGAGAACACCGCTGCAACTTAATGCAACTCATTTTTGTTTTATATAATTTTGTATCCACTCCCACTCCAAATTTTATCTCACCCTCATCCTATCCGCTCAATTTCCCCCATATCATATTCGCCCCGAGTTTCTATTTTTTTTATACCTCATACATCCCTAACCTTCTCTCCATTCCCCCGTTATTCCAGCAAAACTCGAAAAACCTACCCCCTACATCTCTCAAAAGCTATATTACTAAAAAAAAAAAAAAATCAATTTATTTCGACGTGTCGGGATGTAATAGACTCATTCATGTACCTTTGTAATCGATGTAATTTTGATCAGTTTTCAAATTAAGATCAATCGATGATACTCACATTTACTTAGATTTGTGATCACTCTTGATCCCTTTCGTTATATGTATAGTTGTGTATATATTTACTGTGAAAATGTTCACTACTGTTTTGAATATTGTATAATATTATTGTGAAGGTATGAATTGTCCGGTTCTTGTCAGCCGATCTAGTAACTATCGAGAGCTAAAATTTCGTAATCTTGTGTGTGCGTGATGGCTGATAACAATGGGCCATCCCACACGAGTATTTTTGATGCAGTATGCAAACAGGTTTTCTGGGGAATAGGTGAGAAGAAACGAAGAGATATCTCTCTCTTTGCTTCTTCTCACCTCTTCCCTAGAAAACCGGTATGCAAGAACTCGTGTTTGATGGCCCAATCTCTCACGATTTTCTCTCAAATTTCTCAATTTTCCGTTCTGCAGAATCTGGATAAAATATACGTACTTTATTAAATCACCTAGATGTACACTCGCCGATAAATACTTTCCTCAAGCTATCTTTTTTTCTTCTTTAAATATATTCAAATACATATTTACTGGTTACCCATAGTTTAAACTACTCGTCACTAGATGGCGCATCCAAAAATTAAAATCTACATGGATTAAAAAAAAAATACAACCGCAAAATTAAAATTTTTATTTGATTTTAAGTAATTAAGTATGAAAAAAATTTCTACCAGAAAACATTAACAAACGTTTTACATATTTCCTTTTCAGAAATATACATAAAATCGTGCAAACACGCAAGGAAACTATCTGCTAAGGTAAGTACAAATTTAGCATAAACACTATATACATATTTATTATTCACATAAATATCTCACTTACTTCAGTAATTAGTCAGAGTTATGCATGTATGTATGTATGCCCAGTCGTTTTGGATTGCTGACTCTGTCAATCTTGTAAACATTGGTATTATCATAAAATTTAAATTTTGGCACGAACTATTTCTATGCAATTTCATGCGCTATAGACAAACATCAGGGTTGAATAAAATTATTTTTCGCTTAAGAGTGTTACATAATTCTTGTTGTGCTCGTTATGAGCTTTATCTGGTGATAGAGAATGGCCTTAAAGTGGTGAAAAATATTCGAACTATTCGAAATGTATAAGATACTTCAGAAATAATTAATGGCGGGGCTAGAAATTACAACAATCGACTCCATTACCTGCATACCTATATACATATATATGTATGTACGTACACGTCCCACATTAATCGTTTAATTTAATTGAAACCCACGCAAAATCGCAATTTTAAAGTAACTGGGCCAAACCCAATTCGATAGCTAAATAAAAACAATTGCGAAAAGTATAGCGCGCTAATGTCGACTACTATTAGAGACTTAACTGCCAGTTGGGTATACAATTTTAGATTCATCATCGTCAACAACCTGCTTGGTACATTGCACAAATTCCGACACACAATAGAAACGGAGCCTCATACATAGTTGGTGGGTATAGATAGGCTCTAAACAACGTTCATTCAATGCTAAATACATCTTGCAGCATAACGAGAAAATATTATGATCTCGAAAATTATGTTCTTGATAATCTCTGAAAACGTGTTGGGTTGGGTTTTTTCATTGGCAATAAAATGGCAAAGTATCGCCGTATTGTTAGTAGTTGAGTTGGTATGTATGTATGTATGTATTTAGTAGACTGCGCCGGCCTTTGGAGCTTAGTCGTTTGATTTTGTTTTGTTTTTTTTTTTTTTTTTTTTTGTAACTGTTTGAACGATGGCCAGAGAATTCAATGAAATACGTGCAGGTGTTTTTCTCCTCCTCATAAACTCAACCCGTGTAATAATTTCATTCGTTTAGCGCGCTTAAGATTCGAACACCTTGAATTTCGCACGAAATCGCTAGAGGAACGGTATTGAGAATGCAGAAAGTTGCATGCTCCTATTCTATTCAGGCTAATTGCATTGTTTAAAAGGGTTAAGATTGGTGTTTATCTGTTGACGATTAAACGTTATGATACTGTTGGATTAATGTGAATCGGTTGTATACCTTATACACACATATACGTTTATTATATAGTTTGATGTCGTGGTGAAACTGTTTAATATAGAAACGTAATTGTGTGTGTGTGTGTGTATGCGTCCGGGAGTGCCTATAATTAATTAATCCAATTTGTACAGACCGCTAATTGATCACGATTAAATTCATATATTTCTTGGATTGCGCAGTAAATAGGTATACAAAATATCAAGCCTAGCTGTATTTAAAATTCGCGACAGTTCAAAATTATTTTTTTGAAAAATTTGCTTATAGAAAATGCAATCCTCGGTGTATTTAAAATTTGCGACAGTTCAAAATTATTTTTTGAAAAAATTTACCATAGAAAAGGCAATCCTCGGTGTATTTAAAATGTTCGACAGTTAAAAAATATTTTTATGAAAAATTTGCTTTAGAAAATGCAATCCTCGGTGTATTTAAAATTTGCGACAGTTCAAAATTATTTTTTGAAAAATTTACTATAGAAAAGACAATCCTCGATGTATTTAAAATTTGCGACAGTTCAAAATTATTTTTTGAAAAATTTACTATAGAAAAGACAATCCTCGGTGTATTTAAAATTTGCGACAGTTCAAAATTATATTTTTGAAAAATTTACTATAGAAAAGACAATCCTCGGTGTATTTAGAATTTGCGATAGTTAAAAATAATTTTTTGAAAAATTTACTATAGAAAAGGCAATCCTCGGTGTATTTAAAATGTGCGACAGTTAAAAATTATTGTTTTGAAAAATTTACCATAGAAAAGGCAATCCTCGGTGTATTTAGAATTTGCGACAGTTAAAAATAATTTTTTGAAAAATTTACTATAGAAAAGGCAATCCTCGGTGTATTTAAAATGTGCGACAGTTAAAAATTATTGTTTTGAAAAATTTACCATAGAAAAGGCAATCCTCGGTGTATTTAACCCTTTGAGTAGTGAGTTAATATTTTTAGCATACACGTCCCTGGAGTGAGTTATTTTTGCATTTTTCGATAGTTTTCGCAAATTGAACGGAGTCTTCTTTTTTGTGGTGGGGAGAACGGTTTTTCGCAAAATTTGGTGTGCATGTTCGTATCGACGCCGCGTATCTTTTGGTCAAGACGGTTTTGCGTAGGGTATTTCTCTCCCGGCGGGGGAAGGGGGTAAAGTTTGAAATTATTTGGTTATATCTCCTGAACTAAGAGTCGCTGAGAGTTCATTGATGTCTTAAATTAGAACTGCAGTCCTAGGCTAAAGATAATATTAATTGGGTCACTGGGTGGGGTGGGCGAGGGAGGAGTGGGGGAAGTTAGAGGGATATTTGGTTTTTCAATAATAACTCAGCCATTTGACCTCGGACCATAGGGGTGTGGGTGCTCAAACTTCTTCTCAGAAAAAAACATGTTTGAATCTGTACTAGATTTTCCAAAACGTACCAGAACAAACTTTGACACCCTCTGTTTTTACAACGACATCATTCTTTATTTTTGCCCTTTTTCCCTATACGCACTTTTTTAGTACTTCTATTTTTTATATTCTAACAGAAGTACTAGATTTTTTGCACCTTAGATCGGCACTAACTCTGTAGGATTATCTCCAATCGCAAAACTGGTTTGACTGTTCGGCTCAGCTAATTACTATCCACATTTCGTTTAAGAAAATTTATTTACCGAGGGAACTTTTGGGTTGGTCGGTAGGAACCCCCGGTGGGGGGTGGTTCCAATTTGGCATGTTGCATATCAAATGAAAGGCCTCGCCGAGTACTATCCACTGGTATACTTTTTCTTTAAGAAGTTCTCAACATTTTATTGTATAAAAATAATTTTTTTCAATTTTATTTATTGATAATTGTATAGATTAAATTAGATAGATTAGATAGAATTAGATTAGGATTATATATACACTTTTTATTATACATTGAAATAATACGTCTTCATCATCACTTTGAACGAACAAATCGTCTATTTCACTATCACTAAGTCTTGACATTTTTGAGGGCTTATAATTATATTTGTTTGCACGTCACAGAAAATACAAAATTCAACTTTCGCGATCCGACTTCAAAGCGTGCTACAAAGACTGACCATATTCGAAATATGTGGCGAAGGGTTTGTACATGTGTGTGTGTAAAATAAGTGCATGTGCATTTCATTAGAATAAAAAAAAATTGTATTCCATGTGTTCCGAGTTTTGGAATCGTAATAATTCCAGGAAGGGTTTCGACGGCCGCACAAATGCCGAGATGAATATTTTTCTCGGAATAATAAACAGCTCACCCATATTTTTTCTCTCAAAAACGAAGCCGAACTCCATCGCAATTTTTTATACATAGATAGATAAGGCTTCTAACTTCAAAATAAAAATGTAAAAACAAAAATGCTAGATGTCCTCAATAGTAAATAATATTATTTTTTTGACAAAAATACTATTATTAACAAGAAAAATTTTTCGTTCGGTGCTGCTATATTTTTTTATGAAATATATAAAACATTAAACTTCATTTGGCATTTGAATTAGAAAAATCGGTTACTCCGTTCTCGAGATATGATTTTTTGAAAATGATTAATATGATATGATATGATAGATGTATGTGCCTTTCACTTACATAGTGATAAGACAGGAATTAGACATCATATCTTCCCTATAAGATTTCTTTAGCAAGTAGATATTCTTCCATTTATTTTGGCGTTTTTGAATTGAAGACCACATATGCTATGCACCATTATGTATATCACGCATTCACGATAGTAAAAAAAAACTGAAATTTGAAAAAAAAAGTCAAAACTTGCCTCACTTACGTACACTAAAAATACCTTAAAAGTTGAAAACAAGACATCTCGTCATGTCGCACAACTTTTTCAGCCTCTCCAACAGAGTAGCAGTCGAATAGCAAACAGAAACAGAAAAATTGTTGCCATTCTAAGTGAAATTCCTTAAAACTCGTCCCGCTTATGAAACACATACATTCCACTAGCAACAGCGGTGATCTCAAGTAAGTGCACATTGCGAAATTACTTGATCTCGTCAGAGCGATTGCGATTGCAAACATTGTTAATATAAATGAGAGTGGCTATAGCTACAACTCTAGCCTACAAGCTACATACGGCCAATGAAAACTATGTGCGAAAACATATTATACTCACATATATCGCGGTTCTTCAGCGCCTCTTGTTTTTACCTCTTTCGATTAACATTTTCCCAGACCACTTGAATCTTAAAGAGATTGGGAAATCACTGCCATAGGCCGTCGAAGACGACAAACAACATAGTCATGGACATCACCATTGTGATTGCAATGTATGTATATATATCCTATACTACTATGTACTACTGCTACAATGCATATGTACCCTATATACACATATTTCTTGGGTATTTCACATGTTTTGACTATAACAGAGCTTATCCGCAGTAATTTAATGTCCGAAAATTACCCGCAAACATGTCTACATGAGTCCAGCATGTTGTTTTGTTGCTAGAGCTAGACCCTATCGTATATAATCTTATGTATGCCAGCTATATCAGCTATATAAGTACCATTCTAGAGCGTATAGTCTTGTAGAAGCAGAGAAAAAATTTCCAGTATAATTGCGAATCGTCCGATTTGCTAGGCAATTTATGGCAGCCGATTATGATTATGGGTTGGATTAAGGCGCGATCAATGAGCTAGATTTATACTCTGTTCGAAATTGCGCATATGTATGTTGCGTAAATGGACTAATCCGTTTTTCTTTTATTATTTATTCCAACTGGATAGCAAAGTGGTAATTTTATGTACGGCACGTTGCAATGAATTGAAATTTTCTTGTTCTACATTTTTTGAGAGTATTTGAGTGATTTGAATATGAAGGTGGACTTTTCTACAATCGATTTTTGAAAGATTGACGGATCCATTATATCCCATGAGATATTTAGAAAGTAAACGGCAAGGTCTCTGCATTGAAGGTCACAACAAGGCCCATTGTTCATCCTCCATACTTATAAGCGATTGCTCATAGGCCCCAACTGGAATCTCGTACAAAATTCAATATTGGTACCCAACTCTCTTTACTGACTTAATATAGTTTTTCCAAGAGGTGTGAGCTAAGAAGTCTATAACCCTGTCCTGAGAGAGCCGGACAGTCTATCTGATGGATACAGGTTCATCAATAAATCTCATCCTGTGTAGATGACACTTGAGACAAGAGTGCAACAAGGTGTCTTGGTGCAATCCCGATTCTGGAGGGCGATGCCTCGGAGTCTGTAGCAAGAAGACGAGCAAGCTCGTCCACTTTTTCGTTCCCGCTGATATTGCTGTGCCCAAAATATCGAAAATTAACACAATTCTAGAGATATTACGTCTAGTTTCCACCGTCTGCAACGGTCCACATAAGGAGGCAAGATTACCGATTCCCACCAAGGAAGGTTGGGGAATGCGAATCAAAAGAATCTGAATTGAACAGCTTCGATGCGATTGATCTTCAATTGGTAGTAAAAGGACCAGACGGCCCTGGTATATTCCAGTATCGACCTAACAAAGGTGCAGTAAAGAAGTTTAGTGATGTAAGGGTCGTCAAATTCCTTGGACCATCTCTTAACAAAACTCAAAATTGAAGTGACCCTACTGACTATGTAATCGATGTGATCCTCAAAAGAAAGACGAGAATTGAGAATCACACTTAAATCTTTGGTTTTGTCGATTCTGGATAATGAATCTCCCTCCAGAATATAATCGAAGGGAATGGGGGACCTTGTGCAAACGAAAGTCATGTTTGTGCATTTAGCAATATTTAGAAGAAGACTAAAGGGTTTTCCAATAAGAGGTGTTATTTTAATTAGCCCGCTATTTCGGTAGATGTCACTTTTGGAGCTGTCATTTTTTGACATTTGACAAGTAGAAACTACGCCATTAATAAAAATGGAACGATGCACGATTCAACAACGCATTGAAATTATTAAAATTCACTATAAAAATGGTGAAAATGTGGCAGAGACGGTTCGTAAAACTCGAACATTTTTGGGTCATCGTGAAGCACCTTGTCGGACCGCAATACAGAAATTGGTAGAAATATTCGAGCTGTCGGGACAAGTTAGTGATGTGAAGAATAAAACCCGTGCACTTCGCTCAAGAACAGCCGAGAATATTGCTGCTGTAGCCGAAAGTGTTTAAGAAAACCCAGGTTTGTCCATTCCTCGTCGTTCTTTGGAATTAGGCATTCCACAAACGTCATTACACCGTATTTTGCATAAAGTTTTGGGTCTTAAGGCTTATAAAGTTCAGTTAACACATGAACTCAAGCCGGCCGATCATCAACAACGTCGAGTCTTTGCTGATTGGGTCCTTGAAATGCATGAAAATGATTCGGAATTCCATCGAAAACTCATCTTGAGTGATGAGGCCCATTTCCACCTAGATGGCTTCGTCAACAAGCAAAATTGTCGCATCTGGGGCTCGGAAAACCCAAGAGTTATTGCTCAAAAGCCTCTCTATCCTCAACGTGTGACTGTTTGGTGTAGTTTATGGTCCCGCGGGTTCATTGGACCTTAGTTTTTCAAAAATGAGGCTGGAACAACAGTTACGGTGAATGGATTGCGCTATCGACAGATGATTAATGATTTTTTATGGCCGGAATTGGATGGTATTGATCTGGACAACGTTTACTTTCAACAAGACGGCGCTACGTGTCATACAAGCACCGAAACCATTGATCTTTTACGGGAAAAGTTTCCGGACCGTGTTATCTCTCGAAGAGGTGATCACAATTGGCCACCGAGATTTTGTGACTTAACACCGTTATACCATCTTTAGTCTATTGGGAAAACTTTCCTATAGACGTCATTGGCTAACTTAAAATTTTTATCAGATAGCACATCCCGCTTCCATAAACTTTTTGGCTATTTACAGGGTGTTTCTTCCATGGTGGTATATAGAGCGGGAGGTGATAGTATTCACCTAGACGAACAAAAAATTGTATGGCAGGAGGAGGTACAGGGTGTTTAGAAATTATGCTAGGTTTACACAAAACACCCTGTATCTTAAATAGTAGAGGGTGTACGGTCACCGTCTAAAGCTGATTGAATGGCCTTCCCTCAACTGCCCAACCGGCCCCGTACTACTGTCCCCTGAGGAGTTATTCTCGTCTAAACTAAAAACTTCGGCTTTGCTTACATTTTTTTTTACTTTGACCTACTAGTCCCTACTCACTTCGTCCAAATTCACAATATATGTTGCTCTTGCCTAGAAATGAAACCGATTTTCCAAATCCTTTTTGCTAAGTTCATTGTGAGTTTTTTATGATTTTTTGAAACTATTACCAAATTCGTCGGCAGCGGGTTACAGAGTGGTAACCCGTGGTGTGTTACTTATATATTATTATAATAAAAAATAAATAAATCTTATATTCTACCATCTGTGTAGAATATTTGTACACAATCTCATCAAAATCGGATGATAATTTCAAAACGACATTCATATACACCAATGGGAAAAAGTTACTCATTTCCCGAATTCGGGTGTTCTGAGGGAGGTGGGGTAAATATTATCCGATTTGCAAAATTCCTTTTGCTAGTTTTTTTGTGATTTTTTTTTTTTTTTTTTGAACATATTTCCCTCCCCTTCTGATTAAGTTGCGAAATTTTATTTTCGACGCCCAAAATTCTGTCTGAAAAATTCATTTCGAAATATTTTTCTACAGCTTATCGACTAATCCAGTTTTTTTTGTTTTTTATGAATGCGCTTTTATTAAGAGATTATCTGTGCAAAATTTTAGGAAGACCCATTTTTCGCTATCTACTGGCGAATACGCAAGGTAATGCCACTTACAGAATTGAAAATCTATATACCTCCTCTATGATTGGCATCTTACCCGAATGAATTTGGCACTTTCGTTCAAATTCTGTTAAGCATTATCCAAGGGGAAAGCCTACAAAACCCCGGGCTCCCATACATTATGCACTATTTCGCTTTTGTTTGGTCATCTGGAGCTCCCACTTGCGTCACTGTCATTTCTAGTCAAGTCCTACTTTTACTATAAATTTGGACGAAATCGGTGATGACGAGTAGGGACCCTCTCTTTGTTAGATCAATTGTAACCTTTTCTCTTGTTGTTCACCAGATTAATTCTTACTCCAATTGGAATACTCAATGCTGCGAGATTTCACAGTATATTATTCAGTTTTTAGTATCGTTAGGCGATCAAATAGATACCATTAGCGAAATCTCGATTGTTAAGAGGAGTCAGTACTCAGCAAAAATTTCAATTTAGATGCCAGCGAGCCTGTAAGCAATAAAACTTACTATACGTAGGTTTGTGTCCTGAAAATATGAAAATACATATAAAATTAGCCTAGACCTAGACCACAAGTCACATTAGAGACATCTAGCGTAAAAGACAGAAACCCAACATGCGACAATTTAAGACGAAAATGAAAATTTACAGTTCAAAGAAATTGAAAGTTTTTAAAGAGAAATTAACTCTCCTAAATTTTATTTTGCACATAGTTGTTAAATATGCTATTTTGCTTTATATTTCTAAAACTTTCAACGAAATATTGCAATTTCTCGTACTATTAGAGTTAAACAGTTAAAAAATGCTCCACTATAAATGGAAAAACTCGATGTTATTTGCTAGATCTAGGCTTTATCTCTCTAAACTAGTCAAAATATAAAGAAATGAGAATACCTACTAAGAGGAATTTGATTTGAAAAAAAAAAATCAATTTTTAACATTTTTTACAAGTTTCCGAGCTAATATCTCCATTCCAATACATTTTTTTAAATTTTTCTCGACGTTATTTACTAGACCACTTCGTTACCTTTAATTTAAAATATAAATCGTTATTCTGCTACAAATAGTTCCCCAGAAATTCGCATTGAAAAATGTATGAAACTTGCAAATCTTGGTACTGACTCCTCCAGATTATTCATTTGCTATGAAGCACGCTCTGAAGGACATCTTGTCCCATTTATAAGTAGGATTAGAAACGATAGTGATTTATAAGGGAATTCCGTGTCACCTTTCAATTATTTTATTACAGTAGATGAAATTACAAAATTTTTGCCAAAATTAATTCAGTCCATAGTGTCACGCAAAACATGTTTATAAATACATGACATTTTTGTATGTAAAGCAAACATTTTAGATTTTTCATGAGTAACTTTAATTCATTTAACAAAAAATAAACTAGCTATAATAAAAATCATTTTTATTTATTGTTTTATAACAAAGGACAAATAATAGCAAAAACAAAATTTTTTATTATATCGACTTTTGGACTTAATCGATGGTTTCATCTTATCTAAATGAAATTCCCCGCATACAAAAAAAAAAAAAAAAACAAACAAACAAACAATAAAAAAAAAACACTTGGAACTAAAAGAGAAAATCAAAAACCGGTACCGCGGTGCAAAAGAAAAAAAGATTACATTAATTTTCATTAATTCCATTTTTTTTGCGTTAATTTAACTGATGTTTTCCAAAACAATTTCATATATTAAGAAAAATACGACACGAAAAGAAAGACTAGGAAAAAACCTGTAGGAAAAACAAGTTTTGTTGGGAATAGTTGACTTTGGATCAACACGCTCATCAGGTAATTTAAACAAAATTTAATTTTCATGTTTTTTTGTTTTTAACAACACCCCGATTCCGAATAAATGATCTTCTGAAAGGTTCTCATTATTTCAAGATACTTTTTATTTATAAGCCAGACAAAGCTGTCAAGAGTTGACAAAAAAATTTAATTGCCACCAATTTGCTTAAGTTCTTTGGTAAGTAAAAAAGAAAAAAAAGTTCTTGAGATTGCTGAACTTTAGTCATAAAATACATTTTTTGTTCACTGATGCTTGAGAATGTATAGTTTTCGTTTTCATAGAGGTATAAATATTTAATTAAATTAAGTAGATATACTTGTAAGTAAGTATTTTTCTATCAATTTGTAATCATAATAGATACACGTGTCTAAATTAATGCGCAATTAGATGATTTCAAGTTCTTTACTCCGATCAAATTAATGAGCATAATCTATATGGCACGGGTTGCTTTTTTTTTGTGCAGGAGCAAATTATAAATTCAGAATTTCTCGTACCACAATCAGACAATAATAATAAATATGTAATAGTATTGGATGTAGTAGATGTAGTCGCTATATGTATGTGTTTTTGTTTTTGCGTCGGAATTAAATCCAAACCCAAGCCTCGAACCCGGGAGTTTCATTTATGTGGTGATGATGTTTACTGCTATGTTCCGGGAGTTAGCTCCTAATGCCCATGCTTTAGGAGCATTAGTGTTCTGGAATTAACGCGATAAATTTTATTTTTATTTATTTTATTTTTCAATTTCTATTAAATTATATTATATTAAAAAGAATATTGACAATATAGTTTGTGATTTGCATTTCTTTGCATTTCTTCTTCTAATTTTTCAAATTGGCAGATGCACAGCGGAGCTCCACATTTATATTATATGCCAAATCTAGCACATTTTACCTCATTATAGCTATTATGAAGGTAGAAAATAATTTATTAGCGTACTTCAGTATTATCTGATTTTTGACGTATAATTTGTGACACACGGCATTTTAATGAATAGTTAGTACTAATGATTCATTAGATCATGCTGATATTAATTTTAAGAATACCTTATTATTATGTTTTTCCTTAATTGTGCATTATAAGTAAACTATTAACTTCACATTTATGCAGAAATTGCGTTTTTATCTAACATGGTTTGATTAATCACTTTAGGGGAAGACTCTGGTCGCGGTGTTCATATGGTTCTAGTGGCATAGTCGTCCCTACTCTTATCTAACTTAATCTAACCTGTCTAACAAAATTAATAAGTCAGTATTTTTGTTATAGAATTTTTTTTTTAATTTGACGTTTATTTTATTTATAACATAATAACCAAAGCGTTGAAACTAGAGTCCGATGGGTCTGGTTCTAACAAGCTCCGATGTGTCCAGAGCCATAATTCAGAATAAAAAAAGAAAACACCCAAATATAAGCGACGCTTTTGAAGAAAAAAAGAATAGGAAATACGGTGTAAGCACCTATACTATCTCAAAAGTTTAGTTAAAAAAGGAAAAACAGTATGTTTGTAAGATTTTACTGCAATTAAAAGAAATTAACTGATACTAGTCACAATTAGTACATTGAAAAAAAAAAACTGGATAAGTTGAATACGTCGTCGGTATGAACACAGTAAAAATAAATAAAAAAGCTAGCTCTATCTTATGATACCCTCTAGATGAATGCTCGTATAAAATTTCGTATGATCACCGATCTATGCAAGTTTGATTTTTGAAGTTGTTTTCCGCATATATTTCTAGAACGGTTCGTCGGACAGAAAAAATGACTATAAGGAATTTTATAGGATTATATATATATTCTGAAGAAATTTTTAGTACAATAAAAATGTTTAGGACTGATAGTTTTCACAGTATATATAAAAAGCCTAAATTTAATTTTTATATGGCAACAACAAGAAAGAGTTGCCCGATTTAGTCCATTTTTGAAATTTTATTTGTTATTATTATAAAAATACCTCCTTACCTTGTAAGCACGGCGTTATTTATTTAAGAAGTCAACATCGTTTTTAGATCTTTCCCTTGTTTCCATCAAAGCTTTACTTCATGAGAGCCCATTATTTCCCGATTGGACGAAGCTCCGGGTAATCTTGTGGATTTGCTTCTCTAGGCAAAATATTAACTTTATTTGTTTTATACCACTCTATTATTGTACAAGCGTAGTAGCACGTATCAAGATCAGGCCAAAATATTACAGAGCCTCTATGTTATTAAAGAAAAGGTAGCAAGTGTAGCTACAAACAGTTGTCTATGTATTTGTGTGGTAAATTCCTGGCTCCTGAGTCCACAAGTGTAAATCGCCTGCCATATCATATACCTATTGTTTGGGAAATTTGCTAACTTTCTTTATTGAAATTTATTGAAATTTCTGTGCACACTTCACTCTTTTTCATCGCCGTGTGGAACTCATGACCAGAGAATTGTTTAAATCCAGTTTCGTCATCTGTTATAACACAATTTGGTCAGGTAAAGTTCATACAATCTTTGAGCTCTCGGTTTTGCCCCACTTTTTTTTAACCTCCGAATGATCTAGAACTTGTTGAACTTTACATATACGACTTTAAGCTGCTCTTTTTTTATTAAATAACTTTTATTTACTCACAAAACCATGACTAAATAACTTTGTCCGTAACGGCGACGTTCGCGATGAAAAGGCCTTAAAGTTGGTAAACGTGAATGGATTTATATGGGGCTTTTTGATTTAGAATGAGTGAATGGGGAGCTTTCCGATGGGGTAAAAAAATTTAAGTTTTCTGGGGTTTCGAGGGGGGGGGGGAGGGAGGTAACTACACCCCTTGGAGTTGTGCAATTTGGGCCATGTGTGATATCAAAATAGAACTTTTGATGAGTGCTATTAAATGGCATTTTGCTTTTCTTCTGTAAGAAACTTTATAACCGACTTTTCTCACCCGAATCTCGTTAAAATGCGTGGCTTTCGAATATCTGTACAGAGGGGGGTGTAGATTGATGCGGGGACTAATTTTTCTTTTTAAACGCTTTAGTATAATGTTTTACATATTTCATGTGAACATTTTAATTTTGTATGTTTAACAATTATATGGGTTTTGATGTTAAAGAGATTTTTCATGTGAACCTTTTTTTGACATGGAAGTAGTTACATTCAAGTGCGAGAATCTTCTAAACTATTTACGACAGGGATAAGAAAATTACCCCACAACGTTCGCAAGAGAACGTGGATGCGAATTAATATGTAGGTATATATATGTCAGAGGGATTATGTACCGTTATATGAGTTTTAAGCGAAAATATAATGACTAAAAATTAGAAAATAAAATATATTAAAAACACTTTTGAATTAAATAACTTTCGTAGATAAATTGCACAAAGAAGTAAAAAAATATTGTTTTTCTTTCTAAGTGGTATACACAAGAAAACTTTCGTTGCAAAATAAGAAGTGCTACAACTCAGATTAAATCGTAAAAGTTTGGGCATGAGTTGCAGTTAGACAATTGTGATTATAGTTAGTTATGGCCCAAAATTTTAAGATTTAATCTGAGCTTGAAGCATTTCTTATTTTGCAACGAAACTTTTCTTGTGTATATCACTGAGAAAGAAAAACAATATTTTTTACTTTTTTGTGCAAGTTATTTATTTGAAAAGTTTTACGTGTTTTCCAAGAACACTGTACTTTATTGCAGGATTTTCCAAAAATTTGAACAAAATGAATTTTCTGATTTTTGTTTTTCGTTTCATAACATCTTTACCTTACAAGAATTAGGATATTAATGACTAACATGGGGATTACACGAGTCAGTAGAAACTCCTACTGACTAGTCTTTTTTAATTACTAGATTTCCGGCCAGTCAGTACCTACTGACTTTTACAAATGAAAATTCTTTAAAAAGCAGGCATTTCGTATCAGCAGAAACCGTATACTCATCAGTATGGCCTGGTTCCTGCCTGTCGTATACGCCATAAAGTCAACAGCCAAGCTGCTGGTCGATATGCACTTAAAATAACTTTTAGGTGTGAATTACATACGAGGCAAAATACTAATTATTTACTTGAATGCCTAGCAAGACTAGCCCTATGCGGAACTAGCTTTTCATAAAGACTTTTGCTATGAAATAAATTTATTACAAATTTAGTCAACATGACATTGACTGAGTTTGCTGCCAAATCCGTAGCTTGAGAACTGAGTGACAAAGACTCTGTTACAAATCAAAAATCTTTTATTGACTAGTCAATAAACTGTTAAACATAAAATTAAAATGGCCCAAACTGAAAATGAAAGGTGGATGCTAGTGGAAATTCGTGTTTATATTTCTAATATTCTCTCTTTTGAGTGGGAAATGCCTAAAAAGAGTTTAATATACATTGTAATGTTTATTTTTTTTTTAGAGAAAAATTATGGAATAAGGAATTCTGCCTTACAGAATTCTTACTTATAAAATTTAGGCCTACTTCTTTATGAATCTGCGTAATTAACCAATATAAAAGGATATATTGTCTCTTGTACAGTCCTTATACAGGATGTTGCCTCCATTGTGGTCAAGAGAGGAGGAGGTGATAGTACTCACCTAGGCAAAGAAAAAATTGTGTACTACATAGAGCGTAAGGTCTCGCACACCTCAACTGATTGTTATCTACAAAATGTTATATGCAGCCCACAATACCTCCACATACCAGCTATTGACAAGTTTGTTAAATTAATTATATATGTTCTCTAAATTGAGACTAAGAACTTGGAAATAATTACAAAAACAAAAAAAATTAACAATTTATTCGATAGTTTTGATATCGTAATTTTTCACGTCATTGTACAGGTGCCTACCTACTCAAAAATTCTATAGCCATAGAACTTCTATTAAAAGTCACTTCTCCTTGTTCTTGTTTTATATTCGCATAATAAATTCATTATAAAACCATTCAAATGTCATTGATGATGTTAAGAAAATAAAATCACTTGAATGCATGTATGTAAGTATGTATGCATTTTGCATTTTGCCAGCATGGTTTCTTTCTTTAAAGAGATTTCGCAAAGTATTTTCCCACGGTACCTACATGCGACAAACTTGTTCAAAGGCGTAAAACGAAGACGAAGACCAAGGGTTAGGTGGGGTCGTATTGCAACTAATGAAATTAAGTAAGATGCGCCAGGAAATTCGATAGCCAAGGAGCGTTGACAGAGGCAGGTTCGAAAAATCAATAGGAAATTTTATCCGTACGGTGACAAGTAGGTATTGAAAAAACAATATGGCGACAAGATTGAAGGCCTATAGAAGGCCTGTTTAAAGGGATTTTCCTGATTCTATTTTTTAAGGAAAATACATACATGAACCTGCCTACTTACTTAAATACATAATCCTATGTAGCACATTATGTATAGTATAGGAATATATGTATGTATAATATGCCCAGAAAATGTAGGTTCGATGGTATCGTAAATGAAGTGCACAAACAATTTCCATCATACACCACAAAACAGGAACATACATAAGAGTTGATGATTGTGTTCTTGAATTCTTTCTCATTATCTGATACAGTTTCTTTAAAAGCATGTGCATAAGCATAACCAGCAGATAAGCCGTTATTACAACGGCTACATACCTGTGTGAAAACCACGGAATTTACTTGAAATCTTTGTAAGTTTGGCTGATTCTTCACACACAATCTGGAAGAAATCGAAGTGGTCGGACGAGGCCATTATTAATGCATTTGAAAGCAATTTACACGATTACGGATCAACTAGTTATTAGCGAACTGTAAGAAGATGAGGAGAGGAAGAAGTTCTATCGGTCGGCGCTCAGTAGGATACTGCAGTTTAATGCACCTTTTATAATGCCGCCTCACTCAACGTGATTTCAATCTCAGGTGTGATTGCATGAATTCAAGATTTTGTTCATATTGTGAGCGCTATTTGCTATCAGAATCTATCAAAAATGATCACATTCTTTGCGCATGCTGAGTGAGTTGATTCTTATTAAGTTAAGTCAAGTCCAGAGAGTACATTATCACCATTAAAGGAAAATTACTTCGGTAATTCAAAACCAAAGATAATTGAAGATCTCACAGTGAAATAGTGAACTAGTCATGGTATTAGCTGGGGATGTTTGTAGTAACTTAGAATGAGATGTACATTGGCACTTAGACTTGGCATAATAAATAGCTACCAAATCACCTTGCAGAGCTATAGAATTTAATGTCCAGGCGCAGGTATTTTTAGATGTCAGGTTTTTATCGTTGTTGTTCATCTGCGTATGGAGGTAGCGTTAATAGCCGTACACTGATAATTATTATAAAAATGTTCTTATCGAAATTTAGTAAGTTTTTAAAATGGATTGAATTGATCACTACTAAAGTTATACTGTAGCATTTGCATAACATATCTTCCTTCATGTAAAGTATAACATAGGCTCAAATAAACTAAAATCAATATTCATCACCAGGAGATTTCCTGAACCGTGAGTTTCTATACGGAGGGAGAACTGTTTTCCATTTTCAAGACAAGAATAAATTTCATTTTAATTGTATAATTGAAAGCATAGGCACGACTTATAAGTTATGTGATTATTGTTTAACGCTTTTGACAGACATGAAGTATCGATACCTAGATATTCGTATCGGGATATTCTGAATAGCTATAGGTATTGGAGTACTCTTGACTGACAAAAAAAAGGGGATTGGTATGACAAACTATATACTTTCACATTTCAATTTAATTGACAGATTTTTAAGCATAATCAAGTTGAGATGGAAATTACGAATATAATAACTTTAATGAAGACTAAACAACAACAACAAACAATTGTAAATATACGATAAATTCAATATCTAGAGCGAAAAAAGAAAAAAAAATATTTGATTCTTCTTCTCCGTTTTCGCTTTCTTGGGAAAAATAATACAAACATATTTTTGCATAATTTGACCGATTATCATATTATTACTAACAATTAGATGGCGCTGCTCAAAGTTAAAAGTACCGATGATCAGTCTATATCCATCAGTTTTTTAGGGTATCAATACCTCCTCTATATCCACTAGTATTTTGGGTATATCTATTGGGAGTATTTGATGTCACACATGTTATTCAAACGGGGTATTCCGAATATCTAGGTATCGATACTTCATGACTGTCAAAGCAATAAGGATCAAGCAAAATATGAATTGGTGGTTGTGAAAATATAACGGCAATTTTCTCTGAACTGAAAAAAATAAATAAATTCAATATATGTACTATGGAATCACTAAAACTGGAGTAAAGATGAAAAAAATTGATTAGATACGACGTTTACATACTGGGGTACCGCAACTCTTGCTTGTTTTACTAAATGTTTGACATGTCTTCCTGTGGTAGGATACCCCATAAGAGGAAGGAGATTAGGGAAGGATTAGGGGACATGAGGATATCGCCAAACATATTAAATTGGCATGTTTATGTTAGGATTAATAAAATTACTGTCGCCAATAAGTTAATGAACATTTTCTAGAAAAGTTGGTTGGAAATGACATGTTGGTCGACAAAATTTGTTTTACACTTTAGATGGATGTTAATTAATATTTAAGGTGGTCTCGCAGAATCATGTAAAATTCTAAAGAATTTCTTTCTGCATAACTACATATATCTGGTGGATAGCTTTATGATAATGAAATGAAATTTCGATATGCTTATTCCAACTTTGAAATGATAAAAACTTGATCGTTATTGAAATATTTCCGGAAAATTGAAAAATAATTATACACTTTAAAATTTTATTGATCCGGCTGGAAGGACCAATTTACAAAATTATTATTATGTACGAAAAATCAGAATATTTTTTATTCGTGTGATGTATATTGGGAAAATCATATTTATACTTTTCTGAAAACGATGATCGCCAAGGTACTTAAGTATCTAAGTGATTTACGAAAGTGCATCCTTTTCTAAACCAACAACATTTTATAATTTATCAGGCTAAGTTAGAATACTCTTCAAAGTGGAATACTAACCAGATTTACTTCAAGTTTTTGCATTTCATTCGAAACAACTTCCTTTTATAATATTTACTAATGGTGAATTCTTTTCAACAAAACCGAACAGGCACTGAATTGAATCTGAATCTGTCAAATCTATACCGAACTTAGGCCTGTCCGGAACGGGGATAAGCTGAATACAAGAAAATAGAGAAACTGAAAATTTTCGTCCATTATGATTTTAATAAAAAAATAAACCACTTTAATAAAATAACCACACATCCATACTTTGATTAAAAATAATTCCGATTTAACGGTTAGGTCCGAACCGTAACCACAAATTTGAGTGAAGTAAGAAAGTTCAAAACCAGCGTGGAAACTGAATATAGAGTCGCTGTAGGTTAAGAACTAAACGATTGAGACGGTTCAGTTCAGGTGAAAAATATTCACCATAAGATTTCCTCGGTTCGAAGCTTTGGGAATAGATTTTCTTACATAGTCTTACGTTTAAAGCGTTAGACTCTTTTACTTTTGAGTTCAAACTGGTTTGGCGCTGTGTTATTGTCTTGAAGCAACTGGCCGAAACAAGGCAGGGTGACGCTGATTTGGGTACCAAGATATGAAGGCATTAAGATTAACGAGATTGCAGACCGCGTTGCAAAGAAAGGAGCGAAATCTCTGTTAATTGCCCCGGAGCCTGTCTTTGGACACCCAAAACGTCACCTTTCAGCTCAGATCAGGCTTTGGGAGGACAGAATTAAAAAGGCACACTGGGAAAATACCCCGGGGCTAAGACAAGCAAAGTAGTTTATAAAGTATTCACAACAGAGGACAAAAGCATTCCTCACACTCAGAAGAAAGGAACTAAGGCTCATAATAGGTCTATTTACTGGACACTGCCACTTCGATACCATCTTAAAAAGATGGGTAAGGTCGCTGATGAGACCTGTCCCTTCTGTATGGAAAACGATGAAACCGCTGAACATGTTCTGTGTGACTTTGAAGCTTGCCGCATAAGGCTAATATATCTAGGAAAGGCATTCCTATTGTCAGGTGATGTCAGAAAAATGGCCCCAGAATATCGTAGGCTTTATTAGAGACCTTAACTGTATAAGTTCAAATGGGCGCCCTAGGTCACGTAGAGGTAATGTCACAACATATTTTGTAGGTCGTAATGACTAGAATAGAAGTGAGAGTACTGTCTGCGTCCCCTATAAATAATAATAATAGTATTGCACTTGAACTTTATGGAAAAATACCTATTTTGTTTATGTTTTACCTTTCCTCAGTTAAAAAACAGTGGAAATGATAGTTTGATGATGTCAGGTCTGTTGAATATGGTGGATGGGATAATACATTCCCAATTCAAACTATAAAAATCTTTGACCGAAGATAATAATTTCATGTGGTCTATCATTTTCATGATGGAATATATCACCTTTTCGGGTCACCAGATCTGAACGCTTCTCTTTGATCATGTTACAAAGATTAACAACCATGATAGCACAAAAGTATACTAATAAAAAGATTAAAAATTCCCTGATAGCATAAAAGTACTGAAAATGTACTTTGTTAGGTCTGAATTGCAGAGGTAAGCACTGGAACATTTGACCACTGTCGTTTTTTTAAATGCATTATTTGCATATTTAAAAGCAGGATAAGTAGGGCTATCAAAAATCAAAAACCCGCATTTTCATGAGAGAAGCATCAGTCTTTCATTACTTTTATGCTATAGCCTTTGTAGGATGTATTCGATACTTTTAAAGCAATGAAAAGAAGTACATCATTCAAACATATTTCAGTAGTTTTCAACCAATGAAAAGAAAACCACCATTCAGGCATATTTCAGGAGATCGATTTTTTTCCCAAATGAAAAAAATGTTTTCTTTGAATATATTTAATATATTAACCAGATGAAACTTTGATTTTCGTCTTGTAAGATCTGTTGTGCGATTTGAGCACGCAAAGTTTCATCTCCCGCTTAAAGTCTAGGGCTCGCATTACCGTAGCCACATTTTCCCACAGATTCATCGTATCTTCACTTTCTGCAGCACTAACACAAAATTCCCCAAATCAATGGAACATTCAATGAATTGAGATTCCCGAAATTTTAGCTCTTTTGGATATAAGGAAGAGAACATTCAATAAATTAGGTATTATGCTGCATTTTTAATGGAAACATATTTTAATTTATATAATTCACACATTGTTTTTGAAAACAAGTCATATATTAGCTGTGTTCTTTTGTGTACCTTGTTCTAGAACTCCCATATACCTACTGGAGAGAACAAATTGTTCTGTCGATTGATGCGAACTATTTGTACTGTTCGCTTCATTTATAAATCTTCTAAGAAAACGTATGAGGCGTTCTTTTGTGTATCTTTTGTTCTGCCCTGTTCTGCGGACACAAAAGAACACAGCTATTGTTTTTCAATATTTTGTTTGAACGTGCCCAGCGCACCAACATAGCTTCCGTACTACTTAGTAGTATGGCCCATAAGAAATGAGCTATTCAGCTCATTCTTATGTTTTTTCAAGCGGATGGTGCTACCACCTCTTCCCTACATTTTAGGGAATAGTCAATATATTTTAGGGGAAAAAAATAAAAACAAAACGTTTGAAAATTCCCTACATTTTAGGAAATATTCCCTAAATTTTAGGGAAAAAAAAACAAAAAAATCCCTACATTTGAGGGGGGAAAATCTACCTACATTTTAGGAATAAAAACCTAATCTACGTTTTCCCAAGGTGGAGTTTTCCCCTAATATTATCGACAAATACCTAACCTTTGTGGCACAAATTGTTGCCACTCACTTTAGGGAATTATTTTTATACTGTGTATATGCAGTTTCATCGATAGAATAAAAGAATTATGATTTTAGTGATAACTCCTGAAATCGTTCTATCAGGGAAGGTATGCCCAATTCATCTGTCAATTGGGTGCTTACGTCATTTGGAAATAAATGTCAAAAGTTTATTCGTCTAAATTTCAATCTACAAATTGAAAAAGATTTTTAATTTGAAATTTCTTTCTTTTTTCACCAGTACATAATTACTTTCACCGAAGTGATTTATACAAAGAAACTGATGTTTTTTATTAAGTACATATTCAAAATGTATTTCAATTAACATAACATAAAAAAAAAAAAAACTCAAAACAAATTCGCAGGAAATGACATTTGTCCCCAAATAAAGTTGCAACACAACAAGTTCCTCTCAAATCGGCCATACTTTGTTAATCTCTGTATTATGCACTTTCATGACATCATTCAATTTATTCAATTGACCAGAGTAGACGTGCCCAAATTAATGAATTGGAAGCAATATAAAATACACAATAAATAAAAATCCCACCAAATTGACAGTGTTTTAGCCTTCCTGTAGTGAATATTTGGATTTGAAGTGAGTGCTTTGATCGGGTTCATCGACATTGTTTTAATTTAATACGATCAATTTGAAATAATTGTTTTTCAAGTTTCAAGAGAGAATTGCATATACGAATGTGTTTACTGAAATGAATTTCTTGGAATTCATTTGTTTCTTCCGAGTTCGATATGTTAAAATTCTCAGCAATCTCTTAGGTGTCCCTAAATTCGAATTGGATTCAATCAATACTTTCATTTTATTATAATCAACTTCGTTTGACAACTTCCTAAGCGTGGTGCATTTTTAATATTGAAATCTCCATACCAAAATATAGTAAAACAATTTTGATGACGCAACAATTGTTAACCAAATCGCGTGTACTTTCTTTTTCTAAATAAGCTTGTTTTATCAGCTGTCAAGTAATATAATGGATTCCCGATTTGGTATGAAGTTAGTTACATTTCAAGATATGTAGTGTATGTCAATCTATTAGAAAAAAATGCATTGCAATTTTGGTTAAACTTATACCTAAACATATTTGATTGAATTTTCTAATTTGCTAATATTCAAACATTTTGACACATTCGAGATGAAAGATTTTCTAATTTATTTATAGATATTAAGGTTTAATACGGTCTCATTTTAGAGATTTAATTTGTAAGGGTACCGCATATAACCAATGTAACATAGTAGGTTGCATCATTCTAGAGATATAATGTTTTGAAAATCGCCTTTTATTGTAAAATCCCCCATGGATGTCATATATAGTGTGGCGGTAAGGGGGGTAACAAAAATATTTTCATATTCCATACAAACTCTTGAAAGTTTCATCGAAATCAAATATAGACTTTAAAAAGGCACAAATTGTTGCCACAAAATTTAGGGAAATAATAAAATACATTTTAGGCAATAATCCCTACATTTTAGGGAATATTCCCTATATTAATAGGGTTTTTTTCCCTAAATTTGTGGAAACAATTTGTGTCTTTTTACAGTGTAGCTCTAGTCCAAAATCAACCCATTATGATCACTTTCATATGGAATGGCTGATTTTGTACTAAATTATTCAAATATATTTCCACCAAGAAATTTAATTAACTTTGTTCTTCAGCGATTTTAACTTTCTTTTTCTTTTCGAAACTATGAGAGAAGATAAAAATTGGTACCTATACTACCTATCTACATATTATATGTAATACCTATGTACAATGTAAGTGAACCTTCGCACGCAAATCTTTCAAGTCTTATTGTTCTTTTTAATGCGCCATCACATTATTAAAGCAAGAAAATTGCAACAAAACTTTCTCAATATTATACGGTAAAATTTCGCTACTGTAGTTATGTATACGTACATGAAAGATTTTTCCTTCAATTTAAGTTTCCCATCTTAGTACAACATAGTTGAAATTAACTATAGTGAATCATTAAATGCGCAGTTAAGTTATTCATCCAAGCGTGTGCACATTAGGTTTACAAGATCTGCTAATGACTGAAATTTTTTAAAACGAATGAAAGTCAAACTTTTTACCATTCTGTAAATTGGGCAAAGTTCCAAAACGCATGACCGAAGAAGGAAGAAATAGGTTCAATTAACTACTTTCATTTTGCGATTTTATTTAATTAATCAGAAAGATTACAACGAAACCAACATACCTACATTCCTACATATATTAAGGGACCAAAAAAAAAAAGTTAACTAGATTAAGAGAAATTTTATGGGGGGAAATAAAAACTATGTCTTGGAAACAATTGATTAGGATGGTGACGAGCGCTGGATTTGATTAATTATTTTTCAGACTATTCTAGTACCTTACGACAATTGTGTATTTTGTTTTGAGTGATTTTATTCATTAACTTTATTTTTGGAAAATAGTTAAAAATATAAAAACACAATAATTTACAAAAAATATTAAAAATATAAAGATCCTCTAAAATTTCTACATTTAGATTCACTACGAAAGTTGCTTTTTTTTTCTTTTATTATTAAGCCAAATTCAGGGGATACTCTGTAATGTAAAGCACAGCATGGCAGGATTAGGGGATATGAGGACAGTGACGAATGAGCCGATAAATGTCGACCTTAAACTTTCACAGATTGTATGCCGGAGGAAAAACAGAAGATGGTAGACTGTTCCATATTTGCACAGTTCGGGATAAAAAAGCATCACGGAATTTTAAGGGTAAAAGGAGTGCAGGAATCATTTGACAAGAGATCAGACTTGATATTTCATCAGAGCCATGATCATTCATGTAGCGATAAAAGAGCGAAAAATATCCAACATTGCGGCGGAGCTCGAGCGAGTCGATATGACAAATTGTTGCCAAATCGCCAATAAGCTTGAAGCCTGTCTTCTGAGCAATATGAAACTAAGGCTATGCGACCACACCTGGCCTTATATGGGAATTGTATTCCATTTTAGGTATGATGTAGGACTTGTAGAGGAGCACTAGATTTGACGGGCTAAAATATTTCTTACATATTTTCAGAATTCCAAGGCAGTTCGATGCTTCTTTGACAACAGAGAAGATGTGATCTGTCCAACTTAACTAACTGGAAATATTAATGCCAAGAATGCATAGTGACGGTGAAGGAAAAATTAATGCTCCATCCAATGAAATGGGAGTGGGTAAGTGATGGTCTTGTTTTAATGAGACAAGACATCTTGGGGTCTTAGATGCATTGAATTCAACGCGATTTGCTTTGCCCCAAGCGAGGATATTATCAAAATTGTTAATCAGTGGTCTAATCATGCAATCTAGTTTAACACATGCGGCATTCACTCTGGAGTCCGTATGAGTGCAAAAGGAGTAAGTGAACTTATTCAAGGGTACTGGCATCAGCTAAATTATGGATGGAATTGAAAGTAAGGGAAAGGATGCCAAGTGGGGGGTCGCTTCTCTGTGAGCCTTCCTGTAAGGGAATCGTGAACTGAGGGAAGTGCCTATTTGAGCCTTCACCGACGACTCTTTCACTAATGAGGGAGCTGGGCTGGGCCAGGTATCTACTTTCCTGAGCCTGGCATTGAGATGGAGTACTCACTTGGAAGATACACCACTGTTTTACAAGCCGAAGTCTTCGCCATGTCAATGGCAGCGAAGTTAGTCCATGATATGCAAATCAAGAGGAAGGACACTGCTATCCTTTCGGAAAGTCAGGCAGCCTTAATGGCTCTGAGTGGCCCTCGGATAACATCTAAGTTACTAGGGGATTGCAGATCAACTGTGGATAAGTTGTGTATCCACAACAAGGTGTCCTTTCTGTGGGTTCCTGGTTACATGGGAATCATTCCTAATGAAAGGGCTGACCTTTTAGCTAGGGCTGGCTCTGATTCTCCGTTCCTCGGACCGGAACCCACCGTAGGCGTTGCCATCCCCAGTATCGGGTCTCTCATCAAAGCGGATGTTGATAGGAAGCATCAGCGGAGATGGGCGAACATAAGTACTTGCAGATGTACAAAACTGGAATAGCTCAGATCTTCTCATGGGCCTCGGAAGAAAACAATGTAGAACTGTGGTTGGCATCATCACTGACTGCAGCTCACTTCACGCTCATCTAACATGGGATTTGTTGACAGCCCTGATAAGTCTCTGTCCTGCCTAAAAGGAGAGCCTGAGACAACCAAACACTTTTTGCGTGCGTGTCCGGCATTTGCTCGAAGCAGGCTGGATGCTCTAGGTTCTGCCCGTCTATCTGTAAATGAGCTAAACAACCTTCCTCACCAAGACCTGATGCGCTTCACTAAGAGGACAGGAAGGTTTTGGTGAATGGGCTTCTAGCAGGACACTACAATGGGCCGCTATAGCCTCGGTGCTTGGGATGAGATCTTCTGTCCCCCTCTATAAAAAAAGGAAAGCAAATCATTAATCCAAATTAAAAAGAGAGATGGAGATAAAACAGAGCCCTGGTGCACACCGGCATATATGAGGTTCAGATGTAACACCATCCAATACAACCCATATTTGGCGATTAGCTAAAAAAATTTCAACCCATAGCGGAGTGATCAAGTCCTTTAAGTTTGGCTAAGAGGGCAGGATGCAAGACTCTATCAAAGGTCTTTGAAATATCCAGGGCAAGGATTTTGGACTCAACAAAATTGTGAAGAGTTAGCAAGGTTTCAGATGAGCGTCTAGCTCGGAAGCCATATTGGCGATCATTGATGAGTTGATTAGTTTCTAAATACTTCATTCACTTTCTTGGGAATAGCCTGAACATGAGCTAGTTTCCAAGCAGTTGAAAATTTTCCTATCGAATAAGACAAGTAGAATAGTTGGCGCAGAGGTTTAGCTAAGGATGAGGCGCAACTTTTAATTAACAGAGGCGAGAAACCATCAGGTCCTGCGTCTTTGGAGACGATGATCCCCTTAAGGACCATAAACACATCTCTCGTACAGCTCTTGTACACACCCACACGGGAGATGCAAAACAGGTGTTTGTGAAGTGGGTGGAAGACGAGAACTTGAACCGAATCTAGCAGCTAAAATATTAGCTTTATCCAGGGAGTTAACAATCACTTCACCATTATTAAGTAGGGAAGGTATAGAGGAACTGGTGAAGTTTTTCCTGATGGTTTTGACCAAGAACCAAAAACCTTCTCTACCTTTACGGCTTGCCTAGATTTTTTCTAAACATTCTGATTACAAAGAAATTTTTCTCTCTGGATAATGGACTTAAGTGCTCCGTGCAGTCCTGTAGACTTGTTTCAATTCCGAACATAAATATAATTGATAGGCGCGAAAAGCAGATTCTTTTGCTTTTATTGCTTAGTTGCAGTTTTCGTTAAACCAAGAGTGATTTTGTTGTTACTGAGATCTGTTGTAAGAATACAGAATGTATTCACGCATGCCAAGACTTAGTATATTACTACGCTTTAATGTGCATTCATCACCATCCCCCGAAGCAAAACAGACCGCCCAATCGATTTATTATAAGATACTGATGCCAATCAGCATTCTAATAGTGTCAGAGAATTGTATTTGTAGGTGGAGAAGTAAGGCGGAGATTTGAGGTAATAAATTGAGACGTGATTAAACAGTGGTCTGATTTACCAGGAGGGGAGCCGACTGAGATGGAATATTTGTAGGAGTGAGATGATAGAGCAAATCTAGTAAATTGACTCTATATCCAGCTGCATCAGGGATTCACGTGGGTGCATCCATTAGCTGTTCCAAATTGAAAGATTATTTCAGCAATTAAGGCAGCTGTCAGGAGCTTTATAGTCCAACATATTGTGGTGTGTGATAGTTAAGAAAATATTATTTTTTTACGCACATTTTTGAATCTGCGAAACAAATAGTGTCGTACTATTCAGTATTAACCATACAATGATCTTCCAATAGAATTGCTGTAACATGAATCTTGCCATGCTGCTTTGTGTTCTTCACAACAAGACCCGATTCACTCTACCCCAAGCGAGTATTGTTGTAAGGTCATTGTTTAGCGAACTTAATATGTGGCTACGTTTGTCAAATATAAAATTCCCGCGGGAGTCAGCTATAGAGTCGAACGAATACATGCATTCAAGAGTGTTTTCGTCTGTAAAACTATAAATAGGAGTGAGAGATCATTAATAAAAATTAGAAAGAGAGTCGGAGAGAGAACAGAACCTTGCGGTACATCGGAATTGATTAAAAAATGGTCAGACGTAACTTCGTTATATATGAATATGTGCGATTGCACGCCGAGAGAGACTTTAAGAAGAGAGGGTCTAGACCTAATACCCGAAGTTATAGAATTTTAATTGTAACAAAATTAATTGACAATCTAGACAGAGACGAGTTATTTACAAAAATCCATCTTCTGGATCTAATTTACGTTCGAAACTTTTGCAAAGTCTGGGGTTAACACAAGTAAAATTATAGCAAATTTTCACGAAAGTCACATTTTGACCAGATTCTGAATGTAATGCAGAATATTTGGTAATCCGTTAGTATCTAATAGTGCGAGATAATGTCCTGTGAGAAAATATAATTGATGAAAATGGGATTAATCTAGTTTGAAATCAGTTAATAGTTATAAAAAGATTTCGAAATAAATGAATTTACATAAGGATAAATGGATTGAAAAGAGCTTAGACAACAAACAAAGTCTCCAGATTTACGCGTAATTGCTCGAATCCCCACTGGATACTCTTATAAAATTTAGAATTGGTCTCCAACCTTCTCCACCCGCTTGATGCAGTTTATCTAGGAGGTGTGATCGAAGGAATCTGTAAACTCTACCGGAGACGGTCGGACAGTGACAGAGAAAGTGAGTCACCGTTTCGAATTCCTCTCCATATCCTTTGCATATAGGATAGTCAACAAATCGCATCCTGTGTAGGTGACCCTTGTGAAATGAGCGTCCAATAAATATTGACACCAGGATTCTCAGTTTTGGTTTGTTAAGTCCCAGTAGTGTTTTCGTTAAATTTAGGTTAGGTTTACCCCACAGTAGTTCCTTTGTAGTTCTATACCGAGAGGTCATCTAACCAAAAACGACTGTGTTGGTAGTCGGTTCAAGCCGAAATTTTAGAGGTAAGATGTTTTGTGACAATCCCGATTTTGGAGTGGATGCTTTTGAAGCTCCACTAAGACGATCAAGCTTGTCCGCCTTCTTATTTCTACTCATTTAGCTGAGACATGGTACCCATAAAATGAGAACCTCATTACACCGAAAGAGAGAATTCAGAGTGATTTTACACTTCCGGACCAGTTTAGAGGTTGTAAAGGGCTTTGACGAGCTATTGACAACAGTTTGGTTATCCGAGCAGATAGCAATCGCCATGTTCACAGTGTGTGAGTAAATGAGATACCGTGATTTGATTTTCGAGGTGTATGGCCATTTACACATGAGAGTCTTCGCAGAAAACGCCTTCTCCAGTATTTTCTTTTGATTTGGAGCCGTCTGTATAGAAGACAGGGTGTTTCAATGGTTGTAGCACAGAGGTTTGTTTCCCATTCTGCTCTAGATGGGATTTTCGCTTTGAAGTTGTATTTTAGCATGTACATAGTATCAAAGAAGTGATCACTTTCCCTGTTGATCTCAAGTACGACTGTCAGCACAAATTAAAAGTTAGACTGATTTGGAATTCTTGTACTAGAGTGAATCCAACTTTGGTTGAAGTGATGCAGTCTTAGCGTTGCTCTCTTCTTGATGTAAATTTGTACGGGATGTATTTTAGCCATAACCTCAAGGACCCCCGAATGTATATACAAATACAAACATATGCATAAACCTGAGTGAATAGTTTTATCAACAGAAAATCAAATTTTATAAAATAACGAACACGATTGTCAAAAATCATGTGACAGTGATCAAGAAAGTGACTAAATCATCATTTAAAATCAGTTTTTGATTTGAATCGTTTTTAGATATTTGAAAACGTGCAGCCATTGAGTTTCGTGAGGATGATTTAATAAATTTGTGATGGGCTTGTTTTACAAATTAGAAGAGCTTTTTGGATAAAGAGCCCGGTCTAAGATCACAATTGTTTCACAAAAATTTAAGCAAAAAGCCACGTATTTCCCAGTGGCTTTTGTTTTTTGTTTGTTTGTTAGAGATTAATGGCGGCATATGAAAACAAAAATTATCCTACTCATGGTGCTTTTGCAAAATATTTATCTTCTTACTCGGCAAGTTTTTTAGTTTTACAAACCTGGAGTTGGAGATTTGTTTATTTATTATAAAACTTGTAAATGTGCCTGCATGGAAAAAATTTATATTACAAAAAAAAAGCATGTTTAGAATTGATTAATTACAAGAAAAATCAATTACAACTACGAAAATTAATAAAGAATTTGAAGTTCAACGTAATTTAAAGACCTTCAAATGTGTCTGGCAACATGTATGAGGTTTTTTTTTCGAATACAATTTCCAATTCTGGAAATTTCCGTTTAATTCAAATACAATCCTACCTGCAATGCGGTTGAAATTTGCAAATTGTCGTTAATTTGCTAACAATGTCCGTCGTAAATACATACAATCATTACGAATTCGAAGTCAAGAGTTAGTACTTCGGCGCAAAACGAATATTCTCATTTTCTGCTTTGAAAGAGTGAAAGCAACACGTTTCAATTTCCTATAAAATTTATGATTGAATTTATATTGTGAAAATATTTTAACAAAATAAAATTACAATGGTCGAATGAAAAATCATAGGGAATTTGATAAATACCCCTGCAGTGGGGAGAGTGATACGTATTTATCGATTTAATCGGAAACAGGAAGTGTTCCGGATAAAAACTTGCATCAAGTAAGGTAAGGTAAGGTAATGGTGTGGTTGATTACTTCTCAATTTTTTCTGGTGCATTTTTATTTCTTATTTTTTTTTTTATTTATTTATTTTTTTATATACGTGAAGTAGATATAGATGATAGGTATAGCTCTATATATAGTTAGCTACTCCATAATATAAGTAAAATAGTTACGAGTGTATAATTATCTAGTACGGAAGCGCTCTCTACTGTCCAGCGTTAATGCATTATTGAAAATGTTTCTTTTTTCTTGTATAGAAAGTGTGTGAATTAGTTTTTTATGGTCCAGTTTTTGCATGCTCGTCGATTGGTAAAACAATCTGGTTCAGATAATAATCAATTTCTAAATTTAGTTGAATTGCGTTTTTCAATTTCAATTTGGTACAAGTTTTGAATCTAATTATCTACTAGTGTTATGCCATAGTTTTTTTTTTTTTTTGTTTTTTACAAGAAGTGATGAAGATTTTGTAATATTGCAATTGAAATTAGAGACATAAGTTTAGCATTATGAAATTTTGTAGATTTTGATTTGATCTAGAAAGTGTAAAATAATTAAAAAAATTTGAAATATTTTTAAACTCTTCTTATTTGTTTGCGTGTGCATGCATTATGGGAAAATACAACTGACTGGCTCGATATCTTGAAATTATAACTATTAATCAAAATCTTGATTTTATTAAATGATTGATAATAAATTTCAGAAAATAAATGACGACTCGAAAATTAAAATTTTCAACCAAAAAATCACTGAAAATTGAATTTTCAAACAGTTAATTAAAATTTAAAATTTTTAGAGTAAAATTTGCATATTCAGAATCATCGATATCAAAATCCTTTAGTAGCATTTTTACTTAATTGTTTTTGTGCAATATAGTAGCAGTTACCATACTGCGATAAATAATATCTACATAAATTACTGCCATCACAATAATTTTATTGTGTAAAAAACAAGTTTATTGAAAAGTAACGGTACTTTTTTATTCAAAATATTATATCCATCATTGGTTAAGACTTTTTCACATCAATCAGGCAACAAATGTTCTTCATTTGAAGCAGTCCAGTCATCGAAAATATTTTTTTTGATAACTTCAAAATTTTCAAAGTTCTGTGCAAGATTGTGCAATAATGCTTCTGAGAGTTTTCAATTTGTTTTTTGTTTTTACTTGCATCTTCATCCAGAAATGCTTTCAATTCTTCATCATATACTTTTTTGGTTGAACCAGTGTTGAGCGTAATCTGATTCCAGTGTAATTAATAATTCCATTATACTTTAGTCAAATTACCAAGTAATCTAATTAAATTGTATTTGATTACATTTCAATTAGGTTACTTATAAGGGATTATGTAATCTGTTACAATATAATTCGATTATTTTGTAATCTAATTACAATATAATTCGATTATTTTGTAATCTAATTACATTGTAACAGATTACTTCGATAATTACTTAAAAGTAATTATAAATATAATGAAATCAATTGTAAGAAAATAGTATTGTTCTCGTATGAAATTAGTTTTAGGGAATTTTATGAAGCGTCAGAATACAAATATTTTAAATATCTTAAATGTAATCACATTAATTAGATTAACATGTAGTGCAATTAATATGTAATCGATTAATATTTAATCAAATTAACTTGTAATCACACTACACGTTAATCGATTACATTATGTAATTATGAAAATGGATTACATTAGTAATCTGTTACAAAGTAATTTGGTTAATTGTTAATCGTTAATCAGATTACATTTTGCCCAACACTTGGCTGAACAAAGCATTCTTTGTGCTTCACATTAAAATCATCAATTCAGAATCATTGAAAACAAATCTTTACACGTGGCTTTCGATAGAACTGTTCACAAGCAAGAAAACAATGACTTTCAATTGCACTTTCTCGGATATTGTATATAGGCAAATGTTTCTATTATAACGCTTTAATATAATTAATTAATACTTGTTTGACTCAGTCTAGGAAAAGTTTTTCAAAATCGCAGAACACGATGATTTTTTTTTTTGTTAATTATTGTCCTATTCAACTCTAAATCAATATCTGGGGTTTTTTGGGGGGTGCAGATTACGAATTTTCAGTCAAAATTTAAATATTCAAAATGACAGTTCGTACGCTATCGTACGAATTTTGTCATTTATACCTGGAGATTTTCAGGGTCGCAGATTAAAAGTTTTTGGGCACAATTTAGAAATAGATTAATAATAAAAGTTAAAAAAATTATAAAAAATAAACAGCTCTTATATTCAAAAAATATTTATAGCGATTATATATGAAACCAAAGTCCTTTCACACCAACCGCCTCCGATTATGAAGAAACGTACAGGTTTAATAAAATAATGTAAAACCCAATTCAACTGCATTTATCACAGAACCCTTAATACCGAAAATCATGCTTATCAGTCCGTTCTTTCCCAAGTCAAGCGTTTATTAGTGATAATAGATAAGCAAACTAAAGTGTTCTGTGATAAAGAGTTTAGAAAGAGATTCGAGAAAATTAAATCAGGCCCACAGACTTTCGAAAACATTAACAAAGTTTGTTTTAGGAAGTCGAAATTCATAACCAACAGCGAAGAAATCCTATCACCTCCACAGGAAAAGTGCGAGGCGTTTGCAATATTTTTCTAAAATACCTTCAAAGACAACTTAAGCCTTCAGCCCAAAGAATCCATATTACAAACCTTTTTCATTGTGATTAACACAGCAATCTACCCAAAAGTTTAAGACATCTTCACAAACCTCCTCCAGCTGTACGTCTTAACGAAGACAGTAAATAGCTTCAAGCCTAAACACTATATATTCTACCATTTACTAAAATTCCATACGGATGCTACCAGAGGTATAAACAGAAACGAATGTATGGTCGGGTGTTTTCGTGAGGTTGAAAAAACTTTCGACTCAATTTGGACGGCAGGGCTAATATTCAAACTAAACCATTTCGATTTTCCTCAATTTTTAAACAGACTTATCCACAATTTTATGTGGAACTCGATAATCATAGATCTCCGTTTAAAATACCGACCGACCTCAAAATGGAAGCGATACAATACTCCTCTTCGTTGATGACTCCGTCACATACGGCCAATCATGTTGCCTGCATTTGGCTGTCAATTAAGTCAACCTACATTCCAACAACCTCTAATCATATCACAACAAATGCGGGACCAAAATTAACGTTCAAAAGTCTGAACTTATCTGTATTTAAAAACCTAGCACCGGGCGAAGCAGTCAAGTATCACAAAATTTGAAAGAATTACGGTTGTTTACAATGGGGGAACAATAAAACCCACGCAAAATACCTAGACGTAAATTTCCATGAGCTCCTAAGATTTAATTACCATGTAAAGGCAATCATTAGCAAAGCCAATTTTGCGTGCAGCCTCTTAAGTCCAATAATCAACTTCAGGGATGGACTCACAACCCAGATAAAACTACTGATGTACAAGAAACTAGTACGGGCTGTCATCACTGCCTTCCCATACGGTATTCAATTGCCTCCACTTATATGGAACGTCTTAGGAAACTTGAAAGAAAGATTCTTAGAGCTTGCACATGACTACATAGAAGAGCCACCGGAGTATTGTACGAGGCAGACAACATAACCCCCATCAAGAAGTCTCTGTTCGACCTAGTGAAAAAACAAGTCGAGAGAATCCCACTCATAAACAACTGATTTTCGCATACCGGAAAATTTCAAATACTTATCACCTTTTCTTTTGGTAAAGCCTGATACTACATCCACGACGGTCGAATGAGTTAAGCCATGTAACTGACAGTACCTTGGTACTTCACTGTTCATGCGCAGTAGGCTAAAAATTGCCTGTAGACTCGTATATTATACGGGTCTCCAAATACTCACCCCTCATACAAAATCGTGGGTAGATTATTTATTTATGTACGGACAGAAGAGAAGAGGACTGAGAATAGAATCCTGAGGTATACCGCAGTAGTGAGTTGAAGGATATGATACAAACTGAATGACTTTTACCAATTGGCTGCGGCAGAGCAGAATAGTTTTGATGAGAGATATAGGTGTAGACGAGAAACTGAAACTCTGTCATAATTTCAGAAGTAGTCTGTCATGATTAATCGAATTGAACGTCTTATTGGAATTCAGAAGGACCAATATGGGTGTCTGATCTTTAATTTAAAGAGCGTCATCAATATTACGCCACCCGCGGTCTGAAACCCAGCGAGTTAGTATATAGATTCTTGACTTACTCAGAAAAGAAGTAATTTGGAAGTGCATTAATTTTTCAATAATTTTCCTGAGGAAACAGAAGACCGAAAAATGCCTGATGCAGAACATTTACGAGATTTAGTAATTGGCAACACAATAGCTTTGTTTTTTTTTTCCAAAGAGATGGAAACGGCGGAGTAGTTACATACATATTGATACTCATGCACTAAAACATGATAAAAGAATGGAATAATAATTTTTAGAAATCTTGGCGAAATATCGTCTGGAGATAACTTTAGATGACTTTATTCTATTACCCGCATTTAATATTTCGCGTAGGTCTACACATCTGAACGAGAAACCAATAATAATAATTAATTCGGACTACCACAATTAATGCCCGATCAATGTTGAACGGGTATAATAGTCGGGGATTGAATAGATGTGAAAGCGTTGTTTTATAAGTTCACAAGTAGCAGTGCCTTTGTAGTATACACCCAAACTGCACATGATACTCCATAAATTTCTAAGGAGCCAAGCAGGATTTAGTTTAGCAATGTTTACAGAATTTTCAGTTAATTAACAAAAAAAAAATAATATCACGCACATTTTAATAATTTCATAAAATTGTATGTTGAAATTGTTACTGTCACTTGTTGACTGTTTGACTTTTTATATAATCATCAATAAATAAAAAAATATCAGTGATGCCATATGAAATTTTATCAATTTTTAATATTTCCCAAAGTAGGATTTTAAGTGTGGCCTATTTTAGTTTAAAAGTCCATTTTACTTCACTTTCCCTTATAAATAAATTAAAAACCCGCATAAAAAATCTGTTGCAAAACTTCAATAACGTGACAGGAAAAATATATTTCCGGTCGAAGCACATACATTATTTTTCCTACATACAGTATACGATAGACGACATAATCACATAAATTATATAGGCGTAATTACATAAGGAACTATATGTATATAGATTTATGGCCCCTGATTTGAACTCTCTTATATACATTAAGTACTTAATAGCTGATCGTATAATTTGATTGAAACAGATTCTAATTTATAGCACAGCAATATAAAAAACACTTTATGATTCGTAAATAAGGTTTAATTATTATTTACAACGGAAATATGTTATGACACTCCCTGACACATTCTGGACACATATTAACACTTTTATGTTTTTTTCTTTTTTCTTTTTCTACGGAGTATGGAGCAGTAATTGCATAACACATAAACACAGTTAAATAAATGTAAACATGAACAATTGAAACAGTTGGTTGAACAATTTTTTTCTCTCCATTTCTCATAATCGATCACGCGCATTAAATTTATTACGATCATGTGGATTCAGAACCGTAAATCAATTTGCTTGACTTTGAATTGTTATCTCATGCATAATTGTAATTTTACAATTTTGTTTTGATTTTTATATTTGATTAATAGTGTTTTTTTTTTGCATTTCAGAATTTGCGTTGCAATATTTGTTTTACACTGAAGTGAGTGGATATTGTTAAAAAACTAATAATTCTGGTAAGTTTTTTGTTTTCAGTTGTTATTTTTGAATTTGTATTTGGTTTGGTTTTCGCAACGTTGTGATTTTATAATTTATTAGATAATATATTTTGTGTAATCAATAAAATTATTAGTCAAACTTTGTATGTGACTCAAAGTTCGGGGAATTTGCAATATAGACAGCAAACTCCAAACATTGGCAAGGGCAGTTTTTTTTTTAAATCTTACGGAAACAAATTTTATGATTTCTGGAGCTTTTGTCATTGTTTGTTATGAGAAATTTTTCAATATGTCCTCTTTTTTCCATAATTTGGTTCCCATAGTGAGTTCCGTTACAACTGACCGTTTATTCATTTTTATTCATTTATTTAATTTATATAAATTTCTAAACCCTTCTATACAAAACATAGTTTGCTAACTACATAATTTTTCCTTTTTATTTTTATATATTTTGTGCTTTTTGGTAAACTTTTATATACTAAGCTATTTAGCTATTTTGTGTAACTTAATTTCTAAACTTCGAATTTTATTTAGTTTCAAGAGCTGTCAGCTACATTTCCCATAATTAGATCAAGTTTAATTCAATTGGAATTGTGCACCAAGGAATTTTACGTTTTTTTTTTTTTTTTTTTTGTAGGGTTGAAAAATTGTGAAAAGTCTCAATTTAGTACAACAAAAATTTTTAGAGTTTCACGATCGTTAGTGAGCGATTAAAAGATAACTTCAGTGTCAAAGTATTAAACAAAAATCATGACGAAGAAGATCAGAACGAAGAACTGACAAAAATTTTGAAATAAAAAGAAATAAAACTCCTGCATTCAATAAAAGAAGTGTTGAGTGCTTTAAATCCTATTATATTGGCCTAATCCTGTCAAATCATACTGGGCTTCTCAAATCTTATCATTATCCCAAAAAAGAGCAATGCGCCTAACGCATTAGAATTGAGCGCTATCGAAATATATTTGATTGATTGAAAATGAGGTTGAGACCCGGATGGGGTCTCTGAAGTCTAAGCCATAATAAGTCGTCCTATCGGTCACCATCCAGACTTATAAGCAATTGTTCATAAGTCCCAACCGGACGCTCTAAAAAGCTCAAAATTAGTTCCAACTCTCCTTACCCGCTTCATGCAGTTCTTGCAGGAGCTGTGAGCCAAGGAATCTGTAACGATTTCCTGAGACAGCCGGAAAGTGACAAAGAAAATAAGTCACCATTTCGGATTCTTCTCCGCATCCTCTGTATACTGGATCAACAAAAAAATCTCAACCTGTGCAGATGACTCCTGAGAAAAGAATGTCCAGTGAAAATCGACACTAGAGTTCTCAGAGTTGGCTTCTTAAGTCCCAATAGCTTCAACGTTAAAATTGGGTTAGAATTTTCCTATAGTTCCTTTGTAGTTCTACCTGTAGGATCATCTAACTACAGACGACTGTGTGGGCAGCCGGCCCGAGCCGAAATATTAGAGGCAAGATGTTTTAATGCACAAAAAAAAAAACTTCCATAGGGACATAAAGAATGAATTAAAGAAAATTCCGTAAAAATTTCAAATCGATAGCTTGAAAACTCTCCCTCTGAGAGTAGACACCGTTTGTAAAAAGGGTATTTCGAGAAAAGCGCGTTTAAAGTTTGAAGGAGGGTTTTTATACCCTAGATGAAATCATAGGGGTATACTAAGTTTGTCATTCCGTTTGTAACACCTCGAAATAATGATGGTAGAGCAAAATGGATTGGACACCCGCGCATAATATTAAAAGTTATTTTGATTTTTGCATGTCCGTCCGTCCGTCCGTCTGTGCGCACGATAACTCGAGAACGCGTATACTTAGAGAGCTGAAATTTTGTACACGGACAAATCGGGCAACTCCTTCGTGGGGTTGCCATATAAAAATTTCGTTTTCCGCTATATATTTGGACACTGCCTGAGAACGCATCGACGTAGAGAGCTGAAATTTCGTACATGATGTTTTTACTGCATTATCAAATAAAATGTCAAAAATGGACTAAATCGGGCAACTCCTTCTTGGTGTTGCCATATAAAAATTTCGGTTTTTTACGTATACTTTGAAAACGATCAGTTCAAGACAATTTTATTGTACTAAAAACTTCTGCAGAATACAAAATCCTATAAAATTGGTTATAATCATTTTTTCTGTGCGACAAACCGTTCTAGAAATATATGCGAATAACAACTTCAAAAGCAATACTTGAATAGATCGGTGACCATACGAAATTTCATACGGGCATTCATCTAGGGTATCATAAGAATTGGTCTTAGATCAATTTTAGCTTTTTTACTTGTTTTTACATAAATTGTCTACTTAAAATCAATCGGCCATCCCAGCTCCATACAAAATCCATTCTGAATAACAACACGAAACTGACGAATTTGACCACTCTATTTCGGTTATAGAAGATCGATTTTTCAAAGATTTTACACTGAGATGATCCCTTAAGAATGTAAAGTATATATATGTAGGTATGCTTAGTAAGTTGAAAAATCTAAGATCAATGAATTTTCGAAAAAGTTTTTGAGAAAAGAAAAAGATGGAATGATATTCCGAACTAAGTAGTCCGTACTGCCAGGGAAGCGCCTTTCCTACTAGACCTCTGACCTGTATAAAAAAAACTATGGTGATCCACATTGACTAATGTCCTAGCTAACACCTTAAACAAGAACATAAATAATTTTGTAGAAATAATTATTTGTTTTAAAATTACAGGCGTTTTAAAATGTGTTTTTTTTTTTTTTTTTTTTTTTATACAAATTATCTACACATGTCTATACCTATTCCAATAATTAGACGAAAATTTGAATTCGAATTCGAACTAATCGACTTTTTCGAAATTTGAAGTAATTGAATTATTCAAATTTTTCATTATGATCTGATTTTGAAGTCATAATTATGAATACTATGTGACACACGGAATTTTAATGAATAATTAGTACTATTAGATCATGCTGTATGGTGTCTAGGGTTTTACATTGTTGTATGCTATTGGGAAGTACAATTTTTGAATTGTTGGCAAATTTAAAATAAATAATACTTAGTTTGTTTATCGTAGGTATACTATCAAATGATACAACGGGAACTGTCTAGTATTGACGACAAGAAAAAATCTGGTCGACCTTGATTTGTTCACACTTCAGCGATGATTAAAGCGAGATATCGAGAAAATTAATGGCTCTGCAGATGAGCAGGATTACTGTTAAAAAATTACACGAAATGACGATTTTGTGCTACATACTTTTAGAAAAAAGAAAGGGCATCGTTTCAATGCTCATCTAGGAGCATTATGACTTGAAGAACCAGGTGTGTTATTAAAGAAGTATATGGCAAAAACAATTATCGACGGATACTGTTTTCGGACGTAACAACAAAACTACAACAGACAAATTGATACGCACGCGCACAGTAGTAAATAAGATAATACACTTAACTATTCAATTGCTCAACAAGGTCGCCATTCATCGTTAGTAATGGTTTTGGTTGGGAATGTGCAAAACCCTCTAGAATACCACACAATCCATGAAACAGATTCCTTCACTACCTCATCAGAGCCCCAACGGAGTCCTGATATTCTAAATTATTTGCAGTGTTCTTATGTAAAACTGACAAAAGTTTGATTTGAATAGCTCCTCCGGCCTAAGATACTATTTATAGGGAAAAATGGTGTTTTGATAATCTTAAGCTTGCTTATCCTTCGAACTGAAATAAAGTTTTTATACCTTTCCTAACAAAATTATTTAAAAAAATTTATCTGAACCAAATGAGTAATAGCATAGATGGCACAAGAACTAGATGTCGCATGCAATACCAAAAAAGTATACAAAATTTATATGGCTGAGTGGTCCATTCCGGAATGGACCACAACATTTGAAATGATGTATACGTAGAGTGATTCATATTTTTTCGTATCTGAAGTGTTGAGGAAGTCGATTAAATGTATACAAAACTGCTATAATAAAAACATTTGCTTTCGGCATGCTCTAAAACATGTTATGGTCCATTCCAGAATGCACTACCCATTTCACAATTTGTACACTCTGCCCTCGTATGGCATGCGACATCTAGTTCTTGTGCCATCTATGGTAATAGTCAACTGAGAGTTATTGAGCGTAAAATGCTAAGGTTACTTTTTAATCAAAACTTTTTTATTATTTTGTTAAGTAAGGTATATAGTAAGTGTAGCTTTATGGAAGATAAGAAACCAAGCTGTAAATTTCTAGAAAACTATTTTCCTGTGTGGATAGTCGTTTAGGCTCCATATCTTATATAAAATCAATGTTTGGTACTTTTCCATAAAGTATCAATACAAAACATTTTGGAGAACGGACTCCCAACGCACACATATAAATTTCTGTTTCATGGCTTGAAAAGTATTTTCGAGGAAGACTGAAGTATTTCACCTTTATTATAATTATCACCTCACTTCAAGTAATACGACTGTGTATACAATTTATAGGAACACCTAGTAAACGAAATAAAAATTGACAACAGTAACAGTCAAAACAGAGAGAAATGTACGGTGAGCTTTCGACTTTTGTCATCTGATTTTTCTTTTTCTTATCGACAATTCCCACTCAATTCTAAGACTTTTTTCAGTTAAAATCCGTCTATTCCTCTTTGTTTCCTTTCGTTCCTATGAATTTTATCTACACAGCCATGTCAATTGAAGTGAGGTGACCTAACAACCAATCAACCAACTAGGGTGTATTTCTGTGAAAAAAAAACGTGAAAACTAGTGCCGAAGAATACCAGGGTACAGTTCTTAGTAATATAGTGAAACCTCGCTCTTATAATGTTTCAAATCTCGCATTAGGTGTTCCAGCACGAATTAGCTCGTACAAATAAAGCCAAAAGCTAACAGGAGTGATTAGCCACTAACAAAATTAACTTAATTAGACACGAATATTGTTTGCATCTAGTCCGGAACATTAATCCATTTAATTAGAAAATATGGCAAGTTTTAGAGAAGAGGGTCTGAAGCCTCATAAATATTTCAACTCTTAAAAGGCAAAATTAAACGTAGCTTGTTTTTTTTTTAAAGCCCATGTGCAAAATTTCAACACTCTAAGCCTAAGTGAACGCGTTCTCGAGTTATCGTAAAGACGCACAGACAGACAGACACACAGACAGATAGCTCTTTCTAGACATGAATATTGTCGGTGCCCATTTTGAATAAATTTAACTTAATTTTTTTTTGTACTATCCAATGCTACTAATAAAATATAAATTAAATTATTTAAATATTTTATTGTCATTTAATATTAATATGACATCAAATGTTAACATGCAACCCGACTAGGTAATAAATACTTAGTTAGTTATTTTGCTTGGACTTTCAAGTGTCATATTTCGCTGCTTCGGCAGTAATAGCTTGGTAAAAAAAAAAAACAAAAAAACAAAAAAAATGTATTGCCCACCTTAATTATAGCCATTCTAAAAATTCTCCACACAAAAAACTACTTTTACTTTTTTATGTATATAAAAATTATACCAGTTCGCTTCCAGTTTATTTCACTTGAAATTAATCAAATTTTCCAACATTTATTTTGTCTAGACACCTTCCAGTTAACTTTGATCGAGCTACTTACTTTGGTTGGTAGATACTTTATCAAATTTAACCGTACCTTTTTATGTAGTTAAGTATGTATGTTTGGTGTAATAGATTGTAAATAAAAATAAAGGCAATTCTGAAATTGAAAATGTGTCCTAAATTCGTTAAAACACACACGCACGCACTAACAAGATAAAGCTCGAATCAAATCAATGCTAAAGCGTTAATTATGGTTTTAATTATCATTCCCGGAGGTGTCATTTGAGTACAATTAAGGAAAAGTGTTGCAATTTTTAATGTGTGCTTTAACAACATCCAACGTCTGCTCTACTCTAAACCTATTTAATTCAATGTTTTATTTGACTTGTGAAAAGATCTACATACAAACATACTTACATGAGACTTATGAGAAGATCACATATCATGACAAAGTGAGATCAACGAACGGCGCAGCGGCTATATATAATTACATCTTACGAAGCTTGAAGATGTCCTCTAAGTCGGTCTGTAAGAAATTATGAAGTTTAGAAAAATTGCAAGCTTCCACTAATGAAAAGTGATTAGCAGATGCGGCCGGTGAATGCGATAATAAGGGCGCCAAATAGTAGTTAGACTGCCATAAATGATAGCTGTGGGTTATTTAATTTTTTATTTTTATTTTTAAGTACACATTGTGCTGATGATGAATCTTTTGCTTATATCTCCTAAGGTGAGATTACGTACCTATTTTTTTCTTTCTTTTTAATGGAATAAAGTTGAGGCAAGATACATAATTACAACTACTTCAGTTTAAGAGGACTTACTCTGTTACTACAGAAATAGCCAGTTATTCACTTGTAATTTTATGTCAGAACTTTGCTCTTGAATAATGTCATGTGAACGTTTCAGTGATTTTAATACGAATTTCATATAATTGAAATTTTTATTGTCGTTTTTAATTATTTAATTAGTTTTGTCTCAGAGCAGAAAAATAGTTTGGATGATATTGTAATTTTTTTTTTTTTTTTTTTTTTTTCTTTATGTAGGTACAGTAATTGAATAGTGGAATCAACAGCAGATCAATCCAAACTAATAGAATTTTTCTTCTAAATCAATTACTTAACAGTGAGGGTGTAGGGTACTTACTATGTAGATAGAATTGTTTTTCGTTTGATCATTAAAAGTATGACATCAATAGCAAGACAGAATATCAAACTCAATATTTGTTTTTCATCCGTATCATGGCAGAAAATGTAAAATTTTAATTTCCAACCACCGTCATTTATGAGGTCGATAAAAGACATTTTCGTAATTACATCATCCGGAAGTTCTGATATGAATGCAGCTTTGAGCAGTCAAATCTTCGGATATTTTACAAACCATTTTAGCATCGATTTTGGATGTTGCTAAATGTCGTTTATCACACAGTTTAATACTAAAAAATTTTTTTCTTCAGCAAATTTGCAGAGAGAAGAGATCATACTAATATTTTCTTTCTCTGTTTGTTGTATCATTAACTATGAAATATTTTTATGTCATATAAGTCGTACAAAGAATTATTAGTTTCTTGTAAACTAAAATTGAAATCACTTAGTCGAGAAAATATATGCGATAGGTACGCGAGTCTGAATAATCATTCCTCATCGGAGTGTCCGGAATCCATGAGAAAATATTTACCTCGGAGTGTAACTCAAAAATTCGGCTTTGGAGGACCTTACCTCGTGAGAGCCATTTCACCCAAGCAAAAGCTATTTTATCCCAATTTCATTGCATTGAATTGAAAATAAGCGAGATTTAAGAGCTTTAGATTTTATAAAATTAACTGGTTTTATGGCTTCATTCAGTTGAGAATAGTAAAAAATGGTAAAAATTGATTTTTTTTAAATCAAATTCCTCTTAGTAGGTATTCTCATTTCTTTATATTTTGACTATTTTAGAGACATAAAGCCTAGATATAGCAAATAACGTCGAGTTTTTTTCATTTATAGTGGCGCATTTTTTAATTGTTTAACTCTAATAGTACTTGTTTTTTCTCTCGATATTTTACCGACGAGAAATTGCAATATTTCGTTGAAAGTTTTAGAAATATAAAGCAAAATAGCATATTTAACAACTATGTGCAAAATAAAATTTAGGAGAGTTAATTCTCTTTAAAAACTTCCAATTTCTTTGAACTGTAAATTTTCATTTTCGTCTTAAATTGTCGCATGTTTGATTTCTGTCTTTTACGCTAGATGTCTCTAATGTGACTTGTGGTCTAGGTCTAGGCTAAATTTATATGTATTTTCATATTTTCAGGACACAAACCTACGTATAGTAAGTTTTATTGCCTACAGGCTCGCTGGCATCTAAATTGAAATTTTTGCTGAGTACTGACTCCTCTTAAGTTGGCAGGCATATATTTTGTGGCTAAGGATTTACAATGAATAATACAATAATACTTCTAAATATTTCTTATTTAGTGACAGTACGTAGATAAATATATTTGGGTGCCACTTCTTTAATTCTAGTAGCTACGCCGTATAAATGTCCAATCACAGCTCATAAGCCATCCGTATAAATTCCAACACATTTAAGTCAACTTATATTATTTTTAATGAAATAATCATTAATTATTTTAAATATTTCATTCGATGTTGTTCTCATAGTTAACGGTTTGCAGAATAATATTTCTTCTTGTATTTTAGTGTTGAAATCAAATCAAGACAAAAATACACAAGTAATTGTGTTAGATTGAAGACATCTAGTTGAAAGAGAATAAAAATGACTCTCTTTAAATCTCGAAATTGAAACGCTTTCAATCTGTGATGCCATATCATCTCTTCGCTGTTTGACTGTATTAACACTTAATGTGCGGGGTGCCGCTCCCGTGTCACTAGTACGTGTAGCGGTCGAAAACCATGGGAATGTGATAAAAAAACAAACTTTAGAAAAAACGTTCTATCTTCCAAACCGTTTGTTATTTTTTAATGAAATTTGGAATTCTCACTTACCACAGTATGTTCCTTGATATTGTATACTATCTGTCAACAAGTCGCCTAAATTTTTGAAAATATATTGAGTTTATCACATATGTATGTCACGCATGTATTGCAGGGTGCACGATGGTGCACTATGGTGCACTATGCAGGGTGTAATAATTGGTGCCCCACCCCCACCGAAACGATGCGTCTTACCACCCCCTTCACCTTATAATTTTTTGCTTGACTCCACCTCAGCTATCAAACCCTTGAGCTAGGTGCACCAATTATTGCACCCTGCATAGTGCACCTATAGTGCACCATAGATCAATTCTAGCTTTTTTACTTATTATTTACTACATAATGGGCACGAAGACAAAAGGGTATAGTGGACGTATATTCGGATTTTTTATACATGTAGATGTAGTTTGGACCTTTACCAAGAGATGGTATGATATGTTGTATTCGTATACACAAATCGGGTAGTTCTACCTTCCCGCCTTTAAAGTAGAGTCTGCTAAAAAGGTAGAACTATCCGTCCCGCCGTTTAGCATCATTCAGGCGCGCGTGTAGAACTACCTTACCCGCACATATAGTGTTAATATTTAGACAGGGAAACTTTGTCAATTTCGTTAGCTGTCTTATTTTCAAGCACAGATTTGACGATATATCGTTAGCTGCGTGTAGCAACAATTTTTCGCCAATTTGTGTGCACTTTCCCATACCATACTTTACACAAAGGCATACAAAGCCATTGACACGGAAGAGAAAGTTAGACAAAACAAGTAAAAAAGCTAGAATTGGTCTAAGACCAATTCTTAGGATACCCTAGATGAATGCCCGTATTAAATTTCGCTTAAAATGACCACATTGATCTTCATAGGCCAATGCTTCTTGCAGTATCACCTGAACATGATGGACTTGGCTGAAACCTTATCCTGCCGCTTCTTTTAGCATACTCATGAAACCTCAGAGCATCTGCTCTGAAATTCTGAAGCATTAGCCAGGCGGCCTTAAACATGCCTGCACACCCCTCCACAAATTTATTCTAATCTAGTAGAATTTACTTACTTCTTCCACCGTTCTTTCAACTTATCCTTGTCCTATGTGTGCACCTTTAGTAACTCTCCATCACATACCATGACAAACAACAAATCGCAGTCAATTCGGAGTTCTCGCGAATAAGCACCCACCCTTAATTTGATATACTTTCTCCAAGTTTTTTTTCTTCTCTTGCTAATATTAAAGTGTATTTCTGGATTCAAAATTGCAGACAAAACAAGAAGACTTGATGTAAAAGAAGAAACGTATCAGTAAAAATAAAAATGAAAATATAATAAAAACAAAAATCAAAATTAAAACAAACTGTAGTGGTTTTGGAGTAAAAGACGAGTAATATGAACAACGTGAGATAATTTCGATAGTGGTATCAACGGACGTGCAAACACTACGTACTACCAATAATAGTTTAAAAAAGTGTAGTTGAAAAATAAATAGCCAGAGCGCCTGATTTATATAGATGACCTCATATAGAAAGATCTAACTGATAATGATGAAGGAAAATGTGATTGTATCTTCTCAATCCATAAAAAAATCGGATGCAGTCTCCCGTCTAATGTGCCTCAGAGATCAATCTTGTGGCCGTTGCTATTTCGTATATTTATCAACAAGCTTCCCCAAAGTTATTGCAATATTAGAATAACAAATTTTAATATCATGTTGAACCAATGCATGAAGTGATGTGACAATATAAAATCGATTATTAGTAAAATTTACTCCGGACTCTGTAGGCTCAGCTCTCAGCCAGGATTTTAACAGAGGAAACCCGCTGCTTATAATTAAAATCATCTAATTAAATTTATTGAGATTCAAAAATAAATCGTTTCCCAGCAATTCTTTTTAAGTTAGTCAGACCAATCAGCCAGATACAAATGTATGTGAACATCGTTTATACGTTGTACATTTCAGAACAATAACTATCCTAACGCTGAACCCTGAGGTACTTCACTTTTTAGAGGCAAGTTTCTCGTAAATAAATCAACAAATTTGTATGAAAACGTAAGTAGTAAAAAATTTACTGTGATATTTTGATTACATTTGATATTTAATGATTTTGAGAGTGCCTTAAAAGTTACAGGTAGATAGATCCTAAGTAGAGCTGGAGAAATATTTTGAAAATTGTTTTTTTTTTCACAATATTTTAAATCTAATTTTAAGCTGTTTCCATTGTGTTTTAGAATATTATTTTTATTTAATTATTCTATATTATAGTAGTCCCTATATGACCATCCTGGCATGAGTTGAATTTCTAATCAATATACAATGCAGGAATGCAGGATACTTTCTGTTGCAAAGAAATGCAAATTACAATAACTTTCTGCTGCCAATTTATGTAAACATAAACAGCAACAATTCATACATACAAACTCGTACATACTACACACATTCTTACCATGAGTTATATTTCTCAAGTCACACAGAGAAGTTAATTTTGTATAAAGGTAAATCAATGCATTAAAACGTATACTGTCGCACCGCGCTCCCCGGTATCAACCTCGATATTTTCTTCAAAACTGCAAAATGGTATAAATTTTATTGTTAAAGAAATTTACGGCGGCATGGCAGCGACGACGACAACGATGATGACAACGACGACGACGTCGCCAACCTCTTGAAACGGTTCTTTCACCTTTCGCGCGCATATCAATTTCGCACATTCTGATCGAATCGAGGTAGGTTGGAGTCGACATTGTTATCCATAGGTATTATATTTCAACGTTGTTCAATTTGGCCAGGCGTCAGTTCGTATGTATTTTCCAAAACACTTTTGAATCATTAATGCAACAACAACAATAGCAGCAGCAGCAACAACCACAACAATAACACTGCATGATCTGAAATTCTGTGCGCACTTAAGCTATCTATCCTATCACGTTCATATTTACGTGGGAGCTCTCTCTCTCAATATCTATGAATTGTAAATCAATTATTATTGCGACAAATAGACTTGATCTTGGAACGTCTTATGTTTATTTGTGTGTATGTGTGTACGTGGTAAATACCAATCGCTTCCTGTTTTGATCAAAGATCGTCTTATTATTTTGAAACCCTTCATCACGTATAGAGCTAGTGCTATGCATAACTTAACATGAGTCTGTCTGTTGAGAATTCATGTTCACAGCATCTGGACCTATGAGGTTAATTGATGAGTAAACTACCAGATGATAGCATTACTCACATTCCACGGATTAATTGTTCACTTCGTCAATAATAGGAATTGTTTCTCTGGTCGGTAGACTTACTTCATTTTATCATTCCTCTATATGCGCGATTAGTATCAGTCCCTTTTATAGGTAGGCACGTAATTAACTTTGCACTTTTTGAATTCGAGTTTTGCCCTGTTTTCTTATTGTTGTATCTGACGAAAGTTCCATAGAAATCAGAAGATAAGTATTTAACTCATGCGCAAACGAATTCCATTCCCCTTTAATTAATGCTGTGCGCAATAAACGTTGTTGAACCACTTCAATTATCCACATCGAATGGAATTGATGGATAGACAGATAGATAAAGAGGCGAGGGATATATATATACTTAGAGAGAGAGAAAGAGAGAGAGAGAGGGAGAGAGACAGAGAAAGAAAGAAAGATAGAAGTATGTAGTGACATATATTGAATATATCATCATATAAGAATGTGAAAAGTTCAGTGATTACCTGTAATTTGTTTCAACAAGTTCTCGACTCATTAAGGTGTGGAATTTCAATTTTCAGCTTCAAAAGAAGGCAAACAAATGGCGAAGAATTCTATTCACCTTTACACATAATTATAGAACTCACTAATTATTTATTATTGGTAATTATATAGGATTTTTGTAAATAATATATTCTGTTCATTTAGATTTTGAGATCTTTATGTCTTTTCTAATTCAATATTTTAAGGTTAGATAAAAATATAGCGTCGGCTCGCGATAGACTATATACCCAAAAGAACAGAAAATTATTGATTTTTTTAAAAGAATTTATTAGCTAAGTAAAATTTAGCAGAAAATCTAATAAATAATAAAAATGTTCTTTGTTATGTATGTAACTAAAATATGTATATCAGCTATTCCACACACTAAAACGATCAAATTGTGCATTTTTTTGGACTCAACAATCTTCTGATTTGAATGAAAGTGTCACAGTTTGTACGAAAATAGTTCACCTGTATTGATTTTTGTTTGTTTTTCTCTAACATCCTCCCCCCCCCCCACACTGCTTCAATTTACATTTCAAAAAATCATATCTCAAGAACGGAGCAACCGATTTTTCTGATTCAAATGCCAAATGAAACTAAATCTTCTTTAAATTTTACATAAAAAAAAACAAAAATACGGCAACACTGAACCTTAGATTATAGAGAAAAAGATAGGATAGGCTATAACCAACTAAGCATTTGAGAGTGTACAATTAAAGAGAAACAAAAACGTAAACTTTACGAAGTGCTTTAACATTATAATCACAGCAAACCAAAAAAATGTATTGAAAACGTACCTCTGGATTTATTGACATGTGTGTCATAGAACCTGACAGCTGTTTTGTTTGTGACTCTGATAACAAAAAGCCGCGGTAATATTTGTTTATTAAAATATTGAGGTGTAAAAAAATGTGATTAGGTTTACTTTTATTATTATTATTGCACTTTTGTTAGTTTACTAAGCAATTTTGTATTCTATCGATAATTCCAATTATCTTTGTCCTACTCGATGTACCTAACGTTGTAATGTAGCGCTTTTATATTCTATTCTTATTATGGTTTGTGATGCTATTTTTACCAAATAAATTAAAATAGAAAAATTTGTTGTTTTCTTCAAAAGTCATTCACTCCACATTCAAAACGTTTCATAAACTTAAGAGGAGTCAGTACTCAGCAAAAATTTCAGTTTAGATGCCAGCGAGCCTGTAGGCAATACAACTTACTATACGTAGGTTTGTGGCCTGAAAGTATGAAAATACATATAAAATTAGCCTAGACCTAGACCACAAGTCACATTAGAGACATCTAGGGTAAAAGACAGAAACCCAACATGCGACAATTTAAGACGAAAATGAAAATTTACAGTTCAAAAAAATTGAAAGTTTGTAAAGAGAATTAACTCTCCTAATAGTTGTTAAATATGCTATTTTGCTTTATATTTCTAAAACTTTCAACGAAATATTGCAATTTCTCGTGGGTGAAATATCGAGAGAAAAAAAAAAGTACTATTAGAGTTAAACAATTTAAAAATGCGCCACTATAAATGAAAAAACTCGACGTTATTTGCTAGATCTAGGCTTTATCTCTCTAAAATAGTCAAAATATAAAGAAATGAGAATACCTACTAAGAGGAATTTGATTTGAAAAAAATCAATTTTTACCATTTTTTACAAGTTTCCGAGCTAATATCTCCATTCCAATACATGTTTTTTTTTATTTTTCTCGACGTTATGTATGAAACTTGCAAACTTGGTACTGACTCCTCCGAAAGAGAAACATTTTGGAGTTCAGAATGCGAAATACCACTACACTGACAGTCTACGTTTTTCAGTTTAATTTCTCTTTGGACTGATGATTCGTTTCTATTTCGCATTTACAACACCAAAACGTTTCTTTTACGTACACAAGCATGTTTACATTTTCGTTACGTTTTTGCTTCGCCTTGCTTGTAGGGAAGGAAGAAAAACTTTTTCATTTTTCTTCCTGGAGATTTAGTAGAACCGCATCGATGTGTTCGTTTTTCTTCATGGAAGTAGTAAACTACGATATTTTTAGAGCGGGTACATAATTTAGTGGTTGAAACTTTATTAAGGGGAGTTACAACAAAAAATAAAAAAAAAAGCTCACGATTTCTGTTCTCAAAAGCACAGTGGAACAAAAACGCATAAAAGTATGCAATTTGAAAAATGGAAAACAAATCACTATATGTATACATGCAAAGCTATGTGATGCTGTGGTATTCGTGTGCATTGTACTCCAAAGCATTTCGCGCATCTGCACAGCAGTAGGATTGCATAAGAATGGTGAGATTTTAGATTTGCAGTCGGATTTTTCATAGATTTTTTTTTTTGGAATTTATAAAACGTTTTGCTAGAGGAGTAGGCAAGGGGCGAACGAAATGTGTGCGCTCTGTGCTGTGTTGGTCAGACACTTTTCCTTGTAATTTCTCTGGCATTATTTATTGCTTGGGCAAATTTTATTTTACTGAAGTCGCTCATCAAATAAAACTCTTCCTAGAACTCTGAGTGGTAATGTTTCATATAATTTTGGCAATGTTCACACTATATCAGTTTTACCATTTTATTAACTAGATAACCAAAGAACTAAAGGGTTTTCCAATAAGAGGTGTTATTTTGATATTCAAAGAAAAATGCCATTTTTTGAGATAAATGATCGGATCTTTATTTCATTATAAAGTGGAAGGTATGCCGTTAATAATGGAATATAACATCAGCCAAATGACCACCACGACCACGCCTACAGGACCATATCCTTTTCATGAAATTTTCCATAACCAAATCGCAAAGTGGCTGCCCTATGTCCTCGATAACCTCACGAATTCCATCTTTGAGGTCTTGAATCGACGCTGGGCTGTTGGCGTAGACCTTCTCTTTCACGTGGCCCCAAAGGAAGAAGTCGCAACGTGTTACGTCACAAGATCTCGGTGGCCAATTGTGATCACCTCTTCGAGAGATAACACGGTCCGGAAACTTTTCCCGTAAAAGATCAATGGTTTCGTTGCTTGTATGGAACGTAGCGCCGTTTTGTTGAAAGTAAACGTTGTCCAGATCAATACCATCCAATTTCGGCCATAAAAAATCATTAATCATCTGTCGATAACGCAATCCATTCACCGTAACTGTTGCTTCAGCCTCATTTTCGAAAAAGTAAGGTCCAATGACCCCGCGGGACCATAAACCACACCAAGCAGTCACACGTTGAGGATAGAGAGGCTTTTCAACAATAACTCTTGGGTTTTCGGAGCCCCAGATGCGACAATTTTGCTTGTTGACGAAGCCATCGAGGTGGAAATGGGCCTCATCACTCAAGATGAGTTTTCGATGGAATTCCGGATCATTTTCATGCATTTCAAGGACCCAATCAGCAAAGACTCGACGTTGTTGATGATCGGCCGGCTTGAGTTCTTGTGTTAACTGAACTTTATAAGCCTTAAGACCCAAATCTTTATGCAAAATACGGTGTAATGACGTTTGTGGAATGCTTAATTCCAAAGAACGACGAGGAATGGACAAACCTGGGTTTTCTTCAACACTTTCGGCTACAGCAGCAATATTCTCGGCTGGTCTTGAGCGACGTGCACGGGTTTTATTCTTCACATCACTAACTTGTAACGACAGCTCGAATTTTTCTACCAATTTCTGTATTGCGGTCCGACGAACCGTTTCTGCCACATTTTCACCATTTTTATAGTGAATTTTAATAATTTCAATGCGTTGTTGAATCGTGTATCGTTCCATTTTTAGTAATGGCGTTGATTCTACTTCTCGAATGTCAAAAAATGACAGCTCCAAAAGTGACATCTACCGAAATAGCGGGCTAATTAAAATAACACCTCTTTATGGAAAACCCTTTACTATAGTATGAATTATTGAGACCAAATACTTCCTCTGATGTAATTCTGCAATGAAATCGTGGAAGCAATTACATCTATGATAATTGACAGGTAAACAGCTATTTAATTTGGCAGCTTACCACTCACTACTTACATATTTCGTGTATTTATATGCATTCTTCAGCAAACGATATCGTTTTGACGACGTGGTTGAACCATGCATTGTAGATTAGGCATTATGCAACATCAAAATTTCATTAAGAAATTTACATAAAATTTTCTGTTCCTCGATTTTGTTCTCTGTTGTCCTGTCCGGTACTTTTACTACTCGATACATCCTTAGTCATTTTCTTTTTCTTTTTTTCAACCTATGTACTGTTGAAGATGAAGTACTGACTTTATTGGCCATCATTTTGACAGACACGTTTATGTCTATTTAATGTATTTTGTTTTGTCAACAGGGCAAGTAGGTACTATTTGCACTGCTGTTTTCGGAACATTTAATTTTTTCGTTAAATCTCTTAAAGTCCAGGGGTTTTCACATAACTAGATACTATTATTTTTCTTCTTTCTTTTTGACTTGTAGCTATACTTCCAGTCCTAATAATAATATGACAATTAAATGATATCTCTAATGAAAGCACATCCATTTTATATCTACAAAGCTGTCCAAATGACATATATACCTGCGTACCTGTTTACAGGCCACACACACGCACCCGTTAAGTACGAATTACAAAGTAAATGTCGCAAATGTACCGCTAAAAAGTTCTTGGAAGCTTAAAAAATATGGAATTGACGAATGCAGAGTTTATTTTTGTCTCTTGTTTCCCTGGAAATCTTGACGGAAAGATATAGCGCGTATTTGATGTCACTATTCCCACTTTAATTTTGGTAATGTCCGTAACTTAATCTTCTCTGGTAATACGACTCGGACAATTATACCTTTTATTTTAGAATTAAAAAAATGTTATGTTCAGAAATTACAGAATATTTTTACAGATTTTAAAAATCTTTTATCGTTAAGATGTTCTAGAGAAAAATATAACACTCAAAACTGAGGTTTCTTAAAATTTCAAGTGCCAACAAAAAGGCGAATAATACACTGACTACCAAAATTGTAGTGAAATTCACCTTCCTCGGGTTTAATTCTATCCAAACACATATCCGAAATATAAAAGAAGATTCACCTAGGACAGAGATACGCACAGCATAATGGATTAATTTTTCGAATTCAAAACGAATTCATATAGTGAAACCTTGTGAATTTACATAGTATAAAGTCGATATAGGCGGAGAGTTGGTGACCAAAATACTTACGTCATTTCATAAACAAAATTTTCCATTTTATCAACACATTGGATGGTGGGAAAGTGGTGGCAGACGGCAATAAATACGCTGAAAATGTGTATAGCTTACGTCACACTACGATAACTCGAAAACGCTTTCACACGGGCTTTTTTTAGAAAAAGGTAAATTTAGTTTTAAAAATGGAACCAATCGGACAAACCCTTCGTAGGGTTGCCATAGAAAAATTTCGTTTTTCTTTATATATTATGGCACTGCCTAAGCACGCGTAGACATAGAGAGCTGAAATTAAGTACAAAATGTTTTTGTAAATACCAGTTAATAAACAGACTAAATCGGGTAACACTTTCTTGGTGCTGCCATACAAACATTTTATTTTTCAGTATACACACTGCCTGGAAACGCGTTAACGCAGGCAGCTGAAATTTGGTAAGTGCTGTTTTCACAGCAATAGTAAATACCAGTGCAAAAATAGACTAAATCGAGAAACTCCTTCTTTGTGCTGCCATACAAACATTTTGGGCTTTCACTATATATTTCAATACTGCCTGAGAACGCGAAGACGTGCACCGCTGAAATTTTGCACACGGCATTTCCATAAAAATTGCAAATACAAGTTTAAAAGTGGACCGCAAAATCGGTAACCTTTTCTTGATTTTATACGGCAACACCAAGAAGAGACTGCCCGATGTAATTTTTGAATTTGTTTTTACTATTTTTGTGGGAACGCTGTGTACAAAAATTCAGCGCTGTTCGTTGACGCGTTCTCAGACAGTGTACAAATATATAATGAAAAATGAATTTTTTGTATGGCATCACCACCATCCAATGTGTCCGCCATTTTTACCATTGATCATGAGATATAATTCTCTGTTGCGTTACCAAAACTCAGCCTTTATGAAATCACGTAAGTTAACCGGGTTTTTCTTAGGCCTTCAAGGCCATACTGCAGAGCCCTCCAAGACTGGAAGCCATCAGGCAGACTTCCGGATAAGTTATCAACAATGTTAAGAAAGTATGATAAAATGGAAAATTTTGTTCATGAAATGACGTAAGTATTTTGGTTGCCAGATCTTAGTCTAATATCAATGCATTATGAAAGATCTCACTATTATAAATTTAATTTGTAAATTGGTATAATTTCATTCATACAATTTCATTTTGTGTTTCTAATGTGAAAAAATTAATTTTCTTCTATCTTAAATCTTAAATTTCTCGTGACAGACATGAGTCAAATGTTATTCATTACATCACCGTCAGCTCTGTTAAAAGTTACACGTTAAACGTTTTACATAACAACCAGTCAGCAAAATGTAAAAAAAAAAAAAAAACATGTCTGTCAAAACAAACTCAAAAAAGCGAAACATGCATAATTATAACCAGAAGAGAAAAAATTATTAAATAATTATTATTATGGTGCAGAAATTACTCTTGTGAGAATTAACTTCGAACAATCATCGTTAACTTAATTCAACTTAAGTCAACTCGCGATTTTACTTTGATTTTCAAACAAGCTTCACTCTCTGCTAATCCATTAACAAGGTCATCGATAATTTTAATGAGAAATATATATATGTATTTTTTTATGAACGTACAAAGCAATTTATATTAGATAAGCTATCCAAATCGAAAGCAAACATTATTGCATGATTTCTGGGAGAGGTTTTCTTGAGAAGTATACATGTTTGTACTAGTTTGGCCGTAGATCGGATACTTTGATTTCCGAGCCTCTCTGTGCCTAGTGATAAAATCGTAATTTTGAGTTTTACACCTTTTACGTGGCTACTTAAGAATGCACATGTCAAGTATCTTACTTCAAAAAATTACTTTTTCAATTACTTCACCATTGTTTCCTCAATTTGAAAATGTTATTCAATTCTAAAATAAGATTATCAAATCTTTGGAATAATATTGAAAGTATATAATTTGGCATGTGTAGGTAAAAATATCTATTATAGCTCGGGATTACCGAGCTACTTAAGATAAAGGTCTAAAAATATCTACTAGGGTATTACACTATATAGCTCATGTTTGATATTATCATTTTGGTAAAAATAATTTCAATAAAAACGAATACAGATAACAATTGATTGGGAGCAAAGTAGACCCATCTCTATCTATTGTTGTTATTCGGTTTTAAGAAGAAGTGTGGGTATAAAATAGCTCGCAATAAGGTTGCCATCTTCTATTTGTTACACCCTGTTAAGTATATGATTACCACACTTCTGAAAACTATATCCAAATTTCAATGCTTCAACTGCCATGGAAAAACTTGAGAAAATATATACGACATTTAGTTGCGCGGGAAGCAGGAATTAAAGTTGCAGTTGCGATCATACCTCTTAGAAATTGAATGATTCCAATTTCCTGTTAATTATACTCTACACCAGCATTATCGATCGTGGTATTTTATTAACATAGCAGATAATCCGGATTATGATGATAATTTTTCTTTCGATATGTAGAAGAGAATCAGATTTCGTAGTACAATTTGCCTATAAGCAGTTGGACTTGATTTAAGTTTTTTTTCTGAACTATCAATTATGAGCTGCGTCATATCTGCATGCCTCTAACAATTTCTATTTTTAATAAACAGAACGTATTTTGGTAGCGGGGATTACCCAAACCACACGCAATCATTGAAGATACCCCAAACGAGGTTGGTGAGAAGGTACTTATTGTTTTTTTCAAACTTCGTAGGACGGTCCGATAGTGCGGAACGATTTACAAAAAATTTGTATTTTATTCTTAAAAGTTAGTGGGCTAGTGGACGATTAGCCGCCTTTTTCTCATTAACTTTGCGATAAATCTAATGTATAAGAATTTTTCATAATGTACCGATGAGATTTTATAAAATTGGTACGAGAATCGATTCGTTGCAGTCTAAAGGGACAAACACACTTCCGACGTTTCGATTATAAATGTGAAATTTGCAATTGGACACATACACGTGGCGTTTGCATTGTTTGTACGAAAGGGGAATATCCACTTTTCACCCACAACTTTAACAACCTGAACAAAATAAGAACCAATGGGAACAGAAGCATGACACCAAGGCAGCAGAAATTTTCAATTTGTGGCTAAACAGTGTTGCAGAAATTCATCAAAATAATAAGTGGGCTGTCATAATATCCTATAAAGAAAAAAATGGTCCCTACGTTTCAAATACGTTTTTCCATGAGATAACTTAGTAGCGAGAGACTTTAATTATGGAGATATGATCACATCTACGCAACCCGTAAATAAGATTAATACAATCATTGAATGGCGCCCTTAGTTTTCAGGAGCGCAAACAATTTGGGAAAAGTTTGAGCGTTTTCCCGATAGATGGCGTCAATTGTAAATAATTCATAAATCCCGATTGCAGCGATACTACTAAATGCTTTTTGACAGGTGACATTTGTGACATATTGTAATTGATGCAGTGGTTCGAAAGTCGTTTGCGTTTGAAAATGGATAAAATAATGAAAAATATTTTCCAATATTATTAAATGGAAGAACGTTGTGAAAAAATTTGTACTTTGTACGGTGAAGGTACTTTATGAAAATGTACTGTGCTTTCATTCTGGTCATTTTGATGTGAAACATGAGTCACTCTCTGGTCGTCCAATTACTGAAAAAGCTGAAGAAATTCTTGAAAAAGTCCAGGAAGATAAGCATATCGGCAGTGTTGATATTGGTATGAAGCTAGGCATTGACCACAAAACTGTTTTGAACCATCTACATACATAAAGCTTGATACAAAAAGAAGGTCAAGATGTATAAATTCCATATGAGTTGAGCGCGAAAAACATGATTGACCGAAATAACATCTGTGCTGCGCTGCTAAAACGCAGTGAAATTGAGCCCGTTTTCAAACGTTTTATAATCAGCGATGAAAAATGGGTCACATACGTCAAAGATCGTGGACAAGAGATGGTGAGCCGTTACAAATATTTGCCAAGCCAGGATTGATGATGGAAAAGATGATGGTGTATGTGTGGTTGGACTGTAAGGGAATTCTTCACCATGAGGTATACTACAAGTTGGTCAGAAAACTAATTCTCAACTCTACTGTCAACAACTAGAGAGATTACGCCAGTGCCAAGAAATTGAAAGAAAATGGCGCAAAGGTGTTGTCTTCCATCACGACAGTTGTAGCTCCCGGCCACACACTTCTTTGATGATACGTCAAAAATTGCGAGAGATCGGTTGGGAAGTTTTGATGCATCTACCGAATAGTCCAGATGTAGCACCCTCTGAATGAAACTTGTTTCGATCTCTACAGAACACTCTCAATGGAATTAACCTAGCTTCAAAAGAAGCTTGTGAAAACTACGTGATTCAGTTGAAAGTTACAGTTAATACGGTTTACGTATGGGATGACTCAAGTATAGCTAGATGGTGAACTTTCACGTCATGAGTCACTTTACGAAGATCATTTAAGTACAAAATAAACTGAATACCAAGTCTATATAATAACTCTACTTTGCTTATCAGTTAAATACATAAATGAGACATTGGTTTCGCATATGCATACATATGTATTTTGTCAAACTTGTACAAACATGCTTATTGCCTTCATCAATAGTGGGTGCTGCACCCCATCTAACAAGTTTGGTGGAATTAAACGAATTGATGAAAGATTTAAAGAGGAATGTCCATTTTAGTCCCGTCACCTCCAGTCATGAGAAATGTCCTAAACGATGCATTATGATACTCTGAACATAGTTTATTAATAATGTTTATTTCAATTAAGCGGGGGAAAGCTTTGGCGATCGGATGTAGCTTGAGCGACTTTCTTGGGTGCAAAAGTGGACTTTTCTGCTTCTCACGATTGCGCGGAATTAGTGCATCGTCCTATCTTAAAAATGTTCACAACAGAGCACTAACGGCCATGGAAGAAAGAACTGCAAAAAAAAGAAATGTAGTAACTGGGGTGTATGTGACCCAAGTGCATGAAAATGGGGTTTCCGGCGGAAAAACGTCTCGAGAAAGTTTTCTGAGTCGGAAAAAAGAGCAGACGATAGTATTTGCCGAGACCTTTAATTTGATATGCAGCATGCGGTATTGGAACAACCCCCCCCCCCCTAACTGCGGCCTGGGGTTCCTACCCTTCACCCTTAAAACATTCAGAGAAAAAATTTCTTCTATGAATTGTAACTGGTAATGAGCTAAGGCGAACAGTGAAACCCGTTTTCCGATCGGACATAACCCTACAAAATTAGAGCCGATCTAAAGTGCGAAAAATCTAGTACCTCAGTTCGAAAAAAAGAAAGGGAATTACATACTAAAAAAGTGAGTATTGGGATGGCTATAAAAATCTATATAAGCCTCCGCATATAGGAGTGTGGGTACTTAAACTTCTTCTCAGAGCCTAAGAAATTCAATTCTGTACTAGATTTTCCAAAATGTATTAGATCATACTTTGACACCCCCCCCCCCCCCCAACCTAGTATTCCCCCGCTTAATTGAAATAAACATTGTTAAGAAAATATGTTCAGAGTATCATAATGCATCTTTGAAGACATCTCGCATGTCTGAAAGTGTCGGGCCTAAAATGGGCATTCCTCGTTCTAACTGAAGCCGATTGAGTGCGATTTCATTACATTACCATTTCGAAAAGTACATACTGTCATGAGACAAGTTGAATTAAAATGTAAAACAGTTGAACAATGTAATGCTTTTGGTGTTAGATCTTAATATATTTACAAATATATTGAAAATTAACATTTCCTATAGAAAATTTCAAAGTATATATTATACATATCACATTCGAGCCACTATATCGAACTGAATCTAAATCACAACTTCGACTCGAATTAAAGCTATTGAGTGGTAAAGAGTAAAAGTAATGAATTCAAAAATTTTGAATATATTATAAATATAGGCGGTCTGCAATCGAACCGTGGGTGGCTTTGATAGGAGCTAGAAGTCCAAATTTTTCAATTACAATACGAATTCGGTTAGAAGACAGTTTCGAATTCAGCCTCAGGCTATGCCAATTCAAATTCGCAGCGAATTTGGTCGGTAATGCTTACAGGGATAAACTCTTTATAAAATCAAATACGTATTAATTTTGTAATTTATATTTATACAAAACTCTCACATTTTTACCTTAAATAAATTAATTTCGAAAATAAAAAAAGAATTCCCAAAATATCAAAAAAATTAAAAATCAATAATTTTCAAAATTTTTGAAAATATTGTTTTGAATATGAGTTTTCCCTATAAAATTAGGTTAAATTTAACTTAATTTTGTTTATACTTATCGTTCTTCTACGATATTACAGTAAACAAAAGTTATCACGTTTTCGAACTAAAATTCAAAGCTCTAAAAACCTAATTTTTCTTGGTCTCATTGTCTTAAAACATAAAGAATATAAGAAGTAAAAGCCAACTGATACAGATAAAAAAAAATTATTTCTACTAAAGCTAGGGCAAACGATTCAATTTGTTCAACTGTTGCATTTCTATGAATTGTGCGTGGATTGATAGATGGTGACATACCTGCCAGAAAGAGTGTCACGAACTAACTTATACTAACTATTTTTCAAGATGGTAAGCAACGTACCCTGAATGCAATGATGTACAATAGAAAACAAAAATTATCTGAAAAAAAAAAAAAAAGTACCGAAGACTCCTTCACATGACTTGAATTCCAATGCGAACTTCTCTGTCTATAATCAAATTGTTGTCATCGTTGTCGTTGTGGTCGTCTTCGTCGTTGCTATCGTCAACCCAACTCTAATTTATTCCAATTTAAGCTTCTCGGCTCACTTATGGGAGCGATACGAATGAAATTTTTAATTACCTCTGTATACCTTTTACGCTTACACTTATTACACTATTACTAATAGCGTTTTCTTTACTTTTTTACTTACTTATTTTTATCTATTTTTTTTTCTTTTATCTTTTAGATCTATTGAGACGCTTTTGTTGGATACGGATACGGTGCTATATCGCTGCCGTGAACAGTTTGCAAATTGATCGGTAAGATCAGTACAACGCTGAAGTGTAATCGGTGAATATGTGCGAATTTAAATTTAACTGGATTCATATATTCAAAAATATTCAACTCAAATAAAAATAATAAAAATAAAACGGTGAAGAATACGAAAATAAGTGAAATTGGAGATGAAAGTTTAATATTTAATTAGAGTTTTTATTTTATATTTTTGCTAAAATGAGCGCGAACGTTGAAAAACTTCAAAAGAATTCTTCGGAATTTATTGAGAATAATTGTCAAAATCGCAAAAAACAATCAAAAGATGAAGTCGATTTTGTTCGGACGGAATTATTTCCACCTTTCAAAACACACACAACTATAACGACAGATGGTAATCATAATAATCAATTAACAATTAGTCACAATAATACCATCAACAACAACAACAACAACAACTCCCAGTGTTCTTTATTGTCGAAGAAACAATCACCGGGAACATTATATGGAGATTGTGAAGTTAAAACAAGTATCAAATCATCTCTATCTACTTTGGAAAAGTTCTCATTATTTAATCTCGCGAAAAAGAAAATCGATCAAAATTCAATACAAAATTCCATAACGAATTCCAAAGATAAAACGAAGTTCGTTAAAACTCCATCGCTGGCCCGCCTTCTCGGAAATACTTATAATACGAAAAAATCTGAAAGTGAATTAATGAATGCTAGTGATCTTGGCAATAATGGAAAGGGCAATATTACTACCCCAGTGAATGGTTCTAGACGTTTTGGTAATGCTGAACGTTTTCATAAAAGCTCTAAAGAAGATGTTTTAAGTGAAGTGTCCTTACAAGATTTTCGAGAAGATAAAGATTTGAGTGCAAAAGCTTTTCGGACAATTTCTCGAAGTTTAGGGAAATTGTGGTGGAGAAGGACACATAGTGTGGATATCAGTGCTCCAGATCCAGAATATAAAGTATCATATTTGGGAAATGTTCTTACTGGATGGGCTAAAGGTGAGTTTAAAGTTTTTTTTTTTTTTTTTTCTTATTTAAATAATTTAATTTGATGAATTCTAATGAGACAGCAATTTGTAAGAATATTTTTTTTTTTAGTAGTTATTTAGATAAAAATTATGTTGATGAAAATAGTATGAAGATAAAACTTTATGAAAACAAGAGAAAAACTTACAATTGGTCTATAAGACCAATAATAATTTTTTAATTTATTAATGGCGTAGTTTCTACTTGTCAAATGTCAAAAAATGACAGCTCCAAAAGTGACATCTACCGAAATAGCAGTCTAATTAAAATAACACCTCTTATTGGAAAGCCCGTATTATACCCTAGATGAAAATAAAAGTTAAATAAAGTGACAACCCAAAGCTCTGTATGGCAACACAGAGAGGGGTTGCCCGATTTAATTTAGTTTTGAAATTTTACTTATTATTTTTATGAAAACAGACTTCCATTTTTGAACTCGTATCTACTTGCAATTTTTATAAAATCATCATGCACAAAATTTAAACTGTCCACATCGATGCGTTCTCAGGCAGTGTCCAAATATATAGTGAATAACCAAATTTTTGTAAGGCAGCACACAAGAAAGCGTTGCCCGGTTTAGTTCATTTTTGAAATTTTATTTACGATTGCTATGCAAATTCCATGTACCAAATTTCAATTCTCTACAACTACGCGTTCTCGGCCAGTGCTCAAATATATAGTGAAAAAGAATTTTTTGTATCGCAACCCTACGAAGGAGTTGCCAGATTTGTCCCATTTTCGAACTTAAATTTCAGCATTCTAAATGAACGCGTTCTCGAGTTATAGTGCGGACGGATAAACTGATGGACAGACAGACAGACAGAGAGATAGACAGACAGACTGACAGGCTGACAGATATACATACACCTTGACAGACGGATAGACCCCACTTTCAGTACTTTTTATTCATGGAACACATCCAAGATTGTCTGTTTCTCTAATCGGTAGAATTTTTCGTATGAATCACACACTTTGAGTCGAGATCAAGGTCCATTGTTTCTTGCAAGCTTATTATAGGGTCCTGATGTTGAAGTTATCAGATATAAGTATGGGACAAAGCTGGGCAAGTACCAAAGAAAAAGTACTTAAGTACAAGTACAAGTACCGAAGTATGAAAAGTACTAAGACTATAAAAAGTACTGCGTACTTTTTAAAGTACTTTTTTAGAATCTTTGTACGTTATCGGTAATATTATGAAGTTTATAGAAGTTTACTTAGTATTAATAAATAAATACATTTTGAAAACATAGTAACCACTGGTTACTATATTATAGTTTTCAAAAGATACTTATTTTTTAATAGCCACCGACGCAGCGCGTAGGGTAATATTTTCACTTCTCATTAATACAAGCTTTTCAAAGTTCTTACCACTTAATACAATTCTTCTTGGAGAATTTATGATAGTGGCGAAAAAGAACGAGCGTTGTATACTTAGTATTAAATCTGAAAATAACTTCCAGTTAGCCACCAAAGTGGAGCGAGGCATTGCTGGCTTACACTTGTTATGTCATCAAGTCGAGGTATCGTCGATTTTATATTCGACCTATTCGAACGAGATGTTACTGATTTTGTTCTACTTTTTCAGTTTTGTTTGTATGTTAGTAGTTGCCTTGACAGTTCATTGCATGCATTAAGACTCAACCAAAAAAGAGCTGCGCAAGAGATTGTGTTTGCTTGTCTACGAAGAGTTAGATATTTTCTTAAATGTTGGTAATTAGCAGACTCAGAAATACTTAAGTAAAAATCTTGGTACTTAAGTACAAAACTAAGTCTTAAGTACAAGTAAATAAAAGCATACTTATGTTCAAGCACTAAGCAGGGTATTCCAAAAGTATTAAGTAATAAGTCTTAAGTAACGAAAATGTACTTCAAGTAGTACTTAATTCCTTTCTTACTTAAGTATTGCCCAGCTCTGATATGGGGTCAATCTAATTTAATTTTGTATTTACTTTATTACTTCCCTTTTATTTATTTGACTTTTTTTTATTTTCTTTTTATTGTGTTATTTATTTCTTTATGTTTTTACTTAGATTCAGTTTGAGATTGCCTCTGTTCTTTTTTTTGAGATTCTATCATTCCAGGGAATTTCAACGGAGGTATGTTACAAAATAGATGACCTTTCACGCCTCGCAATCATAGTAACTGAGAAAAGGCACTACTCGAATAGTTGATTTAGGAATTGATTTCTTATTTTGTTGATGCAATAATTATGATATCGAAAAGACAGACCTCCTTTCGACTTCCTCTACTCTATAGTTAATTATTTTATTTTATTAGATTTAACCTGAAACTAGCTAGGAAATTTTCTAACGATGATTTTGAAATTTTCATATTATTCGACCAGCAACTGGTTATTATCAGTGAAATCCAAATAATTCGCAAGGACGTTATTAATGACTATGTATACTAAAAATATTTTATTGGGTTACCGTAACCTAACTTAGATCATATCCATTTCTTGTAATAGATTTGCTAATACTCTTCTTTTTTAATCGATTATCTTAAGTCATTAGATAATATAGGACTTGTAGAGGAGAGCTAGTTTTGTCGGTAAATCGGAGATTAATGCTCCATCAAATGAAATGGGAGTGGTTAAGTGGTGATCTTGTTTTAAAGAGATTGGGTCTTAGATATATTGAATTCGATGCAATTTACTTTGCTCCAAGCGAGAAAATTGTCAAGATCGTTATTCAATGATCTAATCATGCAATCTCATTTGACAGATGTGGCATTCCATCTGTAGTCTCCAAGCGTGTCAAAGGAGTATGCGAAATCAAGGGTACTGTCATAGGCAAAACTATTGATGGGATTAAAGGTTAGGGAAAGCAGATTATTAATGAAAATTAGGAAGAGAGACAGAGCCCCGGGGCACGTCGGCATTTATAGAGTGAGATTTAGATATAACACCGTCTAATTACAACACGAATTAGTAATTTTTTCTCAAATAATCATTGAGTCTATTCTGCTGTGGTATCATGCTAAATATCGTGACTCCTTCCGTTGATCATGGAAGTAATAACAACATCAGAAAATATTACCTTCCTCCACTTTGAATCCCAGCTCATATGGTATAGAGCGAAACTTAGTCTAGATCACTGGCAATTCTGTATTAGAAGTGGACTTTTTCTTCAGGTGTTGGTGATAGCTCTTCCACATCCAGATGTATGAGTATTTGCAATTCTGAAAACTCGGTAAGAGCCTTATATTGGAAACAGTTGGTCAGCAGTACATAGATGTCAATGGGGTCGAAGTAGGCCAAACCCATCTAGAAATACTTGCCAAGACATGAAACAGACTCCCTCACTACTACATGAAAGTCCTAACTTAGTCCTAATATTCTAAAATATTGCTAAAGCTCTTACGTAAAACTGCTTTGAAAATAGCTCCTGCGTCCTAAACTACTATTCATACAGAAAAATTGTCTTCAGATAATCTTAAGCTTATTTTTTTTTTTATCTTCCCAACCGTAATAAAAGTTTTATACCTTTCCTAACAAAATTATTTAAATAAATTTATCTGAACCAAATCACTACGATTCCTCAAACAAAAACTCTCAGTTGAGTAATCATTGTATATGGCACTGTGCCGTGGGCTGATTATATCGAAAGTAGCTTCGTACAGATTCGGACCCTGGCTGCACATACACAAATGTAATTATTACTCAGCTGAGAGTTAGTGAGCGTAAAATTGTAAGGTTACTTTTTAATCAAAACTATTTTATTAGTTTGTTAAGTAAGGTATATAGTAAGTGTAGCTTTATGGAAGGTAAGAAAAATTTCTAGAAGACTATTTTCCTGTGTGGATAGTAGTTTGACTTTATGGCATATATAAAATCAATATCTAGTCACTTTTACATAAGAATCAATATAAAACATTTTAGAGAATTGGACTTGCACGCACACATATAGATTTCTGTTTCATGGCTTGGGAAGTATTTCTCAGAGGGTTTTAAGTTGGCTTATTTTGATATTCATCCGAGGCTTTGCTGGTATTGGTTGTACTACATGACGAGCCTACTATAGTTTTTCTGTTTGATAACTTTCTATTAATGTTAGAATAATGTTTTTTTTTAGCTTCATAGTAATACATAATAAAAATTACCTGTAATATCAAGAAACATTAAAATTCTCCATTTCATTCTGGAATCCCTTGGCCAATTAACATGACTTTATATTTTATATATCAAATAATCTTTGCTTGTCTGGCCTTGTCTGGCCTGAGATTCTTTGCTAAAAATGTCTGACAGTTTGTTTGACCTATAGTCTGAATCAAAATGAATAAATTTTTTGCAGTTAATATTAAAACATTTTCTACATCAATAAAATATTTAATTTATTTTACATCATTTTCGAAATTCATTCATAATGTCAATCGAAAAATTTTTAGTAGCACGAATATATTATCAGTTTTATGACTTGGCATTTCTAAGGAAGGCGCCAACCAACCTCTTTAATTTCTCATCTAATTTAAGTTCTATTTCTTCTTCTTAAACACTTTACATACATTTTGTTTATCCAAAAATAAGATTTTCACATATAAATGCTAAATATTGTCCAATTTCAGCACACGCAAAACTATTTACATACAAAATTATCACACAAATAATAAATGTTTGCAAATATTTTACTAAAAATTTTTCCTCTCGGAGTATGTATCTAGCTGAGTTTTATAAGAAAAAATCTGATATTTTTTTGTAGCTATATACATAGATAGCCCGGAATTCAATATCAAAATAAGAAAGAAAGAAAAATACAGAAATAAATTGGAAAAAAAACAAACTCTTTTGTCTTCCATTCCAAGTCCAAAAAATTGTCTTATGGTAAACTAAACAATTTTTATATGTATAGACTTTCGCTAAGTGTCGTTGATCTTTGATGTCGCATGTCCAGGTGGATGATGGAATTTTTTTTTTTCGTTTGCCCTGATAACGTTTAATGGCTGAGAAAATTTCCATTCTGATGTGCGTGTAAATATTATGGTGAACATGTTATTTTGCTTTTAGAATAATAACAAGAAAAAAAAAACATTTTATACAGCTAGGAACTAAATTTATGATAGGTATAAGGGTAATAAAAAACTTTTGGCTTACTTAGTAATTAAAAAAAAAAAAAAAAAAAAACCCTACCATCGATTTCGGTGCCAGATGATTTGTGTGGAAGAGTTGGTAGAGAAAAGCTGATAAGTTTGGATACAAAATTTGCTTTAGTTTAAAGAGTTTCTGATGAAAGTGAATAACTGATACCTGTGACATATTTTGCTAATCTTAAATGCAATTACCAAATGCAAAAGGAGGAAGGAAACTTAACCTACAGGCACTCTCGCCTTGCACGCTAAGATCATACAACTCATTAAAGATGAGAAGTTTCTAGCGATTATCCTCGATCAGATACATGTAAACTTCAGTGTATCTGTCGAAGGTTATATATATACATAAAGCCAGTGCAGCGTTCTGCTTATGCCAAAGACTATATGGAAAAAAATGTGGCTTGAATCCGAAAATACAGAGTGATTTTGAATTGAAAACAGGAGATATTACATATGTAGTGCTAGGAACAAATAATTGTAACATCCTGTAACTTCCTTGTTGTAAAGCCTATGAAGGTTATTTCTAGCTCAATTAATAGTAAACCGTCTAAGCTTCCTAACGAATATTAAGCCATCACTCCATCTCTCTCATGTCACTAGTTATAGGACGTAAAAGTAAAAAAATTGAGATAAGCCTGTTTTAATGATGCATAATTTCATTAATTTAAAAAAAAAATCACGCCTAATTTTATGCAATTCCACGAAAAATTAGAAAAATGATGTGAAATTAATGAAATTATGCATCATAAAAACAGGTTTATCTCAAAAACGGTTGCATTTAGGTAGGTACATGTGTAAGATAAAATTAATGATAACAATTTAAAGATTCCAAACCTTCTAGAAAAATGTAACGATTATTAGACATTTTGACGGTAAAATAGTTAAAATTTAAAAAACTTAGGATTTTTTCCCAAGTTTTTCACTTTGACGTCTTATAACTAGCGACATGAGGGAGATTTATTTATTTCAAAATTTTTAACGATAGTGAACAGACAGAGTCCAATAATGCACTACCGTATAGATTAAACAATAAAGATTATATAAAAAAAAATAAGAGAAAGAAATTGTTGGTATTAATAATAATAAAAAAGAGAGAAACATACTTCATATTGAGGTTAGAAAGGAATTAATCGACAAAAACAAAAATTAAATTTTTTGTGTTTGTAAAATGTAAAAATAGTGAGTAAAAAACAAAAATTATAAAAAATAAAAATAATGGACCTGCGAGAGGGCAGTCTGAAGCAAAGTATATACTTTGATATGCGAATGGGAGCGTTAAAGTCAACCGCGGACAATATAATAGGACAATCAAATATGTAAACAGTTTACCGTCTTAAAAAGAAAAATATTATCAAGGTAGAATCGATGCTTAACAAAGAATAACAGATTAAAATAACTAAGCCTTTCGGAATATTCAAACGAAATATTATTGAATTTGAACAACAAGAGCGTAGAAAATTTTCTCTGAATTGACTCTAATCATTGAGTTAAGATAAAGATGTATTAATAGTTCGACATTCGTTGGAGCTTCGACAGTTTACTATTATCTGAGCTAAAAATAACCTTCATAGGTTGTACATCAAAGTAGTTATGGAGTGTAAAAAACTAGCATATTTTCTTAATCGTCCAGCCTGTAACTTTGAAAAGATTGAGAACGCTTCCCCCTCTCCCATATAATATTTTGTTTCAAGAAGTCTAGCATTAGTAAAATATCTATGTCCGTCATTCACACAACGAATGCTAAAGCCATCAGAGACCACAGGACGACATCTTCATTACTTTGTAAATTGAAAGAAGAAGCTGTATTTAACTGGGTATTTGAGGTGAAAAATTTGTTTACGTCATTTGGGTTTAGATCATAGTGGATTGAATCTTTACCATATGCATCCGAGATTGCGATAGAACTGCCTAGATAGAATAAGATAAAATGATGTAAAATTGTCACTACGAATATTTCTTATCCAAATTTTTGATAAAATTTAAATAGTGTTTCGAATAATTTTGACAAATATATAAAGAAAGTTCAAGAATTATACCAAGGATATAATCAGGAAAAAAAATCACATAGAAGATTTCTTTTAGGGAAATCCTGTTAGCAATATTTGCATTTGTATGTAGTTTTGTTTTTTTTTATGTTAGAATATACCAAATTTGGATGTGGAGATACAAAAGTATAATTTAAATAAAAAAGAAATCAAAATATTCTAAAAAATTATTAAAACGGCAACAGTTATGAAACATTGTACCCATCTCGTCAGATTTTTTTTTGTGTTAGATATGGAAAATGTATTAGTTGGATTGGCCATCTCTTCACATGTTACCAACGTAAAATAAGGAGAGAAAAACAAAGTTTATACTTCCTTCTCTTCCACTTTCAAAACTGTTTAATTAAAAGAATTTAAAACAAAAACACATGCAAAATAATGCAAGTAAAAGTAACCATTCCATTTAATAGTTTTTGTTTTTTATAAATCTGTGTAAAATTTCTTTTCTCATTTGATTGCTTAATTCATTTATGTATATGAAAGCAAAAAATTATGCTCACAACATCGCATATTGAAACTATCAGAGTTTTGCGTAACGAAAAACTTCACGATTTCATAACATTTCATGACGCCCGAAATATAGAAAAAAATCTTAATCACCGCATTTATAAACAAAATAATAAGCTATAAAAGTAGCAGAGAACTGTCACTTCATTAGTAAAAGTATATATTGCACAATACCAAGAAGAAGAGCTATTCCCCCTTTCATTAACGCAACAGGCTGAAGCACCTTAAATTTTCATTTTTGTTAACAAACAAAAACACACACACACATACCTACAAGAAATTCGCTATGAGTCATTTCTAGTTTTATCTTAGATGCGCACCTTTATGAACAAGATGTCGCATCGTTACCCACACACACGTGTATTATCTATCAATATAAGACAACATACTTTTCCTTCTTATTGATGTTAAAAACTAGCAATAAATTTTCGCTGTTATGCAAATTATGCACAACGAATGAGTTACTCTGTAAGGATAGCAGAACAGTTTAAGGGAAGGTCGCTCTCCAGAAGAAGGAGATTTATGCGCGCATGGTACATACATAAATCGTATGGTGCCTCTTAAATAACTATATGCAAATGCGCACTCAGCCTAAGGTAATAATTGATATGTAGTGTAAGAAAATCACCAATAAAAACAATTTCGCAATGGCTTTTTTGCACAAAAGAACTGGTTCGAAGAAAAACAAGTGATTTTTGCTGCTTGATAAATTGTATGTGTAGATATGGATGCGCAAACGGGTCAGTCAGAAGGATAATTTTGCCGACCTGCGCAGTGTGCTATGTCGATATGATCGATATTGTTTAAAATCGATTAAATTTATTTTCGATTTTTTCACAGTAGGAATAGTTTGCAGAGGCTGAAAGTAGATAAGCATTCCAGAAATAATGTAAAAATGTGTGGGAAGACGACCATATATACATAACATATTATAATGTGCTCTATTAAGGAGTTAATTATATGCAGAACAAGTTGTTTTTATAAGTAATTTTTACATAATTAGCTGTTACTCTCGGCATCGTTCGTTCGTTATTCAGATGTTTTCTTAATATTAGGTTATAGAGTCGGGATACATGTTTGATATTATTTATTCGTCGTCACTGCATACAACCCTTGTGTTTAAACTATCTAGTGCTTGTGAAAATGTTTCGTTGTTATAATATCAGATGGCACCACTTGTAACATTTCGAACAGTTTTGCTTACACTCAGGCCCAGTCTACATCGAGAGCTACACGCTACAAGTTTCAAGCTACAAATGTCAGTTTGCACATATGGCATACTGTAGAAACTGCTACATAGAGAGCTTCAAGCTACATGGACTGAGTACGTTCATAGTCGAGATAAAACGGGTAGTTGCTTGACCGGATGCCACAATGTAAAAAGGCACAAATCGTAGCCACAAAGTTTAGGGAAAAATCCTTATAAATGTAGGGAATATTCCTTACATTTTAGGGAATATTCCCTACATTTTATGACATATTCCCTACATTTTAGGGAATATTCCCTACATTTTAGGGAATATTCCCTACATTTTAGACTGTTCTGCCCAATGAGAACACTCAAGAAAAATATAAGTAATAGTGATGAGCAAAATTGGTCTTGATCTTTTTCTTGGTCTTGGTCTTGGTCTTATTAAGTAAGGATGGGGACTGTAACTAATAACGCCAATGAATGCTTAATGTTAGTGGTTTATTTCATAATACGTCAAAGTTAATACACTGCTTCAAATTTAAAGGGAAATATAATTCAGAGATTACATATTCACGAACATAACTTAAGATACTTATAATGTCGACTATGTCACTTAATAACTAAAAAGCTCACTTATGTATCAACTTAAATAAACCTGATTCAGACTAATGGTATTGAAACATTATCCATAACCTGACTTTCTACAAACTTTGGACGAGTTTATCTCAAAACGACATTTTTCACGTCGGCCGAACTCATAACTCAAACAAATTTCATCCGATTCATTTGAAATCTGTACAGTGCATTTAGAACTACATTTTCTAAAGTACTACGTAGGAATTTTTTCATTATATTGCATAGTTCCTCTTTTATAAACTATTTCCTGACGATTTTCTCATAGAATTTTCTAATTTTTGATTAATAAATGCGCCATTTTGACAACAATAACATATCAAAAAAATCTTACACGTTTTCCGATCGGACATAACCCTACCGATTTAGAGCCGATCATAAGTTCGAAAAATCTAGTACCTCACTTCGAATAAAAAAGAAAGAAATACTAAAACAGTTAGAATTGGGATGGCTATGAATAGCTATTTAAGCCGCCTCAGAGTACGGGAGTGTGAATACTCAAACTTCTTTTCAGGACCTAAAGAATTCGATTCTATACTAGTTTACTAGTTTTTCCAAAATATAATAGATCAAACTTTGACCCCCCAACTAAGTATTCCTCCGCTTAATTGAAATAAAAATTTGTTCAGAGTATCATAATGCATCGTTTAAGACATCTCTCATGACTGGAGGTGACGGGCCTAAAATGGACATTCTTCTTTAAATCTTTCATCAATTCGTTTAATTCCACCAGACTTGTTATATGGGGTGCAGCACCCACTAGATGAAGACAATAAGCATGTTTCTACATGTTTGTATGTATCCATATGCGGAACCAATGTCTCATTTATTCAGTGACTCATGACGTGAAAGTTCACCTCTGTATGCAGATAATGTCCAGCTATATTTGAGTCATCCCATAGGTCTAATTGAAGATTGTGTAAATCGTTTTAACTGTGACCTTCAACTGAATCAAGGAGGTTTCACAGGCTTCTTTTGAAGCTAGGTTAATTCCATTGAGAGAGTTCTGTAGAGATCGAAACAAGTTTCATTCAGAGGGTGCTACATCTGGATTATTCGGTAGATGCATCAAATTTTCCCAACCGATCTCTCGCAATTTTTGACGTATCATCAGAGAAGTGTGTGGCCGGGCGCTACAACTGTCGTGATGGAAGACAACACCTTTCTTATTATTCAATTTGTGCCATTTTCTTTCAATTTCTTTGCACTGGCGTAATCTATCTAGTTATTCTCAGTAGAGATGAGAATTAATTGTCCGACCGACTAGAAGTATACCTTATGGTGAACGATTCCCTTCAAGTCCCACCGCACATACAGCATCATCATTTTCATCGTCAATCCTGGCTTCACGAACGCTTGTAGCGCATCACCATCCCTTGCCCACGATCTTTGACGCTTGAAATTGTCGTACGTGTCACATTTTTCAGCGCCGGTTATCAAACGATTCAAAAATGGGCGACTTCATTGCAACGCATCACAGATGTTAATTCGGTCTATCATGTTTTTCGCGCTCAACTCATGAGGAACCTATACATCTTGACCTCCTTTTTGTATCCAGCTTTATGTAAACGGTTCAAAACAGTTTTTTGGTCAATGCCTAGCTCGTTGTCAATATCAACACTGCCGATATTCTTATCTTCCTGGACTTTTTCAAGAATTTCATCAGCTTTTTCAGTAATTGGATGACCAGGGAGTGACTCATCTTTCACATCAAAATGACCAGAACGAAAGCACAGTACATTTTCATAAAGTACCTTCACCGTACAAAGCACACATTTTTTCACAACGTTCTTCCCTTTAATAATATTGGAAAATATTTTTCATTATTTTCTCCATTTTCAAACGCAAGCGACTTTCGAACCACTGCACCAATTACAATATGTCACAAATGTCACCTGTCAAAAAAGCATTTAGTAGTGTCGCTGCGATCGTGATTTATGAATTATTTACAATTGACGCCATCTATCGGGAAAACACCCAAACTTTTCCCAAATTGTTTGTGCTCCTGGAAATTAAGGGCGCCATTCAATTTATTTACGGGTTGCATAGATATGATCATATCTCTACAATTACAGTCTCTCGCTACTAGATTATCCCGTGGAAAAACCTATTTGAAACGTAGGAACCAACTTTTTCTTTATAGAATATTGCTATTATGATTTATGACAGCCTTCTCATTATTTTGATAAATTTCTGCAACACTATGGCATTTCGCCACAAGTTGAAAATTTCTGCTGCCTTGGTGTCGTTCTTCTGTTCTCATTGGTTCTTATTTTGCTCAGATTACTCGCATCTGAAATAATTTAAATTTCCGGTTTCAATATGCGGGGACGATTTCAGGCGACTTCTTCTCAAGTGTGCCATTTAAGCTTGAGATGTGCGTATTCTTTCATTGATAGTTTAACATAGTAATCCATTTATTTCTTTACTTCTTTATTTTTGATATTTTCATAAATTTATTTTAAGGTAATCTAAAGATTTCCCCTCATTTATACACCTAACTCTTTCAATGTGTGATACTGCTAAAATTAAATTAAATTGAATTGAATAATTTAATTTAAGACAGTAAGGCGAATATACCTCATCCTTGATTTAATAGATTAAATATTTCAAAAATTATCAGGATCGTCAGTACACTGAGTAGACAATTCAAACATGTTCGTAGAGCGTGTAGAATTCATCAAGATATTTATTTGAAGTTTGGAAAAATCAAAATATCTGTATACCTATGCACAATAATGAAACTGCATTTTAAGACGTATTTTTTCGATACTCGAATCAACCTGAAATTATTTATCTTATTACCTGACATCACTAGACCTATATTTAATGCTAATAATTTTTATAGCAAAATCACCTTTGACCAGTCTTATGTAAGTTATGCAAGAATAACAATATTTAAGAGCTACACGAAAAAAATGATTTTCTAAACTACTAGAAACAAATTACATACTTGCTTTCAGAAATAGGCCAATTTAGAAAGTAAATCTTAATTTTTTCTCAAAATGAACAATCCAAGTATATAAATTCTTGTTGTCGGGAATAAACCAAGAATTTACATATTTCTTGATTTTACACACCCTAACTTATTCTGAGAGAAACCTCTACTCTATGCAATTATTAAAAAAAAAAAAATGCACGTTATTATCGATAGCTCTCTTAATATTCTTAAATTAACCTTAATTTTCTTAAGTTAAGTATTAAATAGATTTTTAGAATAATAACGTTTTGCAACTTTCCTATATTGATGATACTTTTCTTGTTTTCAAAATTTTAAGCTTAAAAATAAGTGATGCATTTCTTCAAATAATAACAATTCTCTTGAATTTTGCACACGAAAAGGAATTCTGGTAAAAATCAAGAAATTCGAGTGTATTTTACTAAACTCTGGAAATCATTTCTTAATTCTAGTAAAAAATTTTCTCTTGCGAAAAAACTCTAGTGTGTGTTTCTCAAATAAATGAATTTATTCTTAATAGTAGTAAAACTATTGTACACATTCGAAGAAGTCGAGTGCGTAATTCTAAAATACAGAAAGTATTTTTTAATACTATTAATCCGATTGGTCATGTGACTATTCTAAACCAACTAGAGCTGGTAGAAGAACTTTGGTGTAATTTTACTGTTATTTCACATTCCAATCGGTATCGGAAGTGTTGTCTGTTTCTGATATTCAGATAGTGAAGTTTACATAGACTGTGCTTATAGTGAATTATAAAAAGTGAGTTTTAAAGAAAATTAATCTTTACGTGAGGTGATTTGAATCCTAAAATTTTTCATGTTCTGAAATTTAGTGAAGTAATTATTTAAATAGAAAAGCAAATAAAAGGTTTTTACTGAGATTTAAATAAATTTCTCAATGAAAATAAGTCAGTGGTGGCTTATTTAAAAAAAAGTTATCCTTGTACTCCAATTGCAAGTCAATCTTCATTACCAGAGGAATCTTCAGGGCCAAACTCACCATTGACTTCACTGCCATTTATGGGTTTTGTATGTATATATAATTGAAATGAAGTTCTCAATACGATGAACCAAGATTGTAAACATTTATAGGATATCCATGAATATTTGTCATCCCGTGATGGTCGAGCAATAATAAAAATATATACAGATAACCAAGAAAGCCTTACATCTTTTGGGAGAGAAAAACTTGTTGACGACATAGTTAAGCTGTCTACTTCTAACAATTGCTTTATGAAATATGCAGATTACTTCAAAATAATTGAACAAATTGTTGCAAGATTTCCAAATGAAAGAAAGGTACATATAAGTGGTATTATTAACACATTCAGAAGTCGTCATGTTTAATATTTTCAAGACTTTGATTTTCAAATATCAAACGAAACACGACAGGGAAGGCTTTATCATAAATACAAAAATACGGCATCAAATCTGAAAAGGGTCGGCTTGTTTCCATTGGAAAAAAAGCAAAAAAGAAACCCCGTATAGGCCACTCAAAGTCACTGGAACCAAGCAACGTGTTAGTGATTGCTGATAAGCAATATGAGGCTGCAAAAGAGTGGCTTAAATTCTATGAAAAACCGTGGGAAGCTGTTGAAATAAAGTGGAAGCAAACAGCAAATAGAGTGCATTCATTTAAACTACCGGAATTAACACACCGGAGTTAACACTCACATCAATCTTAGAAGCCTGGCCAGCATACACGTTGAACTTGACACAATTATTCTATAATAAATACTAAAATAATATTTTAGAAAACTCGGTGAACATGTATTTGATATATATTACACAAATTTGTTACCATGCTGATTAAATCGCAAAAGTGATTAGAGGTAGCATGATTTTTAAAATATATATAAATATTTAGAATTGATAGAGAATGATACAAAAATCCTAAAACCATTTACTTTAAATACATTGCCTGATGGCAGACAAGTTTTCAAGCAAAGAATTACTTGAATGAAAACCTTCATCCTCTCCCGAAAAACTGTATCCACCTTTGCATAAGCCTAATCTTTTTATTATTGTTATTATTAAGTTGAAAATAAATGATTTTCTTTAATGTAGAAAAACAAAATACAATAAATTTCGTTTTCTAATAATCTTGGTGGTTCAAACTTTTCAGCACAAAGCGTAATCATGTTTTTCTCTATACTAGTTTTTCTATAATTAAAATTAAAGAAAAAAAAAACTTTATATGTATATAACATTGAATTTTAAACTATTAAAAAATGATGCATTTATTGTTAAATATAATTACTATTGCTTTCTTTATTTATACCTTAATTCCTGTATTTCCCTAGTGTCTTTCTAAAACTGTTACTTGTTTTTAAAGTTATCGACCTCACATTTTTAATGGATGAATATTTGCAAAATGCATTATTGAATGATCCCAGTCGCCCATCCAGTTTCTAGAATGTGGAAAATATTTTCTAAAATATGCATTACATCTTTCTCAATTCAAGAAATTTTTAAAACAAAAAATTTCTTTTATTAAGAATTCTCTTCTCGAATTAAAACAGTTTATCAAGAAAATATTTCTCATTAGTAACTTTTAATTTTTGAACTGAAGAACTCGTGTTTTCTAGTAAAAAGAGAAAGTTTCTCATTTTTAGTAAGTTGATAATTTCTTATTCTAAGTGACATTGAATTAGTTTGAGAAATTAATCACTTGGACGAGAATCGTTCTTTATTCACTTAATTTGGTATTCTATTTTCTTGGAATTTAGAAAATTTTTCTTTCCGTGTAGATTTAACACCAGGGCCGGCTCAGAGGTCGGGACTTCGGGGATTTTTCCCGAGGCCCCGCGCTTAAAGGGGCCCGCGCTTTCATATTTCTAACAACTATTAGTAGCTAGGACAAGTTTTTGGATGTTAACGCAGGTCTTTTCCTGCATTAACATCTCGCTTGTTAAGGTTGTTTTTGATTAAATTTGTACGTGTTGCAAATGCAAACGAATGTGTTTTATACCCTGTGCCAAAGCCCTCGAGAATACTTCACAAGCCATGAAACAAACTCCGTCCCTACCACATGCGAGGCCCAACGGAGTCCTTACATTCTAAAATATTTGCAGTGTTCTTATGTAAAACTGACAAAAGTTTGATTTGAATAGCTCCTCCGCCCTAAACTACTATTCATACAGAAAAATGGAGTTCTGATAATCTTAAGCTTGCTTTCTTATCTTCCGAACTGTAATAAAATTTTTATACCTTTCTTAACAAAATTATTTTAAAAAATTTATGTTAACCAAATGACCAAACAAAAATTCTCCGCTGAGTAATCAATGTAATGTCGCTGTGCCAAAGTTAACCTAATGACAAAAATGTTTAAAAAGAATAGTAGAAATAATTCTTTTTTTAACAAATAGAAATCTGGCTTTTCGTGGAAATTCAGATAAACTTTATGAAGCCCGAAACGGCAATTTTCTCGGGTTGATAGAATTACTGGCTAAATTTGATGCAGTTTTAAATGAACATATAAACAGTTTTGTCAATAAAAATAATCGTAAGCTTTTCCTCAACCATATATTTCAAAACGAAATTATTTGTGCTCTTGCTTCGAAAGTAAAGAAAACTATAATAAACAAAATTAAACGAGCTAAGAATTATTCCGTCATTCTAGACTGTACCCCTGCTACTATTAGTCACTTGGAACAAATGTCTGTTATATCGTAATTCGTATCGCAAATAGAAAACATGAAAATGTTGAAATTGTCGAACATTTTATTAATTTCATAGTTGTCAACAATACAACTGGTAACGGTTTAACAGAGTCTATTAAGAATGAGTTTTCGAAACAGGATTTCTTGTTGTCAAATTGCCGTGGTCAATCTTATGATAACGGTACCAACATGAAAGGAAAAAATTGGGGTGTCCAAGCGTTAATTAGGGAAGAAAATCCTCGTGCTGTTTATTTGCCTTGCACTTCTCATAATTTAAATTTAATTCTTAGGGATTGTTGCACGTCGTCTGAATTGCAATTCCCCGGTGTGATAGCTGCATTGGAAGAAGTATCTACTGTCGTTGCCATTGTTTTAAAAGTAGAAGTTTTTTCAATAATTAAATACATTATGTCATTTGAATTTGTAATGAGTTTGGTGATTTGGTATGAAATACTAAATAAAGTCAATATTACAAGCAAAATTTCTCAAAAACGTGGAATACAAATTTCTGTAGTTTTAGAGCACCTAAAACAACTTTTAAACTTTTTTAAAAGTTACAGAAATTCTCGGTTTGAAGATGCAATAATTAGTAGTGGTGAAATATGTAGTAGTGTAAATATATCACCAGAATTTAAAACGAAACGTATTTCCAAAAAACCAAAAATGTATACATATGAAAACAGTGACGACATTGGAAACAATGCAAAACAGTTATTTAAAGTGGACTATTTTTTTAAAAATTGTAGATTATGCTATTGTTGCTCTGGATGAAAGATTTCAACAGTAATACTCGTTATAATGATGTATTTGGTTTTTTACACAACATTGGAATTTAAAACAAATAAAAACGATGATGAGTTAAAAAAAATATTGCAACGATCTTCATCTATTTCCTCAAGATGGCGAAAATGCTGATATTGATGGTTATAATTTATTTCATGAGTTAAAATTGTTGTCACAAATTATTTAAGAGAATACAACTCCATTAGATTGCCTGAAACAAATTTGCAAAGATAATATAGACGATGTATATCCCAATACATATATAGCATTGAGAATTATGCTAACAACGCCTGTTTCAGTAGCTTCCGCCGAACGCAGTTTTTCCAAATTAAATTTAATTAAAAATTATTTAAGATCAACCATGCAACAAGATAGGTTAGAGGGGGTGGCTATGTTGTCAATAGAGCAGGAGATAACAAAACAGATAAATTTTGATGATATTATCGAGGAATTAACAATAAAAAAACTTTGTACGAAATCGGAATAAAAAATATTATGTTTATATATATATGTTTTTGAATATATTGAAGAAATAAATATTTCATTAAATAAATTGATAAAATTATGTTCATGTATTATTTCTTCCTTTTTGGGAGGGGGCCCCGCGTATAATATTTTCCCGAGGCCCCGCAAAACCCACAGCCGGCCCTGTTTAACACTATAGAACAGTCGGCTTGTGTAGACCTATAGGATTCTGACCTTCATTCTGGTCTTTGATTTCCATCAAATAATCAATTTAAAATCTCCAAAACTATAAAGATTTATAGAATCTAGATACGAATCTAATGTGAATGTTGTGATTACTCATATTAATCTGATAGCAAATTACTGTTAAATTTTTTATTGTTATTATTACCAAATTCATAAAAACAACAGGTTTGCAATAAAAATCCAAAAAAGGAAAACGCAAAAAAAAAATCCCAAATCTCGTAAATCTTTTAATTTTTCTGTTAACAAATCAGTGACCCTAGTGCAACGAATTATCACATATATAAATATGTTACGATTATGGTATCCGTCATCCGGTCCAAATTTTGCTCTGAGAAGCATCATCTCTAAAAGTTCTTTGCACCCATTTTATGCCTAAATTATACCGTCGTTCATAGGAATTTTCCGGAGAGTTTCAACATGCCCGAAAAAGGTGAGCTTTAAATGCTGCCCACCCGTGAGTTTATATATGTACATATGTATGAACATAACTTGTAATATCCGATCACAAACGATACGCTAAAAGCAGTTATATTAAGAAAAATGCGCATGCCCAAAATGATAACCCCGAACGCGCAAAATTTATGCCTACCATACTTAAGCGGCGCCCCGCCGCCCGATGTATAGACTACGCCCCTTAAGTCACTGACGCGACTAGATTTAATCAAATCGTCATTTCTATGATAAGTTTAGCTTTTTGGGTTTAATCCGTTTCCATTATGAATGCTTACCACCTGCGCGTCTAAACGTGTTACGTGTTAGCATAGCCACTGGAAAAAGCAATAACATAGGTAAACTGTATTGAAAAAGGTTTAATGACCTGCGTTCGATCATTGGCCGTCGCAATCGATAGGTATGAAAGCGGCAATTTCAATGCACTTTCACTTTGCGTTTTTTTTTTGCTTTTTGTTTTTTGCTATAAAAGTGACATTTTGCACACCTGCCTATAGGTGAGTGTAGGGCTGTATATTCGATTTTACTTCCGTAGATTGGAATTTTTTCTGTTGTTTATGTTTGGTTCACCTTGGACGGACAACATAGTAAATTACAAGTTTTCTAGAACTATATGTAATAATTTTAGCAACTTGAAAACATTTGTGACACCAATAGACGCCTAATTGTGCCAAAAAACAAGTTTAGTTTGAAAAATATTCTAAAATAATCTTATGACGATAATAATCCGGATTAGGTAAGATTTCTTTTTTTTTTTTTTTCGGATATTTAATTTTATTACGCAATTTCAGATTGGAACAAAACAAATACGGAGTCATTGGGCAAATGCTCCTGAATGCCCTTTTCAGTCATTTAACTGTATTTTTTCGTATATACGGTGTATTTTGTTTTTTTGTTTTTGCAAATGAAGAAGAAAATTTTGATTCTACTTTTTTTTATCGAATTCCGCCACCTTTTACTACAATGCATCATTCTCAACTGTGACTAGATCCACCCTCACAGGGTCTTGGAGACGCCTTCACCACATCTGCTATTATAAATTATTCAGTAATAATATTTTCGCGTTTGCTGCAGACGCTTATAGTTCCGTTATAGACCACTTTGGGTATCCTGCAGCTGCTCTAGTCATATTTAAACCAAAATCATGATTGATAAAATCCAAACATAAAACAACTCAGGAGTATACCTACTTCTCATTTTGTCAATAAGGAAATTCATTAGAGGTTTTTGTTTTCTTTTCATCCACATATGTATACTCCCAGTAAGTTCTGTAGAAGCAGAACTAGCTATTATTTTTGAGAAATCTAACCTGAAATAAATTTTTATATTGGATCCGGCAATATCACACTAAAATCCTCCAAATCGTCAATATCACTTCATGTTATCACTTATCGCGTTTACAACATTTCTGCATGTTAGCTAACTATGCAACCTTCACGCGTCATGATTTTGCAAGCTCTTATGTAATTCTAGGCTGCGGTGCTAAGAAGTTCTGTAAAATGTTTTATCTAATGGCTGCGCAGTTCATGGTTCTAATTGGATGGCAATTTTGTGACTATCTGAAGTTTCTGTAAAGCGCAACTGCTTTTTATTTTCATATTATGAAGTCATTTTTAAAATGATGAAGCAAAGAAAAAATCCAAATTAATTATATAAAATCGATTTTTCTTCATATATCGATTTTTTAATCTGAAAATCGATTATTCGATATTAGATAATTCTTTTAGTTATGGCCGATTTCACAAGAAAGGCATTAAGTAACAGCGATGGTTCAAGTCAAGGCTTAATTAATATTTCGATTTCACAGTCAAGGCTTAAGTGTCATCACTGACTTAAGGCAAGCTTAACTTAAGACCGTCATCTCGAAGGATTATAGATGGATGGATTGAAAGGAGGTCGAGTTCCCCTGGGTGGAGAACCCTAAAACGTAAGCCACTACAAGGCCCATTATTCTTCCTATCACCATCTCGAAGGCTTAAGCCTCACATGTTGCTGTGAAATACATATTGAAATTATTTCTAAATATATATTTTGCCTTAATATTATAATTTTTGTTATTAAACGAACGTACATACATACATATATCAAAAGTTATATACTTTAAAACTAAATTTAAATTTTCCTAGTTAGCAGTTTTGAGTACTGTCTGGCAACACAAGCTATGTCAGCATTCCATTTGACGTTTTCGGAAGAAACCAAACAGTTTCAAGACAAAAATGAGCTATTTATCCGATGCAGAGGATATAAGCGACGAGAAAATGTATAAGATAATATCGCAAGGTGTGACCTGTGAAAGAATTATAAGAAGGCGCTCGCAACATTTCGAGAAATGGAATGACGTTGATTTTTATTCTCGGTTCCGACTGTCGAAATATTCGGCTATTATGATTTTGGATCTAATACAGTCGCAGATAACAAGCTCGACTTACTGGTAAAAACTGTGCACAGTTTAAACAAACGAGTGATAACAATATTTTATTTTGATGTCTTCTTCTTCATCGGGATTCACAATGTCAATTTTCCTTTAAAAATTCACAATTATGACAGTTCCGACAACTTAAAATTTTTCATGTGCGATTTAACTAAGTCTCTGCTTGCTGAGTACTGTAAAACGGAGTAGGCTTAAGTTCTTGGCTTAAGCCACAACCGTGGCTTAACTATGCTCTGGCTTAAGCCTGGACTGTGAAATCGGTCATTACAGTCCTAAAAAAAAAATTTTGACTCTAAATTTTATAAAATATGTATGTTTTCTGAAGCTATGTCTTATGTATCCACATACTACACATATATATGTATGTATATCATTACTCAAGTTTTTTGCATTTTTAATGGCCGATTTTCACAGTCCAGGCTTAAGCCAGAGCTTAGCTAAGCCACGGGTGTGGCTTAAGCCCAAAACTTAAGTCTACTCGGGTTCACAGTACTCGGTAAGCTGAGGCTTAGTTAAGCCGCAGATGAAAATTTTTAAGTTGTCAGCACTGCTGTAATTGTGTTTTTTTTTTTGTAAAGGAAAATTGCCATTGTGGATTAAAAATCAACCGAAAGAAGAACTTTTTATTTACCAGTTTATTGTGGTTTTTATCTGGAAGGATATCAAACCCAAAAATCATTGTTGCAGAATGTTTTGACAACGTAAACCATCATAGCCGAATGTGTCTACAACGGAACCGAAAATAAAAATCAACGTCATTCCATTTCTCGCAATGTTGCGGGTGCCTTCTTATAATTTTTTCATGGATCACACTTTGCGATATTATATTATACATATCCTCGTCGCTTATATTCTCTGCATTAGATAAATAACTCATTTTTGTCTTAAAATGTTTGGTTTCTTCCTAAAACGTTAAATGGATTGCTGACACTAGCTGCCAGACAGTACTCAAAACTGCTAACTAGATAACTATTTTTCGCTTGGAAAATTTCAATTTAGTTTTAAAGTATAACTTTTGATATATGTATGTATGTACGTTCGTTTAATAACAAAAATTAAAATATTAAGACAAAATATATATTTAGCAATATTTTCCTATGTGTTTCACAGCAACATCTGAGGCTTAAGCCTTCGAGTTGACGGGCTTAAGTTAAGCTTGCCTCAAGTCAGTGATATCACTTAAGCCTTGACTGTGAAACCAAATATTAATTAACCCTTGGCTTAAGCCATCGCTGTGACTTAAGCCTTGACTGTGAAACCGGGCATAAGATGAAGCTACACGGCGAGAGACTTCGGCCTCCAGATACCACTTTTTCGGTCTCTGGAGATCTACAGCCAGAGACCCATGTATATACTTTGGAGACGCAAAAAATCTCTAAAATGACCAAATCTCTATAGTGACATTTTGATCTCCGGTCTCCCGTCATATATTTCAAAACAATCGGGTCTTCATGTTCGGTCTTCGATCTCTGAAGTTTGCTCATTTTTCGTCTCCAGGACTCCGGAGACTATGTGTATGTTGTGCTCTATCAATTAACTCGAAAAAAAAAGATTAGACCGAAGTGAGTTTGAAAAAGTATTTTTTAATTTAATTTTATTTATTATAGGGTCATGCCATAGAAAATCGAATAAAATTCGAACTTTCCCCCCTGAAAGTTAAGCTTTTAAGCTGCATGAATTAAAGGACTTTGAAATCCTTAAAATTCGTAAATTTTTGGTATGCTTCGTTATATTAATAAAATCATAGCTTTGGACCTAATTATTATAGAGGCATGGTCTGCAGGTTATTTTAAAGAGAAAAGTTTAATGTTTCAGGGAAAATTATATAAAGAATCCCTTTAATAAGAAAAAAAACAAAAATTAAGGTTAATACAAATATCATTTATCCTTGAATATCTCAAAATGCATCATTTTAATTTTTCTAATTCTTATTTTTTTCAATAAAAATCCTGATAACTTTGTTAGTAAATCATTAAAACCTAGTCATGTACAATGGTTTCATATGTCTGGTATATCTACTGATGGATTCAGGAAAAATAACAAAACAGGCGTAGTAGTGATGGGTCCAGAAGTAGAAGTAAAGCTCTGAATTCCAGTTGGTACCTCATACTTTATCTTTCAAGTGGAAGTCTATGCAATACAGGGTGTTTCATAATTGGTGCACCAAACTCAAGGGTTTGATAGCTGAGGTGGAGACAAGCAAAAAATTATAATGTTGTGGGGGGGGGGGGGGGGGTAAGACGCGTGGTTTCGGCGGTAGGGGGGGGGGTTAAGATTTTTCGTACTTCTTCCACTTTACACCCTGTAACTTTCTTGATATACACACTATCAAGGTGGGATTCATCTCAGATGATAGCAAACCGTTTGAGCTTTCCAGTGAATGCCTTCCTATCACCTTCCGTCGGAAGTAGTAGGACGTCAAAGTCAAAAAATTGGAAAAAATTTCCTAATTTTTTCAAATTTTAACGATTCTCCCGCCAAAATGCATGATAACTATACAGTTTTATTACAAGATTTAGAAACTCCGGAATGTTACCTTTAATTTGACTAAGCACATGTACCTGCCTAAATGCAACCGTTTTTGAGATATTCCGGTTTTTATGATGCAGAATTTCATTAATTTTGCTAATTTTCATGGAATTGCATAAAATTAGGCGCGATTTCTATTGTTATTAGCAAAATTAATGAAATTATGCATCATCAAAACGGGAATATCTCAAAAACGGTTGCATTTAGGCAGGTACATGTAGTCAAATTAAAGGTAACATTCCGGGGTTTCTAAATATTGTAATAAAACTGTATAGGTATCATGCATTTTGGCGGGAAAATCGTTAAAATTTGAAAAAACTAGGATTAAATGCCTTGGTAAACACAGCCCTTAGAATGGAATACAATTTCCACATCTAAGCCAGGCTGATCGCATGCTTCATTAGATATTGTCCGAAAGAGAACCTCATTGGCGATATTGTATCAACTCACTCGAGCACCGCTGCAATGTCGGATGTCTTACACTCCTTTATCGCTATACATGAATAGTCAATGTTCTAATGAAATATCTAGTTAGATCCTTTATAGATTAATTCCTGCACGCAATAGTCGCGCTGAAAGTCGCGCTAAATCCTTTCACCAGAAAACTCTCAAAACCACTAATTGAAAACGCGACATCATTTATGAGTTTGCACAAAACGAATGTTTACCCATTTCTATAACTCTTACCTACGTTAATCATATTATGAGAATTGTGCAGAGTTTCTATTGAAAAAAGTTTCAATCATTTATCCCTCTCCAATCTATGGTCAGAGATTGACAACTTCTCTATTCAAACATTCAACGAAGAAAAGCCATAAATTTCGGACGTGTTGCTGAAATGTCCACTTTAAAAGTCATCCGAGGGCATAAAATGGAGCGATTAATGTGATTTGCTGGGAGGGCAAATCGAATGGTAATAAAGTGTTGGCAAAAGAAACTGCCACACCGAACCGTTCTAACGTAACGCCCACTATACATATATACATAAATACGAAACCGCTATACCGTTCAATAAGTTCTTAGAGCAGCGCAATGGAAAGCTGACATTCCTCCTGGCATAGTGAAATAGGTCATCCTACAGAAATTGTTGCTACGTCTCCGTGAGTAGGTAGGCTCCTGACTGAGCAAGTGGGCACTACACTGTCACAAATTTGTAGTCTGTCATAAAACGAGTGACAGTAACGAAGCTTCTCATTGCAATACAAGGTAGAATTATGGGGCCTCATGCATATAGGTATTTACTGTTACTTAAGTATATTTACTGCCATTGGTCATGGTGAACATTTATAAATGCGGTGTCCCGTCCTGGAACGTTAGTCACAAATCACACAGTACACGTCTAGATGGATAGATGGATGGATGCATGAAAAATTTCATAAATACCAGAAAACAATGAGCCGTGAATATGCTAATCGTTCTAGTGAAGTTAGCAGGGGCTAGCAACTATAGCAAGCCCGCAAGATTATCCTAAGAGGCAGAGAAGCCAATGGAATTAGATAAATTAGCAATTAACTTGTTCTTCATTGTGCTTGGAAAGTAATTTGAGGTTATGTCGAGTTTAGTGGCATAGTTGAAGGTTGCATTTGGTAGAGAAAGGGTACCGATCAGATCGGTATGATTGTCCATCCTATGAGAAACTATCAGGTGCAGTCAATTAAGTATGCAATCACATATGTATGTATGGCGACAGTATGTATGGCGACAGTGCCGTAGTTCATGGAAGTTTAATGACTCTATCCAGATGCAAAATTTTAACAGATAATTTGCAAGTAATTGTCAATCATTCCAGTGTTAATTGCATTCTGAAATAAATTATCAGTCAGCTCAAAGAATTAAAAAAAAATTATTGCTGTGATGATATTTATTACCTTCAAAAATATTGTTTAGTGTCAAATAATGATCCAATTTAAATCAATTACTGGACATGGAAGTAGCTAGGTTAATTTTCTGTGTATGGAAAAATGCACCTTTTAATAATGTCTAAATCTTTATTGCGTCTTGTTAGTTTTAATGAGGCACTCCTGAACAATGATTATTGCTTGTAGAATAGAAAAGAATTGAAAAAAGAAGGTTTTTATGATTGTTTATGGTAGGTAGATCTATTATAGATGAAAGGGAATGCCCACTTTTCATACAACTTTAGGTCCGACACATCCAGACATGATAGATATCTTAAACGATGCATTATGATACTGTGAATATATTTTATTCACAATGTTTTTTTCTATCTAGCGGAAGAAAGCTGTGACGATCGGATGTAGTTTGAGCGATTTTCTTGGGTGATAAAATGGACTTTTCTACTTTTCGTGATTGTGCGGAATTGGTGCATCGTGGAAAATGACTTCCTATGAGCAAAATGATGTTCACAATAGAGAACTAATTGTCATGAAAGAAATGTAGTAACTGGGGTGTATGTGACCCAAGTGCATAAAAATGGGTTTTCCGATCTGCAAAAACGTACCGAGAAAGTTTTCTGAATGGGGAAAAATACACATCACCCGATTGTACTCGGCGAGACCTTTAATTTGATATGCAACATGTGATATTGGAACCCTCACCCCCCCCCCCCCGCCGTGGATTCGTACCATCTAACCTACAAGAATCCAGAGAAAAATTTTCTTCTACGAATTATACAGGGTGTTTCATAATTGGTGCACCAAACTCAAGGGTTTGATAGCTGAGGTGGAGACAAGCAAAAAATTATAAGGTGAAGGGGAGGGGGGGGGGGTAAGATGCGTCGTTTCGGCGGTAGGGGGGGTTTAAGATTTTTAGTACTTCTTCCACTTTACACCCTGTAACTTTCTTGATATACAAGGTGGGGTTCATCTCAGATGATAGCAAACCGTCTAAGCTTTCCAGTGAATGCCCAATGTATGAGGGTAAGATATAGTCAAAGGTTTATGACCTTCCCAACCGTACGAACAATACACCAAGACATTCAGGGACGCATCTAATTAGGTTCAAATTGTTGAACCGTCCAATTTTATTTGTATATACTAATTGAAGACAATAATACTGCAATATTTTTTAATTTAATTTGCCTTCTAAAATGTAAACACATCATAAAATGTGGCACACAATTTTCCATATAATTTCGAAAAATCCGAATAAAGCTCAATCTTTATTGTGCATACACGCTACTCTGGTAAAAGCTGACTCCACTTTACTCTGTCATCGTAATGCCGCATTCACAATGCAGAGTGGAGCAGAGTGAGCTTTGAGTCCAGAGCGAAGCTGTTCACAACGCAGCGCAGAGTGAACTTTGAAATTAACATAACAAATGCCATAACAACGCCTAATTGAGAAACAAGCCAACAACTGTCATTGTCAAAACAATAATTAATAACAACTCTCTTTGTCAAAACAATAAATCCGAAAAAAGAGACACCTGTTGGCACCATCATGCTTCGAAACTAGTTAAAATTAACGTACTTTTTTTGGTTTTTAAATCACGAAGTTTGCAAAAAATACTTCTTGTTTTATTATTAGAATTCATAAAAAAATATTAAATCAGAAAATAACATTAAAGCATGTTAGTACGAAGGGTTTTCCACGCCATCTACATTCTAGTAGTTCGAAATTCCAGTTTGAAAGCTTTCGGAATTGGCTTTATGTTTATGCCGCATTCACAATGTAGGGTGAAGTAGAGTGGCGTAGAGTGGCAACTGACATCCATTTTTTTCGCATGCAGTCGTGCACAATGTATGGCTCAGAGTATGCAGAGTTGAGCTGCATAAAAATAAGAGTCTGTTCAGAGCAACACGCTATAGTGACTATAGTCGCGTTTTGCATTCAAAGCAGCCAAAATGTAACTTTCTTCTCGTTTTTGACAGAAAAATGTGTTCAGAGCGGACGCTATAGTCAATATTGAAGCCAATTTTCTTGATAGCGCTGGGGACTGCTATCAAAATAGTCACTTCCGTGTTTGAATGTGTGAATTGTCAAAAAGCATGTAAAATTGAAAGTAAATAAGTGAATAAAACTAAAATGGATGTAAAGAAGAAAAATTACTATTTATAGTTTTAATTTATTGAAGTCCCAATTTACAGGGCGGAAGGATTATAAATATAAGATATTTTCCAAAAGGACTCCTTGGTGTTTCCGAGAGAAACGCAAACCGGCGATAGTATAATTAACATTTTTTTGTGAAAACGTGGATCCTTTAGAAAATTTCCTCAGATATATTTTAGTTCTGCGAAAGAATTCTGTTTCGAACGGCTTCCGGGATGCTGCTTCTCTACTACTCCCACCCAGTCTCCTACTGAATTGTGCCATTGTCTTCTGACCGTACATCAAATTCACAGAGTCAGTTTAAAACGCTTTCGAAGTCACTATAAAGGAGCGTTTACAATGGCAGAGTAGAGTGGAGTCACCAGATTGCATTTTCTATCCTTTACTCAAGCTTGCACTCTCATATAAGTTCTTCGCGCTACCCACCAGAGTGGATTTCACAGAGTAGCGTCAGATTGGAACAATTCCCAATCTCACGTTGATAGTTTCGAAAGCTTTTACCATTTGTTTCGAAATACTAGTTTCTAACAGATGTCGCACTGATAAATACAAGATTTAACTAACGAAAATTGATAAATTATAACAAAAAACCCAAAAATAAATATTTTTTATAAGAAATTAAAAATGTATTTCGTATTTTTATGATACAATTTCAACAAAATATAGTCAATTAAGAATTAAAATTTTCTTATGTTCGAATTGGCTTATCAATGCAATATATATGGCAGTCGTCCATTTCGAAAGTGTCTGTAATAAATTTTAATTTGTATTTTATGATAATTCAAATTGATCATAGCTCATTCTGGTGTAATTATAGAACTATTTTCTGTAATTGAACACCATTTGTGATCAGTTTTGAAATATATTTCAAATGTAAACACATGATAATCTGTCACATAATTACATATGATTTCGAAAATCTGAATGAAGCTCACTCTGTATTGTGCATGCACACTACTCTGGTAAAAGCACACTCCACTCCACTCTGTCATTGTAAACGCTCCTTAATAATTGTGTTGCTCTGAACAGTATTTTCACGCAGCCAATTCCGAAAGTTTGCAAACTGGAATTTCGAACTACTAGAATGTAGATGGCGTGGAAAAACCCCCCATACTTATTTTTATCATAACTAACATGCTTTAGTATTATTTTCTGATTTAATATTTTTTATGAATGTTAATAATAAAACAAGAAGTATTTTTTGCAAACTTCGTGATTTAAAAACCAAAAAAAGTACGTTAATTTTTAACTAGTTTCGAAGCAATCTGATGGTGCAACAGGTGCCTCCTTTTTCGAATTTATTGTTTTGACAACGACAGATTTCTGCTTGTTTTGGCGTTGTTATGGCATTTGTTATATTAATTTCAAAGTTCGAATTTCACTCTGCGCTGCCTTGTGAACGCACCTTCGTTCTGGACCCAAAGCTCCCTCTGATCCCTCTGCTCCAATCTGCATTGTGAATTCGACATAAAGGTTAATTCGTCACCTCAATCCAATTCCTGTTATTTACTAAAAGTATATTTTCACCTTACCTAAATCTCAGATTCAAAAGAATTAAAAAAGAAAAAAATCCAAATTAAACTCTAAATAAATTCTTAAGTCACGTATGCTATTTATTTATTTGATCGCGCAGTCGCACATACATTGTAATCTTGTAATGGAAGTAAAAAAAAAAAAAGCAAAACATCTGATTATTCTTATATTACTTAAAAGATATTGCTATCTTTGTCTTACTTAATTGATTACTCTGACAATATTTATGGTTATTGCCTTCAATTAATGGCAATTGCTTATGATAATTACCTTATTTCTTTACGGAGAATGTATAACAAGAAAGCAATGACCGTCAAGGCATTTTTATTCATTTGCGATGCTTACTTAAAAAAGTTCTTATAGTGGTGGTGAAGTTGTTGGAATGGAATCAATCTGTGATCGATTATTCGATTTACAAGCCGAGCCAACTATATATTTTTCTTATTAAGTTTTAGAACTTTTATTTGTGCGCATATGTGTGTTGTATGTTTATGTTGGCCGATTGGAATTTTAGCCCTGATTGAAATTTCATAATCGCACGTAGAGCCAAAACCCTTGAGAAATTCTTCCCAGTTCATGAAACAGAAATCTATATGTGTGCGTGCAAGTCTGTTCTATAAAATTTTCTATATTGATACTTATGGAAAAGTGCCAAACGTTTATTTTAAACATTCTATAGAACCTAAACTACTATCCTCACAGGAAAATAGTCTTCTAGTAATTTACAGCTTAGCTCTTTACCTTCCCAAAGGCTTCACTTAATATATACCTTATTTAACAAAATAATAAAATAGTTTTGATTACAAAGAAACCTTACCATTTTACGCTCAATAACTCTCGGATGAGTGATAGTTGTAATTGTGTATGTGCAGCCGTATAGTCTGAATTTGTATGCAGATTGATTCGAATTATCGGACCACGGCACATCCACATTATGCAATTATTACTCAGCTGAGAATTTTTGTTTGAGGAATTGTAGTCATTTGGTTAAGATAAATTTTTTTTTTAAATAATTTTGTTAGGAAAGGTACAAAATTTTTATTTCGGTTCGAAAGATAAGAAATCAAGCTTAAGATTATCAGAGCACAGAATTTTTCTGTAAGAATAGATGTTTGTCAGTTTTACATAAGAACAGTGCAAATATTTTAGAATGTTAGGACTCCGTTGGGGCTCTTATGTGGTAGTGTGGCTGTCTGTTTTATGGCTTGGGAAGTATTTCTCCAGGATTTTTTCAGAGCTGTTTACAAATCATATTAGATATACGTCGAGTATGATTTTTGCGATCAAAAATGTTCTATAACATTTTTCGAGTTCGAACTATTTTCGAAGTTATAGGAGATTTTCGATTTTTTCGAAATTTTGAACCTTAAATCACCTTTTTTGATTTTAACTCAGTTCAGATTGCTCACAGGACGACCGTTTTTCCTGTGTTTTATTCGTATCATTATAGGCTCTCATTCGATGTAATGAAAAAATTGGCGATTTGTTGCCGAAACATTTTATCGCCAGAAAATTCATCTAATTTCAAAGTCATACATTTCGAAAAGTATAGCCATACCTCTCATAATTTGAGCAAAATTAATTCGAATTGCAGAAGAATTGAAGAAACAATGTACCTGAAGCAAAAACCCTCAAATTTATTTTTGAGACTTTTGGCAATTTATTTTCCATCATAAACCGTAAACGGTATTTACCAAACCAATGTTGATCTTATCTTCGAGTAGCTGAATTAACAGATTATAAAATTGGCATTGTCTTAAATGGATGATAAGAAAAATACAAGGACGTGGTAGTAATTGAAGCCATGTTTACCGAAAGTATTTAACATCGTGGAAAATGACCCGGGTATCAGTGTCAGGCAAATATCTAGAAGACCTGGAATCCTACATAAATAATTTTATAAATATGCAGTTGTGCTTACATTTGTAACTTTTCTTATTCATTAGGTTCATCGAGAGCTTCGACAAGAACACTTTCATCCGTATCATTACCAGCGTGTGCAAGCTCTACGTCTGAGGGTTTTTGAGCCTTGAATGGTATTTTTGCGGTGGTTATTATAGCATAGGGTTTCAATAGCCAACATTTTATGGACAGACGAGGCTACATTTACCAGGGATGGAGCAGTAAATTTTCATAATGTTCATTACTGGTCATCATCTAATCCACATTCAACTAGAAGGACCCATTTTCAGAGGAAATTTAGTGTGAAAATCTGGGCCGGCATAATAGGAAATCTATTAAGCTATACCAGCAAGATTAACCTCGGAGAATTATTTATTATTTCTTGAGGAAAATCTACCAGATCTTCTAGATGAAATACCCATTTCAGTGAGAAAAAGAATGTTGTTTTAACATGACGGCGTTCCCGCTCATTCAAGCAGACAAGTAAAAGAGTACTTGAATGAAATTTTTCCTGATCGGTGGATAGGTCGTGGTGGTCCTATTCCTTGGCCTGCCAGATCATCGGATAAAGGCATTAGTGTACGAAAATGAAATAAATGCTACTGGAAAAAAGCACACTGCAGAAATTGTTAGAAGAGAATTGAGGATAACAAAAATTAAAAATCTTTAAGAGGAGTCAGTACTCAGCAAAAATTTCAACTTAGATGCCAGCGAGCCTGTAGGCAATAAAACTTACTATACGTAGGTTTGTGTCCTGAAAGTACATATAAAATTAGCTTAGACCTAGACCACAAGTCACATTAGAGACATCTAGCGTGAAAGACAGAAACCCAACATGCGGCAATTTAAGACGAAAATGAAAATTTGCAGTTCAAAGAAATTGAAAGTTTTTAAAGAGAGTTAACTCTCCTAAATTTTATTTTGCACATAGTTGTTAAATATGCTATTTTGCTTTATATTTCTAAAACTTTCAACGAAATATTGCAATTTCTCGTCGGTGAAATATCGAGAGAAAAAAGAAGTACTATTAGAGTTAAACAATTAAAAAATGCGCCACTATAAATGAAAAAACTCGACGTTATTTTCTAGATCTAGGCTTTATCGCTCTAAAATAGTCAAAATATAAAGAAATGAGAATACCTACTAAGAGGAATTTGATTTGAAAAAAATCAATTTTTACCATTTTTTACAAGTTTCCGAGCTAATATCTCCATTCCAATACATTTTTTTAAATTTTTCTCGACGTTATTTACTAGACCTCTTCGTTACCTTTAATTTAAGATATAAATAATTATTCTGCTACAAATAGTTCGCCAGAAATTCGCATTGAAATGTATGAAACTTGCAAATCTTGGTACTGACTCCTCTTCAAATGTGTATCAATCAAAATGGAGAAAATTTTGACCAACTTTTAAAATAAATTCGAACGAAAAAACTTAATTTGTTTTGCTTCTCTGCCCTATGGTTGAGTTTTTACTTTCAATTTATTACCTAGACTTCTTTAATTCAAAATAAGTTCATTTTTGTTATCTTTTTAAATCTCCTTCATCATATTTCACCTTCACTAGTGGTGTCAGTAGACGTACGCGCAGGTAAGATCAGCATTGGTTTGGTAAATACCGTTTAGGATTTATGATAGAAAATAAATTGCCAACAGTCTCAGAAATAAATTTTGTTTATTGCAGTTGAAGAATCGTGAGAGTTTTTTCCTCAGGTACATTGTTTCTTCCAACCATCTTTCCGAATTGATCGCAAGTTTGTGTTGTCAAAAGTAAAACCTAACCTCCAATTTCAGACATTTCTGTTATGTTTTTGTTATATTGAATTTCTTATGAAAATAGTTAGGATTATTAACTATATTACTCAAATTAATTTCATTGAAGGCTACTGAAAATAGAATTATGAAAAACTGCACCTATATCCGAGCTACTTTCATACCTACTACCTAGAAAATTTAAGAATAAAAACTCGCGTCTGTTTGATATTTATAATATTAAAAATTTTTACCGTATTTATTTTCATAACGATAATATATAAATTTGAATAATTCTCCTATTCTCGATGAGTTAAATAATTTTTTTTTTTTTTTTTTTTTTTTATAAACATTTTCTCTCAAATTTCATCTTTCTAACATTTCAAAAACCCAGTACATAGCATCCAAATCCACCTAGCGGAAAATTTTTGCGAAACTACTCAGTTCATCTACTAGCTGACAAGAGGATGAGTAGTTACGAGTAGGTAGAAGTACTTGGGAGTACTTTACATAGCCAATGGAACCCAGCTACATATTATAAAGTTTTTTATTTTCAATTCGTGATTATTCCTTCCAATGTTTAGACTTATTTAAGGATTTTTCTGAAATTTTCCACATCACATTGGACGAGCACTTTGGTCCTTTTTAAGTTAAGTTTTTTATGTAAAGCTCTGAAAGCTACAATAATTCACGATAGTACTCTGCTGTGAGAAGTGATCCTGACCAGACAATCAAGTAAATTTACGGGCGTCTAATTAAGAAATGTGCATCAACGAGGCTTTTAAAGGAATTGACAGTACGTGCGTGCTGGATACTAGATGGGAGAGCATTCCAAGAGCGCGCAGTCTGGACAAGATAAGAGCCCTCCATGACAAGCCTAGTAAAACGAGGAAAAATAATGTTCCTGTTTCTATGTGAATTAGTGAAATTAAACATTTCTCTAAGGTAGTATGGTTCATTATTTTTTCGCAGGTTAAAAAAGAACAATAACGCTCTTTTCTTGAGATATGTAGTAAGCGGGCAGCCTACCAGCTGATCGCGGTAAGGTGAGATATGGTCATATCTGCAAAGTCCGAAGATGAAACGTAAGCAATCGTTGAACGCGACCTCCATTTTACGGGTACAAACACTATCAAGTCGAGGGAAAATTAAACTTCCGCATGTGAAGTACGGCAGAATAAGTGTCTTAACCAGATTTAAACGAGTTGCTTGTGGCAAAATACTGGCTGAGAGCCAGAGCCTTCGAAGTCCGGAGTAAATTTTACTAATTTTTGATTTTGTATTGTCACAGCAGCACATATTTTGGTTCAACACAATACCCAAATTTTTCACTTTACTTAGCACGAGATAATGTTTTACGGTCCAGAATTACGGGTGGGATATCAGACGAAAGGAGTGGACTATTGTGAAAAATAATGTATTGAGACCATGCATCGATTCTACTCAAATCGTCATTAATACGCGCGATGCCATCTTCAAACAGGCCAATAGGTCTGTTTAGATAAAGCCGCACATCATCTGCGTATAAGTGCATCCTGACATCACGTCCAACTAGAGGAAGGTCATTAAAAAATAATAAACTAAATAGCAACGGCCCCAAGATTGAACGCTGAGGTACACCAGTCGGGAGAGGAAGTGAATCCGACAATCTATCATCCACCTTCACCCGTTGATAGCGTTCTGACAAGAAACTCCCGATCAGAGCAGAAGCGGAAGAAGTAAATCCAAGAAAATTAGACAGCTTATGCTGTAACAAGCTGTGATTTACACTATCGCAAGCCTTTGAGAAATCAAGCAGAACTAAAATGATAGCGTTATCCTGGTCTAAGGCTGCTCGTATATCACTAGTCACTTTAAGTATACCTGTCTCGCAGCTGTGAGAACGCCGGAAACCGGACTGCCAACATGACAAGAGCTTGTTACTTTCCAAGTGACCAATAATCTGGAAACTAATTAGCTTTTCTAAAACTTTGGACATGAAACTTAATATACTGATTGGCCTAAAATCACCAGGATATTCCGGAGAAGGTTTTTTGGCAATTGGCAATACCAAAGCCGCTTTCCAAGACTTAGGAAAACAAGAGGACATTAAACAAGAGTTCAGGATATGAAGAATGTGTGTGTCGATCATTGGAAGCAGAATTTTAATAAAACGCGGAGACAGACAATCAGGTCCAACATCATGAGATTTAATAGCATAAATCGAAGTAATCAATTCACTTCGATCTACAGCGCGAAAAGAAAAAGATGGGGTAATACAATTGGCGTCACCTACTGTAGAATCTATATAACTCGAGTTTGAAGTCCTAGCATGCTCATCATTCAATTGAGTAGTAAAAAAATCTATTTAGATTATTGGGATCCTGCTCGCAGTTAGTTTTATCCTTCCCGTAAACTCCTGCTTTTCTTAGGTTCTGCCACAAAATTCTTGGTTGCAAGTCACTGTTAAATTTGGTTCTAAAGTATCGACGTTTAGCTATGCGGGCAACCATAATGGCCCTATTTCGTGCAGCGCGGTACATGTTTAAAGCTTCACCCGTTTTAAGCCACCTGTAGCGCTGGTACAAGAACTCCCACTCATTAAAAAGAGCTTGAATACTCCGCGAGAGCCAAGGGCAGCGATTCTCACGCATAGATTTAGTTTTAATTGGCACATATTTATTGAATAGATAGCTACACAAGGAGGAGAATATGTCGACTTGGCTATCGATTGACGAAGAATAGTAGATAGAATATCATGGTAAACCAGAACACCCATCAAACAAGGCTGCCATGTCGATATGATTGAAGTCACGATAAGAGTAAGTCCTAGGAGATGGGTTAAGAGGAAGATTTAGGGAAAGAAAAAGTATGTCATGGTCCAGGTTACTAAAAGAGCACATTTGGTCTTGGAAGTTAACTATACTTATGTTTGAAGCAAGAAATAAGTCAAGCTGGGAAAAATTCGACGATAGGTAGGAAATCCACATTCAGATTCAGTGTATCAAGAAAATGAATGTATTAGTTCACAGGGTAAAGATCACGTAATATATCAACATTAAAATCACCTGCGACGATCACATTTGAGAAACGCTGTGTAAAATTTGATACTGTGTCCCCGAACTCTTTAGCCACTTCACAGTTAAATCTGCTGGGAGGGCAGTACACGGCAAATAGGATGCATTTATTACCACAACAAACCACTTCCACCCCAACGAACTCAATTACATCACCCACAGATGAGAAAACCTGTCTTGATTTGAGACTAATATCCCTACTATTCAAGTCCTGTTTGATTTCTCAAAGGCATTCGATAGTGTTAATCACAGCTTGTTACTGTATAAGATATCTAATTTATTTATTTATTATTTATTATTATTATTATTAGGAGTCTCTTATTAGAACGCCACCAAGGATTAAGATGGATGATAAGTTGTTAGATTCACTTCCTCTTTCGACTGGTGTATCTGAGGGTTCAATCTTGGGTCCACTGCTATTTAGTTTATTTATCAATGACCTTCTTCAAGTTGTTGGCGATCTCAGGATTCATTTATACCCAGAAGATATACAGCTACATCTGAACATGAATGCATTGATATTGAATCAATCTAAGTCTCAAAATATTATTTTTCTCAATAGTCCACTACATCTCTGCTTCGATATCCCACCCGTAATTCTGGACGATAAACTATTATCTCTTCTTAGTAAGGTGAAAAATTTGCGTATAGTGTTGAAGCAATAAATGAACTGCTGTGACAATACAAAATCTATGATCATGTCTCGCCTTACTGCGATCAGCTGGTGGGGTGCCCGCTTACTACATATCTCAAGAAAAGAGCCTTAGTGTTCTTCTTTAACCTGCAAAAACAAAATGAACCATATTACCTGAGAGAAATGTCTAATTTCATTAATTATTATTTCACATTGAAGTAGGAACAGTATATTTTCTCATTTTACTAAGCTAGTCATGGAAGACCCTTATCGTTTTTCGAATGCTCTCGCATCTAGTATCCAGTATGCACGTACTGTCAATTCCTTTAAGAGCTTCGTTGATGCCCATTTCTCAATTAGATGCTCGTAATATACTTGATTGTTTTGTCAGGATCACTTCTTATAGCTGAGTACTATCGCGAATTCTTGCAACTATTGTTTTTTCTATTCATTTAGTAACTTGTTCTAGTAATAGTTTCGCTTTCTGTAGTTCTTTATAACTTGTTTTGTTAGCCTTAATATGTATAAATTTATAATTATAAGTACTTTTCATTTGTTATTGATTTGATAATACTCTTTTAAGGACTTCCTCCACGTTTAGACCAATTTTTTTGGTATAATAAAAGATTGTAATCTTGTATACTATCGCCCCTTATAAATGTTATGTTATCTAAACGATATGAAACGTGTTGCTATTCGACGATGTGTCTTAATCTCCCAAATTGTGGCTTATCATATTGTGATCCCTACTCTTTATTAAGTTCATCTGGAGACATGAATATTGGGCATAGTAGATTTATCGCAAGCACTTGATCTTTTCTTCTTCACAATTGATTTCAAATGCTGTGGTTTGAGCTAGCTGAAAGCTCTGAAATTTCCTGGTTGTAAAATGTATTGTTTAATCCTGAAATAAGCAAATAATTCGGTTCCACTTTAACTGAAAATCACCTGTTTTACCCAAAACCATGATTAGTTGGTTGGTTCATAGGAGAGAGTAGGTTTAGTTAGCAGTCACCACCGAAAAGCGAAATATGGTCAAGCCTGCCAGATTAAAGGAAAATGTGGTTAAATAAATAAAATAATATTGAGTGCATATTTTATACTAAAGTGTGGGGGACTGCAATTTAAGAAATAAAAAACTACCACAAGTAAATCAATCAATTACTAGTTTTAAAGTTGTACTGCAACGTGAGATGTTCAGATAAAGTCAAAATTTATAGAATTTGCTATAAATCTTAATAAGCTTCATATCTACATTGTTGCAACATTTCAAACGTAGAGATCATTTAAAATATCTGATGGGACATCGAGATTATTTTAAGCTCTCAATGGTTATAAAGGATTAATTCTAAATCAAAATTTCTGTATGTATGTAAGCTGATTAGTCCTCAAGTATATATTAATGGTACTGCATAGTACGCATTTGAATGTCATTTACACAAAGATGAATACTCACATTACGAGCATACACCGGGAAATTGTTTATCTATTATAATCTGAACAATGGGGGCCCTAAAATAGATCTTTGAGGTACCCCGAGTAATAGAGTCGAAGAAGCGCAAATCATATTTTACTTTTAGATTTGCATTTATTTATATATGATATAAAGGCAAAAATGCTATGCTAATTTAATTTTGAGATATTGTTTTGTTATAACACAGTTTTAATAAATTCTTAATTTTTCTAAACTAAATTATTTATTTAAAACAACAAAATTTATTCATTTTTTTTTTCTTTTTAATAATTTCCAGGTGAAGGCTGTATTGAAAAGCCGTTAAACACGCTTTGGCGCAATTACACACAAAATCATAAACCCGATGTAATAATGCGCATGAAGATTTGTGCATCTGGATTAAAAGCGACAACAAGACAGCATGGACTTACCGAATATTGGGCAAATAGGATAACATATTGCTGTGCTCCACAAAATTACCCAAGAGTATTTTGTTGGATTTATCGGCACGAAGGTAGAAAATTGAAACATGAATTAAGATGTCATGCGGTGCTGTGCAGTAAGGAATCTATAGCTAAAGATATTTGCGCTACATTAAGGGTAAATTTTAATTGAAAAAAAAAGAAAAGAAAAGCTAAAATAAAGTATACTAATTTAAACATCTTTTTTTTTTTCTTGTTTAGGAGAATCTCGATAGAGCTCTAAGAGACTTTAAACGTGAGAAAATATCAAAACAGAATGCAAGACTTAGTTTAGCTAATTCTGTTTATGAAAATCCAAGTCTACCACGACGAAAAATATTGCTAAGTGTAGGTGGAAATAATTATAGACCACCAATGGAACGATCTAAATCAGCACCAAAACTAATGGCAATTGAGGAAGCAATCGGTGAAGAGGAGGGAGATGATATTGAACAAACTAATGAACCAGAAATGCAATCATGTTGCCAAAAAGACTCTCTATATCCAGCTATGACTCTTGGTCGAAGAAGATGTCGTCGTGGTCATTCAATACGACGAACTGGAAAAATATTGAAATCTTGTAACAGTGCAATTCTATTGAATCAACAAGAACAGATTACCACCAAAGAATCATCATTATCATCATCATCATCATCATCACGCCAACAATTAACATCGTCTAATATATTTCGAAGAGATGACATAAAACAAAATTATTCAATAACCAAAGTTTCTGATGAAAATGAAAAGACAAAATCAAATTCTAGTCTTGGTTCTGATGAAGATGATTTAGAGAAAGTATTAAGCTATCATAATTACGATACAAATTCTCCGCTTGCTAGTGAATTACTTTCATATTTCGATATGAAAATAAATACGAAAATGTCATCGAATTTGTTGGATGATGAAACGATCATTTTTGCACCATCATTACCATCTGATCGTCCACCAAGATCATCATTAAGTATGGATAATTTGGATAATTGTAGTGATGATGAAATAGATTGTCATCATCATCATCGTCATCATCATCATCATCATCATCATCACCATCATGATAATCATGATGATGATCTATATGATGATTTGGATTATACCGATGATGTATTCCTTCGAGAATCAGCAATTTTAAATTTATTTCATAGAAATTCTTTGCGAAGACTTACAAATTTATCTATACAAAATGATGAAAATTGTATTGAACCAGTGAAGCCAGATGCAAATGTTATGAGTTTAATTCAACAGCAACAACATCAACAACAACATCAAAAACACTTAGATAGTGATGAAGGTTCTATATCAAGTGGATGTGAAACAGCAAGTACAGTAACAGCAAATATGGATGACACATCTTTGAAATATGCACCAAATAATAATAATAATAATAATAATCATCATCAACAACAAGAACAGCAACAAAAAAAATCAGAAACACAACAATTAGGCGACGACGATAATGGTGAATTAGATCAACAACAAAATTTCAATGAAACCCACCAAATGGCAACAATGCCAAATGAAACGAACGAAATAAAAATATGCAATGCAACGATTAATTTTAAATTATCACGACCACTTGGTAGTATTAAAAGGATTAAGGCTAGAAACATTAGAAATAGATTGGATGGTGATGTTTCAGATTCTGAAATTAGTGATGAATCTGGTTTTGCTGAATTTCAAGAACAAAACTTACTGCAAAGAAGTAAAACTGTTATTGTCTAATAATTTGTTGTTTTCTTTATAGGGAAAAATTTTAGATGAATTTTATTATATCGAACATTTATCTATACATTTACATGATTGCTTGTAATTAATGTGTATTTTGAAATTCATTATTGTATACGGCTAGAAAAAGAAAACGGAATATATAGGCCCTCATTATATTTTGAGGATTAAGAAGAAATGTTTTATATTGATATCCTTTAAGGGAAAGCTTTCAATTAGTTCATTACTTGTGTTTGCATTTAATCAGAATTAAATTGATTATTATAGAAAATGTTGAAAGTGTATTTCACTTACAATGAACAATTTCTGTATAGCAATATTTTTTGTTATAGATTATAGAGAGGATATAGAAAGTTAATTAGTAATCTGTTTTCATTATGGATATACTAGTTTTTAAATTTATCTACTCGTAGTTGATGCTATCTACACTAAAATTTCCATGTTAATTACATATTCAATCTAAGAAATCATCAGATTTGATCAACAATGTAAAACAAATGATTCAGACTGATGAACTGTAACACAAATTCAATATACTACCTACTGAGAAATGAGCTTTATAATAGTATACTAAGTCAAAGGAAAATCATAACCAAGTTTTTATGTTAGATAAGAATAAATATTTGTTTTTCCATTGGAAAAGTAATTAAAATAGATTTTATGGTTTTGAGCAGTATGTATAACGTTTTCAGCTAATTGGGAAATAATTTTGACCAAATTGATTCAACTCTACTATGAATGAATAATTGACACACACACATATAAAATAAAATAGAATGTCCTTTGTATTTGATTCTACATTGATCAGTCTATATTAAATTATTCATTAACATTCAAATTGTCACATAAGATAAATATTGAAATGCACTCACTACATTCACTATATTTATAGGGGACTGAAAGTTTGAGACTGATATAAGATGTTGGAACCTTCTTCTAGAATTCGATTCGATACTGTATTCGATTTGATTTGATTTTGTTATTCTTGAACTTGATCAAATGCATAAAAAAGTGTTATCTATTCAATTTTGAAAAATTAATTTCAAACTTTGCTCCTTGTGTGATTCTGAAAGTAACCTGGCACTGCAGTAGCATTTGGTAAATTATTAAATGTTATAGAGAATTTAACGCATGTTCATTTCTATCCTTGAAGAAGATACAATAAATGGATGGAATGTTTTTCATCCTTTCTATAATTTCAATTAAATTTTCATCCAAATGCTTATTTGAATCGCTACCTTGTTCAAAAGCGTTCTTCTTTTTTGTTTTTTTCATAAGATATTTACGTTTATCTGGCATTTGCTTTATTAAGATACAATTTTTCTAGCTTAGTCATATCACATACAACTAGATAAGAAAATCTCCATATAAACCCGGATCACTTTTTCAAAGCTCTTTAATTTTTTATTCAACCAAAGAAAGCTATCATTGCGAAGAATTTATGTGGCATAATACAGCAAGAGAGAGAGAGAGAGAGAACTTTCTATTAGAGGGCCATTAGCTCGTTTTAATTCGACCGCTTTCTTGTGAGGTTTTCACATCTAAATGTAAGTTGTGTCAGGTCATATAATATAAGTCACCATCACTTCGTATTGCTTTTTTTTTGTCGTAATTTCTGGCCAAACATTTCATTAATTGAAAATATGTAAGAGGTTGAAGAAAATTTTTAGATGTTTCTTCTTAACTGTATTAAGAAATAAAATTCATCTTAATTAAATTCTTCCGTTTTTAAGGCACTTAACAGAACCACTTTTATGACAGTCACCGATTGGGAGTTGTTGATCTCGAATTATCAATATCGACAAGGTTATTTATCGAATCGAGCTATGGAATAAGGTCCTTGTACCAGAAAGTAGTTACGCAAATATTTCAATAACGAAAAAAAAAAACAAATGTAAAAACATATCAACACGCCTGTTCTTTTTACAGTTTTTATATATTATATATTATCATGTTCATCAACACTGTTACGCTGGTGCAGGTTGAGAACCATTGCAAAGTATCCTTCGTGTATGTTGCTAAATAGGATCAGAAGGAAATCTTTTTTCCCAACACTCTTTGCTGCTGGTATTGCCACCCTCAGTGATCTGGTCTCTTATCAAAATAAATGTTTGCAGTGATGGGCAAAGCTGAGCACTTGAATGTGTACGAAACTTTTTCTTGTTGCTCCAAATAAAAAGTTCACGGACTTTCTGTTGGTGCTCATAAGAAAACAATGCAGAACTGTGGTTGGCTTCATCACTGCCCACAGCTCTTTGCACGCTCATCTAACAAACATGGGAGTAGCTGACTGCCCTGAGTGTCCGCCCTGCCTGGAAGGAGAGCCTGAAACAAACGAACACTTTCTGTACTCTTGGGTCTACCCACCTATCTGTGGATAAGCTGTAAAACTTACTTCACTTGTGAGAAATCTGTTTTTTTTTTTGTTTTTTTAGCAGATTAGTATGATGTGCCGCCTTAACCTCTATGCTTGGAATCTTTAATCCCCTTGCTGGAAAAAATGTTGGAAAAATAGAAGCTCATAAAAATAGTCGATAGTGTCCTTTAATAAAAAAAAAAAAAAAAATGGTAATGTTTTCCACACTGGCATATCGCTTGCCAAACCAGCAATTTTTTTTTATCAGCTTTCTAATTGCAATTATTCTTTCAACATCAAGAAAATCGTCACTGTTATCTGCGCTACAGGGTAGAAAATCATATTTAATCTATGTGACGTCATCTATAATAACGCACATTCTCTTTTATCACACACCAATTTGAAGATCACTCGATCATTCTTTAAATTGGTATGTGCGAGTACTTCTTATTGGAAAATTTTGTAGCTTTTTATCCTTTTTGTAACTTTTCATGTTGTTCTTTTTGATCCTTTGTATTGTTGATACACTTAGTATGTAAAGTTTTTCCCAAGCTCACGAGCGCGTCCTTCTGTCGATACATGCCTTAAGAATTGATCTAAAGTTCTTTTTCATGTTCTCAACGAGTGAAATTGTCTTCTTTAACAGTTGATAAAATTAACTATACTTTGCCTTCTAAATATATTCGAAAAACTCTTTTTCCTGCTTCTTGTTGAACACATGATCAAAACTGAATATACCAAAACCAATACATCCCATTCAGACTTATTTGGCGATGATATTCTGGAAATGTTGCATTCTGGTTCAGACCCTAGTTATTCTATCTGAGCTTAAACGCTTCAATATAGCTATAGGACTAGGGAAGTCTAAATCCGAACTGAACCTGCTATTCATGACTTCAAATGTCCCTTAAACTCTTCCAGATTTTATTCAAAACTAGTCTTTTTTTTCAGTATATTAATGCTGTATAAAAAGTCAATTCATTCTTGTAATTAGTTTTAGTAGAGTTTCAATTCCAACTGTATTTGTTGTCTATAATCACATTGAATTTTTAGTTCGAGCATCTTTAGTTCAGATTGAATATAGCACATACATACATATATCCATAGTCATTCTTATTAGCACACAAACAATAGCAAGAGTTTGAGACCTTTACATACATTTTTGCATTTACGAAAAGTCTCATTTATTGAAATTTGTATAACTCAGAAACTTTTCGTTTCAAAATGCGTTTCCATTTGATTCATACATTCATAAGTAAAAGAAAACTTACCAAATACTACCAAAATAAATACATTATATAAACATACAAAAATTTTTTAAGCATAATCATAAAAAGATAATAAAAATTCGACAGGAATTATTGAATTCTTGTTTTTATCCTAGCTAACACAGTTATTCTCTTACTTAGTTACTGGAATCGTTCTCCCATTCAACATTTGAACGTAAAAAAAGTTGTTAAATAGTTTTAAAAATAGAGAGAGAGAGAGAGAGAGAGAGAGGGAGAGAGAAAAACATTTTGTTGAATTGTTACTGTGTCCACATAGATGTTTTTTATTTACTATGTTTGTACGTATTTATTTCTTCTATTTCTGGCGATATTTTACAATTTAGTTTTTATTAGATTAAAAAAATAAATAAATTTATATATTTTTTTGCAGTTTAAAATTTAAGAAAGACTTGTACGATAATTCTGCGATAAATAAATTTTATTATCCATTCACACACTTAATTTATTGTCGTGTTGTTATTAATTATTCCTATAGGTAAGCAGCACTTTGTTTAATGGTAGTATTTGCGAGTGAGTACTAGTGGAAGTGAAGTCCAGTCTGTCAACATTTGCTCACAGCTCACTCTGTGAACAGCGTTGACGATGCAGGGCGGTACGTTAGCACCTCGGATATTGCGGGAGTGTTAGTAGGGTGGGTTACCCAAATCTTGCCGCTGTCACAGCCCATATAAAAAAAAATCGTGCCTTATCGCAAAAGAAATGCAACACCACATCCGATCCAGAAGGAACCTTAACACCACTTACCGTGACTCACTTTGAAGACGTAGATGACATGCCTTCCTTGCCGTGTCCCATCCACTCAATGACATAATGGGCCCTATTCTGTAATTTTTCATAAAATAATATTTTATGTTATTTTATGGCGAAAAAATCCCTTCTTCATAAAATGAAAATAAAATATTTTAAAAATTCGTATTCTGTCGTGGTTCCATAAAATTATTTTATGAATTCTTTTATGAACACGTAACATAAAATATTTAGTACATTCCGCTATGCTTTCTATTACTTTTTGAACAGCTGGTCAATTGACATTTGCGTGATACTCTATCAAATCACCCACTAAATAATCATTTATGAAAGCAGCTGCTTTCTTAATAGCTCTTGAGATACCTTGGGTGTAAAAGTGCTAAAATATGACAACTCCTGGTGAGTTTGATACGAACCATGTCCGTAGAAATGCAAAGCAGCAGGAAGACATCCATTCTGTTCACTTTGAGATTCCTAACTCAAAGTGAACGGAATGGATGCCTTTCCAGTATGAGGCTCTAGTTAGTTAGTTAGTTTTGGGTATAAATTAGAATTATTCATAATTGCAAAATTAGTTTACAAATCATAATATAACAAATTTATTAATTATCTAGTCGGAAAAACTTTTGAAGCCTAAGGTTGGGCAATTCACATGGATCGTAGAAATCGTGAAGATATCGTATCCTGTGATATCTTCTGCATAAAATTAAAACCTCTTTAAATATAATCAACTTTTTATATTTTACCATACTGCACCAAGTGCAAATTTCTACAATTTCTGACAAAATTGTAATCTTTATGTATGGCGGTGGACATTTTAGTTTTTAATTAAAACTACTTTCACACCACAAATGTCAATTGAATGTCATTTCATAAAATATGTCAAAATACCTTTAAAATGTGCTGCTTAGGTTCTTTTATGTTATGCTCCATAACAGGAAATATTTTATGTTACGATGCGTAAAATAAAATAAAATTTCTGGTACAGAATAAGATTTTAGGGAAATATTTTATTTTAAGGCATAACATAACATAAAATGATAAAATTTTACCGACAGAATAGGGCCCAATATATATATATTTTCTGGTAAACGATACTACAAGATTGACAATCTTTTAAATTAGCATCTATTGAACATAAGGGCAAATCAAAATTCAAAGACTAACATTAAAATCAAAACCAATAAAATAAAAAAAAATAAAAAATAAACAAATAAACAATTTAGAATCAAAATTGACATTAAAAATCAAATTAAAATCAAAATTAAATGAAAAAATTACAATTAAGATCAAAATTAAAAACAAATTCAAAAATTCAGAAACCATATCAAAATTTAAATTGAAAAATAAATTCAGATCAAAATTAAAATAAACAAATTAAAATTAAAAACAAAATCAGAAATTCGAAAACTAAATCCAAAATTCAAATTAAAGAAGAAAAACAATCAAATTTAACAAATGTGTGCGTGTCGCAGAGAAAAGAACATTACTGTAGAAAATCAACAAGAAGTCGTCTGAATGTCTCAAATGAATTTGCCCGCTGAATGTTACTAGGCAGCTCGTTTGGAATCTAGATATTCAAAACTTATGCCCTCTGGTAGAGTTTATAGACCGCACCAAGCTAGCTAGATATGGAGGTTTGGCTGTAGTAACAAGCTTGCACGGAAAAAATAAAACTCTCTGCTTCAGATACACTTCCAGCGGGCATCCAAGTAGAGCAAAACTAAGATGAGACACATGGTCAAACCTTCGTAATCCAAAAATAAACCGGACGCATGAAGGGCTAAAGTCATTATTAAATGGCAATGCAATTGGGGCGATAGAAAACTAGCTGATAGCCATAAGCGATGAAGATTTGCATAATTTTAGAAAGGCAGACCTGAATATGGTCGCAACATCTCATATTAGAATTAAGTATAACGCCCAAATTACGAACCTTGTTCACGTACGGAATCACAACACCATCCACAGTGACAGCTGGTTATTCCGAAGAATCCATCGAACCATTTGAAAAGCAATGGACTGAGACTTATTAGGACTTATCTCAAGATTATGTGAAAATGCCCACTTACTAATTTCGAGTAAATTGCTGTTGATCCTATCCACACAGTATTCCATCAAACCTATGGGGCGACTAAGATAAATTTGAACGTTTTCGGCATAAATATGAATATTAACATCACGAGTTACAAGCGGCAAGTCGTTGATATATAATATAGGATAAAGAGTAGAGGACCAAGAATGGATCCCTGTGGAACTCCACTTGTTAAGGGAAGAAAATGCGAAAGTTTTTCTTCACTCAGGCACACACGATGTAATATATCGGACAGGAAGTTATTAATTAAAAGAGTCGCCCCATATATGAAAAATGAAAATTTTTGTGAAGTTTTTCTCAGTAATTTCTTATTTGAAATGCTGTCAAATGCCTTTGAAAAATCAAGGAGAGTCAAAATGGCGATTTCTCTGTTATCGCGTGATGAGCGAATGTCAGTTGTCACCTTCAAGACGGCACTTTCACAACTAAGCCCAGGACGGAAACCGGACTGCCATTCACTTATGAGGTTATTCCTTAATATGAAACATTGAACTTGCCAATGTAGCAACTTTTCAAGCTCTTTGGAAAGAAAACAAAGCAGGCTGATAGGCCTATAATCTTCAGAACGGAGACATGTCTTTCACCTTTATTATGGTTGTCACCTCACTTCAAGTGACACGACTGTGTAAAATTCATAGGAACACCTAACAAACGATAAAAAAAATCAACAATCGCAGCAGCAAAAACAGAGGGATATGTGCCGTGAGCTCGACTTTTGTCACTTGCATTTTCCTGTCGACAATTCTCACTTAATTTCTTCAGGTAAAATCTGTGTCTTCTTCTTTGTTTCTTTTCGTTCCTATGAATTTTACACAGTCGTGTCACTTGAAGTTAGGTGACAACCATAATAAGGCTGTTTTTTTTTTTTTTTTTGGAACAGGAACTACACATTAGAAGTCTTCCAGGACATAGGAAAGACTGACTTAGAGATACAGGTATTAAATACATGCAGCAGCAGATAAATAATATTTGGAGCGATAATCTTCAAAAATTTGGGACCGATAGCATTTGATTTGATTGAAAAAATAGCATTAAGTAGCTCAGTCCTATCCACACCATAAAAACTGAAATCTGTCGTGTTATCATCAGATATGTTCAACATTGGCGTATATTTATCGGAATCTGCCATAGTAAGATTAAGTACTGGAGGGACTATAAAAGAAAGCTGTGTACAATTAGCCAATAGATGGCTGCAGTATAAAATCCATTTGCGTCTCGATTAACTAATGTCAATATCAGATTTGTAAAATAGCGAACTCATTTGTCAATTCAATATCAACTCATCGCTCAACCCAAGCAGTAGGTAAGTTCGCGCTCAATTAGAGGGTTTGCTCAACATTTTTATCGATACATTGATATGGAAAAGCACATAATATTTATTTAAACACATTTTAAGCCAGTAAGAAATAATTTATTGTATGGTAGTATATATTTTAAAGAAATCATCTATTCGGCTTTTCTGTAGATGTTTCCCCCGAAGAAATAACAGTTTCGTAATGTGTCCTTAAAATTGAAGTCATTGTAATCTTATTAGAAATTGCTCACAGTTTTACCTTGTCTCCTGCCCCGCAAGGGGCAGTTTTTATGTAAACCAATACTAATTTGACTGAAAAGTATCAAGGTGTTTGCAGTTCATAAAGAAACATATAGAAAATTAAGTCCCGATGAGCCTTCTGATGAGTATTCATTAAATCTCATCGAAGGGCTCATTGAATAGCATGAAACTGCTCCCTATTTATATTTATTATTGTCATCACCTTGTTAGATGACATTTCTATTAGGAAAATTTGATTGGATTTTTGTGATTTATTTATTTAAGTTTTTAAATTATTTATTTTAAGTTATTCTTGTTTTTTTTTCGGTTCAGGGCAATAACGGGACTTCTTCTTTTATTCGTTTGCTTTGTGCAGAGTATGTATTGCAATGCATATGCAACTAATATTTTTTCATTCTTAGTCCTGAATAAGTGACAGACAAGAAGTATGAATTTCTCTGTTTCTAGGTTTTAGTTAGCAAAATTGATTGCTTATTACATTTAAGTGGTTTGCAAGTTTAGTGTTTTACAACTACAGCAAACTCCATTAAAGATTTGTATTTTGTTTTTAATAAGCATTTTATTTAAAACAATTTTAATATTAGTTAAATTGTTTCATTGAAAAATAATTTAAAATTATCAGAAAATAATAACACATTAATGTATTTTAGCGTTAATTAATTAGTTGTTATGAAACAATTTTTAACCATAAAATTGAAGTATATATTAATATAAATATAATATATATCTATAATCACTTTTATTTCCAATAGTATCACTTTCTTCTAATTGAAATATGCTTTATTATAAATATTCGGGAGTGATTTTTTAATTATAATTTGCAGTGACAGACAAGAATGACTGACGAAAAACTTTCAAGAGATCAAATCGGTTCAAAAATTTCAAGTAGATCACTTCCAAACGAAAGGTAAGAGTGCAGTGTGGGAAATATTTGGAGAAATATAAAAAAAAGAGGGAACTATAGTACCAAACCTAGTATAATGCAGGAAGTGTCATAATCTGTACTCGTTTTCTGGAAAGCAATCTTCGAATCCATTTTATCATAAATGTGTAAAAAATTTAAAACAAACTATTTCAACAAGCACCATAAAACTACATGATCAGACTAAACAAAATACTCCAGAAATTTGCGCTAATTGGGCTATAAAAGATTGCAGATCTTTCACTGCAGTAAGTGAAAATGGATATAAGGACATGGTAAAATTTTTGTATTAAAATTGGGGCTGAGTATGGCAATCGTATAGACGTTAATCATTTCATACCTCATCCAACTTACAATTTTACGTTATATTAATGTGTTAGCAGCACAGAAAAGGCTTATGAAAACAAACGAGTTAAAAGAACTTGTAAAAGAAGGAATATCTGTTATATGCGATCTTTGGACTGACAATTATATTCGTCGTACATACATATCTATGTGCAACTTTGCATTACATGCAAAACGATGGCTCTGGAATTGAAATCAAAGGATTTTGAGAAGTATTCTGAAAAGACTTATTAGAACAACATGAAATAATTGATATGAAAGACATAATCTTCGTCACTGACAGAGGATCTAATATGATTTCAGCATTCAAAGATTACACCCGATTAAATTGTTCTAATCGTTTACTACAGAAAATTTTGGAAAATGCTTTTACTTCCGTCTCTGAAGTCACCAGATTGCTTATTGCGTGCAATAAACTCGTGAAATCAAAACTGCAACACATGCTAGACGCAAATTTAAAATCTTATAGTATAACACGTTGGGAATCCCACTATAATATGTTTGTATGTATCTATACACGCCAATTGGATAAAAATTTCGAGGATTCAACTTCTTTTAATATAGCTGATTGCATTGTGCAAAAACTTTGAGATAGTATCAAAAAAATTGCAGGGATCTCAATATGTGACGTTATATTACGTGTACACCACGATTAATTTTCTACAAACTTGTTGTCAGTCAAATTTACAAGACTTAGCAGAGATAGCTGCTGCTTTAAAAGAGAGCATTCTCTTAAACATTGAAAGAAAAAGGGTCCCAAATTTATCAATAGAGCACAAAGTAGCACTTTTCTTACATCCTCCAACAAATCAACATAAAATGTTTGATACGGAGAAGTAGTGACAAACGTACACAATTACTGTATAAATGCAATGTTAAGCAAAATAAGCACTCAAAATTCAAGTTTGAATGAAACAAATGTTGTACAAACCAACACTCAGTCTTCAGATGCATTTCTTTTCTCCGGTCTTATTAATAATGATGTAATTATGGATGATGAACAAGTAATAAATAAATAAATAATAAATAAATATATATATTTCGGTATTGCGTACACAAGATTGTATAATCTTTTAGAGTACAATTAGGTATGGAGCTAGATAGTATTCTAAGTTAATATTAAAAATATATCTAAGATAAAACCAAAACCAAAAAAAGATAAGAGAAGAAAATAAAAATAATAATAAGATGAGAAAAATACTATGATGTTGAAGAATTCTTAAATTATTATTATTCTGGAGCCTCAGTTGTGGAGGGAGAAACATAGTAAAATATTAAGAAAAAAAAAAAAAAAATATTAGATGAAAGAGTTAATTCGTGTGTGCCTTAATGAACCTTCTGAAATCCCTGACACTACCCGCCATCTGAGCTCCATGAGGAAGAGCATTCCATAAACGGGTGATTTGAACAGGATAAGAACACTCTAATACTGACCTATTGAAGCGAGGCATTATTAGATTTCGACCTCTTTGGGACGCGGTCAACTGGAAAAATTCTCTAAGATAGCGCGGCGTATTAGTCTGTAGTAAGACATATATGAAAATTAAAGCTCTTTGTTTTAGGTAGCTGGAAAGAGAACAGCGCAACAGGTTAGTCCTGAAGATCGAAACATGGTCGAATCGCCTCAAGCCAAATATAAATCGTATGCAATCGTTAAATGCAACCTCTAGCTTGCGAGCCCATACGCTATCCAGCTTAGGATAGATGATGCTGCCAAATGTGAAATGTGGTAAAATAAGTGCCTTTATAAGCTTAGATCGCACACCTCTCGATAAGATGTGGGCCGAAAGCCATAATCGCCGCAATCCTGCATATATCTTGCTAAGAATAAAACTGACATAATTGCAGCACTTCATATCCTGGCTTAATACAATTCCTAGGTTTGTTACTTTGCTTGAAATAGGTAACGAATACCCTTTTAAGACCACGGGAGGGACTTCGGATAGTACTTCGTTATTATCATAGAAAGTGATGCATTGCGATTTTTGAGGATTCAATAGCAGTCTGTTGTTTAAGGCCCAAGAGTGGATTCTTTCTAAGTCGTCGTTTAAGCGAGCTACGCAGTCCTCAATAAGTCCAATAGGCCGACATATGTACAGTTGTACATCATCTGCGTATATGTGGATGCTCACATCTTGCGTAACATTCGGAAAGTCGTTAATGTATAAGCTAAAGAGCAACGGACCTAAAATAGATCCTTGTGGTACTCCACACAAAAAGGGTAGACTATTAGATACTAAACTTTTGGTCCTCACATACTGACTGCGCCCCTTCAAATAGCTGTCAATCATCGCAATTGCAGATGCGCTGAAACTAAAAGAATTGAAAAGTTTGTGGAGGACAATGTTATGGTCTACGCTGTCAAAAGCCTTCGAGAAATCTAGTAGAGCCAGAGCAACAAAATTATGCCTATCCATGGCGGTTCTGATGTCCGAGGTTACTTTTAATACTGCGGACTCGCAGCTGTGGGACGCAAGAAAACCAGATTGCCAACATGTCAGAAGATTATTGGTTTCCACGTGCTCAAGTATTTGCTTGTAGATAAGCTTCTCTAGTACCTTCGACAAAAAACAAAATATGCTTATTGGCCGAAAATCAGACGGATTTTCTGGAGATGGTTTTTTGGGAATAGGTAGGACTATGGTTGACTTCCAGTTACTCGGGAAAGAGGAGGACATAAGGCAGCAGTTGACGATGTGAAGAAGGTACTTACTAATAAAGGGTAATAATAATTTAAGAAAACGCGGTGGTACAATATCAGGACCAATAGATTCTGATTTAATGGAAAAAATGGAGGAAACAAGTTCATCAGTTTCGACCCCACGGAAAGAAAATGTCCTGATGGAACGGTTTGGTATCTGTGCACTATCCGAATTGCTAGCGAGATTCGAGATCGGTGACTGTAAGTGAGACGAGGTTCTGTTGGTGGGAGTGAAGTGTGAGTTGAGTTCATCCGGGTCAAAATTGCAATCAGCTTTATCCTTGCCAAATACTCCGGTTTGGCGGAGATTACGCCACAACTCCTTAGGCTGGAGCCTTACATTGAACTTAGAGCTATAGTATTGGCGTTTGGCAGACCGGATGGCAGTATTGGCTCTGTTACGCGCAGCTATATACAGCATCCGAGATGCGTCAGATCTAAGACGTCTATGTCGCTGGTACAAGAACTCTCGCTCTGCAATTAAAGACCGCACACTAGGCGAAAACCATGGGCACCCATTGCTGGATACGTTCACCGGTTTTTACGGAACATAGTTCTCAGATAAGTACATAATGAGAGAGTTTAGGATTGCAGCTTGAACATCTACAGAAGCACTATTAAATATAGTGTTCCATGGCAACTGCTGGCATTCATTATATAACGCGTTTTCATCGATGTGTTTGTAATCACGATATGTAAAGCTGTTGCGAACAGGACTCAAATCTAATGTGACGTTGTAGTCGAGGAACAAAATATAATGGTCGATAGTACTAAAAGGGCTGATTTGATCTTTTAAGATGACTTTATCACTGTCGGTAACGAGAACCAAGTCGAGAATCGAAGGATTAGCGGTGTTGAAATAAGTTGGAAAGTCATTAACTGTGTTAAGGTGAAGCGATAGAAGAAAATGTGAAAGTTGACTTGACAAGGCATCGCGACGAAGCAGATTCACATTAAAATCTCCGCCTACTATCACGTTTTCATAACGTTGGGTTATGTACGATATAGAGCTCTCGAATTCACGGACATATTATCATTATTAAATTGATTTGGAGGACAATAAACTGACGAGAAGACGCATTTTTCATTACGTGTCACAACCTCAACACACAAAAACTCGAGCGGCGAATTTCTAGAGGAGGAGATCTGTTTAGCTCTAAGCCAGTTTTTAACATAAATGGCAACACCACCTCCTACCCGGCCGATTCGATCGTTACGAAATAGGTTAAAACCCGGAATTGTAAGAAATGAGGATGGGATCGATTCGTTCAACCATGTCTCGCTAATCATGATAACATGTACATTTGAACTAGAAAACACGTGCCGAAACTCGTCGATCTTGTTGGGGAGGCTTCTCGCGTTGATTGTACATAAGTTGAAACCGCCATGCCTTTTACACATAATGTTTAAGAGAGCTCTTATCCTGTCCAAGCCCGAAATATTATCTATATCCAAAGATCAACGGGAGGCCATCAGAGAATCCAGACATGCAAAAAGCACTACACACAGACATATTGGATACATAGACACCGATTATTAAACTCCACACAAGAGACAACAGATTATAGGAAGATAAATATTTCATGAATATTAATTAATTATTAAAACCTATTGAAAAATACTTAAAGAAATCAAAAATAAAAGAGATACTCAAAAAAAAAAAAAAAAATATTGAAGATTACACAAGTGTGCTAATTCGTATTATACCTATTTAAAAAAAAGAAAAAGCTTGTAATACAAATCTACATAGTATCGGCTCCAGTAAGACTAGCTACAGCTGTTGCTGGTTATGTGGTATCAGAGACGCTATTCTGCACTGCAGCGAATCTTAGTAGTTGGTCACGATCAACAATTTTTATTTCATTACCCCTGTCACTTTTCCTGATGTAAAGTGAGCCGTATCTTGTTCGAGCTGAATGAATTTTGCCCAATTTTCGAAGCTTTAGCGCCTCACGCAAAAGAGAGTTATTTTTCGACGTCAGACTCTCGTTAATAAAGATAGGACTAGTTGAAGAGAAGCCCTCTAGCTCTGCAAGATGAACACTATTACGCCTACGACAAGCCGACAGGAAAGCCTTTTGCTCCAACTGACTGCAGAAACGCGCAACAATAGGATTATTTTGGACTGAAGATTTATTTTGTATGCGAAAAGCATCAGTGTATGTCGATAGTGAATGACCGATCACTCCAGCGATATTTTTGAGAACACTAACAGCACTTTCGCCTTGCTGGCGAGGTATTCCCCTTATGATTACGTCGTTCAAACGCTGTTGTCGTTGAAGGTCATCGATCTCCGCTTGCAACAGTGCATTTTCCTTGCTAACCTCCATCAGAACACCTTCGCATGCTACTATTCTGCTCACTAAAGGGAGAATGGCATCATCAATTTTGGCTGAGAGACGGCTTTCAAGCTGCTGAAGACGGCGATCGAATTCAGTGAGGATGCGAGACTCTAGCATTTCAATAGATTTTTCAAGAACAGACGAAGAGATTTCCGTTGCACTCGATCCGTCTCTGCTGTGAGTGATGCTCTGCCGTAGATTTTTGGTTTCCTCACAACCTGACGTAGATGGTGTTTTCTCTTTTTTCTGGCCTTTTCCAACCATTGTATTTTGCACAGTAAGCTAAGAGAAATTATGAACGAGTACCAGCAAAACCCTCGAGAATACTTCGCAAGCCATGAAACAGACTCGCTCCCTACCACATACGAGGCCTGACGTAGTCCTTACATTATATAATATTTGCCGTGCTCTTACGTAAAACTGACAAAAGTTTGATTTGAATAGCTCCCCCGCTCTAAACTACTATTCATACAGAAAAATGGTGTTCTGATAATCTTGTGCTTGCTTTCTTATCTTCCGAACCGTAATAAAATTTTCAACCTTTCCTAACAAAATTATTTAAATAAATTTATCTTAACCAAATGACTACGATTCCTTAAACAAAAATTCTCCTCTGAGTAATCATTGTAATGTCGCTGTGCCCTCATGGGATGCCGTGGGCTGATGATATCGAATGTAGCTGCCTACAGATTCGGACTCCGGCTGCACATACACACATGCAATTATCACTGAGCTGAGAGGTATTGAGCGTTAAATGGTTACTTTGTAATCAAAACTATTTAATTATTTTGTTAAGTAAGGTATATAGTAAGCGTAGCCTTTGAGAAGGTATGGAACCAAGCTGTAAATTACTAGAAGACTATTTTCCTGTATGGATAGTAGTTTAGGCTCTATGGCATATATAAAGCCAATGTTTAGCACTTTTCCATAAGTATCAATATAGAACATTTTAGAAAACGGACTAAGCACCCACACATATAAATTTCTGTTTCATGGCTTGGGAAGTATTCTCGAGGGTTTTGGTACCAGAGATCAACAAGAAGGAACCGCTAGCTTGACACAAGTGCACTTTACAATACTTTTGAAGAATTTTCAACCAAATTGGCGATTTAACAAAACAAATTCAATGTTAAGTAACTTTATATTAACTGGTATTACTACGTTTTCAAGAACAAATTTCGGGAGCCGACAAATAGCACGTCTATACACTAGTTGACATTATACTATGTAATATGTAATGTAATAACAAATGAGCTGCGAAAATATTCAAATTTAAAAATTAACTTTTACGACAATTTCGATATATTGAAATGGTGGTTAGAACATGAATTAGAGCACAAAAATTTATACAAATTATGTACGAAAATATTTTGTGTTCCTGCAAAGTAGTGCGCCATCAGAGCGGGTATTTTCTAAGGCTGGTAATATCATAACCGAAAAACACAATCGGCTTTGTCCTGAAACTATTAATAATTTAATATTTCTAAATTCTGTTTAAGCAAATGAAGTTTAAAAATTAAATGACAGAATATTCTTGACTTTGAATATGTTTTTCTTATTGTTACTCTTACTGAATATATTGATTTTTTATTCTGTTACTTTTGTTCAGTTTAAGACAAAAAGAGAAATATAATGAAAAATGTTTTTATTTTTATATAAAATGGATTATTATTTCATGATTATCAAATATATTTATCAATTTTATTTGAAAAACAAAAAAAAATGAATTTGCAACTACACATTTGATTTTTTCGTGCAAGTTGAATGCATTAGTTGTTGTTCATTGCGAGCTACATATTGAATAGTTGCTTTTGGATGTGGTTTCAACTGGATATAAATAACTAGTTAACTAGAGTTGAGTTTGAGGAGAGGGTAAATGATATTGTGCAGATTTCTGCAGCCGACTTCAACATTAGAACTTGTCCAACTTCTTCTCATGTATTTTACAGGAACTGTCAAAAGACGGCTGCGCTAACGCTCGCACTGTGTTTCAGCCTTAACTGCAATGACATAAATATTTATGAAAGCAAATCGTTTCACTTATTTTATCATGTTTAAAATGCCACGGACTTACCTGATTTTTTCACCAAAATATGCATATTGTTGTATTTAGTTTCACTCAATTTTTATATTTTGTAGAATGTCTCAACGACAGGCAATCAAAAATAAAAGTTACTTGGTTTAAAAAAAGGACAAAAAAGTTGTGTTTCGTCCAGCCAAAGTATGTGGTGGGACTCGTCAGTGCACTTTTTGATTTTAACTTTGGCTTGTGCAGACACGCTACATGTAGCTGTACATAATTAGTACACAAACCACACCCTCCCAAACGCATGCATTCAAGACTGAGTGTGAGTGAAGAGAAACACGAGTGTTTCGTCCCTCCCCCCCAATGATGTTCTAGCATAACTCCACATGTCGCCATGTGGGTTTAATCACACGTCGCCATATGGTTTTAAGTTCAAAACATCACCGGTAGGTTTGTGCAGACACTCCAGTTGTAAATCTAGTTTGAATAATCTATGAAAGATTACACAAACTTCATATTCACTTTTATGAATTACAAATGAAGCGAAAAATGAAAGGAGATATTAATGATACTTAAAGTGAGTAATATCTCTGACACAAACCGTATATCATAGATATAATATGTAGCAAGTGTTAGAACCATTTTATTTATTCGATGAAAGTATTGGCACAAACCGATCTTCGTAAGAAAGCTTAACATTCTTCTTCTTCACACGTTCACTTTCGTCAATGATTTTATATATGTATACCATATAAATATGCCAGCTTGTTGATTCGTCTTCTCGTTAGATGCCACTGGTTGTACGAAATTATCGAATTATATAAAAAGTAAAAAAAAAAATTTAAAGTGATCTTTTTAAAAATTTTATTGTTTGTGTAAGTTTAGCTCACAAAGCAAAGGCAGAGTTAAGAGTGTGAAATATACATCCACACCTTGAAAATATCACGAATGCTTCCTTATGCATCACTAACATTTGTATAATATTAAACACAAACTGTCAAATTTGCTTATGCAAAGTACAATCATGAGCGTACAGACAGAAGTTGACGAAAGGAATTAAAACTTGACGAACGGCTACTTATTCCTATTGTGGGTTGTTATTATGAAAAGCAATTGCTCGTGTCTTTGCATATGCTAGCATATGCACATTTTGGTTAGGTCTTAAGGTATAAGCACAGATAAGAAATACCCAGATGTGGATTTTAGCAAACAGAATGGTTTTGTGTACATTGCTGCTGCCATCTGACTTTGTGGAAATCAATATTTGAGTGATGGTGTCTCTGATTTAAACATTCAATTGTGTTTTTAACACAAGACGCTTTCATTATTTTTCATATAGGCGAAATTGGAAAGCTCACCATACCAAAGAATTTTAATAATATGTAGACAATTCAAAACCAAAAGCTCGAGCAAAATTAGTTTGTTTCGGTATAACAACTTGGAAAGCATTTTCTGCCACTCTGCTGTTATTGCTTGTGCCTGCTGTGTAAAATGTAGAGACGAGAGCTAATAATAATTAGAGAGCATTTTTTGCTTTATGTGGGTATACATTACAATATTACATATATAAATATTGATCTAATCGTGAACATGGAACAGAAGTAAAATAATTCTGGAGATTGAGTATAAAAAACTGGTATGGTATATGGGGATTTTCACTTCTGCAGTAATACATACAAATTAAAATTTTTCGATGTTTAGTTTTTACCATTTGAATTTAATTTTCAACTCGAAAATATTATTTTTTTATTGTTTCAAATGTTTTAAGCGATCGTGATGAATAATTTTATTTTCTATTTCCTTTTTAATTTTCCATGTGAATTTTTTCTCAATAGAACGATTCAGAAATCCAGTATTGCTTTTCTATGCTTCAAACAAGGAAATTTTTCAGAATACCAATCGAGATATATTTCATCTGATTTACTTATGCATAATTTTATAGTCTTTTCGTTTATATGAGAAATTTGCAAATAGTATTGAAAATCTTTTTATATCATAAAAACTGTAATTCATACTAAAAAAAAAAAAAAAATCGTAAGGACTTCTTTAAATTAGCGAACTAACATCTTTCTTAAAATCTTTCTACATAATTAATTGCTCAGCATTTAAAAATATATCGGTATTTTCTTTTTCCATAACTGAAGCACATGAAATACCATTTTATTTTTTGGCAACAATTTTGAAAATAGCATATCCCACATATTACTTTTTTTGCATTTTTCTCTAACATAAGTTTGTCATTCCGTTTGAAACGCACAGAAATAATGCTGGGTAGAGCAAAAAAATGCATAAAATTAAAAGTTATTTTGATTTTTACATGTCCGTCCGTCCGTCCGTCTACACGTCTTATTTAAAGGATTTGGAAGCGAGTAATTATTAAAATAATCAATTGAAAATTAAAATTGTTTCTGCTTTACTTTATATCCTTGTACAAATTGTCAGTTAATAACAAATTTCCTTTAAATCTAAAACGCTTAATAATAATTATGAAAAGTAGTGTTAGAATTTGATATAATTAGTCTAAAAAACCTGTTGATTATATAATTTTGCAAAGAATAAAAATAGGGCAAACAAAAATAAACAAACAATACACAAAAGCAGTATTTCCAAGTGACCGCAGAGGTAACTGACTTCACTCGTTTTTATTTAGAGTGGTGTCGCCTGTAGCCCTAGTCCCCTTTGTACTATGTACTATGGCTTCTTGAATATTTTGAACAGATAATACTTTATTTTTAAGAACTTTTTCCTTAACATTACTATTGAAAAATTTAAGCACAAAGTTAATTCATACTGTTATACTTACATTAAACATAAATGTAATGTAAACACAATCCAAGTACTATAAATGCCTCAAATTATTCAGTGATTTAATAGACTAAGATAATCAGTCTAACAGGAAGCAAAATAGATCAAAAAACAAAATTGTACCATTCAAACAAAAATAAGGTAATAACTAAATTTCATATAAGGTATAAAAATACATTAACAGATATGACTCTTCCCTAGCGATGTTTTTTTTTTTATATTAAAAACAAAAAAAGAAAATAAATTTAAAGCAATCTTCTTTGTCTCTTTACAAATCTTTTTAGTTTAGGGTTATTAGGATTTTTTCTTATTGTGCCCTTTCAGGAAAGTATTTGCTATTTGACAAACAATTCAATATTGAGCATTTTATATGAATAAATGATTAAATATATTATAAAACACAATTAGAAAAAATCTCTTTTTTTGTATTATAATATTATTTATTTCACCAAAACACAATCACAATTATTTAATCTGCTGTTCGCTAAAGCCAGAATCAATTATATCTGTATCAGAGGTAAAAATCTAACAGTTGTATTCGTATACACAAAAGCCATAAACAATAATATCTGTTCTTAAGACAGGCTGTGCCGATAGCGAGTGCCTGTTGCTGTAATTTGCCAGTAAAAAAGTAAATAAATCACATAAAACGTGTAATAATATCAACACACAATCACAATTGTGGTGAAACTTTTAACACAAATATATCATAAACCAAATATCTCTGCTTTTAGTTAACTGGTTGTTGCCTCTGATGAAAGCACATGGCTGGCTGATGTGCATATTGGAACGAAAAGCTATGGCTGGCACATGAGTGGCTGGCTTATACACAGCCGTTTGGAGTCAGAGCTTCTCTAACAAAATCCATATCTGGGTATTTCTTATCTGTGGTATAAGTATTGATAATTAGGTATATAATTTATTTCTCAAAGCTACGGGGAAAATCTAAAATACAGCCCTGGCATAGTTAGTGTTTCATGAGAATACGGTTTCATAATACTGCGCTAAAATAAATCTGTATCAATGCAACAGCGATGCGTTTTAGTTTCCACCCTACTTTAGCATTATATATATACTTTTTTCGATGACCTATCACATCCTTTTATTACTACAGGATATAGTTAGTAATATTGTTTATAATATTTCTATAGATTATAATAAGATCCAACTCATTTCCATCCGTCACACATTTTCTGTTAATATCTAATTTTATTCTACATAAACATAACATTATCATTTATTCCAGTCGTACAAAAGATTAGACATCTTTTTTTCTACAATGAGTCGTAGGTACGATACTAAATACATAATTCTAGGAGAACAAAAAAAGATTATAAGCTAAACTATGCGATTTCTGAAAAAAAAAACAGAAAAAAGGAAGAAAGATCAAACTACAGGAACTTTGTAAGTGCGCTAAGAAAGGTCAAATAGAATTTACTTTCTGCTGCTAAGAAGATAAGTAGAAAAATATAGCAAAATTTAATGGAACGATTATCAACAACTATATTATTTGTAAACTAATGAGCCTTTTGAATGCGATCAATGAGTTGGCAGTTTGGATATTCATAGGAAGATTATTCCATAGGCGCGAGATCTGGACAAGATAAGAATTTTCCATAATCGTCTTATAAAAACGACGAGTTATTATGTTCCTATTGCGTTCAGATGTTGCGAAATTGACGGATTCTCTGAGAAACTCTGATTTGCCTGACTTTAAAAGATTAAAGAAGAATATCAATGACCTACGCCGAAGGTAAGAAGTCATAGGACAAGCAAACAATATTGTCCGAAAAGGGAAAACATGATCAAACTTTCGAAGAAAGACCAAATGCAAATCGAACGCAATCATTAAAGGCAATTTATATTTTGCGGGCACAAAAGGAATCAAGCTTAGGATAAATCGTACTACAATGTGTAATGTATGGCATAAGTAGCGTCTTTACAAGTTTAAGACGAGCAGGTATTGTTAAGATACTGGCATAGAGCCAAAGTCTCCGAAGGCTGAAGTAGACTTTTCTAATCAGTGCATTAACATTCTCATAGCACTTCATGTCTTGGCTTAAAGTAACACCAAGACTTGTAACTTTACTTTGCATAACTAAGTTGATACCATCCAGAACGACCGAAAGAATACTATTTCTATCAAAAGTGTTGTTATAAAAAGCAATACACTGCGACTTTCCTGGATTCAGTATCAATCGATTGCTCTTAGCCCACAATCATATTCTGTCTAAATCATTCAATAAGTCCAGTGGGCCTACTCAATTAGATTTGTACATCATCAACATACATATGCACTTTGACGTCACGAACTACTTCAGGTAGATCACTGATGAATAGGCTAAATAGCAATGGGCCTAGAATAGAGCCTTATGGTACGCCGAATAATAAAGTGAGTGAGTTTGAGATATTATTATTTTCTTAACGCGTTGGTGACGACATGACAAACAATCTTTAATGAGGGTAAGAGCTGAAGTACTGAATCTAAAATCAGCAAACAATTTATGCCTTAGTGAAATCTAGCAGTACTAAGGTACTAAAATTGTTTTGATCCAGTGCCAGTCTAATGTCAGTGAATACCCTTAACATCACAGTCTCATAACTGTGAAAGAGTCTAAACCCTGATCGCCAACGTGTAAGCAGCTCGTTATGCTCAAGGTATTCAAGCATCTGGCGATACATTAACTTTTCCAACACCTTAGAAAAGAAACATAAAATGCTTTTAGGGCGAAAGTTGGCAGGGGACTCGGGATATCTTTTCTTCAGAATTGGGAGTACTATCGCAGATTTCCAGTCTTAAGGAAACATTGATGTCGTTAAGCATGAATTGATCACATGAAGAATGTATTTACCACCAAATGGAAGTAATAACCTGATAAATCGCGGAGACAAACCATTGGGTCCAATGGCATGGAATGGAAATTAAAAGTTTATTGAGGTCAACATAACGAAAGTAGAATGCATTATGAATGGCTAAAGGTGCGACCTCGCCCAATGTACCTCCATGAGGAACTTCGAGCGTTTCAACTTGATTTTCCATTGAACTTTGGTTAAGTGATGTAAAGCGTGCATTAAGAGCATCGGTATTGAATCCCCAATCGACTTCATCTTTCCCATACACGCCAGCCTGTCGTAGCATAGAGTAAAGAAATCTATAGAGACCGAAAATGTATGGCAGAAATTTTCATTGATATTGATCACAAGAGCCGAATCTAACAGAGCCGCATTTTTGAAACTATACTAAAGAAAATGTAGTTGCTTATCATGATTACCGCCATCTGGCTGCCCAGCTCTATATTGGTTCCCTATGAACTTTGAAAGCTCTTTAGTTTATAGAGAAATACTTCATACGAAGCTTGATCGTGTGCATGCAAATGGATTTAAATCTGTTTTTGTAATGAAAATATTTGTGCTTTGATTTTTTTGTGATGACTGGAGAGCTACTGTACTCCATTGACTTGTATCGGAGTATAGAGAATGGTAGATTTCTTATTTTTCATTGTTATCTTTATGATTTCGTTTAAGACTTAATTCATCTGCTAATAACGATAGACAAGTTTGTGTTGTCGCATATTTTCATTTGATCCTGCGATAAACTGTTTTTAGGAAGCTCTAAAAAATGGTTGCATGGAGGTGGGATAATTGCAGGATCAAATGAAATGTAGCATTAGCTGCGTTTTGATCTGGCTCATTGGAAATTTGAAATTTATTTAGATCTAAAAAATGTCTGTAAGTCGCTATGATTTTACATATAAGGATTATCAAATTGCCATGATTTCAATTTTCACAAAACGTCGAAATTGAACCTAAATTAGATTTGGTTCAAATTTTGAATTTGCCATGTGAGGATTTCTTATGAATTTAGAACATCATGTTCATTTGTTCTTGACACTCCCGTCAATCAATAATCTCCTTTGATCCGGATCAGGGAAAAGGAATGTGGCTAATCTGAGGTTTCCAAATATTGCAATATGCATGAATTTTAGCGGAAAAATAGATAAAATTTTAATAAATTAGCAAATTTTTTTCAATTTTTTCGTTTTGACATCCTTTAAGTGCCGACAAAATGGGCATGGAGACTCGGAGAGGTAATGTGACATTTATTGGAAATTTTCGACGCTTTCCTATCATCTGAGATAACAGTTATCTTCACAGAATGCGCAACAAGAAAGTTGTTAAAGGAGAAAGTATTTAATGTCACAAATCCTCCCTTCTACTGCTCAAACGAAGCAACGAGCCGCAATTTCTCCATATCAATTTCCTTACTCTATGATAGAATTTAATTTCACTTAAAAGTTTTATTGCAAATGTATAATCAAGTGACAGTGGTGTTTTATAACGGTTGTGAAAGGACACATATTTAACATAAAAAATATCGGTTAAGCTGTTAAATTTTGTGAAATGTTTTTTGAACTGTGCTGTTGCTTCAGCTTTATGAGTAATATTTTTTCAGTTTTTAACTTATTTAAAGCACGGATGGATTTTGTTTTCAATTTTTGAAAGTAGTAGGTTCTGTGTATTCTATGTTAAATTCTAAACACATTTTCGTAACTTTATGTGCATCAGCTTCATGAAATGCTTTAATAATAATGCTATGAAGCAATACCATCAGAAGTGTCTATATCAAATTTAATTATTGTATTTCAGAAGGATTTTACTAAATGAATATAATCGTAAAATTAAGAATCATTTGAAATGTTAGATGATTCTTAGTAACTACAAGATTCATCTACATCTTTTCAGGATTCCGTACAACAAAAGGAATAAAAACGTAACCCTTTTAAGTCTCTCATGCGTCCGTCCGTCTGTCTGTCATACAAATTTTTATTGAAAACGACGTGACGTGTCAAAGATTATGAAATTTTTTTTTTTTTTTTAATTTTAATGGAGGTGGGTTGGGGTCCCTAAAAAATTTTTTTTTGTGTATCTTGTGGGGTGTTTGAAAGAGTTACTTTCAAGGATACCAATAAATTTTAAGTAAATTTGTTATAAAGAGAAAGCCCAATATGTGCGAAAAAACATTTTTCCACCTGAACTACTTTTACTGCGAACCTACTAACCCTAATAGTATCAAAATTTTAGCTTTAGAAACCTAAAAGTTCAGGGGAAAAGGTATTTTGTCGAACATTTTGGGCTTTATCTTTATAACCAATTTACTAAAAAAAATTTTGGAACCTTTGAAAGTAACCAATACACATATTATACAAAAACAATAGGGAGACCAACCCAACCCATTAAAATTAAAAAAATAATATTTCATAATCTTTATTGGAATATGTGCCCGTCATGAAGACCTAACATTCTGTCCAATTTCGAATTCCTACGTCACGTCGTTTTCGATAAAAACTTCTGTGATAGATAGAAGCTTGGAGGCTTGGAGTTACTAAGGATCATCTAACATTCCACATGAGTCTGTTTCAAAAGCTTCATTTTATGATTCTATTCACTTAGTAAAATCTGTGCGAAATACAATAATTAAATTTGATCCGTCACTTCTGATAGTATTGCTCATGGGATATTATTACATCATTGTATGAGGTTATGCAAAAAAATTACGAAAATGTTTTTAGAATTCAACAAAAAATACAAATAAAAGTAGAATAAAATTACTTTAAAAAATTTTAAACATAACCCGCTATACAAATATTATATTGGTCTATAGCATCAGCCATCCATACTTTAAATAATTTGAAAACATTACATAATGATAATTTTACTCATAAAGCTGAATAAACTGAACAGTTCGAAAAACAGTTTCGAAAAATTTCACAGCTAATTCGATATTTTTTATATTTTTAATGTTATATATTATGTATCCTTTCACAGCCCGCATAAAACACTACTGTGATAATTGATAATACATTTGCAATAAAATTTTTAAGTAAAATCAAATTATAACATAAAGTAAGGAAATTGATATGGAGAAAACTACGGTTTGATGCTTCGTTTTGGCAGTAGAAGGGAGGTTTTGTGACTTTAGATACTATCTCCATTAACTTCCTGTAACTTTCTTATTGCGCATTCTGCGAAGATAACTGTTATGCCCAAAATTTCCTTTAAATGTCCTCTCCAAGTCTCCATCCCCATTTTGTCAGCAGTTATAGGACGTCAAAGTAAAAATTAGGAACTGAAAATAACAATTATTTTCATTTTTTCTAACCAAAAAATCATTTAGAAAAAGTTCTAGGAAGATTGATTGGGATGTAGCATTATGATTCTTATTACCGAATCTTCATAAGTTTTCTATACTTTTTAAATTTATGATCTTTATTCGAAATTAAAAAGAGTAACTTTCTTTTGTATTTATATTTTAAAAATCAGAAATGATAATTAAAAATTGATAAAATAAAAATCAAAACCTGATTTTTATTTTAAAAGTCTAAAATAGAAATCAAATTTTTATTTTAAAAATTATAAATTGATGCATATTTAATATCAACCGCGAAAACATTTTTCACAAATTTTTCGATTTTTAAAGTAAAAATCAGTTTTAAATTTTTGTTTTTGATTATTAGAAAAAAAAAAAAAAAAAAAAAATCAGGAAATAATCTTTTACATACGATTTTTTTAAAACATCGGTTATGAATGTTCCTGAAAAATAGTGAAAAAATGTGCAAATTTTTTAAAATTCTAACCATCTCTTGAAAGATTTGGAAACCTCAGAATTTTACCTTTCATTTGATACCTTCATGCAACCATTTTTTAGAGCTTCCTAAAAACAGTTTATCTCAGGATCAAATGAAAATATGCGACAACACAAACTTGTCTATCGTTATTAGCAGATGAACTGGCACGTTTGTTTGAATGATCTAAAAAAAAATTCCACCAACTTCATATTCACTTTTATGAATTATAAATAAAGTGAAAAATGAAATGAAATAATAATGAAACTTTAGGTGAATAATATTTCTGACACAAATCTTTGATCACCGAAATAGCAAGTGTTAGAACCATTAATGTTTTCGATCAAAGTATTGACACAAACCGATCGTCGTAACACTTAGTACGCATACAGGATGCTAGGGTGCACAGATGTAGTTAACCGATTTTATATAAATATCTTTTATAAATATTATTGTGAGGAGAGTCTCCAACTTTCCAGACATTTAATTTCTAGCAAAATGAAGGACTGTAATTTTCACCTCAAAATTAAAAGCTCACGATATTCGCACAACTTATGCTTTCATAAAAGATGGCGTGACTTGTTCCAAAATAAACTGTTGGATAGGAGGACTGAAGTCTCGACTGGAGACTTACTTTTACCCCGTCAAAATTCCACTAAACACTTTACTCAATTTCCTTACCACTAATTATTACTGTTTACATGATAATTATTTGAAAAAGCTTTTCATAGAGCATGGATCATGAATATAATAATTTTCAAAAGGTTTTTCGTTTGAGAAAAAAAAAAAACAAAAAAAAAAGTTTTTTTTACAAATTTCTCCTCCAGGGTTACATTCAGCTACAGATTATTATACACTGAACCAAAAAGGTACCTACGTAGATCCAATAAAAAAGTTCCTTGGATAAATTAACTTTTTATCAATTTTCAACTGATGAATGTGTTCATTGCGGTAATGAACAGAGATACATTAAAAATTAGGCTCAATGAAAAGTTCATAGATTCAATGTACTAAGCTAATTGATTCTATGAATGGTCAAACATCTCATTTAATGTACTTTTTCATTCATCCAATGCATTATATTCATTAGAGCAGTAACTTTCGTACGTAGATCTTATGACCAAGGTTTATTGCTGCAGTATACTATGTACATTGATCCAATGAACCTCATTAATTTTTGTGACGTACATGCCTCCTGCCTCTTCCAAATCCCCTCATCGGTCTCCTTTAAATTTAATTATTTATATATATATATATATATAAATTTTACCCACATTAAAAAAAAACAATTACATACTGACTTCATGTACACAATATTTCTCTGTTGTCTTTATTTATTAGAATTTACATAGTTCTTTTACACTTTTGTTTTTAGGATATTATTTAATTATCCAAAATTGATTCTGTGAATCGTATGCGGAAGTCCATATCAATCTAATAATAAACAAAACATTAGATTTGTTGTTTTGTGTTTGGATGTTACTTACCAGTCAATAACCATTTGGAAATTTAAATACAGGCTATTTGTGGAAAACTTCCGCCATTGATGTTGATTAGCACTCTAATTCTAATTTCGCTAGCTGGCAGGCTTTCGAGCAATAATTTGTAGTAAAGGAAGTCCTGGATAGTGGTAGAAGATCTTGTAGAGTTCTAAAAATTTAAAGGTAAATAAAACAAATGTTAAAACTACGTTAAAATAGATGTGAAATTGCATTTACCTTGAATTATGGCTCCCAAAAACAGCCACACAGTTTTGTGACTTCTTTACAGATCTCCTTAAGCTTAATAACGCTACTGGATAAAAACAAAAACTCTCACATTGCTTGCTTATTGAACACGAAAGAAGGAATGGAGGAACGTTCCTATGATCAATGTAAAAATTCATGAAACCAATGAACGACTTCATTGACAGAAAAGCACATGTTCAAGAAATTAAAGAAAAGTATGAAAAATTGTATACTGCTTGAAGCAAATGCCAATAAAAATTAAAAGTTCATTGAATTAATAAATATTGTTCATGAAATTAAAGAAAATATTATTATTATTATACAATCATTCAAAAAATTATTTGTGCACAGTAGTTTCGAGACTGTTACTATACAGACATCTGTAATTTGTAACGGATATATGTTCCCTAAAAAAGAAAAAAAAACTGATCCGTGTTTGTAAAGCTTTTATTTACATGATTCAGTTAAAAAAATTAAAAAAAAATTATCATTCAACAAATAAATAGAAAAAAAAAGTTTTTTCACAAAATTATTTGTGCACACATAAAAAACAATTTTTACAGCGTTGTAACTATGTTAATGTTATACAGGGTGGCCCGAATGTGGTGTTACACTTGAATGCAAAGAATTGTATGGGTGGGGGAGGGAGATTCTAACGGTTTCCGAGATAACGGGACTTAAAAAATATGTGTGTATGTTTTTATAGATTACCCTGTAAGTTCTGAACGTGGCACCCTAGCCATATAATTGGAGGCACAACCAATTTGATGAGAAATGTTTTTGTTTTATTTATTTGTTGAAGGATAAATTTTGGTTATTTTTTGTACTAAGTTATATAAATAAAAGCTTTACAAACATGGATCAGTTATTTTTAATTTTTTGAGAAACCGTTCTGCGTGTTTTTACGATTTTTCTAGAGAATATCCATTGAAAATGCTTAAAAAGCTGATTCCCAAAAGATAATTGCATACTTTCTGGCATTTATTGAACTTTTTCGCGGCTATGGCTAGGGTTAAGGAAAAGTGCGAAAAACCTAGAAAGGGTTACACTTTGGGTACATTTTGGGTACATTTTGAAGCGAAGCTTTTCGTCTTTTAGATCTGATATGAAAAGTTTTTGTTGATGACGTGTTTATTGTTAATAATAGTAGTTCAATAAAAGAACACCGAATTAAAAGTCCGAAATTTTGGCTTTGTTGAGCCATAACTTCAAAATGGAGAGGAAGAGGGGAAAGGTTTATAGACCATGGAAAGATCCAATGATTGTCAATCTAACAAATTTTAAGCAGGCCATACGCCATCCGTTTTGCCGTGGTTTTACTGTAAAACCACGGCAAAACGGATGGTGTATGGCGAACACCACGTTTTGAGGTTCGAATATCTACTGAAACCAGAATTTTGGTCATACCAGAAATCTTTCTCAAAACGTGGGTAATACGTGGGCAAAGCATCCGTTTTGCCGTGCAGGGGCGGATTTCCCTATAGGCCGAGTAGGCCCGGGCCTAGGGCGGCAGATTTAGGGGGCGGCGATTTTTTCTTGTAGTTGTAGGTATTTCATTACATTTTTATACTTTTTCGTTTTTTTAAATAAAATAATTCGTTGGAAAGTGTTATTTTTAATTCTACTCCATTTTTTTCAAATCTACTCCGATTTATGAGGCAGCCTACTCCGCTAATTCTAGCCTGGGGTCCCTTCACTGGATATAGATCATTCAATTTTTCGTGTTTTACAGGGAGTAGGGGGGCGGCAATCTTCCATAGGCCTAGGGCGGCCAAGTGATCAAATCCGCCCCTGTTGCTGTGGTTTTACTTTTATGCTCGTTCATAATCAAAGTTAACTTAATAATAAGCTAAGAAGTAGGAGAGATTTCTGAGTGTTTTACATTTAAAATGTACACGGCAAGAAAATGAAGAAAGAAAGAAAAAAAAAATCAAAAAAAAAAATCAAACTCTCTTTGTAACTTTTATGGATAAAGATAAAAAATGTGAAAGCGCAAATTGCATGCAACGAAACAGAATGGAAAATATTTCGTTTTCGTAAATAAATGAGAAGGGGTGGAGTTTTCACATTTTACTCTCATAAAATGTTCCCGCGCTTCTGTGAAAACCGTTTTTGCTAAAATATTGTGAGAATTATTATTATTATTGTCACTACAAGATGACGGCAAAACGTGGTGAAGTTGTTAGGTGTGTGGGGCTTTTTCTTGACCATGTTTTAGGTTCTTATCTCGACTTAAACGTGGTTTTTAAAACCACGGCAAAACGGATGGTGTATGGCGCCCTTTAGAGCATCATCATAGGGTGCCACGTTCATAAGTTACAAGGTAATCTATAAAAATATACATACATATTTTTTAAGTCCCATTATCTCGGAAACCGTTAGGATTTCCCTCCCCCACCCATACAATTCTTTGCATTCAAGTGTAACACCACATTCGGGCCACCCTGTATAACATTAACATAGTTACAACGCTGTACAAATTGTTTTTTATATGTGCACAAATAATTTTGTGAAGATAATTGGATGCACAAATAATTTTGTGAAAAAACGTTTTGTTCTATTTATTTGTTGAATGATAATTTTTTTTAATTTTTTTAACTGAATCATGTAAATAAAAGCTTTACAAACATGGATCATTTATTTTATTACACATAATTTGTATTGTACACATAAATGGACTACAAATAAAACTAAATATATCACTAAAAAAAAAAATTAATAAAAACAAAAAATAAAAAAAATTAAAAATGCTAAAACAACTAAAAAAAAAAACTAAAATAAAACGCAGTTCGCACTATTGGTGTTAGTCGATTTCACTATGTTGAAAAAAGTTCAACGACTCTGAACATAGTCAGCTTTGAATAGCTTATTTTTCACATTCCTTATATACTTTAATTCACTTCCTGACAAAACCATGTAAATGGACTTAAAGAAACTTTTTGAGGAAAATTGTTTTACAATAGTCAAAATTCTACCTCGAGAAGACACAAAAGATTACTGTTTAACGTTTTATTTATGAAAAGAAAAATTCAAAGCTTTAATTTCCCCAATTTCTCCAACTATAAATAAATAAATTAATTAATTATTGTTTTTCGTTATCATAATTATACCTACCTTGTGCTCTTAAATGATGCCTTTCATTTATCTAAACATACTAGAAAACGTTTTTTAACCTTGAATTTAGATTGAGTCCCATCTAGTTTGGCATTATAATTACAAAACCCAATATCTATAAAAAAAAATGAATTTTCCTATTGCCAGAAATCCGATCAAAATTAAAAATCAAAATCAAAATTAAAAAATCCATAGAATTATTATTATTATTAAATATTATATGAGAACGAATCTGATTTCTTGGATTAGTGAAAACTTCTCAGACTTCTTCTACTAATGGTATACAGGAAGGATGTCCAGCCAGTTCTCTTCCTTTTGTCATTGTTTTAGATAAATTAAACGGCAGAGTGTTAATGTACGCGTAGTATAGTACTTGGAGAGGACCCCAATGCGTTGGGTATGTAATCTTCAAAATTACAAAGTCGAAAATAATAAATAAAATGGTGGTGGTGTTCGAACAAGGGGAACAAATCGCGGATAGAAACAAAATAACCTTGGCTAAGTGTGAACGAAAGTTTTTGTTAGAAACATAAAGTTGTGAAAGTTGTGAAATAAAATATACGACATGAGTTCTATAATAAATTCCTAATTGTTTAAAAAAACAAAAAAATGCACAATTTGTGCAAAATTGTATTTTTATTAAAACTACTATTTAAATTATAAAATATTTAGAAAATTCATGACTTTAAGATATTTCTTTAATTAATTAATCATTATTAATAACCATTAACAAATCTTTGTTTCCGTTCATTACATTCAGCGTATCTAACATGATCATGACTTAATCTATTTCTTAAGTGATTCTTAATAAATATTAAATGTACGTTCGCATTGAACTTGTGTCACTGATAACGTCAGCACAATTTTTATCATTTTAAAACATTTTTGTAAGCCTCGCTACACATATAAATTATATTCATGCAATACCTTAAAACAGCACAGTACTAAGCGTTCTTGCATCGTTTACATTCACTCATTATTTCCGGTTCCGCTACATCAATCTCCAAATCATAATTCGCAACAATATATTTTTTCAGACAGATTTTTCTTCAAATATTACCATTTCTCCACAAAGTCTTCATATTCCGCCAAAAAATCAGACATTACGAAATTATAATCTAGTTTTTCCATTACTGCTCCTAGTGTTTTAAAATTTTACGCTTTGCAAATATTGAATCTCATTAAACAGTTCTTCGTTATTCAAAAATCGTTCTTTAAGCCTAGTATCGAGTTCGGGCAAAGTAAAATTTAACGCGGTCTCCAAATTTTTCACATTAAAATCTCTGGTAAAATTTAGACGTATGTTAATTTGGAGAAAACAAGGTGACAGCTGTCTAAAAATTTTATCGCTGAAAAACTTCAAATTGTTTATAAAGTTTAGATAAACATTTCTACAACTTACAATTAAAAATTGACTTAATTAATCTGAAAATAGTTAAAAGAACTGAAACGCTTCAATAAATTAAGAAAAAAGTCTGAAAATTTTCAATTAAAATTAAATTCTTCAATGAGTTCAAAAAACAATCTGAAAATTGTCATAGAAACAGGAAATGTCATAGTTTTACCAGCATTTTAATGCTACGCGCATTAATATGTTCAGCAAAATAAATGGAGACATGCAAAGTGCCATCTACCTTAAAATAGCGAAATATTCATTTTTTACCAGTGAACTCCGTACTGCACTAGTAAAATCATCAGTAAAATTTTTGCTTGCAATTTTACCAGCGCTAAAATTTGTATGGAAATGTCACATTTTACTCTAACTCGATACTAGGCTTTACCATAAAGCCCAGCATGGAGTTCGGGGATTGGTAAAATTTAACGCGGTCTTCAAAAATTTGCATTTTAATGCTGGTAAAATGTTTTGTGCGGAGAAATCAAAATGACAGCTGTTAAAATCACAATTAATCGGAAGTAATTTTAAAAATGTTAAATGATTATTATTTATTGATGCTGCAGCAAGTTGAAGTGTGTATTGTCGTCAAAGAAATCCATAGCAAAACTAATGAATTAGTTCTTTCAACAAATAAAGAAATGTTAAAATTTTACCAGCATTTTAATGCTTTGCGCATTAAAATAGTCAGTCAAATGAGTGGAGACTTACAAAACGCCATCTATCTTCTAATAGAGAGAAAGGCAAATTTTACCAGTAAACTAACTCTGTGCTCAGTAAAATTTTTGCTTGGGATTTTTACTAGCGATAAGATTTATATGGAAATGTCACACTTAATTCATTTAATTTTTTGTAACTTTTCGGCTTCAATTTAGGACCTTTTCATATAATACTATTATACGTCAAAAGTTGATAAAAAGAACGATTTAAATAATAATGCAGAATAAAGGAAATAAAATAATAAAAATTATAGAAAAAATTCAATAATTTCATTAGATTAGGATCCATTCCAAATGGGGCCTGATGGTATTTCGCCTTTGCGTCTTTTCTTTAGCTAATCTTCTACGCAAACTATTATTAGCGATCAACAAAGCTTTCGTGCTGGCTCCTCTATTGGAGATTTATGTACTAACATTCATTACCGAGTATTGGAATCAATGTCTTCATAATTTACGTGAACCTAAAATAATCGCATTAGATATCTGAAAAGCCTTCGATAGAGTCTGCCATCCTACTCATTTAGCTAAGCTTCAGGCATTAGATCTAGACCATTTTTTCTTTAAAATGGATAGAAAGTTTTCTCTCCCGCCGCTCAGCTCAAATTGTATTAGACGGAATTACTTCTAACCATTTTATAATTCATGCCGGTACACCGCAAGGTTCCTGTGCTCTCTCCTACTCTCTTCCTCATTTTTTAATGATCTCCTAGCTCTCACTCATATACACAGTTAACAATTTTTTGGCTTAAATTAAGACTTTTGGGTTTGTATATAATTCCATTCCGAAAAAGTTTAACATTAAAACTTATACTTAGTCTTAAAATTATTAAGACGAATCAGTTTTATATTGATATTTCTACATAGTCTGAAATTAAAACTTTTAACTGTCTTAGGTTTAAACCGGCAAGTTTCAATTTAAAAAAATTATTTGGTTTTAAATTTAAACTAAAAATTTTCTGAATTTGAAGCAGTCGAGTTTAAATTTTAGAGAAAATTTTGTTTCAATCTAAACCAAAGTTATCTCAATTTGAGACAGTGGAGTTTGAATTTTGGAGAATATTTGGTTTCAGTGGTCTTCATTGTGATAGAATTCTACTTGAAATATTACATAGGAAAATTTATGTGGTTTTAATTTTATTATTTATTTTTTTTTAGCTTTAAATTCATCTGTAGGTACCATTGGAAATTCAAAATAAATGTTTTTTCACTGTTTTCAATTTTGTTTTGTAAATTCATTAGTTAGGTTTTTATTTGCCACTAAAATTTGTTCAGACATATCAGAGCTGGGTAATACTTAAGTAAAAAAAGACTTAAGTACTACTTAAAGTATATTTTCGTTACTTAAGACTTATTACTCAATACTTTTGAAATGCCCCTACTTAGTATTTATTTGTACTTAAGACATATTTTTGTACTTAAGTACCAAGATTTTTACTTAAATATTTCTGAGTCTATTAAGTACCTACAAATATCTAACTCTTCGTAGAAAAGCAAACACAATTTCTAGCGCAACTCCTTTTTTGTTGTGTTTTAAAGAACGCAAAGAACTGTCAAAGAATGCGCCGCATTCACGCATCAAGGCAGAACCTTAGACAAACTAATAACATACACAAAAGACTGTGCAAATAGAACAAAAGCCAGTAGCGTCTCGCTCGAAAATAAAATCGACGATGCCTCGTCTTGATGACATAACAACTGACATGTATAATATGGATTGCAAAAAGTCAGCTTACTTCTATATTGCTGACTCTTTCGCCATAAGCACCAAGTACCAACTCAGAGAGAACTGAAAACAACAAATAAATTAGTGGATTCGTCGAAATAAAAGTTTTTAAATTAATCATTTAGGATTATTACTGACAAAAACTGTTTTATCAAACACAACGTATTCATTAGATACGCAGAAGAATTTCTAAATGTTTTATTAAAATCACTTCCCGAGCTGCGTGCTAACTTTTTCAACTTTCCGCCAATGATTTTTTCAATGTTGGCACCGACGTAAGAACACTTTTGACACAAGCAATTGTGTCCACGTGAAATAGAAACGTAAGCAGTCCATATTATATACGTCAGTGGATATAACCAAGGGTAAGCAAGCAATGCCTCGCTCCAATCTAAAATCAACGATGCCTCGACCTGATGTAGGGAAGGTCTAAATTTTTTCTTAGGAATTTACTGGGAATTTTTTCCTTATTATTTGCTATGCATTATTGGAAGCGATAATGGGTGCTTGGGTGGATCTCCAATAGTTTCTGTGAATGTAGCATGGAGAGTTGAGGTGAGGTACTCTACTTGCAGCACCGAAAACTATGGAAAACTATAAATTGTAACCACTAGTTACTATACATACACATTAGAGTTTTCAAAAGGTATTGATTTATTAATATCTATTAACTGAACTCGACAAATTTCATTATATTACTGCCAACGTACAATGATTCTAAAAAAGTACTTTAAAAGGTACTTCAAAAAGTACTCAGTACTTTTTATAGACTTAGTACTTAGTTACAAGTACTTTTCATACATGAGGTACTTGTACTTACGCTGAAGTACTCAGGCCTGCAGTACTTGTACTTAAGTACTTTTTCTTTGGTACTTGCCCAGCTCTAAGACAAATGCATTTTCGATACGCAAAATATGTTTCATTTTCATTCGGTATTATTGAAATATTTTGAAAATTTGTTTTGAATTTCAATTATACGCGTGGTTACTTAAGATAGCTCAGTTATGTATATAAAATGTTGTAAAAATATAAAATATCTTTTCAAATTGTTTTAAGTTAAGGAAATAATTTTTTGATATAAACGTGACTGTTTGCAATTCAGACTAGAAGCGACTTAAAAATAAACTATTTCGGTATGAATTGAAAAATAAGAGAAAATTAGACCAAATTTAATTATTTACAGGTTTACAGAGAAGTTAACACATTCACAAAGTTTTAAATTAAAACAAAAAATTCCTTAAAACTTTCTATGGGTTTTAAAAATAAACTCAAATTTTTAATCGTGTACATAGTTTTGCAGACGATAGCACCCTTGATTTCGTGTACTTGTTCGACTCTATAGCTGATTTCCATGGGAATACTACAGTTGATAAAGCGAAGCCACATATTCAGTTCATTAAACTATGACCTTACAACAATACTCGTTTGGGGCAACACCCGCTCAAGCCATTTCCCTCGATGGAGAAGAGATATGAAACTCACCATCCCTTAACATCTTAGGTATTGAAATATCCAACAATCATAATTGATCTGATCACATTTTTGGTATTGCCAAAAACGCGATGAAATTCTTGGGCTTCTTGCAAAGATGCAAAAAATATTTTACTCCATCATATTCTGCCTAGATTAGAATATAATTGCCATGTTTTGGCAGGGGCTGGATGTACTGCATTGTCCGCGTTAGACAGAGTCCAAAAGAAGGCCTTCCAGCTTATTGACGATGACATATCAATAGCAACTATTGATTCCCTAGAGCACCGACGTAATGTCGGATGTTTGTCTCTCTTTTATCGCTACTTCTATGGTCATATGGCAGTATACACCGTCACCTCATTGACTCAATCGAATAATGCCTAATTCCCTATTCCTTCTTTCTTTCCTGCCAAGGCTGTACTACGGCATCATAGGATATCCCCTGAGTGCGCAGATGTTCGGTAAAGGATAGAAAAAATCTTGCACGACATAAATTATTCTTACTAAACACAAAACTTCACTGTGTTGCTAGCATCTTCCTACAACTTAAATCTAGAGAAAAGCATTTTACAATAAAATTTTTAATACCCACATTGCATAAAAAAAAAAACAATGTCTAAAATAGCACGATAAATTTCCGAATAATTATTGGTAATAAACCGTAATACATATTATTTATGAATATACGACAAAAGGTCGATTGAGTTCAAATGTTGTTAAATTTCTCCAGGTGATCTAACCATTGTTCGAATAATAATTCACCACCGGTTCACGCTCCCACACAATTCGCGAAGGCCAACTCGAATTCCGCGTATGAATTAGTTTCAACAAAACAGCGAAACGAGTCGACACACAACACAAGCCGGCATGGAGCAGTTGGGTAACTTTCTTCGAACAATGATAACCCGCCGCCCTCAACTTTGACTTCGACCCTGTCCTTGTTCCATGAAAAACCGTATAGAAGTTCCCCCAAGCCTTATATACATATTGCCAGACTTTGAAATCTTCAGGTGAACTGTAGATGTATGTATATGTATAGTGTGTGTATGTGTGTGTGTGGCTGATTGTGTGTGGTACCAAAGTGGTATGGTACCCAACTTACTGATCGCAGCAGTTCAAGTTACAGAAGTGAACGCGATCAACGACAACATAACATTCGAATCTAGGTCAACGAACAAGGTTGCGCGTCTTGCGGTTGCAGCTCAACTCTTTCTCTTTTGTCTTAAAGTCGCGCGTATGACTTTGTTTTTTTTTTGCGTTTTTTTTTTCTCTTTATTTTCAGTAAGGGCTTTAAGCGCTGCACAATAACGCGAAGCTGGGAAGTTGAGAATTTGACCAAATAAGATCGCGGTAATGCGGCAAGATGCGGTTTACCAAACAAGATCGGGGCGCGAAATAATGTATAGAAAAATTCTTGTGTGTGCATAGATTAACTACATATATATTGGTGGAATGTAGGCGTTATGTAGACGGAAACGTGATGTTTAAAGTCTTATAGGCTTTTGTAGGCTCAATGTACGCCTGCTTTTTGTGTAGGCTAAGCTAGCACGAGATAAAAGTACGAGTGTGTGCCAGTGTGCCATGAAAAAACGAGTTTTCTGAACCGCATGCATATAAACTGGGCGTAGTTGATCTAGTTGATAACTCATTCTGCGAATGTTTCTAATAATTATATCAATTTAATGATGGTCGTGTTTTCGCGTGTACTCATTTGATGGAAAGGATTGAATCTATTTAACTGAGAATGAGGCAACAAACAATCTTGATTTGATGAAAAAAAAAAAAAAATATTGATAAATCACGATGGGATTACATACATACGTAAATGCAGAAGTAAGAAAGATAAGAGTTACGTGATATTTCGGATAGAATGCACAGATCACGGAAATAACCAGTACTGGAGGTATCAAGGTGAATTAAGTCCACTTCTCTGAGTTTTGAGAGATTTTGTGGTGAAGATTTTCAAGTTTAGGCAATTTTTAAATCATTTTAAATTTATTATAAGGACAAAAATCAACAACAAAATAATCATACAATATATGTTTTGTATAGCTGTACACGGTGTTCCGTAAGTGGTGTGAAACATGAAGTCTATGGATAGGTTATAAAGCTGAACCACAATTGCGGTAAAGAATTTTATGATTTGAACGAAACTGAGGTTTACTTATGATTTTTTGCCATTTTTGCCCTAATTAGACAGTACATTCCGTAAGGGTTACTATGTTGATATTTTAATGTTTTCAATTTTAAAAAGTGGTGAAAGCAAAAAATTAATAAATAGAAGTTGATTTAATTGAAGGTTTGTGCCTTTTATGGATATTATAAAAAAATAAAAGAATAATCTGAAGAAAAGGGAGAAGGGATCACCACATTTCGCATTCTTCTTCTATAATAAAATAAAATAATAAGAGTGTTACCGATTTCACACACTACACACACTAAATATGATGTTGATTGAAACTTTCGTAGATAGATAATCGTTGGACCCGTTCCAATGATCTATAAGTTTTTTCGCTCCTCCCCTGGATTTTATTTTAAAGCTATGGCTCAACAAAATTGAAATTTCAGAATTTTCACTCATTTCTTTTTAATTATTATGTTTATCAAAAAACACGTAATCAACATCAATTTTTCATATTGGATTTAAGAAGCCCGAAAGCTTAGCTTTTTAATGATCACATTCTGTACCCAAAATGTAACCCTTGCTGGGTTTTTTGCACTTTTACTTAAGCATATGCAGTGAAAAAGTTCAATAAGTTCCAGAAAGTTGGAAATTATCTTTCGGAAATGAGATTCTTAGTCATTTTTTTGGATATGCTTAGGTAAAAGTGCAAAAAATATCATAGTTTTCCTTATTTGAAGTGTCATTGGGAGCACTTTTTCTCGTGCTAACTTCTACTGTTAAAAAGTTCATGATGAACCGGTGGAGGGGGGGGGGGGGGGGAATAAACTTTAGTAAATCTATCATATCTTTCTGTTTGATTAACGTTACACATCTGCGTTTGGGATAGCGAGAGATAGTTGTTTCAAAATCCGTTGTTTTACTCAAATTTACCTTGTTAAAGCTAGGATCAGTACTTAATGTTTATGTTTCTTTAAATTTAAAAAATTTAAATCCTAATGGAGTAAGTCCTTTCAAAGCGAACCCAGTTAATATAAAGCCAACTATTGGGTTGTGCAGAAAGTTCGTGCTGATTTTTGGTAGGAAGGTGGCGTAAGGACAGGTCTGAATATGTCAGAACGATAGAAAACAAAAGAGATGCGTAAATATCGTAAGACGGTACTTCAAGAACATTTAAAAAAAAAAAAATTTTGATTAATCTTATTTTGTTTATTTTTCAATTTTATAAGCCTTTGAATATGGAAGAAAACAAATTGATTTTTAGGTATTTAATGCTTTTCTTTTACCGGAAAAGCAAAAATGCCGCACAAGCGGCAAACGAGATATTCGCTGTTTATGGCTGGAAGTTGCTGTACCTGAAAGAATTGTTCCGATGTGGTTTGCTAGGTTTAAAGCTGGTGACTTCAACCTTAAAGATCAAGAGCGCCCAGGTAAGCCATCCAGTACAGATGAAGATCAGATTAAAACAGTGATCGAGAATAATCCACTCTATACGAAATGTAAACTAGCAGAAATATTAAATATGTCTACATCCACCATCCACAAGCATTTTGTGCAGTTTGGCTACATAAACCGTCTTGATGTGCGGGTTCCCCACGATTTAATGGAGAAAAATATATCTGATGGATCACATTTCCATTTCGGACTCGCTCTATAAACGCAACAAGAAGACACCATTTTTGAAGCAAGTAGTCACGGGGATGAAAAATGGATCATTTATAATTGAGCGAAAAGGATCTTGAGGAAAGCGGAATGAACCACCTTTAGTCACCCCAAAAGCCGGTATTGGTTCAAAGAAATTCATGCTCTGTGTTTGGTGGGTTTGAAAAGGGATTCTGTATTATGAGCTTTTACCAAACACCAAGACGATAAATTCAGAGAAGTATTGTTCCCAATTAGATGAATTAAAGACAGCATATGAACAAAAACGTCTAGAAATATCGAATCGTAAGGACGTCGTGTTTCACCAGGACACTCCATCGCCAAACGTTTTTCTATTAGTCGTGTTAGTGTCAAACTCTCTGGTTGATAAAAATTCAGTTCGGTTTATTTCTATTACTTCATCAAATTGAGAATGTTTACGCTATGCAAATTTTTTTATGTTCATCCATTCATCTGCTGTATAAATAATTTCATGTCATTTGCTAGCAAATTCAATTACACCAAAATCGGCATCCCTTGGGAGAAATGAATGACCAGAAGTCATAAAGTTCAGATCAATAATGTCGGCATTTATATGATTCGATGTGACAAGTTTCAGAAGGGCAAGTGCAAGTTTTATATTTGGGGTTTGTTCTCCGCAGGCTTCCCCGTAAAGCACGTTATGTCCATGCGTTCCCGCATACGTGGTTAAATGGTTAGTTAAACAAGAAGCCACTTCTTGGGTTCCTCGACTTCCTTCAGTTTCATCCTACTATATATGCATACCTAAGCCCCTTTCCTAATATATTCTGAAGTTATATAAACGTACATATTTCTTTTATAGTCCGCAACTGAAGTTGTTAATTTTGTAAAGGGAAGAGCCGTTTGGAAATCAAGTGTAAAAATATATTTCTCAGATGAAAAGTCTTCATTACGAATAGACTGCCGAGCTTGTTCTGTTTACATCAAGTGGTCGTCCTTGCCCATTTTAAGATTATTTTCGTCACTTGGATAAGCTTTTATTTTAGTATTTAGTTTATCACAAACTTTGCAAGTTTCTTTATGAGGTGACTTAAAGCATAAATTAAATTTGTTCCTAAATACCCTATAATAAAATTTTTTTTCACTGGGATTATATTTGCTTTTTACATTCTTCAACTTATTAAGGGGAGGTTACCATTCTGACGATGAAAAATACGATTTGTTTTTGTTTTTTACATAGTTATCATCCTTAAAGTGTTTGAACACGTGGGTGAAGGGATATTTTCATATCTGAAGTATTTTAGAATTCACAGCCTGTTGAGAGTGGAACCGTCCGTCGCCTTGAAAACAGGTAGCTTAGGCGCTCGGAGCGCATAATTTCTTTTCTCGCTACCTGATATACCATCATAAATTTCGGGAAACTGTTAACCTTCAGATTTAGCACAATCAGTTCTTGGAGGAAGAAAAAGGGCCTCTGCATGGTGTTAGAATAGCTGAAACTCTCAAAGATTTTTTATAACGTTAAACTTTATATGAGTTTTTCTGGGAACAACATTTTTCAGTGCGCGAAGCGCTCTATAGCTTCAACGGATGAACCGATTCACATGAATATTTACGCAATTAAAAGGAAATTGCCGGGGCATCACAAAGCGATTTTTGTCAAAAATTGATTTAGAAATAGGTTTTTTCGTCCGTTGAAGCAAATAAACAGGGCAAAAAAATGTTCTTTTTCAAACGGCCGGCATTTTGTAATACGGAGGTTTTTTTTTAAAAAACGAAAACCGGTAAGGCTCCCAAAACTTTCTTCTAGTTTAATCATTTTCAACCCTATTTATTTCGGTGAACTGGCAGAACTGTGTAGCGCCCCGCGCAGATCAAAACACGCCGTGCACGGTTTTTTTTTTATTGGAACTGGAGCCGCCATTTTGAATATTTTTAGTATAAATTGGAATTTACTTTTCATAGATAAAAGAATAAAATACGTGAAAACCCATTTCCAAAAATTCCAAAGTTCATGCATTTTTCATGCCTCTGCACGGTAACCTCCCCTTAAGTCATATATTTTTCTTACATTGAGATTTGAATTTAGGTATCTCCTGTCAGAGAAAGTCCAACCTCAGCTTATTTCCAGTGTTCCCGAAAAAATATTTTTTACATATTTGAATATTCAGTCTTTTTAAAAATGTATTCTGCATACTAAAATCAAATAATTTCCAAAAGGATTTAAAAAGTCCTTTCCTAGTAAAGCTTCCTACTACTTCTTTCTTAAATTTTTTTTAGGAACGTGTTGCTCAGTTTTATTTTATTGGTGTATGCCTGTCCAGAGTTCCTCAATCCCGCATACTTACATTGCCCATTCTACGTCTAGGAATTTGCATATTAACATTCTCTCCTGGTGACTGTATCAGATAAATTTTCCTCCCTAACTTCGTTTCCTGCAATATTAAATTCTGGAACGCTGGTAGTAAAGCTTGAAGCTAAAAAGCAAGAACAAAGAATTACGATCTTATATCCTAAAATATCAACAATTCTTACTTTCACTGTTATTTTTATGAGGCATCCTCACTATCAACGGAAAAATCTAAGCAAAGGTCTAGTTATTTAGTCCAGAACTCACAAACTGAATAGAAAAGTTTGTAGTCGAAAGATCTTAATTTCCCTCGCAGTTTTTATTTCTCTATTTTATAAAAAAGCGTTAAAAACTTTAATTTTAAATTTTATCAACAATGAAATAAATCCAAAAGCCGGAACGTTTTACTGAACAAAAAATACTTAAAGGCAGCTCAATAATTTTTCACCGTCTTCGCCCCCATGATGGATTTTCTGATAGTTTTGGGAAAAATGAGGAATTTATTTTATATAAATTTTGCATCTCCTGTCAACACATTGGCCAAAGCGAAATTTATATTTTTCTTAACAAATTGAGATAGGGTTACCAATGTAGGAAAAATTTGTTATTATGAGTAGTTTGAAAAGAATTTGAAGATATGCAAGCATATTTTATTATTCGGGTAACCCTACATTCTGTCAATTTTTCTTTTTAATTCGTTGCTTCAGCCGCAATAGCGCAATACATAGTTCAATTCTTTTCACCCATTCATGAAAAAGGCATGAATACCTATGTATGTAATATATATTTCTGTCCTTATTCAAAACGATTTTTTTTTTTAATATTCTTCGAATGTTTCCCAACTTCTTTATTAGGTAACTTTTCTAACGGGGTGTAACGAAGATAACTTATAATATTGATTAGAGTTGGTCCATTGTTGCTGTGAAAAAATGCACAAATCTTTGCAATCATTTGATTTTTCGCCTTCTTACCGGTTTAGTCTTTAATTTTCAAACTGGGATTATTTTTTCTTTTAAAAAATTAACTATGTTCGTTCTCTATTCGCTTTTAACTAATTTTTTTTGTTTTCAATTTATGAACTTGGTGGACTTTAACATTGAACCCATCAATTGATAGTTAGGAAGGGAAATATGTCACGCACAAAATTATTAATTGATTAATTGATACCTATTTTGTGCTTAAAAAAAATCATTCATAACTCTTAATACAGTTTTAAGTGACTCTTTCTGTGATTAATCAGTGCCCAGTCCAGGCTAGCAATGGAGAAAGGCTGGCGAATTTGTAATGTACCCTGCAAAAATTGCGGTTCAAAATTGAATCGAATTGGAAATAAATCAATTCGACTAGGTGAAGTTAAGCTTCGAAATCGAATTCGATATTGAATCGTAATTGGCGACCCGACAGTAGTTCGTTAGCTCGACTTCCTTTCAAAGTTCTTGTATGGGTTGGTAGTTCGTTTTGGATTAGATTTTTTTTTTAACAGTACGATCTGGTATCGACTTCTCTTGCCAGGCATTTTGAAAATACCAAGTACATACGATATCGAATAAATAAATAATATATACTCACCGTAGTAAAACTTCACTTTATTCACCCAACAAAATCTCAACTTAGAATGCCTGCGAAAAACAATTTCATGAATAGAAAATATTTGCTTTAACGAATTCCTCGGCAATTGACATGAGCCGTATCGGGAAACTTCGTATATATAGCAAACAAATCGAAGAAATTTCGAACTACCAGCGAGGCATCTATTTCGAGTTCTAGGACATATCGGCATACTTGAAAACGTCGTTTATGGTAAAAAAAATCGAAGATATTTCGAGGTACAAGCGATTCATCTAGTTCGAATTCTCGGAAATTGGGCATGCTGCTAAGACTTCGTTAAAAGTTAAAAAAAAAAAAAAAATCGAAAACACTTAGAGCTATGAGCGTTTCCTCTATTTCGAATTCATTTCGCTACGGCGGAATTTCGTACAATTGTTTGCGGGGGAATGGTGTATGAATTTTACTCCAAACACGCATACAGAAGCACCTAATGGTCAAAATAAGAGCCACACAAATTAAAAATTTAAGAATTTTTATAAATAAAGTTAAAAACAAACGACATTACGCATAATTTATTAATTGATACATCAAGTCTAACCTGTTCAAAATAATAAACACTTTTTTTAAAGATATAAAAATAAAAGAAGTTCAGACTAATTGATTGTTTTTCTCTTAATTTTTAGTTGTATAACCTTTTTTTTTAAAACACTTTCACATCTTTTCGGTATTGATTCTATCATTATTTTTCTAGGCTGGGGGATAAAAGACCACAAGGACGAAGATCAAGGCGAAAAACCTTCCTGTACTCTTAATGAAGACCATCAGATCCAGATGGATTAAAGTTTTGACACAGAAAGGCAGAATCAATGGTATTTAGCCTGCGTCAGAAAAAGGCTGGACAAGCGCACAGAAAATTTTCGGTTATTTCAGGCTCTGTTTACAAGCAAGACATCTAATCAGAGCTGCCAACAACTTTGTTCGGCTGTGTCCTATCTTCTTATTAGGTTATCTCTGACCTAAGCCTAAGTAATAAAAAATCCACTCTAGTTGTATTAGTAAGGCACTCAATGTGAAATATGATTGATTTTTGACTCATTGCTTCTTTTACCTCTTTGTTAAAAAGCCGGTTTGCAAAATGCATCAAGAATATTCGGGTGGGATGGCATAATAAGCTTCACGATCGTCACGTTTCAAAGTGAGCGGCCATTCGGGTAAACGGAATTTTTTTTATCAATAAATATTATTTCGAAATTGGACTCTTCTGTTCTCTAACAGGTTTCGATTCTCGAATGGCAATGACATGATATGCAGCGAATGCAGGGAAAAATAACTTGATCTTATTTAAACTTGACAGATAGCTTGAAGTTACGGTACAGAGAATAAAATACTCTCTCTGCTCTCTCTGTCTTATCTATAGATTGAATTGACGAATTTACGTCAGTAGCACTGTGTAAAAATTTATTGAGAATACCTTGTATTCTCTGTACCGTGGCTTGAAGTCACGGTATATAGACACAAGATATGACTAGCATCAACAAAATATTAACACTTCAATACACGAATTAAAATTTCTGTAATTGCTTAACTGATTGCTTGCAAAAAGTATTACTTTTCTTACATTTACATTATCAATTTTCAAAAATATTGATATTTTGTTACTGCCAAAACTGTTACCAAATAATTTATTTAAATAATTGTTCTGAATATTTCATATGAATTGTGATGTCGTGACGTCACAACTCAAGTGTTAAATAATTAGTAGGCATACTTTCTTACTCTGTCTGCCATGCTTGAAGTAAGGTTTTCACTTCGATCGTGCGGTCTTAAGCACAAACTCACTTTTTTTTTTTTTTTAATTAACTCTAAGATTATTCTGAAACGCAATTACTTTACTTCAAAAGCTTCACAAATTCTTAATTGAACAAAATTATTAAATTCCTCTTAAATTTTAAATTAAATTAAGTAACGAAACATCTTGCGAAAAGAAATGCGTGCACCCAGAATTAATTATTTGAAATTGGAACTAATGGACGCCAGAAAACATATATTCATAATCGAATGACAAATAATTGTTTGAAATTCAAATAATGACAATCACAAATAATTATTTGCAAGTAATTCACCAAATAACGAATAATATTTGTAATCAAATAAATTTTTATTTTATTTTTTATTTTATTCGGTTTTTATCTTTTATTTTTATTCGAATAAAAAATGCCCATCTCTGCATTGGAGACAGACACTGAAAGTTTGTTTGTAAATATTCTTATTGAAAACGAAATAGTTTTTTTCGGTTGTACGGAAACTAAGCAATTCCAAACCTGTTTTCGCGGTATGTAATTAAACTCTATTTATTTTTAATAATTTTTAGAAGTAAGTTGACGGGAATGTTTGTGAATAAAGAAATAACATCAAAGGAAACCATTTTTTCCGTATGTTCAATCCATTGAATAAATAACTAATAAGGATGCGGGGTATCGTATGACTAGAGTGTACGAATGCAAGCAATTCAATGGCAGTCAGATCCTACGATCGGAGGGAAAATGACAAGAGGGCTGGGCGTTATTTGACAATTCTGTTTCATTTCTGACATTTATCAAATTTTATGAAAAGAATTAGAAGTGATTTTTAATTAATAGTGGTGTGTGATACAATAGTGAAATTTGTTTTGTTAACGAGATTTTATATAATTGAGACTCCGAAGTCTTGAATTATGGTGTTGAAGTGCGGTGTGCTGTGCTGTACTACTAACCGAAGTTTGTACTTTTCTAATAAATTATAGAGAGCGTTAATGATTTGTTTATTTTACATAGCAATTTGAATTATAAAAAATGCCTCCCCTTCAAAATGTTACGATTTCACTATTGCCTTGATGAAACGAATACAAACACAGTACCACTAATCCATTTCGCCTAGTGTCTTAGGTTTTCACTCCATATATCGTTTCCTTATTAGTTATTTATTCAATGTTTCAATCTTTACATTATCTAATTTATCTTTAAATGCAATGGAATATACGTTAAAAGGCAGAGTTAGTTGTTAAATTTGTCACTCGTATTTTTGGCAAACCGTATAGCTTGAGAGGAACTGCTTTGTAAGTAGATAGCTTGTATTTATCTGAATCAGAAATGTTTTGCTGTTTTTTATTTATTTTTTTATTTATCATGTCAGTATTTTTTCAATTTGTTTAATTCGTAAGTAGCCTTTGTGTTTTTTTTTTTGTAATTTTATTTCCAATAATACACTAAAATTTGTAATAGCTTTCGTCCTTGATAACGGTTCGAGACATCGGCCGAAGCGTCGAAGAACTAATAAAATTCCTGAAAAATAAACTGGTGTTTTTTCTCCCTAGCCGCCTAGCCCAAAATTCTCCAAATCATGGAAATTGAAGGAAAACAGTCAATACATTCACATATAATCTACTATTATTGCAAGAACGCTGTCTACCGGCTTGCAGCTTTGTAGCTTAACGCCTTTTTAAGTATAGTATCGAAATACATGGGTAGTGAAAATCTAGACTTTTGTATGGCAACACTACAAAGGAGTGGTCCAATTTTTCCCATTATCAATCCCAGTCCTATTTTTATACCCTAGATGAAATCATAGGGGTATACTAAGTTTGTTATTCCGTTTGTAACACCTCGAAATAATGATGGCAGAGCAAAATGGATTGGACACCCATTCATAATATTAAAAGTTATTTCGATTTTTGCATGTCCGTCCGTCCGTCCGTCCGTCTGTGCGCACGATAACTCGAGAACGCGTATACTTAAAGAGCTGAAATTTTGTACACGGACTTTAAAAAAAAAGTAAAATTAAGTTCGAAAATGAGACAAATCGGGCAACTCCTTCGTGGGGTTGCCATATAAAAATTTCGTTTTCCGCTATATATTTGGACACTGCCTGAGAACGCATCAACGTAGAGAGCTGAAATTTCGTACATGATGTTTTTACTACATTAGCAAATAAAATGTCAAAAATGGACTAAATCGGGCAACTCCTTCTTGGTGTTGCCATATAAAAATTTCGGTTTTTTACGTATACTTTGAAAACGATCAGTCCAAGACATTTTTATTGTACTAAGAACTTCTGCAGAATACGAAATCCTATAAAATTGGTTATTACCATTTTTTCTGTGCGACAAACTGTTCTAGAAATATATGCGAAAAACAACTTCAAAATCAATACTTGAATAGATCGGTGACCATACGAAATTTAATACGGGCATTCATCTAGGGTATCATAAGAATTGGTCTTAGACCAATTCTAGCTTTTTTACTTGTTCTTAGAAAGTTATTGTTTTCAAAATTTTAGCTTCACTAGCTGTAGATAAGTAATATGAAGTTATCGTGCAGACTGACAAGTGGACAGACAGACGTACAGACTGACGATCAGATAATGAACAAATTTAGTATACTGTATGTTTTCAAAATTTAGGGTATAACAATAATTTAATTTCAATAGTATAAGTATAAAGCTTAGGGATCCATTAAAAAAAAAATAGTTATACAAAATATTTAATCTAAAAGAAAGATTCTTTCGAAATGCCTTAAAAGCCAAATCTATATATAACCATAGATAGCACAAGAACCAGATATCAGACAAGAGTATACAGACTATGAATTGGTTGGTGCATTCTGAAATCGATCACAACATGTTTTAGAGTGTGCCGAGAGAAAATGTTGCTTTAAGAGCAGTTTTGTATACATTTGTATACAGATGCGAGAAAATATGAATCACCCAACGTATCCATCATTTCAAATGTTTTGGTCCATTCCGGAATGGACCACCCAGCCATATAAAATTTGTATACTCTGCTCTGATATTGCATGCGATATCTATTTCTTGTGCCATCTATGATATTACATAACAAATTTTTCTATTATGGTCCTCCCTAATCCCTAATCCAACCATAAAATTTAATTGTTCACCATCATTGCAATAACTTTGTCTCTTATGCACACGCGACCATATGGGTTGGGTTCCGGAATAATTGCAATGACTGTGTCAAAATAAAATTTGCAAACATTTCTTTGTTCAAACCATTCCTTGAGCGATTATCCCTGATAATTGGAAGTGTGGATGTACTTTTCAGCACGTTTGACGTTTGGTTAGAGCACATGTGTTTGAAATTTTTATAAATGAACCTACGCTTGTAAAACCGTAAAACTTTATAGCATATAGGTATACACATTGGAAATTGATGCATGACGGAGTTTTTTAGAGGAAGTAATTTAAAAATTACAAGGTTTTTGTTTTTAAGTAATTTGCAGATATTTATTAAAAATTACACAGCTGCCTACATATGGTCGCTAAAATATCGTTGTTCACTATTTTGACCTTCGATTTGCTTGGAAATTTAAAAATGTCAATTGCTTGGCCTTTTATTGAAATGATTTCAAAATGGCAGTGTCAGCATATTTTAATTCGTTTTTCAGAATTTTGAATAGAGACAATTCCACATTTAATAGGGTGTGTACCTAAATGGACTTATCAATGATAATTTCCTTCCTAGCAGTTTTTGTAATGGGCATTCAAGGTTTAGGTATGTACATATACACCAAAATCCACTATTGCTATTTTGATTCTTCCCTGTTAGGATTTGTACTAAAATTTAAATTGAGGATTTTTTCATAGAACTCTGCTGAATAATTTAAATATTTTTTTTACTCGACTATGCTTTAATAGGATGGCAAGAATTTTGGATATGATAAATCGGTAGTATACACGGGAAGAAATTCAGATAAGGTTTTTTTTGTTAATTTTCGAATTGCTATGCAAAACGATAAGTGTCTTTAATCTAGGTGTATATATAAGCCATAGTTTTTCCCATCCTTCTTAAACTAGAAAGGTAGAGTTCGTGTCCAGCACCAATTAACTATGATTTGCAATTGAAGTCTTATAGATTGGATGACTTTCATTTAACATTATTATTTTCACATTAGATTGATTTAATTGAGATGTCATTGAAATCCCATATCCAGGATACCTGAGAAAATGCACTCCTACCCCAAAAGCAGATTCATTAATTACGTTAGCAAATACCGAGGCATTAGAGGTTTCCCACTTGTATCCAAGCATTGATTATTTATGTGGTGGTTTCTTTTTTTTGTGTACTTAATTTCAAACTAGCGGTACTATAATACACGCTAAAAAATTTGTGGATATTTTTTAAACTTTCTTATAGATTAAAGCAATATTTTACACTGGCATATGTTTAATTTTAATCCTCCTTAAATATAATTAAAATATTAAATAAATTTAGGATTAGAAATTAAGTTTTAGTTATTGAAACTAATGCATTTAACAGATTTTTATTTGATTTTAATACTTTTCTACTTAAAAAGTCCGTTATTTAAATTTATATATTATTTTATAAACTTAGATTAGTATAGATAATATTTCTTGTATTAAAAAGTAACCTTATGGATTAAAATCAAAACTACATTATTAAGATTTACAACTCAATGTGTATATGACAATAGAACAATATATTAATTAGCATTGGATTCAATTTGAATCGATTGGCTTTCATTGTAATCCCTTTAGATTAAAATATAACACAAACATTCTTATTTATTATTCTAAATCAAGGATTCCCAAACTATTATGGGCAAGAGACCCCTTTTCCAAAATGAACTGATACCTCAGACCCCCATAGGCAAATTACTTTAAAATTCCTATCTCTAGTTTTTTTTTTCCTATTGATACAAAATACTTACCAATTTAAAAACTTTGCGGTTGGTTATGTGAGTAAACTTGACATCATTTTCTCATCAAGTGTAATTAATAATTATTAATATAAATTACGTAAAAATACTTAAGTAGGTAATTATTTTTTGAAAAAAAAAAAAAAAACATTAAAATCGAAAAGTAAAGATAAAAAGGATAAAAAATTCTGTGTGATGGATGAACCTGGTGACTTTCTACCAATTTAGCTAAGTCCGGTTCAATATTGCTGAGTTGCACCCTTTTTCGACTAGGTATGATGATGGAAAAGTGATAGGGTATTTTTCAGCAATGTTTCACAATGCAGGATACTGTACTTCAATGTTGCGTTGCAACCAGAACTTCTGATAGCCTTGGTTGAACTTTTGGTTAAGCTCCTCGTCTGTGCTGATGGTAATCCACTCTTCTTGCATTATCACATTGGCTTCTTCTATGGCTGTGATACTGTACGGATTTATTATCCATTGACGAGTTTATGAATTTAAGAGATCCTCAAACCTCTAAGTAAAATCCTTGTGTAATGCGTCCAAATGAGTGACATATGATAAAATAACATCGTCTTGAAGCATTTCTGGTAATTTTGACAAATGCGGAAAATATCTATTTTACAATTGTTCAGATTTTCTTTCAAACTCGGATCTTTTTCTTGTAAAAACTCCAACACAGATTCAAAAAGAGCTGAAAATCTTGCTAAGCAAGAGCCTCTTGATTTGTCTGTGAACTTCAGTGTGCAGAAGTAACCGAGTAAAGACTTCGTCGCTTTCCTCACATAGCTGAGCAAACAACCGAGAGTTCAAAGAATTGCTTCGAATGTTGTTGACAACATTTATAACATATTGTAAAGACTGATGCAATCTAGGACTCAGATTATTTTGCTAGTAAATGCTGTCTGTGAATCACGGAGTAGTAGATGAGTGTATTATCATTTAAGCTCCAACGAATTTCAAAACTGAAACTGAAAATGAACTTTCAACCTAAGTGCAAGCTTGTTATTTAGTAAAATATCAGGCGCATATTTGGACTTGAACTTGATCATGATTTCGTTCGTGTTAAATCGGGTTTATGGGTCAAATACAGAGCAAGTCAAAACGTGCCTGAAAGACTTGTACGCTCGAACACATTATGTTGCACGAACTTGTTCACGCCCAGTTTTTCATCTTGTACGAACTTGTGCACGCTTATCGACTTGTTGAGTTTCTTAAAAGTACAACAATGATACTTCCTACTAAAATATTAGTTATTCTTATATAACAAGTTTGTACACGTAACACAACTTATATACAGTATCTTGAAAGTTTCAAATAAGAGCTTGTGTTAATTAATAAGGGTCGATTTTTAGACCTCGTCGACCCCAAAAATCAGTTTTCGTTTATGTTGACCCCTGGAAAACCGATATCGACCTCAAGGGGTCGATATCGACCACTTTGGGAATCCCTGCTCTAAATTGATTAAAAATAACGCCCGCCGGTTTAATATTTAATGTGAATTGACTGCATTCTTTATTTCCACAAATGTGTTGCTGACTAGGGATGAGGGAAGTCATTCTCTCGCTGTATGTTGCGCTTTAATTTTATGAATCACTGTGTTCTAATAATTTAGTGTGAACGGGCGCCATTCTTAACTTTAACAAGTAAAAAAGCTAGAATTGGTCTAAGGCCAATTCTTATGATACCCTAGATGAATGCCCGTATGAAATTTCGTATTGTCACCCTTCTGTGCAAGTTTGTTTTTTGAAGTAGTTTTTCGCATATATTTCAAGAATGGTTTATCGGACAGAAAAAATGATTATAACCAATTTTATAGGATTTCGTATTCTGAAGAAGTTTTTAGTACAATAAAAATGTCTTGGACTGAACGTTTTCACAGTATACGTAAAAAATGTAAATTTTTATATGGCAACACCAAGAAGTAGTTGCCCGATTTGTCTCATTTTCGAAATAAATTTTAGTTTTTTTTTTTTTAAGTCCGTGTATTCAGATTTCTGAGTATACGCCTTCTCGAGTTATCATGCGCACAGACGGACGGATGGACGGACAGACGGACGGACATACCAAAATCAAAATAACTTTTAATATTATGCGTGGGTGTCCAAGCCATTTTGCTCTACCATTATTATTTTGAGGTGTTACAAACGGAATGACAATCTTAGTATACCCTATAGATTTCATCTAGGGTAAAAAATGGGTTTCTTTTGAGTTTTTTTTTTGACTGCATTAAAAGGAATTATGGAAAGTGAATGTGTACCGGGATTATAAAAATAAAATTCCATGTATCAAGTGTTACAAAATATGTCGAACTATAAAAGTTTTCATTTTTTTATTTCAATCCAAATCTGATAATTTGTAGTCATTAAAATTTTGAACTCCAATACCAAGAAAATGCTGGTAACTTTCTTAACAATTGGAATTATTTTGCGGACGTGGCAGAGATTATTCTAAATGCATTACAATCAGGAGATTTTAAAATTACATTCAGGTCTTATAAACGAGTAATCTTTTCTAATGCACCTTATATTTAGGTTAGAATTTACAAACAAAACCTTTCTTGTACCTTTTAAAGTTACTTCCTGCGACAGCTAGGGGGGCTCTAAGTGCAAAAAATAAAACGTGGAAATTTTAAAGCCTCTCTGCAAAAGTTAATTAAGTTTGAAAGCGGATTATTGTTCTAATTCTTCCCATTCAATTTTATTCTAATTATTTATTTTTTTAGTGCAATACTCCTAAGTAGCAGTACAACATCCAGGAAAATTAATCATTCCTCATTGCTGTTGGGCCGAATAAGGCAGCAATATCACAATACTTCGATTTCCTTTTTAAATCATTTTACGTATTCAACAAAAAATTTGATGATACTTTGTATAAGTTTTTTACGTATTTTTCCTCATATAAACGTTAAAAATATACCTACAACAATAAAATTTTAATTGTTAAAAATTTACTGTTATTTTTTTATGAATTACATCCCACATATTCCACCCTGAATTAATTTTTTATCCAAAGGTTGGATTTAAATATTCCCCACTTTGATGGATTACGTTTCAATACATGTGTATTAATTTTTAATAAAAATATGAGTTTAATTGTAATATTGGAAAATTCTCACGAATTGAATTTTAATACATAAAAATATTAAAACGAAAATATAATACAATGAGACTATTGAATTTTAATACATTTTTGGTGTGGTCATATATGCAATCCAAAAAAGTGTAGAATTTATTCCAAGATTTTTGACCGTGTATCTAGTTCGATAGTTTTTTTAATAGATCTCAGTATGAGAAGTATTCGCAAGCATATTGTTAATATCGAACTAAAGAAATAGAAGAGGCGAAAGTATGTATTTTTTAGTAGTTCCCTAATTTATATCGAAGTATTGTAAAGAACTTCAAATTTCGAGGGAATCTTTACTAATTCTATTATCTTTCAGGATTTGGTATGATCGTTAAGGAAGCGCCTTCCATAAGTGATTCTTATTTATAGAGTTGATGACATTATCATTTTTATGACCAAGGTCAGATTTGGCTCGTCAGGTTGGTTAATTGAAGTTATGAGATCAAATCAGAGTGCCGGGCTACAATTTGTATTTATATGATTCATTTTGAAATCTATTATGATTATCTAGTGCAAGGCTTTAGAATTGTTTCGATTATTGTCTCCAGTGGGGTGATTCTGTGGGTTTTTTCGAACTTGAATGTCAAAATAATCGACTAAATGAAATGAACTTTTCTATTGATTTTTTCGTGTTTTTATTCAGGTCAGCAACCCTTGTATGACTTAGAATGAACTGTAAATGTCACTTCACATTACAAATTCAAAATAATATTTCGAATTTAAGCACTTGTAATGCTCTAATTAGGCGTAGAATTTTTATTTACCAGTGTAAAATTTTTGTCACAACCTCTGGGAGCAGTTGACTAATTTGTCGATTATTTAGTCGTGTTTTTTGACGTTTGTTCATCGAAAATTCATTATAGTTCATTTTGTGGTAGATAATAGTGAAGACACAAAATTAACTGTGTTGAAGAAAAAACTCGACAAAATATGTCAAAATTCACGACTAAATAGAACGACAAAGAGCACAGAATCACCCTATAGATATACATAAGTCCCCATAAGAAATACAATTTGGAAATATACAAATTAAATCCAACCTGTTGAGTTTAAAACGTTAACTATGTCTTCATGGAGATTTTTTTAAGGTTATTGAATAACATTTAAATATGTAGACCATGTCAAGTTAAACGCCAAAAATTTGTATAGAAAGTCAGTAAATATCTAATTTTCATTGACATCATCGTATCCCTGATAATGTAGTATAAAAGGAGCCCTAATTCTCTTCGTATATTTCCAATGATTTCTGAATACCTCAGACTCATTCTTTTTGCTATATTGGAAAGAACTGTAAAACTTATTGCTGCACATATTGTCCTTCTATCTGCAATAGCAATGTTTGATTGAAATTGCATTTATGTCTAATGCAGAGCATATGAAGTTTTTGGCATTATTGTCTTCTTTCTATTGCTTCAATAAATAAATGAGACATTTCTACGAAAAGTGACGGATTTCTAGTTTACGCAAAGTGATAAAATTCATTAATATTATATCAAATGAAGGAATCCGCTTGGATAGAAATAGCCAAAGAATTTAATCGACTCCAATTTCCTATTTATTTTTGTTTTTTGTTTTTTTTTTTTTAGGCAGTGGCACGAGAGATCCTACTAGAAACCGCATCACCAAAACCTTCCAGTCCTCTTAATGAAGCGCATCAGGTCTTGTTGAGGAAGATTTTTCAGTTCATCTGCAGATAGGAGGGCAGACACTAGAGTATCGAGTCTGCTTCGGGCAAAGGCCGGACAAGCACACAGAAAGTGTTCGGTTGTCTCACGCTCTCCTTCCAGATAGGCTAGATACTCAGGGTTGTCAACAACTCCCATCCTTGTTAGATGAGCGTGAAGCGAGCTGTGGCCGGTATTGATGCCAGCCACAGTTCTACATTGTTTCCTTCTGAGCCCTATGAGAAAATCAGAGATACTCCTATTGGCTTTGATGAGATACCCGATACTCGAGGTGGCAACGCCTACGGCGGGTTTCAGTCCGAAGAACGCAAAACCAGAGCCAGCCCTAGCTAAAGGGTCAGCCTTTCATTTCTCATGATCTGCATGTGATCAGGAACCCAATGAAGTGACACCTTTTTGCGGATATACAGCTTATTCACAGACGACCTGCAGTCCCCCAGTAACTTGGGTCTTATCTGAAGACCATTCAGAGCCGTCATGGCTGCGTGACTATCCGAAAGGATAGCAATATCTTTAGCCTTGATTTGCATATCAATTTGCAATCTGCACACACCCCTTTTTGCATCTGCCTGAATGACAAGATCGAAGGGTGACAGATTAAGTAGGACCTCAAGAGCAGCAGTAGCCGTAGATCGGATGGAGCTCGTCATTTCCAGGCAGGCAAGAATTTGCAGGCCCGCTAGCTTCTGGATCATAGTCCCCACAAGAATCTTCGACCACCAAACATAGGGGGCATATGTGAGCAATGGGGTTTCAAGATCATTATATTTTTGACAATATTATTATTCATTAGAAATACATATTAGATACTAATAGGATTAGTTTACGAAAAATTACATTCTGGAAAGTTCAAAGAGGTAAAACTAAAAATAAATATAATATGGAAAAGCAGAAAAAGTATACGATAAGCCAACATGCAGAGGATTGCTTATCACTAATTACGGAAAATATGAAATGAAAATTTACTGTTTATGTGGACTCAATCGAATAAAAAAAAAAGAAAAAATAATTAAACAATATCAGAAAAAATATAACTTTTAAATGCACTAAGAGTTCCGAAGCGTTGAACACTACATGGAAGTGCGTTCCACAATCGAAACGCCTGGATAAAGTAGGAACTTTTCAAGAAAGATGTACGAGAGCCAGGAATCAAAAGTTTGCGACCTCTCCGAGACTGTAGAAAATTAATATACTCTGATAGATTTACTAAGTGCATCATTGTGAATAATTTTAAATAAACAAATCAAACTAATTCGTTTGACATGAGCTTCAAGGGAGCAACCTACTATTTGTTTTTCTAAAAGTAGTAGTGTGGTCATATTTGCATAGGCCATAAATGAATCTTAAACAGTCATTAAATGCCATATCTAGATTCCTGCGGCAGACAGAGTCCGCAAGACTGAAGATTATATGTCCGCTAGAGAAATACAGTAGGAGGAGAGTTTTTATTAGTCTTAAACCGATATTAACACTTAAAATACTGTCAAATAACCATAGGTGACGTAAACCAAACTAAATTGTAGGCAAAAAACATTACTGCGCTCAACAGCATGTCATAAGAACGTTAAGAATAATACCAAGATTACGTACCTTATCGACAAATGGCAAGATATCTCACATAGCCAAGCAGAGGGAAAAGACAGTTGATCCTTAAAGCCCAAAGCCATGCACTATGACTTTCAAGCATTTTGCTTTAATTTATTCGATATGGACTACTGCAAAATCCTATCCAGATCTCTGTTAATACGTTCCACATAATCTTCCATAAGCCCAACTGATCGATTCAGGTAGATCTGCATACCATCTGCATACATAAATATGTATGTTACATCTTGTATAAATTTCGGAAGATCATTTATAAAGAGACTAAACAGGAGAGGACCAAGGGCGGATCCCTAGGGCAAGCCGCAAACTAGTGGAAATAAATCAGAAGATATGTCATTATAAAGTACAACCCCCTGAGATCTCTAAGAGAGAGAGGAAATTAACAATCAACCGCAGAGCAAACGAAGGGAATTTGCTAACATCTTACACAGAAGTTTGCTATTTTCAACACTATCAAACGCCATTGTCCAAGGCTATTCGAATATCAGTACTTACATTAAGTAAGGCTGTGTCACACCCATAACCACAGATTAAGTTGTTAATCTGCAGATAATCTTGCATTTACCAGTTACAATAACTTTTCAAGCACCTTAGCTGGGAAATACAGTCAGTTTATTGGTCGGAAATCACTTTGAGTCTCAGAAGAATTCTTTTGAATAGAAAGCACGTTAGAAGTTTTCCATAAGCTGGCGAATAAAGATCTAATCACACAGTAGTAAAAAATTAACTGTAGACGACTCAAAATAAAAGTAAGTATGGTTTCAAAAACTTAGGAGTGATTAGATCTGGACCCACGGCATTGGATTTGATTGAGTAAATTGCTCTAATAAGCTCGTCCACTTCTATATACTTGAATCTAGGGCTAGAACATGGCCGTAGCTAGGGGAGGGCATGCCCTACCTTAAAATGGTATTGCGCTACTATCATTCATGGACAAGTGTAGAGCTTAACTATTTTTATCCAAATTGGGACATATTTATTGAATAAATATTTAAGCAGTTCACTTTGTCATCAATGAAGCTCAACTGCTCTATTGAGTCCAATGGTGTAACAGAGAACTTCTCAAAGTCAATATGATTATAGTACAGTCACGGAATGAAAAAGTCTTCTCAGGATTATTAAATCTAGCTCCAAATCATAACATATGACAATAAAATAATTCCCCACTCAAAAACAGCTGTCAAGCAATAAAATATTGTATACTGCAACAAGATCGCCCACTTATGGCATAGCATCAATTAACGGCATGATAAAATAGGTCTAACCCTGCATCTCCAGAAATATAATTCGTATGCTAATATTGTCATGATTTTAGTATACAGACAATGGAGAAGACGAAAGAAATTTATTTTTCAAACTTTTTAAAATGGTATCACTCAGATTTTGTGCTTCATACACGCACCAACAAATGAATTTCCTTCCGACTTCTCTGAAATCTTTCTAATGAATTGGTATATGAATAGTGTTCCCCTTAAACTTAATCTGTCAAAATCAGAACAAATTTTCAAAAATTTCTATTAAATTATACTATAATTTAACTAAAATTTTCAACACGCTAATTTAATATATTCTAGACCAATTAAGAACCAGATGTACATAAGTAAGTAAATACATATGTAATATAATTTATTTGTTCTGATACCATCATTATTTTTCTGGGTTATAAAAGGATCAAGAACAAGCCAAATTGTAGTTGTATCCTGTAATATACACAAAAAGTCTCTATTTAAATTAAGATCATTGCCTAAGCCTTCCGTTTAAGTCAAATTTCAAAGACTGTCCAAGGTCATTCAAGGTCCATAAATATATTACAAAAGAGTCATTTCTAACCCAAATTTACATAATAGTACCTACCTAAAACCTTTAACCTTAACCCTTTTAAGAACATTCAATATAAGATAAGTCAAAAAGCTTAAGATGCTGAACCTTAACAGTTACGCAAGAATTTTTACCACAAATCAAAACAATAAAGTCGGCATTTACTCTAAGAGTATTACTCCGTAGGCATAAATTTGTAACTGTCAAATTATAGCCACAACTAACAGGATACAGGGTGTGTGTGTGATCTGCTGTCACACAAAAATAAAAACACGAAAGAAAAAAAAATGGGGTTTGTTACCTTCCTAACTATTCCAGCGTAAACATATTATTGAGATGTTTGGGTTGACTTCATAAAAAAAAAAAAGGACAACAAAAATATTAGGGTCTCCTAATACGGATTTCAAGGAAGACCTTGGAAATGGTAGAAGAAGGTAATAAATAACATGAAATGTGTATTTGGTGGCAGGATAAATAGCCAAGTGCTGTATATTTTATCCGTAGTTTTTTTTTTTTGCGGAGGAGTTAGACCTGAAGTCTATTACGTAATTTCTGGGTGAGAAGTTCTTAAACAAAATTATTATCCTTTTTAAATTGATGGATTAAGCCATAAAGTGTCAATGTAATTACTATCGATATTATTGGACAGGTTGGTTGGGACTTGACAAATTGAGGACTTGCACAACATCCAAAGTTTCGCTTGTGTTAATTATTTTTAAGAAAGTGTTACCAAATTTCTGTAGTGGGAGCTTTATGTGTGGAAATCAGTTTTATGTTTCAAAAATAAAGTAAAATGTGAAATACGTTGTCTATAAAACAAAAAAAACCTTCTCTTCTAGGTAATTATCAAAGCTCATAGTACAGAAAAAAAGGGGAGCAGAAGATGACTGAAAAATTTGAACAATCAGTTTACAAGAGAAAAGAAAATTCACAAGCTTTCGCAAAGTTCTTGCAAGACTAAACTTCCTGCTGGAGGGAAGTGCCTTATCGAGCCTTCCTCGGTCAGCTCTAAAAAATTTCACCGACTCCCTCACTAATAAGGGAGCTGGGGCGGGTATCCACTTTCTTGAGCATTGATATTGGGATGGAATACTCACTGAAAATACACCACTGTCTTCCAGGCTGAAGTCTTTGACATATCGATGGCACCGAAGTTAACCCTTGATATGCAGATTAAGGGGAAGGAAATTGATATCCTTTCGGATTTTTAGGCAGCCTTGATGGCTCTGAGTGGACCTCGTATAACATCTCAGTTTCTGGGGATTGCAGGTCGTCTATGGGTAAGTTGTGTATCCACAACAAGGTGTCCCTTCTGTGGCTTCCTGCTCACATGCGGATTATGGGGACTGAAAGGGCTGCTGCCACCTCTAGTATCGGGTTCATAGAAAGCTGTACAAAACTGTTTCTTGATGGGCCCAATGGGAATATCTCTGAAGAAAACAATGTAGATCTGTCGTTGGCATCATCACCGGCCACCACAGCTCGATTCACGCTCATCTAACAAGGATGGGAGTTCTTGACAGCCCTGAGTATCTGTCTTGCCTGGAGGGAGACCCTGAGACAATCGAACACTTTTTGTGTGCGTGTCCGGCCTTCGCTCGGAGCAGACTTAATTCTTTAGGGCCTGGAGCTGAAAAACCTGTCTCACCAAGACCTGATGCTCTTCATTAAGAGGATAGGAAGGTTTTCGTGAATGGGCTTCTAGCAGGACAGCGCAATGGGCCGATTTGTGAAATTGTGTAAGACATCTGTAATGGTTAAGGTTCACCCAAGGGCGGATCCAGACATTTTTTCTTGGGGGGGGGGGGGGGTGTCGATTAAAAAACTGTAATACATACTAGAATTGAAAATAAGAAAGCCAGAGAACAGCCGTTAAACAGTTATTAACTCATAACCTATTCAGGTCACACCGAAATTAGACGATATTTTTTTTAAAATGACGTTCTAAGGGAACAAATATCGTTCATAATAGGTTTGAAAATAGGTTTGAGAATAGGTTTAGAGCTAAGAACCCTTAAAAGGCTTCAGAGAACACATTGGGTTTAATAGTTTACATTAACGAGAAGTGTCTATAGTTACCAGTTTTTATAAAAAAAAAAGTTATGTTAACGACCTTTTTGCAAAAATAGTAGAGGTTAAATAAAAAAAAAAGTAAGAAAATACCAAATTTTTAAGAGAGGCAACCATAATTTTTGATGGAGTATAGGGCGTTGGAAAGGCCGTGAAGTTTTGCATACATAACTGTGACCGCACGCCTCGTAGTATTTAATATACAGGGTATTTTCTGAAAAACTAGATTTTTTCTTAATCACCCTGTAACTCTTAAACGGTTGATATGCCCCCCCCCGCCGTACAATTTTTGGTTCGTCTAGGTGAGTACTATCACCTTCCGTTCTACTGACCTCGTAGTGAGAATTACCCTGTATGGTTTTTGATAAAACACATAGTGAAGGCATTGCCAATCAGAAAAAATTTATATGAAAGCAATTTTTAAGAAGATTTTAACCAAAATGATACCAAAAACATGTCTTTATTTACATTTGACATATTGGGAATAACTGTTCACTTCTCTTTTCTGCCATTCTTTCATTTTCATTCATTCCTGTAACAATTCCTCATTTCTTACAGTAAAATTAGAAACATAAATTTCTTCTCTAAAATCATAGATTTAGTAATGTTCCAATACTTTTTACTTTTTACTTATAGGACGACAAGTTAAATATGGGTTCCAAATTTTCTATATTTATGAAAATTTTAATAGAATTTTTCCTCCACAAAATACTCCATTATATTTAAAGCACTTCTGATGAGGGAAGTAATATCTTTCAAGTAAAATATTGCGTAGTTAGGAAATCAATGGAATACATAGAAAACAAAGTCTAATTTCCTCAAATGGGCGAATTGCAATAGTTGCTGCTATACACATACATGTAATCTGTAATCATGTCACTAAATTTCGCAAATTTTTTATTAATTTATCTTATTCAACTATCAAAAATAACGCATTTGCTCTTTCATAACTCAAGTTCCGAAGTTGGACCATCAGTTGTGGACCGCTTTCTCTTTCCGTTTCAGCATGAACATTTCATTAGTATCGAGATATCGCAGGAGTTCTTTTATTAATATAATCGTTAAGTTTTTGATCCCGTAAGCGTAGTAAAAGTTGGTGTAACAACAAATAGAAAATCGTTCAGTCGTAACCCCGGACCCGGTGTTTTTTCAAATAAAAGTAGTTTGACATTCATTCAAACCCCATAATTTCCATAAATTTGTTGTACACGCTATTTTTTTAATACTATTAGCAAGAAAAAATATTGGGTAAGGCTACGCCTAAAATTTGTTGCAAATTAAAGGCAAAGTTTTTAAAAAAAATTCCAATAATTTCTTATGAAATCGACACTTTGTTAGAGAAATTCTCGAGGAGTGCTAATTTGGTTGGGTTAATATATAACCTTATATTTGCTTTAAATTAAATATTTGCAGAAAAACTGAATGTGATAATAATTACCCCGCCTGTGATTATTTTCCCAACATACTACTTTTCATCAAATACCCCGGTTTTTGTAAGCTTACGATCACAAAAAAAAAAAAAATGCCAACATTTGTCTTGTACTGAAAATTCATTAATGATATAATTTTAAATTTTTTGACAATTATTTAAGGCTAAAACAGAATATACTTGAAAAACAAGTTAAACGTTGCTTCAAAATTCGCACTAAAAAAATAGAAAATTATTTTTACCTTCATTTAATGAGTACATCACAAAAAATCTCTAGAGTTTCCCTTCATTTTGAATTAAATTAAATTTTGAAATTGTATACCTTGAAAATTTTAAGATTTATACACAAATGTAAAATAATTTCAAAATTTAATTAAATGCAAATTGAAGGGAAATTCTATAGAACTTTTGTGATGTACTCATTAAGTGAAGGTAAAAATTATTTTCTATTTTTTAGTGTGGAGTTTTTAGAAAACCATGTAATTATATGTTAGTAAATTATTCTTATTTTATTCTTGTTTTTAGGAAATATTCTTATTGTTGTTTAATTTAAACATACATTGGTTGAAAAAAACAATGGTAATCAATGAAATAGTTTGCTTCATGTAAGGAAACTTGGTTTTAACACTGATTACCGTATTAGAAAGTTATACACATTTTTGAAAAACAATACTTGCTTGAAGAATATTCTTCTTCAATATTGTGTCAGTCTGCCCCCTACTGCCCACCCCACAACAAAACTCTGGCTACGCCAATGATTAAAGGTAAAATACAAGTTCAGTCTTATGATGTTAGATCAAATTCAAATTCAAATTTAAATTCAATTTATTATACTTATATATATCTAACTACAACACTATACATATATATTCGTGGCAATGCACCAGTAAGATACAAGATCTTTTAGTAGGTACATGTTTACAAAAAAATAAAACAATGTAAATGCCTATGTATTAGAGAGGTTCAAAGCTACTTTAAATATATTGCATTGGTCTGTATAATATAAAGGAAAAACATTTAACTAGAGTTAGGTGCATAATTCAGATAAAGTGTTTAAAAAATAGTGCATAACATTACTAATCTATACTGCACCACTAAATCTCAGTTAAACTGCTGAGTGACTTGACCGAACATATGTATACAAAATCATGAAGACCTTAGATGTTCCATAATGAGTCGTTTCATCGAGTAGAGCGAATCTGCCCAGACTGAATACAGAGTTACTAAAAGGCGACGCATGGTCAAATTTATGCAGATTAAATATGTATCTGATCATAGCATTAAAAGCCATATGAAGTTTATGTGAATTATTGTGAATTATTGGCCATACACATCACACCCGCAAATGAACACAGGAACAAAGAGAGATCGACATAAGAATAATCTTGTTGCAGCAGGTGTAAATTTACTGGAGGTCCACAGATAGCGTAAAGACCCATAGAACTTTACGAATTACAGCCGAGATATGATTGGCCCAGGTTAGAGTTTTGTTAAATATAACTCCAAGATTGCGAGCAGTTTCTGCAAAAGGAATAATTTCCTCTCCGATCATGACAGGAGAGAAGTCAGTAGGGTCAGTATTAATTCTGCTAATTAACAAACAGTTAGATTTACTGGCATTAAGCTTCAGGGCATTGACCACAGTCCAGTGAAAAATGCTTAATAAGTCATCATTAATGCAACTAGTGCCATCTTCAATAAGACCCACACGGTCTTCAGCGGCATCATCAGCATATAGGTAAAGCCTGCTATGTGGAATACACTCGAACATATCATTAATGAACAACGATAAAAGTAAAGACCAAAAATCGATCCTTGGGGCACACCAGAACCAACTCGCAGAAGAGACGAAGAAGAACCATTGCAAAAAACACTCTGAAATCTATCTGTAAGGTAATTGAAAATCAAATGTATTGCGGATGTCGAAAAATTAAATTTTGTAATTAATTAATTTCTTACAAAGAAGATTGTCATCGACTACATCAAATGCCTTGGAAAAGTCAAACAATACTAAAATAGTAATAAATTATCGGCATCAATTGTCCATCGAATATCTTCAGAGAGAATTAATAGCGCGACCAGGGCGAAAGTTAGACTAAAATTCATCAACAAGACCGTGATCACCGAAATTAACTTCTCAAAAACTTTTGATAGAATTGGCAATATACTAATGGTAAGATATTCACAGAGATTAACACCTCTAGTTTTAGGTAGAGGGATGATTTTGATTTTTTCCAGGAAGTAGGGAAGCGAGAAGTCGTGAAACCTAAGTTGAAAATATGAATTAAGGGGGCGAGAATGTAAGGTATACAAATTTTTATGAATTTAGGAGATATTCCATAAATTCCTGTGGATTTTACACGAACAAGGGTATCAAGCACTTCATTAGGATATACACTAGAAAAACTCAAAAATGAGAAACTGTGGATTGAGTGAATTAAGGAATAGTTCAAAGGAGAAAAAGTGGAAGAATTGGAGGAATTAGTGAACGAAGTAAGCATCTTATTATGCTCATCCAGATCTGGTATCGTATTAGAAACATTTTTAGCTTTAATAGCAAAGGCTTTAAGATTCTTCCATAGAACTTTAGATGGCAAATTAGCTTTGAGCTTTGATGAATTTCTTCTTAGCAAGGCGTATAGCACTACTTGCCCTATTACGAAGGATTCGATAGATCTCCGGAAAATTCAGGAATCCTAAGTCTCTTCCACTTCGCAAATGTAAAATGCCATTAATTGTCTAATGCGGTATGTAAACCAAGGGTATTGCGGATTAACAAGTTTAACAGTTTATCGCAGTTCTGCACCTTAAACCTATTATATGTATACCCATCGTATCACGTACATACATATGTTTATAGTACATGGCCTGTATAAAATTAAAAAAAAAAAATATATTAACAAAGTAACAAAAATACTTTTATATTTTTTTTTTATTTTTTTATCGACAATCTTTGGCATGCTGCAACTACATAGTTATTGTACAGATATAACGAATATTTGGGAAGGATCACTTCGTTAACAACTACAAAACGACTCATCACTCAATCCAAATCATTATCGAGAATTCCTAATATCGATGCAAGAGTGATTTTAAATATGTTCAATTTGAAATTCAAATTCGAATAACTGTTACGTGCCATATAATCAAATTTTTATATTCTCGATTAAATCAATAAATTAGTTCTCCATGCGTGGACAAAAAAAAAATTTGAATATATATTGTGTTTACACTCAGGTGGGCCCCTTAAACCGTTCCACAACGGATTGCCATTCTCTCTCGCCTTTTATAATTGTGCCGTGTACAAAAATTTAATCACCAGAATTTGAAATAAATTAAATTTTTTTAAAGTCGCATCTAGAAATTAATGTCAATTGTCTGCGATAAGCAATTTTTACTTAATCGAGTATAGATTTTAATAAGAATTTACAACCGGACTGGACTGCATAAGCGAAAAAATAAAATCGTCTTTTTTCACTTTATCCCGTACGGAATAAATTGAAAATGTCATCAATTACCGATAGCATCATTCAAATCAGCGTTCTGTGCTATCTATAATAAAATCCGCCAACACTTTTCCGGTATTCACCAAATATGACACCATATTTTTTTTTTTTTTTTGTAATGTTTAAGAGTTTCATCTAGTTATGAAATGTTAACAGACAACGCATGACATGGGGACTTAAGAAACCACATCGACACAACGAATCTCATGTCATTTTGCTCCTGTATAGGTATGAATAAATATGATCGTCGCGATCGAGTTGAGTGGAACAAATACATGCAAAAAGATCTCATTATGGCTTCATCTTTCTTCTTGTGTTCTTCTTTGCTCCTCACATTATACATACCTACACATTATCTTCAGACTCCAACGGAGACTCCAATGATGACTATGAAGGCATCACATGTCTTAGATCCGGTTCTGGTTGACCTACTTCCGGTTTTTGCATGCACGCCATGAATAAAAGAAGACAACGATGGCGATATCATGAGAAGAAGACTGAATTCGACCATGTTAAACAAGCAAGAGGAAAACAACAAATAACGATGGAAACGCATAACTCGATACAGAATTATTCGTAGTTGTTGTTGTTGTTGTTGTCATTGTCGTTGTTGTCGTTGCTGCCACACCATACAACAGTGGTTTTTGTTGCTATTGTTGTTTTTGTTGTTATTTTTGCTGCTCTAGAGCGTTATTTATTTTATAAACGCACACTTTACTCAATCTAAGACTATGCCAGCCAACGGTGTTCGACGTATACTCTAAAACGTGTACACGATAAATCTGTCATGGCGATGAAACAAACGAGAAATGCACGCAATTTCGATGTTATCAGGAAAAAAAATGTGTTGAATTCCTACCAGGCCTAATGAGACGAACTTGATTAGCATAATACAAAAAAAAAAAAAAAAATATTCGACAGGAAATTACAATGAGTGAAAAATGTCCAATCTTCATGGTATTATATTGTCTTGGTTCATTTTACGTCCACATTTTACCCATTTTTTTTTTTAATAGGGCACACTTTTCGTGTAGCATCCTAATAGAATTTCGATAAATGTACCCTGAGTAGACTCTGTAGTTCCAATTGAAATTCGTTTATTTATTTATACATCTACCTACACACTTAAAGCTTGGATTTCTACTTATGTGTAGGTATAATTCATAAAAAATAATCTGCTGCACTATGAGCTGGAGTAAACAAGAAAAACCAGGAAAAAAAAATTATAATAATAAAATAAAATAAAGTAAAAACGCTATAACTATATCTACATAATAATAATAAAAGACAAGTAAACTAAATGTGTGGTAATTACTAAGATTAAAAAAGTATTAACAAAATACTTATCTATAAGAAAAATAATCTATTATCTTGCCCCTAAGATCACCGTCACTACACTTTCTGATCTCCAAAGGTAAAGTATTCCATATCCTTGTAGCATAAATAAAAAATTGACGCTCAGTTACACGATAACTAAAACTTGGAACATTCAACGCCACAGTTCGACTGAACCGAGAGAACAATAACTTTTCAAATAGATAGCCAGGCACATCAAGATACTCTCTTAACGTGCATTCCAAGACGGATTTTATATATGGAGAAACATGGTTATATCGCCAAATTGAACGCGACAGTGAGTTTTCTCTGTGACAAGAAATCAAGCTGGCAAAAGAATTCACATCCGTGGGTTATCAAAGGAGCAATGACTTGTTTCACCAACATGAGCATTTTATTTCGAGGAATAATGAAAGAAGCAACAGAAAGCTTACGAATCATTGCGTATTTATTACACACAATACTGTTGACACGGGCAGACCACGTAAGTGTAGTGTTAAAAATGATGCCAAGATTCCTTGCCGACCTGCTGAATGGAATAGGAGTATCATGAACAATTTTTGTCCTATATAAGCTCGAAACTCTGCTAGGGAGTAAATCTTGCGAACTTAAGGTGTTATAAGAAGCCAGATTATTGTCTCACCGAGTTCCCAGGGAATTGCACTAGACTCATATAGCTCTAAAGTGGAGAATCCCATATCATGCTCGGAGAATAATTTAGTGTTGATATAGGAATAATGATTCCTATAATTTACTTATTACATAATCTCATATTGATGCTCAGAGCTTATACAAGTCTTTATATATACCCTATTGTAGAAATTTAGTGTTATAACGTTGTTGTAGGATTTCCTAAATTAGTCTACTTCACTTATATAGGAATTAAATATATCCGCATGTAATAACTTATTTGGGAACAAATTATCCTAGTTCCTAGTTGAGTCTACAAATTTATTATTCATGTGGAACTTATTATGCATGCGTGACTTAGAGTCCTATAGGAAGGTTTCACTTAACGCAAAAGATGGTATTATAAAATATTATCGAGGAACATATTTATTAATATTAAAATTATTTTTTCACATTGGTATATATTTGAATTTACCAACGATTTAAATTTTACTGTTAGTATTTATCACGCTAGATCGAAAAATAACAAAGCGCCTCAAAATGAATAAATAAATAGAATGTTTCATTAATGATGGTTAAAAACAGTTATGTTCATTAGGTTCTCCAAATAAATGGAACTAATGTGAATTTATCTAGTTTTCAATAAATTTACTAATATGTCATTATTTTCATATTTCTAAGCTAATTTATACCTAATTAAAAATGCATCTTTTTTTTATTACAAATATGGCCGTCCAAATAATCAGCAAACATGTCTACTGGGTAGGGGTACATAAGAAAGAGATGATATAGGACTTCAGTTCTCCCGTATGATGTGAATCAGAATTCCGATCGGCAAGCGTAGTGTGCTTTTAAAAGATTCTTGATAGTTGAAACAACAACTTGCAATAAGTTTTTGTGAACGTGCGTACAGTGGCATACGGTCATGATACAAAGATTAACAAGGTATGGCCGGAAAATCTGTCAATTGATTGCTTGCCTTCTTTGGCGACAAATGTCAGAAATGTCAGAAGTTTCTTTGCTTTCCCACTAGCACATAATTACTTTTCCCGAAGTGATTTAAACGAAGAAACTAATATTTTGTTAAATATTTTAATATATTCAAAACGTATTTCAGTCAATAAAATACGAAAAACTCAAAACAAATTCGCTGGAAATGACAGTAGGCACCTCATAACGTAGCAAAACAAAAAATTTCTCTCGAATCGGCCATACCTTGTTATCTTTGTATCATGGCATACGGTAATATTTTTAATTTAGAGCACTCAACTCGGTCTATCAGAATTGAGTTTAGTGCATAAAACCATATAGACGAAAGAAAAATTAAACAAAAATACAAGAAATCGAATAGCAAAAGCAGACGACAAATTTTGTGGATTTTTGCTATCATATTTCGTAGAATTTTGTTTGAATTTTCTTTCGTCGATTTGCTATTTTGGTTTTTTTTTAAATTATAGCTGCATTTTTTAGAAACATGCCATATAAAATTGTGAAGACAGTGGAAAACGGCGATACCATCCGCATGGGAAAAAGATGCTATTTGCACTGGCCTCCCGTAAAATGAGTTACGTTGCCGCAAAAACTATTAAACGATGTGATTTCCAACCGAGAGCGGGCTGGTCATGCAGGATATACAAGCTAAAAAGGCAAGGCATTGGGGCAATAATCGTTGGTGGAAGTTTGATGTATTGCAAGTCAACGGGCGTAGATGATGTTATTTTTAGAACATTTTTTCTTACTTTCCTATGAAATGTACCGGATTTTTAATTTTTTTTCCACTCATCCATTAAATTCGTTATTGTAATTCTAACTTCACTGTTCTTAAGCAACTGCGCACGTAAAGGAGGGTAATATATTAAACTTTTCCTCGGCGTTGTACTACCTGCGTGCCGCAACATGACATTTTAGCATCTCCTATGAGCTTTAGTATAGGAACACAATTTCCAGGTGATCCCCTTGATCCTATATAAAACTCCACAAAATACTGGTTGCTTGTATGAGTGTTGATATCGAAAACAAATTCTTACTGAAATTACTTATTCCTCGCAGTCTTATATAAGGGTTGATTTGAGATTGATTTTTGATATGGAGCTTGATATATGAACATACTTCCCAAAGGCTGTATTCCCACATTTAAATTCCCCAATACTGATATAGGAATATTATATAGGATTACAGTTCTCTGGGAATTATAGTCCCATATACTCTCGTTTATAGCACTTATATTCAAGTAGTAAATTCTTCATATAGGACTTATACTCCTTGGACTCATATAAAACAATAAATGTAGATATAACACTCTAGTTATTCCTTTAAGAATTACAAGATATATGTAAGAACTTAAATGTTGATCGAGATTTATATAGGAGCCATATAGGAAACATTCCAAATTTTTAGCACTTGAAGTCTTAACAATGTTCCTTGGAGCATCTAACATCACTTTAGGAAAGTGTGTGATGTCGAGATTATTTCTATACAAAATAATTGCCTTAGATTTTAAAGGATTTAAAACAAACTTATTCTGTAGAGCCCACAGAGATATTGATCCAAGGTCTTCATTTAGTCTACAGACCACGCGGTTTTGAAATATATAGCTGGCAATCATCAGTATACAATTTACAATTTAAAATGATTAAAGAAATTTTATTTATGAACACAGAAACTAGCAAAGACTTGAGGATTGACCCCTGCGGAACACCAGTATATACAGGCAAAAAGTCAGAGGAATACTCACCACAGCAGACCATTTGCTGGCCGTCATCTAAATATGACCAAATAAGCCTGCAAGGCACCACTAGAGAAATTAAACAATATTTTAAGCTTGTATATGAGTAGTGAGTGATTAACTTTATCAAAATTTAAAACAAAGAGAATAGTTATCATATCAGAATTAGATAAGCGAATGTCATCAGATATCTTTAGTAGGGCTGTCCTACAACTGTGTTTAGGTCTAAATCCAGATTGGGCCTTGAGTTATTTGAATCAATATTTTTAAGTATTTGCTGATGTATGAGCAGCTCAAAAATCATGGACAAGAAAGATAAAATGAGGATAGGTCGGTACTCCTAGGGATTCTGTTTAATATTCTGAGCGAAGGGGATGATCTTAGCCAGGGTATACAGACGTCAGTATTATGATGTTAAATATGTACGTCAGATTAGGTATAGAATAATGGGCAATAACAGTTTAATAAATTTGGAATGTATATTATTAAGACCAATAGTATTTGAGCCGATCATGAAAACGGCTTTAAAAACTTCCTCTTGGTCAACTTGTGTAAAAGAAAAACCATCATAAGATGAATCAAAGGCGAGAATTTCAAAATCATCCGAAGATACATCCGGCACTGTACCAAGATCATCAAGGTCAATATCTATATCTGGATTGATAGATCTATTGAGACCAAAGTTCTTAAGATTTCTCCACAATATCTTAGTAGGAAACTTGCTATTAAACTTGGAAGCAAAAAGCAAAGTAGCGTCTTTTCGAATATTTAAGATTTACAGCATTGCGCAAAACACGATAAGATTCACAGCACTCTGCTGTACGAAATCGGTTCCACTTTTCGTAAGCAATATCTGTCTGTAAGATTAATGTCCGAATCCGAGATGTAAACCAGGGGCAATTAGTGTCGGCATTATAGTGTGTCTTTAGTTCATAAACGGATGTTGTTCGTCAGAGATATTCCCCCTGGAGCTGAAATGCCTCACTGAAAAGAGAGCCGCAATCTATGGCATTGAAAACTCGATATGTGAATACATGGGATTCACTACTCCCACTAAGATCAATATCATAAGTTAAAAATATTAAATCATGCTTTGAGAATGCTGAAAATGATAGCTGATTTTAATACATCACCCGATTTTGGTCGGTTACAAGAAAAGGATCAAGTCAAGTGGAAGATTTGATGTGAAATGAGTAGGAAGAGATATAAACTATAAGACCCAATCATTTCATGAACAAGATTGCCGCTATTTGTGTCATATGTCAATATGTTGATAAGCATGACAAACAGCTACAAGAAAATTGTTAAGAGGACTAAATTCAGTTGAATGAGGTGGCCTTTACACAGAACGGAACAAGCATTTATCACTACCGGCAAATATTTCAACAAAAATATATTTTATTTCAGCACCAGGATTAGAAAGACAAACAATACGGCCATACGCAAAAAATTTCTCAAAAAGATAGCTACTCCTCCTCCATTAGTACGATTAAACTGATCATTGAGAAATAAACTGAATTAAAATGCGATCAATGGTAATTGAGGCAATATGACGAAAAAAATGGAAGGTAGAAGAAAGTAGAAAAAAAAAATTACAAATTTATGCAAATATTTTTTCTACAACTACTCGAGGGTCAAAAATAATAAATCAAGTAAAATGAAGCAGCTGAAGAAGATTGTGCAAAATACAAGGCTTTCCAATAGCAACTAGACTCCAAGTACGTAATCCTTGATTATAATGCCAATGGTACTATTTTTTGGCCCACAATTCAACTATACGTAGCTCTGGTGGTGTATCATTTTATGCCACTGAAAAATCAACCAAAGCTTTCATGGTATTGAACTAATCAAAACTTCATCATTTATGCAAAGATACCAAAAACTAATTTTTGTTAATAATTTATTTTTATTTTTTGTCAAAATCATTATTATACAAATTAAGGTATACAAAATTCCCTACAAAAACCTTCAGAATAATGTTTCTCTACTTAAAATTTTTTCGGCAATTGCTCAAAATTTATATTTTTTGAAATATTTGAATTCGCTATGATGTTTAATTATGAACATAAAATTTTGAGAGATTTTTCAAATATTACGTAAGCATAATTTCTTCTTTTCTTACTCCCCCTTGCCACCTTTCCTCCATGCTAACCCAACCACCAACCGCCGATCAACTAAAAATTGTTTAGCAATATGAATATTTTTGTAGTACAACAACTGCCTTTCGAACCTATAGGGACAAAATGTATACAGTGAAGGAAAAACTTGTCCCACTTATATTGAAAATTATTAGAGTATTCTAAAAATAATAACTTTCACTCGGAAATATAGCACATGTTTTCAGGTTAATATCTCTCAATTTTTTTTTTTTTTTTTGCAGTGGACGAAAGATCCCAAACACGGAGGCCACGGCGGCCGATTTTGCTATTCTGCTGGAGAAAAACCTTATACCAAAACCTTCCAGTTCTCTTGATGAAGTGGGTTTTTCAGATCATCCACAGATAGGAGGGCAGACCCTAGCGTATCCAGTCTGCACCGGGCAAAGGCCAGGTTGCCATATCAAGTCAAGGAATTATCGGCACATACCTTGTCGAGGATACCGTAGTCGCGCTCAGGCTATTAATGCCGATCGATATTGCCACGTGATCTGGACTTTTTTGGTTCCAGAAATGCAAAACTAGAATGCCCACAACTGCAACACATTTTTCCAGCAAGATGGAGCCACTTCCACGTCACAGATGACTCGTTACCTGCTATTCATGATTTATTCTTTGAAAAAATAACTAGTCACCGATGAGACATCCATTAACTGACCACCGAGGAGTCTAGATTTGATGCCAGCTGATTTTTTCCTATGGGGCTAATACAAAAAGTACAGTTTTCTACACATTACCACCTAACTTGATTGTTTTAAAGCAAAAAGAATCAGAGACGAAATCAGCGTATAATTCCAAGAAAGATGATCCAGTGAGTGTTTGAAAATGTCAGTTCCAGGCTAAATGAGTATATGAAGAAGCGGATAGTGCGCATTTACAAACGATTCTCGTTCATAAATAAAAATACAAAAACTCATCTTTGATTTTACAGTAATTAATTAACTAATTCTGGTGTCTTATTCTTAAGTATCAAAAAACAACGAAAAATATTATCTAATTATCTACAAAAAACAATTTATAAGTCATGCATTTCAAAATACGAATAATTTAATTATATACAATCAGTAACTAAGCAATTCAACAATAATATCTAATTCTAACTTTTCTCGCAGGTAATCATGGTGCTAGATTAATGTGACTCCTCTCATCTTTATAAGCTACATGATGATATTCACATGCGACGGCCTTGAGTTTACATTGCGAATTTTTGTGTTTTTATTTATTTCTCCGCCCTGGATATCTGTAGCTGTCATGCACGCCTAGGGATCTAGAATGGATTAATTTCTACGCAGAATATCATTCATGGACAGATAAGTTTTTTTTTCTCTTAATTTCTATTTGGTCTTTATTAATTTAATTTATTCTTTCTAACTTCTACTCTCTTTTCTTCACGTTACAGCAGCATCCGCAACTAGGAAAATTAGTACATCGACGCTGGAAAGCATAAACGTCATAACCTACCAAAATGTCGAAAATACGTTATATACACCATTTGAATCAGAAAAAAAAACTGCGTTGAATGGTCTGGTTCTCATATCTCTACGATGAAAACAAAATAATTTACGCCATTGAAAACACCTCTACTTTTTACAGTAACTTCAACTTGATTTGTCGCTTAAAGCAAATTAAGGTTTGCAAATTTTTAAGCGAGTTACATACAGCATCCGAAGTTTGAAGGTTGGAGAGGCTTACGCCATTTTTGCGGATCGTAAAATGGTGACTTCTGTATTAACTCTCGATATTGTTCAAAGTTACTACATTTTCAATGACTTGTTGTCTATGAAAAAATAGCGTGTAATGCATTTTGTTATTGGTTAGTTTTGCATGAAAGATACAGTTACTCTATTCTTTTCAACCTATAGATAACTCAGAATATGGTGTTAGTACGTTAGAAGAGTATTAAACAAAAACTTAATAGGAACTACAGCCTTTTATTTAAACTGCCAGTCTTGCTCTGTGCTAGTGTACATCAAAAGTTAGACTTTGTTTTAAACATAGAACTTGGATACAGCTCATATATATCATACAAATAAATAAGGTATATTTGATACAGCATTTAAGTTGCCATAAGTTCTTTAACATTCATTTCGCTCCATACATTACAACTATTCAGATACAGCATTCTTGAGGTCCATAAAACAAAGCACGGATTGCTGTAACTAGAAAAATTAATACTTATACTAACTTTAGCGTAATTCTACTTATTGCAAATTGTGGGTATAGTTTTTAAAAAAAATCTGTCCAAAAATAGAACTTCTATCACAAATAGTTTAGATGTTACGACTTTTTTTCTGATTTTGAAAAAGTTTTTGGGCTCTAGTGAAAAGTTTCATTTTGGTCGGTTACGACACTTACGCTTTTCAGCGTCGACATAACAAAATATTAATATGTTGGACTTGAAATAATATGATTGATTGCCTACCCTTTTCTTCATAAACTTTTAGATTATTATATCTAGACCTATTACTATATAATTTTGAACTGTTATAATAACAATTTATTCTCATTTATGCATTTGGAGTTACTTTGGTATCCTGAACATTGTTATTACTATAATACTGAACTGTTATAATAATTGAATCCATAACAAAAATTTTTTTTTTTTTCATTTAACATTTTTAATTTACTTGGAATCAAATATATTTTTTTACTTTTTTAAATTTTAAATGTTTAAGTAATTTTTAAGACGTTTTTCTTTTTATTTGTCAGTGGATTTTTTGTCTGTAAGATATCGTATGAACTTGATACATAAATATCACTTTTTGGCATATTATTCTGACGTTTATTCACAGCTAATTCATTTTCGATTATTTTGTGGTAATTCAAAATTCACTGTGGCAAAGTAAGATAAAATTTTTGGGTTGATTATGATCTTTTGTCGTATTTTAATGTTACGCGACGATTACACGAGTCAATAGAGCTGACCAACAGTCTTGATTTGGTCTGTCAAATTTACTGACAAAAAGCGATTTGCGTTCGATCAATTCACTAGTCAGTTTATAATAAAATGTCATTAAGCGGTGCAGACATTTCTCTTCTATACGCATATCTAACGATTTCTTCCTTAATCCGTTATTTCTCTATACAAAATAAAGATTTAAATGTAAATTAAACTCTTTTCAGTCATTTGCCACTCAAAAGAAAGAAGATTAGAAATATAAACACAAATTTCTACTAGCATCTACCTTTTATATTCAATTTCCGCCATCTTAATTTTAGATTTGACAGTTTATTGACTAGTCTGTACTGACTGATCAGAAATCTTGCCAGTACAGATTAGCCGGTGAAAAAGAATAGTCAGTAGAGGCTTACAAGAGCATGTGTACATGTCAGTTCTGCTGACTCGTGTAATCCCCGGGTTAGAATATACGACAAAATAAAATGAACTTTTCAACTACTTTTTCTGTGAATAATAGCTCAGCAAACCTTGTATTATGCAGAATGAACTGAAAATGACACTTTATATTACAAATTCAAAAATATTATTTGGAGTTTAAGCACTTGTATTGCTCTTTGTTTGTGTACAATATCCATTTACCATAGTTTATAAATTGTTGTCACAACCGCAATTGACTAATTCGTCGTACTTTTAGGCGTATATTTTGACGTTTATTCATTGCAAATTCATTTTAGTATATTTTGTGGTTGATGAAATATGGTGAATATAAAAGTATGAGAAATTTGAGGTTAAATGTCAAAATATATTACTTAAATATACGCCTAAGCTACGACAAATGATTAGAATCACCGCCCAGGATCTAAACTTTAAATAATGTTTCTTGCATACTGATATCCACTGTCATTCACAACTGTGTCTATGTATTTAAAATCTTTCTGCACATTTTTTTTTATATCAAAATATAAAATCTTATGGATATCTACCGTGAAAATAATTATTATAGGACATAGCGCCCTGAATGGGCGAATGGCCTCACAAAATCTATCCCACTTCAATTAAGAACTTCGATTATAGCCAATTTATGCATTTTTTTTTTTTCTAAACAGAAGACAAACACGCAGAGCATCATTAATTAGCATGTTAATAAAAATTCCCAAGATTCAGGTATATACCTACAACAACATATAACAGTTACCTACTAAAAATCATTTTAAGTGTTCAGATGAGATAAAATTTTTTTTATTAACTCCAAAAGAGCAACAAAAAAACTATTCTCAAAACTGTGTAAACGTCTTTTTTTGGCAGTTGAAACTGGGCTGGGTTGTTCGGATTTGGGTCAGCAGTTACATTACTTACGACGGCCGGCGGCGGCGCAGTATCATTCATTTTGCTTTCATTGAGAAAAATGGCCAAAAAATAATTCGCGCTGATATTGAGAATATTTTTTCTTTCTTTCTTTCTTTCTTTCTTTCATTATTTAAAAAATATGAATTTTCACAGTTTTTGCTGATTTCTCCGTTAGTTCGCTTGCTCCGCTTTAATTAGAAATTCCTTTTGTGAATAAAAGTTATTTAAAAAATTTTTTTCACTTTCTTGTTCATTTCATGTTTCACGCTCTAAATTGGGGCTACCTGTTAGAGGCTGTGAAGACTCTAAGCTGAGTATGTGATTGTAGTGATTCGTTCCTCCATGGTAAATGGATAGATAGCAAGAGAAGCGTAATTTTAATTATACATATTTTTTTTTCTTCTGTTGTTCACAGTTTAGTTTGCACAGAAATTAGTTATCTGTCAGTGATTTTTGTTTAATTAAATTGTTGTTTTTTTTTTCGAGTCTTTACTTAATTTTAATTATTTTAAATACTGCGATGGTTGGGATGAAACTATCATCATAATATAAGAGGATAGTTTGTTTCTAAAAGGGTGCACTATTCTGTATAATGGTCTCACAATTGATTACAATTTCCGGCATATATTCAACAATCAGCAATATTGCACATCTGAATTTCCATCTGCACATCCTGTTATTACACTAGCATTGAAGCTCTCATGTAATTCAAAATTCATCTTTTGACCTTCGCTGGTAATAATTATATCGAACAGGATTCAATCGTAATCGTTACGTGTAGATACGTAGATACTAGTGTATTTTTGTAACGACTATGATAAGTATGAAGCTCAATTCTTCTAAGTGGCAAACATTAGCGGAACGGTACAAATATTATTAGATTTTTTTTGGAGATTTTGAGTAGATTTAATTTACAGCTATCACAACAAAAATTTCTACCAGACTAGAATGGAATTTTATCCAGTGATAACGTGTGTAGACGAGTTCGGGTCTCATAATTTAACCTGTGGCTATTAAGATACAACAAAAACTTGAAGACATTTAAGAAGCGCAAGTAAACACAATTTCGTTATTTTAATTTTTTAAATATCCATTTCATGAACTTTAACTTATGGGATTATTACATACATATATAGTATGCCATATTTCCAGCCGTTATAATTTTTCGAATGGCACAGTAGCACTAATGAAGAGCTTCCTTTCTTGATAATGGTAAGTATTCTGATTCGCACCTGCGAAGTTCCACAGGGATCTATCCTAGGACCATTATGTTTCAGTATGTTCATTAATGGCTTACCTTCGGTCCAAATTTATCTTTCCGATCATATCCAATTTATCGAGGACTGGGTGGTCCGTATTAATTATGACTTGAATGAAATATTTAAGTAGTTATTAAATAACAATCTCAATCTTAACCCTTCCAAATCTCAGTCCATTTTCTTCTCTCATGATCCACTTGATTCTTTCTCTTTGCTACTTATCACAGTTATAAATCAAGGATCCATCAGTTGGTTGTTATTTTAAATTCTAAGATGAAAACCAGTCGCTAACAATATTTATGAACACGTATGTAAAATAATATTTATATTGAAAATTTACTCCAGAATAATTTTTAGAATTTACCGGCCGATAACAAAGTCAAAATTATGTTGTTATTTTAACTTAATCTTATCTTTATAAATTCAAGAGTTAAGTATCCTTAAATTACAGCCGTCATTATCAACTTTGACAAGCTTCACAAAATTTTCAGCTCTCGAGCTTATGTCTTTTGTGGTTGTGGAATAATGTTTCATTTTGATAGCCTCGATTTCCTTTTAAATTAATAATATTTTCTTAAGAGAATATGATATGAATTTATGAAGAACTTCTTGGATTACACACATAAAAAGGTCAAACAAAAGGATAGAATTTATTGTATGGATTATTTTGAAGTTTAGAAAAACATAATTTCTACTCAAAACTTATAGGCATAACAATTGATAGAGCATCTGCTCTGGTAGATTTGCAAAATGGATTGGTATTACTTTTTTCAAACAAAAAGAAAAAAAAACAAAAAATAGAAACCTTGGGTATTCAAACGAAACGCAAAGATACTATGTATTGCATCATATACCAGCAGTCCATAATTGGAAAAAATTGGTAATCATTAGCATTATGAAAAATGTAGTAAAAGCATTTAATTTCATAAGCACGTTTAAAGGTACTAATTCACTGCTAGCTCAATTTGTATATCAGGAAAACTCAAAATTATTATGTGATCTAACATTTTTAACCGATTTTTCCAAATTTATGAAGGAATTAAATCTCAAAAGGAAAACAAACGGAACCCTTGTAAAATCACACTGGTCGCCGTCCGTCTGTCTGTCACAGATGTTTTTCTCCAAAATGCCGTGACGTAAGAATTTGAAATTGTACATAATTAGGACTTCGTAAGACGTATATATTTCGAGAGTCAAAGATTATGTTTTTTTTTTAATTAGGAGGATGGTGGGGGGGGGGGGGGGGTAGTAGGCCTACCTCAAAAAGAACTTCTTTTGTATCGCGGACTCAAAAATTAAAATTTCAAAATTTTTTCTCTTTGCCCTTGGGCACCAATTCAACAATTGTCCCTCTATGATTGGATATATTAGATGAGATCAACTCTTCATTGATAAAGTTCTGGTACGGAATCCTGATCGCACTAGTCCGACTTGTTCTTAGCCGTTTCTTTTTTTTTTAATAAATACATGTAAAAAGTTTGTAATTCTTCTTTTTTAAAACTGTCACATATTTTCTTGTGACAATCCGTTTTTTCTCAAAAGAATTCTTGAATATTTTTTTTAATGCGGCACGCCTTTTATACCTAACAGGTTGTACACCACTGCTCTAGTCCATGGCAGGCCCGCTTTTAACTCTCGTGGCGCTATGGGCAAATTAAACAGGTGCGTCCGCCCCCATACCCATTAATTTTTGCAGGTTTTGGTTATCGTTGAAAAAACATACAACACTTACCACAATAGTTAGCACATCTCTCCAACACTTTACTTCTTTTTCATGTTGTGTTAGTACAATAGAATTGGCCTTTTTTTTTTAAAAATAAGCTTAAGGACATTTACACGATGATCATTTGATTGTTCGTGCAGCTTGGCTAACTTAAAAGAATGCTTCCAATTATTGAAACCTTCGGAAAAACAAACAGAACAGAAAATAAATTTACAGAAAGCCTGCGAGTGGTTTTAACATCTTTATAACAGGTTAGGTCTTGTTTAATATTAGATTTAACTACTTTTTGCACATGCACATCATTTTTCATGTTCCATGTAGCTAGGTCATCTAGACGAAAATCTAAGTTTTCGTCAATTTTGGTTTTTACAGTACCAATATTAGGCTCTTGTCCTGGAGGGATTGATTCTGCGCAAGGCAATATTATGTTATGGTCAATCACGCCAAATGAGGATGGTTTTGAAACATTTTCTTGTAAGTTGATGTCTGAGTCTGAAGTTGAACTACTTGAGGGATATACAAAAAAAAAAACAGGCTCAAAGGGTGACTCAATGTTACTCTAATGACATTTCCGAGGAAGATTTTGTACAAGAGTGTTTACATTTTAAATTTTTTATTAGGGAGTGTTATGCATATATAAAACAAAACAGCTTAGAAAGTAGCTATCCGGATTTACCTGACGCTGCTATTGACAAATTGCATAGCTGAGGGGGGCACAGTGTAGAAAGAGGTGATTACAGTAGTACACGCGCACCCTCTCAACAGCTCCAACGTCAAACTCTGTAATGGTGGCAACCTATTGACCAGTACAACCTCACTTTTGTCATCTGGTAATTAACTTGTTTCAGACCAATCTTCTCTTGCACCCCTTTTACGCCCAAAAACCCTTGCGCCCCTGGGCAAGTGCCTATTTTTTCCAGGTATAGAATAGGGCTTGGTCCATGGTGCGTGAAAATGCTGATCCTGCTCGCGACTCTTAAAATGTTCGAGAGATAGAGTCAGTCTTTTTAAGTGGCTCCCACTCTCGTCTCATCCAAACTAGAGCCGCTCACGACAGACCATTTTCGTACGGCGCTCTAGTCTATAGACTATTAAAAACATTTTTATATCCCAGGTGATCAAATTCAATTCAATTCAATTTAATTAAATACATGTCCGTCTGTCTGTCTGTCTGTCTGTCCACGGGCTTTTACAAACAAACAAACAAAAAAAAAACAAAAAATTAATTCAAGTTCGAAAATGGGAGAAATCGGGCGACTTCGTCGTACGGTTGTCATACAAAAATTTAATTTTACACTGCATATTTGGGCACTGCCTGAAAGTGCGTTGACAAGAGCTGAAATTTTTTCTCTTGTTATACCTACCCTGGATGATGAAATCTAAAGGGTATACTTAGTTTGTCATTCCGTTTTATAATGATTGTAGAACAAAATGAATTGGACACACATGCATAAAATTAAAAGTTATTTTTATTTTTTTTATGTCCATCCGTCTATCCTTACAATAACTCGAGAACGCGTCTACTTAGAGAACTGAAATTTTGCACACTACCTTTAACAAAAAAAGTCAGATGAAGTTCGAAAATGGGACCAATCGGGAAACTCATTCGTAGCGTTGCCATACAAAAATTTTGTTTTTCACTATATATTTGGGCATTGCCTGAGAACGCATCTATGTAGAAATCTAAAATGTGGTATACATTATATTTTCATAGCAATAGTAAATAAAATTTTAAAAATTTGATAAATCAGGCAACCGCTTCTTGGTGTTGCTATGTAAAACTTTGGTTTTTCACTATATACTTGGAAATTGCCTGAGAACGCGTCGATGTAGATAGCTGAGATTTTGTTCACGGCATTTTTATAAAAATTGAAAATACAGGTTCAAAAATGCGCCAAACCGGGCAATCCTGTCTTGGTGTTGCCATACAAAACTTTTGGTTTTTCACTATATAATTGGACACTGTCTGAAAACGCGTCAATGTAGAGATCTGAAATATTATATACGGCAGCGTTCTCGTAAAAATATTTAAAAAAATCAGAGAAATGAACTAAATCGCGTAACGCCTTCTTCGTGTTGCCATACAAAACTTTTGGTTTTCACTTTATTTAAAAAATTATTGATAACTTTTTCTCTTGCTTTATTTATTTTGCAGTTTATCTCATGTCTTTCGTAGATACCATTTTAAGCAGCTAGCAACAAGCAAATTAAAAATAAAAACAACAATTTTGAATTCCCCTTAACTTCAGTTCACCTTTGCGTATATACATACATCTATTTTACCCCTTTTATGTCTTTTTATAAGTTCATTAAAATCGCATTATCATTTAAAATTTAACCCAAAAATCTTTAAGATATCAAAATTATATAGTCCCAAGCCCGTTCATACCAACTCAGAAAATATAATCATCGATAATTCGATACTCGCACCATAATCAATATTCAGCGATGATAATTGGAACCTGCGATATACATAGTTTTCTCCTTTTTTGGATTTCCCACCCAAGGGAAAAAAGGTTGTTGAATACCGAAGCCCTTATCAGGTATTCCATGCTTTCTGGTATTTAGACCGGCCGAATTAAATCGCCGAATAATCACCGTTCCTAAAAAAAAAATCGAAGTATGAATACGTGTGCAAGACCGTATCATGCCAACATACATTATTCTGCATGCACTTGAAATTCTTGGACCTGTTTCTGTGTCACGCATTTTATGCTCTCATGTTGGTTGTATTGGAGGTATGGAACGATCGAGCGAGTGGCTGGGATGGTGCGGCGCGGTGACTTTTAGCACGTTCATGTTGGATCATTGTAATTTTTCGGCTAAACATGTACTTAGCATGCTGAGGCTGAACTCGACTTTGTTATGGTGTGCAGTAACCAGCGAAATTTAATTACTGCGCGAACATTTTAAGACACCGGGCAGGCCAGCAAGAAGCAGCAGGTCTTATGGTTATGGATATACATAGGTCGGTCGATGGTGCCGAAATATATTAAGCACTTGACTTGCACCGGTTTTTATAAAGTCACGTCAGATTGTACTACCACAACGACGGACGACGGGTAAGCAATGGCCCAGATCTAGAAAATTTTGTGGACGCGTCTAGTCATCATTACCATCATCATAACCGTTTCTTTTTTCGGTAAATATAAGGCGTCGTTACAGAAATTATTTAGAGCATGATTTTTTTTTTTTTTTTGTAAGAAGAAATTTATTAGCCAAGGGTGAGAACTTTTGATTGATTAAAATCGATACAGTCAGTGGAAGTGGACAGACAGATAGACAGACACAAGTGTACTCTACTGAGATGGAGAGTTTACTTCTTACTTAAAAAGATGTCAACAATTCTTGGTTAAAATTTGGAAATGAACTTTTTTGTTCTTTAGTTAAAATTAAAAAAAAAACCTTCCAGTTCAATTTTTGTGTGGTTGAGTAGTTCACTATACAAAATATTTTTTGATTTACTTTCTTTTAAAATTTCGCGTACCTACCTACCTGCCTACCTAAATTAAAAAAGAACAAAATTATGTTATTTTTTCTGCGTTCAAAAATATCGGTTGATTAGTCAAATTGATGCACATACTCGTATGTGGCTAGTACGTCAAAATATGTTCCTAATTTTACCGTAGCTAAACTCGAACCTGAACTCCTGAAATTGTAAAATATTTCGAAGTTTCGAGTTTTACAAATGCTAATTTGTTTTTTTTTTTGTATTCTACAAGGTCCAGAAAACATTATTAATGAAAACGTTCAATAATTTCGAATTTATATTCATGCACTAATTAGATTGGAAAAAATAACCGCTATTAAATCGCTAGCTAATGGTAAAATAGAATAAATAGATATGCATATATAATCTTTTTATATTGCTGATGGTGGATTTAATTGTAAACCAATTTTTGACATACATACATATAAGCGCCAGTTCAGTTCATCGAATTGGAATTCTCTGTCATTAATACCAGTAGTAACCTAAGCTTTTTCTTAGTTGACCTTGACAGAGATCAAATAAGGCCGTCTTTAGTCTAGTAGGGCACATGACACTTTAGGAAATGGGACACTCTAACAGAAATTATCTTCTACACTACTTTGGGTTATCAACACAACATGGGAAACACATCGATTTTTGGATCACAGTAGAATACTCTGATTTTCAGTTCCTTAAAAAAAGTTAAGGTAATTTGGCGCTATGGGTAATCCCCGTCAGAGAAGTCTCGATAGTAGGTTGGTTTACTTGTTTTATAAGCGAATGATTTAGGGGAATAATCTTAACCAGGCATAGTTGACACTTGACAGTATTATGTTAACATGAACTAAAAGTATACACATTTTCTTTGATTATCAAGTTACTAAGTTTGGCTACTCAAAGTAAACCACGAAAAAAGCCGGTAAATTTAAAAAATACTGGAGAACACTGATACTATCAACGATAATGACATTCTTATAAATATATGTTACTATATATGAAAATTTGCTGTCGTGTATAGAATTTTTAATCAATCCCATAGTCTACTTTCAGCATCCAAAGTCTAACAGCTAATCTAACTTGTAATGGGTCATCTGTTGGTCTAGCAGAAACTAGGGGCGGCATAGATATCAGGGCTCAGGCTCCAGCCCAGCGGGCCCATGTATAAGATGTCACTGTACTCAAAGCAACCATAAATTATTTATCTTTTTGTATAGTCATCGCATGAATTAAAACATTTTTGGTCGTTGGCTTTGAATTTAAATAGACTGTATTTTGTTTTATATAAGTGGCGACATCTTTTGGCATTCCAAGTCATTATTATTTTTCAAGTTTTAAATACTTCTGAATGGGTTGCAATAAATAACCGTCAATTTTTTTACAAATTTCTTCCTATGTCGTGGTCAATCTGACAAGATCTGCGATAGACTTTATACTCCCTTATCTCTTAGTCCTTGTATATACAGCAGGGTGGTCCGCTGCTCTCCTCCATATATATAAAAATAATTTATCAATGTCTGTGAAGGTTACGTTCATTCTATGCAGATAAGGTCCAAATTTACTTGGATGGACCAATAGATTTAGTTGTTTGGGTCAATGATGACTTGAATAGATAACCAAATTGATCAAATACAAATCCAAATAAGTCGACTAGTATGCTGATCTACAATATCTACCACTGAACATAATTGATAATATCCTCATTCCTATGTTACTTCTGCTCAGAGTCTGGACATTGTGCTCTATGGGAAATTAGATTAATTGTTGTAATCATGTTTCCAATTCCATTGGGATTATGTATGCCTACGTGAGACAGCTGAGATTATCCACCAACTTTTTTCCAGTCACATGTGCTTGAAACTAATCAAAGCCTTAATATTATCGCCACTTTATCTTTAAGAGCTTAGTTTACCCTAAATTTGATCCACAGCTCTTCTCATTTTCTCTATAAGTACAATGAATCTTTCCTTGGATGGTCTTTAGAAATGCATCTTATGCATAGAAGGTTAAAATTTTTATATAATCTAATCTACGTTAGCCCTTATCCTGTATTCAAAGAATCTAACATACAACGTGTTTATGGGTCAAATCAACCCAATAGAATTTTATTCGTTATTAATACATTTATCAAATTTTATAGTTACATTAGAATGTTTTTTTTTTTGTCATATAAATGCACTATATTGATTGCATCTGTTGGAGCATTTCGTACTATTGGCCAATTGGAGGCAAAGGTAACAGCGCGATCGTTTCAGCCTCTCCGGTGGATCCTCCCTCGAAATGCAACCTTGCGCAGATTTCATTACTAACTTCGCTTCGGATGTTCTTGGGCATGATTTTCGACACTTTATCTCTTGATTGATTAGGGAAAATCCTAGTTCTTCCAAGAAAAGTCTTCTCTTCAATCGTTTATTTGATTTATGCTTCTGCTGCTAAGGATTCCCTGATTATTGGCGCTATCGCCTCGGACATTAAGTGTTTCACGTCTGGAAACTTAACATTTCTTCTTCTCCTTACGTGGCGCCTTCTGTGAATGTGCTATCTACTCAGCCGCCTTCCTCCAAGCCTCGTCGCAAGCAACAGTCGCGCCGGAGGAAGCGATCTAATTTGCACCTGCCCGCTGCTACTCCCAGTACGAGTGCCTCAGATGTTATGGCCGTAGGTAACGCTGGGAGTCAAAGCTCTGATAACATCATTCTAAGACCTGTATCTGTATCCGGGGTATTGAATGATACTTCATCTATGTCGACTCTAGGTAATGGTATTGTTGTCCCTTTGAGAACAGTACCAAAACCTTCGAGTGTTTGCGGCACCCGTTTCTCTCCAAAAACGTGATGTGCGGACATATTGAAGTATCTTAAGTCCAAAAATATCGCAACTGATGGCATTTCTTGTCGTAAGATTAGTAAAAGTTCTTAACCCGTTGCATCCTTTGTTTTAACCGTCTCAGAAGATGTGCGGGACAAGTTATTGGATCCCACATTTTGGCCCTCTGGCACGTTTACTAAATTGCTTGTTCCTTCCCGGCGCCAACCTAGAAATTCATCCAAAATAAGCAACGATACTCCAAAAACTCAAATCACTCTCCCTTTACTATCAAAACGTAAGGGGAATTCGTACTAAAACCACGCAAATATTCAAAGCCTCTGCTGCGACTTGTTTCGACATAGTTGCTTTCACTGAAACTTGGCTGTATCACGGTTTTCGCGATGCTGAAATTTTTAACAATTCATATAAATTTTTTAGAAGAGATAGACATACTGAGTCTGTAGCTCGAGGTGGCGGCGTACCAATTTTTATGTCGATAAAATAAAACTAAAGCGCGAATGACATAGCACCCACCCGTTTAATTCCGTCACGTTAAACTGTCAAATTTGAGCTTACCTAATGCTGTGCAATTGCTCTCATTGTAAGAAACGGATTGAAGCGGGACGAAGAAGTTGAGCCAATTTCAATTTCGACGGAAGACATAACCTCCAAAATTCGGCAATTGTTTGTTTACAATTGCGGACTGCGATGCTAATTAATCGAATTTAAATTAAATAACTTATAATTTAAAAATAAAATGAAATATAAATATAAAATGGATAATATCCGTGACCATATTCAATGGTTTCACCCACCACCTTCTCCTCGTACCACTCCACAACTTTTTATATTCAATGTAGAGATTATAAAGATTTCTAAACATATCAAATATTTTAAATAAATCCTCCATTTATATGATAACTTTTCACAGACTTGTTTAAAAACAAAGTCAAGATAACAGTCAAATAACGTGACGGCCCATGGTGTTGCAACGGAACGGATGCTATGTAATCAGCACTTTGGACACTCCTTTTCGGTAACTGAAAAATTTAATTCGATACCTCTTAATTTACGCGACTCACAAGATATACTGCACCATCATCATCTCTTTGGAATCAAACTCCACCAAGAGTATACGTCACAAATTCAATTTAACTCACTTTTAAAAAGTTTATACAGGTAGGATATCCGTATCGTCTTATAAATATGTGTATAGGATACAGAACAACTTTTACAGCAAAAACTAGGAAAAAGTGTAGAATTGGCCTAAGACCAATTATTACGATACCCTTTATGAATATGCATATGTAATTTAGTATGGTCAGGACTCCATCAAACATCGACCTTAGAAAATAAACAAATAAGTACGAAATTACATGCGAAGAAAGATCATTGCATGTAAATTTACGCTGAGATTGCCATGTGACGAGCTTTTTTCTCCGCAAAGGAACAGATTAACTCACTCCACAGACTGCATTATCTCTGACTCTATGTGCAGCGCAGAGAAAACCTGATCTCCACTGTGATGGATCTTATATAGTTCTTTACAAGTTTTAGCGCTGAAAACGACCATTCTTCCGAGCAGTTTGACCCTGGTGTACACAACCACATCCGGACCACTATTTCGACATTTGGATAAATGTTCAAAAATGCTTTTTACCGAATGTACTTGTATAACTCCAGGGCCGATATTTGTTTCACCGCAGCTCGCAGGTGCAGACACTCGTTTTCCAAAATGGCGTCTAAATTATCTAGGTAGAAGGATTTCAAATTTTGTGCGCCCTCGCGGATATCTTGAGATTCCAAGCTATGTAGGCAAAACCACGTCTTTGTAGTTCTACAATCATTCTGTTGATAATGACGTTGAAAATGATAGTTCTACATCCGTCCCTGCCGGACAGTGCGACTTCGATCTCGTTTCCTTTTACTTCATCAATTGAGAATTGTCCATCCTGTTCTGCCTAAGGTATATCCGCCCCTATATGCAGGATCAAAGAAGTGATTTATTTTTTAATGTCCAGTATCGTATGCTCTCTATGTATACCTATTCCCTTGTAGGGAAGCCCCGCCAGGAGTTCCCTACAAGGTTGGAACCCTAGGCAACTGCCAAATTTACCTAGGTAGAAGTTCGCCGTTGTTTTTAGAACGGTTCGTTGAACAAATTTCATAGGACATAATACTCTAGAGAACTTTTCAGTTTAATAAAAACTAGGACTGATCGTTTTCACAGTATACGTGAAAACATCAATTTTTTATGACAACACCAAGAACAGGTTACCCGTTTTACTCCGTTTTTTAAATTTTATTTGTTATTACTATGAAAACACCATGTACCAAATTGCAGCGCTATATGTCGACGCGTTCTCAGGCAGTATACAAATAAATAATGGAAACCGAAATATTTGTATGGCAACCCCAAGAAGGAGTTGCCAGACTTGTCCCATTTTCGAACTTAAATCTGTATTGTTTTTAAACGCTGTGTGAAAATTTTAGAACTCTAAATAAATGCGTTCTCGAGAAAATATTCATTGATAAATACGTATATGTTTGTAGGGAATATCCAACAACCGAAATGATGTAAGCAGAAACATTAGAGTATCTATGAATTCAACTTAGCATCATAAACCTCACACCCATATGTTATGGTGGTGTGTAAATAGAAGAAACATAGAGCAAGCGAAGAGTTCTATATGTTGTCCTAACAGTTGTGGTCTGAATAAGATTACTCCATATCACACTTTTAATAAAACTAACTCCAAGATTCTTAGCATTATCGTGGTATTTAAAGGGATATTAATCGAGTGTAACTGAGGTCAAATATGAAGTGAATAAAGGAAATTTGTATATTACAATGGAATTACTTTTGGATGGATTAAGTAATCATTTATCATTTCTGGACCATTCAGATACAGATGAGAAGCGAGCATTGAATTTATCAATCTCATCCTCAATAAGCTCCAGCGGCCTGGAAACATAAAGTTGATGATCATCGGCATATAAATGAAACTAACAATATTTTATTACCTAAGCATTCGGCAAATCTTTGATTCGAGAAAATTTATGGACCCAAGATTGAACCTTTTGGTGCACCACAATTTATCGATAGGAATGGAGAAGACAAATTATTGCATACCAAATTTACATTAGATCGTAAAAGTAAGATGCAACAAGCTTACGCGCGGGGCTAGAAAACCCAAATTTATTTTTCAGTTTACTTATTAACGAAATGTGATCAATTTTGCCAAAATATTTTGAAAATTCCAAGAGTACTAGTGTGACAACTCTATCATTATTAATATTGCTCTGCGAATATCTTCCTAACCTTTAACTTTAAGTAGAGCAGTACTACAACTATAACCAAATCTAAAGCGAGACTGAAAAGAATTTAATAAACTTTTATCGCCTTGGTACTTGGAAATTTTTCTACACAGCAGCCTCTCAAATACCCTGGAAAAAAAAAGTAATAATAAAAAAGAATATAGTTAGGTCTCTAGTGAAGAGCTCCTGAGGTAGATTTCTTTACGGGAATAATCTTAGCCCTTTTCCTTTCAAAAGGAATTAGTGAGATTAATAAATTATTATTAAAGATATTGGTGAGTGAGTGAATAATAGCATGGAGAGCCAGCTTAACATATTTACGTTTTATTATTGAAAACATATCGTTTTTTCAAAAGAAAAGTTACTCTTTGAGGTTATGTTTAAGAAAGGCATAGTTTTAAAATCGGTAGTTAAAACAGCGAATTCGGCTTCTACGGATCGGTTTCAATTTTATTATGCTTTAAGGATCCAATGCCAGTCGCTTTCAGGTTATTGTGTACAGTTTCTTAGTTGCTTAGATTAATATTAAATTTACTATTATGATAACAAATCTTCGATGCAAAAAAGTTGCGATAATTATAGGATGTACGAAAACGCTTCCATCTCATATGCATTGTCCCTTTGATTAATTAAATTTTTTAATTTATAATTGGATTATAGTAAATCAAGGACAATTTAAAAAAAAATTCCAATTCGTTAATATGCAAAACTTCCCAAAAGGTTTGAAGCTTTACCTCCATGCCGCTCTGTCCTGATAATCTTTCAAATGTGCTTTTGATTGGAATAATCGCAACCACTTTTCTGCATTAAATATCACTCATCATCACCAGGAAAAGTAAGTTAAACTGCTTAAATCGGTTCATTAGGTTTTTCTTTTTTTCGGTGAGCACATCTCAGTTGACTGAGAAAAAAAATTATCTTCATAAAAACTCTCAACTCACTGTCACTGACAAAGCCAACAATGAACATCGCTAAAAACCAACGAACGATGATTCTCTTCTCAGGTCGATAAAGCCACCTTGTGGTGATTAATCCTAATTCCGTGTTGACCCACTTTGAAAGTGGCACAGAATCAGTGAAGAAAAAAAAAAAGTTCCAAAACAGTTTTTGTTGACGTCACGCATGAAAGCCTACCTTCGGTTGTATAGGTAAGGTGGGATAGATGTAATCAAGATTCGTCGAAGAACTTTCGTTTATGCTACATAGTACGTCCGTCCGTCCATTGCGTAATTCCGACGACTGAAAATAACAGTATTTTCCATAATCAAGTCAAATACATTTTCAGCTACTGAGCGTAATCGCCAGATATGTGATGCGTCCGATGACAACGGTACCTTTGGCAATAATCAAACCAGGTGATTCAAGTGATTTACTCATAATTTTATCGATGGAATTTCTTCTCCCTTTCATTTCTTAGGCATCGTAGCAAGAAATGCGATGATAGTAGCTACTCTGATGAGTACCGCGTAATCTTGGGTGAATCCAAATGAGAATGGAATAATGCGCACTGCGCAGTGCGCTTGATCACGTAAAAATTTCGATCGCAGCTTGATTGCAGTTGATCGTTGCAGTTTCGCGGTCAACACTAAGCTCCTGTTCCAGACTTATGAGATAAGTAGTTGCAAACAGAAAATAGTACATGGTAGGCTGCACACTTTTGTGGAGCGGAAGGGGGGGGGGGGGGGGGGGTGCGGATCAGGTATCATTCTCCAATGATCACAATTGGAGTCAGCCGAAAATAAATATTCTCAGTTATCTATGTATTGGCATATCTTTATTATCCTCAACATATACTGCTGCTACTACTACTCTACTACTGATATGAACTGACCCAATAATACCGCGCTGCCCACAAAAGAACTATATTCAGAACACCCTCATATCCCGCATAGTCCGCCGTTTTTGTAAGAATTTTAAATGAATAACCGCATCAGGCACAGGCAAAGTGGGTTTCGTGATGATCTTTCGTTTTTGTTTTTATTATGCGCATGTGCTTTTCCATTTAAAAATTTTGACAAAGCTGGTTCTGTGCCGAATTAAAAGCTTCAACGGAAAAGGGTCAACTGAATTTATTATTAGGTTGGCACTAAAGTGACTTTTTTTTACATCTTGTTTGCATATTAACACTTTTCTGGATAAGCCTGAGTAAGTCTGATGTGGGTCATGTTAATTTTGAATGCTTTTAAGAGTGCTGTCAAGAATTTTGACATTTCCTTATTTGATAAGAGTTTCATGGTTAGCATGTAGAACTTTTTTCTTGAAGAGTAATTATGCAAGTCCGATATAGAGTACATTTTTTTTATTTTTTCTGTGGAATGAATTGAAAGAAAAGAATGTTGATCAGGTGGTACAAGAATATTGGGAATAGAAATTATTAATTAAACAGAAAAGATTAAAAATTTGACAGTTGTGTAGAATGCAAAACGTAAACAATTTAATTTTGAAGAATATAGCAAACAATCAAATATTAATTCCTCTAATATCCAAAGCTTGGGAAGTGTTTTTCGATAACGGTAGTGACAGTGATGAATACACAAGCGATCGTAGATATTTACCTAAAAAATTTGGATTTTTGGGGAAGACAGTGCCGCGATGTGATGATAATCATTTCAAAGAACACTTTTGTCTTTGGTTAACAAACTTTGAGGAACTACTAAAATTCCTTCATGGAACTAGTACCCACAATAAGGATTTGAGGCTAGGTCGACCACCAGTAGACTTTGAAACGAAAATGCTAAGTAATAGCTTTATACTTCAAGTATATATAATATAATGTATCTATTATTTAAAAATTGTTAAGTAATGGTAAAATATTGATAACCAGATAAATGGCAGATAGATTTGGAGTATCTGTCAGAACTTGTCGGAATGCTGTACATATTATCTGTAAAAATATTTTTCAATTAATTAAAGAATATAAGATCATAGCATGGCCTGATGAAAGTAGGGCCGAACAGATTACTACAAACAAAAGACAGGTTTTCCAGGTAAAAACTAACTACAAATATTTAATTTTAAGCCAACATAATTTGGTTTTCAGGTATTATTGGGTGTATAACCTATATTCTTATACCAGCACCAAAAGAACATTCAAATTCCTACATAAATCGGAACAACTTTCACTCGGTACTTCTGCTAGTGGTATGCGATGAAAAAATCATGTTTACAGATTTTTATACCGAAAAAGTTGGATCAATATGTGATTCTTGTATGTTTCGGAAGTCTAATCTCTATAAAATAATATTCAACGGTTCGTTATTTCTAGGGATTTCTACAATATATTTTTATCTATATATGGATACATACAGGGTGTTTCCCACTAGGAGCTCAATAGAGCAGGAGGTGATACTATATACCTAGACGAACCAAAAATTGTATGGCGGGTGGGCAATATCAACCGTTTATGAGTTACAGGGTGATTAAGAAAAACAGCTAGTTTATCACAAAACACCCTGTATCTTAAATACTACAGAGCGTACGGTCACAATTAAGAGCTAATTGTATGCAGAACTTCATGGCCTTTCCAACGACTGGGCAACCAGTCTCATACCCCTCTCCCAACAAGATTTATGGTTGTCTATCTTAAAAAAATTTGGATTTTCTTACCATTTTTTTTTTAATTTAGCTTCTATTATTTTTTGCAAAACGGTCATTAACATAACTTTTTTTCTATAAAGACTGTAAATTGTGGGCTATTCTCTTTAAGTTAATCTATTACACCCGTGAAACAGTTATTAACACATAACCTATTCAGGTCTCACCGAAATTAGACGATATTTTTTAAAATGACGTTCTAAGGGAACAAATACCGTTCAGAATAGGTTTGAAAATAGGTTTGAGAATAGGTTTAGAGCTAAGAACCCTTAAAAGGCTTCAGGTAGCACATTGGATGTAATAGGTCACATTAACGAGAAGTGTCTATAGTTTACAGTTTTTATAAAAAAAAAGTTATGTTAACGACCTTTTTGCAAAAATAATAGAGGTTAATTAAAAAAAAAAGGTAAGAAAATCCGAAATTTTTAAGATAGACAACCATAATCCTTGATGGAGTATGGGGCTGATTAAGCAGTCGTTTGAAAGGCATACAATTACCGCTGAACTGTGACCGCACGCACCGTAGTATTTAAGATACAGGGTGTTTTCTGAAAAACTAGAATTTTTTTTTCTTAATCACCCTGTAACTCCTAAACATTACTGTAATTGATTCATAAAAACTAAATTGTATTTCGTACTTTCAAATATATTTATTTTAATAGCAAAAATATGGTCTTCTTTTATTCTCTATTATCGTATATTAACATAAACGACCTTTTCGTCGCATCTAACTACAAACATAACAGCCTCCATGGCGTAATATAAAAAATCACTTGATTTTAATAAAATTTTTATACATAAATAAATATTTATATTAATCTCTTGTGATGTTCTTGACAAGAGTCTCAAAACAGAATTTAATACTTGTCTGTCGAAGCCGTTTTGCGATGGCAGTTTCAGCGTCATCACCTTTCCTTCGTAATCTTGAACTGACCTATCTTGATTAATCACTACAGCTCTGGAGCAAGTGGCAGGTAGATCTACTCAGGGTGTTTAGAAAGGACGCAGTCAAGAGCATCGAAGTTCTCCCAACTTTTGCTATTAATGCCGTTTGTACTATTGTGGTCTTTTTTTTTCTTTTTACATAGTTTTCCATCATTTCTATTTGCCATTGCATTGCTCATCAAATGAACGGGTTCACTCTTATAGTCCGCATTTCAGTTGCTCCAATACTTTGTTTTTTTTTTTTTTTATACGTCTCCAATCGCGTGATACTTTCTTCATAGATAATAATTAAACATTTAATATTTCCTGTAGATCATCTAATAGAATTTTCAGGTCCAGAAAATAAAATATCTTGTTTAAATTAAATAATTAAAACAATTATTTTCATACCTCCAGAGAGAAAAATTTCTTTTTGACCAGAATATTAGACAAAGAATCTTGGCAAGCCGCAAAGGTAGCAAAGGTTTCTGGTCCCTGGTCAAAACCATCTGGAATAACTTCACCAGTTCCTTTATACCTTTCCTACTTAATAATGGTGAAGTGATTGTTGACTCGCTGGATAAAGCTAATATTTTAGCTGCTAGATTCGCTTCAAATTCTTGTCTTCCACCCACTTCACAAACACCTGTTTTGCATCGCCCGTGTGAATGTGTACAAGAGCCAATACACGTTCGTACGAGGGATGTGTTCAGGATCCTTAAGGGGATCAACGTCTCCAAAGCCGCAGGTCCTGATGGTTTTCCGCCCCTGTTAAGTAAAAGCTGTGCCTCATCCTTGGCTAAACCTCTGCGCAAACTATTCTACTTATCTTATTCGACAGGAAAATTCCCAACTGCTTGGAAACTAGGTCACGTTCAGCCTATTCCCAAGAAAGGAGAGGGTAGCGATCCCTCAAATTATCGACCAGTTGCGATCACTTCGATTCTTTTAAAGGTTTTTGAATCTATCATTAACTCAAAATTAATGATTATTTTGCATCTCCCGTGTGGATGTGTACAAGATTCAATACATATCCGTAAGTGAGATGTGTTCAAGTCCTTAAGGGAACCAAAACCGCAGGAACTGATAATTAAAAGCTGCGCCTCATCTTTGACTTAAACTCTGCGCAAACTTGTCTTATTCAATAGGAAAATTTCCACCTGCTTGGAAACTAGCCGTTGTTTAGCCACTCCCAAGAAAGTGGTAGCGATACCTCAAATTATAGACCAATTGCGATCACTTCGATTCTTTCGAAGGTTTTTGAATCTATCATTAACACTCCAAATTAATAAAGTATCTAGAAACCAATCAACTCATAAATGATCGGCAATATGTCTTCCGAGCTAGACGCTCATCTGGCGATTTTCTGACTTTCTGTAGTCTTCACAAATTTAGTGAGTCCAAAGTCTTTGCCCTAAGATATTTAAAAGCCTTTGGTAAGGTCTGGAATTCCGCACTCTTAGCTAAACTTAAAGCACTTGGTCTGTCCCCTTATTTTCTGTTATGGATTGAAAGTTTTTTATCTGGTCGCCTAATACGAATAGTTTTAGATGGCGTTACATTTGAACCTCAGCCTATACATGCCGATATGCCCCAGGAATCTACATCTCTTCGGCTCTTTTCTTAATTTTCCAAGCCATAGTTTTGCCAATGACAGTACCCTTGATTTTGGTTCCATCTGGACAATATCCTTACTTGGGGCAAAACGAATCACGTCGAATTCAATGCATCTAAGACCCATCTCTTTAAAACAAGATTATCAGTTAATTACTCTCTCGTTTCTTTTGATGGAGCATTAGTTTTCGATTCACTGTCACTAGCATTCTTGGCATTAATATTTGGTACAATTCAGTAGGACACTGGGTGGGAGTAATAGAGAGGCAGCATCCCGGAAGCGGTGCGAAACAGAATTCTTTCGCAGAACTAAAATATATCTGAAGAAATTTTTTAAAGGATCCACGTTTTCCCGACAAAATGGCTGAGATGATCTTTGAATTTTTAGTTAATTATACTATCGCCGGTTTGCGTTTCTCTCGGAAACCAAGCAGTCCTTTTGGAAAATATCGTATATTTATAAGCTGGACATATTTTCTCTGTTACCAAAAAAGCATCGAAATGTCCTGAATTTCTGAAAAGGTGGTAGCAATAAAAATCTAGTTTTCCTCTACAAGTCCAATATCACATCTAAACTGGAATACAGTTATCACATTTGGAACAGAGCTGGTCATACAGCCTTAGCTTCATTGGAATTATTCAAAAGAGAGCCTTCAATCTCATTGGCGACTTGGCAATAACTTGTTATATCGACTCACTCGAGCACCGCTGCAATGTTGACTACCTTTCCCTCCTTTATGGCTACATGTATGGTCAATACATGCGCGCAATACTCATGCTGCAGGCAATGCACAATCTTTCACCTTTCAAAATACTTTCGGCCTTACAGTAAAATTCCGTGAGACTTTTATTATCCTGAACTCTGAGGACGTGGAACAGTCTACCATCAGCTTCTGTTTTCCCTCGGGTTTACAATCTGCAAAGGTTTCAGAGTGACATACATTAGCACCTCCTCCACTTTCCTCATGTTCCCTAATACTTTGCCTATCTCCTTCCTGCCATGACGTACTTTGCATCCTAAGGAATATTTTTATTCTAAATAAATTCGTTATTTGCAAATTGCAAAAATTTGCGTGACTAGTTAGTAGAGGGTCACAAATTTATATTCTGATTGGGTAGGACATACGCAGGACTATGTAAAATTTGCAAAAACTTTTGTATTATTTGTACTACTATAGAAAGTACAAAATTCTAATTGTTGATCATTTTGGATCTTGTCTGAGGTTGCTACCTTCACAGATTTTGACCAACAACGATTTGAACGTTTCCAACCCAATTTCGGAACTTTTGTAATTTTTGGCCGCCAAATAAGCAATTGTTGCTCCATTAATATATAAAAAAAAAATGTTGTGTGCAACATAAGATGTTGCAAATTGGTACAGATATTGCAACATTTTTGTAATTTTTTTTATATTTATAATTAATAAAAGAATTATTTTAGAATAAAAAATTATTTTGCGGGGGACGAAATAAGCTGCACATTTAACACATAGTAAACAGGACTTGCAGGACTTGTGGAGCATTTTTATGGAAGTTATAAAGACTTTTGTTTTTCTGTAATTTTGCGCATGTTCCGGACCTCGGCGATAATTGCAAAATTTACAAATATTTTACCTGATCTAACATTCCATCAAAATTTAAAAACTTTTGAAATTAATGTGAATTGATTGTCTTTATTGATTGGCCTATAAATCGCTTCGAGAAAAATGAATAAGTGTTTGCGGGAAATCAAAGAGTTTTCCTGTTAATTAAGAAGATAGAGATAATGATTTTGTATTATTGAGGATAATATTCACCATACGTACAAAAAATTTTCAGTGATACTAAAATGTGTTTTTACAAGAACGGGGTCCTTGTAAACTTTTTTTTTTTTCTATTTTCATAAGGTTAAAAGTAGAGGAGATGAGGCCATTATATGAATACTGCGACCAGAGTTAATCTGTTGAGTCCTTCTTTAAAATGATTACGCTAAATCTAGCCTTTTTCTGATATTGATTATTGCCTTTTTTGCTGTCATAAATGCATCTCCAGTGATTTGCAACTTAAAAGCTGCAAGTATGAGACACTCGCATATTTATATGCTTGAAAGTTTCGTGGTTTTCTTCCACAGTTGATACAGTTCGTTGTTCGATTTGTCTAGCTTCTGGTGTGGACAGAAGAGTGGTGCATAATTCCTTCACTTTTCTAATACCAGACCTAGCTGCACCAGATGAGATTCAGTTGCCTGGCTTCCCATGGTTAAGTTAGGTTAGGTTAGAGTGGCGACCATCGCAGGAAGTTGTACGATCAGCCATACTTACGACTATCTGTGGTCCATTGTGATGCCACTATATTGGAACACTGCCTGGAAAAGATATTTAAAAAGCTAGGAGGTGCGATGAAATCAGCCACAAGAGATTATGAGCCTTACTAGGTCCCCGAAATCTTCGTCTGCTAATTCGCTCTCAACCTCTTCCCCGTCCATACAGCTTCTGCAGAAATCATTGTATGGAGCTAGCATGCGCTCTGCATGTTTGCCAAAGCAACAGTTTCCCATAATAACGGCAGTAAGCTTACGCACATCACTCCGGCTCCTGCTCAGCAGAGATTCAGTCTTCCCAAAATAAATCTCGGGCCAAAGCTGTCTGGACTGTCTGCTAGACACCTATTCACAGCAGTACTCTTTCTAGCCAAGGCATCCGCTGCCTCATTTCCAGGTATGTCACTGTGACCAGGCACCCAGCAGAGAATAATTCTGTGGTTAGCACCCAGTTTTCCGAGATCACAGCGACACCATTGCACTAGGCGCGATCTAATGATGCACGAGTCCAAAGCTAACAAAATATACGTTGTATGCAGCAGCCTTGCTACTTTGCAAATGGCCAGGACCTCCGCCTGGAACACATTGCATTGGTCCGGTAGGCGGCACGATTCGTGTATTTGAGGGAGTGCTGAATATACCCCGGCTCCAACTCTCACATCCATTTTCGAACCATCCGTAAATACACATATATCAGAGTCAATTGCCACACGATTACCATCCCACTCCTCTCTACTAGAAATGCTAGTTGAGAACGCTTTCTCAAAATCTAGTCTTGAAACAATGTAATCCGTAACTGGCTTCCCATATTTATAGTTCTGGCTTTTTTGTAGGCCAAATGTTAGATAGGCATCAGTATACGGTTTGTCGACTCCGGTTATAGCCAAATAATCCGCTTTTTAATTTCCCCTCACTTCTTCGTGACCGAGGTCCTAAAACAGGATTGCTTTGTTGTATACCTAGCTGAAAGCTAGAGTTTCATATGGCATGGCAGCTCCAGACTAGTTTCGACTAAAAGTTTTGAGAAGTTCAAGCTAGAAGCGCACTTTGGCTATCTCAGCAAATATAGATGTTGAACTTATTACAACCCCAGTTTAGACTTTTCATGAAATATGGAAACTGAATCAAGAAGTGGAATGAAAAGTTCCATTTCAAGACCAACAACCCCTGCGCCGGTTTTGTTCACCTTGAATCCGTCAGTATATACGAAATAAGTGCCAATTGCAAGAACTAATTCCATCTGGCCTAATATCTGGCTTCCCTCGTTAACAGTTGATTCGTAACTTCTGTAGATGGAAAAGGCTATGGTTATAACATCCATTGGAACGCCTAAGCTTGTAATGTGAATAGATATACCACACCGGAAGCATTAGAGTCAACTGACCTTTTCCTTTGAAACATACTATCCCCTGTTCCCTTTGGTTAATAAAGGGGTTGAGAGAGAGTCTGTAAGCCAAGAAGAAGGTAATACAACAAAGAAAGAAAAAAAGTTATACTCCACTAGTTTTTCCATTTATATTCTCCTATAATTTTTTACATCCTGTTAGCATATACATATCCAACTCATAATTATACCACTTGCGAGATCAGTGACTTTTGTACATATTATAGAAATTTGTTGAAATTTTTCAATACCAATACTATATACAAATTCACTGAAAACATATATATGTATATATCAAAAAGTAATTTTACAATTTCTGTGATTAACATCTTTGAAATAGTTAAAAAGAAAACACTCAAGAAAATTTATGCAAATAACTTGACAGGCGGCAGTCATACAACGAATAGACATGAAAAATGTTTATGAAGACTCGAAATGAAAAACAAAAGTAGCAAGAAGATCTCTGAAAGAAAAACTAATTTCCAGCGCGAATATAGTCTCGTCGTCCGGTAACAGACACAATGACCTTGGGTGAAAGTTGCTCTTTGAGTTGTTTTCTTTCTCCTGATTATACCGACCAGCGCCATTTATATTTTCGGACCGACTACTCTGACCACTGCTAGCCCATTATATGAGTGAGACTCGTACTTACTATATGTATCGTGACATCTATATCGAGTATCGAGTACCAAACTGTGCACTTACAAACATGTCTACACTTAGCTCCTCTTCCACATTTGTACATAGATAATTTAAGGCAGACTAGAAGTCACATAATCAGTCATAAAATACACAACGTGCATTGTGTGCATTATTAGCTAGTTTTTTTCTTTTCCGTAATAAAATTCTACAAATTGAAGACGAATTAGATTTAATCATATTTTCTCAAATTTATTATGTACCTAATTTCGATGGTTTGAATGTATGTAATATTTTATGATGTGCTCATATAGTTATGCTCACAAGATAAACAAAATGTGTTGTCCATTATTGAGCGATACTTCACTAGTGAATACCTACTTATTACGGGGGAAATTAGCACGATATAATCTCTATTGCTCTGTCCAACTACTTAGTATCTACTAAAGTAAGTATGGTCATAAGAGTAACGTTAACGAACTTTCTGCTATAAAAGAAATATATGCTAAGAAACATACAAGATGAGCTATATGACACGCTTATACACATAAATTAATGGGATAGAGTGAAGAAAAATTTAATTTTTCAATGGTGGATCCGGTTCTGCAAAATTTTAACTTTAAGTTCTGCCAAATAAATGAGCCGTTTATTTTGCAAGTCCAAGTGCAAATTAGAATTTAAGAAACAATTATGTTTTGAAAGAATTAAAATAAATAAGTTTTGAATACTAGAAATGTTAACATTATATTCCTACTTGAGTTATGCGGCATCATAAGTTTTAAGTTCAATAACTATTTTTTTTGTTTATAGGAGAAGGAGACACAATTAAAATACATTTCAACTGATATTGGCAGCTATTCGTAGCTAGTTTACAGCCGATTTCAGTAAAAATTACCCCCCTCCGCATAATTTTTTTTTTTTTTGTCTAGGTAAATATTATCACCTCCTTCAGTATTAACCTCTTTATGCTAAATATCCTGTATTGTACGACTGCTTGGCCTTAGGACACCCTAAAGGCCGAAAAAAATAGGCTTTTTTGGGAACTTTTTTCAGAAATATTACGAAATAAATCGAGATTACAGAAATGGGAAATGGGACTTTATTATACATATTTACATTAACTGCATACAATATTTTTTTTTTAGACAATTTATTTCAAAATGGCGGCGGTACAGCGCTTTTGCGACGACGTCTTTTTTTTTTCTATGCTCCACGGCCGGAATAACAGCTCCTGTAATTTAATGAATCATGATTAAGGCCTGAATTTTTTCAATTATATATAGTATAAGCTAAAGAAGTACGTAGGATTTTTTCGATATATTGATTTTTGACAAAATGGCGCACTTCTAAAGTGGAAAGTGAGAAATTTGCCTAAAAAATCGTCAGATAATTGTTAATAATAAATGAACTATGCAATATTAAAAAAAATCCTACGTACTTCAATAGACAATGTATTTTCGAAGATATATTGCAAATTTCAAGTCAATCGGTTGTCTGAGTTGTCTGAGTTATGTTTCCGGCCAACTACAAAAATGTAGTTTTGAGATAAACGCGTTTAAAGTTTTGAGTAGTAGAAAATCATGAAAAATTTTGCAATACCTTTAATCTGCGATGCCTGCACCATACAATTGGCCTTCCAGATTATCTAGATGTAAGTTGTCTCAGGCCGTGCCTAACTGTCTGAAACAGCCGTTCCATAATTCTAAACTCGTCAGACTAGTCAGGAAATAAATATTTTCAATAACATCTGCCGTATACCTGTTCTAGTCCCCTAACGGACCTTCTCGCTAGCGCTCGAAAACGGAGTACTTAAAGATTTTTCTCGGCCATAATCGTTTTGGACATCATTTTTGAGGCCTTAAGGGACCCTTTAAAACAAAGACAAATAAATGGATTTTTCGAAAATTCTAGAGTGGCCTAAGGCCTTTACTGTAAACTTTCCACATACACTCCACGATAACTGGATAGCACACCCCTTCAAAAACACGGTTTAGAGGTATTTTTGTAGAAGGGTATACAAGTTTTTGCAGATAGGCATTCCTTCCGTTGCTTAAAGGTAATTAGGAATTTTCTACCTCTCCTACTCCGCTCATATTCTGGGAAATCCCAATTACCTGGAAATAGAGTGCGACAAGTGGATAGCACAGAGGAAAGGATTTTAAAAGTAAACACAAATTATTTACGGAAAATATTATCATTTTATTTTAATAATGTGTATGGGCCACCCTTCTTCTCAATTACTTCTAACATTCTTGATCTTAACGACTTAAAGAGCAATTTAACATATTTTTTTGGCATGATTCCCCATGATTCCTTGAGCTGCGCAACATTGGCATATTGGCGCCTTCCTTGGTACACTATCCATGAAAGATAACCCCACGTGTTCTCAATTATGTTTTGGTCAGGGGAAACCGCTGGCCAGTCAACGGTCTGGATTCCGTTGTGCTCAAAGTATTCTTTAATTTTCCGAGCCGTGTGAATTGCGGCGTTGTCCTGTTGAAAAATGTAGTCGTTTCCAAGCCGGTTGTTTGTGGAATGGGCGATCTCTTCTTCTACGAGTTTGATGTAATCATCGCTGTTCATACGGCCACTCACGAAACGAATATTCGTTCTTTGACGATACCCAATGCCTACCCAGACCACAATACTTAATTAGTCTTTTCTCAGGTCATGAAAATAATGTTGGAAGCCATCAGGGCCATCAGAACAGAACCTCTTTTCATCAGAAAAGATAACCTTTCTCCAACGTTTCTTCTAACTGATATGGCTCTTTGCCAAGTCCAGTCGAGCTTCACGATGAAGTTGTTGAAGACGATGTTTTCTCTTCAGTCTTTTCTCTGAAGGATTCGTACCTCCGACTGTAGTTTTCGGGCTCAGCCAAATAATGATAGTCTGTGACGTACTTCAGTGAAGAGTAAAAAAGAAAATGGAAATCTGACAGTCACAGTACAGATTATTCTCTATTAAAGTTCTTCTAAAAAATTATTTCTTTTAAGTAATTAAGAGATTTCGAAAGTTTCGAGTGTATTTTAAATATCGAGTGCTATTGGTCACAAATTTAAAAGCGCCCTGAAATTAATTTCGAACTGGTAAACATTAAAGAATTTAGTGAAATTGAAGACAAATATTTTATTTGGTGTTCGAACATTATTTGCTTTTTAGGCAGGCCTGCTATTTATTACCTCAATTACGTTTGATTTTGTTTATCGCACAAAGTGAAAACGTAGTAATTATTGTTGTTAAAGTAATTTGCAATGAAAAGTATTAAAAAATTACTGAAATATATTTTCTTATTTGTATATATAACTCATCAAAATAATTTTTTTTTTATTTTCCTTTTTTGTTTAGTTCGAAGATGAGGAAAATTATGAAAACAGGAAAAATCGTACGTATCACAATTTGGACATGGTCTCATAGTTGGGATTGGCAGGTATCCAAGAAAATTGACAAGGCCAAATTGAAGAAGTCTAATATTAAACCATCCTTAAAGATTTTCAACTATAATTACTTGATGCCTACACGTTACACAGTTGAAGATATTACATTTTAAAATGTGTCTGAAGGATCCAGTTAAGAGGAAAATAGAACGTTTCTAGACCAGAGTAAAATTTGAACAGAAATACAAGGCTGGTAAAAATAAATGGTTCTTCCAGAAGTTCCGATTTTAGATGGTATCTCTAGATAATAGCGCGAACCATTTTTTAAGATCTTATTAAATTTATTAAAAGATATTGTAAAACATGAAGTACTTGTATTATTTCTGTTTAAGGAAGTCTAATGTAGTAAAAGCTCACTGGAACCATTTTCAAGAGAAAAGTAATATAAATAAGAATAATTGAAAACATAGTTCTTAAGATATTACTGAAGCGCTTGCCTCTGCGGTCATGCCTATGTAAAAAAAAAAACAATGAACTGGGATATACAAAAGAAGCCAGGCGAGCTTCAGGAATTTTCTTAGCACTCTTTTCCCCAATGTGTGGATATCCTCTAAATAAATACCCTATTTTATATTAACAGTCGGAACTCTTCCCATTTTTTGGTTTTTGTGCCAACGTACTGGGTGAGAATAGTCTACAATTTTCTGTACACTCGACGACACTTATTATTTGAGCATTCGATAAACCACCTGATTTTTCATTTTTTTTTTTTTGTAATTCGTTTCATTTTTAGATGATTTTTCATTTGTTTCCAGTCAATATTTTTTTCTTTTTCAGATGATTATAATTAGAAACTGACAATTATGCACAAACTGAAAAATATTTAAAAGTACTTCGACAGTTGATGCTTACTCAATTAATGCACAAACAGAACTGAATTTCGAAGTTACCCCGGGATTAAGAACTTTCCCCATTTTACGGTAATTAATATGTGGATCAATGTTGATTTACAGGAATATTTTTAAAATACAATGTAATTTGCATTTCCACACTTGCCAAAAATGTGATATGATTAATATGAAATTTAAGACTTGTAATGTCCAATAGAACCAGAACAACATGAAATTCACTTGGTAAATACCGAACTGACTAGAAAATCCTTGCAGGAAGGCAGCGATTTGACAATAATCCGGAAAAATATTTTGCATTCTCCTTTAATTTACAAAGGCATTACCTTATCCTAAGCTAACAGGTTGTACTGAATATTATAAGCGGAATACATGTATCTATTGAATCGAGGCTACCACAATATTTATATCGGAAAAATTAATAGTATGCAATTTTGGGAAATAACTATAACAACCTGGGATAATTCTTACCAAAGGATTTTGGAGTAGTAGAAATGGCAATCCAGAAAACCAATTCCTTGTACATATATATTCAGGATTAGTATAAACCAGGATTTACATTATTATGGCATGCAAGTTTTACAGAAATTGTGAGGGAGATAGTACATCGTATACGGAAATTTATTTATGAGTGACGAGAGAAGCAAACGCGTTCTGCATATTTTCCAGACCACAATTTATCAATGTGTGCGTGTCTGGAATCATAAAATGATCTCAAGTTTTTATAGTTACTGAAACAAAAACATTGTTATTGAGAAATGTAATGTAATGAGAAAATATCACGTACCCAATTCTAACACAATGACACTGATATTGTTTGTACATAAGCGCCGTAAAATTTGTACACCTGTACACAATTGTACAACCTATGCGCAATTTTAATCGCTTTTATTTTCATATACTCAAAAGTAAAGGGTTTTCCAATAAGAGGTGTTATTTTAATTAGCCCGCTAGTTTGGTAGATGTCACTTTAGGAGCTGTCATTTTTTGACATTTGACAAGTGGAAACTACGCCATTAATAAAAATGGAACCATACAGGATTCAACAACGCATTGAAATTATTAAAAGTCACTATAAAAATGGTGAAAATGTGGCAGAGACGGTTCGTAAAACTCGAACATTTTTGGGTCGTCGTGAAGCACCTTGTCGGACCGCAATACAGAAATTGGTAGAAAAATTCGAGCTGTTGGGACAAGATAGTGATGTGAAGAATAAAACCCGTGCACGTCGCTCCAGAACAGCCGAGAATATTGCTGCTGTAGCCGAAATTGTTGAAGAAAACTCAGGTTTGTCCATTCCTCATCGTTGTTTGTAATTAGGCATTCCACAAACGTCATTACACCGTATTTTGCATAAAGATTTGGGCTTATAAAGTTCAGTTAACACAAGAACTCAAGCCGGCCGATCATCAACAACATCGAGTCTTTGCTGATTGGGTCCTTGAAATGCATGAAAATGATCCGGAATTCCATCGAAAACTCATCTTGAGTGATGAGGCCCATTTCCACCTCGATGGCTTCGTCAACAAGCAAAATTATCGCATCTGGGGCTCGGAAAACCCAAGAGTTATTGTTGAAAAGCCTCTCTATCCTCAACGTGTGACTGTTTGGTGTGGTTTATGGTCCCGCGGAGTCATTGGACCTTACCTTTTCGAAAATGAGGCTGGAGCAACAGTTACGGTGAATGGATTGCGCTATCGACAGATGACTAATGATTTTTTATGGCCGGAATTGGATGGTATTGATCTGGACAACGTTTACTTTCAACAAGACGGCGCTATGTGCCATACAAGCAACGAAACCATTGATCTTTTATGGGAAAAGTTTCCGGACCGTGTTATCTCTCGAAAAGGTGATCACAATTGGCCACCGAGATCTTGTGACTTAACACCTTGCGACATTCTTCTTTTTGTGTTTTTGAATAAATATTAATATAAAATTGTACTGTATTGTTTTTTTATTATTAAAAAAAGACAGATACAACTAAAATATTATCCGTTTAATTAACGATTACAATAATTCATTAATTTTGAAAGTGAGGCAAGTCCATTTGAGCATAATAAAACCGATATTTTTTTTTTTAGCCAGCACTATATACGCCATTGGATAATAAACTTATATTATCTGACACCATAAAATACAAACAAGTTGCCTATTAGTGCTCAAAAATCTCGCAATAACAAAAAATGGACTTGCTCCACTATCAAAATATACAGCTCAAATATTGATTGGATTAGATAGAGAATAACGCATATGGGATACTTCCTAAACTATAAAATAGATTATCTCACTAGTAAATAGTAACCATAGCCTCAACATAAGTAGTCCTAAGTCCAAGCTATTTCTGACTTATAGTGAAATATATTATAATCAGAGCATCCTGATTTGAGAAGAAGTAATTGAATTAAACATATTAGAAAGCTTGTTCTAGTCTACTACTATTTTTGCTATGATATTGGTCTGTGGATTAGCATGTTTATATTTTTGTTACAATGTTTCATGTTATCCCCCAGGATAGATCAATTTAACTTGTTATTATTCCTAGATTGATACGGTGTTTCTTTACATTGCATTGTAATTATTTCTTTTCAAACGATTCATAAGATGCTTTAACTTTGGTTAAAGTGAAGTGAACTTATTGTAAGGTATAGCCCTATATATAGACTAATTCGTCCAGCTGCGCTTCGCCTGCAGCTATAGCATATTTTTGTAATAGGTCGCTTATGAGTCATCAAGGTTTGCTTTTCAATGCATACTAGCAACTCTAACTTTCCCATCCGTTTCCGAATAAGCTTCGCTTATTCGTCAGTATTCGTCAGAGGAACCACTTAGTATGTCTCTAATTCTGGATGTTGTTACGCAGTCTGATTAGATATTCGCTTGACCAAGATATTTTGAATCTCTAGTGATTTTATTGGCTATCCACCATGAACTTAGTAAAATATTTTTCTTGTCTTGACAAGAAGATAAGAAGACAAAAGGGCAACGAGACAAGAAGACCAAAAGACATGAAGAAAAGAAGAGAAGAAAACAAGAAGACATATGAAGACACAAAGACTTGAAGACATGAAGACAAAAAGACAAGAAGAAAAAAGAAAAAAAGACAGAAATACAAAAAGCAAAAAGGCAAAAAGACCAAAAGGAAAACGACAAAAAGGCAAGAAAATAAGAAGACAATTGGACAAGAAAAAAAAGGACACTAGGACCACAAGACAAAAGAACAAGAGGACGAGATGACCAAAGGACCAGAAGACCAGAGGATCAGAGGACCAGAGGGCGAGAGGACGAGAGGATGAAAGTACAACAAGACGAAAAGACGAGAGGACGAGAGGACGAAAGGACGAGAGGACGAAAGGACTAGAGGATGAGAGGACGAGAAAACGAGAAAACAATAGGACGAGAGGACGAGAGAACGAGAGCACGAGAGAGCGATAGGACGAGAGGACGAGAGGAGAAGAGGACATGAAGACGTGAAGACGAATAGCCAAGCAAAGACAAGTGAAGACGAGCGAATACGCGCGAAGACGAGCGAATACAAGCAAAGATGAGCGAATTCAAGCGAAGACAAGCGAATACAAGCGAAAACGAAAATTTGAACAATCCCTAAGTATTCAAAAGTGTTGTTATTTCATTTTCATGATAAACTGACCATAACAGATTTTATTTCATTGACACGAAATTAACTTGAAATTAAAATTATTCTTTATATTTTGGAAAAACAAAAAAAAAAAAAAAAACAAAAAACATTAAAAAAAATGGTTCCCTTCTCTTCAGCCTCCTACCGCACCCGTCACTTGATGTCATAAGAAAATTATTTTTTTCTACCTACTAAGCACCTTACAGCTTTAAGCTTCAAGATTGCGCGTTAATGTGTACTCTATTCAGAAGTATGTACAACGAATTAAGATAAGTGAGTTTTCCTTCGACACATAATAAAAATCTCTGATTAAGTCATTAATTTCATAAAACCGTTACACTCTTGTCCAAAGTCTGTATACTAAACGACAACGGCATAATGCGCATTGCTGTACTATGACTTAATTGGAATGCGCGCCATAGCCATACATAAAATGACTCATTTTTTAGACACCAGATATTTTGCCGGTCCATTTCTTTCCGGTAGTGGTGAACAAGAGCACATTCAAAAATTGATTTTATCTTTTTTTCTCATTTTGTACGTGTTTTTATTTAACTCAGTTGTTTAATTATTGAAAAAACTCAGTATTTACTATAAAATGTGATTAAGAAACAGTTTATGTTTTTCTTATTTTCTTTTTTTAACAAACTTTTCGCAATACAACAATAACAACAACAATATCTCGTCGCCGTCACTGTTCAGGGAACATGAAAAAGTTCTCTAGATGGAGTTAAAATAAAACCCTGTACAAGTTTTTCTTTTCTTTTTATTGATCGAATTGGAAATACTTTTTTGTTTTCCTTTCTCCCTCTTTCGTTCTGGTTTTAAAATCTCGAAACTCCTAGAGATCGTTTTATCATGTTTTAGTCAATGGACAAGTAGTACAAGCTTCAAGTATAGAGACAAAACCTGGAAACTGGTCCAATTTTGACCATCCAAATTCAAGTTGATTTTAGTATAACAACAGAAGAAAAAAAAACACCAAGACAAAAAAGCATAAGAAATAAGCATGAGCCTCAACAGGTTCGCAATCAAGTTGGATTATGGTTGTCTGTCGGCAGATCAAAACTTTTCGATAATCGGCTCGGCCAAGCTATTGAAATCGATCGATACGTCTTCAATAGGTCCAATCCTCAAAGTGTTTGGCAATTCATGAGGCATATACATAAAATTATCGTTCGATTCGATTAACTTTCCTCCGTTAGACAAGTGATCTACTTTACATTGTCCACCAGACAGCAACGGAATCCAGATTTGATCGAGGTGTTATTTTAGTCGCGATGAGTTATTGATTCAATTGTTGCAGATTGTGCTGATTTTGCTGAAATGTCGGCCACTCCATCTTTAGCAATTAAAGAAGAAGAAAATTAGAAGAGAGAAAAAAAATTAATAGGTGAATCTCGTTACATTTATTTGTTTTAACGATGGGAACAATGTGGACGGTTTTTTGATGTTCATGTTTGTAAAATTTTGACACAGAGATGTAGACACATAGTATTTGAGATTTTCAAACAGTAATACTAAATCCAGATAAACATCAAATTGAGCAGCAGGAGTTGGGCCAACTATGTAGGTATAACAAGCGGTACAGAGATACAAGGTATTCTCATTACGAACGACGTTCCGCCATTTGTGTCCGAATGTATAGGAAAGTACCAAGTACGGTACATAGAACACAATATTCTCTACTCTCTCTCTGTCTTTTCAATAGAAATGTATATACGGTACAGGACGAAACTCGTCACAGTTCTAGTGTGAAAACTTTAATGAGAATACCTTGTATTCTATATACCTTGGGTATAACAGTTTCAGAGTTTTCCAAGGTGATAAAGATTTTTTTCCCTATTTTATATTGAACACAGGTTTTAACTTCCAAAGTAAAGGGTTTTCCAATAAGAGGTGTTATTTTGATATTCAAAGAAAAATGCCATTTTTTGAGATAAATGATCGGATCTTTATTTCATTATAAAGAGGAAGGTATGCCGTTAATAATGGAAAATAACATCAGCCAAATGACTACCACGACCACGCCTACAGGACCATATCCTTTTCATGAAATTTTCCGTAACCAAATCGCAAAGTGGCTGCCCTATGTCCTCGATAGCCTCACGAATTCCATCTTTGAGGTCTTGAAGCGACGCTGGGCTGTTGGCGTAGACCTTCTCTTTCACGTGGCCCCAAAGGAAGAAGTCGCAAGGTATTAAGTCACAAGATCTCGGTGGCCAATTGTGATCACCTTTTCGAGAGATAACACGGTCCGGAAACTTTTCCCGTAAAAGATCAATGGTTTCGTTGCTTGTATGACACGTAGCGCCGTCTTGTTGAAAGTAAACGTTGTCCAGATCAATACCATCCAATTCCGGCCATAAAAAGTCATTAATCATCTGCCGATAGCGCAATCCATTCACCGTAACTGTTGCTCCAGCCTCATTTTCGAAAAAGTAAGGTCCAATGGCCCCGCGGGACCATAAACCGCACCAAACAGTCACACGTTGAGGATAAAGAGGCTTTTCAACAATAACTCTTGGGTTTTCCGAGCCCCAGATGCGACAATTTTGCTTGTTGACGAAGCCATCGAGGTGGAAATGGGCCTCATCACTCAAGATGAGTTTCCGATGGAATTCCGGATCATTTTCATGCATTTCAAGGACCCAATCAGCAAAGACTCGATGTTGTTGATGATCGGCCGGCTTGAGTTCTTGTGTTAACTGAAATTTATAAGCCTTAAGACCCAAATCTTTATGCAAAATACGATGTAATGACGTTTGTGGGTGGAATGCCTAATTCCAAAGAACGACAAGGAATGGACAAACCTGGGTTTTCTTCAACACTTTCGGCTACAGCAGCAATATTCTCGGCTGTTCTTGAGCGACGTGCACGGGTTTTATTCTTCACATCACTAACTTGTCCCGACAGCTCGAATTTTTCTACCAATTTCTGTATTGCGGTCCGACAAGGTGCTTCACGACGACCCAAAAATGTTCGAGTTTTACGAACCGTCTCTGCCACATTTTCACCATTTTTATAGTGAATTTTAATAAGTTCAATGCGTTGTTGAATCCTGTATGGTTCCATTTTTATTAATGGCGTAGTTTCTACATGTCAAATGTTAAAAAATGATAGCTCCAAAAGTGACATCTACCGAAATAGCGGGCTAATTAAAATAACACCTCTTATTGGAAAACCCAGCTAGAGAATGCCGTACGGATTTTTAAAAATATTAATTTTTGTAGATTTGGCGCGCGTTTGAAAAACAAGTTTGATTTTTGAAGAAAAAAACGGCAGGTTTTTTGTTAATAAAAAATCAACAAATAAAGTTATTGAAAATCCCGAACGGCATTCTCTAGATAATGTTAATGTTCACATCTCGTCAAAATTTCAAGTCGAAAATGTGAAAATTATTCGAGTTATGCCTCGTGCCATTTTGAAAAACCGTGTTTCGACAAAAACGCGTTTAAAGTTTCGAGAATAGTTTTTTATTGGAAAAAATAAGAAAAAAAACTGAAGGTAAAAAATAAAAATTTTCCGATAAATAAGTTAGTCAAAAAGGTCAGTTGTGTTCAATTCGGCTTTTTCAGTCAACTTTAGAAGAAAGATGGCGATAAAGCTGGCTGAAAAGCTCCAATTGTGTTTCAGGCTTCAGGTAGTCGTTTCGGAGCAAGTTTGACGCGCTTGGTGGTGACCTCCATTTTCAAAGGAACAAAAAAAATTTTTTGGCACGGGATCTTTTTTTTCTTCTTATTCTAGAGGGTTTAAACTATTTTTTAAGCCAAAAAAAAACAAAATCGATTTTTCAAAAAGTTTACAGTGGCGTTACCCCTTAATGAAAAAGTAGCCGGGCCTGGTATTGGAGTGTCTCAAAATTCTTAAACCCCTGCTCACAAGCGCGATACGATACCGTTCAATATTTTGGTGTTGTCATGTTCTTCCTATAGTTCAATTTCTATTCGAGATTTATTGCGTGATACGTTCACAGGGTTGACAGCAGCTACAACTTGATTTGTTTTTGTTTTGTGGTGGCAAGAAGATATAATTGTGAAATTTACATATATTTATATTTTTATATTGATATATATTTACATATTACAAATATTTCGACATTACTGCGGAAGTGTAACACCCGAGTACATAAATGTTGACGTTAAAGTGAAAATCGTACCAAACTAAGAGCATTGCTGCGATTAATTTTTGTGTCGCATGAGACGTAGAAAGAGTAAGGATGTTCAGCAATAACCACATTGCTGCAACCAATCAGAGCTCTGTCTCTGTCTGATAAATCGTGCTCGTGAATAATCCCTAAAGGCGAATGCCCAATGTACGCGCCGCATCCGGCACGTTTTCCGCTTCTTTCGCGGCAGACGCATGTAGGTTTTGAGCAAGACCAAATAAACGCGTCGCTTTGGTACTCTTAAGATTTATTTATACAAAGAAAACAAAGAGAGAAAAGCTTGAGTTATTAATTAAAAGTAAAAGAGCTATTACATGTGGCAGTTCTGGCATTTTCAGCTTACGAAGCATATAAACTGTGTTTAAAATCAATCAAGACAACTATCAAAGCGTTTGTCACGCGTTAAAAGTAGAAAATTGCTCTACTTTCGCGTCGAATCTGGCAAGCGCGGCAGCCATTTGGCGAGCACGAACTTAAACGCGTATATTCTATTGAACTGTCAAAACGACGCGACGCCTGCCGACTTAATTGGGTTTTTTACCATAAGACTATATCGGACATTAAGGGAGAACACATTAAAATTAAAATGTGTTGATGTTTGTCATTTCTTCATTTTCTTCTTTATCTAAAATTATTACTTAGAAATTCATTGATCCTTTTTTTAAGCAAACGCTATGCTTTTTTGTTTTCTTCAAGTTTTGTATGCTTGCAAATTTCTTTCCATCAACGCTGGTGGTTGAAGCGAAAAAAAAACACACACATCACCACTACTTGATAATTTACAACTGTATCCATTTCTTGGGAAATGTCACAAAATTTTGCAAGCATTCGCAAATATTTGGGACAAGGTGCATTAACTCGCCATAAATATTATAAGGGTCCTAAAAGTGACTTAAAAAACCCAAAATTCTCAAATCAAGTGTTATGGAACAATTTGTGGTTCACGGAAGCCTATATTAGCTCCGTAGGCAATACATATCCCACGAAAGAAATTTCCTTAAAGATAAATCTTTTTCGCCATGTGTAAATACATAGGAAGCTGTCACCTGCTGTTGCTGGTTTAGTCAACAGCTAACAAGGAACAGGTTGCAATTGACGACAGACAGTAAAAAAGGTGAAAAGGACAAAGCCTAATTGAACGTGGCAGGTACAACATAACCCAGAATTGCGTCAATAAAGGCATTCGTAAATTTGTCACGGTGACTTCAGGTGGTTATTTTTTTTTTTTTATGATCTTTAAGACATTTTTCACAATTTCGGTATGGTTGTCCGTTTGTTTGGTTGCCTGTATGTCGGTTGCTATTGATATGTTCTAAAGAATCATCCGAATAAAGTAAGAAAAGGGAGGGGTTTTTTTTTGCTCGTTCTCAAAAATATCACTTACTGAAAAACGGTAGTTACTTATAGGGCGGGTTTATAGCAGCGCATTAAACGTCCATCAATTTGACACGGAGCATCCTTTCCGCTGTATAGAAGAACATCAATAAAAAAAAAATAAAAAAAACAAGAAATTACCACTTCCATGGCAGCAGGTTACCATGATATGTGTATTCATTCATTCTGTCAGTTTGCTTTCTTCTCTACTGTGTACCTGTAATTAATTGATTCAGCCAGCAACCTTCCGACAACATAAATCATTTGAAATCACATCAAATAACATCTCAAGTTATGCCAGAGTACGTTTTACTGGTAGTAGCCCAATTCTCATGAATGTTACACCTCGAGATCATATCTGGATCATGAGTACAATTAAGAAAAATGATATTAACGGTGGTCTCGCGATTCGGGGCCTCCTGTACAAATAACTTGACTGCCCAATTTGTACGTATGTATTTTATTAATTTTTTTTTTTTTGTGTATATACAAAAATCTCGTTAATTTTTCGCTGTTTATACAACCATAAGAGACGAGCTATGTTTTGTGGAAGTTATAGGCTTATTGCATACTAAACATAAGATAGCCGAGACTGAGTATAAGAAGCAGCTTAAATGCATCTTTTGATTATATCCCCTCGGATCCGATCTGAAGATTCGCGGACAGATCTTCAGTCATGCGAACAGATTCTGGTGAAGATGAAAATGTTTTATGCGCGCGTAAATGGAGCGGTGTTTCGTTTAAAGTCAGCTACAACATTTCGGTAAATTTTTAAGCGGTTTCGAGTGTTTCTTACAGAGTCGATTTGGTAATGTAGCTCCTTTTGCTGCTACTGCTGCTGCTGCGTACGAAAGAAAGAGTAGTAAAAACATTCCGTTGGTGATGATATGTTTGAAATGCCATTTAAATTTTTAATTTGACCCAACGGGAAAAAAATTTGTTTTTTTTTTTCGTCTGGAATTATTTGGAAAATGTTATTTTGAATAACTGAAAAATACTGTTTTGGACATGGTGGAAAGATTTTTGATATGTTATGGAGCAAGGAAGATACTCATGCGCAAATTTGACTTGAGGTTTTTTTTTTTTTTTATTATGAAATTCTGATTTATGTTTTCAACAAATATTTATACCATGTCGGCTGAGTTATATACTAAATAAATATTTTTATGTTTAGAATGTAGCAAATCTTGAGTGAAAAAGCAAATAAAATTGAATTCAAATGAGTAAAATAAAGTAAAAATAGATAAATCATAAAAAATGAAATGAGAAAAAAAAGACAATAAATAATCATTTAAATAAATTCTTTATACAGGGTGTCCCGTGAGCGATCTGGCACCCGAAGGCTATGGATAATTTATGCTTAGACAAATAAAAATTGTATGTGTGGTGGGGAGTAAATTCTAACGGTTTTGGAGATAACGGGACTTAAAGATATTTGGATATGTGTTTATAGATCACCCTGTAACCTCTGAACGTTACACCCTATCATGATGCTTTAAAATTTCTGCGTTTTTTGCACTTTTTCTTGAACATATTCGGCGAAAATGGCTTAAAAAGTTCATTCCCACTTTATGGCACTAATTGATATGCATAAGATATGCATAAGAAAAAGTGCAAAAACACAGAAAGGGTTAAATTATGGGTAGAAAGTATGATAGGTGATTGTAAAGCTGCGCTTTTGGGCTTCGTAAGTCCAAAATGAAAAATTGGTGTTGATGACTTTTTTTTTTTGTACAAATAGTATTTAAATAAAACAAAAACAAGTTAAAATTTCAAAGTTAAAAATTTGTTGAGCCATAACTTTACAATGGAGGGGAGAACGGAGGAGGAAGTTTATAGACCATTGGAAAGGTCCAACGGTTGTTAATCTAACAAATCGTCATCATCATAGGGTTACGAGGTAATCTATAAAAACATGCCCTAATATCTTTAAATCTCGTTATCTCCGAAACCGTTAGGATTTACTCCCCACCATACAATTTTTGCTTATTCTAGCATGACCTATCCATAGCCTTCAGGTGCCTGATCACTCACGGGACACCCTGTAAGCCTGACCATTTACTTACGACTCTTTTATCTCTGGAAATGGTTGCTCACCATAAATGGCTCGAATCTGAAGTATTAAACAGCTGAATAACCTTAGTACAATTTTGGCTTACAATTTTAAGTTTTTTGTATAAAAAGAAAATATAAAAATAAGATTAGAGCGAGAATTATTAGAGGTAAAACACGGAGAAAAAAATTTATACGATAAAAATCATACGAACTTTAAAAAATATATATAAAAAAATACACATTTTTTACAAACGTTGGAAAGAAGCTAAAAATAACAGGCAAAGAAAAAAATTTTTAATTTTTTTTAATACTAAATTATCAATTTAGGTAATGCAATAAACAAATGATGGCAAACATTAAAGGACAGACAATAAAGACAGAACTTACCGTTTGGAAGTGTTGCTAACAGCCATTAACTGAAAAAATCAAAAGATCTATGAAATCATATCATTTCTACATAACTGCAGTAGTATAAATGAAAAAATGATTTTCAAAACAGGATCATAATTTTAATATCTCTTGTACACAGATACATCACTATCTAGTACATCAACTTATTTAAAAGCAAGTGCCTCATACCCTCATCCCAAGTCATCATCGTCAAGAGCAAGTAAAAGCAGCGACTGATTGAAAACACGCTCATCAAAAATACTAATATAGATCTGTTAAATTTAATAATATCCTTAAAAAATTATATGAAATATGACAAAAAAAAAAAATAAACCGCCTTTTTCGACACCTGGAAAAAGCACAAATTACTTGCGAATCGATTTGAAGGTTTTTAAAGGTGACAAATGTAAAACTTGACATTTCATCAACAAGTAAGCAATTTTAGTGATAGGCCAGCCAATAAGGACAATCAATTCACGTGAAATGTTGCGTGAAGTAGAATAAGAATAAAAATTAATCTTGCAATAATCACCAAGGTCGGGAGCATGCGAAAACTTGCGACAAAAGATAACATTTATATATGTCATAAAAAATAAAAATTAATGTAACGTTTCTATTAATTTATCTAAATAAAAACAAATCCATAAGCTCTGCAAACCACTTGTACCTGTATAGGGTACGTCTGCTATTCGCAATGCGAAGCGTGAATATTTTCATTCGATACTTGATACTAACTTGGGCTCAAGGCTTCTGTGGAGTATCTTAAAAAAGTACGTGTTATGAAAATAATAATGAAAAGGCTTGCTGCAATCTTCATCCAGAGGAACCAATTGAATATTTTACTTCTAGCATAGCTCCTGTGAGGCCACAATCAACTGAAACTTCGGTTCACTAATTTGTAAACTCTATGAAGGTCACCAAACTCGTTTTCTTTCAGATTCGTTGATTGTGATGAGCTGTCCAAGACTATTTTTTCTATAAAGTCAGATGCTGTTGGACCAGATGGCTTACCTCCATGTTTTCTTAAAAGTATTTTTCCTAGCAATCAAACTACAATCTTGCTCCTATTCTATACCTTTTCATCGTCATGCGAAGTGGCCAATGTCATTCCAATTGCCAAAAATTTATCACCTACCAATGTCTCTGACTATCGCCCAATAAGTGCCTTATGATTTTTGTCGAAAGCCCTCGAAAAGGTCATGTATTGGTAACTGAATACTTTTTTAAAGGAAAATCGTATAATATCACCCTGGCAGACGAATTTTCGCTCCCTTCACAGTTGTGAAATTTCCTTATCATGTCTTACCTCCGACTTGCAAGCGGCACTTGACAATGATGAGTTTGCAATATTGATATTGCTGGACTTTCCTAAGGCCTTTGATAGTGTAAGCCATTTTAAACTTATATATAAATTTAAAAATATTTTCAAATTCAGCATGTAGGCTTGTGATGAGCTTAATATCAAATCGAAGACAATGAGTGAAAGTTGATGATGAGTTTTCTAGTTTATTCTCACTTAAGAGAGGTGTCCCACAAGGTTCTATTCTTGGATCTCTTATCTTTTCTCTGTACATAAATTATCCAATTCGCTAAAGTTTAATTGTATGCAGATGATGACATACCTAAGTATGTAGTTCTATCAACCTTATGGAGAACTGTTTGAACTGCATTAACGAGGATCTGGCAAATTTATCTAAGTGGGCTTGTATTAATGATATAAGGTTAAACCATACGAAATACTCAACAATCCCAATACACAACACACGCTTTGGCATTTCTCAGCTTCCACCAGTTTGTATTGACTCTGTAACCCTATTGTATGTAGATAAAGCTAACTGCCTTAGAGTTATGATCAATTCCGTCTTACCTCACTTTGCTTTGAAAACTTTATCTATCCTAAACTTAACACTATAAGTGAAGATATATGTAGCTCTCAAGCAATAAGAGTAGTAGTCCAGTCAATAGAGACTAAATAAAGCGTTTGCCCTACAAAAGGTTGGATAGTTGTGATTTTTATATATGTTAGTTAATTTCAAGCCCCGATGAAAAATCCAGGTTTTCACTCTTGGAGCGATTCTGCGCGGTCCGCCATCTTAGATTAAAAGTACCAAAAATTGGTTTTTTTCAAAATAATTTCTCAACGGTTGATCCTACGACAAAAATGGCTGATATTAATTTGAAGAAAATTAAGTTCCCTACATTTTTTATATAAACACTTTTTATGTAAGTAACGAGTTACAGCGACGGAAAAATGAATATTCTTCCAAAAAAATGTAATCATATAGTTTTGGAATTACAGGGTGATTCAGAAAATATGCAAGTCTTTATTGGCTTTCCTACTACTCGAACAGCCCCATACTCCTCTCCCCTTAGGAGTTATGGTGGTCTAAACTAAAGATAAGTTTTTCCCTTAGTGACTAAGAGAATGTCATTTTAAAAAAATGTCATCGTCTTTCGGTATGACCTGAATAGGTTATGAGCTAATAACTGTTTAACGACTTCAGTGAGCACATAGGTATAACAGGGGAAACTTAAAGGGGAGAGTCAACAGTTTACAGATTTTATAAAAAAAAAAATTACGTTAATCATATTTTTGTAAAAAAGAAAGAGGTCAAAGTCAATAAAATGGTAAGAACATCCGAAATTTTTTGTTCAGACCACCATAACTCATGAGGGGAGAAGAGTGTGGGGTTGGTCGAGCAATCGTTTGAAACGCCATGAATCCTTAGATAAATTTTAAACAGAGAGCCATGTATGCAGTGGCGTTGTTAATGCCTGAGAAGGGGTCATACGGGTTTGCTATCAAATCCAAGGAAGCAATTTTCTAGTACAATCCAAGCATGATCATTTGTAGAATGCTAGAATTCCTAGAAAATTTTACTTTCCCTTTTGGAGTCCCTAAATTTTTGGGGTCTCCCTGTCTGGCAGAGTTTGCGAGTGCCTTATCTACGCTACTGTGATAAGAGTTCTTATAGGTATGTTTAGTATGCATGGCAGCTATAAGATTACCGGCTGTAATCTCTATCCTCTCCAGACTTGAATGGGCGTATCTTAACATTATCGTGGTCCCCTTGGTGCCAATAAAAACTTAAGCCCGAATGGAGAAACCAGTCCCGTTTCATAAAAAGATATATGCATGAAGATACCACTGAGAGTAGCCATACCAATTGGGTAGCCGACATTGGTAACTTGGTAGCACGGGTTTAGGAGCCCTGGATTTTTTCTGCTATTCACCTCAACACGGTTGAAGGGCCCTTGATGGAAGCATCGTGGTGGTTGTGGTAGCCTATATGCGAGCAGGGAGAGTGTATTTTTGTGCCTAGCATCTATGGATGTGGTGCTGTGGTGACCCAAAGATCGGCAGAGATTTTAGATAGGTCTCACTTCCAAAAGTAAAAAAGAATGCACTGGCCAAACTGGGGTTCATAGAGGCAGAATAGTCTGCTGATTCATGAGGGTGCTGATTATCGCATTGTAACTAATCCGTGCATGTAGAGTGCCATGGGATTAAGCCATACTTGGTAAGTGCTCGACGTTAAAACCCCAAGGATTTTCTTTACTTTGCAAAATATCCTATGTGATATCTGCCGAGAAACATTTGGCCTGTATTGTTATTCCTATCTTTTCAAAAAGACGTGAGCTTGTTTCAGCTATGTGAATGGGGTCTAAAAGAAGATTGAACAAAATTCTTCTTTTCTTAACTCATCGTTCAAGGCTCTACCACAAAGCAAGTTTTTATGCATAAAACAATATGCACGGTTCTTTGGTAGCATACAGAAAAAGAGTATTGTTTTCCGTTCAATTTCTGTGAACTGAAGATACTCTAAAAATGCTGTTGATCTAGATTTATTTCGAATGGCCAAAGGATCCATATTTTTCTAATATGGTATCCTCTAACTATTTGGAAATATAGTAGTCAATATTTTCTTTTAATTTCGATTTGAATAGCACTTATCTTACTGAATTATTCCAATTATAGTATTCCAGCAGTACTCACCAGTTCCTATTTTTCTCAGGTCATTCACCTACATGGAATAATTTATATGCCTCTTCTTAATTATAAAAGTTAATTGCCACTCACTCTTTAAATGCGAGATGTGCAATTAGTTAAGTCATTGATAGTATATATATAGTGAAAATCAAAATGTGTAGCAATACTACCAAGAAATTACTCTATTTTGTCTACCAATTAACTAAGTTTGTCATTCCATTTGTAACACCAAAAAATAATAATGGTAGAGCAAAATGGATTGGACACCCATGCATAAAATTAAAAGTTATTTTGATTTTTGCATGTCCGTCTGTCCGTCTGTCCGTCCGTCTTCACGATAACTCAAAAACGCATGTACTTAGAAAGCTGAAATTTTGCAGATGGGCTTTAAAAAGAAAAAGTCAAATTTAAGTTCGAAAATGGGACAAAGGTAACTCCTTCGTAAGGTTGCCATACAAAAACTTAATTTCGTTTTTCACAATATATTTGGACACAGCTTGAGAACGCATGAACGTAGAGAGCTGAAATTTTGTACGTAGTATTTATTTATTTATTTAGAACTTCATCAAAAATCTGATTACTAAGTTTACAAAAGAAAAATTAAAGAAAAAATAAATTAAAAATTATTATACATATGTAAACAATGATATTGACCAACAGTGTACAAACAAAATTAATAAAATGAAAAGTAACCTTAACTAAGCTGATCCCTTAATTCACTTTTTGAAAGATGAAAGTCAATGCAATCAAACCAGTTGTTAAAGAGACGAGACATTGATGAAATCGGCTCGTGAAAACCATAGTTCGTACTATGATGAGGAACGGCGAGGAAGTCGTGGTTCCTCAAGGAGCGCGCAGGAATAGATATATTGAAAGTATTTAAGAGCTCAGGAGAATTTATCGCTCCCTGTATACACTGAACCGCAAAAACAACTCTGGAAGCTTTTCGCCTATTTTCGAGAGAATCCAAAGGAAAGAGTTTAAGCCTATCAACATATGGAGGTAAAATAATAGGGTTATGCCAATGAAGTCCACGCAGAGCGAAACGAACGAATCTCCGCTGCACAGCCTCAATACGATTTATGTGTACAGCATAAAACGGAGACCAGACCGGACTGGCATACTCCAAAATAGGTCTAACGAATGTGCAGTAAAGGACCTTCGTTATGAATGGATCATTAAACTCCTTTGACCATCTCTTTACAAACCCCAGAGTAGCATTAGCCCTGGCAACGATTGTATTAAAATGATCCTCGAAGGAAAGGCGTGTATTAAGGAAGACACCCAAGTCCTTGGTTTTGTCAAGTCTAGATAATAAGCATCCATCTAAAGTATAACTGAAGTTCAATGGACTCATTTTACGAGAAAAGGACATAGCAGTACATTTGTTGATGTTGAGAGGAAGACAGTTAATAGCACACCAATTATGAAAGGTGTCTAAGTCCAAATTTAGAATTCCACACTCGTTTTCATTAGAAACAATGCGGAAGATTTTGGCATCGTCAGCATAGCAAAGTATTCTTGAATTAGTCAAAATCAGAGATACGTCATTAATGAAAATAATAAAAAGGAGTGGTCCGAGATGGCTGCCTTGAGGAACACCAGAAGTATTATCTATTACGTCAGAAAGAGCTTCGCGAAATATAACTCGCTGCGTACGATCCGATAAATAAGAATGAAGCCAATTGACAAAAACAGAAGGAAAACCAAGCAGAGTCAGCTTATGAATCAAGATTTTATGATTGATTCGGTCAAAAGCTTTACTAAAATCTGTGAATATGCAATCAACTTGCTTTCCGCTTTCAATTGCAGAAATGCAGAAATTAGTAAACTCTAACAAATTAGTCGTAGTAGATTTACCCTTCATAAAACCATGCTGAAAAGAGCGCAGGAAAGGCTTGCAGTGGAATGACAAAACATCGCAAACCATGGCTTCAAATATCTTACCAATACAACATAACTTAGCGACGGGTCTGTAGTTAGAAATGTCACACTTATTACCCTTCTTGTGAAAAAGAATAATCAAAGAAAGCTTCCACTGTTTAGGAAAAACACCACAGGTTAAAGATAAATTAAATAAATAACACAAAACAGAAACTATGGACGTAGCACAATTTTTTATGAACGTGGAAGGAACGCCATCCGGACCACTAGAAAAACTATCAGCTATGCTTGAAATGTACTTGAAGACAGACGCTTCATCGAACAACAGGTCCTTAGGTTGAAGAGAAGTCGTCGGGAGCTTCGTCAAATGGGTAAAATCGTTATACCTAATATCACAGTGGTTATCACAGAAGACAGTTTTAAAGAAGTCACCAAAAAGATTGGAAGTCTCCAAGGGATCAACGCTATCTATGTTTCCAAGTCGCAACGATGAAGGGTATCCATCACAGTTGCGCTTAGAGTTCAGAAACTTCCAAAATTGCTTAGGTTCCGTACGCAAGGCCGACCTCATTCTATGTATATAATCATTATAAGAATCATTCAGGTACGATATGTACTGAGCACGCAAATTAGAATAAGTTACGTAATCAGCATCGCTCCTTGAGGAACAGAACCTCCTCCAAGCTTTATTCTTCAAATTTTTAAGATGCTTCAATTTTCATAAAAAACAGTAAACATAATTGAGAAGCTGAGTGCAAAAGTGGCCCAACCCACAAAATGTCAAATTTCAACCTAACCGCGCCAAAAAACTTCCCATATTCCACTTAACAGATAAAAAAAAAAGCCCGGAGATAATTTCTCCATCTACGGGCAGCTCAGCTGTATATTAAATTTTTATGCTCTCAGTCATTTAGTCTCTTGTTGAATGCAGAAATGGCCTAAGCAAAAATTCTTGGCCTAACCCACAATTCATTTTTGTTTGTAATGGCTTGGGCCATTCTTATTCCTCTAAACAGGATGTGTGAAAGTGAGTGATGCAAATCGTAAAAATTGGGTATATTTTCAAATATATTAATTTAAAACTATTTGTGTTAGGCAATAATTCATGTGCGAGTTCCATTTTTCCGGACGTTTACACTTCTTCATCTTATTTTCCATATATAAGCAATTGTTCCACTATATCATCAGCATGTTCTGTACGTAGTATTGTATCACAAGCAGCGGAAAATAATACTTCGACTCAAGCAGGCAGCAGGAAACGACGTCTCGTAATGAACGCGGTTGGAAAAGAAATCAAAGAAAAATCCTACGCAATACTGGTAAAAGCTATGTTACTGCCAAAGGAAAACGAATACCGGCAAAGGAATTAGATACCGGTTTTCAGTGCAACTGTCCGAAGAATTGCAACACAAAATTTTCTCAAGAGAAAAAACAACGAATATTTTCACATTACTACTCACTGGAAAATTTTAATTCTCAGACTGCCTATCTATGTACTCCTTGTTCGGGTAGAAACAAAACAAAGAACGTACACTAAAAATACTTCCTCAAAAAGGCAAAATACGCGGACGTATTTGTTACCGGATGGTAATGGAAACCAAGTTCAGGTATGTAAACAATATTTTAAATCCAGCTTTAGCATTTCGGATGTAAGATTAACTAGAGCTTTACTTAACAATACCAATTGCTCCCCACCTCCAAAAGATAAGCGGGGAAAAGCATCCAGCAGCAATAAAACACCAGATCAGAAGATTGAAATTATTAAAAAATATATAGCTAAATTTCCAACCTATGTATCCCATTATAAGCGCGAGCAATGTCCGAACAAGAAGTTTTTATCGCCAGATCTCAATATAAGAATTTTGTACGACCTTTACAAAAAAGACGTTACGGAAGAAAATATGGCATCTTTTTTTTATATTCCGGAAAGTTTTCAACAATGATTTTAATCTTCACTTCCATCCAAATGTAACAGATAGTTGCAAGAAATGTGATTTGTTTTGGTAATCCGTCAGAAAAACCTGCACTTGAGCAAGAAAGAGATCTTCACTTCAGGAAGGCTGAGTCAGCCAGAAGTGGGATGATAAAGGATGCTGAAATGGCTAAGGATTCTACAAATGAATTGACAGTTATCCTGTATCCTGTATCCTGTAATTTCTACTGGAATCTCATATTATAAACTGCAATTATGGACATATTGTTTTGGGATACACAACTTAGCCAGTAAACAAGCGACAATGTATATATGGAACGAAACGGAAGCTTCTAGAGGTCCCCAGGAAATAGTGTCATGCCTCTCACATTATATTAAAAATAATGTTAATACGAGCAAGTTAGTAATGTATTCGGATGCATGTGGGGAACAGAATCGGAATATTAAAATGTACGCCTTTTGTAATTACTTGGTATGTTCTGAAGAATGTCTTATCAATGTAATAGATCACAAGTTCTTGGTTTCTGGCCACTCATATCTTCCATGCGATGAAAATTTCGGATTAATTGAGAAACAGAAAAAGTTTCATCCTAATATTTTTGTACCAGATGATTGGGTTGAAGTTGTTAAGCATGCAAACAGCCATTCGAAGTGATTCGAATGAAAAGAGAAGATTTTAAAAGTCCAAAATGTTTGGAAGATAATATAACTAATAGAAAAATTAATGCCTCTAAGGAAAAAGTGGAGTGGCTAAAGATCCAATGGATAATGGCTCGCAAAGAAAACCCATTACGTATGTTTTATAAGTATTCCAATCATCACGAAAACTTTTTTTATGACGTTGATCTATCCAAGCGTAATTCAAAAATCCAACCGCAGTCCTTGGAGTGCTTGTATCCAAATGGGAGACCTATTGATACATTAAAATTCAACGATTTGCAACAACTGATGGAATTTATACCACCCGCATTATACAAGCAACTTAAACACGCCAAAAAATCTAATTAAATTTAATAATATCAAAACAATCGCTGTGAAATTATGAGCATAATTTTTTTTTGTATGGAAATGTATTTTTGTTAATTTAATTTTTGTTTTTGTGTATTGTTAGAAACTGAAACTTAAAATAAATCCGTTTTCTTAAAGCAACCCAACAAATTTTTTCCTAAAATAAAGAAATTTCTAAGTGCAAAAATGGCCCATCCCACATAAAACTGCATAAATTCAACGTGTAGAGTTGAATAGATGAGTTGAGTGAAAAGAGGGTATTCGGTTATGAGTGCGAGTAATTTTTCGCTACGGATTTAATGCAAAAGAGAAAAAAGTGGGAAATTTTTATTTTCGTTTTTCTCATTTCAATCATTATAGGCTTAGGCCACTTTAGCGCTCAGCTTCTCAACTTCAAAATTGGACTAAATCGGAAAACTCCTTCTAGGTGTTGCAATATAAAAATTTAGGATTTTTACGTATACATATATATACATATATAACAATAAGTCCTATACGGTTTTAATGAACTGAAAAGTTCTTTAGAATATGAAATCTTATAATCTTGGTTATAATAATTTTTTCTATACGACGAACTGAATGCGAAAAATCTCTTCAAAAATCAAATTTTCACAGAGGAAGTGACTATGTATACGAATTGACATACGGGCAGTCATCTAGAGTATCATAAGAATTGGTCTGAGACCAATTCTAGCTTTTTTACTTGTTTTATAATAAAAACCCTAGATGAATGCCCGTATTAAATTTCGTATGGTCACCGATCTATTCAATTTTGATTTTGAAGTTGTTTTTCGCATATATTTCTAGAACGGTTTGTCGCACAGAAAAAATGATCATAACCAATTTTATAGGATTTCGTATTCTGCAGAAGTTTTTAGTACAATAAAAATGTCTTGGACGGATCGTTTTCAAATTATACGTAAAAAACCTAAATTTTTGTATGGCAACACCAAGAAGAAGTTGCCCGATTTAGTCCATTTTTGACATTTTATTTGATAATATAGTAAGAACATCATATACGAAATTTCAGCTCTCTACGTTGATGCGTTCTCAAGCAGTGTCCAAATATATAGCGGAAAACGAAATTTTTATATGGCAACCCCACGAAGGAGTTGCCCGATTTGTCTCATTTTCGAACTTAATTTTACTTTTTTTTTTAAAGTCCGTGTACAAAATTTCAGCTCTCTAAGTATACGCGTTCTCGAGTTATCGTGCGCACAGACAGACAGACGGACGGATGGACGGACGGACGGACATGCAAAAATCGAAATAACTTTTAATATTATGAATGGGTGTCCAATCCATTTTGCTCTACCATTATTATTTCGAGGTGTTATAAACGGAATGACAACCTTAGTATACCCCTATGATTTCATCTAGGGTATAATTATTATGTTTAAAAATTGTAGTTTCCTTATTCAACGCATTCTATATGATTTCATCTATAAAGTATAAAAAGAAGTTGTCCCAAGATAGATCCCTCTGGAGCTCCAGAATTAACTGTTTCAAAGAAAAAAATGAGTATTATAGAAGACGGGTGAATTTGAATAACACAAATGACTTTCGAATAGAGTTCTATTTATGATCTTTTTTTATTTTCTATGAATATAGGTATCAAACTATCTTTGAAAAATCAAAAAAAAAAAAAAAAGCTGCTTTTACGCGCCCCTTCGATACTATTCCAAAATGGACTTTAGAATAGATGAATATTCATAGTTGCAGCTAAATACCCCAAAGCTACCGGAACAGGTAGAAATTTTTTAAAGAGATGCTGACGATGTAGACAACGCTATATATTCCAATTCTCACTAATTCTTCCCCTCCTGCCCCACTCCCAGAGAATTCATTATCACTTATCACCTGCTTTATATAGTATAATTACCTTTCTATCCCATCATCAAAAAATTCACAACCAACACAACATCAACAGCACTAGGGTGCTCGAAATCAACAGATACTCTTTTTACCTGTGTATCACCATCATAACAGTTAAACTGTGTCAAATATTTGCAAAGAATTCATCTTTGATGTTATCTTCGTCTTCTTCTTTTTCTTCTTCTTCTTCTTATATGTATTTTCAGTGGTCATCAATAAAATAAGAGGTATTCGGGCGCATCGTGATTAGCATCTTTCTTTCAACTTCGATTAAAAATTCGCCCAGAGCGAATCTATGAGATTTCTTTGAATAGCGCGCCTGACACCGCGAACAAATACTTTAAGATGCTTTTACAAATGAAAAAGGCACGTGCACCGTTGTCGTACCATAACCTAGAAAATGACAGTAACACATTACCGCGGTTGCAAGTCATTCGAAAATTAAAAGTTCGCTTCGTTGGATGACCCATCTAGGTGAGCTCACATTATATACTTACATATATGCACATAGACAAACCTTCTTATGACTGTCAATCTGGGCTCTTTTCATCTTAGTCCGCATCGCATTTATCGTGGCGAGATGAAGTTTTGTCGCTGGATCACCGTTATATTCGAGGATTGGCTGATCATAGATCATAAGTTTATTTCAATGTTAGATTTACCCGTCAAAATGCAAAGCGGACAAAAATGATTTGATGCACTTCTGTCTGACTGCCTGCCTCCGTAATGCCTTGAGGGATTTTCTATTACCTGAATATGTTCTTGATTTGTCTAAGTATATGAGTCTAGAGATATTGAGATTTAGCGGTAAAAATATAGTCACTCCCGCGATATAAGACGATCAAATTTTATGGATTCGAAGTGTTTGTCACTGTGCTCTACTTACCCTTGCCTGCATCAATCAGTAGATTATCGCAGCAGATATACATAAATAGGTAAAAGGTGTATACAATTTACATACATACTAACATATACCAACGTTCAACGGAAATTAAATGTTCGTTTATGCCTAGTGGTGCAGAATTATGTGCATACATACATACATAATTTTTAATGTTGTGTGCCTATTTAGAGTTTATAAAAACCGCCAAATTTACTACCTTTCTTGAAGCCATCAAATATTTTGCTTGAGCACCTAAGTCCCGTCCGGTCCGCTATATTTACCTGCCTTTTAACTCTTCACGAAGTACTTTACTCCGGTGATATATGTCTGATATGGATGGACCGTAGGAATCATTAACGGGTTCTTTGTTACCCTTCCCATCATAGGTTGGCATCAACTTCTCGTTTGTCTTAAATTTCTGCAGATCTCTCTGACATATAATTACAAAGGAAGTAAAGTGAATTGCTAGCTTTTGAGTGAATCTTGACCTAATTCCCATAGATAGACATTGAGCAAACGTCTTTTATTCAGAACTTGACATTTTAATTTCATACCCTTTGACATCATGTATACCTACCTAAATAGTATATACAACACATACATATGAATCTACACTTACGTAAAAATTAATAAAAGCTAGTGAAAAATATTTTATACAAGAAATTTAATTTGGTTAAAAATTATGCTGCTGACAACTTCTATAGTAGTACTAGAGTAGTACTAGAGTTACACATTAATCGACTCAATAATCGTGGCTTCAGTGTACCAGAAATTGTAAGACGGAAATATTTGAAAATAATTTGATAAAATATGATTGCGGTGTAGAGTGCAAAATATGCGGCATACCGTATGCCCAAAAAGTTTTTCTCATTTGATGCATGACGTCATCTCGGCTAATCTTATATAGTGGCTTGCTTAATTGGTTGGTTTAAGTAGGAAGCCCAGCCTACTAGACTTTCGGTTAGCATTATTAAGAAGCGCCATTTTAATACCAATACTTATGTTTTTTACATGCAGTAGAAGTTGAAGGATCTAGATCTAAGTAGTAAATTCAATCTGTAGAGTAGTGCAGCAGTTTTAATTTTGCTATAAAAGTCAATGTCTTCCCGGACGTGGTACAGATTGCCAAATTATTCCACCTGGAATATGTCTTTCTTGTTAAACTCCCAGCGGTATTGAAACTTAGAAGTGGTGTAGGCCCAAATCTTATTTAGCCAGTTGCCAGCCAACTCATTCCCCTTTATATTTTCACGAAATTGTCTCACTAGCATGAAGGTTATGGAGATGGCGCTAAAACGTTCTAGTGGTGTCCTGGCTTAACATTAGAATTATCTGAGAGTTGATATAATCTTGATATTTCGAATTTTTCAGAAGAGATTCCAGCCCCAACTATATACCATGACATTCCATTATGGAACCGTGAGTAAAACTAAAAAGTTCTGTATCATAGCCTTACATAAGGTCATTGTAGTAATGGCCGGCCACCTTGGTCACCATTCTTTGAAACTTTCGCCCTCTGAATTGCAAAAAAACAAAGCATATCACAGTTCACCCACTCAGCCGATGTATCGGGTTTTCCAATAAGAGGTGTTATTTTAATTAGCCCGCTATTTTGGTAGATGTCACTTTTGGAGCTGTCATTTTTTAACATTTGACAAGTAGAAACTACGCCATTAATACACGATTCAACAAAATTCACTATAAAAATGGTGAAAATGTGGCAGAGACGGTTCGTAAAACTCGAACATTTTTGGGTCGTCGTGAAGCACCTTGTCGGACCGCAATACAGAAATTGGTAGAAAAATTCGAGCTGTCGGGACAAGTTAGTGATGTGAAGAATAAAACCCGTGCACGTCGCTCAAGAACAGCCGAGAATATTGCTGCTGTAGCCGGAAATGTTGAAGAAAACCCATTTTTGTCCATTCCTCGTCGTTCTTTGGAATTAGGCATTCCTTAAACGTCATTACACCGTATTTCGCATAAAGATTTGGGTCTTAAGGCTTATAAAGTTCAGTTAACACAAGAACTCAAGCCGGCCGATCATCAACAACGTCGAGTCTTTGCTGATTGGGTCCTTGAAATGCATGAAAATAATCCGGAATTCCATCTGAAAGTCATCTTGAGTGATGAGGCCCATTTCCACTTCGATGGCTTCGTTAACAAGCAAAATTGTCGCATCTGGGGCTCGGAAAACCCAAGAGTTATTGTTGAAAAGCCTCTCTATTCTCAACGTGTGACTGTTTGGTGCGGTTTATGGTCCCGCGGGGTCATTGGACCTTACTTTTTCGAAAATGAGGCTGGAGCAACAGTTACGTTGAATGGATTGCGCTATCGACAGATGATTAATGATTTTTTATGGCCGGAATTGGATGGTATTGATCTGGACAACGTTTACTTTCAACAAGACGGCGCTACGTGCCATACAAGCAACGAAACCATTGATCTTTTACGGGAAAAGTTTCTGGACCGTGTTATCTCTCGAAAAGGTGATCACAATTGGCCACCGAGATCTTGTGACTTAATACCTTGCGACTTCTTCCTTTGGGGCCACGTGAAAGAGAAGGTCTACGCCAACAGCCCAGCGTCGCTTCAAGACCTCAAAGATGGAATTCGTGAGGCTATCGAGGACATAGGGCAGCCACTTTGCGATTTGGTTACGGAAAATTTCATGAAAAGGATATGGTCCTGTAGGCGTGGTCGTGGTAGTCATTTGGCTGATGTTATTTTCCATTATTAACGGCATACCTTCCTCTTTATAATGAAATAAAGATCCGATCATTTATCTCAAAAAATGGCATTTTTCTTTGAATATCAAAATAACACCTCTTATTGGAAAACCCTTTAGAAATCCGAGTGAAAACCTTTACAACAAGTATTTCAAGATGTGATGTAGTCAATGGATATACGAGCAACAATGATCTGAGGAGGTTGCTGTACACATACGACTTGGAGTTCCAACATTCGGAATCCTTGAGTTTGAGGGCACTACATGATGCTTGATGATGGATATGTAAATCTGGGGAAGAAGATGTAAAATTACATTTGAAGCATACATATTGCAGTTATTCTTTTAGGATTCATGTGCCTACATAAATAGTCCTTTAAATCCTAACTAAGACTACTACTCCATTCTAGGTCGAAGAATCTATTTCTTTTCAATGGTATAAAAATAAATACAATCCTTTCGAAAACCTTTTTTTTTTTTTGTTTTTCTTTTTCCACTTCACTTTTGGATCAAGGAAGGCAACTAAATAAATGGTCCATTCAACCAGGTGAGGGTAAAATTTGGTATTTTTATTTTTGTAGTGAACTGTATCAGTTCAGTTCTACTTGAATTCACATTGTTTAAACTACTTAGGTATCCAAGGCACTATCCACAATTACTCAAATTATATACATAGGAATCGTTTCCCATCTACTACCATCTTTACCACGTCCCTAGTCTAATCTTCAATATGGTGAATCAAAAAGTTCATGAACTAAATAATATACACACACACATCTGTGACTTTTTCAATTTTATTTTTCTACATATACTTTCCCAGCAAATTTCTTTCAAAATTCTTTGAACTATTCCCGGATAATATGGTGGTTGTGGCTCCTTACCACCATTTTTTTTTATTGCCAGAGCCACTTACATTTTCTTTTTCCGAAAATCTACCAATATCACTTCTTTCAAATACCAGAAAACAATTGCCATCACTTTACGGAATTTGTTGTTGGTTTATTAGATGATCCTCTATTTATAAACACTGCTGAATTTTACTCTCTGGATCATTCCCGTGCTAAATCGTAAGTAAAAAATCTGTGAATTTTCCCCAATATTATTCAACAAGACAAGAACAGCATTCATTCATTTCACCACGTACTCTCAGCACTATGCTTTTGGTACCCAACGTAAAATAAAGCTTCGACAAACTATGATCACCGATGAAAATTGTCTGAACTGAGTTGCAATCTCTTGCAGTTACTCCAATAGTCCAATCACTACTATCACAGAATGACTAGAACTTTTTGAGTAACCTATACATATAGCTCTCACTCTTTGAAAAAAATAGGAAGATATCAAAACTTTTAAAAAATAATAAAATAGTTGTCTTCTGTATTTTCATGTAGATGGCAGCACGTATGTATGTCAAAAACAAACATTTTTCACACAACGTCCATTTATTTCTTTTAAAAATTTTGACATTTCTCATCTGTTATCTACGATCAATGTTGTATTTATTAATTTTGAAAATGATGATTTTTATATGAATAGGGATGAAGTAAATTTAAGTGGAACATAATGGGAATAAATATGACGAACGGATACCTAAAAAAGAAAAATACCCACGAAATTATTATTAAATTAATAAAATTTCTGTCCAATTTCAGTGAAATTAAATAACATCTACCAATGCATTTAGACATATCACTTAAGTCTGCATTATTTGCCTACATTACTCTACAGTAAATTTTTGTGTGACAAGAAAAATTCTAAACGGAACCCCGTTTTATCAATGTAATAAAACAGGATCAATAATAACAGAATGAAATACACGGAAAATTCCCATTTCAAAAATTGCTATTACTTTTGCTAATAATTTATTCGTGTTTTACCTTTTTCACTCCCCTTTGCCATAGGATTCGCTCCCATATATATATTCTCCATCTAACTCTATTTTGCGCCATCCTCTGGACTTCTGTCCAGGAGGATTTTTAAATTTAAAGAGGCCGGTTAATAAGAATTAACCATCCTCCGCCATGTAGTTCTTGATTTTCCTGCATTTATTTTTCCCTCTGGATTGCATTCTACTGTGCTAAATACCAACTCCAAAAAACATGCAGACCTAGTCGGTCGTCAAAATATTCTTGTAGAATTTCAAAACTATTCAATAGCCTTCAAGTTTACAGACACAATGTCCAAGACTATTAGATTTGGGTGCCACGCCGCCTTGAAGTGATTATAGAAGATCGCTCGTCTGGTACACAAGCGCATCTAAAAACGAAGGCATGGGAGTGTAGGAGTCTCTGATCCGAGATTTAAGCTACATTCGGCCCTGAAATCTACCCAACTGTTTTACAATTAGAAATTCATGCCATAAAAGCGTGTATTAGAGTCAATCTACAAAGAAACTATCGACATACAAACATATATTTAAGCTCCGACAGCCAAGCTTCGATAAAGGCACTAAACTCCAATGTCTAAACTTCAAATCTGGTTTGGGACTGCAGGGATGTCCTAGATTTAGCGGATAATAAAGTAACACTTAGATGGATACAAGTACACGAAGGACTGTGAAGGTAATAATACAGCTGATTGCTTTGCCAGGAAGAAATGATTAGATTTGTGGAAGGGTGTGCAGGCGTTGGCCTCACATTCACTGCGACTTGAAAGATTTATTGTGAGTCCCCGTTAAATTTACGCCCTTGCTAGGTTTAGACTGTTAATGATGTCTAGAACCATTCTGGGACTTAGGTTCCATACGTTATTTTGTGCAAGAAAAGCATGTTCGAGGTGCTAGTAATCTCCGCCTGGCCAATTCTTCGCAGATGCAGAGCAGAGCACCGACGTTTCGTAGGCATTCTGACAGAAGCGGCAGGATGAAGTCTCAGCCAAGTTCATCTTGTATAGGTGATGCCTCAATGGCAATGCCCTGAGAAAGAGCTCTATAACCATTTTGAGCTCAGTTCTCCTAAGAAGTAGGAGTTCTTATGTTTTTCCGTCAGAGGTGTCGATAAGCTTTTTTTGCCTGACGAAGTCGTTGTAGCCTTTCCCAATTAATTGACTTAACCACACTGAAAAAATTTTTATAGGTAATGATGACATAAAAGTTATGTTAATCTAAAAACGGGAATTGACATAAATTTTGATTCACCTAACACAAATGCCTTTATTGCAATCAAAATTTCTGTTGAAAAACTTTTAAGTTTTTTCTAATGCAACATATTATAAGTTATTTTAAAAGATTGGATTATGTTAAAATGAATTTTAATTAAATTCTGTACAATGAGTTCTTGTTCTATTGATTCAACAGAATATTATGTATTAAAACAGCTCAACTGAAAGCATTCAGTTAAACTAACACAATCCAAAGTTGATTCACTTTAAATTTTCTAGAAACTGGGCTTACATATTTTGTAACGTTGAATTCAACAGAGTTTTTTGTTAAAACACTATAGGTATATAGAATAGTTCCGTCAATCCAACCCACAATTCAGTCGAAAGCGATTAACTGATTTCGTAGTTTAACATTTATTTCGCAGTTTTACTTGGATTGTCAAAGACGCACCCGCATTTGATAATATGTAGCTTAACAGTTTAAATAAAATTTAATGATAATGACGTTTAATTACTCCACTAATTGTGATGTTTCTAGTAACGATTTGTTAGGGAATTCAGATAGCCTGTTATATACTCATATACCTGTTGACAATAATCAGTCTTTGAGCTGTAGTGACTGAGTGTATTATAATTTGACACCTGTTGAAACTGTTAGTAGTGTAAACAAGGAAAATGTGAATGCGAAAAATCAAGAGCAAGTTTGTGAAAAAAATAGTTCTGGTTCTAGTGCTACAGAAAATATAGAAAAAGATTTTGAAGAGCCGTTGAGAGCCTTATTGAGGTCATGGGAGTTAGACAACGACTTAAAGGTAAATGATTGCACAACTTAATTCTTTATTGACATAATAAATTCGCGGGAGACATTAATCCTAGTTGAAACATTTTTTCTGCCGAACTGTGAACGATAGAAAAAAGTAATACCTATTGCTTAAAAGTATGGTCACCTGAATTAATTTTTCTTAAGAATGAATTATGAATATCAGTACATATTACCATAGATGGCACAAGAACTAGATGTCGCATGGCATACTAAAACAGAGTATACAGATTGTGAAATGGGTAGTGTATTCTGGAATGGACCATAACATATTGTAGAGCATGCCAAAAGCAAATATTTTTATAATAGCAGTTTTGTATACATTTAACCGACTTCTTCCATACTTCAGATACGAAAAAATATGAATCACTCGACGCATACATCATTTTAAATCTTGTGGTCCATTCCGGAATGGACCACCCCGCCATATAAATTTTGTATACTTTTTTGGTACTGTATGCGACATCTAGTTCTTGTGCCATCTATGATATTACATATTTACAAAATATATATGCAGAGTGCAACTATAACATAAGATCCCTAAAATATATGCGTGAAAAACATATAGAAGAGATTTTTACTACTGCAATGCTTATATAAGCCAATTTTCGAAGAATTTTTGTACGAATGGCAGAAACAGCAAGTAACGAATACTAATTATATATAATATTTACCCTTTTAAAACAATTTTCAAATTAAGAGGAACTTATAAAACTAAGGAAGCTGTAACCACACTCTCCATGGATTCATCAGTATCACAGTGGATAAAACAACTGAATGAAAGCCAGCATAGCCCAACGCCATCTGCTAACTGTGCAAACTGTATTGAAATTTTAAATTCTTGGCCATTTTCAAGCATCCATTAATGTACGAATTGGTAAGTTTGGAAACACTACTTATTTGAATCAATGAAAATACTTTTTTTCTCCTATAATAGGTGGAAATAGACTTTTTAAACATCTATCCAGAGAAATCAAAATTATTGCTCTTGAATTGGGACAAATTTTTGAATAAAGCGGAAAATATATTTTCCACTACTGTAAAGGACGCAGCAACTCTAGAGATATTTAAAAATGTAGACGATGATTATAACAAATGTAAGCTCATACATTACATTTAGTTAATAATTTTCAAGCTAACTATGTACTTTTACAGGTTCCAAAAGCTGTGCCTTTTCCATGTGTCTTCCCGCTATTTTAAGACCGACTGCACGAATTGGAAAAAAATCTACAGCGGACATAAATAAAAGGCTGTTCTTTAAACCATCCATAAAAGATTCACAGGAGAGTTTTATTCTGTACATTACTGCCGTTAATAACTTCAATCCAAGGATATCATCTTTACGAGAAAAGTGTTTGGCTACAGGTAGTACATTGCAACCATTTATTGTTGTTGTTGGGCCTAGCCTAAAAAATTTAACAGACTATTATATATATTTCGATGAAATGAAATTTAAATTTAGAAGCTTTTTGAATGCACTCGACACTTGCTTTAAAATTTATCAAGTCTTCAATTTAGCCTATCCTTGTTCACAGTTTGGCTATTTCTTCAGTACTATTTCTATGAAATTTCTACAAACCAAAAAGGTTCATATGTATCAAATTTTATCAAAGACTTAAAAAGTGCATAAACAGTAAGGAATTACTGATATACTATGTATTTAAAAAGTTATATATTAAAATTAATTTTGAATATAATTAATGAAATGATATTTATTTTCTACTTCTATATTTCATAAATAATTTTTACTCATGATAATCAAACCTTTTTTGAACAACGTGATTCTGATTATGCACAAAATTGGTCAGTTCATTTAAAATCGTTTATGAATAATATATATAAACGTCGTGTGGTCACAATATATAATAATTATTTCCAATTTAAAGAATCTATTTATATATTATAAAAATATATTATGGAATATAATAAGTATAACGCTAATTTGAAAGAAGTTCTGTTATAATAATTTTGCTCATATGTTTCATAAAATTTTTAATTGATTATGAAAATCATTAGTTCTTTTTAGTTTTAAGTTATACATATGTAAGTACGGATGTGTGCATAAATATATAGATAACTGCCAATAAATACAACAATTAATTTTTACAAAATATGTGTATATTTCATTTGCAAAACCTATATCAACATCACATCAAAGTTAAACAAAAAAATCGTCAGTCAAAGCAACATAAATATATGTTATCCTCTAAATATGATATTAACAAATTTTTATGTTAAAGCCACTAAGATTTTCTGTAGTTTCGACACAGTCAGCTTAACAGAACGATATGTCGAAACAATCGAAAATTTTATTAAAAATTCGTTAAATTTTTAACAGTATTGTGTCAGTTAAAACAAATAAATTTTATGTTGGCTCGAAATCAAAAGTGTTATATGTTAAAGTAACTATCGTTTTATGTTATTAGTACAGAATATTTTTCTCAGTGCAGGAAAGGAGTGGAATCTCCATTTCTCGGACCGGAACCTTCCTGCGGCCTTACAAAAAGGCAACAGCAGGAAAATTATGTCCAAAAATTTCTCACCAGACACAATAACAAAACCTCCTTGGACTAAGATATGCGAGAAGTTCATTAACTACCCACACAAAGACTTTAAAATGTTATCAACTATGGTAAGCATTAGATCAGACTATTCACTGCCATAATGACTGGCCATTGCCCAGTTGGGTACATGTTTCCATAGCCGACAACTGCCAATTCTGCAACGAAGAGCTATGATCTACAGAGCACGTACTCTGCAAATTCACAGGTCTTGCTCGTCAAAGATTACAATTTCTAGGCAAGGTTTTTGTAACCCCATCCATTAATAATCTTGTGCACTTTCCGAAAATAAAATAAAATGAAATGAAATCAAACGTCCGAAAAACTGACCCTAATGAGGTAATAACCTTGATAAAAGGGGCGAACATGAATTGGACCTAAGACTGCAGGGGCATGGCACAAAACACCTAGTATGTCGCAGTACTTAGAGCCCAGCTCTCCGGTCCAACCCCTACTTATAATAATATAATAAAAATCCATTTGCATTTGCTTCATTTTATCTGAACCGATATTGGTGGTTGTTTGTTCTTGCATTTCCATAAACTTTTGGATTTTCTTGAACTAATTTTCTTGATAATCCATATTTCGCTTTCGTACTGGTAAAATTGACTTCACGCAAAAGTTGAATATTCTGAGTTTGATATTTCTCATAAGGTGTGGGAATTTTCAAACTATCCAGAGTATTTCGAAATCTATTTGTGATTTTCTCAACCATTCATTCTAATTCAAGAGTATTAGCCTGCAGAAGGTACTATCAAAGAAAAGTAGCTTAAAGAGCTCATATCAGTTTCCCGTTTGACAAATTGTATACGAAAGACGATTATGAAGACCATAAACCATCATAAATGAAATGGGAAAAGGTTATTAGATATACCTTTAACTGACTCTATTGACTCTATTCTGTGGGAACTAGGATTTAAGAATTTTCAATTATCTTATTTATTCCGGCTGTAAGCTATTCTAACTATTTTTTTTTTTTTTTGCTACTACTTATGCAAACACAGAAAATTTGTCAATAGAAATGTAGAAGTAGACCGTCCAAAGAAAAAATCGGCAAGAGATAAGCGGTTTTTTTCTTCCACCAGCCTTATAGAAGAATAATTGAGACATACCTTCAAGTATCCAGAATATAGCTGTTTATCTTCAACTTTGGTGCTCATCTAACATACAATGAATTAAAACTACATCAAATATGATAAAATAAAATAGTAAGACATACAAAAATGACCATAACTGCTTCACTGCATACATACACACACACACACAAACACACTCTTATTTTAATTTATCTCATTTCTTAGAAGGAATTTGTTTGCAATAACATCACTCCAGCGCAAACGATTTCGACAATGTCGAAAGAAATACACAAAGTGACCCGATTGCAGCAAAAAGAAAAACAAAAACAAAAACAAAAAAAAAACAGAGCGTCATTAAACAATAAATTAAATAATTGTTATGAACAGTACTGTATGCGCCTGTGTATGCACAATTAGTAAGAAGAAAAAACTACACCGGCACTCACAGACAAACCTAGCTACCTCAACTATACCTCAATTATCGTTAGATAAGAAACAGCGTATTTTTCTCGGTTAGTGTACTATAAACAGTCGCGTGAAAGCATTTTACGGAAAATTAGCGGCGCGCCGAGTAGAGTATGTATGGGAAATGTTATGAAATTCTCCTCCAATATTTCATTTTTCGAAATAAAATTGAGGAAATGCCTCTTGCCTGGCTGCTTTATGGTGGTATTAATTACAAGGAAATTAATGTTTTCTTCATTCTATGTAGACTGAGTGAGCTATTGTCCAAGTTTCTCGCTTAAGTCTTTTGTTTTTGTGCAACGAAAATACCCCGATTTACTGGCTCTCCACAAGTGGAGTTCTATATGAGTTGGTTTTTGGTGGCAGGCAATTAAATAGATGGAGAAAGTAAAATTGATTTTTTTTAGGCTAGAAGGCTAAAAGCAAAATTTGCGTGCCTAAATTCAGAAAAAGTGTTAATGTTTATTTTGTTAATTGTGTCAACCCATGTTGAGTGTATACACAAAATTTTGTCTGTTTCTTTAATAATATGCGAAAAATACTTGCTATATACAATTTCATATATGTAACCGTTCTTTTTATAGGTACCTTCCTAGCTAATGAAATCATAGGGCTTACTAAGTTTGTCATTCCATTTGAATCGCGTAGAAATAATGATGGTAGAACAAAATGAATTAACCACCTATGCCTAATATTAAAAGTTATTTTAATTTTTGTATCTCCATCTGTCTGTTTTCACGATAACTAAAGAACGCATTTACTTAGGTAGCTGAAATTTTGCACATGGGCTTTTAAACAAAAAAGTAAATTTAATTTCGAAAATGGAAGAAATCGGGTACTCCTTCGTGAAGTTGCCACACAAAAATTTCGTTTTTCACTATATATTTGGACACTACCTGAGAACGCATCGACGTAGAGAGCTGCTAATTTATACTCGACATTTTTATAAAACTAACAAATATATGTCAATGAGCTAAATCACGCAACCCCATATTAGTGTTACCATATACAAATTTTTAGGTTTTACGTATACTGTGAAAACGATCAAGACATTTTTGTTGTACTGAAAAATTCTTTGGATTATGAAATTCTATGAAATTGGTTATAATTATTTTTACTGTCCGATAAACCGTTTTAAAAATACATATATGTGAAAAACTACAGATGGGTGGCCATACGAAAATACATACGGGTCTCATAAAAATTTGTCTTACCAATTCTAGCTTTTATATTTGTTTATAAAAACAAGAACAGTTTCAATTAAGTATTTTTTTTTTCTTTTTTTTGTTTTTTTAATAAAGTATCACAAAGCTTTGTATCAAATTCCAAATATGTACTTTGATATTTTTAAGATAATTAATAATAGATGATTCCTTGTAGCCCAACTATATTCAATAAGTCAGATGGGCACAAACTTCAATTAAAAATCAATTGCAAATCATATTTGGGGCAGATAACCATGAAATCTTCAAAAGATTCGTTTATAAACATTGGTAAAATTGCAAGTGTCCAAATATTGAATCTTGTGCAACACTGTTGCTTACACACTCTACCTATAGAATACAACATCTTCAATTTTTACTTGTTGGCGTCCATGCTTATAGGATTTTTCGTCGCACTGCCAACAAAACAGTTTTTTTTTTGTCTTATAAGAAGCATTTTTTATACAGGGTGCTTCCCCTTAGGAGGTCAATAGAGCAGGAGGTGATAGTACTCAGCTAGACTAATAAAACTTGTATGGCAGGGCGGGGGCAGGGGGGGGGCAATAACACCCGTTTAGGAGTTACAGGGTAATTAAGAAAAAAAGCTAGTTTTCCACAAAACACCCTGTATCTTAAAAAGTACAGGGCTTTCGGTCACACTTCATGGCCTTTCCAACGACTGCTCAATCGTACCTCTCTCCTTTCAAGAGTTATGCTTGTATAAACTAAAAATTTCGGATTTTCTTACCCTTTTTTTTTACTTTGACATCTACTTTTTTGTTGCAAAACGGCCGTTAACATAACTTTTTTTTATAAAACCTATAAACTGTAGACTCTCCTCTTTAATTTGACCTATTTAACTTTAAGTGATATTTGCAGCCGTTAAACCTAAATTTGTTCCCTTACAAAGTGAAAACATGTCGTTTAAAAAAATATCGGCTAATTTCGGTATGACATGAATAAAAATAAAATAAAATATCCGAAATATTTTGTTTATATCCCCATAACTCCTGAGAGAAGGGGGTATAGATCTTGTTGAGCAGTCATTGAAAAGACCATGAAGATCTACATACAATGAGCTCTTAACTCTGACCATGTGCCCAGTACTTTTTAAAATACAGGGTGTTTTGTGAAAAGACCAGATTTTACCCTTACCCACTCTGTAACTCCTAAACGGTGGATATTGCCTCCACCCTGCCCATACAATTTTTTCTTAGTCTAGAGGTTTATACTATAACCTCCTGCTTTATGAATCTCCTAAGGGGAAACACCCTGTATACTTATGTACTTTTCTCCCAAAATATTGAACTTTTCTCTTTAAAATAATCTAAAAACCGCCTCTGTGATAATTAGAATCAATTTTTTTTTAATGTAAATCAGCATATCAAAATCAGCAAATTTTATGGATTTCTGTGTCCTTTAATTCAGGTAACATAAATCGAAGGAAACAAAAAAAAAATTAATGGAATTCTTATCTCCTTATAATTAGGTACTTAACTTTCAACAAAAGAAGAAAAAAAAACTTGGTGATGATGGGGTTTTGATAGTGCGAATTTTGATAGATATTTATACAATGAGCCTATTATCTTTTAAACTTTGAAGAATTTGTTAACCCCTGACAATACATATAGAGAGAGCTTAGAATATTTGGCTATAGGCAACACGATTACCTTTTTCCATATTTGGAGAAAGCGCGAGAAAAAGTAAAAAGAGTTCAGGATATTTATAAAACTGACACTTACAGGACAGGATAAACATTTTTTTAATATACTTGACAGGTGAGCCACTAACATCTGATTCAATGGTTGAAAATCTTCTCAACACTTTAACACCGAAAACTAAGCTCATCAACAGAAGTGGCCGAATCAAAGTCAGTATCTATCTATCCAATCGGTTACCACAGAAGTAACATACATTTTAAATTGACTAGGATCGCACAAATTGAAATACGTTTTTAGTGAGTATCTTGTATAGTGATGACAAGATCTCACCAGATATCTTCGGTCTGTTGCAGATATTCTGCTGGGATAAGTAAGGTAGTTTACGATCGATAAATCGAGTCTTGAATTCTTGTGATATTGAATGTTTTGTTAGTTCAAAAATAAAGTAGCGAGTGCTTGAACAACACACTACAGTGTGTCTCTAGAGATGAATTCGATAGCGTGGAGCTTGGGTGTGACACTAGGATACTTCCAGTGTGTTCCTTGAAATATAAGTCGGCGATACTCGTGAAATAGAACAGCCGCAATGTGCTATAACAAACTAAGATCGACTGGAGGGAAGTTCCATAAAAACTTTGGAATTCAGATTGTTTAGACCTCCGGGTTGAGGCAACAACTCAGTAACTCGACAAACACGTCTCATGTCAATGTTAAATCTATAATTTGCATGGAAATTGTTAAAACAAAATAAATCAATTGCCCCTATGCCAATATGATCGCAGTGCTTTTACTACGGATCTATGATTAGCCGTACTGATGAGGATGATCGACCACGAGCTTGGTGATACACGTAACATCCGATTAGTTATGGGCTGCAATCGTAGCTGATTATAGGGGAGCGCTAGCTCCCATCTTATGGCTGGATTACATTACAACGCCGACGCCAGCATGGTCGTCGTCGTCAAACGCCGAACAAAACGCCGGGCAAGTTACATTAACACTGGGCGGCAGCGCCATATCTTAATTTCACTTACATTTTACAGTTGAGTTATTTGCTGTAATCTCTGCCAGTTTACAATAAAATTTTAAATAAAAATAAAAAATATATTTTCTTTTTCTTCAAGTCCACATTTTTTTAATATAAAATCATTTATTTAAATATTTATTTTATTTATTTATTTTATTTATTTAAATATCGTTTCATTTTGTCATGTTTTTTCATAATAGATTTAGATCTGGCATATTGGCAGCAATGGAGCGCCAGCGTTAAATTTAGGATTAGAGATGGGTCGACGACCACGCCGATGACGACGACGACGTCGGCGTGGGTAAAGCCTGAAATACAATGAATGCGACATGAAATTGTCGACGCCAATTGGCGTCGTCATTTGTCGCAGACGTAATACAATGAATGCGACATTATTCGTCGTCATTTCAAGATAGTTGAATTGAGTTTTGCTGTTTTGTGATGTCTACGGATTTTTTTTACATTTTTTAAGAACAAATATAAGTTACATTAAAGATAATATGCATTTATGCCAGTTTTAAAAGAAAAGTACGTGAAATGTACCAACACACGAACTGTCAAACTCAAATGTCGCACTGCGCAACGACAATTTTAGAAATTTGCTCTACTTTTTGACGACGACATTTTCGCGTCGCAGCATTTGCTATGCCCTAATGTCGTAGCATGTATTCGAAAATTATTTTGGCGTCGACAAATGCGTGTCGCAGTCATTGTATTTCAGCCTTAATGTAATGCATTTCATACATGCAGTACTATCTCTAAATATTTTTGACATAAAACGACGACCACGCCGACGTCGGCGTTGTTAATGTAATCCGGCCATTACTGTTGTCTTGGTACCTACACAGTAAAAAAAAAATCCCTAAAGTGAGTGGCAACAATTTGTGCCACACAGGTTAGGCATTTGTCGATAAGATTAGGGAAAGCTCCACTTTGGAAAATTAAGATTAGGTTTTTATCCCTAAAATGTAGGAAGATTTTCTGCCTCAAATGTAGGGAATTTTGGTTTTTTTTCCCCTAAAATTTAGAGAATATTCCCTAAAATGTAGGGAATTTTCAAATTTGTTTAAGATGTTTTTCCCTTCATTTTAGGGAATCTTTCCTAGGGAACATTCCCTAAAATACAGGGAATTTTAAATTGTTGTTTTGTTTTTTTCCCCTGAAATGTAGGGACTATTCCCTAAAATTTATTATTCCCTAAAATTTATCTCCACCATAGGTGAAGGTGATAGAAGACGACCCCTTTTTGAAAAACATAAGAATGAGCTGAATAGCTCATTTCTTATGATCCATACTACTAAGTAGTATGGAAATTATATTGGTGCACAAAATATTGAAAAACAATGACTTGTTTTCAAGAACAATGTGTGAATTATATAAAAGAAAATATAGGGTCCGCCAAATAACTTTTTTTTTTTTAAACAGGGCGCAAAACATCGAGTGTAGCTTCGGCTGTGTGGCACGTAGCGCCGTCCTGTTGAAACCAAATGTTGCCAATATCCTCCTCTTCAATTTTCGTTCAACATGGCCCGATAACGATTGCCATTGACTGTAACGGCCACTCCTTGCTCATTTTCGAAGAAAAATGGCCCAATTATGCCTCTGGACCAAAATCCGCACCAAACAGTGACTCGTTTTGGGTGTATCGGCTTTTCAATGTATGCGTGCGGGTTTTCTGTGCCCCAAATGCGACAATTTTGCTTGTTTACATACCCGCCAAGATCAAAATGAGCTTCATCCGAAAAGATGATTTTTTTGGCAAAATCGGCATCTTCTGTAAGTCGATCGCAAGCAATATTTCCCAGCGTTGTTCAAGCGTATACACAACCATATACGTTCAGCGGAAGAATAAAACTAATTATCTGTCAAATCAGACATGAGCTAAGTGTTACCATTCACGAAATAAGCACTAGTTGAAAAAAAAAACGTTAGATGGCGGACCCGATATATTTCCATAAAAAAATGTAGCATAATACCTAATTCGTTGGATGTTCTCTTTCTTATATCCTCTTTTGCGGAAATTTTATGTAAATTCATTGAATTTTCCATTGATTTGGGGAAATTAAACTGATTTTCCCTTTCTATCAGAGAAAATTACATTTATTTTTAGGGAAAAACGTGTTTTAAATTTAGGGAATAGTCCTAATATTTTTTACAGTGTAGCTAAAAAGGAAAGGTAATAGGTTTCTGCAAATTTTCTGACATAAGCATGGAACTCTGCATCAGTCTCCAAATCAAACAAAATGTTGTATTCCAAAAAGGGTTCTCCAATTTTTTTTTATTGTACTTCTTCAGATTTCGCTTTAAAAGTAACCTCTCGTCGAAATTATAAACGTTATAAAAATTCTTCAGATATATTTTACAAAAAAGTCTCTTAATAGCTCCTACAATTTACTATCTTCAAATATGACAAACGAATAAATTTTTCTTGTTTACAAAACTATTTCAAATTCAAAACTGCGCCTACTTACCTACGGCTTTCTACGGTCAACGAAGTATTAATAGCTAGACATTTGGACAGATAAAATTGCCCGATGTACATATTGATTGGTCACGCGTTCAGAAAGGTGCTGACAAGATACTGACACATCGCCACAGATACTCTCCTGCCAGCAAAACCTTAGATTTGGCGTTACCTGAAACGTTGTGATGGCCTAGTGGTTCGTCCAGCCCAGTAGATCCGTGACCCGATTCGTGTTGAGCTATCAGGCATAAACGCTATATGTCGTGTTGATGCACTCGACGGGGACGTCGCTTCAGGGTGTAAGTTGATCGGTGCATTGAGGTCTTCCGTCACTGGCCCGAAACGTTCTTCAATGCCCTTCTCTTGCGTCGGGGAACTACCAGACGCTGGCTGAGGAGATTCCTCCGGTGCAAGAGTATCACGAGATGAAATGTTCGTTGAATACACTTGGCCTTCGCTGAAGTCCTCCGAATAAATATGATATTGCTTTAATCCATCCACCGAAACGTTAACCTCTCTATTCTTGACCTTCAGAGTGAAATAGTGCTTTGTGCTTTGAATGACCTTTAAAGGTCCTTCGTAATGTGCTTGGAGGGACGTGTGTAATGCTTCGGTTCTTAGGAACATGTGAGAGCACTTGTCCGGGTCCTTAAATGTAAAAGTCGCTCGATGAGAATGGCTCTATGCTGGGACAGGTTTGATGCCCGAGAAAAAAAATCGCGTAAAGAGGTGATAAATTGATTTTGAGGCCTATACTGGCAATTTTGTAAAAATTCATCGGGTATGCGCAGGCCTTCATTGTACATGAATTCTGCAAGGGTGGCGACAAATTGACGCGTCGCCAAACGTTTGCCATATATATACCACTATGTCTCAAATTAGACCATAGCTTCTTGGAGATTGATTAATAGAGTTGATTTGATATGCCTTAAAAAGACAAAATTTTCTTTCAGCCATTAGATAGTCTGCTAGTATAATACTTTGTTAAACTGCATTACAAATTGTTTTCATAAAAAACCACAATGAACGGACCATAGCCAGCGTACAGAGAGCAGGTGCCCAGAAAAATTTATAAATTAATAAAAAAAAAAAAAAAATTTGTATTTAATCAAAAATTAATTATACAAAAATCTACCTAAACGTTCCGTTGTTTGTATGAACTAATTCACCCATTAAATCGAATAGAATCGCACAATTCTCTAACGTAAAACATTATTGCCTGCATAATATTCCTTCAGAAATCATTAAAAACTACTCATAAATGAATCTAGAGTTTATAACAGTACTCTCTAACAAAAAGTCGTAATTAGTGAGGCATGGTTGTAAACGAAATATTTCTGACTGCCCATTACCAACTCAACTGGCCCAGCTCAGATTATTCATAGATTTGCAATGGGCTCAACTGGACTATAAAATACATACATTGACAGACAGGGTAACTCGAACGTGTATATGGTATTGGAGTGCCACACACATCTATCTAGAGCCGATGGTGATTTTGAGTATTGACGAGAGGAATATATTACCCGTCTACTTGTCTACATAAACCTAAGTAGTGGCAAGGCTACTTGTATTATAGTTAGTTACATAAAAATTTAAGAAATGCCCCCTAAATTGGCTATGATCATTAGCACTCAGCTATTTGGAATTTTGGCATTATTTCGGATAGTTAAGCGTCGTCGTCTGCGTATACAGTTCTACTACAGTAACAGAATTAATGCTTAATGTCGTGCCAACGAACAATAACGCTATGCGAATTGCGGTGTACTTTAGCGATTAATTAATTATTGCCTTCATAATGGCGGGCGGGATGAATCGTAATGACGACTTAATTTTGTAGCTTACATTCAGGTAGCTAGGTATAATCGGTAATAAGAAGGAAACTGTTATTCAGTAAAGATTGGTTTTCATTTTTTCGTTTTTGCTTTTGCTTTTTGCTGAAGTTATTAATAATTGCTACCTTTAACAGGTTTTTGGAGAGTAAATGAATGAGAATAACGTTATCATTTATATTTTTTTTTCTACCTAAAACTCAGCCGTCGAAATTGATACATAAATTTATGATTTATGTGGTAATGGGAAGTAGCTGTCCAGAAAGATCAGGAAAGAATAATTGAAAAGATTAAGAAGAGAAATATGAAATAAAATTGAAAAGGTCAGGCTCGATATTGCTGAAAAATAAACTACTGAAAAAAAAAATCTGGTGAAATAAAAAGCTATGAAAAAAAATACCTCAAAAATCTGAAGAAAGTGGAGTTTTCAGGATATCTCGGATACTCGTTTAGTGGCCAAAAACTGAACAAAAGATACAAAAGCCCAAGCTAGTTAACAAAACCAACAACGGATTGCATGTCTAGGAGTAACCAGTGCAATGACTGCCTGCCCAACTGCAGCCTTGGAGCTAGAAAATGTGATTTGTTTGCAACTACAGGTTAAGAAAGAGGCCATCCTTAGCGCAATAAGACTTTTCAAATCTCCTGAGCGCTGGCAATTTGATCGGCCACCTGAAAGTCCTTCAAGAATTCGTAGAGGATCCGGGGCCAATCTAATATCAGACGTCAAACCTTTGAAAGAAGATAGAAGCCTTTGAAGTGAAGCTACACGGTGAGAGACTTTGGCCTCCAGAGACCAGTTTTTTTTTGGTCTCTGGGAACCCAGAGACCCATGTATATACTTTGGAGATGCAGACAGTCTCTAAAGATACAAAATCTCTCGAGAGTTTTTTGGTCTCCGGTCTCCCGTCGTATATTTCAAAACAAACAGGTCTCCAGGTTCGGTCTCCGAAGTTTATGTCTTCAATTGTGCAGGTTTACTCGAAAAGGAAAAGGAATAAAGTGGAGTGAGTTTAATAAATTGCTAAAAATAAATTAATAAAAATAGAAATGATTAATATAATGGATTTTGGGCAAAAACTTTGTTTCGTCAACAGGGTTCTCGTTATTTTTGAAAAAAAAAAAAAAATCACACAAATTTATTCTGTTATCCTTTATCCCGTAAAATTTGTACACCACTTTCTCACTTTTCGTATAACATAAAAATATTAATAAATTTTTAAATAATTGTTTCTAACAATTTTGTGCTTAACAAATAATAAATATCTCTGGAGATCTCTAGATTCAAATTTCTGGTATACACTTCGGAGAAGTGTCTCCAGAGATTTTTTTATTATGGTCTCCAAAAGATATAATTATTTGATCTCCATAGACAAAAGTCTCTTGCTATGTAAACATTTTGGAGATTTTAGTTATTTAAACCAGAGACGAAAAGTCCTCATCATGTATCTTTACCTTTACACAGATGGGTAAAAAAATACAACATACGAAGGGATATATGGTCAAAATTAACGACTAGCTAAAGCATTGGGGCCGCAAGTACCATTTTCCAAGAAGAAATCCACGCCATAGAACTGTGCGCTTGCGAAATCAAGACTTGCGGTTTCAAATTGAGATATTGATATTGCAATTATGTCATATTGCAATAATGGAATTTCAGAGACACACTTGCGGTTTACAATACCGGGAATTCATTCTAGAACTTACATTTGATTTGTCATTTAATTTAAGAAAGTTCTGCGTACGTACAAAATGCGAGCAAATATTGTGAAATTACTTTTCTATATGGAAAATGAAAACGAAATAGACGCACTTAAATGTCAGAAAAAGTTGCAGCCAACATTGCAGTATAAAATTCAGTTCTAAAAGGTTCGATATTTCGATATTTGTTAATATTTTTTTTTTCTTTTAATTTTCCTGTTTTTTAGCATTATTTTAATTTTACTCATTGTTGCAATGTATCTCTTAGTTCTCTTTCATTTCTTCATCTCTTAATACATATAAGTCTTTTGCTTTAACTTAAATTTTCCTCGTTGAATGCCTACATGCAGTGGCGTAGCAAGAGCTTTTGGTTAAGAATGCTTACATAACTATTTTACGAGCTTTCTGAAAAGTCGTTGGTCAAACTCTTGAAGTCGATTAAGTCAGTCAGATTTTATTCAATGGACAAAATAATCAGATTGTTCAATCTAGAGTCACCCACCCTTGACTGTAAAAAATTCATTATAATTTTCTATTTAGAAAAGTTCTCTCGTAAGTCGTGACGCTGATGGCCACAGTAAAGAAGATTTGGAACATAACGACGATATTCGGCCAGTCTGAACTCTTGAATAAAATGCAGAATTTGTAACGGCCCTTCCGTCTTTAGTGAATCCAGATGTTCAGATTTTGGAGAAGCTTCAATGAACTTAATAAACCTGTGCAGAAACTCATCTTTGTCGATGCTGACTCTGAGGTCCCAAATGATTGGTTGGAGTTGGGAACTCGAAATTGCTTACAAGTTCATGCAGCTGCTGGAATCTTGTTTTTACTTCTTGGTTGATGCGATCAAGTGAAGGGAGTATTTCGCGACATAGCAACATCTTTAAAAGCAAAGCCAGAATCTGCGCCAGGCATTTTCTTACATACGTAAAGTTAGCACCGCAACTTCGTCTGATATAGTTAGGAGCTATCTCATAATTTGTCGTTAATTTGTCGTTAATTTGTCGTGAAGACCATAAATTTGTCGTGTCCTTTTTTCTAAAGGAAACTGGATGTGCTGCTAAGTTGACGTCAACTGTTAAGCAAATTTATGGTTTTCACGACAAATTAACGACAAATTCCAAGATATATAATTTTCCAATCCGATAAGTTTTGGCCGAGTTCCAGTGAGTTGCGGTGCTAACTTGACGTCAACTTAGCAGCACATCCAGTTTCCTTTAGAAAAAAGGACACGACAAATTTATGGTTTTCACGACAAATTAACGAAAAATTATTAGGTAGCTCCGAACTATATCAGACGAAGTTGCGGTGCTAACTTTACGTAGGTCATTTTCTTCTTTTTTCGAATGCGACGCTGAGGTTTCATTGTAATTCCAAGTTCTTTACACTTCTCTTCAGCAAAATATACATTGCTTTGTACTTTCCAACCAAGCGAAGCGGCATCAGTCCTGATATTTGCGTTCTCCTTCCTTCCTAAAAGCTGCTCCAAAATGTCCAAAATTTTTGACCATTTTTACTGCATCTTCTTCTTTACTACATACTTCAAGTTTGAACAAATTTTTGAGAGGTTTGTTTTGACCATTTTTACTGCATCTTCTTCTTTACTATATATTTCAAGTTTGAACAAATTTTTGAGAGATTTGTTTTGACCATTTTTAGTGCATCTTCTTCTTTACTACATATTTCAAGTTTGAACAAATTCTTGAGAGGTTTGTTTTGACCATTTTTACTGCATCTTCTTCTTTACTACATATTTCAAGTTTGAGCAAATTTTTGAGAGGTTTGTTTTGACCATTTTAGTGCATCTTCTTCTTTACTACATATTTCAAGTTTGAACAAATTTTTGAGAGGTTTGTTTTGACCATTTTTACTGCATCTTCTTCTTTACTACATATTTCAAGTTTGAACAAATTTTTGAGAAGTTTGTTTTGACCATTTTTACTGCATCTTCTTCTTTACTAAGTTTGAACAAATTTTTGAGAGGTTTGTTTTGACCATTTTTACTGCATCTTCTTCTTTACTACATACTTCAAGTTTGAACAAATTTTTGAGAAGTTTGTTTTGACCATTTTTACTACATCTTCTTCTTTACTACATATTTCAAGTTTGAACAAATTCTTGAGAGGTTTGTTTTGACCATTTTTACTGCATCTTCTTCTTTACTACATACTTCAAGTTTGAACAAATTCTTGAGAGGTTTGTTTTGACCATTTTTACTGCATCTTCTTCTTTACTACATACTTCAAGTTTGAACAAATTTTTGAGAAGTTTGTTTTGACCATTTTTACTGCATCTTCCTCTTTACTACATATTTCAAGTTTGAACCAGTTGTGCTAATAAAAACAACCCAACGGTGAGTTGAAGAAGAAAATAAAGTGAAAACTCGATCAAGTGTCCCGAAAAAAGTTATAAAGTTGATTTGAGCTTTTGCGTCATGAAGGCCAGCGAGGTTAAGTGAATGGTGTGTGCAAGCAAGAAACCTAGCCAAAGAAAACCTAATAAGTTATGTTGTTAGCTTTGATCTAGCTTTCGGATACACATCCAGATAACGCTGTACTTTTTCCAGTGTGCCCGCCCTCCATTACACTAGTATTGTCATAACTTTGGCCTCGGCAATTATTTTAATTGATATCTAAACCGTGTTTTGTCAACTTCTCCATTATCTTCTGCGCGCTTACTTTTAGTGTCGTTGAAATCAATAAATGAATCATAAATTGAAACGAATGATCCTCCCAGCATGAGAAATCGAAGGACCTGGGATGTTATGTCTTTATGTAAGGAATCCGAAGTGCTGTGCGTAGAGAGACGTAGTTGGCTCTTTTCACTTGAGCAATAATCTGCTGGCGGACGCGGTCACCCAGAATATTGATAAAGTCGGTTTGGATTTTTAGGGATAAATATGTAGATTTTCTTTTCCCCCAATCGATCCGTAGAACATGATCTGTTAAAACATCAAATCATCGAGTTCTTCGATAATCTTTAAATTAAACCTTATAAATCCTTTGAAGACCTGCCAGATGCCTGACAATAGGTTAACCAGACTTGAAACTTTATCACTGAATTCTGAAGTAGGAAATTGATAATTAGACTAAATTTTGTAGTTATACCATTGCCAAGTCAAGCCTTCATTACTAGTGTTAAAAAGACGCAAGTTGAAACTTTGTAATCTCAGTATACTACGAGCTCAAGAGTATCCAAGATTTAGATTTTTTGAATCCACAAGCCTACTATGACTAGATATTTGAAATTGGAACCATAGACTCAGTTATGAAAATTAAGTTAACTGGCCTTTTTATTAGATTTAATTAGATTTAACAGCTACTTACAATAATTTACTTACAATAATATGCGATAATACTATAAATTTTTTTAAATTTTGGTACCCCAGGCGGCCCCCTCAGGCGACCCATGCTTGCTACACCACTGCCTACATGTAATGTACAATTAAAGACCTTGTTATCTTTATACTATACCAAATACATATATTATTATTAACTTAAAAAAAATTTGAAAATGAGATCAAAGAAATTAGAGAAAATAAAGTTATATCGCTTTTTGTAAGACGATGGTTAATTAGGAATTAAATTTGTCTAGGGATATCCGATTTACCCAATCATATGAAAAATTGAAAGTTCGTGACCCTTAAAAAAATTTTGTAAAATTATACCGATGAGATCAGAGCCTCCTTTTACGTTATTTGAATATGAACTAGAAATATATCTATAAGAAAAGATATTGTTCTCCAATGTAGATTGTTTGTAAGTATGCAGTCCTTATTTCATTATACGTAATACATTTCTTTCAGGTTTTTATCACAATTAGCTCCAATGCAGGTCCTTAGTTGAACGTTTAAAATGGGTTTGTCTACGGTATGCTAAATGGTGTATGAAACTTACGACATAATCTACACTATCTATCTATCGACACTAGGCCAATGAAGGCAGTTTCTGGCCCTGTTTCAGCTTCGAAATAAAATCCTTGATTACAAAGCGAGAATTTCTTTTTTCCAGATATCGTAGATTGAGGACTCCTGAAGATCGCAAGATAAGGAACAATCAATCAATGTAAAACTTCGCGAACTGAAAAGTTGTGGCGTAACTTGCGTGATGCTGACGTATATGGAAACAGGATGTCTAAGTGCAACCTGAGCTCACAGGAACTTAACAAATTTTACATAGTTGATCATCAACCTCAAGACGATATTCAGTTGTTCTTGACAGGCTTAGATTCTCTTTATAGCTCTAATGGGTAAAATTTCCGGAGAATGGATAGAACTGAAGCCTTTAATGTGATTTTCGCTATTAAATCTAATACTGTAGGCTCTGACAATATGTCACCCCGATTGGTGAAGCTAATTGCACCGCTCATTTTGTGCCCACTTTAATATATCTTCAATACCTGCATTCCAAAAATAAAGAAAACAGCGCATGTACCTTCTATCCCTAAGAGGACTGCGGCTACAACTCCTGCCAATTATATAGACCCATCAGTTTGCTTTGTTTTTCTTTGAAGGCTCTGCGGAAACTACTATTTTGGCAGACTAAACAGTAAACACTGTAAAACAATCTCATAATTAGCTATAAATCCGTGTATCGACCCAAGCATAGTTGCGAAAGTGCTCTCGTTAATGTCACGACAGACATACGCGTTACACTTGATAAAAGAAAGATTTGTAGACTTCTCCAAAGCTTTCGATAGTGTTTACCATATAGAAAAATTTCTAGAAAAATTGTTTAATAAATTCCAATTTTCGTGTCGAGCTGTTCAAATCGAGGAATTTTTAAACGGACGATCGCAAAAGTTTACTCTTGGGCAGAATTATTACTCAAATTTTCTTTCTCTATCTTGTGGAGTACCACAAGGTTCCATTCTTCATCCTCTAATATTCAGCCTTATATTAATGATCTGTCTGAAATAATACAAGATGTCAACATTCATATTTATGCTGAAGACTTTCAGGTCTATTTCAGTAATCGTCCGGGTCTCATTGAAGACTGTGTAACTCGAATGAACTCAAGTTATAAATCCAAGCATAGATCGCTTTTTTCTTGGCACTTTTGACTCTTCATCATTTCCTCCTATTGTTTTGAATGGTTTTTTAATTTCCAATGTGGATAAGGTCCATAAATTTGGAGTCACCTTAAACTCTAACATGAAATGTTGCGATCTCGTCAACTCTAACCCATCAAAGATTTATGCCACTCTCCGCCGCCTATGATTATCCATTACAATGCTTTCTCCTGAGTTACACTGTCACTTGGTTGTTTCTAATATTACAGCATTTCACACACTGTGTTCACTTGTTTTCCCGATGCTAGATTCACACTGCTCCAGAAAATTACATGTTGGATTTAACGATTGTGTAAGATTTGTTTTCAGATTACAAAGATTCGATCATGTATCTCACCTGAATTTTGCAATGCTGGGGTTGCTCTATTGACATATATCTAAATTGTAAGGCATTATTCTTCATATTCAACTTACTACACAACTCTCAGCCCGCTTACTTGAGGTACATGTTCCAAATCTACCAGAGGCTCAAATTACTCGAATCTGGAATTTATTACTACACAACATCCAGTAGGCCAACTCGATCGGCACTTTTAGGCGTTTTCTTATAATTTTTTTGACCTAAGTAGCTTGGTTGATTTTCTCTTCTTATACGCGCAGATAATATCTTTTGTTATCGTATTTATTCAAATTTGGATTTTCTTATTTCTTGTCATTTACTTATTTATTCATTATTTATTTATTATTATTATTATTTATTTTTACTTATTTTTTTATTCTTCACCTAATATCATTTGCTGTTTTCTAATTTTTGTTATTGTTGTATTTTTAATATTTAATTTAGTTTATATTTTAATTTTCTCTTGTATTATTTTATTTCACTGAAATTGGTGGGTTCTAAGGAAAATATTTGTAAATCTTTTATTATCTGTTCGAAATACACATTAATTCTATTCTATAATCTGGAATTCCTTATTGATTATATATATATCATGTCACCACCCAGTACCTAGATATGAGTGAAGAAAAATTGTCAAGGATTTTGGAAATATTTGAAATTTGCCAAATTGTATTTCCAGCGTTGATGGTAAGCATACCAACATTCAGAGTCCTCCCAATGCCGGGACCGAGTACTTAAATTACAAAGGTCAACATAGTATACTCCTGCTTGCTGCATGTCATGCCCATTATACTTAATTATGGCGTAGGATGTTGGTGCTTATGGCAGTCAAAGTGATAGCGAAATATTTGTCCAGTCATCATTTGGAAAGCGGACTGGGAAAATTGTATATACTTAGATCAACCGTCTTGAAGAATATAAATTTCATTTGCGCTCATTACTTTATTGGAGATGCAGCTTACCCGATAAAACCTTTTCTGATGCGGTCTTACCCTGGAAAATTTTTAAGTGAAAAACGAACCAACTATAAATACAGATTATCAAGGTTGCGTTGAGTTATTGAAAACGAATTTGGTATTTTGATTGTTCTTATGATTGCACATACTACCTTCCAATGGTAAAGATATTGTTAAGTTCTTCAACATTTTCCACAGATCCAAGAAAACGTTCAAACTAAACACATTTTCATATACAGAGTCTTTCAAATTGAGTTTTCAAAAGTACGCGCCTGTGTAACACACTTCAAATATCGAACGCAACCATATTATATGTCATTTTGACAGCTGAAGGTTTGCCATTTATAAAAATAGAGTCGTGTACATTACAACAACGTATTCAGATTATTGAAATATTTTATGAAAATTGTCGTTCTGTGAGAAATGTATTTCACAAATTACGCGATGTTTATGGTCGAAACAATCGAACAATTCTAGCAACAAATCGGTAATATTGTGCGGAAATTTCAAGAATTTGGTGCAGTACAAGATGGAGATAGACGTCAGTATGCTCATGCCGGTCGTTCAGAAGAAAATTTTGGTAGTGTGAGTGATAGTGTTGCAGCTGACCCCAACACGTCAATTTCCCGACGTTCACAACAATTGTGATTTTTCGAGTCCACTGTATGGCGTATTTTGCACAAAGATGTAACGTTGAAGGCCTACAAAGTTCAATTGACACAAGAATTGCTGCCACCACAAGATCATTCCATGCATCGGGACTTTGTTGGGTACTGGAACAAAACGACGATTAAAAAAAAAAGCATCTTTTCGGACGAAGCACATTTTGAGATGGGTAGCTACGTTAATAAACAAAACTCCCACATTTAGGGAGAGGAAACCCCTCGCATGATCCAAGAAAGCCGAACGCATTCAAAAAAGTCACTGTTTGGTGTGCATTATAGTCTGGTGGTGTGATTGGTCCAACCTTTTTCGAAAATGATGCTGGAAGAGCCATAACCGTTAACGGTACCAGATATCGCGACATAATTACAACTTTTTTATGCCCAAAACTGAAAAATATTGATACTGAAGATTTGTGGTTTCAACAAGATGAGGCTACGTACCATACAGCCAGAGAAACTTTGCAATTACTGCATAGAAAATTTCCAGACCGTGTTATTTCCAGATTCGATGACGTGAATTGGCCTTCAAGATCCTGTAATTTGACACCGTTAGACTTCTTTCTCTGGGGTCATTTGATATGACAGGCCTACAAGGATAACCCTTGAGAGCCGCAACTATGCCAGAATGTGATTGAAAATTTTGATAAAAGAATCTAATACTATAGAGACGCAAGGGATGGTCACATGGGAGATATCATTTTTAGAGTATAAATGGAAAACATTGTATTTCAAAAATGATTAAAAACTTTTTCAGTTTCAATTCAAATTGTATGTCTTTTAACTATTTACTTTTGAAAACTCAATTTGAAAGATCCGTTATATATAAAACATATTTTGAACTCATTTCCGGGGTAATTACTTGGTTCAAGCAGTTGCTTTTATAGTGTTTTTCTTATTCTCAACAAAGAAAAGCGATGATATAAAAAAAATTGTTAGATTTCTTTTTAATTCTTATTGATTTAAAGAAATTTTATTCAGTTATCCTAGTTCGATGGTCATGAAGAAGAGAAACAACACTAATAATCCTTTTTATCGTTTCATTTAATGAAGAAAATTTAGTTTATAATTTAAGTTGTAAAGTTTTGAAAGAACTTTCAATGCTGTTGTTGTTTTTTGTTTTTTAATCTGCTCCACTTTTATAATATACTTAATTTTTAAACTTTTCAAAATATATACAATTTTCCTTTGAGCACCTATGAAATGTACCTTCGAAAATAAATATAAATATCCTATTTTTGCTTCCATGTGTTTCACGTAACATAAAAATTGCAATTTTTTATAGTATAGGTATGAAAGAATGGTCCTCAATTCCAAATCAAATAGTAATAAAAAGCAACAACTAAAACAAAAATTTAGGTCATTCAAAATTTTGGCACAATCTTCCAATAAACTTAAAATGTATACATTCAAAAGCACTCATACCTATATATGCTTGTCCTGTGGATAAAAAACAACAACAAAATAATGTAAAATTCTCAACCGGCAAACTATGCCTAAAAATACGATCGTTTTGCTAAAGGGGAAAATTTGCAATGCATATCGATCGCGACACAAAATATGTACAATTTTGCCCTCATCTTGTAAATCCATATTTAAATTAGGCTCTATTTGATGGAAGGTGTTGGATTTAAATTAAAAACGTGTAAGAAAATTTTCACCACATATATGTATATAGCAGCCACAATAAACTACATAAGTCTGATGCGCCTTCCCTCCCTCCCCCTTTCGCTCGCTCTATACTGAAAGTAACAATTTTAAATATTGTAATCGATCGAAACGAATATTCAAAGTATGGAAAAACAGGAAGAAAAACATAACGCAATGTATATATGTACATGGCGGGAAATTGTTAATTTTGCATTATACCTATATAATACTTGTATGCAAAAAAGTGATGAAAATATAAAATCAGACGATACTCGATCAATTCTAGTATGTATGCATGTACATATGTAATACACGCATAAATGACATATAAAGATCGGTGCGAATTCACTGCCGCGCCACCATCTCACCGCATTTGATATGCTAAAAACGATCATTTCCTATTCACGCATGCTTGCGGCTATATTATGATGTTTTGTCAGGCCAATATGCCGCAGTATATCGCGATCACCTGAATAATTTATTTGCATGTTGAATTTATTTAAAATATATAATTCAGCCAGGTCGGTCACTTTTAATTGTGAAATGGAATTAAGAATTTCAGGGTTTTGCACTTACAAAAAAATAAAAAATAAATAAAATCTTCATTACAATTTACGCCATCACTTTTCCCATGATATTATTACTCGAATACGATCAACACAGAGATCATCATCGATAAGAGTCTTCTCGACTCGATCGCCACCATTCTTATAAAAGGCTCAGAGTTATAATAACCCGTGGATATGGTGGCGGTATATAGTGCGATCAGTGATCATCTGCAACATGTTTACCACAAACACAACTGTAATCAGAGTAAAACTGAATACAAATGAAGCCTACCTCACTAGGTCAGTCACACAAATCGGTTGGCACTTTTCAAACAACCATTTCATCCTGATCTTTCATCTCGTTCCATTTCTCCAACCTACTGAGGTAGAAATAGAAGGCCATAACTGTTTTCCTTTGCACGTTTTAAACCATTTCTCTTTTATTACGTAGCTGGTGTTTGTTGTGTTGTTGTTGATGATGGTGGTATAGTGGATGGAATGTGCGGTGTACAGGTATAACAGCAAACGATATGTAGACTTGAAGAAAATTATTTTTGGTGTGGTACATATATATGTGAGGAGAAGACGGCGGTGGCGGCAGCAGAGTAACGATGACTCCGTTCGTTGGTTAAAAGTGTATGGTTTGGTTGGATGGATGGATGGATAGATGGATGAATGGTAAATAAAATGTGAAGGAAGAGAATATGAAGAAAATTATTTTTTTTTTTTTTAGCACAACGTATAGTGTAATATATGTATGAATGTATTAAAGTAACTAAGTAAGCAAGCAAAGTATAGACCCTACCTCTATATTCCTAACCTAACAATATTTACCGGAGGGGCCTATCGGAGGTCGGACATCAGACTCTTTTTAATATCAGTCAGGTTTTGGACGTTGACGTGTACGGATTTTTCGTGTTAATCGTATTTTGAATTTGAATTGAAGAAAATTTTTGTTTTAATTTAAAATCGTTCAATCGTAAGGATATTTATTATTCGTGTAATTGTTTCGGAATTATTATGCAATAATTAAATATTGCAATATAGGTAATACCAACCTATATATATATATATATATATATATGTAGAGAAAAAACAACAAGTGTTTCTGAAATTCAAACAAAACAACAATTGGATTATATAGAGTGACTACAATATTTACAAAAAAAAAAAAAAGAAAAAAAAAGAAATTTTGTGATTTCCCAATTCTGGGGTAGTGATCGATAATACTAAATTATTATAAATTCAATTCAAATTAGACCAATTAAATATATATTTAGTAATTAGTGAATATAAAGTGATTTGAAATAAATCCAAAAAGTATTTATATATACCGTTTTATTGTGATTGGCCTACTTAGTGTAAAATATAATGAATTTATTAATACAAAAGTGATCAAACAACTGAATGTTAATTTTGTTTTTTTTTTTTTGTATGGTGACCCGGATATTGCATCCATTATAGTGGTGGTGTGGTTTTTGTGATTAATAAAAGACTAGTACATTTGCATTTTATGAATGCTATGCAAAAAGCAATTGAATAATGTAACAAAATTAAGATTTTTCATTTGTTTATTAAATACGAAAAAAAAAGGAATTTATTCATGTATTGGATATCATTCTGCGTTGTTATATACATACACATGTATACATGCATAATCAAATGATTTTATAGATTTTGGATATTGTTTTAATTATTTATATCTAACTAAAGTTTTAAATCTACAGCAAATTATCATCAGATATTACATATACCCTACCAATACTGGAAGCTACGCTAATGAACATAACAATAATAATAATAGAGAAAATTTTCGTTTATAGGTATTAAAGAATTTTTTTTTTTTTAATACAAAAGTGACAAAATAAAGGGCTATTGATTATTCGAAATTAAAAAAAAAAAAAGTGTGATATAAAGTGTGATGAAAAATTGACAAAAAAATTACATAAATACAAAAAATCTAGTACCTATCAATTTATAATATTATCATTATTATACTATTATTTATTGTTTTATTGTCTAATGTAAATAACAAATAACTAGTTTCATTTTATGTGCTTCTCCTTTTTATTTCTGACTTTTGTATATAGTATATATATACCCACTATTATGTATGTATAATTTTGCCTATACATCTACATAATATCTAAAATAAATGTGGATTACCTACTTATCAATCTTCAAGCATGATTCGTCTATTTTCAATTTATTTCTAAATGGGAATAAGGAAGGTTTTTTGCAGATAAATGTGAGTATAAACATCTCTTGAAATCTTTATGTTATATTCTTTATTAATTTCATTTATTAGTTACTAAAAAGATTACTTTTTCTATTCGAATTTGGGAGAATGTTGGGAACAACTTTTTTCTTCTCCTTCATGATAATTTCAATAAGAAATTCTTTCATTTTTCTTTTCCATTTATTATTTTTTGTTTTTTTTTTTTTGTTTTAAGAATAAGGTTTAGATACTATGGAATAGTATTAGGCTTACAACAAGTTATTTTTTTTTTCTTATTTTCTGATACTATAAGCAAAATTTTCCGCCTTCCTTAACAGCATCGGTATTTTAGTCCATTATGAACTGTTTTTTTTATTCATATGAATTTCCTCCATCTCAGTCTGTCTTTGATTGTCGATTTCGAATTCATTACAACAAAAAGTCTGTTTAAATCGTTTTCAGCTCCATCTAGTAATTTTTATGATTATTCATTGATTTATAGGTTTTGTATCATCCAAAACTCGGGATATGCGATGAACAAAACCATGTTGTTAAGGGAAAATCTACTAATACTAATTTAATAATTTTTTCTAATAAGTTAATCAATACTATTGAGTCAGGTAAACAGGTTGATGTGATCTATACAGATTTCACGAAAGCTTTTGATAAGATTAATCATACACTTTTAATTAATAAACTTAGATCATTTGGCTTCCATTCACTCTTCCTTGTTGGGATGGCTTAGTTCACATAATTGGTTGATCATATAAAATTCATGAAAATTGATAACTGTAAGTCTCAGGCCATTCATGTGAGGTCAGGCGTACCACAAGAAAGCCATTTGGGTCCTATTCTGTTTATTCTTTTCATCAATGATATTATCTCATGTTTTTCATTAGCTAATTGCTTTTTTTTTCCAGATGATTTAAAGCTTTTTATGACTATAAATATCTTTAGTAATTGCATAGAGCTTCAACAGGATTTGAATAGTCTGGAATCCTGGTGTATGGCAAATTCATTCGAACTAAATGTCTCTAAATGCAAAACTATATCATTTTACCATTTGGCACATCACAATATCAGAAATGTTATTCTCGACAGACCTTCAAGTATAACTGATCTAGATGTAATATTTGATAAGAAGATATTGTGTAAAGAGCATATCGATTATGTTACATCTAAAGCTTTCCAGTTGCTAGGATTTTTAAAGAGGCAGACAGATGAATTTAAAGATCCTCTAACATTAAAATTTCTGTATTTTGCATTAGTACGGTTCGTTTTTGAATACGGATCTATTGTATAGATGCCTACTCAAATAACTCATATTAGACGTATTGAGCGGATTCAAAGAAAATTTACACGTTTTGCGGTGTCTGTTGTCTGTTGGACTATAAATCGAATTGTCTTTTATTAGGACTGCATTCCTTACAGTCTGGAAGAATCATAAGTTCAATAATTTTGGTCCCATGATGTACTTAGTCATGTCTTGAACTGCTATCTTCAATTTCCTTCTATGTGCCTCAAAGATATATTCGTCCTCTAGACGGTTATTGATTGGAACCTTTCATAGAACGAACTTTGGTTATCGTGAACCTATCACACATGATATTTCTAATTTCAACTTGGTTGATTCATTACATGATTTTAACATATCTAGAGAGAGATTTAGGATAATCATTTTGGAATTTTTCTTTTTAATTGTAATATAGTTTAGTTTTTTAAATAACTTTTGATTTGATTTGTTTTGATGAATTCAGTATTATAAATACATACATACTTATATTTGTATAAATTCTTGTAATCTATAGGATTTATTCCGTAGATTGAAATAAACGAATTGAATTGAAAAAAAAGAGACTTGATTACTGGAAATTAGATGTACATATGTAACACTAAAATGATTTTGGTTAAAATCGCTGTGCCTGAAATCATTTTTTCAGCACTCAATTTAACTTCCTTTAAAATCCATGGTTAAAATCTATAAATTTACTGATAAAAAGTGTTATCACATACAAAACAAAATCTGTTTAAATTACATTAGTTTATGTTGTAGGGATAGCGCTAAGATGAGTTCTAGCCTGTTTTACTTAGACCATTGCCGCCGGGTCTATTGTGCCTCATAGATACATGGGAATATATCCTTTCAAAGTTAGCCCTAGCTTCACCCTGCTTCACTATAGAATCTCAGGATACATGTAAGCTTTATACCCTTTAGCTCTCCTAGTTCCGAAAAGAAGTCTGGCTACCAACCAAATATCTCTCGTCTTTTTCTCGTCAGAGCAGAACATTCGGAAAGTACATGTCGAACTGATTTCAATTTCTTCAGGAACTTTACAGATGCGAAAGGAATCGATAGTAAGAGTTTTTTTTCCCCCCGATAGCGTTTTTGACAGGACTATTGAACTTTTTACATGACAGACTAATGTCAATTTAGATAAGATTAAAACATTGTTGTACTTTGTCTAGTAATTCTACCCTGGGTCCAACTGGATTCATATCACATTTCAGACATAATATTCGTAAATAACTATACACATTATGTAAACTGTGCTAATAAAACACATTTGATTATTTCAACCAATTAAAATACAAAGTTTTATTTATTTTTTTTTTCATATTGTGACAGTTATTTATACTTTAACAGATGACAACTCGCATTACATAAAATGTATACATTTACAGCACCGAAATAAAATCCACTGCAAAGTAAGGAAAATTTAGTTTGAGAGAAGTGTTGCAGTGGTTCTTTAGAGCGTTTTCATTGTAGCATTGCTAAAAAGAAAAATGTTTTTCACTGAGATCTAATCGAAATCCATATGTAATTTTAATCTAAACCCAAAAGTGTACTGAAAGTACGCCGTGTTCGATTCAAAAAAATTTCTACATAATTCATAAAATAAATTTGTGGCGAAACAAATCAATTACTACCTATTTGATATAAAACTAGTGGCGATAACTGTGCTACGTAGAATATTTTACTAAAAATACAAAAATAGTGGTAAACTCTGATCGGATCGAAAATGCATATATAGGTAGATCACAGATATAAAATAATCAAAAATAACAAAGTAGCACAAAAAAAAAACATTATGTGTGGCTCCATTTTCAAATAATTTTATCGTATGAATTTTCTCGAAAAATTTACTTCGTAACTTTTATGTTCTACTACTTAATATTGGTGGCCGACAATAACATACATAGATTCTCTCAAAAATTTCTCAATTAACTACGATTTGATATTGCACGTACTTTAATAGCCGCACTACTATCAATGTAAATATTGACGAGCGTGGGAAAAGTACCTAACAGGTTGGCCATTTTGTTAAACATCAGTTTGAAAAATACTGGAGAAAACTAGCAATCGATATTCCTCTAACATGTTAACATATCCTGCAAATGCCTCAATCCTCCATTCTATCATCAATTTTGGACTTGAGTATCTATGTATTCTGAGAGCTCGATCTAGGCTACCAATCGATTATCTTCCTACTCCTCTACTCGGAAAATCAGTAGAGATATACCTCTTCTTGGTTCGCTTGCGAGTTTCGCATTGGAACAGAATATCCGGTAATCACCTGAAGATGGTTAGGTTAGGTTAGGTAAGAGGGGTACTGCCAGATGCCTAGCATGCATCACTTAGACCTCTAGTGGGTCCATTGTGATCCTAGACCTCATGGGATAACCTTTCAAGACTCAGATCCATCCTGCTTTCTTAGAAAACTCAGGATATATCTAAGGGTTTTAACCTAGATCCATCCTGCTTCTCTCAGAAAACTCGGGATATATCTAAACTCTATACTTTGCAGCTCCCCCAGACTTGAAAACAAGTAGCAACCCAATAGCCTACCTCTTTTATTCATCAAAGCGGGGAATTCATTCCCAAAGCACGTGTTGAACGAATTCAATTTCCTCCGAGTCATTACAGGTCCTGCAGAAATTGTTCCTCGCTATACCCAGTCTTCTAGCATGGTCCCCTATGGCCCAGTGACCCGTAATGACCCCTACTAGCTTCCTGGTAATTGCTTCGCAATACGGCAGATATCCCAACTAGTCCACCAAAGACTTGCCTGATTATTTCCTATTTTAAAACTCCGATTGGGATCCTCACATAAGCTACTGCTGCAGGGCTATCCATTTCGGAGCCCTTTTTGGCCAACTCATCAGCCATCTCGTTGCCTGAGATATCCTTATGGCCAGGTAACTAGCATAGGGTTACCTTGTGCCTTATAGTCGAATTCCTCAACACAGCATCCAGCGCCTTGATGACTGCCTGACTATCAGTATATATGCATATATGCCGTTAGGGCTCTCTGCACATGGATACCAATATTGCCGCCTGATAATTCGGTCCGAGTTCTGCCTGAGCAAAACACTGCATTTGTAGGCAGTCTATAAAACTCGTGCCACTTACCATTACCTAACGATAGTTTCCAGAGTGTACATCATCAGTATTCCGCTATGCCCATTATTAGACAAATTTCATTCCAATAAATTCTTTCAGTCTCAGGGCATTTCTTGCAAATAAACATTTAACAAACGATGTCCAAAGTCTGAAGATGAAATTGTAAGACAAACCTTCAACACACGTGGCTTTTTGAATTTCAGCTAGTCTTTTAATGTGAGTGGAATTTTCAGATTAAAAAACTGTAAGTAAAGATACCCGTTACTAAGCAGGTATACATTCAGTATCCAATGTGGGATGCCTGCTCTATTTTTTTCTGAAACGTTTACTTACTTATAAGTGTAAAACGTTACGGATTTTTTGCAATTGTTCTTCTCAATGTAAACACCCTGATTGAGTTTGGACTCTAAAAAAATTATTTAGAGATATTTGGGATCAGCAGACGATCAGTTTTTAATAAATGATTGATAATCAAACAACGACCAGTTGCTTACCTGTGAAACCTTTAAAATACCCTGTCGCTTATTTCCTAATAGTGGCATTAAACTTACGACAGACAGAAATTGGTTATATGGTAAAATCACCGGTGATAGAATGCCTCGTTGCCAAGTTCCTCTCTGAATAAAACTGTCAGCCCAATTTAAAGTAGTATAAAACCGGCTTATCAGCACTGAGCTATAAAGATTTTTACATTTCAGGACATCACATATTACCACAATTAATTCGACGTTTTTGAAAGATCTGAATAATCAGTAAAGCATTTCGATAGTTTTCACTAGAGTCCAGTCAATGGGGGTTTTTACTCTACAAAAGGTGGAGTAGTTGTGATTTTTATATCTGTTACTTAGCTCCGGGTCACGATGCAAAGTCCAAACTTTCACCCTTGGAGGGAGTTTGCGTGGTCCGCTATCTTTGATTAAAGGTACAAAAAATTGTTTTTTTTTTAAATAATTCCTTAAGAGGAGTCATACTCAGGAAAAGTTTCAATTTAGATACCAACGAACCTGTAGGTAATAAAATTTACTATACGTAGGTCTGTGTCCTGAAAGTGAGAAAATTCATATTTATAAAATTAGCCTAGACCTAGACCACAGAGCACATTAGAGACATCTATCGCAAAAGACAGAAACCCAACATCCGACAAAACCATACAATTTAAGACGACAAATGAAAATTTGCAGTTCACATAAATTGAAAATTTTTAACGAGAATTAACTGTCCCAATTTTTTTTTTTTCTTTTTTTTTTCAAATAATTGATTAATACACTATTTTGCTTTGTATTTCAACAACTCTCCACAGAATATTGCAATTTCTGGTGAAATATCGAGAGAGAAAACAAGTACTATTACAGTCAAATAATTAAAATAAGCGCAACTAAACATGAGAAAACTCGATCTAGGTTTAATCTTTCTAAAATAGTCACAATCTAAAGAAATGAGAATACCTACTAAGAGGAATTTGATATAAAATACTTTAAATATTGGTACTGACTCCTCTTAACGGTTGATACTACGACAGAAATGGCTGATACAAATTTGAATAAGACTGAATTCTCTATAGTTTTTGTGTAAACACTTTTTTTGTGAGCCTGATATGTAACAAGTTACAGCGACGTAAACTTGAACATTCTTCCACAAAAATTTCATTTTTGTTTTAGGATCAACCGTTGAGGAATTATTTTGAAAAAACCAATTTTTTGTACCTTTAATCCAAGATGACGGAACACGCAGACCCCTCTCCAAAAGTGAAAACTTGGATTTTTCATCGGGGCCCGGAATTAAGTAACATATATAAAAATCAGAACTACCCAACCTTGTGTAGGACAAAGTCCTTATTTAGTCCATATTGTCCAGTCTATACTACATACATGAATCATAATTTCCATCGGCTTTCCCCATTTTGATTGGTATCATGGGTATGATCAGTTCATTCCGGAAAATTTATAAGAAGCAAAATGGTCAATGCCCTATTCTATTAGGTCCTAAGTTACAACTTATGTTATAGATGTTATATATGTTTGAAGAATCAGCTTTGTTTTATTAAAATTCCGAAAAACCCTAATTCTTCTTCCCTAAGTTAAGTATGGATAACCTCTACACTCTTCATAAAAGAAGATACTTTTTTAGCCTATTCACTAAGTCTAACGAATATCCTCTATGTATTCGTAAATATTTTGCGTGGTCGCTTTCATAGTGCTTTATGTCCTATAAACATATGCCATATATTGAACGAGTTCCTAAGTGAAAATGAAATCGCAATGTTTATTCCCTCGACTTACATTATTATATCAATTTTGCTTATATTTGTCATCTGGAGCCCTGAGCTTAAGAGAGGCATGTAAATTTAGTTTTGTTGTACACTATAAGCTGCACTAATGACAATAAAACTTAATTTAGACCTAGATCAAATCTAGACTCATTAATTCTGTATTCTATAGTACATTTTGCACGAGTCCTGTCCATGTCAAAAACTATTTTAAGGATAGCGAATTAAAGCCATTCAAAATATACACTTTTACCGGAATTTGTTTTGTTTTCATTTGCCTGATTCAACCAAGGTGAATAAATTTTTCGGAAAAATCATTTTTAGGGTTCCGTACCCAAAGGGTGCCAACGGGGGAACTTATGACTAAGCCTGCGCTGTCCATCCGTCTGTCTGTCCTAGGTAGACAGTTGAAATTTTCACAGAGTATGTGTTTCTATTGCCGCCATAACAAAAAAATAATAAAAATTAAATTAAATTAAAAATTAAAGGGGGCCCCCAAAGTGATTTTTTCGGCGTTTTTTTTTCTCGTTTTATTCGCATTTATTATCATTATCATAAGTAGGCATTTTTTTTTTCAAATGACAGCATTATTCTTTCAAGTGACGTCTACTCTTAATTGAAAAAATAAATAAAAAGTACATACCTTGTGTTAAATTTTGTACGATGGTACGGAACCCTTTGTACGCGAGTCCAATTCGCACTTGGCCGGTTTTTTTTTTTTAAAGATCTCACTAAAGGTTCAAATTAGCTTTTACATTCTCAATCAACAAGGTATTAGGTAAAATAAGGGCTTACAGAAATTATTCCACACAAGTCGATTGAATTTTGTTCAGTCTACTTTGGATTGATTTCTAAAAGATTTTAATGTCGAAGGGATCACGGGCAAATTTAAACGTTGTTATTAAGAAGATTCCCCTGAAAAGCAGGATGCCGTTAGGATATTCCTGTGCAAAAGTTATGTTTTTGCTTGCTACTCTCCTCATATAATAGCGAACGTATTATCTTATCATCCCTATCGGATTTTGCAGCTCCTCTATAACAAATGCGCTGATATTCAACCTTAATAATAAACAAACAAACAAAAACATAAGTGCAGTTAATGGTACACCATAAAGATTGCCGATCTTCCACAATTTTACCATTCGATGATAGCTAAATTGTTGACATTGTAGTTAGACATTAAAGGTTATGTCCTTTTTAGACTTTAGCTTAGAATTTCATCTACTACTTATAAATATTTTTCTGATATTTTCACTTCAAATTTCTTCTTTTTTTGTTTTGTTTTTTTTTTTTTATTATTTCTCAACATGTCATAAAGGTATTTTTGGCTTTGGTATGATGCATAATATTATATATATACATATATATATATCTGTATATAGTACCTACATACATACAAAAGTTTATCCAATAATATTTCTCTATTTTCTGTTTATATTTTCTAAATATTTGTTCTAATATTAAACAAAGTTTACGTAATAATTTCAACTCAAATAATAAATTAATTTTGGAATAAAACCAAAATTATATAAAAAAAAAATGATAAGATCAATAAAAAAGAATAAAAACAAAAGTTGAAATCACTACAAACCTTTGAAATTCTTCCAACTTCTAATATTAATAAACGACTATTATACGCCTCCTCTTTTTTGGAACATCTTTTTTTCCGACTGTATTCCCTTTATAGTTTGTTGAACAATAAAAAATAAACAAACAAACAAACAAACAAACAAACAAACACACAAAAAACTCAAAAACAATAATAATTAAAGTGAATAACAATTGGCATATTTTTATTATGTTCAATAATTATTAAAAAAATATATAATAAAAATTATGTTTGTGCAGCTGATTTTACTGGATATACTTTTTATGCAAGAAGACCTCAAATATTTGTTGGATTACAATTACGAATTGAACTTCATTGTGGATTATTAGGAAATATATTTGCCATGCATGAACCTGAGGGATATTAATTATTCCGAAACCGGCTGATATAAAAAGGTTTGCATTTTTATCATAAATTATTTATTATACATTTTTATGAATGTAAAATTTAATTGATATACATACACATAGGTGCAGACTATTGCTTGCACTTATACATACGTGTGAAGAGATATTAATTGCAATAAAAAAAAAATCATTTTTTACATTTTTCTATTGAATTATTTAATTATGCTATAATTGAGGTAGTAAAAGGCTCAAATTTGATTTTAAGCAATTTTTTACATCAGAAATAGTCTAGTGAATTTATTTGAAATTTTTAATAAATAAACTTTACTTATAAAACAGATGGGATAAATTTGTTTGTTGTTTATTTCTGGCAAAGTATGAAGCAAAAAATGACCAAAGTAATCACAATTATTACAGAAATAATTTTCTATATTCTAATTTCATTATTTCCTTAATTTTTTTAAATTTTGTTTATATATTTATATATACATATATATGCCTAAAACTGTGTAATATGTATATGTATTATCCGAAACTTAGTTTTAGTAAGAAAAAGTTTTCTTAAATTTCGAAACAAAAGTCTAAAACGAAAAAAAAATACAAAATATTTTTTAAATTCTATTAATTTGGTTTTAGTGTGATTATCTCGTGGGGTTCAGTAGATTTTTTTCTCGTAAACCTTTATGTTAGAGCAGTGTTTCTTAATTTTTTTGATAAATGGAACCCTTTTTAATGTCTACATACTTACTATTGGGCCTTATAAGACAAGTTAAAGTTCAATTCTTATATCAGGTTCTCAGCATCATGTCTGTTGTAGCATTTATTTTTTGTCGACACATATACTGAGAACCCCATTTCGTACATATACCTATGTAGTTGCAAATAGTAAATATAGCAACATAGCCTTTTGCGACAATTGGCGATATTCATCTTTTAAACTGCACCAGAATACCACTAAAAAAAGTTTCGCATTCTTCTGCTTACTTGGTGAAAGGTTGTGCATTGACAATAAATTGGTTTTTAATCCACCAAATATTTTGATATTTTACCTTAGAAAATACTGATTAAATGCTTCATCTAAACCTATCAGGTGCTATTTCAACCCCTTCATTTTTTTCAATTCGAAATTGTATTCTAAAAAAAAAACAAAAAACACGTGTCTCGTCCCTTAGCTCAGAAATGCGGGTCAGTATATTATTGTTTTTTTTTTTAAGTTACTTCCTTGTATATTATGAAAAACAAACACGTAATTTTCGCGGAATCCTTTAATGATCATCACGAAACCCCAGTATTCCGCGGAACAGAAATGCTGTATTAGATCTAGGAGAATTCTACACATAATAACAAGTTTATAAAGCAAACTGGGAATATATTTTTGAAAATTAGCTATTTCTTAGATAGCAGAACAGCGTGAAGGATGAAAAAAGAAAAGCTTATTTTATAGAAATAGAAATTCTGACTCCATGTCTAACTTTATTAAGCCTTTGAGTAGTGAGTTAAGTTTTTTAGCATACACGTCCCTGGAGTGAGTTATTTTTGCATTTTTCGATAGATTTCGCAAATTGAACGGAGTCTTCTTTTCTGTGGGGGGGAGGGGGAGGGGTTATCTGTTTTTCTCAAAATTTGGTGTGCATGTTCGTCTCGACGCCGCGCATCTTTTGGTCAAGTCGGTTTTGCGTGGGGTATTTCTCTCGCGACGGGGGAAGGGGGTAAAGTTTGAAATGTTTTGGTTATATCTCGGTCCTAGGCTAAGGATAATATAAGTCGGATCACTGGGTGGGGAGGGGGGAGGGCGGAGTGGGGAAAATTAGAGGGTTTATTTGGTTTTCCAATAATAACTCAACCATTTGACATCGGACCATAGGGGTGTAGCTGTTCAAAATTCTTCTCAGAAAAAAACATATTTGAATCTGTACTAGATTTTCCAAAACGTACCAGAACATACTTTGACACCCCCCTCCCTGGTGGCGCAGTATTATTTGATTTGTTTTTAAAACGACATCATTCTTTATTTTTGCCTTTTCTCCCTATACGCACTTTTTTAGTACTTCCTTTTTTTATATTCTAACTGATGTACTAGATTGTTTGCACCTTAAATCGACACTAACTCTGTAGAATTACCTCCAATCGCAAAACTGATTTGTGCATGTTTATTTCATTAGAATAAAAGAAAATGTGTTCCATGTGTTCCGAGTTTCGGAATCGTAATAATTGCAGGAAGGGTTTCGACGGCCGCACAAATGCAAAGATGAATATTATGCTCGGAATAATGTACAGCTCACCCATATTTTTTTCTCTCAAAAACGAGGCCGAACTTCATCGCAATTTTTTATACATAGATAGATAAGGCTTCGAACTTCAAAATAAAAATGTAAAAAAAAAAGTGCTAGAAGTCCTCAATAGTAAATAATACTATTTTTTTGAAAAAAATAGTATTAGTAACAAACAAACAAAATTCGTTCGGTGCTGCTATATTTTTTTATGAAAAATATAAAGTATTAAGCTTCATTTGGCATTTGAATCAAAAAAATCGGTTACTCCGTTCTCGAGATATGATTTTTTGAAAATGAGGTTTCATCGTAAAATCACGAAATTTCTTACCCCCAACGGCGCGGGGGGGGGCGTGGTAGAGGGAAACAAAAAAATATGAAATAATATACATACAAACATCATTATTAGAATTATGTAAAAAAAAAGAAAAACCCGCCCAAAATGGGCTAGACTATGGCTGGACGTACATGTACGGCGATACCGCTCAAAGGGTTAAATACTCCCTCAAATTACCTAGTTCTTAGTTTGGCTTCTATCCGTAAAGGGCATTGGTAATTTTTTAGAAGGTCGAAATTTTTTACTTTACTCTATTTATTGGCTCTGATTTATTTTAAATATTTAGTTCTTCTTGAATGAACATCCTCGATGTCCCAATTATTTTCTTAATTTTTCTTACATTTTGTCCCATGAACAAAGAGTGGAACAAGTTTTCATCTCTTCTTCCGATTTAAATAGCAAGTGTCTCACTTTTCGTACTATTCCCCTACAAAGCTAAATTTGTTTTTTATGAAATAATGAGAGATGAAGATGACAAAATAAATAACTTTTATTTTTATAAGAGATTTTTTTCACTCATTACACTATTAGGGAATCTCAGAAACAGTTGATTTTCAAGCTTATCCAAGCTCACCAAAACTTTTCTTCCAGTCTGCTTTATAAACTTTTGATTAGCATCTTCCTATATCCAATGGTTTTTGGATAAAAATCCACTGAACTGCACCCGAAAATCACCCTAAAACCAAATTGCAATCATCGTTGCATAACATTCGAAAAACTTATCGTGCCGTACATGAAATTTATGGTCGACATATGTAATTGACCTACAAAATACAATATTCGACGTTTTGTAAAAAAAAAAAAATTAAAACTCTGGCTTTGTGCCAGACGTAACAGTACCAGTACATTGTCGTCCTGGTCTGATGGAGGAAAATATCACTGTTGTAAGTGAAAGTGGAATGGAAAATTCAGAGCTATCGAATACACAACTTGGGGAATTTTGCGAAAATCTTACATTCATATAAAATCCAATTGAGTTAAGAAATGAAGCTAACTAACTCACTAGCAGTGAAACTCACCTTTAGTTAAATTTTTGGCGATAACAATTCAATTCGCAGGTGATTTATCAGCTTTTTTTGTTTTTTTTTGTTTTTTTTTTTGCTGGTGATAACAAATTTTGTATGACTTCGTCGGCTAAATGTAGATGTCGCAAGCTGTCCATCCATTTTATTGAAAGAAATAGTTTTATGGTCTCATTATTTCATCAAAATCTAATATCGTGAGACTTGATTTCACTGGATTTTTTCTCCGGTGAAGCTGAGATGAAATCATAAATCTATGCCAATAAAAACCGAGAACGATTCGTGACCTGAAAGCCGGCATAATTTGGATTATTGGTAAAAGCCAGCTCAGTATTGAAAATTGGGTCATTTCCCTTCCAAAAAAACAAAAAATATACTCCAATTGCATGTTCTAAATAAATACCGCACCAAATTGTGGCATTTTTGCAGATGTAAATGTGTCTTATAAATATTGTAAGAATTTTTGGTTCAACATGAATTTGGTTTCAAAACCACATCCAATAAAATATATATGGGCTTCGTCATAAATAATTAATTCTGAATAAAATCGTCAAACTTGGTTGTTGAACTGTATAAAAACCACTTCCACAGTATTCCAGATAAACGGGATGATCTCTTGGCAATAACTGGTGGAACACTAGAATTTTTTTTATAGAAACAGCTTTAAGTCTGTCTAAAATCAAAAGTGTTTGGAGAGAAGATCACCTATAAATGCTCAATTCAACATTTGATCTTGTCAGTCGAAAGACTGTTTTGTGGCCAGGACTTTATTTTTATTTCGTGTTTTTCACGCCGGAGCCGCTCGTCCAATTATTAGTGCAATGGGTGCGAGACGATTATGGAACTATCGCGTTGCATTAAAACCACTGACAAATTATTAAGCAAAAAATATAATTGACATTCGATGTCTGGATGCTCAGAGGTATGAACATAAGAAATTCTCTGTTGATGTTTAACTTATTTATCCTCATCTAAATGTGCAAGAACTTTACCTACTTTCAGCACAGAGGACTGAATTGTTATCACTCATCATATTCGCTCACAACTACCTCCTTCTCTTGGTAAGTAACTATTTATTTTCCCTAAACTTAGATGGCTCTCTTGGATTAGTTGCTGAACTAGTGGAGAATGTTTGTATGGAGGAAGATGGAATTTTATTTGCCTTGTTTTAATAGAGCCACACACACTAATCTGCTTTTTTAGATCATGATACCTGATTGAGTCGATCTTTGTGTTGTGGCGAACTGATCATTATGAGAAACTGGAGATCTGTCCAAAGGACAGTTTTGCCTTTTTAAATTCCTGCAAGCATGCTCTGTGGAGTTCTAATGGACATATTATCCATTAAATTCTTTAGGTGTTTTAAAAGACAATCTTTGGGGATAGTGACATTTCGTCGGCTGCCTTCCATTCCTCAAAGACTAAGTGTGAGTTCGCTCCATTTCGTGGCATTTTTTATCTAAGACTCCTGGGTCATCCAGTAAGTTAGTCTTGTTATAGTTTCATATACAACCAACCGAAATCCCGTTAATCGATGTTTTCAAATAAATTTTTTTTAAGGAATTGTCAATGATTTCCTGTGCCTATTGCGGTTTTGTTTTAAGAAATATTCTTTTCAAAATGATTGGATAATTCCTTGTGTGACATTTTTATAAACGAATGAAAATCATAAGCATTCAGAGAGAATCCAAAAGTTAATAATGAAACGACATAGGTAACAATGAATTCCTCTTAATCCTCTGGAAAACTGAAAACATCAAACAAATTATTTAAAAAATGGAAATTTTTTATAGGATTTCATATTATCCGTTGCTATTTTTTTTTTTCAAATTCAAATTTATCAAAAGAACTATTATACAATAACAACACAAATCTTTTTTATTTGTACTGTACAAGAAAATCATAACAAAACAATATGACAAAGTAATATGTCTGTATTCATAGAAGATAGAAAGAAAGTTCAAACAATTAATGCTAGATTAAAACTAAAAAAAAAAATATATATATATAAAAAATCACAACATAAAAGAATGCTAGCTACTAGGATTGAAAAAAATTAAAAACACTACTTTTAATTGTAGTTAAAGTGTTGGTCTGGATCATATTTTTTATCGATTATGATAAGCCATTACATATTCTAAAAGCATGGCAAAAAACAGGCGTTTGATGATAAGGAAATTACACCACGGTAGAACAAATGGTGTATTCTGTTCAACATAGAGAATGCCAAGAGGTCGTAAAGATACCGAGGATATTTAAACTTAATAATTTTAATTAAATAAATTACTGAGCAATAATCAAGATATCTAGCAGAAATATAGCAGACCAAAATTGAATTCTTAAATTGAGAAACATGATAGAATTAAATGCAATCTCAACTTTTTTTCTATTATTGTAATCAAGCTTTCCAAATATTTCATACCCATAGGTCAGAATAAGTATTATAGTAATGTACACACTAAAAATAATCACGTAAACATGGGTGTGAAATGGCTAGATACCCATAGAGAACGAAGTCCTGCATAAACTCTACTCACAACAGAATTTTTGTGGAGATTCCACGTAGATGTTTTATTAAAAATTACTCCAGGAATGACCTACAACCATCCGTATTAAGCTCACGCCAATGGATTAGCAAATACTTAGATTCAGATGGATTAAGTCTTAGTTTATTATTACAGGACCACAAATTAATAGCCTCCATATTCCCATTTCCCCGAGAGATGTATTCTTCAATGAGGCCAACTAAACTAGATCTATATAATTGGGCATCATCAGGATAAAGGTGTAGATTAGAGCAAATATATCATTTATAAACATAGAAAATAACAGGGGCCCAAGAATGGATCCTTGAGGTACACCAGATACAACTGGTAGAAAGAAGAATTGACAACTATTTTCAAAAACTGCTTGTGATCTGTTGTTGTGGGAAGAATATAGGACAAGCACATCTTAATGAATCGAAGATTGAGATTATCAACACCAATCGCACAGGACTTAATGCTATTTATTACAGAAATTTTGTTATTTTGGTCAAAATTAGACGAAAAAAAGGAATTCCTGATAACAATTTAACATAGATATTTAGCTATCGCAAAATAAAATAAAATTTGAATATGACGATAGCCATGTCCGCCATCAGTTGTAGTTAGGCACAATTCATTCAAAATGCAGCCTCCTCTTTTAGTCATAATCAACTGCTACATTTCTTATATTGATCAATGTCAATACCTGATCCGATGCTATTGAATCTATCGTCTAGAAGAGACAATCACTGATTATTATAATGTCTAGATGTGCTAAAATTTCAAAAGCTGAGGGCCCGCCAGTTGATGGTCCTCTTCACCCCCTGTTTCAAACATATACTATAACCTCCCTATACGAATTTTACCCCACTCCCCAATTTTATTTTAGATATATATTCACAAAACGCCGAATTTTTCATTTTGATACCTACACTGTAAAAAAAAATTCACAATTATTGCCACAAATATTAGTTATTTTTCCCTAAAATGTAGGGAATATTCATTTTATGGAAAAATACCTAAGCTTTGTGGCAACAATTGTGTACATTTTTTACAGTGTACATTACGATCTTAAACTTTAAACTGCTAACGGATTTTTATATCTTAATTCGTTTTGCATTTTCTAAAACCTCCCATTATATATAAACATATATGTATATCCCCACTCTTATAATCCTCCTCACTATTAACACAAACAATAAACGGTAGAAGATCTAGGGAAAGGTATAGAACAATTCTTGTAGTATTTAGCAAAAACGTTAACAGACTTTCCAAGGTATATGCACTTAACATAATAAGCCACAGATGATAGCTCCATCATTGGGATAACTATTGCGAAGCGCCTTATATAGCGAAAAATATACGATTTCAAAAAACTGAAACATACCTTTGTATTGGAGAGGCTATATCGAGCAGTGAAGAAGGTAAAAATACCTATTAATTACCATGTGCGCCATCTTTAATTCAGACTAAAATTAATAAAGTTAGATCCAGAAACTAATCAGATTATGACTGAATGAAAGAAAGAATAAAACAAGGTTAATGTCATGAAACAGGTTGAAAATTGTATCGGAGTCCATCAATATTTGGATATACCGATACCCATTAAAAATAATAGTGGAGGGGTGTTAAATATTAATGTTTATCTCATTGATATTGATATTGCTTCGATGACATTTCCATGTTTCCAATAAAACAATGCATTCTGGAGAAAATTTTCAAGCTTCTTTACTTAGTCTAGATCCGGATAGTTCGGATACAGATCCTGATCCACACAAATACAGATACCAACATCTGGATAATCCAGATACGCGTCTTTGAGGAATCAGATCCTAATTATTCCGGGTATTCCGGATAGCAAATTCTCCAGATATCTTCAGTCCTAACCCAGAAGAGGTTACAGCTAGAAGCATAGGGGGGGGGGGGGGCGCCTCCCTTGAAAACCACTGAAGAAAACTTGTAGCAGACATTCTGCATTTTTCCAAATAAAATTATTGACTGCGCAGTAAATCTATTCCACTGCACTTTTAATAAAAAATATAAAAATGTCTGAACACTTCCAACTTCTAAACTTAGTCTAGTCAATAGCTTAGTTTTTTCGTGTAATTTGGTCTCATTTTAATTTTATTTGTAAAAATGTTTAGTATAATATTTTATTTTATTTGATGTTTATATTATGTGATATTTAAAATTTTATTTATTATAATCTTAAGCCGCAAGAAGAGGACTCGTAAAACCCGCGGGTCGAAACGTTGGGAGTTAAAATATATAATAAAAGACATCATAAAAACTACTCTTTTATTTTAATTATTTCTACTGGACATAGATCGAAGATAATTCTAAAATAATCGTCAATATAACTCTTAAAGCAAGTGTTTTATTATTTCGTTAAATGCAATAACTTTACTAAAATTCTTAGCCCGAACGTAAAATAAAAACAAAATAAAGTCAAACTTTTTTAACTTTTCCATGAAGTTATATACGTTCATGATGTATTGCATCTGCTTTGTGACTGTTATTTTAATCTAATGTATACAGGGATTTATTTCCTGTATTTTGCAAGGTTATATTTTATGATATATAAATTCAACACCTCGTTTGAATTTCGTGAGTAGCAAAAGTTGAAAGTTGAGCATTTTTCTTCGTTGCCAGTGATCGCCACTCGCTTATTAAATGTATCTTATAAATGATAAATTTTGTACATTTAACATTTGATCTGTTTCCAGCTTAAACTTTATTTTAGACAAGAGTTGCCCCCCCCCCCCCCCCAAACCGTCCTAAGAATTCTTTATCCGGCCCTGTATTAGACTAAATAGCAAATACTGCTCACTAGGCTTGCAAATTTAACAATCGGAGCATATGGAACTGAAAGCCAGGAAAACTGGAATACAAGTCGTATAAAGTGATAATGAACTTTAGAAATGCATACTTATAAAAATGATGCAGATCAGTTCTTCATTTAACCGAGCAGAGATACGATAGACATGCAACAGAGATGATTTGAAAGTTGCAAGAAATTTTAAAACTCCCTTTACGAATGGAAGATTAGGATTAGAGTAATACACGGGACTCAGAGAGAGATATTCCCAACTCTACCTGAAAAGTTCGAAACGCTGAGATACCAACCGAATGTTATTTTTGTATAATTTTTTCTTGTTTTCAAAAAATTGCATTACCTCAAGTTTCTGCAAGGACCCTATTCACCTCAGCGTAATTGACCAGAAAGCCAAAAAAAAGAGGAAACTCTCAACATTATTCTGATCCTTGTATATGCAGCAGTCTGCATTAATTGCATTAAAAAAAAAAGATATAGGTACGTCTAGGAAAGCATTCCTTGGCACATTAAATGAGGCTTTCTGGAATCGCTAAATGGATAAACCTCAGTTTTTGAACTGTAGTTCCAGGTGGATTTAAGTTCTACCCACCCAATATTACGTGTAGATAAAAACCAAAGTTGTATTATCGCTGTACAATGGTCACATAAGCCACATTAGCTAAAATATGTCCAAAAGACGTTGGATAATAATATTCAATTAGTTCGCTTTTCCTATAATCTGCCTGATAAACTTCATCCTCTATAGATAAGATGTTTTTAATTTCAGTTAGGCCTTTCACACACGGAACTACTCAAAAAATACTATAAAGTGTTAAAAATTTACTTTATGTTTCCAATTAGTAACTTGTGCGTCACTGCCTATGCATTTCAATGAAAGTCCATTCACGGCGCTACTAATTGGTAACCAATTTGAAACGCATTTATCACTTGCAACACGTCGTGTTGATCTCCAGGCTATCAATTATAAACCAGTTTCCTCAGCACTCACGCATTCTCTCATATTTGTATTCGTCCTTTGAAGTCGAGGTGCACTAGATCAAGGTAAAACTCCTTAGACATTCTATAGAATTCTAAAAACCTTGTATTTGTTTGATGCAATTTATTTACCGCGACGAATAGTCTACAGTTTATATGTATTCTTTTCAATGTAGGCATGAATCCACAATCTTCTTTCTTACGTCTCATGTATTGATAATAATAATAGTGGAGGATGAAATTCTCTTCGTTACTTATTTCACTCGACATTATATTAATTATAAATACTTCAAAAACTTAAGACTTGGCTTACTACTGAAACAAAATGATTCGAGTTCTATCATTTTTGTAGCTCGGTGTGCGAATTATCAGTTACTAACCAAGTTGCGACTTCGATTACCAATCAGTCCATCACTTACAATTGAGTAGCTTTGTGTTCGAAGAGCCTTAGAGTGGCATGTGACAAAAATTGTCCAGCATAGAAAACAAATGGCGGGAAAAGAAACGGGATTCCTACCGAATGACTACTTTTCAAAGTTAACGTTGATCTTGGAAAACATAGTCAATAAGAGATTTCGCAGCTGGTTGCAGTATTTTCCCGGAAAGTGATTTCGATCCTGTGAAGCACTGTAAAATTATTAAAGTACTTTAAAATGTGTGTGAATTTCGATTTTACAAACAAAATAGTCATGATCAACATTGTTTTTACCCCTACTTTTTACCTATTAAATTAACGCTAACAATAATTTTAAACAAAAAACAAACCAAAATAATATCTACCTATACCTCCGCTAACGAGATCCAAATCTACACTACTGCAACCAGCTGCAGCTCTACTCGCTCTGTTACTTCCATGTTTTATATACATTCGATACTCGAATATAGATCACCAGTGTTACCTACAGTAATCATTAGTTGTAAAAAAAAATCCAGACACATCTTCATCCAAAAATATTATTAAAAACACTTTTATAAATTATATCAGGATTATAATTAAAATAATCAAAATTCAATTATTCATCTCCCTAATAAAAAGAAAGAGAAAGCCTCAAGCTATAAATAGAAAAGTAGAAAGAGAAGCCGAATTACTTAGCAATGAGCAAAAACAAAAACAACAACCATTTGACATCATTTCCAACTCAAATACGTGCCTTAAAATCTCAGGGCGACTCTACAAGATCTCAGCGAACCGGCAAAATGTTTTATTTGTTTTTTTTTTTTTTTTTTTTCGTCATCTTACAGTAAAGCGATATTATACATATTTCCACTCCTCCCCTTTCTTTGCGCGCCCATTCAAAGAAAGTATACAACAAATACAAACATCTCGAGCTCAAAATGTTGTCACACCACACCGCTTTGTAAATAAAGGTAAAACAAGAAAGATTGAAGAAATTTCCAGTTGGAGAAATTCTCCACACCTGAGCAATAACTGATCAGATCACTCCATAGAGGAGACCACGAAAGAAATGAGACATGTCTACTCGCTGTCTGATTGGAACCCATGAACTCCAAATATGTATGTAAGAAAGAGAAGTCTAAAAATTCTTTGCATTTACAAATTTACAAACCCAAGTATATGTAAATGTGTGCGTAACTGGGGAGCTTATATACATTATAAAGATGAAAAACATAAATACGCAATACATCTGCGCACCACGATTAAAATGACAGCGCAGATAAATACATACTACTACTACTTATGTAGATATGGTACATATTATTTCCCCTGCCAAGCTGTGGTATGATGATGGCCTGAGCTGAGCTGTTGTATGAAGTGCTGGCTGCTGATGATGATGGTGATGGCACGATGTTGGTTTAGTTTTTGGTTCCCGATCGCGTATCTCGTTGTGTACTCGTATTCATGCAATGCGATCGCGGAAGTATGTTAGCAGGTCTTTCGGATAACGGTAAATCAGCTTAATGATGTCGTTTGTATTTGATTACAGCGGTGGTGTTAGATAAAAACTTGCCAACGGAATAAGAGATCACGCATGCAAGTTGAAAGCGAAAATTTTTGAATTTTTTTTTCTATTCAATTTTTTTGATATTTAGGTCAAATGCTTAATGGATGTGTGTTGTTTTTTTTTCACCTTTTTTTTTACTTTATTTCTATCTATTTGCTAGATATGAGGCATTCATTTGCATTGTACCTACCTACTTTAGTAAATATAAGTCTTTGTTGTTTTTTCGGACGTTTAATATCGCCAATGCAGGTCCGTTAATTTATTTATGATAGTACAGTTTTTAGAGTATATATATAAGCTATAGCTAATGGTACCTACAAGATTGTTGGTTACTGTTTATTTATATCTATATCAATTTAATCCTTAAGTAGGTATTTAATAAGAGAAGTTAACAAATTTTACAAATATGTATGGCTGATGGTTTTATAGATGGTGATATTAGGTACTCATCTAGCTGAAACAAAAAATTGAATGGCAGGGGGGGGGGGGGGGTAGGAGTTTCATTTTCAGAGTTACAGGGTGATTAAGACAAAATCTAGTTTTTACAGAACGCCCTGTAACTTAAAAAGTACAATGTGTACGGTCATCATATAAAGCTGATTGTATGCAGAGTTTCAGAGGAGTCAGTACCAAGTTTTGCAAGTTTCATACATTTTTCAATGCGAATTTCTGGCGAACTATTTGTAGCAGAATAATGATTTATATTTTAAATAACAGGTAGCGAAGATATCTAGTAAATAACGTCGAGAAAAATAAAAATAATTGTATTGGAATGGAGATATTAGCTCGGAAACTTGTAAAAAATGGTAAAAATTGATTTTTTTTCAAATCAAATTCCTGTTAGTAGGAGAGTTCTTTAGATTATGACTATTTTAGAGAGATAAGGCCTAAATCTAGCAAATAACGTCGAGTTTTTTCATTTTTAGTGGCGCTCTTTTTAATTGTTTAACTCTAATAGTACTTGCTTTTTATCTCGATTTTTCACCGATGAGAAATTGCAATATTTCGTTGAACGTTGTAGAAATATAAAGCAAGATAGCATATTTAACAACTATGTGCAAAATAAAATTTAGGAGAGTTAATTCTCTTTAAAAACTTCCAATTTCTTTGAACTGTAAATTTTCATTTTCGTCTTAAATTGTCGCATGTTTGATTTCTGTCTTTTACGCTAGATGTCTCTAATGTGACTTGTGGTCTAGGTCTAGGCTAATTTTATATGTATTTTCATATTTTCAGGACACAAACCTACGTATAGTAAGTTTTATTGCCTACAGGCTCGCTGGCATCTAAATTGAAATTTTTGCTGAGTACTGACTCCTCTTCATGGCCCTTCCAATGACTATTCAACTAGCGCCGTACTCCTTTTCTCAGGAATTCTTGTGATCTAAACTAAAAATTTATGATTTCCTTACCTATTTTTTTTTTTTTTTTTACTTAAACCTCAATTTTTTGCTTTTAAAGAGTTATTAGCTCTTAACGTATTCTCAAAAATAATTTCTTCCCTTAGTGACTGAAAACACGTCATTTAAAAAAATATCGGCTAATTTCGGTATGATCTGAATAGGTTGTGGAAGTAATAACTCCTTATCGGATGCAGATGATAACACATAGGTGCAATAGTACGTTTTCATTGGGCCTGAAATTACGTAATTCGAAAAAAAATGATGACTGCTATGAATCACGATCGGCCAATTTGAAACGAATAAAATGTTCCGAAGCGAAATTACCAAGTAATATAGAAGACATGGTATTCCCATTAAAATTTTGACACATTGCAGCTGATAGACACTGTGACGTAATTCTGTGACTAATGCATAAACATTTTTATAGGAAAGACAAAGAGAGGAGAGAGAGTATTATGTTCTCTGTACCGTACTTTCTTATACATTTTCACGATATTTCGTCACTAATTTGCGGAAAGTGGTTCGTAATGGGATATTTATGTACATATGTACCTTGGAAATTAGCATCCCTTCAGAAACTTAGGATGCGTTCATCATAAAATGGGTACATTAAAATCAACTGTCTTAATTTTGAGCTGATTTCTATGATTTCATCAAGTTTACGTAATTTCGACCTAGTGGAAAAGTAGTATAAATATATTTGCTATCCATACTAAGAGAATATATGTAAATGTGATTGAATGAGTTATAATCCAGATTGTGCAAACAAGAAATATGTCCTTAAACTAAACACAAGGAAAGTATAAAGTTATGAAATAAGACTTAAATTAGTTATAACATAAAGTACGACTAGAACTACAAGTAAGATAATAATAAAAGTATAGAATTAAAAAAAAAATGTAAATTATATTAAAGAAAATACTACAACAACACAATTCAAAACGATTTTGTTTTTTAGCTATAAATATTTGAACTATGACAGCTAGTATAAAAAGTGAGAAACATAAAAAGAAATTATTAAATAAAAACAAACAAATATCAGAAAAAAAGAAGAAAAAAAAACAAGAAGAAAAAACAAAAAAAAAAGAGAGAAAAGCAGTAAGTTACTACCGAAAAGAAATTAATAGAGATCTAAATAACGAAGATAAGGGTAAACAATTAAAGAAACATAAACATATAACAACAATTTTGTCCATTTAATTTTGCCCTGTTCATAAATAATTAAATAAAATATTTTTAAATTCCTTGAATTTGCCCGCCTGCTTAATCCCGACAGGATTATAATTATATACCCCCACACCGCCGAAGAAGAACGAACGACTCGTGAGTAAATAAGAGAAACGTGGCAAAATAAGGTTAATAGACCTCCCTGATGTTCCCGTGCGAAGTTTTACATGTAGATATTGAGGTTGGCCGAAGAACAGCAATTTATTAATGAGCACACAAATCCTATAGGTATTGAAAATGAGTATCCAAGCTAATTGCCAAAATTCAAGGTTTTCCTTATAAATAGCAGTGTCACTACACTTATACGGGCTCAGCTTAAACAGATTTACATCAGATCAGTGTAAAACAGCAGACAGATCTTCATTCAATCCTCAATTAGTTCCAATGGCTATTGTATATAAAGTTGTTTATCATCGGTATACAACATCTAAATATAACAATGATTTAAGGACCCACAAATGTCATTAATAAACATAAAGAACAGAATGGGGCCATTCACTGAACCTTGAGGAGTCTTCGCCAAGACTGGAAGAAAAGAAGAAGACTGGCCATCTACTTCCACTTGCTTTGCTGGTATCTATCTGTCACGTAACTTGCGAAAAACTTTATCGCGGTCTCTGACAAACCGAAGTGGTTACAAAGTTTATTCACAAGAAGTTGATGTTTGACGGAATCAAAATCCTTGGAAAAATCAAGAAAATCCTGCGCAGTCAGACAGTCCCTATCAATTCCCTCCCGTATTTCACCAGTTATTTTTAAAATAGCGGCAGAAGTACTATAGCTACTCCAGCTAGAACCCGGACTGTCATTTACATAGCAATTCGTTGTCCTCCAAGTATGGCCTAATCTACATGCTAATGTGGTTTCCCAAGATTTTAGACAAAAAAGATGTGATACTTTGGTTGGAAATCACCAACAGACTACGTCTTTGCATTCTTATGGATTGGAACAAGCTTTCCGATCTTCCAGATCTGGAGAGAAAGTACAATGAAGTTATGCAGGAATTAAAAACAAGGGGCAGTAACAGTTTTAAGAAACGTGGATAAATCCCATTCAGCCATGTAGGATTCGGTTTAATTGAATTGCACTTATGAAAGGAGCACAATTAAAGCGCTTCTCTAGCCATCATTTGGCAGCTCTTTAGAAGCATATTTACTGATCTATCCAGAGAAATAAGCAAAGGCGCAAGTAACTGAAGTACTTCTAGATCCATTACTTGGAAGCTCTATAGAAGATTATTTGACAAGTTAAAGCAAAAGAGCAAGACGGGCGCTTCAATGATGTTCTCAGGAAGCACTCTTGAAGGCCTCTTATGAGATTAAGGAAGACGCACTGCGATGATTATCCAAAAAGCTCATTAAAGCTTTCGGAAAGACACATTCAAAAAACTTCTTCAGCCATCATTTAAAGCGCTCCTAGATCGCTTCTTAAGAAGGAATACCAATGAAAATTGGAAATTAACCTTCGACTAGCACCCGATATCTCGAGAACAGGTGTGTCTTATTATTCCAAATAAATTTTAATGTTTAGATAAAGTTCCAATCCGTGAGATAAGTGTAGCAAATTTCTAAAAATTAATCCAGAAATTATTATATAATTATCTGAAATATGCACCACTTTCCAGCTAAGTGAAAGTCATTTATGTCCCGATTTTGATATAAATCCAAAGATGTGCCATAAAAGGATGAGATAAGTTTTTCACTTTTTCTTTTTTGGATCTTTTGGGCTAATAAACTATAATTCTGACCAATATATTTCTAAATGTGGCGCATATCTTAAGCAGTTGTGGCACCACCGTGTGTATCGCGATGGTGGTCAGTGTGAAACGGGCCTATACAGTGTCTGAGACTGGATGTTTCCATGTTTGATTGTAGATGTCGTTACGTCATCACTGGCTTATAACAATGGACTTAGAGTTTGAGCACCCTTTACGACGTTTAATACATAAAAACATGTAAAACTCAACCAATCAGATGAAAAATTTTACACCCGAAAATCGAATTAAATTAAATAACCGGCCAAGTGCGAGTCGGATTCGCGCACGAAGGGTTCCGTACCATCGTACAAAATTTAACACTACATGTATTTTTTATTTATTTTTTTCAAATGAGAGTAGGCGTCATGTAAAAAATAATAATAATGCTGTCATTTGAAAATCATTTGAAAAAAAAAGTGCCTACTTATAATAATAATAATGAATGAGAATAAAACGAGGAAAAAAACGCCGAAAAAATCACGTTTCTTTTATGGGGCCCCCCTTTTATTTTTAAGGCCAGCCCGTCCCTTTAACTCGTACACGAATTTGTCTGTCTGTATATTTATATATTTCTTTTTTTCTATTTTCGACACTCTCGTAGACTCACTTTTCGTCATCACAGCGAGCTGAAATTTGGCACACAGGTTCATGTCACGTGACAATTGAATCTCTCAAAGTTTGAACAGGAAATTTCCATGGAAAAACCGGAAAATCGGGAAAAATCATTTAAAAATTTGGTACAAATTTGATTAGTGATAAATCCGTTTCAGGAAAAATGCAGTTTTCCGATTTTTCCGAAAAAGTTTTCCGGAAAATTTTCCGGTAAAAAAGTTTTCTAAATTATGCAGGTCAAGTTCCCTATCAACTGGCATCATTACTTTCTTTCCGACAATGGTGAAAACTTGCAGAAAAAATCGAGGAAAATTCATGTAAAACGCTTTTCCGGAAATTTTCCGACCAAGGAAGCGTTTGAGCGTTTTGCAACCTAAGACAAAGTTGTAGAGCGAAATGAGTTGCATAAAGTTGCTTTTGTGGAAAACTTCATGGAAAACCCCGAAAAGCGGGAAAATCATCGGAAAAATTTTCATCGATATGATTAGTGATAAATCTGTTTCAGGAAAAATGCAGAATTTTCCAATTTTTCTGGAAAATTTTCCGAAAATTTCCGGAATTTTCCGACTTTTCACGAAAATTTTCCGACAAAAAAGTTTTATAAGATATTCTGAATCATTTTTTTTTTCGTCCTACTGGCATCAATACTTTCTCTTCAACAATCATGAAAACTTGCATGAAAAATCGAGGAAAATTCATGTAAATTTTTAAAAAAAAATCATGGTAATAGGAAAAGTCTGTGGAAAACATGGAAAATCGGGAAAATTCATGTTATATGGGATCAGGTTGGAATACAGCTAAAAAGCGCTATTTAAAACATAATTTGAATTTCAGAAAACCGTTGCAGTACTTCAACGATTTGATACTCAAATAAATTTTTTGAAAAACTGGTAAATCTTCAGCCGTCAGAAAATTGTTTTAAAATATCTCCATGCTGCACGTAATAACAATTTAGTTAACGTGAAAAAGGCTGAAAATAAAATAAGTAAAAAACGAGTTTTCAAACAAAACTGAGGCCAAGCCGCATGAAAAAGTAGAAAATAAACTTTTCTTCACACACCAGAGGTGGACTCAGATTTTATTCGCTGACAATCACCGATATATTTCAGTATGATCAATCAGAGGTAAAAAGTGATTTGATTCATGAAGAGAAAGAATATTCAAGAGAAATATCCCAATCAAAAAATCTGAGTCCACCTCTGTGTGTGAAGAAAAGTTTATTTTCTACTTTTTCATGCGGCTTGGCCTCAGTTTTGTTTGAAAACTTGTTTTTTACTTATTTTATTATTATTTTTTGTTATAGCGGCAATAAAAATACACGCTCTGTGAAAATTTCAACTGTCTACCTGTTACAGTTAAACAGATACACAGACGGACAGCGAAGTCTTAGTAATAAGATTCCCGTTATTACCCTTTGGGTACAGAACCCTAATATCTTTCTTGTGTTCAAGTGATATTTTAATCACTTATAAGCACCCTTATTAGAAAGAAATTAAACTCAAGCCGACTTTAACTTTCAAAAGGTTATTTTTATCTGAATCCTGCGTATGAGCTAGAGAGACGTAGCATAGTAAACACTATCTTTACCTTATTCTTCCTGCCGTGATTGCATCTGCAGCCAACATAAAAACATCAAATGTCATAAGAAATCGTTCAGTAAGCGATATTTTGTGTTGGTAGCTCCAACTCTGCCATAGCGCGAAAGAGAAAAATCAGTGGTCGGCATTAGTAAAATATTAAAAAAAATTTCAGAACTTTTTGATAAATATTATAAAATTCCACATAAGCTAAGCTTTATAAGTCAAACAAGGAAAACTCTGCTTCAAACCACCATAATAGTCTGTACTACCAAACAAATATCGATTGTAACATCAAAAGCCTAAAGAACAAGTTTTTGGACAGGAGATAGTATGTACTATAAAAAAGACCAAGAGCTTATTTGCATTGTGCTTTAATCAACATTATTTTAATAAACAGACTCTTGGTAGGTTAGGTTAGGTTAGAGTGGTGGCCATCGCGCGAACTCCTGCGATCAGCCTCACTTAGACGATTCGTGGTCCATTGTGATACCACCCTACCTGGGAAAAATACCTCAGACCAGGCCCGGTCCACGGAAGCTAGAAACTGCAAAGGATTAACTTGAGTATAGAAAAAAGCCCATACTAAACGGTGCGATGCAATCACTAACACAATTGCAGATTGTTATTGTGTGTCAATGTAAAGGGTGCCAAAATGGTTTTCCAATGACACCACTTTATAAAAATGTATCTCGAATCTCGATTGCAAGCAATTTTTATTTGAATAGAACTTTTATTTTTTTATTTTTATAGAACTTTTTTATATTCTAATAGAATATTAACATTTTTCAAGTTAAGCACCTTTTTTAAAATTAACAGTTAAATTCCTGTTTCACTCCTTTTGCTCACCATACAAAATTAGAGTGACATATAAAATGAAAACAATATGAAAACTATTCCGAATACGTAACACGTGTTAACGAAATAAATTATATTGTGGAGTAGTGCCAGATTTGGCGGCGCCGAATTGCAGATAAAATAAATAACAATTCTCTCGAGGTTCTTGTCCACATACCTTTGATAATTATGCCACATGTGACCACACGAATGGGCGTTCATTTTCCACTTTGCGTCATCTTAAAACCTATTTAAGGTCCACAATGGGAATCCTTCGATTTTGTTTTTTTTTTGTACTTTGTTTTTCATTAAGCGGTACATGATATTAATTAAAGTACTTAAATCTACAAATAAAAGAATTTCGTTTGTAGTTTTTTGAGAAATGCTGCGAATGGGCCTGCCTATTGGTAACATAAGTCGGTATCAAATGCAAAAAATTAATATAAAACCAAAAGATGCTAAAATTGTATCTTTTATAAATTAAACATACAAAAAAAAATTCCAAGATGATTTTATTTTAAAAACATGCTATTCATGGGAAAAAGGTGCTAAATTACCTACCAGTAAAAGTTTCACTCTTTCATCAGTGATTTCAGCTACTGCTTATCCTACCTGTTTAAAAGTCCCAACACAAAGGTAACCGTCCTTCGAAAAAGGTACCGATAAGTAGCACATGAAACATTCTTAGTATATCACCATAAAGGCTATAAAATAATACAAAAAAAAAAACTAAAAAAAAACATAATTTATAACTGTGGTGGTTATAAAACTATGGTTTGGCTGCCATATTCTAAGAATATTTGTTCGTGTAATTACAAAAAAAAAAATGAATTGCTCATTTTCTAACGAACTACCAATTGCCGGCGGCCGACGAACTCGCCGTCGGGATTGATAAAATTGTAAGTTGGTCGTCGGTTGAATGAAATAGTTTTCGATTTAATTTCAATCTGTCATCGCTCTTTTCGGACTCCCAATGGTTCTGAATTCATTTGAATTTTTCCCGGATTTAAACAGAATGATTTTAATTTGTATCCGTGAAGTGTTGTTTACAATTTTGACGTAATTGGTAATAGCTGAGTTTAAGTTGCCTTTGTTGGAAAATGGTTTTGTTTTTCATAAACAACAATTTTTACGAATTTTTACTTGCTTTTATCAAATAGAAGAAATGTTAAACACTTCTAATGGTTTTGTTGCATTCCTTTTCTATGAGCACAGAACTAATTTAAGACATCGTTCTGTCGATTCATACAGATTCATTCGGAACGAGATAAAGAACGCAGCATTTTTTTTTTTATTTTGAGGTTGTAGGACACCGCGTTAATTAAAAAAAAAAAGAACCAAAAACATGGATATTGAGCAAAAATTGTGCGAAAGCAAAAAATATTTTACAACTTATAAGACAAGCAGTATAGGCAAGTGGATAAAAAAGACTTGATTTTGGATATTGTGAGGCACTTGAATACAATTACTAAAGTTGTGAAATTTTTGGAGAGTTATCAGCTGTGTTCTTTTGTGTATTTTGTTCTAGTACTCCCATAAACTGGAGAGAACAAATTGTTCTGTCGATTGAAACAAACTATTTGTACTGTTCGCTTCATTTAAAACTCTTCTATGAAAATGTATGAGGCGTGTATCTTTTGTTCTGCCCTGTTCTGCGGACACAAAAGTACACAGCTATCATTGTCTTGTATGTCAGTAATGCTGCCCGATATAAAAATAAATAAATTAATATGTTTTATGTCATTTATTGAAGACCCTAAAAAACATTTTCTTAATTTGGAGAAAATTACTAAATTCTCTATATTTAAAAAATAAATTTCAAAATTAATTAAAAATTTTCATGTTTAGCAAAACACTCAAAGCATAATAATTAATATTCTACGGTTACATGATGAAGTTATAGAACATATTTGGTCAAATGTGTCTATTCTCTTCTTTGTTTGATTATAAAAATGGCTTTCCTGTCATTTATTCGGATTATTCGGATTTATTTCGTCACGCAAACCGTTTTGGGTTTATATAACATAAATGTCAAAAGGCCATTATAGCTCCTACTACTCCTATTTTTCCTTATTTTCAAGTTCAAGTGATATTTCCCATTTATTAGTTCTAATTGTCTCAACTATATAGTATATGTTTCCATCAATAAGGATCAAGTGGTATCGAGTACCCGGGCACTCGATTCCAAGATTTTCGATTCGGATACTCAGGTTCCGAGTTACCCGGGAATCCGAATATAATCGATTTTCGATTCTGAATATCCGGGTATCTGGATACAATCAGCTCTCAATTTTTTGGCACTCGGGTACCTAACAGAATTTGCGAATACAGCTAATACTAATAATAAAAAATAAAATTCCCCGAAGTATGTTCGTTATAATATTGCCACCATTTCCGTTATTTTCCATATATGTTCTGCAAGTTCAAGCAGTTTTTAAATAGGATTCAGAAATATTTCGTATTGACTTAAACATAGTAGTGTACTGCGATTATATCATTCAAGTTCAAGTTTTGTTTACCTATGAAATAATATTAAAGTGCAACACTTTTTTAGCTTTGGCGTCAGTGACATTAACTTTGCTATAAAATGACGAAAAATCACCAAATCGATTTCTCAATACCCGATTCCAAACAATGAACTTCTCACTATCTGGTTCCAAAGAATCGATTCCTCACAACCCGATTCCAAAGATCCGGGTACTCGGGTTACTCGAATCTTACCCGTGAAATCTTGATCCCCGAAAATCCAGGCTTTACGGAACATTAGTACATAACGTTTGGATTTTATCACAATATTGGCAGTAATAAATAGGATGAAACATGCTAGTGGATCTAAAGATCTTCGACAATTACGCGGTTGGTCCTGGCAACACGTGAACAGTATTTCTGGTTCCAAATCTCAGATAGCTTTTTGGTGGAACATCTGTGTTTATCTTTATCTTGAAGGTTAACGGTAGGTGCCTTCTTTATCATACGATTGCCGAATTCTTGAAGTCGCAAGATCTGCTCTTTCTTTAAACAGTATATAAAGTGCTGCTTAGGCACGATCAATTACAGTATTTTTTTCCAAATCATTATCGCTATCCGATAATTGCAGGTCCTATCCATAAGCGTATACTAACAAGAGAAAACTCTTGCTACCAGGCAATGAAAACCTGCTGTTGACCTTGAAATGAGCACCATTACTTTTAACAAAAATGGCAAAACTAGAAAACTTAGAAATCATTCTGTCTAACAAAACGAAAGCATTATCTGCCAATAGGGCGTAAAAAAGAGATAGATAAAAATTATAAAAATTTTTAAGTACACAGGGTGGATCACTAATAAAGTACCTACATAAAAATGCAATTTTTTTTTTGTATTAATATTTGTAATAAAGAGTGTAGATATCGTGCGCTTAGACACGGAGTCTATATATTATTTTAAAAAAAAACTATGAAACTTATAAATTGGTTAATTAACAAAATTTTAGTTGAATTTGTAAATACGTAATTTATTTATGGCCCACCCTGTAGAATTATTACATAAATTTTTACCGTGTTATAAAGATTGAAATGAATTATAGTTACTTCATTTCATTTTGAAATTTTCTAATAAGGGGAAATGGATTTTACAACTATCATTTTTCATTTGAAATATTTTATCATAGTGAACGAGAAATTGTTTTCTGAAAATTTTGTTTATCTTTAAATATTTTGCGTTAATTAAATTAAAATCCCATTCCCAATATTTCCAGTGGTAGCTTTGATTAGTTTTGTAACACAGTCATTCCAAGCCCAAAGTAGGCTTTTGTCATAAATACATGCAAAAATCATAGTGTGTAAAATGAACCACTACATCCTTATTCGCCAATGTATAAAAAACAACGTGCTGGTTATTGAAAAATGTAAACATTTTCCCCTCGCTTTCTTTCAATATTTGCATTTATTATACCCTAGATGAAATCTAGATATCCCAAGCAAGGAGACCAAAGCGGCCTATTGTGCTATCCTGCTAGAAACTCCATCATCAAAACCTTTCAGTTCTCTTAATGAGGCGAGGCGCATCAGGTCTTGGTGAGGAAGATTTAGTTCATCTATAGATAGGAGGGAGACCCTAGAGTATCCAGCCTGCTCAGGAAGAAGGCCGGATAAGCACACAGAAAGTGTTCAGTTATCTCAGGTTCTCCTTCCAGACTGGTCAGATACTCAGGGTTCTCAACAACTCGCATCATTGTTAGATGAGCGTAAAGCGAGCTGTGGCTGGTGATGATGCCAACCACAATTCTACATTACTTTCTTCCGAGCCCCATGAGAAAATCGGAGATATTCCCCAACAGTTTTGTGCACCTGCAAGTACTCAGGTTCTCCCATCTCTGCTGATGCTTCCTATGCTTTGATGATAGACCCGATACTCGATTTGGTAACGCCTAGAGCGAGTTCCCGTCTGGAAAATGGAGAATCAGAGCAGAGCCAGCCTTAGCTAAAAGGTCAGCCCTTTCATTCCCCATGATCCCCATCATATAACCAGGAACCCTCTGAAGGGACACCTTTTTGTGGATACACAACTTATCCACAGACGACCTGCAATCTTTCAGTAACTTAGATATTATCTGAGGGCCACTACGAGCAATCAAGGCTGCCTGGCTATCCGAAAGGATAGCAATGTATTTACCCTTGATTTGCATATCAAGGGCTATCTTCACTGCCATTGCGATGGCGAAAACTTCAGCCTGGAAGAGAGTGGTGTGTTTTCCAAGTTAGTCATCCATCCCAATGTCAGTTTCAGGAAAGTTAAACGCCTGCCCCGGCTCCCTCACTAGTGCAAGAGTCGTCGGTGAAAAGTTTTAGAAGGGGCCGGGGAAGACTCGATAAAGCACTGCCCTCAGTCCACGATTCCTTTACAGGAAAACTCACATGGAAGCGATGCCAAAATGAAGCTCTGGTACCATCGCATCACGTGGCATGCTGGCCAAAGGGTTTTGCAGGTCCACCCGACACGCCAAAGAGCAATGAGACGGCCAGTCCAGACGTCCTCCCAACATCCCTATAAGCGCAATATGTACACAGCCCTTTTGGCATCTGCCTGAATGACAAGAACCAGGGGTGACAGATTAAGTAAGATCTCAAAAGCAGCAGTAGCCGTAGATTGCACGGAGCCCGTAATTCCCAGGCAGGCAACCCTTTGCAGGCCCGCCAGCTTCCGGATCGCAATCCGCACAAGTATCCTCGGCCATCATATACAGGGTATTCTAAGTTTGTCATTTCGTTTGTAACACCTCGAAATAATGATTGTAGAGCAAAGTTTATTCAACACCCATATCCATCCATCTGTCCGTCCGTCTATCCTACCGTCCGTCCTCAAAATAACTCGAGAGCGCGTGTACTTAGAGAGCTGAAATTTTACATAGGGACTTAAAAAAAAAAAAAAAGTAAAATTAAGTTCATTTTTCACTACATATTTGGACACTGCCTGAGAACGTGTCAACGTAGAGAACTGAAAAATTTGTACATTAGTATTTTCATAAAAATAGTAAATATAATTTTAAAACTGGAGTAAATCGGACAATCTCTTCTTGGTGTTGCCATATACAAAATTAGGATTTTTACGTATACTGTTAAAACGATCAGTTCTATACGATTTTAATGTACTGAAAAGTTCTTCAAAATTTGAAATACTATAAAATTGGTTATCATAATTTTTCTGTCCGACGAACTGTTCTAGAAATATATGCGCAAAACCACTTCAAAAATCAAACTTGCACAGATGGGTGATCATACGAAATGACATACTGGCAGTCAGCTAGGGTATCATAAGAATCGGTCTTCGACCAATTCTAGCTTTTTTTTTACTTGGTTTTAATTTTATATTTTCAAATGACGTCCTACTCTGGTGGATAATCTCTTTTTATTGAACAGCTGTTGAAAAGATTTCTCTTGTTAGTATACGCTCACCGGCCGAGACTCTGTCTGTAATGTTTTCGAATCGTAGCATGCAGCATGTAGCATTTTTTATTTTATAACGAAACTTTTCTTGTGTATATCGCTGAGATAGAAAAAATTGTCTTTTACTTTTTAGTGCAATTAATTTACGAAAGTTATTTATTTTAAAAGATTTTTTAATATATTTTATTTTCTAGATTTTAATCATAAATTCTATACACTCTCTCCACGCTTCACTCTCGACTCTGGAATCCCGACGATCGAATCTTGACTCTGGAATATTGACTCTCTAATTTCGAATATCGAATCTCAAATCTCCACTCATATCACACACGACTTAAATTGGACAACCCCAAGAGTTGTAGTTACCGCCCCCCCCCCCCAAACGCCACAAAACGTAAGAAAATGTTACCCCATCAGAAAGTTTCCCACTTACTTATTCTAAATCAAAAAACTAAATGTAAATCCATCCACGTTTACTACCCTAAAAGTCTTTCGTCAAGAACGACACTCTCAGGGGCTCAGGTGCTCAGGCACAAAGTTATTTAGTCAGGGCATGCTCCGTGACCGTATCTTCCTGACGGCTCTCTAAAGAATATAATTGTCCATGCCTGCTGCAAGAGCTTCTCATTTAAAAAGATTACACGAGGTATGAGTAAAAAGATTCATCTGTCGTAACAAATGCCAGCAATTAATTTTTCGACACTCACCCACGGTTGTAATCTTAGAGAACTTTGCAACGATCTTAAACTTAAACTAGTTAACCATAGTTCATATTGATTGTCTCAATCAGGACACACAATACTTTTAGATATTCTCCCTACCATTCATAGAGATATCCTAAGAAATTAGATCTTAACAAATCATACACACTCAAAATTGCTTGAATGGTCTTGGAAGTATATCATGCAATGTCAGCAAATGCAGACAACTTCCAATGTAGTGAGTAAATACTATTACAGAATGATCATCGGTTATTGCACAGATCCTATTAGGGAGAGTATATTCAATTTTGATCGTAATTACTTACAAGTTACTTGCTCTAAATTTAAAATTTTTTCACTTTACAATCTAAACTCCACTTAGAGATATATTAATAGTGCCATTGATGATTTGTAAACAAAAATCTGAAGATCATACAGATAAATTAGCAATAAAATATTAGAAAACAAAGACTACATAAAAATTTACGATCTCTAACCGAAAAAGAGTAATAAAGATAAAAGAAATTTTAATTACGTGAAGATCATATTGCTATAATAATTCTCTTGTAATCGCCTCAGCCCACGAACAAAGTGGCAACCATTAAAACTTCCAACGAATTCTACCCACCTTCAATAATAAATCAATTAAAACGGAAATTGATTTGGTGGCCCACAGTAAGAAATTACTGTTCACAATAAAATGGAGTCATCCGACCACTTTTCCATTGGAGAGTTTATCTTACTGCAAAAAGCGACCCAAATGCAATCAAAGATGATTGGGAACAATTGCTTTTTATTAATCAATTTCAAATTATTAACATTATTTTGATGCTGGACGAATTCAATAGAAACTCTTCTCTAGCTTCTTTGTTGCAAATTATTTTGTGGTTCTTTAGAGAATAAATTATATTTCCGTGAATATTTAAGGAAACTTTTTGATAGTTTGAAGAAGAAGATAGTGAAGAGATTTGAACCTATCTAATTGTTTTTACGACCATTTGTTCGTTCGTTTATCTGCGTCAATTTATCCCTTTCTTCCTTGAGACGGTAACATTGGAATGTAAATAAATTTTATAAAAATGTTAAAATGATACCAAAGTAACAAAGTTACTGGAAAGAAGGATCTGGCACCAACATTAGCTTTTGGAATTACGTTTTTTCCCATATTTCTCTCTGGCTTAAGTTTTTGTTTTGCCGCAATAATTAATTCAACCATTTTTAATTTAATTTTTCGTTCCATTTTTATATTTTCTTCCCAATTCTTTAACCCTTCCGTACTGCTGTCAACATAAAAATTAACAAGTTGACGTTAATATTGGGTGCCATTGTTTTATGGTTCCCACTCTTCGTCAACAAAATTGAGGATGACATACTGTGCCGATCTTATAGGGTGTATACATTTCGAGGATGTTGATTTTCGAAAGAATATTCGGATATCGAAGTTTCGCTCATGAAATTGAAGAAATTCGAAAATTCGAAGCTGCCATGTACCGGTCACATTCAAAACTTTTAACGTTATTTTTACCCACTTCCCATTGAGCGATTGAGCTAAAATTTGGTACATCTGTAGATGTATTTTGATACTTTTATATAATATAAAATCAAGATGGTGGCTAAAAGGTAGCGGAAAAATTCTGCCATTATAGTCCGATGCGACTCATAATCGATGTCTGGGTATTTCTGTGGTAAAGGATTACAAATTTTTAGTCATACCGCATCTGCTTCGAAGCAGCTAGTTTGAAGGTTCAAATTATTCGAAATTTCGAAATCGAAACCCTCGAAGCATGAACATTTTACGAATGAAATATTTATTTTAAAGTTTGTAACGCTGAGAAATTATTATGTATGTTCTGATCAGACTGCTCATCTATCTGTCTACACGTTAGCTCTAGAATGCATTGTCATACAGAACTCCAATTTGAAATATGTAAAAGGTGTTTTTTTTTTTTTTGCTTAGATAGAATTTTCCAAAGGTTTAACTGCCGATCGACCTGTCATACTGCTGCCACTTTTGGATATTTATAATCAGTATACTCTGACAAGTTATCATGGACAGACTTAAGCTTGAACAATGCTACCAAGTTATTCAAATTTATTTTGAAAATCAGTCGTCGATTCACGCAACTTATAGACGACTTCGTGGTTTATATGGTTTACATAATCGTCCATCTGAGCAAGCCATCCGTCGAATAGTACTCGTCATACCACATACTCTCTGGATGATGCAAGAACACCAATACGTCGAAGAAATGTGCATACTGAAGAGAATATCGCCGCTGTAAACGAAAGTGTGGAAGAAGATCCCAACTTATCGATTCGTCGGCTGGCACTGGAATTGGGGTTCTGTCCATCCAATACGTGGAAAATTTTGCGAAAAGATCAAGGCCTACATCCGTATAAGATCCAGCTAGTGCAAGAATTAAAGCCACATGACCATCAAATGCGTCATTCTTTAGCCGATGGGCTATACAGCAGTGACCCATTGTTTTATCGCCAAATTGTGTTCAGCGATGAGGCTCATTTTTGGTTGGACGGTTTTGTTAATAAGCAAAATTGCCGTATATGAAGTGAGACCAATCCACAACAGACCCTACAGACTCCATTGTATCCAGAAAAATGCACCGTATGGTGCGGTTTACACGCTGGTGGCATTATCGGACCTTATTCGTCAAAAATGAGGCCAGAGTTCGCGTTACAGTAAATGGAAATCAATAATTTTTTTTTTTACTTTAAAAATATGGATGACATTGATCCGGCCGAGATTTGGTTTCAACAGGATGGCGCTACGTGTCATACGGCGACCGCAACCATCGACTTATTGAAATAAAAATTTGACGATAAGTTGATTTCGAAAAATAGACCTGTCAATTTGCCCCCAAGGTCGTGCGATTTAAAGCCTCTCGATTATTTCTTGTGGGGTTGTGTGAAGTCACTGGTTTATGCTAATAAACTTGTTGACGCCTTGGAGGTCAACATTATTCGTGTTATTCGTGATATACAGAAAGCAGTACTCGAAAAAGTCACCCAAATTTGGACGTCCAGAATACGCTTCGTCAAGAACAGCTGCGGTGACCATATGCCCGAAATCATTTTCAAATTCTGATTAAATTTTAATATTTTGTGTTATTTTTTACAATGTTAAGTTCTATCAGGCTTAACAAAACACCCTTATAAGCTTTTAAGAAAAACTAAATGGGCTACAGGCCCTATATTGGACTTTCATAAAAATGAACATAGCTCGATAAGAAAGAAACCCAGGATCTTCAAAGTAATCAGATATAAATTTGGAGCTTTCAAATTTAATAGATAGAATCCTCCCACTCCTTCGATTGGCAGCCATATTTAATTTATCTACAAATCAGAATGACTTTCTTTGGAAACTTCCTGGACATATTTCGATAGTAGTAAGTAACCCCTCATTTAAAAATTAGTCTAAGCAAAATGTTTATATAATTTCGATAGACTTACTGTTCACCGTTTTGTATGAGTGCAAAGTTTTAAGTCGGTAGAATATGTATATGGAAATAGAACAAATAAGATTGCAAAATTTGATGGTAACTAACAAATAAAGTTAAAATCAAACTAATATATAATATCCGATCCCTAAAGCCTCCATCCTATCAATTTTGTGTCGAATCGGACCATAATGGCGAAATTTATCAAATTTGTCCTCTGTTTTAGATCTGCTGCTTAGGTATATTGAATTTTTGTTATACACAACTTTATATGTGTAAGTGTACCTTTAGCTCAATAATTCAACGAGAAGAGTATGAAATTAGCGATAAAAGTTTTGAACCACATTGCATTTCAAGTATTATAATAAAATATATTTATTTGTTTTTACCATAACACCAAAATGATTTATAATACGCCTATTTTCCGAAAACTCCAGAAAACTGATACTCTTTAAGATATTCAAAAATAATTTCAAGTCACTTCAAATATTATAATTTAATATTAACAACACTTCAGTCCAAACACCGGGAAAAATTCGTGCCTCAAAATTTCAAAAGTGACAAAACGTTCATGCTTCGAACGATTCGACTTCCGAAGCTTTGAATCGCCTACTTCGAAGTCTACAATAGCCCTGATACATGATACAAAGATTAACAAGGTATGGCCGGAAAATCTGTCAATTGATTGCATGCCTCCTTTGGTGACAAATGTCAGAAATTTGTTCGTCTCAATTTCAATCGTCCTTTCAAAGTGAAAAAAAATTTCTATTTTTAACTTTCTTTGCTTTCCCACTAGCACATAATTACTTTTCCCGAAGTGATTTAAACGAAGAAACTAATATTTTGTTAAATATTTGAATATATTCAAAACATATTTCAGTCAATAAAATACGAAAAACTAAAAACAAATTCGCTGGAAATGACAGTAGGCACCTCATGACGTAGCAACACAAAAAATTCATCTCGAATCGGCCATACCTTGTTAGCTTTGTATCATGGCCCTGATAAATATTTCTTTATTCCAAATAATTGAAAGGATTATTTTTTGTGAAACACCTTTAAAACAAACAACTTTTGTTAATTTCTGATCAATCCATTTGAGTTTACTTTCAGGATCATATAAATAAATTGCAGTTTCATCTTCTTTAACGAAGTTGTAGACCAAAATTTGATGATCCTTTACTGAAGTTTTTTACCATTTCTTTGAACTGTTTCATACGATTTTTATCTTCACTATCGGTCAATTTGTGGAAATTCATTGAATCCAAAGCTTCTTTACATTCAAAATCATATATATTTATGTATTCGTTTCATATCTATAGCTAGAGATGACACAATCAAATTTCGTGCAGAGCATCAGTATATGTTGAACCAATATAGAGCTGGGCAAGTACCAAAGAAAAAGTACTTAAGTACAAGTACCGAAGGCCTGAGTAGTTCAGCGTAAGTACAAATACCGCATGTATGAAAAGTACATATAACTAAGTACTAAGTCTATAAAAAGTACTGAGTACTTTTTGAAGTACTTTTTAAAGTACTTTTTTAGTATCATTGTACGTTGGCAGTAATATATTTGTCGAGTTCAGTTAATAGATATTAATAAATAAATACCTTTTGAAAACTATAATATGTATAGTAATCAGTATGGTTACTATTTATATGCAGGTAGAGTAAAACGTTCACTCTCATTGCGACACTCACAAAAACTATTACAGGTCCGCCCAAGCACACCCATTATTGCCTCCAATAATGCATAACAATTCTAAGAAAAAAATTTCTAGTAATTTTCTAAAAACAATTGAGGGCTTCCCTACATCAGGTTGAGGCATCGTTGATTTTATATTGGAGAGAGGCATTGCTTGCTTACCCTTGGTTATGTCTTATATACTGACGTATATAATATGGACTTCTTACTTTTCTATTTTACGTGGGCACAATTGCTTGTGTCAAAAAGAGTTCGTACGTCGGTGCCAACATTAAAAAAAATTATTGGCGGGAAGTTGAAAACGTGAGCACGCACCTCGGAAGGTGATTTTAATAAAACATTTAGAATTTCTTCTGCGTATCTAATAAATATATTGTCTTTCGTAAAACAGTTTTTATCAGTAATAACCCTAAATAATTAATTTAAAATCATGTATTTCGACGAATCCCCTATTTTGTTTGTTTTCCGTTCTCACTCAGTTAGTACTTGGTGCTTAGACCGAAAGAGTCAACAATATCGAAGTGAGCTCATTTTCCTCAGTGTATTTCTATGAACGTAGTCAGTCCATATTACACATGTCAGTGGTTATGTTATCAAGTCGAGGCATCGTCGATTTTATATTCGAGCGAGACGTTACTGATTTGTGTTCTACTTGCCCAGTCTTGTTTGTATGTTATTAGTTTGTCTAAAGTTCTGCCTTGACGCGTGAGTGCGGCACATGCTTTGACAGTTCTTTGTGTGCTTTAAACTCAACAAAAAAGGAGTTGCGTTAGAGATTGTGTTTTCTTTTCTACGAAGAGTTAGATATTTGTAGATACTTTATAGACTCAGAAATACTTAAGTAAAAATCTTGGTACTTAAGTACAAAACTAAGTCTTAAGTACAAGTAAATAGAAGCAAGTACTTATGTTCAAGTGCTAAGTAGGGGCATTTCAAAAGTATTGAGTAACAAGTAAAAAAGCTAGAATTGGTCTAAGACCAATTCTTAGGATACCCTAGATGAATGCCCGTATTAAATTTCGTATGGTCACAGATCTATTCAAGTATTGATTTTGAAGTTGTTTTTCGCATATATTTCTAGAACGGTTTGTCGCACAGACAAAATGATTATAACCACTTTTATAGGATTTCGTATTCTGCAGAAGTTTTTAGTACAATAAAAATGTCTTGGACTGATCGTTTTCAAAGTATACGTAAAAAACCTAAATTTTTATATGGCAACACCAAGAAGGAGTTGCCCGATTTAGTCCATTTTTGACATTTTATTTGCTAATGTAGTAAAAACATCATGTGCGAAATTTCAGCTCTCTACGTCGACGCGTTCTCAGGCAGTGTCCAAATATATAGCGGAAAACGAAATTTTTATATGGCAACCCCACGAAGGAGTTGCCCGATTTGGCTCATTTTCGAACTTAATTTTACTTTTTTTTTTTAAAGTCTGTGTACAAAATTTCAGCTCTCTAAGTATACGCGTTCTCGAGTTATCGTGCGCACAGACGGACGGACGGACGGACGGACGGACATGCAAAAATCGAAATAACTTTTAATATTATGAATGGGTGTCCAATCCATTTTGCTCTACCATCATTATTTCGAGGTGTTACAAACGGAATGACAAACTTAGTATACCCCTATGATTTCATCTAGGGTATAATAAGTCTTAAGTAATGATAATGTACTTTAAGTAGTACTTAAGTCTTTTTTTACTTAAGTATTGCCCAGCTCTGAACCAATAGCAATTAGACTAATGACCTGCATCATTGAAACCGGTGATCAATTGATAATGTTTAATTATTTTATATAAATTGTTTCACTTGAAAAATCCCTAAATTTAAGACAGGTTTTTTAATAAAAATAGGTGTAATTTTCTCTAATAGAAAGGAAAAATAAGTTTAATTTACCCAAATCAATAGCACATTCAATAAATTTAGGTATTTGCACCAGAAAACCTAGAGAAGATTCAATAAATTAGATATTCTTCTACATTTTTTATGGAACACTTACTATATTTTCGTTAATATAATTCACACATTGTTTTTGAAAACAAGTCATATATTACGTTTTTGTTTGAGCGTGTCCAGCTCCGCAGCACTAACTTCCATAGTGGTAGTATATGGCACATAAAAAATAAAATAAGCTATTCAGTTCATTCTTATGTTTTTTAAAGATGTAGTACTATTACTCTTATCTATTCCCTACATTTTAAGAAAAAAAAATTGAAAATTCCCTACATTTTTGAGAGAAAAAAAACTACCTGCATTTTTGGTATAAAAACCTAATCTACGTCAAAGTTAACCTAATAACAAGTTAGGAAGCTTGCGAGAGTTCCGAGTGTTTTACATTTAAAATGCACACGGCAAGAAAAGGAAGAAAGAAAGAAAAAAAAAATCAAAAAAAAATCAAACTCTCTTTAAAACTTTTAAGAATAAAGATAAAAAATGTGAAAACGCAAGTTGCATGAAAACACATTTTTGGTGAAAAATGGAGAGAATCGGACAATGTTTTTTATAGCATGGCCAATGTTTGTTAGTGTAATTTCTATGCTAATTGAGCAGCACGCGCTTCTGTTTACATTCGTTTTGCTGAGAAGAGATTAAGTGTGAGAAATTCTTGCTGGGTTCTCTGATATTTTCGGGAAAAATGAGAATTTCTTTTGAGAGGAATTTTACATCTCCTTTCAGCATCTGAGCCAAAACGAAATTTATCTTTTTCTTAAAAATGGGAGGTAGTGTGACCTGATGTACTTTATTATGAATAGGTTGAAAGGATTTTGAGGGATTTAATAAGATTTTGTCGTTCGGGTAATCCTACGTTCTCTCGATTTTTGTTTTTAACTCGTTGTCTCAGTTGCACTACAATAGTGTATAGCCAAGTTCTTTTCCCCCATTCATGCAAAAGACAAAAGTATATGAAATTACTTGTTTCATTCTAAGAAACACCAGAAATTTGCCCATTTTGCTCTACAGCTTCTTAACTTGTCATTAGGTTAACTTTGTCTACGTTTTCCAAGGAGGAGCATTCCTTAATCTGAGCGAAAAATACATAAACTTTGTGGCACAAATGGTTACCTACCAATAACTTTAGTGAAATTCTTTTTACTATATAATTAAATCTGTGCAGAATTAATGATTTTTTTCAGTCATCACTTTAAGCAAACAAGACTTCAGTTTTAGTTTCAACGTGAATTTTAAAATTAATACATAATGTAATATACGTACGTATAATATAGGTCCAATTATTTATTACCTTTTTAAACTTCATTTATAGCTAACATTGGTCGAAATTATTAAATCGGACTTTTAATCATTTACAAACAACACCAACATGTGAAAGTTTTGCCATTGCATTGCAGCATTTTTAAACAATGCAAATTATCGATAAAAATAATTTCTTTAAACAACTAATTTTGAAATTTACTTTATATTTAACTTTTATAGGTAATATATTTGTTTAATTAATAGTATGTTTTGTAAAATTTAGAAAAACAAAAAAAAAATCGAGCACCATAAATAATTTCTTTTGCAAGTTATATAATTTTCCTTATACCAGAAAATTAACGCCATTTAACGTGATATTAACAAGTCACTCATGACGCAAAAATTATTTTGACAATCATACCAGAAACTCTTAAATCCCTTTTTGTTTTGCGAGTTTAATTAATACGTTTTGATAAGTTTTTACGAAACATCCTCCGTTGTTTACAGAACTTTATTATAATGTTAAATCACACATTCGTCATCTTTGGTATTCCTCCATTTTTCTGATTGCAATCCTTAATTCCCTGTCTAGAACCTACTGGCTGATTATGTAACTACTTTACCGTTACTCTATTTAAATAACAATTTGAAATTATTAATTCTCTCCAGTTTTTAATTTAATTTCATTCATAAAATTAATTTAGGTGAAAAGAAAAAAAGCTGTAGAAACGTAAAAAGGGTTGCATTTTTGATACTAAGTCTGTATACTCGTAAATTTTCAAGCATGCGATCAACGATGGTTCATATATGCTCTGGCACACAAATGTATATTATTCCCTCTACTTCCATATTTTTTTCAAGTTTTTTTGAAGTTAGTTAGTTTATAAGCATTTCCAAATAATCGGTTTTTGGGCAGAGTTTGGAAGAAAAATGTTTTTTCTTATCGTCTCTTTTCGATACTTTTATGCTTTTCTGTAGAATCAAAAAAAAAAGTATAGAGCTCTTGACTTAATTATAAGGTGCTGTCATGCAAAGTTGAGCAATAATTGCGTCTACTTTGGCCTTTTGGATGAATTTTTCAACTTAATTTTACCTACTACGTACACTTTCTTTGCTCTAAGATGATATCCGTGAAGAATATTTCCAACAAGTTAAGCACGAATTCTTCTTAACTTACTAACACTTTCACTTGCATCAAAATTATTACTAAGGTTGAGCGAGGCCGAGAATCATGCAAGCTCAACATAATCTCCTTTGATGATTTCTGTTTCATCTTTAAACATTTCGATTTATGTGAACATCGTGATTTTTGTAAACATTTTATTTTATTTAGTGCTTCACAATGAGAAACAAGATGACCCAGACTCTTGCTCTGTCCTTAAAATTGTTTCTAAAAACTTATTTATGTACCGAAATGAATTTGCTTTCATTGTGGTTAAAACTGGCTGCTATCGCTCCAGTCATAGCCAATATTTAAGTCCTTAGAGTTGCTAATATGTAAAAGTATTCCCTCGCCATTTTTTTTTTTTTTTGTTTTTAGTCGGAAGGAGTAGTATCATTCGACATAGAGGCAATTATCCCACCATACTCCAATACGAGTAGATCTGCTACGTTTTTCTTATCATAGATCATGTACACCGGAGTAGCCGAATTCCACTCCTTTTTACCCAATTTCAAATATACCGCCCGTATCAAAATAAAATAAGATCAAAAGAAAAAAATCATTAGCATAAAAAGTAATTTTCGATTGAATCCATCCATTTTTTGACAGGTTTAACTAAGTGAACGCGATCGGAATTTCTTTTATGAAATTTCTGAACTCACCACACCTATGGATGACTGCTATACTAGGACCCACACGCTTCACTTTCTAATTTATTTTAGTTGCCACCTTTCTTAGTTAGAAAGTTGTAACAAGTATTAGGAAGCACTGTAAGTCTACAAATTGCAAATAAGGACACGCCTAGTGATTGGTAGTGCTAGTCCATCAATAGAATTGTTTATAATTTGAAATTCTACTCCCTTTTTTGGAAAAAATTTACTACTATTTTTTTCGATTCTACTACTCCTTTTGTCCCACTTGGTAGGATCACTGCATAGAGGTTCTCCATTAAAGGCATTATAGTGTACTTCCTATTTTTCTATGCTGATATAAAAGAAAAGCGAGGCCTTTATCCATCTTATGATTGACGCTTCCTGGAAGGCGGTTTCAAGTCGTCTTTGTGTTCCACTCTTTTGGACTGGCCTCTAGCTCTAGATATTTCTACGAAGTACTACTGCAAGTCTGTTTCTCATATTTCCTTTTCGAATTTTTGTATTTTTTCTATGCTTGTCAACTTCTAATTTTGATAGGATTAAAGCCCATGGAAGTGCCTAGTTGGAGGGAGGTAAGCAAATTGATGTGAAAATGGCTGCTATTGCTATCAGCAAGAGCAATTAAAGATACTCGAACCAATGCATTAAAAGGTGACGAAGCCTAAATGTTTCCGAAATCAAACGACGATCTTCTAATCGTGGCAATTGACTTTATTGAATTTTCCCTTTTGAACGGTTGATTTTACACTTTCGCACGATCAAAATTTTCTTATCAGCACTCTTTGATCTTTATACTTTTCTCGTCGAGCATTTGTCAAAATTTGAGGAATACAATGCTTAAGAGATTTGTTGGATTCTTATCAAAAACTACACGAATATGGAAAAGTTTTCTATTATATGTCTCTTCTCGCCCTTAACATTTGCGAACGTTCAATAGTAACATACTACCACTCTCCTCATACCCCTTAATCCTCTTCCGTAATTTCTTTTTCTTCCCGCTTTAACACGCTCTCCAAAAATGCTTTGGGCATTAAAATGTCTAGTAAAATGTGTGGAGAGTTTATAATGCCATCTATTTTATTAAGAGGGAACTTAAAGGTTTTACGTGACTGAAATTCGATATTAGGTTTTAGGTGTGATTACCAGGTTCGAAAGCCCTGACAGTAACAGCATAATAAGATTCTATCCTGGCATAGGTCATATTTTATATCATTTGATAATTTATCTATCAAAATTTTGACAATCAAAAGACTTATAATTGTACAAAGCTTTTGGAAGATATTACATAATCCGTGGATTTGATTTTGTTTGACATTCTTCAATTATCGTAAAATTCAATAATGTTACAGCTTCTTTTGTGTATTTCATTTATATGCAAATTTTATAGAAATATCCTTTTGCACACAATAATATTGAGAAATATACCTTCATATTAACTGCTTTTATAAATATTAAAATGTATTCATTAAATTGTATCACTTCTTTTTATAATCAAATGTTTCCATCTTTTCTTTCAGATACAAAAATGCCGCCTTCTACTTCAAAAAAGAATAAGAACAAATCAACAAAAAAATTAAAACATCCCTGACTCCAACTACTGCAGATGAAGTTAAAAATTAAAAATTCTCGAATAAAATAAGAAAGACAAAACAAAACAACTATAACAACAACAACAAAACAATTTTCAAAATTTTTTTGAAAAATAACAACAACAAGAAAAAACGAAAAAAACAAACAGAAAAATTATTGCAAAAAAACATCTATTCTTTACCTCTAGATCAGATAGAGAAAGATGAAGTATTGCGGCATGAACTCACAAAACGATTCTGAAGTTGAAAGCTTACTTATGAGTCCATGTTGGAGTCAGTCACAGAATGGAGGACAAGATCAATACCTTTTGGATGGACATAAGCTATTATTAGAACATGATCTCGACTCACTGCCAAGTGACTCGGAACAGAAGGCATCAATGGATGTCCTTGATAATCTATTAATGAATACCTCATCAATAAATACTAGTTTATCAGAAATGAAACCTCTGCCACCATTTACCGGATATACAGGTCATTTATCAATAAATGGTATATCAGGACATCACTATCATGCAATTGCACAGAGACTTCCAGAGGAAAGTAATAATAATTACGCTCAAAGTGCATATCATAGTCAGACAACAACTGGAACGACAACAACAACCACTGATCATAATATAGTTTCATCATCCACATGTTTGTCGGATTCAGTTTTAAATCAAGACACAACTGAAACATGTCTGCAAGATGTAAAATTATTTGGTGAAAGTCAAATAGAAGCTAAACTATATTCAGTAGCTGATAGTTGTGTGATGTCCGATCAAGGACCAGATTCAGTGACTGGTGTAAGAATATATGCCGATCCAAAAGAGCTAAGCGAATATGTAGATATGAATTCAATAGATGATATTGCAGCGATAATTGGTTCAGCTATAGCCGATACAACAGTACCCAATCAAGTAGATAATGATGATGGAAATGATACCAGAGACTCCTGGATGGATTTAGATGCTTGGATAGATGGTAGCTGTGTTCAACAAGATGGAAAACTAATTGTATCACAACAAGATTCCATCAATGAATTTATGTTACCACATTCACCGGTTCACACGAATAGCTCAACATTACAAAGTTTACTTACACACGGGTATATGCCATTATTACAAAATCGATTACAAAATGGACCACCCATTAAAAATGAAGCTTCCAGCTCAACATCATATTGTAATGAATTAACATCGACTTCAACTAGTCCGCCAGGATCTGTTGTTTCAACAACTGATAATATTATGATAAATGGTAGATATCTAACTAATCCTCATCACTATCAAGTATCAATGTCTGGTTTAAAACCAGATGGTCTATGTAGCCCAGAATTAATGGGAAATTATCCACATACAACAACAATAACACCAACTGCTACGAAAAATAAGCGACCAAGATCGCAAAAGAAATCACAACAGCAACAATTACAACAACAGCAACAACAACAACAGCAGCAACAGCAGCAGCAACAACAACAGTCATCACAGCTTAATTCTGTTACACCAACATCTGTTAATTTCAATACAGCAAATGATTTAAGTGGCCTTCTTGGTAAGGAGAAGCCAGTACATCGATGCAACATTTGTAACAGAGGTTTCCTTAATAAAAGCAATATTAAGGTTCACCTGCGCACGCATACTGGTGAAAAACCATTCCGCTGTGATGTCTGTTCGAAAGCCTTTCGCCAAAAAGCACACCTCCTCAAACACCAGCAGATACATAAGAGAATTGGGCGGGATTGACGACGATTCTGATTTTATTGAAATTTTTCTTTATCCCAGGACAATTTTGATGACAGATCGTCAATAGTTGTTGTTGGTTGTTTTTTTTATGAACATTGATTTTTTGTATAGAATAAAATTTAAAAAATTTAAATAAAACAAAAAAACAATGATGTTGGTGGTGTGTATTTTTGTCATCTTAACCAAAAGCAGACAAATTTCTACCACAAGATTAACAAAAAAAAAAAACAAAAAAATATTTTTAATCAATACACTAAATCAAGGTGATAATAGAAAAGCAAAAACAACCATATAATAACTGTCCGTCCAATTATCTTTTTGCATCTGCTGTGTTGTCAGATGCGACGTGCTATAAAGAAAAAGGTACCTCAGAGCAATATTATTTATAAATAGCTATTCTATAACTGTAAGTATAAGTAAAATAAATGAAAACAACAACAAAATTATTAAGTGATAAATGATTCTTGAGCTGTATATATACATTACATAATACAATATTATATAATTTACATTATATTTACTTAATAATATTATTCCTTCAATTTGTATTAATTATAAAAATTCGTCCTAAGATTTTTGTACATTTCAATGGAACAACCACATCTAAAACTGCCCTCATTATTAGGAATTTATGAAAGAATTATTAATTTTAAGATAGATATGCATTAAATATAATTGTGTGTGTGTGTATGTAGACACATTATAAAAATTGTACAAAGTTTAAGATAAGATATACATACAGCCGAGACATAATTGTTTAGAAACTTTCGGTTTTTAATCATATTTTCACCCAGTGAGTGCAATTCTTGACAATTACATACATATGTATGTACATTATATACTGCATATGACATGCATATATAAACTTAAATATAAAGATAGTTTTTTAGTCAATTAATAAGCTTATTTGGTTTTACTTTTGACTAAGTAAAGCTTTAGGATTTTTTGTAATAAGTAAAGCTTTAAACCTTTAAGCTTTATTTATACTTAAAAGCTCTACGACTAGAAATCAATTAATTTAAATTTATCTATGATGATAATGTTTAAAAATCATTGAAAAGAAATTAAAAAATCGTAACAAATATATTTCATAGTAGAGCTGCTAATGGTTGAAGAACTGTTCGAATAATTACAAATTAGAATATTCGAGACCATTGACCGTGCCGAAAAACCTGAATACCAGAAATTACAACTCAACTCTGCAAGAAAAAATACCGAAGAATGTTGTTGTAAAATGCTTTGCTCTTTCTAAAATGTTTCCAAAAATTTAGGCTTTTATACTTAATCGAATTTAGGAAACATAAACAAAATAGCGATGATAAAATTCATGTAGCTCAAAAAATTTTGGATATTGAAATACTACTGGAAAATACCGGAATCCAGGAAAAATGCTTTATGCTTTTTGAAAAAGTTTTTTACATTTTACCAAATTTTATCTAACATTATATTGACATCTGGAATCTTTCCTTCGGGCTTGTTTTGAAGTCAAGATTTTGTCTGTCAGGATTTAATATATACTTAAAGAACTCCACCAAGAAAGGACGGTACGAATACATTTCATTATTTCATTCTTGTCTCATGTTAAAATGATATATAAAATGCATATTACTTCAAAAATATTTTAATATCCAACATTCTTCCGAATAGATATTTTGCTTATCATTTTCTAGCGAAAATCAAGTTGTATGAGAAGATCTTCAATATTAGAGGTATGTAAGAACATTTAGAAGGCAACTTTCTCCTAGAAACTTACCCGCTTTCATTCTTTTGCTGGAGAAAAAATGCTGCTTCAATGGAATTCAATTAAAACTCGTACTGTCAAAATCTAATAATTAAATATTTGAAATTTTGCATAGCTCGAACGTTTGAGTAATTTGAATAATGTGAATATGGAACTTATTGTTTGAATACAGGATCTTGGAAGAAAACTAAAGCTCGGATTTTAGCATCTTGGAACGCAAAAATTGCAGGACAAATTACCGATGATTAAAGCTTCGTCGGAGAATTCAGAAAAGGGGTGAATTTTAATTTACGAAAACTAAATTTCCAAATTTTGTTTTTATTGTTTCCTTCACAAAAGTGTGAATTTTGCAACTTTAAATCAAGATCTCGAAAAATACTGTAAAACCAAAAACTACATAAGTTGCAGTTTTTCTAAAAAATGGAAAAATTTATTTATTTTGGGGATTTCGTAACCAAACCTTAATAAAGTCATATATAAATTCAAAATAAATTAGCGGGATTCTAAAATCAATGATTTTACATATTCAAAATTTTTTTGCCGTCAAATTTGAAAAGCCACATTGGTTTTGTATTCCATAATCTTTCATTTGGACTTTTGAATTCCAAAATTTCATATCTAACATAAAAAAATACTCATGATAAGAACGAAACCGAGTACCTACTTGAAAGATGGAAATCCTGCAAGATAAGATACAAAAGGCAAAACACCGAAACAAAAAATTCCGGCAGTAAAACTCTAAAACACGATATCCCGGGATTTAAAGGGTGTACTGAAAGTCTTGCACTATATTTAAAAAACAAAAAAATCCCGTAAGGTGAAGGGTATGCACTATATTTAAGTAAATTTACGGAAACCATTCAAAAATAATGTCCGGCAGCCGTCCATTCATAATTTACTTAGTACATAGGTCGAAATTAAAAAAGTTTGGAATAAAAGACTTTCACGGTTTCCTCGCCAAAATACATCCTACATAAATATAGCATTAAAATGCTAATTTTTATCCTCGATTATGAAAATACTTTTAATGAATTTGTCAAATACAAAAAAAAAAAAATAATTTTTCGATTCAGCTATCGGAGAGATCTCATCAGTATGGTTATCTTGGATCGCCTGCCATTGAACTTCTTTGGTAGGGGATCTCTGATCGCTGGATTGAAAAGTTCATTTTTTTTTTCATCTTTCAGCAATATTTACAAATATTAATATGTACAATTTGTTGAATATTTTTTTGTAAACTCACTATCATTTGATTCCCCTAAAACAAACTTTATTATAGGTATTTAACAGAAAAGTTATCCAAAATCACAAACACACCTTCTACCGTCGAAATGACATATCTTTCCCATCTTTCATATATGAATATTCAAATTTCTTAAATATAGTGCATAACTTTCCGAACACTCAGTATAAAATTTTATCACTTCGGTTTTTGAAAACAACAAAATACATATTTCACGGATTCTAATATTTTTAATGATTTTATCTTCCAATACTCTTACAAAATGATGTCTTGTACGATCCAGTTATGGTAAAAACAAAAAATAAATACGTAAATCAAGATGTCAAGATCTAATGAAATAATTTTTGAGTCAGATAAATCTGCTCCCAAATGTAGGCTAACAATTTTTTTCGACCATCTGTGCTAAAGGACATGTAGCTTCTCCCTCACTCTCTATATTTTCTATTTTTCTGTTTTCATTTTGACATCAAAAACTTTAAATCAACTTTTTTAACAAGGAATAATTATTTGGTCATAGCATAAACAAATATACTCAGAAATTTTCTTGTTCGCAATTAAACTCTTCCAAAATGTCATGCAATGTATCTGATGAATGTGTATAAAAGGTCTTAACACATACATAACTATCTTCAAAAAGTTACGTAAGACAAAAATTTACATATAAGTTTTCGTAAAACTTTTTTACGCAAACCATTTATCTCTATGCAAACGAGAAAGCTCTCAGTTAATAATAATTTTTAAATTTAATATTTGGAAAAATTTCAAATAAGAAAATTTTGTGTTTGTGTCTCTCCTCACTTACAAAATTTGTTCTATACAGTTCAAAACTGTCCTAAGTCCTTCCGTTTTGGTACTAACTAAACACTAAGCTAAGCTCAATTTAGAATTATCCATGCTTTTCATGTTTACTTTTTTAAGAAATCTAATTGTTTTAGCAATATAAAACGTGCAGAAATTAGCCATTGGTGAGTACTTATATATAAAGTTTTTGATCAATATCAGAATTAGAACGATTTTGACATACTTAAATAACATAGAAAAATTATTTGATTTGTATATTTACAACTCTTATCCTTGCGAGATTTTTATTCTCGCATCTGGCATATATCCATAACTGTTAATTTTTCTATGGTTCTACTGATATCGATAATTTTTTTCTTTTTTTTTGTAAATAAAGCTACAAATACACAAAACTAGTTAGATATGCAAAACTGAAATACTGTAGATTTCTCCAAAATTATCCCTTAAGAGAACATTATCTTCTTCTGGATCTATCTCACTATAAAATAAAGAATAATATAGACAATATTAAAATTGTATGTTGAGAGCTTTCCTTCAAAACAAAAACAAAACAAAACCAACAAATTTTTCAATTCCATATATTTGTTATTATCAGAAATAAGCACAACAAACAAATTAAAATACAAACCTCACCGTATAAATGTTGTAATAAAATCGAATGCGACTGCTTTTAAAACTAAAAATAAGAATTGCTGAAATTTTCAACCTTAACTATAACCATAAATTATTAGAAAAAGTTATAATTTATAGCTTTAAGTCTTCCAAACCCAAATAATTCTAAATATTAAAAAAAAAAAACATAAATAAAGAAAGAAAACAATTTTAAAAGAAAAAGGATGGTATTGCACACTATAAAATTTTGGTAACAAAATTTATAAAATAAACCATAACTTTTGTTACAGAAACACAAAAAAAAAACGCTATTCTGTTTCTTAATTATATATAATTATGCATATTTCCTACATACATACATATATATGTATATTGTAATCCGAAAACTTAATGTTGTTGCAATGCAACAACTTTTAGTAAATTTGATTTTTTCAAATATTTTGTTAATTATTTTAAACGAAAAAATATTTAAGATAATATTGTTACATGTAAGATAGTAAAAAAAAAAACAAATTAAATAAAAACAAAGAAAAAAATTAAAATAAAAGAATTTCGCCGACGTTTTTAAAATAAATAATAAAACAAAAACGAAAAAAAAAAATTAAATGTATTCTACCTAAGTATTTATACCTAAAATCAAATTATGTATTTAAATGAAATGCATGAAAGCTACTTCCTACTATATTGTACCGCGCTGTCTATTTTCGATGAAAACATCAACTTCTTCGAAAAAATACTTAGGAAGATCTCAAAGTCGTTAAAATTTGTTGATAGATTTCTGTCTGTTTTGAAATTTACACTAATGTTATATACTGAAGTTTTATTATTTACCTGCCTGTAATTATTTAAATTGTATGTTTTTTTTTTTTTGTATAAACATTTTAAGAGAAATATTAACTTATTTTTTTCCCAAAACTGTAATTGTTTTAATTATGTTACCTTGGTAAAATTTAAAATTTTACATATCCTATCCTATTTGGAGATGAGCTATCTACATACGAGTATTACTCCAGTGAAAACTTACAATAAGCTATGTAATAAAGGCCAAAATACAATGAAATCGACGTGGAATTTATGGCAACACTGTAGTGACACGATTAATAAATAAACGATCAACAATATGCTTTTCATCACTTAGTCGATGTTAGTATTAGTATGTTAAATTAAGCATAAACCAAACACCGAATGAAATGACATGCAATGCAACATAGAACAAAACAATAAAATATTATAAAGACGTTTTTCTAAAACATGCTTAGAAATGCTAATAACAAAATTATTATTATTAATTATTAACAGCATTGGCGTAACTAGGATTTTTTTTTCTGGGGTGGGACAGGTCCTCCAACTTTTGTACATAAGTTTTAACAAACATTTTTTTTTTGCGAAGTATACCAGCTCATGAGTATTCCCAGTTTTTCGTCCGACATTTTTTATGCATTGCTCTAAGCACTTACAAGATGTTGATAGTATAATACATAGAGCCAATGAAATTGCATAGATTAAAAAAACCATAAAGTTTCTAAAGTTACAGAGTGTCTATAATGCCTAATCTATACAATGCATGGTAAAGCGAATGCATATATAAATACACGAAATATGTAAGTAGTGGTAAGCTGCCAAATTCAACAGATGTTGATCTGTCAATTATCATAGGAAATGTAATTGCTTTCTCGATTTTATTGTAGAATTACATCAAAGGAGGTATTTGGTCTCAATAATTTATACTATAAAATTATAGCAAACTAAAAAATTATGTAGAGTGCAGTGGGACAAGAAAATTAATATAAAACTTTGTTTTTAAGACTAAAAGTGCAAGTTCCAGTTATACAGTTGTTTTGTTCTAAATTCCTCTTCATTTTTTATGCTGAATAAACTGAGGTATTACTATTCATCATTTTTGCTTATTAACTACTACACATAAGCTCGTGCTCATGTCGTCAAATGAATGAAAGAGAAAAACATTTTTGGAAATATGAATTTTCGAATGCAAGAGTGGGAAGCAAATAGAAGAATCCATGTCGTCTTAACAACGTGTTTACCACGCATTTTAGATTAGGCATAAGTTACAGAACCCACAAGAAACATAATCTAAATATTCTAGAACATAATTTCCACTAAAATAGCTCTGCACACAAAAAATAAAATAATTCTCATAAAAATAAAAAAATAAAATAATTCTCACTTTACAAGTCGCAGACATCGTATCACTATTTTTGTATAGTCTTCCTACGTGAAGCCTTAACTCCACCCCCAAGAAAGCAAAAGAACTAGATCAGCATTTTTAATCTACTGCAAATGCAGGGACGTGTGCACATTCGGGGCCATTTTACTAAAAAAAAAGCTTTTGAGATATGGTAGTCCTTGTCGAAGTTGCGATATTAAGATCAGAAGAGCAACGAACGGTTTTCAATTGCTTCCCATCCCTTATTATGATTCTCGTTGAATGTTATTGAGCACCCGAAGAGAGAAAAGCATGGTACATCGCTTATCAGTTACAGCATTCAATCAATTATTGGATACCTAGTCAGTCATTTTCACGATAATTCGTCACTAATGGCGGAACATGGTTCGTATTGGGAATATCTTGTATTCTATATACCTTGACCAGGAGCCATACCTCAAGTCTTTTAAGTACAAGTTCCGGTACTGTTACTTAAAAATTTTCAAGTACTATATACAGGGTGTCCCACGTAACGTGTTCCCTGAGCATTTTTCTCGAAAATGTGCGGATATATCGAAAAAGTCCTAATAATAAAAGTTACAGATCATTAGTCAAGGTATCCTCTGGTATAGCCAAAGTCCTTGAAAAAGGACTTGCGAAAGGATATATTTTAAAAATGTCCTTTTCGTCCTTATTAAGAATACATTTAGATTGCATTTTTGAATTCCGCAAATAAAACTAAAACGATTCCAGTTTAACCCTTCATTATCGAGATATAAGGCCTCAAATTGGACTCTACGTACCGTGTTCCTTTGCCATTTTTCTCGAAAATGCACACAGATATCATCGAAGTGCTAGTACCAAAAGAACGAAAGGCTACCCATCATAAGCCGGGCTAACTTTTGGTATGGTCAACATTTAAAAACAAAAGCCACACGAAAAAAGGATATCTTCGGTTTGGTCCTTTTCGTCCTTTCTGAGGATGTATTTTGGCTACATTGAAGAATTCTTAATAGATATACCACTTTTTATCTAATTTGATTTGCATTTATTAAATGTAGCCAAAATGCATCCTCAGAAAGGACGAAAAGGACCAAACCGAAGATATCCTTTTTCCGTCTCCTTTTTTGTGTGGCTTTTGTATTTAAATGTTGACCATACCACAAGATAGCCCGGGTTATGATGCGTAACTTTTGTTACTAGCACTTCGATGATATCTGTGTGCATTTTCGAGAAAAATGGCAAAGGAACACGGTACGTAGAGTCCAATTTGAGGCCTTATATCTCGATAATGAAGGGTTAAACTGGAATTTTCAATATAACATTTTCGTTTTAGTTTTATTTGCGTAATTCAAAAATGTAATCTGAATGTATCCTTCATGAGGACGAGAAGGACATTTTTTAAATAGATCCTTTCCCAAGTCCTTTTTCAATGACTTTGGCTATGCCAGATAATACCTTAACTAACGATGCGAAACTTTTATTATTAGGACTTTTTCGATATCTCCACACATTTTCGAGAAAAATGCCCAGGGAACACGTTACGTGGGACACCCTGTATATAAAATTCAAGAGCTTTCGAAAACTCAAATCAAAAAATTTTAAAAAACCTATAACCAGTTAAATAACTGGATGAGGTTTCCATTTACGAAATATCATAAAATATCGTATAAGTAAGCTTTTGCTGTTTTAATTTCAACATAATTTTGGAAATTGTTCATACAGTATTAGAGTTTTCCTTTAGCAAAACAAATGTCACATCAGATAATGATTGCCTTTGTGTAGCATTTAAAAGACCTGCAAATGAATATCAACGCTCCACATGTGTGGATGAAGAGAGCGGATTGTGGCACTTGATTACCAACCTTCTCAACAAAAGATATCGAATCAGCATGTCAATTTCTGTCCTATAGTTACTCATATATTTTTTTTCCCTAAAGGCGGTAAGATTTCTTGAGGCACTGTCGAGATGCAGATAGCCTCAAGAGCTGAAGTACTTCGCGTTATTTGTAGTAAGTGCACTAAGTACCAGTATCGGGACTTTTACTTGAGAATTTTTTGAGTACCAGTACCGGGACTTGTAGTTGTACTTAAAAAAAAAATTTAAGTGTAGGTCCTGGTACTGGTACTAATACTTAAGTACCAGCGTACTTAAGTACTTTACAGGTCTTAAGGGGGTATTCTAGTCTAGAGGCCCGAATTTTAGGTGATTTTTGAAGTGCCGTAAAAAAATGGCAATCAATATCTTTCTATCCATTTTTTTATGAGTTATTTATTAACATTACAAGAATACAGAAAAAAAATTAAAAAATTAAAAAAGTTGACAATTAAAAAAATTAGCAGCTGATGAAGTGGGGGGCCTCAAAAAATTGGCGCGTGATCATGCCCACGATTCCAACCCGCCTAGCAATCCGAAAAAAAAAAATAATAAAGATTATTAGTCTAGAATGTCGCTATGTCCGGAACTAGGGAAAAGTTGAAAAAAAAATTTTTCACAAAATGGCCGCTGCCTGAAAAAAAAGCAATTTTTATACCACTTTTTTTGACTTTTTCGAATTTTTTAAAAATAGTAAAAATTGATATTTGGGGATGCGGCTAGTTCCAGACATAGACAAGTCTATAAAGAAGACTTTCAAAAAAATTTCAAGTAAATCGGTCCAGTAGAACTTGAGAAATCGTGGGCATCGTCTTGAAAAAGGCAATTTCGAGAAAAACGCGTTTAAGGGGTAACGCCACTGTAAGTTTTTTGAAAAATCGTTTTTTTTTTATTGGCTTAAATAATAGTTTAAACCTTCTAGAATAAGAAAAAAAAGGTCCCGTGCGAGAAAATTTTTTTTTTTATTTGAAAATGGAGGTCGCCACCAAGCGCGTTAAACTTGCTCCGAAACATGTCCCGGGAAGATGGCTATGGAGCCGCCATTTTGTTTTTTTTTTTCGCTGTCAAAAATTTATCAATAAAGTTCAATGTATGCCCGATAATACCCTTAAAAGGTTTTTTTCAAACACCTTTAATTTCGCGAGAAAAAAATTCGTGAAAAAACCTTTTTTTTTAGCCGTTACAGTAGCGTTACCCCTTAAAGTCCAAGTGGTTTAGAAGTTAGAATTCAACTGTTAGCAGCTGGATGCAGTTGAACACTAAATATAAAAGATACAAGCCACCATTTTGAAAAATCCTCTTGTAGGCATATTCTTGAATAGTGAAACTTTGAAAATATGAAAACAAAAAAAATATATTTTTTCGAATTTCTAGACTAGAATACCCCCCTAAGTTAGATACACATTTTAGATCAATTATTTACGTTTTTAATAAGCACTAATAAAGAGATAGTTAAAGTCTGTATACGCTTTAGTTTACGGGTTTTTTTTCTGCAAACTTATTTAGCACCTGTTAAACTGTTAGTTTATTTTTAATTATCTCATTTTCAATGTTTATGAGTGTCATGTTCGAAAACCTATTCTGAAACAGTCGCTCTTAACCAAACTTGGAAAAGTTCGTTCACAGACGGCCGAGCTGACAGTCAAACCCAGAGCTGCTTTCAGCTACATGTATAAATTTGGGCAGAGGTCTTTATTAATTTCTGTTTTCATTCTGCCTCTCCATGTTTATAAATGAATCAACTGACTGTGCCAAAGGTAGATTTTCAAACCTATTTTTTGAAGTTAGTGATAAAGATAATGTTATCCATCACTTGGTTGTAAATGTGTATCTTCCAATATTCGGATGGCCTTAGCCTTGTATCTGATGGAAAGTCTAGTAAATTACTTTTACCTAGAGCGGACTTTATTAAGATGTCTTTTGCTCTCTCCGGTTGCCTTCTCCGTTTTCGAGACTCGAGTAGGTTCTAGACAAATTTAATGTTCTTCTGTGAATTTCTCGGTTTCCCGAAGTATTTATTGATCGGAAGCGAAAAAGCTTAAAAAATCCTTTTTCCGGAAGATTAAAGATTAAAAAGTTTTATGAAATTTTCAAAATTTCATTGATATCAAAGGCTATCAATTAAAATTACCGCACAAACTGTCAAAATAGTTCTGCATGATTTCTCCTATGGATCACGCCTTTGTCAAAATTCAGTGGAATCAGAGCACTCAGAATAGTTCTTAAAAAATTTAAAAACAATTTCAATAGGTGTTCTTGAAAAAAAAGAACTCGTTAAAGCCTTTTCGATTCCGAATCGAACTGATTCAATTTAATTAGACCTAAAATTGTACGAATTAACGAATGTTTTTTTAGAAACTTTCAAAATTTACTGGGAGGAGGGGGAGGGGCAGTCCGCATTCTGGAGGGGCGGGCCCACCCTGCAGTCCGCATTCTGGAGGGGCGGGCCCACCCTAGCCTCTACCTAGTTACGCCATTATTAACAGCAAAGCACATGCAATTAATTGGTTCGTATATGCTATAATTAGTGTTAGAGTTAACATGCAACAGAGGTAACCTTCTCAAATTGTACCCATTATAACGGAAAGATATTTTTTTATTTTTTAAGTAACATCCGAGAATCAACATTCTCGTTTAAGAGTTGATGCGAGTGCATGTTTAAAAGTTTCAAGCGATCATCATAGGATGGAAGAATCAATGAGTTATTCCAGGGTAGGTGCCCAAAAGTAAAGCGTAGGAAGTTTACCGTAAAAAGGAGACCAGACCTGGTTAGCATATTCAAGAAGAGGTCTCACAAATCAAGTAGAAAAATGCAATGTTATGGTGGGATTCGAAAACTCTCGAGACCAACGTTTTATAAAGCCCAGCATACTATAGAACTACTCTTTGAAACCATGTAGCTTATGTGGAAGATAAAAATTCAATCTGTGGTCACATTTGACAGCCAAGTCACATACAGAACTCACAAGGCAAATCGAAGAATGTGAGAACCCATAATCATAAGTAATAGATTTCTGATTTCTATGGAAAGTCGTAACCTTACATTTATCGACATTGAGTACGAAATTATTCCTCTTGCACCAATCGTAAAATTCGTGTACCTGTTCATAATCGTTAAAAGATTTAATCTGAGCGAAAAGTTTAATATCGTCAGTATAAATCAAAACTTTGCAGTGCCTCACAGCAGAGACAATGTCGTAGATATAATAAAGAACAGTGGGCCCAAGTGACTGCCTTGAGGTACGCCAGACGAAGCTTTCAAGACTCTAGAGATGTAATAACGGAAATATTATGTACTGTTATCTAAATAGGACTCCGTCCATTTTAGGAATGTCAGAGGAAACCCAAACTTTTCCATTTTAAATAGTTTCAAGGAATGAGATAACTTGTCGAAAGCTTTACTAAAGTCTGCATAAATGAAATCTGTCGGGTAGCCTTTTGCAAACCCGCCAATGGTATGCGAAAAAAATTCAAATTCTAATAAATTAGTGGTTGTAGATCTGCTCGAAATAAATCCATGTTGGTTTAAAGAGAGCAAATTGTTATAAGAAATCGATAACTGAGAGTAAAATATAGATTCGAATAATTTAGGCATGAAATATAATTTTGCAATAGGTCTATATTTAGAAATTTTACTTTTACTTTTTTTTTGTTTTTTTTTTTTTTTTTTGTATGATAAAAGAACTTCATAGCTGCTGGAAACAATCAATATCGAGTGATTTTTGGAAAAAAATTGTCTTCGAGCAGCATGACTTAAAAAAGGCTGGAAAGATTCCATCAGGACCCGTTGCTAAATTATTTGATATAATCAAGTGTGCAACTCTAGCTATAACGAAAAAACTTCAATTATTCTCAGCTCTGTGGCAACATGTTATAACTTCTCATCGAAAGCGGTTATCGAAGCAAAGATTTTGTTCTGGCGGTATGTTACAAGATTTTCGTTCGACAGGCAATTTTGCTTGTTTCGAAATTATTTCCGAACTTTTTCCCCCCAGCATAAACGACATTTATAAATTCTTTTTCTAGTTTTTGATACATTTCAATAATAATAAAATTGGAAATTATTATTTTTTCAAGCGCAGTGGCCTTATTTGTGGAGGATAATGAAAATGACGAAGAAATAGAAGTAAAGAAAATTTTTAATCCAGCGATATAATGTTATTAATTTTTATATTCAAGAAATATTCTTACAAGTTTTATATATAAAATCATTTGTATTGAATAAATTTAAAAAATGTAACATTTAAATCTAATTTCTTAAATTTTACTAGCATTTTATAATCTTCGCTTGTACCATAACTATCAACCAAACTAAGTGATGTTCTATCGATCCTATCGCCTCTCGAAAGTGTTACAAGTTTCTGACTATCGATAAATTGTCGAACGTCGAATCTTGTTATAACATTTTGTTCTTGGTTACGACCACAAATCCGGTCAGGCCATTGCATACAGCAGAATGGTATTACCATAAGGTCAACATTTATTTATTATTTATAGGTTTCACTTTCAGTGCGAACTGAAGAGACGAACTGAAAGTCCCAATGTGTTTATATACAAGGAAGAAAATTGGAACTATTAGTCCAGACTAACCTCAAGCCTGAATTGACATATCAATTTTAATATTCCGACAGAATGGAAGCATCAAAAATTATTTCGATACGTAAAAATGCAAATAAATATTTTCTGACGAAAGCTTCAAATTTTTACAGTTTCCCTTTTGGTATGACAGCCAGATGACAAGCCTATTTTCATATAAATATCGAAATTGTTTATAGGGTGATTTTAAAGTCGCAGACTAAAAGTTCAGTCTCGATTAAAAGTGGGACTGGACTTGGACTTTCAATACCGGTTTATAGTTCGGATGGAACCTTCAGTCCCCTATAAACGTAGTAATTGTATTCGGTCTTTAATCTTTCTAGTTAAAAACTTGATCGAAATTATGTGAATATGTCAGCATATGCAAAGAGGCAGACAAATTCTTTTCACAATGGCAAGCTACAACAGGAATAAGAAGCCATTCGTTAAGTTTTATTTCCTTTCCTCAAATTCTATCTGTACTCTTATGATCGCATGCACATTGCATAAGCAAATTTGACGTTTTGTATAAAGCGCCCATAACAAGCCGGAAAATTGAAGTCATGAACTACATATATGTATGACCGAAGAATGAATAATAAATCCATACTTATTATCCATACTTCGCATATAACTATAAAAATGTCAGTCATGCATATGGAAGCATTCGTCAAATTTTTATGTTTTGCATCGTTGACTTATGCACATGTAGATAATTTTCCTGCATAACGCAGTGATACCAAACTAAGATTTTATTTTTTCTATTGTAAATAACCTAAGAAATAAAATTCTTATTGAAAATTCATATAATTATTTTTTATTGGTATTTTGCCTGTAAATATTTATTATCCTTAATTCCTTGTAATCATTTGATTTTATTCGCTTCTTATTATTTTTGCCTGCATCCTTGTTGCAATCAGTTTCACACTGTAGCTGACTAATTTTGTTGTATCGTTTGATGCACTGGTGTGAATCACCGTAATTACAATCAGTTTCAAGGCTGAACTACAATAGAAGTATACATAAGTACATTTACTTACGTAAAGCGAACGCGCCCTTTAATTTAACAGGCGTACACAAATTAACTTTAACTCGTGTGTGGGGAATTTTCGTTAAGTTTAAATATCCAATTTTCCGTAAGTATAGTGCACTAAGAATCGCTCATTCCGTAAGAACGCGATTTGTCCAAACAATTAAATTATTACTAAATGATTAAAAGTGCAATATAAAATTTAAAATGGAATAAAAATGGTACTGGGAATTAATAGAAAACATAAATCTTCAATTAAATCAATTACAATTTGTTAATTTTTTCACTTTTATCACTTTTTAAAATTGAAAACATTAAATATCTTACGGAATGTGATATATATTTAGGATAAAAATATCAATTTTTTGTAAGTAAACCTCAGTCTCGTTCAATATCGTAAAGCTATTTACTTCTATTGTAGTTCAGCCTTCAGTCTGTAGGATTACGATTTTCCTGTTTTAACTTCGTTAAAAACAAGAATAAGAATTTTGGCTGAAAAATTTAGCAATTAATTCTCTAGATATAAAAATAAAAAAACAAAGACTTGCACAAAAGAATCATTTTTCTATGATGATATTTACCTTATTGCATGTACACTCTTATATAAGCTTCAAGAGAATATTTTTAATATAGTTAAACCTTTGGCTCCACCCAAAATTTTAAATAAAGAAAAAACTTAGTTTTTTGGAAAACGTTTTATAATAGCATTGACAGTTACAGTGCATAGTACAGGAAAAAATGTCGACCGGTATACCAGTTAAAAACGTCGGATTAATTCATGCAAAAAGAGAAATTAGGTCTGTCTGATAACTTTAGAGCAAGAATCCTTGCATAAGAATCAAGTAAAAACTTTTATGCGGAAAAGGTTATAACTCAAGAAAAGTTACCAGACAATTCTCAAGTAAATATAGTTTGTTGCCAGCTACGTTTTCTGTTAAAAAAAAACAAAGCAATTAATTTATTTGAAATTTGTTTATTAAAATCACAACTCATTAGATGATCAATTTTACATTCACTTAATAACACAAAAACCAGGTTAACCTAAAATTTTATATTTTTGACAGTCAGCTGATTGCATATCGAAGTTATACATCTACTTGATCATGTATAAAAATGTGTAACTTTGTGCAAGAGGACAAACGTAGAAAATATTTACTTATTATCATAATTTATATCTCCATGGGACAAGTTTGAATTTAGGTAAAATGATAATTCATACGAAAAACGACCAAACTAAAATCTGACAATACATAACCTCAATAAAGGCTTCTCCATTTGGGTGCTACGATATTTAGAAATTAATGGGAATGATAACGCAGACGTACTAACCGAAAAGGGAGCACCCATGCACCTCATAGGACCGGAACAATTTTGCGGTATCCTACAATACCGTAAAACTAACCATTCAAAACTGGCTCCAAAAACTAACCATTCAAAACTGCCTCCAAAAGAGAATGGGCCAAAGATGAACTTCAATGACAGACTCGAGACAAGCCAAAAAATTCATTAAAGGACCTTCACCAAAGAAGAGGCTGTCTAGGAATCAACTCAGAATCATTACAGGAGTCATAACCGGACATTTCAAACTAAACAAACACATGCATCGGATAGATATATCACCCACTGATGTACGCAGGCTACGTCTCGAAGAGGATGAAACATCGGAGCACGTCTTATGCGAATGCGAAGCCATTGTACATTGTAGATTCCGGGCCTTTGGCTCATACTTTTTAAAGCCTACCGACTTCGAACAAATTTCACCCAAAAAATACTGCTCTTACTAGAAAGAGTGGGATTATTCGATGAAGTATAAAGAAAGCGGTGCACAATAACCCAGTGCAGTGCAAAGGGCACTCGTTCTGCTCAATCCCCCTAATTTAATCTAATCTAAGGACTGAAGCTTTAATATGAGCATTTATACAAAAGCTACAATAGACGCAAAATATATATGGAAACCTATGTAAACGTTAAAAGTAGAGAATAAAAAAATCCGGGGCAGAAAAAAGAGAATTCAAATTAATTTCCCCATCATCACATCATCAATTATATTATTCATTATATTACCCATTACCCAAGAAGACACGATTAGATTTCAGATCCGACAACCAAACCATGCTGCTATTGTCTGAAACATATTCCCAACAGGAGCAGAAAAGACGGTTTCGCTGTCCGACAACAACAGCATTTTTTAACATTTGACAAAGTCGTAATGTAATTGCAATAAATTATTGAAGAACTTTTATTAAAAAAAACTAGTTACCTTTGACTTTAATAATTGCTTTTGATTTGTGAGATCTATAAGAAAATTTTAATTTCTTCAAGTTATCATCTCCCAGTTAACATCATTGGAACAACATTAGCAAATTTAAACGTTGGCAATACCTATGCTCTTTTGTTTACGCAGAACAGAACAGAACAAAAGATACACAAAAGAACGCCTCATACATGTTCACAGAAAGATTTAAATGAAGCGAACAGTACAAATTAGTTCGCTTTAATCGACAGAACAATTTGTTCTCTCCAGTATATGGGAATTCTAGAACAAGGTACACAAAAGAACACAGCTAATGAGATAAGAAAATATCCTTGCGAAACACAAAAACTCATAATTTACTTTTTAATAATATATAATATAATAATAATAATGGTTTATTAAATTCAGAACAAGATAATTCCTTATGCTATAACAATCTAGCTAAAAAACCTACGATCATGGCACCGAGGCCGTCTGTCGGAGTTGACAATCAAAAATTAAGAAAAAACAATACAAGAAAAAATTAAAAAAGAGCAACAAAAAGGGAAAAAAAAAGCAAAAAAATACAAAATAACAGTATTGAAAGAAAGAAGTATATAATACTCAGATTTCTTAATAAACAAAGCAAATTCAAAGAGATGCGCATATGTTAATATTCCAACCTAGCAGTTAAATTCATTTATTAAAAAAGATCTATATTTCCAGGCCTTAGTAACAAAAAGGGAAAGATCATTGAAATTATTTCTGCCATTCAACGATTCAATTACCTCAAGCTCACTCAACAAACTCTTCCCATAAACTCTAATACGAAACTCGGCCAAAATTGGGCATCTACCCAGAAAGTGCAATAAGTCCTCCTCCTCGTTCCAGTTGCATAACGAGCACAAGCTCCCTCCCTCTCTCCTCCATGGACTGGCATTCAACTCAACCAAGCCACCTCTAAATCTCATTATAGTACTTATTTTTTTAACAGAAAAGCCATCCTTAAGATAATTACTGGAGGAAAAATAGTGTAGCTTGTCATATAGCTCATGTCGCATAGTGGTTCTTGCCTTATCCACAGCCTTACGTCTAATCCATATGACTCTTCTTTCTTAATAAGATTTAAAAAGATTCCCTTTATTGTAGAATACGTTTCTCTTTCAAAATTTAGAATAATGTTGTGTTTCTCAGAGATGTCTTGCAGAGCTATTTTTTTCTATTACCTTATAAGCTAGCTGGCGAGGAAGTCTTTCACTCTTGTATGTATAAAGCACCCTGCTTAAATAATCAAAGTGACATTTAAGCGTATAGATATATATACAGGGGAGTGCAGTCTCTAAGGTCAACATATAGTTTGGAGTTTGCCGCGGTAATAGTAACATTTTCTTTAAGAAGAATCGAAGGAGCTTTTCTATGGTATCATACTGTTGGAAGCCCCATACCTGAGCCCCATAGCATAAAACTGATCGTTGCACAGCGTAAAATAATTTAAGCTTATTAGAGTGTTTTGTCTCATTATTTCTAAGAAAATGACTCCAAGTCAAGTTAATGATAATTTTTGCAAATTCGAGGCGATGTTTAAAATTTGCTGTTAGGGAAAGCCTAGAAGTCAGAATAATTCCTAAATAAGTATATTCTTTAACTACTTCTAGCACTATATCGTCATAAGTCCAGTTTTCTTGTCTTGTTCTTGCACCTCCTCCACGCTGAAAAACCATAACTTTAGATTTCTCCAAGTTCACAACTAGATTCTAACTTGCAATATTCTTTAACCTTATTAATCATTCTTTGGAGCTTAGCGGGGTTGTCCGCAAGAACAACAATGTCATCTGCATACATAAGGGTTTTAACTTCAATTTCATCAATTACAATACCGGTTTCCAGAGAATCATTAAGATCGTTTATGAAAAGTGCAAACAAGAAAGGACTCAGAACGCAACCTTGTTTGACACCAGAGTTTGTAGGGAAGCTTTCAGAGAGGACATCCCCATTCCAGACTTGAGATTCCGTACTTTTATAAAGCTTTGGACTATTCGTATAAATTTTATAGACAGTCCAAGCTGAAATAGTTTAAAGAAAAGACAGTGTCGATCTATAGTATCAAAGGCCGCCCGGAAATCAACGAAGAAAGCATACACTTTCTTTATATTTATTGAGTGACACAGCTTGACAATACTTAAAAGAGAGAAGATGTTGTCAATCGTGGAGTAACCAGGTCGAAAACCAGCCTGGCTTTCCGAAAGAATTTTAAGCGAACTTTCCCAGAACAAGGCTCTGTTATATAACAAGTTAGTAAAAATTTTGATAACCGCATCCATAAAGGAGAGTCCTCTATAATTCTCAACACGATTAATTTCCCCCTTTTTATATATAGGAAAGATCACTGATTTTGAGAATGACTCTGGTATTTCAGCGGTGCTATATATTCGATTGTAGCAGTGTAAGAGTTCATTTAGGAAGTTATCTGGTGCATTTTTATAAAACTCGTAAGGTACCCTATCAATACCAGGTGCCTTGTTATCTTTTAATTTGCTAAGAACATCTCGAAGCTCGTAAAGTTCGAAATCACGGTCCAAGTCAAGGTCTTCTACAAAGGGAGCAGCATAAAGAATAGAGTTGCAAGTAGTAGGCGGATTTAAAAGTACATTAAAGTAATCCCTGAATGATCTTATAGTTATCATACCACTTATGTTAAACCCTTTCCCACACATCTCCTTCGCCAGCCTCCACCAGGATTTACTATCCCTAACCGCATTCAACTCTAAGGCAATACTGTTGGTGTACTCTTCTTTTTTAGACTTACGTACTTCTTTGTAGTATTTATTGTACCTGACGTAATTTTTCCTAGCAAGCTCTGTCCCGTTTTTCCTAAAAATCCTTAACCATCTAAACGATATGTCCCGGGCGCGCAGACATGTGCTATCAAACCATTTTTGTTTATAATTACGTCTTCCGGGAGTTGCGCAGAGTGCCGAGCGCTTAATAATTCCAACTAAATCCTCAATGGATACGGTAAACTTGCATGAGTCACATAAATCAGAAACTTTTTCTCTATATTTATCATAGCGCTGAAGGCTCCAATTAAGCTTAGGCAACAAGGTCATTGTTTTGGCGTCAGAAGCTGATGACGTATTCTTTAAAACCCAAGACAAACGTAAGGGGAGATGATCCGAAAAAATCTGTTCTTCAATACCGAAATCCGATACAGATGTGCATAGGTTATAGGATACCGCTACTATATCATTGACAGAAGCACCGTTTCCCCCCATATATGTATATTCCCCATCGCAATCACCTTTAGTTCTGCCATTTAAAATTGCTAGACCGGTATCCTCACAAAATTCTACTTTTTATGTATTGAAGAACCTATACTAATCCGCTATAAATTACAGGATTTATCATTATTATTAAAAAATCAAAAAGGGGTTTCTATTCCAAAAACGATGACTTGTTGGACTTTCACAGATAAGCACTAATATATCTATTAATTTTAGAGGACGTAAGCTATAGTGGATGTAATGTAAGTCCAAGCTGATTTCCGTCTTTGACCAAACAAATTTGGATCCTTCTTCCTAATGGATTTGAAGTATGTCATGTTAATTTCTTGTTAATTTCATACAAATTTTAACTTCTAACAAATTTTTTTATCAGGAATACTACTTTGTTCCTAGACAAGGAAAACGGAATCCAAGAGTGGAGCTTTATGACAAGTATTCAAAATCAAAACCAGAGCCCGAAAATTCAGTCTATTATACTGAAATTGATGAACATATTTCACAAGCGCTAAAAGTTTAGTAGGAATTACGATGATTGGGCAGAAGTGAAGGACAATTGGGAAAAAATGTTTCGCGTTCGGCAAAAGGAATTAAAAAATAAAATGCAAACCAATTCGGAATTTGTAAGATCTTGGCCAAGATATAAAGATTCCAGAGGCTATGAACTGATAAGATATATCAAAATTTTTCTATCTATTATTATTAACTTAACTTTTGCAGATAACAATTGATTTTCACTTGCTTTATCCGAACAAACTCTTTGCGGATGATTTTAAGGAGAAAATTAATTCTTACTATGACGTATCTTTACGGGATAAATCTAGCAAAGAAAGATTTATGGCTACAAAAAAATAATTAATATTCTATATATGTATGTGCATTGTACATATTGTATTCATAGTACCTACATATTATATTAAGTACTATATTATAATATGTATGAAGTGGTATATGATCAGTACCAAATAAACAAAATTTTTCTACCATAATATCGCCTTTTTATTATCATTTCTATACCCTAGATGGCTCTAACTTTAACAACATTTATTGTTACTCGGCTGGTATTAGCGAAGGAGGGCATCCAGTTTTGAATCAGCACTATATGTTGCATAAAATAACCGATGTTACTATTGAAATTCTTAATACGGTCGCTATAAAATTTACCTTTAAGATTTGTTAAATTTGAAGGAACATGCTATAATAACATATAAGACACGTACTTTTACAAAGGTATAGTCATTTTTTCATAGTTTACATACTGTTAAACTAAGGTGTACGCATTTATTTTATACAAAATGTACTGTTAATTAAATATTGTGGCAAGATATAATTGAAATTGAACAGCATTAGTTTCAATGTGTGATAATGTTATCGATATTAATTTAATAAGAAACGTTTATGGAGCTATTTTAACGGGCTTTCCAATAAGAGGTGTTATTTTGATATTCAAAGAACAATGCCATTTTTTGAGACAAATGATCGGATCTTTATTTTATTATAAAGAGAAAGGTATGCCGTTAATAATGGAAAATAACATCAGCCAAATGACCACCACGATCACGCCTACAGGACCATATCCTTTTAATGAGATTTTCCATAACGAAATCGCAAAGTGGCTGCCCTATGTCCTCGATAGCCTCACGAATTCCATCTTAGAGGTCTTGAATCGACGCTTTGCTGTTGGCGTAGACCTTCTCTTTCACGTAGCCCCAAAGGAAGAAGTCGCAAGGTGGTAAGTCACAAGATTTCGGTGGCCAATTGAGATCACCTCTTCGAGAGATAACACGGTCCGGAAACTTTTCCCGTAAAAGATCAATGTTTTCGTTGCTTGTATGGCACGTAGCGCCGTCCTGTTGAAAGTAAACGTTGTCCAGATCAATACCATCCAATTCCGGCCATAAAAAATCATTAATCATCTGTCGATAGCGCAATCCATTCACCGTAACTGTTGCTCCAGCCTCATTTTCGAAAAAGTAAGGTCCAATGACCCCGCGGGACCATAAACCGCACCAAACAGTCACACGTTGAGGATAGAGAGGCTTTTCAACAATAGCTCTTGGGTTTTCCGAGCCCCAGATGCGACAATTTTGCTTGTTGACGAAGCCATCGAGGTGGAAATGGGCCTCATCACTAAAGATGAGTTTTCGATGGAATTCCGGATCATTTTCATACATTTCAAGGACCCAATCAGCAAAGACTCGACGTTGTTGATGATCGGCCGGCTTGAGTTCTTGTGTTAACTGAACTTTATAAGCCTTAAGACCCAAATCTTTATGCAAAGTACGGTGTAATGACGTTTGTGGAATGCCTAATTCCAAAGAACGACGAGGAATGGACAAACCTGGGTTTTCTTCAACACTTTCGGCTACAGCAGCAATATTCTCGGCTGTTCTTGAGCAACGTGCATGGGTTTTATTCTTCACATCATTAACTTGTCCCGACAGCTCGAATTTTTCTACCAATTTCTGTATTGTGGTCCGACAAGGTGCTTCACGACGACCCAAAAATGTTCGAGTTTTACGAACCGTCTCTGCCACATTTTCACCATTTTTATAGTGAATTTTAATAATTTCAATGCGTTGTTGAATCGTGTATCGTTCCATTTTTATTAATGGCGTAGTTTCTACTTGTCAAATGTCAAAAAATGACAGCTCCAAAAGTGACATCTACCGAAATAGCGGGCTAATTAAAATAACACCTCTTTTTTGGAAAACCCTTTATATCGAAAAAACGTAAAATCATAAACGATTTCACCAATTTTTTCTCCGAGTATAGCAAATACTTTAACCAAAAAAAAAAATGTACAAAAAACCTTGAAGATGTCACTACATACGGGGCATAAACTGACTATTCAATCTACTGCAATATCTGGGTATTACTTATCTGCGGTAATACTTTAAAACTACCTTATTTCATGTCCATTGCCATTTATTTAAACACCGATTTTTTTTTTTCCTTTTTACTGTGAAGGTGGTAATGAGGTCATATACGGAGCCACGAATAATAGACAGAGAGTGTTGAAGTGGTGAAAATCCTACAGGGATAATTATCTTTCAGTAAAGCAAGTATAAGTTTAATGATTATACAAAAATATAAGAAAAACTTGAAATTACTTCATTAAAACATTACACAAGTTTTCTTCTATGCACATGAGATCGGTCCATGTAAAATATGTTAATTCCAGAAACAATCTTAAAGTCAACTATTATTAAGTTTAAAACAATTACGAGCTGGAAGTGTACCAAATTCTAGTCGTATCTGAACTATTTACTTATTAGACATGTTCAGTCACCTACCTGGACTCTTAGGCTATTGAAATACATATTTCCTCAGATTGAAAATTTTACTTGTACATATAGTACCTATATAATCTAAAGTGAATTCGCCAAGGAAACCGGACTAACAGCTTCAGGATTCTCCTAAAGTGTCAGGATAAACTCAATTTGGTGCATAATTATGTATCATTTACGCAAATTAAGCATTTCTATTGACATCTTTACAGAATTTATGCGACTGCGTTAGCACAAAGTAAGCACACTTTCCGTCTACCTATTAATTTAATTGATTTATTTAATTGATTCAAGCATAACTGCTGTGTTCCGTGAAGATATTTTATCCAGGACAGTAAAACAAAAAAAAAAAAAAAACTGAGCATCGAACATTTAAAATCGAGTAGTGGTAACTTGTACTATGTAGAAAAACAAGCCAACACACAAACATTAGATTTGGCACGATTCCACAAGACAAATCGAGTCTTCTGGGACTGTCTCGTCACTTGTACTGGTGCTCCAGTGACAGTGCAGCGCAACGGCTGGTCTGGTCTGGTCTGGTCTGGTAGTGTATTTGAATCACGAAAAAACCGGGTCTGATACGAGGCAAAATTATTCAAACCACACAAACCAAACAAGTAGAAGTGGGTCAGTGGCACACTTTCGGCCCTCCGTGAAGCTTTCTTCGTTCCGCCTTTCTTTGATTCTTTCTCCGTCTATTCATTATGCAGTTTCCGTCTCATTGTGTGTTGTTGGCCATTTTTATTCTCTACTCGTTTTATATTTATAGACCCAACATCACTGCAATGTGGTAAGTTTTTTTTGTATACGTCTATCAAGCCGGTCTCTAAGAGTGATATATATATATATGTATATATGTATATATATATTTTTTTTCATTATCGTTGAGTCGAAGCTTTGGGCTTGTCGTATATTGCAGATTGAAAACTGAATTATTCACCTCACATTCTCATTCACCATTTTCACATCACATCGGCCTTAGAGTGAATTCTAGCATTTCTTTTCATTTGACGGTCACCGGTTTTGTTTTCTTTCGGATCTTATGGATGGATGCCAAGCTAAATGGGAATATTCCCTAGATGTTCTTTTGTCTTGCCATAATCATAATTGATTTAATGCAATTAATTATTTTGTGTACTAATTAATAATAATTATGATGGAGGTGTGATCCTCTTGCTATATATACGATCTCAGCATTCAAAATATGAAGAAAAAAATATGAAAATTGTATTGAACTTTCAAGGAATGTTGTTCTAAGAAACATAAGAAATAATTAAAATAGCTTTTAAAAAAATCTAGATACCTACCTGCTTTTTGCAACACCAGCCAACATCATATGCAGCACATTATCTCACATTATTTCGATAATATTGAGGAGATCCAACAACAATATTTTGCCTGCCTTCACTAGTTTTTCTCTCCATCGATTAAAGTTTCGAGCATATTGCTGCAGATTATCAAACTTCAATATCCAAGGGCATTTCCACATCATCCAGTCAAAATTAAAATTGGTAAAGAAAAAAAAATACTCCAAATCCCTACATAAAAAAGCTGATTTCAGAAAAAAAGCTTATTCAAAGCTCTTTCACCACTCGATTTCAGGTCAGGTCTCCCTTTATAATTTAGATTTGCATACATTATCAAATTTGCTAATACGTTTTTCCGCAAAATTATTATTATTTTTGAGGCCAGCCATTCCCTTTAACTCGTACACGAATTTTTCTATTTATATATTTCTTTACTATTTTCGACGCTCTCGTAGATCCACTTTTCGTCATCACAGCGAGCTGAAATTTGGTACACAGGTTCATGTCGCGTGACAATTGAATCTGTTAAAATTTGAGCCGGAAATTTCCATGGAAAACCCGGAAAATCGGGAAAAATCATTTGAAAATTTGGTACAAATTTGATTAGTGATAAATCCGTTTCAGGAAAAATGCGATTTTTCCGAAAAAATTTCTGACTTTTCCGGAAAATTTTCCGACTTTTCCGGAAATTTTTCCGGTAAAAAAGTTTTCTAAATTATGCAGAATCAAGTTCCCTATCAACTGACATTATTACTTTCTCTCCGACAATGGTGAAAACTTGCAGAAAAAATCGAGGAAAATTCATGTAAAACGCTTTTCCGGGGTTTTTTCGACAAAGTTGTAGAGCGAAATGAGTTGCATAAAGTTGCTTTTGTGTAAGATCAATCAGAGGTAACAAGTGATTTGATTCATGAAGAGAAAGAATATTCAAGAGAAATGTCCTAATCAAAAAATCTGAGTCCACCTCTGTGTGTGAAGATAAAATCTGAGTCCACCTCTGTGTGTGAAGAAAAGTTTATTTTCTACTTTTTCATGCGACTGGCCTCAGTTTTGTTTGAAAACTCGTTTTTTACTTATTTTATTTTATTTCTATAAAATATCAAATAAAGTTGAGTGTCAGAAAATAAATTTAAACTGATAAGTCAGAAAATGAAACCCTTGAAGCTTTCAAATCTTCTCATGTATTAGTAGAAAGAGAAACTTTTCTCTCGAGAGCCTTGAATTATGTACTTCCTGTATAACAAATATATTAGTCCAGTTATTATAGCGGACTAAATGACATATAAATGCAAGTAAACCGAGCAGGCTTAGAAAAGCTTAATTTAAAATTGTCGACCAAGATTTCCTATGAGCTTTCTCCGCCATCTTGGAAAAAGGGGTAAATTTGGTTTTCTTGCTATAACTCGGCCCTCCGTCATGCCACGAAAATTACAATTATATATTTTTTGTTGCTTTTTTAACGCTTTATAATTTAAGTCATGAATTTTTCACCTAGCGTTGATAATTGTTAAGATATCGGATGAGAAATTAAAAAATTAAGAGAGTCAAACTTGTTTTCTGCTGTTTTCTTCTTTCTCGTGATACATATCGAAAAAATTTCCCTTATCAAACTTGTAGAGCATATTATAATACCTGCAATGTAATTCTTTTTTTTTTTAGACGGAAATTAAGACTTTTACTGTGCCACAATGTGAAAGAGTCAAAAAGCAAAAAATTAAGAGAGTGTAGAGAAAATTATTAAAGTATAAAATAAATAAATAAAACAGAAAAATTATGAATCCCACGCATGAAATTTATAATCAAATACATATTTTTGTGTTGTAGAAGATGAAAATGAATAGAAGTCCGTTTTTAATATTTATATTTTTCTTCGTTTCGATGGTCCAGGTCGAAAGAAAAAAGTCTTGGTCGACAAATTCAAGTTAAGCTATTCTAAGACCCCTTAACAATATACAAAAATCAGCCTGCACGATTCACATGCATTTTTAAAAGTCTATAATGACTGGATTATATAGAAAAGTCCAGATACTGTCTGTAACGCGGACAAATCCCAGCATGCCTTTTAAAAAAAAAATATATTTAAAAAACTTAAGAAAAGCCCAGACTGTCTGTAACGAATTCGAGTCCCAGCAGTGAGTAATATATTTAAAAAATAAAAAAACTATTAAAAAATTAATAAAGTAATTCAATATAAAAGTTTCCAAAAATTGAAAAATTAAAATAAAATAACAAATAAAAGAAAATTAAAAATATTAAAATAAATTAAATAAAAAACAATAAGAAAAAAAACTACAAACTTAAGAGAGAATCCCATTCTAAGAACGGGCAACTTTAGCTAGTTTAACACTAGCAATGAACATACAAAAAGTAAGGACTCGCAGCTACTTCTATGTCTATTGGGAAAAATTCCAAAATAGTACGAAAAGAAAGAAGAACGTTCTGAGGTAAATTAAAATCTAGACTTAAATGCAAACTTATCGCCGAAAAAATGGAGCAAAAATATTATTTAGCAGCTCAAAAAATGAACAAATTCTAGTGAAATGGCATTTGGTAGGAAAATTCGGAAAGATCTTCATTTTGCAATATTTCAAGTAAATTCTTGAGAAAAAATATTATTCATAGAAATATTTAACTACGCAGGCACCAGGCATCCGAATCAATCCAATCCAACTATTTTGGATCTTTGTCAATTAAAATTCTCAAAAAAAAAAAAAAATCAGAGATTCCTGAAAAAATAAACCTTTATTTACGCTTAAACGAAAAATTTATGCGTTTCAGCCTAAATATCCTGAATGAAAAGTAGCCGCAAGATCAAATATGAGTGATATTGTCCTATTAACCCTTTACTAAAAATAAGTAATAATTTAAAAATGTATGTTTTTCTAGTTTATAGTTGTGCATCTTATACGAATATTTGGCCATGATAAGTTGTTGGCGCAGTGCGTGTAAAGTGCGCCGTTTATTGGAGCAGACGACCAACAACACATTCAAAAGAACATATCCAATCAGTGTTTATAAATGAAATCTGCAAGACTTTTTACTTCTATCCATAACTGTGAATGAGACTTGGGTTCATATTTATACACCAAAGATTAAAGAACAGTGGAAGACACCAAGAAAATATGCCAAGCGTTTGATGACACGACATGCAGTAGTTCCAAATTCCAAAAAGCCGGCCAAAAGTCAAAAACATATTCAATTCGTGTGAAAGTCTGTAGGTACTCGGAGATTTTTGTGGTCGCTGACCACGAATTCGAAGTCAAATTTCGAAAAAAAAATCGCAGCTCCAGTATATGACGACATAGCGAATAATAATAAAATTTCTTTCAAATTCCCTGCATAGAGATTTTCAAGGTCGCTGATTACGAATAATAAAAATATTCCAAAAGAACAAAATGGTGGACTCGATGTGGATGGCTACTTTTTGGAAAGTCAATTCGATTTGCAAGGAATTCATTTTTTAAGAGTCTTAGAAAAACTGCTGAAAGTGATTATATTCAAAACCGAAATCACAGCTAGTTGCAACTAATTTTTGAATATGTTTTGAAGAATTATTTAAGAGCCGGGGTCGACAAGGCTTTTGACTTATTGCTTTTTCTAACACGACTTTTCAGAGCTTGACCAATAAATATACCACTACTTTTATTAATGACTTACTATTTCATACATTGGTAATAATAATTTCGAGCAACACTTTCAAATTGTACTTACTTACTGGAGAAGAATCCAAATCCGTTAAGTTTTCGCGATTCTACACGTGTCTGAGCTCTCTGTATTATTTTCGACGTACGATAAGTAACAAATGCGGCAGGCCCGACGCTCACGAACGGAATGCGCTCCTAAGTCAGGTAGGGACGCATCCCATTTCTTAATGGTCATAATACATACTAGGTGTTCGATTACAATTCATACAACCATTAAAAGTCCCTAGCAAAATTACTTTGTTTTCCGACTTTTGGCTGAATTTTTCGGATTTGGGATCAGTATGCGACACCGACTTTCGCCATATTAAACTTGCATAAATTAAGACTCGAATTTGTTTCTCACGCATCCACCGTATTCATTGGAATTAGCGCCGTGCGAATTCTCTCTTTCTAAATCGAAAAAAATTCCTCGAGAGTAAACAATTTTCAACTAATGAGAAGATAATCGACATCGAAACAGATAGTTTGCAGAACCTTACAAAATTATTTATTTTTTTTATATATAAAGGGTTTTCCAATAAGAGGTGTTATTTTAATTAGCCCGCTATTTCGGTAGATGTCACTTTTGGAGCTGTCATTTTTTGACATTTGACAAGTAGAAACTACGCCATTAATAAAAATGGAACGATACAGGATTCAACAACGCATTGAAATATTTCAAATTCACGCGGCGCGTGTATGTGTGTGTATGTGTGAATATGAGTGTGAATATGGGTGTGTGTATGTGTGGTGTGTGAGTATGTGTGTCGCAGGCCTGGGTGCGACCTCCCCCTCCACCATCCATCTCCCACTCCTAGTATTTGGTTATATAGGGTGGTATTACAGTATCGGCGTAAACGCTTTTAGCATTAGATGAAATGACTAAAAATTTCAGACACATAATGTAAAAAGGGGCTAAGTCAAAACCTTTACATTATTTGCCTACTTTCCATGAAGTGACTAGACTTTTCGTGAAATGCTGTGTTACGTCAAATGTCTACGACATATATATGTATATATAAAAAATTGGAATACTGGTAGAACAAGTATGTAGCCTTCAAAAGAGGCAATGATGCAAAAATAACATTGTTTTTTGACACAAAATATTGTTTTTTATTTACTTTTTCAAAAGATTTTTCAAAATGCCCTCGTTACAGCAGCCCCTAGACTCAGCAAGAAATAGATGCAACACCGAATCGACGACGTATTGCAACTTTGGCATTTATCATCGACCCATTTCTGTACGAAAACTTCGATGAATTTAACACACGATATTCTAGGCAGGGTCTAATGTCTTTCTGCAGGGGTAAATGTTGGTGAAAACGTCGGAGAATAATCTTCGATGATAATATTGATGGCCAATAATGGATGAAAAGATCGACGAACAGTAGTCGAAGAAATCTCCGCGAACAATAATCAAGAAAATCTTTGGTGAGAAATAATATTCATTTAAATTTTTTGCAATTCCAGGGGTGACTATGTAAGACTTGAATTGAGTAAAATCGAAACGACTTCTTATAGCTAAATTTCATGTTAAATTTTTAAGAAGAATTATTTTATGTATTTGAGCTATTAATAATCGTTTCGACTGTACTAGATTCAAGTTACATATAATTAGTTCCACAGCAGAAAGGAATGAATTTTGGATAGAAAAGAAAGTTTAATCGATAATTGCGAGGCCAGGAAAATATTTGTAAATTTGGAAAATTTTAAAGGAATTAAACATTCATTCAAAGATATTTCACATAATAATTTAATTGAAAAATGAAAAATTACGAAGTTTTAGAATTGTTTTTTTAAAGTATATGAGTTAATGATTCTGCATTTATACATCACCAAAATTATTATTTAAAAAAGTAAGCTAATTTTTCAAAATACGTTAAGGTGTTACCCCTACTGACTACACCCTACAATACTTCACTTTGTTTGAAAGAAAAAACAAGTTCTATAATTTTTTTCTAGAACTCTTCTGCACCTTTTTAAGTGCTTTTACTCAAGAAAAACGTTGTCCACTTTTTATCGCAAGCACTTTTTAATTTTCACTGGAGTAAGTCTAAGTACTCAAGACAGCGGAATAACTTGAATTAATCTGAAAAGCTTACCTGCAGTGTGATGGTCATGCCTATGACGCATCAATGAAATTTAAACTAGAAAATAAATAAAAAAAAAAAAAGGTTACAGACAGGCACCCTGGTCAGAGGCTACAAAGTCGGGCTTCGCTTCTTTTCTGAAGGATATGTATAGATATTGGTACTTAGATTACTTAGTACTTATTATCCTCGTTGAATTCCTGCATACCTACTTTCATGCACGATCATTTTCCCGCTGGGGACTTAAATTGCAGTACATACCTATGTATGTATTGTTGCGAGCGTGGCCTTTAGTTCGTTATTTAAAACACAATATTAAATATTTAATATACAAGTTCTTTATTTCACTTCTAATCATACAATTCACAAACTTTCAATTCATCAACTCAACTTTAATTATCGCTAATATTGTACTTTTAACTATCGCAATCCAATTACAACACTTTCGCACGTTTATTACTTTCGCTTGTTAACACTGCAACATCTAAAGCCTAGTACTAAGGTCCGCGCGTTTTTGTATGAAAATTTAGCAAGCTAAAAGATATTGGCGAAAATTTATCCTGAATTTTAGCCAGAGCGGTACTAAGGTCAACGCGCTAAATTTGCCTATGGGTTTTGATTAGAGATGGCACCAATAGTAAGTCTCCAAAAAATTTAGCTTGAATTTATCCGCCCGGGCCGTTCTTTAGCGCGCTAAAAATATTTATTGTCAGAGTTCTGAGATTTGATAAATTTATTGACCGGATTTTTCTAGATAACGTAGTCTTGCACGTCTTTGCTGTAAGTACGGATGAATTAGATTTCTTTTCGTGGCCGTATTTTCAATATCATTGTTAATTTTTTTTATTGTATACATTATGCATATTATTTTTATATTTTTAATATTTCCAAATTATTTTAACTACTAGTTTTTAGAAATATTATCACCGCGCGTTGTATTTCCGTAAAAAAATTGCAAAATTCTTCTTCTTCTTGTTTTTAATATATCTTTTCTCTGAGTCTCCGCTGTCATAATTTAGCTGCTAAAGAACGGCCCGTTATTGGAGAACCGCTAAAATTTAGCTTACGGCGGACCTTAGTACTAGGCTTAAGACAAGACTCTTTTTTATGGCGGTGACAAGTGTTATATTTATACCCTAGAAACTCTCCAGATTATTCTGGAGTGTTCTATTCCAGAATCTTCTTGACTCTTCTATTCATTCTATTCCTGAACGTTCCCGAAGATTCCGTCATCGATTCTCCGAACCTGAAGTTGTTTACTGTCCATTGTCATTAGATGTCACCAGTTGTCTCTTTCTATTGCACGTAACAGTATATATAAGTCTGACAATGTCGACACCTAGAAGAACTTTATTAAACTAAATTGAATAAAAACAAAATTGATCATATCTGGCTGAGGATTCACAAATTTATTTATATCAAATTAACTACAAAGTATAATTTTTGAATTCTAAAATGAAAGCTTTTCAAAAGTCATTTTAATGGTGAAATGAATAGCTGGCCATACACGAGAGGAATTTTAGACGGATCTGATCTGCCGAGCCCTGTTCCGCGAACCAATTCCGCATGTTAGTGAGCAAACCGATTAGTTTCGCGGAACAGTTCCTTCGTGGAAAGGTTCCGTTAATTCAAGTCCATCATCGACCATTAATATTAGTGCAGTTGTTGTAGCAAGAGTTCTGCTGTCTTTTCATTAAACACAAAAGATAGTAATGAATACTATATTCTAATAATATTTCTATTACCTACTGTATAATATTTTTATTCTTTCCATTTTACGAAGTGTGATTTCATTATATTTTTTTATATCTTTATATTTTATTTTCAAAAAATTATAATAATAAAATTAATAAAGTTACATACCTTCAAATACTTTTTGTTTAAGACTTTGAATATTATCTCACACGTTTCTGCTATTATGTATCCTAAAGTTTAAGCAGCAAGTTGTGAGAAATCTCAGAGTGGCAATTAAACGTTCTTCGGGAGGTATGCATTGTCGCATTATAGTGTCAGTTTTACTCAAATATGGTTTAAGTAAGCCTTAGAATTGTTTTATAAAACATTGTTGATAAACATTTCTTGATTTTTTTAATATGTTTTATTTACCTAACAATAGGTGAAAATATATCTCACTCATGCGTAGATAATTTTTTAAATCATCTGGTTCATTAGTACGGAGCTCTTTTATTAATTTCATATGTCCATAAACATTTTTTTCACTTAACCACTTTTTCACCCATTTCGATCTTTCCTTTTTTTTATAACTTCAATATAATTTAAAACCAAAATTTTTTTCCTACTCTTCGATACCATTTGATATGGTTAATCCGGCATGAAAGTCTCCAAATCTTTCAAACAAGCAAGAAAGACCACGTCCGCGGATCAGATTCGTCAAAAACAAAAGAAAAACATGCGGACTAGGTCTACTCATCAGATCCGCCACGTTTAAGGGCAACAGAACTCAGTTACGGATCAAATCCGTACATTAATTCCGCTCGTCTATGGCCAGCTAATGAATGGCCAAAATTTTCTCTAAATATAAAATTCTAAGTTTTAATGTTATTAAAGTAATCACAACAATAAAAATTTTAGCAAATTAAAAAAATCACTTCGGTATCATTTACAAGTATCACTGGAGAGCCCATGCCTAAAAAATCATATAACTTTTGGCGTACATGGAAAAGATCTTAGCGGAAGGAAACAATAAGTATCTACGCTTTTTCGACGTTTACCAAGAACAGAAATTGGCAAATTTTACCATTTTTTTTTTAGGGGAAGTTGTCCTACAATGACATATTATTGTAAACTAAAACTCATTTATTTTCTAGAACTATAACAAATAATAAAATATTTCCCAAGAAAAACAAATAATAATATGCAACACATATAATGATTGGCAATGGACATGAAATAAGGTAGTTTTAAAGTATTACCACAGATAAGTAATACCCAGATATTGAAGGAGATAGGATAGTCAGGTCATGCCCCCGTATGTAGTGACATCTTCAAGGTTTTTTGTACATTAGTTTTGGTTAAAGTATTTGCTAAAGTAAAAACAAAACTTCTATAGTTTTCACAATATTTTTGGATTTTAGGCATAAAATTGATAAATCAATTGCAGTTTCTTTCCTACGTTACCATTAACTTCAAAATTTGATTTTGCTACTCTATTCAGATACGCGATTATGATATTGCTAGTCTCGCGGTTATGCAATATCACCGACGATATGTTATTTTACCCTTAAATCTAGTTGCATACTCTTTGCAATAAAGCAAAGCTAACAAAGAGCTGAAACAAAAACTAATACACACTGACATAGCGTTACGTTCTTATATTTTTTACTATAGTAACAGGTTTTAACAAATCCCTTTGGTTTTTTTTTCTGAAAACTAAACTATTGCACTTTCGTTTTTAAATAGTCGTTGTCACTGATACACTCTTTAATGTATTGCTTTCGCAGAAACTGCTGTACTGTTTGTTAGTTCTGTACTCAGTGGCGTGCTCCAAAAGATTGTACTTAATCCGAATTGGAAATAAGGTCACTGTGTTATTTTATCCTAGTATATAATTTTAGGACAAGCTCCCATACGCAAACATATATAATCCCCCAATCTTGATTGATTTCTAGGGCCCTTAATCTGTTTTGAAGTTTCAAAAGGCATTAACTGTGACTTAAAAGAAATTCTGGTCTCTTAATAATCAACATTTTTTATTTCGATATGCGATTTTTGTATTTATTGTATAAAAACTTCACTCCTCCACTACCTCCTGTGATATAATAAAATATTTTCAAAAATTCCACCAAACAGGAAGTATACAATATGAAATAGCTAAATTCTAATAAGTGCATGAACAAACTCATAATCTGTCCACCAAATGCCATAGCAAATCAGCAATGTTCATGTTCAGAAAAAAAAAAACAAAAAAAAACGAATGGTACAACGTGGCACGATGTGGTGCGAATTGTTCAAACATTAAATTAAAAGCTTAATCAAAGAACAACAGCTTCATGTTCGGACAATATTTCTTATTTAAAAATCGGCAGGTAGCAGTAGCAGTAAGCAAAGCTATATACGTTTTTGGCCTTCTTCTTAACTACATTCAACCTTCAAAGGCAGTCAGTAATGCAGCGCAGCGGTCCAAAATCGACAAGCTTCAGTTAAAAAGCCTAGCACAATTGGCAGGCATTGATTGCGATTTTTCACTTGGCTGATTTTTTTCATGTACACCAATTGCATAAAATTACCAAATGCGCGCATACTCACAGTATGTTATGAAATTAATTGTTTTTAGTGCATGTAAAAAACAAGAAAAAGAAACAAGCAACGAAAAAAAAGGAAAATAATAATTACGTTCGATTAATTGACCGATTTTAGGAGGACGCCAAACAATGAAGTTTTGCAATCAGTTTTCCATCGTGGTGTGCGCTCTGTACGCCGAGTTGTTCACTGTTCATGTTCTTAACGAGCTTATTAATCAGATTACTGCAACCGGATGAGCATATTGTAAAATTCGTTGCGGTATTCTCTCAGTTATTTAATAAAAATTATTCCAAATCGCATGCCCAACTTATTGAGAAGTTCATTCAAGTGTTTTAAGTCGGAAAACATGTTTGTGAAAAATTTAACTCAATGAGTTTTGAGGTTATTGAAACGTCCTTAAACCTTTTGAGAATAAGAAAGTATGTAAAGAAATTAAAAACGTGCGACAGTCATACGAATAATGGTAGAATTATATTTAAAAAACATTAATCCATTAATAATAATGATAGAGCAAAATGGATTGGACACCCATGCATAAATGTAAAAGTTATTTTAACTTTTGCATGTCCGTCCGTTCGTCCTCACGTTAAGTCGAGAACGCGTCTACTTAGAGAGCTGAAATTTTGCACACGGCTTTTAAAAAGAAAAAAAGGAAAATTAAGTTCAAAAATGGGACAAATCGGGTAACTCTTTCGTGGTGTTTCCATACAAAAATTTCGTTTTTCATTATATATTTGGACACTGCCTATGAGAACCCGACGTCAACGTAGAGAGCTGAAATTTTGTGCACGGCATTTTCATAAAAATAGTAAATATAATTTCAAAAATGGGCTAAATCGGGCAACCGCTTCTTGGTGTTGCCATATAAATTTTTTTTTTTTTTTTTTTACTATAGAAAGGGCGATTGAATTTTACAGTATACAGGCAATTTTTCAACCTACTGCAGAGAATTAAAGGACAAGTACAAAATTTAGTTCAAAAAATCTTTATATGATTTACCATGAATGTTTGGGCATCTGAGTTCACTGTAGTGTAGAAACCAGGTAGTTCAGGGTTTCATTACTGTCCTGATTAGATCATCTTGTACTGTTGAACGAGCACCCAATATACTCTAAGAATTTCTTCATGAAAGTTTAGTTTGCAAAAATTTTTGAAAAGTCAAATTTCTTTCCCGTTACGTAATGCTAAACTCAGTCTTAAAAAATTTTCTTTAAAAACAATCCAGGGCAATCCGATCGCACTTGATTATCTTGATTTATATATGTGTGCATGAACGTGATCAATTTTGTGTTTACATTCATTAGGATCGGGCGGGATATTTTAAATTTAGAAAATTTTTATTGAATACTGGGTAGATATTATATTAAAAAATACAGCAAAAATGAATTTAATGGTATTAGTAAATGGAGTAGGTCATTCTGTCGAAATTGAAGATAAAGGGTTTTCCAATAAGAGGTGTTATTTTAATTAGCCCACTATTTCGGTAGATGTCACTTTTGGAGCTGTCATTTTTTGACATTTGACAAGTAGTAACTACGCCATTAATAAAAATGGAACGATACACGATTCAACAACGCATTGAAATTATTAAAATTCACTATAAAAATGGTGAAAATGTGGCAGAGACGGTTCGTAAAACTCGAACATTTTTGGGTCGTCGTGAAGCACCTTGTCGGACCGCAATACAGAAATTGGTAGAAAAATTTGAGTTGTCGGGACAAGTTAGTGATATGAAGAATAAAACCCGTGCACGTCGCTCAAGAACAGCCGAGAATATTGCTGCTGTAGCCGAACGAAAGTGTTGAAGAAAACCCAGGTTTGTCCATTCCTCGTCGTTCTTTGGAATTAGGCATTCCACAAACGTCATTACACCGTATTTTGCATAAAAATTTGGGTCTTAAGGCTTATAAAGTTCAGTTAACACAAGAACTCAAGCCGGCCGATCTTCAACAACGTCGAGTCTTTGCACATTGTGTCCTTGAAATGCATGAAAATGATCCGGAATTCCATCGAAAACTCATCTTGAGTGATGAGGCCCATTTTTCCACCTCGGTGGCTTCGTCAACAAGCAAAATTGTCTCATCTGGGGCTCGGAAAACCCAAAAGTTATTGTTGAAAAGCCTCTCTATCCTCAACGTGTGACTGTTTGGTGCGGTTTATGGTCCCGCGGGGTCATTGGACCTTACTTTTTCGAAAATGAGGCTGGAGCAACAGTTACGGTGAATGGATTGCGCTATCGACAGATGATTAATGATTTTTTATGGCCGGAATTGGATGGTATTGATCTGGACAACTTTTACTTTCAACAAGACGGCGCTACGTGCCATACAAGCAACGAAACCATTGATCTTTTACGGGAAAAGTTTCCGGACCGTGTTATCTCGCGAAGAGCTGATCACAATTGGCCACCGAGATTTTGTGACTTAACACCTTGCGACTTCTTCCTTTGGGCCACGTGAAAGAGAAAGTCTACGCCAACAGCCCAGCGTCGATTCAAGACCTCAAAGATGGAATTCGTGAGGCTATCGATTTGGTTATGGAAAATTTCATGAAAAGGATATGGTCCTGTAGGCGTGGTCGTGGTGGTCATTTGGCTGATGTTTTTTTCCATTATTAACGGCATACCTTCCTCTTTATAATGAAATAAAGATCCGATCATTTATCTCAAAAAATGGTACTTTTCTTTGAATATCAAAACAACACCTCTTATTGGAAAACCCTTTACTATGTATGACATGCTGCAAGAGCAAGTTAAACGACTGTTTTCCCTTTAAAACATTTAAAATTCCACTAATAAATTTGTTTTTAATAGGTGGAAATTCTTTGGAAAATTACTGTAGCAGTTTGTTCGACGTTACAGAAGAAGTGTCTAATTTACCGGAAAGCTCAAAAAGGATTACTGAGCAGCTTCCATGCGAAAAACTGGAACTGGAAAATCTGCCCTTTTTTATACATTTTTACAAATTAATTATGTTTTTTATTTGACCCGTAATACAATCGGTCAGAATCTGAAGAGCTACTTTCGTCTAAAAGAAATGTTTTCATTTCTTACATATTAGACTCATCATTAAATTTATACAAAGTACTCCAAAACATGATACTTAAGGAGGATTTACATTATGATGGATGCTTTTTTTTTTCAGATATTGTGAGTGAGATAGATTATTGAAAATTAAAAGCTACCGAAACAATCACTACAATACCTCACACGTACACTCTTCTCTAATTTTTGTGGTAAAATTTACAACTGTCAAACAGTTAAAAATACAGGAAAAAATGCATACCATCATAATATGAATCCGCCTTTAGTTGTCAAAACGATATGAGCTGTCAAGTATCGTCAAACTCAGTCTCAATCACATTCAAATGATACAGTTGACAGCTGGCTGACATGTAGAAAAATTATTAGTTTAACAACACGATCAAGTTTTCATGCAACGCGAATTGATTCCTACTACCCTTGTTTTGGCTTTATGTATCTACCCGAGTAGCCATGTAATCACAGAATAATGTCGAAAATTTAACACACAAAAAAGAAGAAATAATTGCGAAAACTAAATATCACACAATTTGACTTTAACATATATTGTGATTCCACACCATTTTTTATTGACAGAAATTTCCGAAAAAATTCTCTTATAGATGACCAATATTACTAGAAAAACGTGCCATTGATTGTGTGGAAAATTAACCCTTTCGAAATGCGCTCAGAAAAATATGGTAATTGTGGCCTATGGCCGCATACCTGCGCTCAAAGACTTGTCAAACTTCAAACGCATATAGAATTTGAAGAAAGTCATGGAATTGCCACAAATAAACTGTGTACGATAAAACAGACATGTGGGCAACTATTTCTGAAAATACCAGGTCCGTACGGTTTTATTGACCGCCACTTTTTTTTTTACATTTTATTTTTAAAGAAGCTCTTCCAGCAAAGAAGAGATGCTATAAAATTTTTACATATTAACGTTGAGGCATGTTTGTAGAATGAAATCGCATCTACTATTTGTCCCCTAATCGCATATCTTATTAGTTTTTCAAGTCGATAATTAGTTTTGGAGATAACTCGAAAAGAAATGAACCAGCTCTTTTTTAACTGGCAAATGACAGTTTTTTTAGTGAAAAAATCGGTTTATTTTAATCTTATGTTTGTGAACAACCGTTACGTCCGGGAAATTTTCCATACCACAAAAACCGTTCACAACATACCACTTCTGCATACGAAAGAAATAACGGGCATAATATATGCAAACTGAAGGATGGTGGGTGTATATGACCCAAGTGCCAAAAAAACATTTTTTAGCTGTAAAAACGTCTATATGAAAAAAACCCCGCCACTGGATTACACTCTCCTTCCCCTTTAATTTGATATCCCACGCAGCCCATTTTGGACAACCCCTATGGGGGCTTGGTACTACCCTTCACCACCGAACCCTACAACCAAAATATTTTTATTTTTTTTCATCTATATTTTTCTCCCGAACATCCAAAATACAAGTACTCTCCCCCTCCACGGTTACTCTTAAATATTGTTTATGTGACATATTATGTGATAATTGGCGTCAACCCTGATGACAGTTTCAAATCATATTTGTTACATATTTTGTCGACAAATGATAAAACTTTGTCGTTTTTTTGTCATATCTGGCTACCCGGATACCCATAAAATCGTGAAGATACAATAGAAAACAAATTTTTAGTACAAACCAGTGACATATATAAATGGACTGACTGATCTCCTATTTCATATGGCACCAATTTTGAATTCAGAATTATTATTTATTCTCACTGTAAATGCTACCAACTGTCGTAAACTGGCGCCATATTTAAATTATTCAGGGACTTACTGATACATATACATGTCACCGAATTTACCACAAAAGTATTTGGAACTATTTTTTTTTATAAATTTTAATTATGAGTCGAAGGAAGTGTACTTTCCAAAGCTGTTTTGGTAAGAAATATTTTATTACCAAGTTTCCAGTTCTACAAATAAAGCTGAACCTTAAGCAATTTCTCGTTTCCAATCGTCACATGAAGGAAATAATGCTCTCAAGGAAAGGGACATAAATATAAAGGTGGTGCCATTTTCTTTCATGCATTTATTATGCAATGAGCAGTCCATTTATATGTATAAATACATGTCAGTGGTACGAACTTATTCAGTGCGATCTAGATTTGCCAAAAAAAACTAGCACAGATGGAGCAATTTCCTTTTAACTGTAAGACAATACACTTTCATTATAATTATCTACAAGAAAATATTGGTTCCAAGCCATTTTGCGTACGTGTATATAAAAAATATAAAACACATTGAACGAGATAAACGCATTGAATTTATAATTTTTAATAAAGTAATTGCTTAGATTTTTTTATTATACATAGAATTCAAAGGAAGTCTTCGCCCCATTCCCCCCCCCCCCCACCCCCCACCCCAAATTCAAATATATAGAAACAATTACATATTATCATATATGGCACAAGAACTAGATGTCGCATGGCATATAGAAGAGTATACAGATTGTTAAATGGGTAGTGCATTTTGGAATGGACCATAATATATTTTGGAGCGTGTCGAAAGCAAATGATTTTATAATAGCAGTTTTCTTCAAGAAAGAATTTTTTGGGATATCTCCGGTATATAGCAAAAGCTAAAAAATGTTCTAATTTGTTATTTCATCACACAACCCATTAATTTTTGGTGACAAGTTTCAAGTCTTGGTTTGACTCATCAACAGGTCCCAAATAGCGAAATTGGGTGATTAGAAAAACAAATGAAAAAATGAAAAAAGAAGAAAGAAATGAAAAGTTTAAGAAAAATAGAAAAAAACAATTTTTTTATTTATTAAAAAAATTTAAAAAAATTTTAAAGAAACAGATTCATTCGAAGCGAATCGAACCTGTATACGCCACGCAGTGGGCTGAAAAATGAAGAAGAAAAAGGAAAGGTTTTTCTAATCACCCAATTTCGCTATTTGGGACCTGTTGATGAGTCAAACCAAGACTTGAAACTTGTCACCAAAAATTAATGGGTTGTGTGATGAAATAACAAATTAGAACATTTTTTAGCTTTTGCTATATACCGGAGATATCCCAAAAAATTCTTTCTTGAAGAAAATTAAGTTTAACCCGGTAAAAAGTCCAAAAGAGTAATCTCTTTTTATTTATTAATAGCAGTTTTGTATACATTTGATCGACTTCCTCAATACTTCAGATACGAAAAAATATAAATCACTATAAGTAGTGATGAGCAAAATTGGTCTTGGTCTTGCAGTCTTGGTCTTGGTCTTGCAGAATATGCAAGACCAATACCAAGACCAAGATTGTAAACATGCTCACAAGACCAACACCAAGACCATGTGTACGTTAACAAGACCAAGCCCAAGACCACATTATGCAAGACCAAGACTCATTATGCAAGACCACATTATGCACAAGTCATAGCACTATTGTATTTTATTTATATAAAGATTAAAAGGACACAAATAACACATCCCGTGTACAGACAAGATTTATTTAGACGGGGATAAGGTAGTTTTTAACTATTTATAAATTTATGGCATGATACATCAATTATAGAATTGCGCAAAAAAACGAAATCCTAGATTAAAACTAAAACCAAAATTTGACTGTGCAGCCCAAAGCTAAAACCTACTACAAGATCACAGACAATACCGAGACTGAATTGCAAGACCAAGAGCTAGAACAAAACCAAGACCAACACCAAGACTTGACTATGCAAGACCAAGACCAAGACCAATATTATACCAATCTTACCAAGTCCAAAACCAAGACTAAGTTTGCAAGACCAAGACTAACACCAAGACCATTATAGTCTTGGTCTTGGTCTTGTATTTTCACATCACTAACTAGAAGTATACATCATTTCAAATGTTGTGGTCCATTGCGAAATTAACCACTCAGACATATAAATTTTGTATACTTTTTTGGTACTGCATGCGACATCTAGTTCTTGTGCCATCTATGATATTATGTAGCAATTTACATATGGATCCCAACAAACATTCAGATCAAAAATCATCAGCGCAATGATTGGAGGACATCCATTCGATGATTCCATGATTCGAAAGCAATTCATCAAGAAGTCTTGCATTCAGAGTATATTTGATTTTTGCTTGTAATAAGAATATGAACCGCGGAGAGGATAAGAATATGTGACGCGTTCATAATACAAAAGAGATACTTCTTCTCTTTATCTTGTGCATCCCACGATTTACATTCTTATTTGCTTTTCGTCACGACAAAGACTCTCCTAGGGGTATCGCATAAGAGGACCATTTTCTACCGAAAGGAGTATTCTCCCCAATAGGAATATGATATAATAGAATGTGAATCGCAGAAGAAGAAGTTTTGTATTATGATTCAAGTGACGATATGTTATTCCACATTTATTTCCTTGAGGTAAATAAGAAGATATATTTGTGGCCAATTTTTAGTCGAATTCGATATTGCTATAGCCGATTTTAATTAATTCGGGATTTGTTAATACGCAAACTATACTTCAGAGTTCAGATTCAGACCAGAAATTATTCGTTACGCGAATCGAAACAACAGATACTATTAAGAAGCATAATAATCTCATCAAGCGTCCACTCAACAAACTATGCATTCTCCCTATTCAAGATAACGAGGATGAAACTGAGAAGACAGCTTCATCAGGGCACACGGAAGTCCCACCTGAAGTTCAACATTCCCAATTTTTGTCATCCTAGGGACGAGGCTGGCGTTGATATTTAGACCGAAGCAGCAGACAACCAATCTAGCGGTTCATCCATACCATTTACATTCATATTAACTGTTTAAAGACTCAAATGGTGATAATCCTTATATAGAGCTCGAAAAAATTCTCATGGTCGTTTTTAGTTTTACCCTTATCAAATGCGCTGAAGTTGAACAGAATTCAGCGTAATGAATTCGATTAAAAATAAGACTAGAAATTGGTTGCAAACAATAACACTTACGGGAAATTTTTTGAATAGAAATCTGGGAAACATCCTTACCAGCAAAAGTTAGTCCTGCTGTAGTAAATTATTACAAAATAATTTAATTTTTCAAGCCAACATCCCAATTGACTGCTATCATACAGAAGTTGTCAAAGTTTGTATTGTGAGTTGTAAAAGTTTGCAAGGAGTTTTACCAGGTTGAGGATCTTAAAGGTATACTGAGGTCGAGGTAGAAAAAGCTAACACGGTGTTTCTGGCTTAAGGCCTTCGAAATCATGAGTAGTAATATATTCAATTGAAACCTACTTAGAGCCACCATTTTTTTCATACCGAAAAATGTTTTGCGTTAATCAATGTAAGAAAATAATTTCATTTTAAGAATTAAAAAAATTGTAAATTTTCCATATTTTAATATAAGTGCGACTTCACAAAGTTTAGAGAGTTTTTCTATGAACTAAATTCATTACGAATTCAGTCAATATGGAATTGATCGAATTTGCTTCCAAATCCGCATCTCGAGAATTGAGTAGAAAAAAAAACCGTTTTTACAAACGAAAGTACTTTTAAAAACAAATTTCTTTGCAAAAGAGGGAGTTTCGTATCGACGGAAACCGTATACTCATCAGTACGACTTGATTCCTGTCTGCTATATACGGCAAAGTGAACAGCCATGCTAACCTCATATATGCACTTAAAATAATTTTTAAGTGTGAATTATCTATTTGAGGCGAAATACTAAGTATTTACTTGAATGCCTAGTTTTTCACGTAAAATAAATTTATTTAAAAGTTGAAGCTGTTATTTTTAATATTATTTCAACCAAATTTACAGGGCTGTTCACTTATAAATGTCATTTGGAATTTGCCGACTTTTAGCCAATTTTAGAAAAATTAATTGGCAACACTGATTATACTATATATTCCAACTTAGTCAGTATCCTTTAAATTCGTCTGACAATGGGTTACACGGGCGCAAAACGTATTGGGATTGCATTTTTGTGCTCATGAAAAACCTTTCTATTGTTTAAGATGTGCATTATATGCTTGTAATAAATGTTCCAATTTTGAAAAAAAAACCTGTTTTCAACATACTTACCGTGGAAATTTCTTGCCACACGATTGCTTTTGAAATTACCTTTGCTTTAATTTAATACTTATGCATATATTTTTTTTGGTTATATTTCACACCCAAAACTTAATGTATATGTGAACTCTTGGTCTAATTCAAGAAACGAATTTTGCATCGACGAAATAGCTTGAGCATTCTGCCAGTTTTCTTCTGAATAATAAGTCTGTTCGATGAAAACTCCGGGTAAGCCTAGGACACCCTAGTGCTACACTAACATGTTTTTTGAAAAACCTGCGCTTACACGGGATTACACCAGCTCGTTTCTGTTTTGTTTCTGCCCCGAACTTAAACTAAAAATTTCTTGAGTAAATGTTCCACATTTGTCATTTGTGATCTGTCACTTGAAATGTTTGTGTGATTGCGGTCGATTGCAGTATATAAAAATATTTTTACGCTAAAATTAGAATGAAAAAAGTAGAAAAATAACTAGAAAAATTACCGAGTATAATATTTATCGACTCGAAACTATAATACATTGTTATATTGTTAATGTATACAAGTAAAACGATTTCAAATAAAACAAAAGCTATATATGCCCGTTTGTTACATTAGATGTCTTCTTTTTTCGTCCGATGAACAGAGCACGACAAAAGATACACAAAAGAACACCTCATACAATTTCATAGAAGATTTAAATGAAGCGAACAGTACAAGCAGTTCGCTTCATTTGACAGAACAATTTGTTCTATTCAGTATATGGGAGCTCTAGAACAAGGAACACAAAAGAATATAGCTATTATATCCTAATAATAATGTAACTATTAAATCTATAGAGGGTTCAACACATATTGAAGATGATCATGCATTCAATAATGGAAAAAAATATCGTGAAAGTAAATTAAAAATAAAAGTGGAGAATGTATGAAAAGTGGTGTATTAGATGTATCCACATTTTTATCTAGCAGAGAGCATTGTGGGAGTTAGACCGGATCGAGTAAAACATGAAGTGCCAGTGCCATTTACTGGAAACATTCTCAGTCATTCCAATGCCAGTCAATGCTAGAAATTTATTAATGGAAAATATTTCTGTAATAAAGTAAGTATTTTAAGTGAAAAGAAAATAATCTAAATATTTGCACTAATAAAATTCATTTTTCTCTTCTTTTTAGTTTATACAAAACAAATTCAAAGCTTATAATGATGCCACTGTTTTGGTTTAGATAAAAAACTGAGTTAGACGATGCATATTCATCTCAAGTCAGAGTACCTAAGCATATGAAATTAAAAAATAAATAAATAATGAAGTAATATTGAATACATTTTTTTTTATAGATCTACAAGTTATCGGGCTTGATATAGATTATGGTTTAGGTGGAATTGCGCTATCGTGTTGATCAGAAATTCTCTAATATCTTAACTGAGATGTCAGAAAAGGGTTTAAGACTAATGCCACACGAGCGCCGTATGCCGCGCTCCCATTTAACCGCGCGTCAGGATAGTATATACTCGTACATATGTAAAATGGAGATGTACACACGAGCTCCTTGCGACCAAAACGCCGCGCTGCGAACCAATTTGGTCTATGACGCGTCATTTGAGATTAGAAGCGTAGTGCTTTTGATGTGGTGGAAAAATTTTAAATTATGAATAGGTAAATTGATGTTGACAGGAGAGATACGCCCTGTGGGATACTGGGAATGAAATATACAAAGATCATAATAAGACATACTTTTTGTTCAAGAAAGAATTTTTTGGGATTCTCCGGTATATAGCAAAAGCTAAAAAATGTTCTAATTTGTTATTTCATCACACAACCCATTAATTTTTGGTGACAAGTTTCAAGTCTTGGTTTGACTCATCAACAGGTCACAATTAGCGAAATTGGGTGATTTGAAAAACAAATGAAAAAAATGAAAAAAGAAGAAAGAAATGAAAAGTTTGAGAAAAATAGAAAAAAAACAATTTTTTTATTTATTAAAAAAATTTAAAACAATTTTAAAGAACCAGATTCATTCGAAGCGAATCGAACCTGTATACGCCACGCAGTGGGCTGAAAAATAAAGAAGAAAAGGAAGAAGTAGAAGCGTTTCGTGTCAGCAGAAAACCTTACACTCATCGGTGCAGCTTGGTTTTTGTGCCTGCTGCAGACGCTTGACAATTTCGCTATTTGTGACCTGTTTATGAGTCAAACCAAGACTTGAAACTTGTCACCAAAAATTAATGGGTTGTGTGATGAAATAACAAATTAGAACATTTTTTAGCTTTTGCTATATAGCGGAGAATCCCAAAAATTCTTTCTTGAACAAAATTAAGTTTAACCCGGTAAAAAGTCCAAACGTAATCTTTTTATTAATAAGACATACGATAATAGTTGATAATAGTAGTTGTCACAATTCTTTCAATTTAGGATACTTCAAAGAGAAATATCTGGTGAATTGTCTTTCGCTGTTTATTGGATGCAAAAAGCACTTTCCCATTTTTGATATTTTAAAAGTTTTCCAACAGAATATAAAAATAAGACATTATTTGGAACATTCATTTTGATCAAAAGCTAAAATCAAATTAAATAGCTAATAGAAAAGAGCAACATAATTTTCCATTATGCGAATAAATTTACGGTCCAAAGGGATAGAGAAAATCATTTCTGTAGATTTTGATGATCCAGAAATTATTAATTTTTTATCAAGCGTCAAAACTTCTGATGATCAGAGTGAAAATAGTGCAGTAAAACTGTTTAATGCAGAAATGATGGAGCTATATCTGGTCACATATGAAACAATTGTCCATTTTTATAATTGAGTTACAGAAAAGGCGATAGAGTGTCTAGCACCGATGTAAAAAATCTAATAAGAGAATATGTAATTAAAAATAAATTGAGAAACAAATTTTTTTTACATTTTAATATTTATTTTCTTTAGCATAATATCACATTTTTAACTTTTTCACCTATTTTATAAATAAGTTTTCTTCTTTTTCTTCTTCTCTCTTTTGTTTAAGACGTTAACCTGTAGGCCTCACTTGTGCGAAGGCTGGAGTCTCAGGTCTCTTGGCTTGACCCAATAAGGTATAACGTCAAAAAGTATTATTAATTAATTATTTATTTATTTTTAACAAACTTGTTCACTTTTCTTTGCACTTGTTAAAACAGGCTCCATATGGCAGCCATTTTGGTGTTTGTTATTTAGAAATTAGTATAATCAAAGAGTTGTTACAAATTTTCACAAATCACTAGAAACTCGAAGTTAAATCATGCTCAGGAGAACTGTCAGAAAAATTTCATTATACACCACTGACATATATATAAATGAACTGCTTGATCTCCTGTTTCATGTGGCACCAATTTTGATTTCAGAAAGTATGCTCTCACTGTCAATGCTACCAACTGTCGTAAACTGACGTTATATTTAAATTAATTGGGAATTTACCTTAGAATATAGAGACAACAGGAAGTGTTGATACCTGTAAAATTCGTTTGCATGAGCGTGGATTTTTTCATGGTCCCGTGAAGTAGGTCAGCATTATATTGAAGAAAGAGACAAATGTACTTACACAGTTGGCAAACGAAATTTTATAATTTGCAATAATGTGAATTTAATTTAAAACTTATGAAAAGTGAAAGATATTTTATTTAACAGTAGTGCTAAAGAAAGTAAAGAGTGTAAGTAATTATCTGTTGATATTATAGTGATAAATTTCTAAGTGATGTTCATGTATTTTCAGAATGAAGTGTTCGATAAAAAATTGTCACAACAACACCAAGGTACGACGTGGGAAATCACTTTTTAGGCAAGTCTAGTTATAAAATATTATTTTGTGTACTTTACACACATTTTTATATTAAATTAAATTCAAAATACATAACCAAAACGTTGAAATATCGAAAAATTCCTTCATCCACCGAGATTTGTTTACGTTTATGACAGCTGAGAAACTCTCAGGGTATATAGGTGTAGTGACAGCAACTAAGAACATTTTCGATGGGAGCAAGCGTAATATTTTCAACCATATATCTTGTTGCTCCGCTCTCTATATTGATTCTACTAGACGGCTGCACTGAGCATTCACTACAGCGGCAACAGATACTAACACAACCAGAATTTGACTACGCCAAATTTGGCTTATCACACTTCCTGTACTCTCTATATTCTAAGGAATTTACGTATATGCATGTCAGTGGGATTTACCAAGTTTACCACAAAGGTATTTGGGACTATTTGTATCGTTAAATTTTAGTTATGAGTCGAAAGAAGTGTTTTTTACAAGGATTTTTACAAACAATTTCTCGTTCATAATCGTTACAGTTCAGTGGGAAAGTATGCTCTCACGGAAAGAGACAGGAATATGAAAGTGGTGACATTTGCTTTCATGCATTTTTTATTCAATAAGCAGTCCATTTATATACATGTCAGTGTTATACACTAGGAATTTTTTCCTGAACTGTAAAAATCTTGTACGATGTGTACACGAAACTCCGGATAGGTAAATAGCCGCCATATCGTAAGGTTAAAAATTTACGCAAGCTTTCATTGAACAGAACTAGTACCTATCTCACATGTTTCCAGACTGTATCGATACAATTCCCATACATTGTTCTAGGATAATTTATTGAAATATGTAAACTTTTGATTCAAACCTACTCGCCAGAAGCGTATCTAGGGGAGGAGCAGGGGGAGCGACCGCTCTCCCTGGGTCATTGCATCAAAATGTGGCGCCTTCCTAACAACGAAATTCAGATAATTCGAATTTAAGCATAAATATACTGAATCTCTGATTTTCGTGTGAAGCAGTTTATTTCTAATATACGTAAGTGTAATTCTAAAAACAACGCATATTTATTTTGTCATAATTTAAACAGTATTTGCCACAGAGCAGCTTTGCGATGCTGCAGAATTTTCGCATGTGTATGTAATACCTACTATAAAAGAACAAAAAAGATAAACTAGCAAATAGTGCAACTAAATTTTAACCGTTTTTAGTTTACCTCTCCTAAATATTGAATCCACTTCATGGAAAAGAAGTCCACATCGAAAGATTGCTTTATTGAAAATATTTTTTTTTCTGCGAATTTTCTTGAAAGTTTTTTCCACAAATTTTATGCGCTTGGTGGCCAACAGCACCCCGAAAAAAGTTGGATTGATTCGATTCTCTGGACCACTACACATGTTTATGAGCACAGATAATTTTTTCTTAGGAACTTTTATGAAAATTTTTCCTCTTAATTTGTATATGCGCTAGTACATGATTGACATTTCCGAAATTGGGCATAAAATTGATTTTGCTGATGGAAGAAATTTGTGTTGATAATTAAGTTTGGTGAAAATTAAAAATTGTTTTGCGAGAAACATATGTTCAATATAACTACGTGTGTGTATAAAGAATATAAAGTGTATAAAATTCAATACTTAATTAAAAAACTATTGTGAAAAGTAAAAGGTAAGAAAGTTTGCATTTTAATTTTAATTTTTTTGCGTGTAAATTTACGCATAACTACATAATTTCAATTGCGCCTCTATAGCGAATTTTGACCATAAATTGGAAAATGGCGTCATGTGTAAAATTTTACAATATTTCAAATTTAAAAACTAATTACGGAGGTTCTTAAACTAAAGCAACAATGTTATTAAATTTAAAACTAACTTAGTTGAACAACAAGGGTATAACATTCATAAAGAATTCGCTCCTTGCATAACATTTTGTACGAGCGAATTTTTAAACTCGCTGGAAAAAGTTATGTAAATTTGTAAAAGTTAAGTAAATAAGTACTGTAAATTTGTCGATATGATTTTATCTCGGGATGCGAGTTCTTTATTGTTACACATTTTTTTTTTGCTACTAGCCAATATTAGCCAACAAATACATATGTGTAGATATCTAATCTGATGTATTTATAAATTGTGCAGTTTTTTCTGATAAGGCATGGAGAAAAACAACAAGAAGAAGCACAAATTATCTGGTTATGAGAGAAAAAAGATGAAAGAAGTTGCAATTCGAGAAAAGGAGTCATCAAACTATGTAAAATTGGACACCTACTTTTCATTCGGCAAACTCGCAACACCTTCTGCACCAAAGGTGGAAGTATCTAAAGATTTGTCACCAAGCTGGAGTCTATTAGCTAAAAATGATCAATCGGACATTTCACCTAAACCAGTGGTGCCTCATACCGAACATTTATTGAACACTTATAGTCCAGCAGCTGAACGCTCTGTCTCGACCGTTGTAGTTGCACGAGATGTGGAATTCTCTGAAGACTCGCTAGAGCTAGGTACCACTCAGGGACAACTTTACAGCATCCTGGATTCATCGGCTTCACAGGTGGTGGAAGTCAGGCCCTGTGAAGAACTGGTTACTTCAGCAATTAATCACCCAGAAGACGAAGCTTTTACAATAAAAGTCCATCCAATAATTGACACAAATAGCGAATATCCAACAGATCCAAACTTGTATTATAACATACTCATAACACCTGATATAATTCGTGTTCTACTTGAATTAGGTCCTTGTCAGCCGGGTCTTAAAGACAGTTTTAATAATTTTCCAAAAGATGAAGCTGGAAGTCATTTCAGTACTACTTGGTATAAGCAAAAACAAGTGCAAGGAGGCCGTGAAATCGATAGCATTGGCTGGATTACTCACCAACTGCGAACACAATGCTGTGCTTTGTTTGTTGGCTTTTTTCAAATCGATCAGATGCTTGGAGTAATCCAAAGACAGGTTGCAAGAATTTTTCTAAACGTACGCACAAAATTGAAAAACACGAAAAAAGTGGTACTCATAAGAAAGCAGAGAAAGAACTGTTTCTTACCAAATTTCGTTTGTTTTATGATAGGACCGTCGTGGCTGGTCTTCTAACTGCTGAACGAAGAGAAATAGAAAAGAATAGAATGCTGTTAACAAGAATTATAGACGCAGTTCTCTTTTTAATGTCGATTTCGATGGGACTTTGGTGCAACACCAGTATTGCACCTTTTACAGCAGTGCAACACTCAAAATGTTCGATGGGACAATTTTTATAGCAGAAGTGCAACACAAGCTTTGCACTCACTTCCCCTACTTTGCACCGGATATTTTCTTGGTGTTACAAATACATATTGAGGTCGAATTGTCATCTGTTCTGTCAAAGTGTACTGTCGCGATTATTTGTGAAATTTTGGAGTTAAATGAATTAAATTTTTTTATTTGGTTAATTGGCTTTAAGTTAAGAAAAAAATTGTTTCTATATATCAATAAACAACATTTATTACGTTTGACAGTTCCGTGTATATAATACGTGTGTCAACAAACACAAGGAATATGACAGAAATATGTTCGATGGACTTCAGTTCTCGCAGTTCTCCGCTGCCAGAAAAAGTGCAAAACTGAAATGGTCCCATCGAAATCGACATAAGTAAACAGGGATTAGCGTTCCGCGGTCATCGCGAATATGGAGGTTTGGGTTCTTCAAGTATAAATGAAGGAAATTTTTTGGAACTCATTAAGCTATTATCTAAAAATGATACTTTACTGGAGCAACATTTATTACTGACTGATAGAAATGCAACATATCTCAGTCCAGTCATACAAAATGATCTTATACCGTCCTTATCAGCACACCTACGATCAAAGATAGTAACAGAAATTAAAGCGGCTAAGTATTTTGCAGTCATTGTTGACTCTACTATTGATAACAGCAGAACTGATCAATTTTCGTTATCCTTGCGGTATGTAACAGCAAATGGTGATGTAGTAGAGCGATTTATACAGTTCAGTGAATTACCTGGAGCAAGTGCTGAAGACTTTTAAATCCTTCTACTTTCAGCAATTAAAATTTTGGGGCTATCAATAACTATGTGTTACGGTCAGTCTTACGATGGAGCAAGCACCATGTCAGGTGAAATATCAGGTCTTCAAACAAGTATTAGGGAAGTTGCTCAAAATGCTCACTTTACGCATTGCTGTGCACATAATTTAAATTTAATTCTAATTGATGTTTTAAGCACCAATATCCAAGGTATTTTTAAATTTTTTTCTGGTAGCTTACCTCGACTGTCAATACTAAAAGAAGAACAACGCAATCATATCAAATCATTCGCACTAACTTTAAAGAGACTTAGTAATACCAGGTGGGCGTCAAGAAAGACAGCAGTGGAGGCAGTTTTACAGAATTTACCAGCAATAGTGGATGCTCTGAAGAGAATTTTGGATGGTGAGATAAAAAATTGTACTTCCACACAGATAGCTGAGGCCAAGGGTATTCTAGCAACACTCGGTACTTACGAATTCTTGATTATTCTGCTATTCTGGAATAAAGTGCTAAAGAGAGCTTTCAACTTATCCACATATATGCAAAAAAGTAGCTTAGATCTTATAACGGCTTCTAATTTGATTCAAATTTTTGAAAATGATATGAAAACCGTCCGAAATCAATTCGAGTCTGAATTTAAACAGATTGAGAACGAAGCAACAGATCTGGCTGATATATGCAATATTACTAACGAATATAGGCAGCACAGAACGAGCAAAAGAAAAAGATTTCATGAGGAAAATGCAGAAGGTGAAGTAATATTTGATCCTCGCAAGAAACTTATAGTTGAATTTTACTTGGTGTCTCTGGATTCTATTATAAATTGCACCGATAAAAGATTCGAGCATTTTAAAAATGTGGCTGCTAAATTTAGTTGCTTAGATCCAAGGAATTTCAAAAACGCAGATAATGCAAGGAAATTAGAATTTTTGACAGACATGTACCCAGACGTCATCGACAGCAAAGCCGAACTTGTTCAAGAGTTTGATTCTTTTAAAGATATGTACAGAGGGATAATAGACACAGGTATTAAAATTAATTCAAATATCGAGGAACTCTCCATAAATAATATATTAAAATTCATGATTGTTAATGACATGTGCTCTATTTACCCCAATCTCTCGATTTTATATAAAATTTTTTTGACTTTACCAATAAGTACTGCAGGTGCGGAGCGATCATTTAGCAGACTGAAAATCATTAAGTCCTACCTGCGATCTACAATGGGTGAAGACAGATTGTCTTGGTTAGCCTTACTCTCTATTGAAAGACAGTTGGCTACTGAAGTGGATTATAATAAGGTTATTGATAATTTTGCAAGAATGAAACCTAGAAGAAGGAGGCTGTTGTAGTTGCCTCATTTATTTATAATTCATATGTACATACATAATTATATTACTTTTTTTTTAAATAAAAGATTTTTGTTATGTTATGAATATAGTTATGTTTGAACTACTTGAAGCTGGAGGTCTATTTCATGTTTTTTTTTTTTCAAAATACGAAAAAAAAATAAAATTTATTTTTATGCACTGGCGCCTTTTTTTTTAATATGCTCGCTCCCCCAAATGTTTAAACCTAGATACGCCTCTGCTATCCGCACCGTTTTAAGCACCTTACGCTTATCAAGGCATACATACATATATATGTACATAACTCCGGTGGTGTATAATTATTATGAACTTATACGAATCACCCTGCATAAATTCAATTCATTTCTAAATAAAAATTTCTTCTATTCAAAAATTTCAAAGCAAGCCAACCTGCACCTGTTGCAGCAATGTACCTACATAATATGTAACACATGCCTATAAAATGCGGAAGTATGTTAAAAGCATTTCCAAGATTAGTTATGTAGGTAGGTATCTACATATATCACCAAAATTGGCAAAAATCTCCACAATTCGACTGAATTCCATTTTGGATGTATATCGATCGAAGATACTAAGTTAGTAGACAAAAATATAGTTGAAGTCGCTCATTCATGTCACTCACCTGAACACCATCAACATGTCGTAATCGAAAAACAAACTTCATTCCTCGAATAGCCATGACTTTGTTTGAGGTCTCTGCATAAATCAGTTTTCGTCATGAATACGGCACACACCTGCAAAATATACGTAAATGCAACAAAAAAAAAAAAATAACCAATGAGATGAAAAAAGGTAGATTGAAGCACACCACCATGCGGATGCTGTGTTTGTTACCTGATCAGATCTGGAAGCTAAATATGTACCTACATAATGTAAGCAATGCGATTCTCTTCTATACTCAAACCCTATTAGAAAAGGCGAGATGGGAGTAAAGGAAGGTGCTCCTCGCTAGCGGCCGGCACGGCAAACTGCCTCAGCTGTTTTATACATAGTCTCTCCTAAATTAGATGTTACCTTACCACAGAAAGCTGAGTAAGCTAAGCTATGCGCGTTTTGTTTGTGCGCCGAGCATGTCGGAAAAAGAAAGTTTTCGCTCGATAAATATGATGACGACGACGCAATTTATGGGTAATTAGCAGAGAAGAAATTATTGCCCGTGCGGTTGATTTTTTCTTTTCGTGTCACTAGACAACTTAACCACTACATTTGTTGATGGCTAGTATATGTACGCGCATGCGTTTATGAAACAAGTTGCGCGATGGACTAATTATTGGGGTTAATCAACCTGCTTGAATTATCAATAGAGGAACTGCGATCTATGTAGATCTTGATTAAAACAGCCTGACCTGGTCTGATGGCTAGAAAACAGAAAAATTTGCGTCCAGGAATATTTCGAATTCCAAAAAATATATATTTATCATGTGCATCCAAATATTATGTATTGTGTTTGCTCTGCGTAAACATTTTTGCGCTCATCATCTCAGATTACTGTAATTAGTGACTCCTTGTTGTTTTTCTTTTCTCCTCATTTGGGACAAGTACTACATAGTATGTTTTTCTTTTAAACATTTCGGTAAAAGTAAAAGTTCATTTTAATACCGTTATTGGACCGCAACTTTTTTCTTAAAGATCTTCAAGATGTGAAGAGCTATTTTTTGTTTGATTTTTACTGATTATTCTAATGATAGTAATTTGAGCTCATTAAAATTGCAAGCCGTTTATTAGGGGGGACTCAAGTACCTACCTACCTGCCTTCAAGTGTTTTTCTTTTTTTCATTTTCTTTTATCGATGAAATAATGTATATGTAGAACGTAGGTAGATTACCTATAAGATTTTGGATACCACAAGGTTTATTTTAGGTTGATTTGTGGTTAAGATTCATTCATGTTTAGCGGCAAAATTATAACATACAGAGTGGTGGTCATTTTGTAAGTCGTATGGTAACAATAAGACATTGAAAGTTTGTGGTTTTACTTATTGTATCTCAATTTATGCAGTGTCTTGTCTGTCAGTCAAACCAAAGATTATTGCAATTATATACTAAAAATAAGAAAAAGTTATTATAATTGGTTTAAGATCAATAATATTATACCCTAGATGGAAATTAAAGTTAAATTAAATGAAAAACCAAAGTTTTTTATGGCAACACCAAAACGGGGTTGCCTGATTCAGTTCATTTTTGAAATTGTATTTACAAATTTTATAAAAACGCCGTTTACAAAATTTCAGCACTCTACGTCGATGCGTTCTGCAGCCAGTGTTCAAATATATGTATAGAGAAAACCCAAAGTTTTGTATGGCAACACAAAGAAGGGGTTGCCCAACTTAGACCATTTTTGAAATTGTATTTACTATTGCTATGAAAATACCTTGTGCAAAATTTCAACTCTCTACATCGATCCAATAAAAATCATGCCCTATTGTCATTTCCACCCGCGTCCAAAAAAACACGATATGTTTAGCACCACTGACATGTATGTAAATAGACTGACTGATCTCCTGTTTCATGTGGCACCAGTTTTGATTTCAAAAAGTATGCTCTGACTGGCGCTGTATTTGAATTATTTGGGAATTTATTTATATATGCATGTCAGTGGGATTTACAGAATTTACCACAAAAGTATTTGAGGCTATTTGTATTGTTAAATTTTAATTATTTATAAGGCGAAGGAAGTGTTTTTTACAAGGCTGTTTTGCTTGGAAATACCGCTGAATCATTACAGTTCAGTGGGAAAGTATGCTCTCACGGAAAGACACAGGAACATGAAAGCGGTGCTATTTGCTTTCATGCATTTTTGGTTCAACGAGCAGTCCATTTATATACATGTCAGTGTTTAGCACACGTATCTACAAATTTTATAAAGCATATTTGTTATTCTTTGTTATCATTTTTTTCCCATTTTTTTTTCTTTTTTCTTTTAGTACTTAAGTTAACTTTCTCATTAATAAATAGACTTATTTGTCCCTGAATTCTATGGATTTCTTCTTATGACTTCAGTTACTATGTATTATATCGTTTTAAGTTTGTTTCATTCCTATTATGCTTCTTGAAATTTTGTTTTGTACTACTTACATATTAGCTTTAATTCCACCTATGTATTTATAGCTATTCTTATTAAGTCTACTATATATTAATAGTTCTAGTTTGTTTCAGTCATATTATGCTTTTTGAAATTTTTCTTTGTATTTACTTGGATATTATGTAGCTTTAACTTTTCCTAAGCATTTGCAGATCTTCCTTTTTCTTTCTTTTTTCTTTTTTATTTACTTTTTTACTTTAGTTGCTTAGCGGTAGTAAATAAGTGGATGTATATCTGTTTGCTATCGCATTAATTTTTCAAATAAATAAATAAATAAATAGTCTATTCTTTTTGCTAGATAATATAAGGGAATAAATAGGTCAACAATGCCGTTGTGTAGGCTTGTGTCACGCGAAAAGACATAATAAAGGGTCCGCCATCTAACGTTTTTTTTTTTCAACTAGTGCTTATTTCGTGAATGGTAACACTTAGCTCATGTCTGATTTGACAGATAATTAGTTTTATTCTTCCGCTGAACGAATATGGTTGTGTATACGCTTGAACAACGCTGGGAAATATTGCGACATTACTTTGAAAATCATGGTAATGTTGCAGAATGTGTGCGAAAATTGCGTACGGATTTTGGAAGAAGAGAAGCACCATCAGCTCCGTATGTTCGTTATCTTGTGAAAAAAGTGAAAGAAACTGGCATCCTCATCGATAAACCAAAGCGTGAAAAGCCAAAAACAGTGCGTACACCCGAGAATATTGATTGTGTGGCAGAAAGTGTGCGTGAAGCGCCATCAACATCAATTCACCGTCGTTCTCAACAATTGAACATTTCGGAGACATCATTGAGACGAATTTTGCATAAAGATCTTGGTATGACGCCATACAAAGTCCAATTGGTTCAGGAGTTGAAGCCAACTGACCATCCAATGCGTTTTCGCTTCGCTGAGTGGGCCTGCGATCGACTTACAGAAGATGCCGATTTTGCCAAAAAAATCATCTTTTCGGATGAAGCTCATTTTGATCTTGGCGGGTATGTAAACAAGCAAAATTGTCGCATTTGGGGCACAGAAAACCCGCACGCATACATTGAAAAGCCGATACACCCAAAACGAGTCACTGTTCGGTCCGGATTTTGGTCCAGAGGCATAATATGGCCATTTTTCTTCGAAAATGAGCAAGGAGTGGCCGTTACAGTTAATGGCAATCGTTATCGGGCCATGTTGAACGAATTTTTGTTCAGGAAAATTGAAGAGGAGGATATTGGCAACATTTGGTTTCAACAGGACGGCGCTACGTGCCACACAGCCGAAGCCACACTCGATGTTTTGCGCCCTGTTTTTGAAGATCGCATTATCAGCCGCAGAGCTGATGTCGTTTGGCCACCTCGGAGCTGCGATTTGACACCGTTGGACTATTATTTGTGGGGTGCCCTCAAAGATAAGTGCTACGCCGACAAGCCAGAGACAATTGACGCTTTAAAGGACAATATTCGTGAAGCCATTGGTGAAATACAGCTGCACACAATCGATAATGTGCTTAAAAATTGGACCGATCGTGTAGGCTACTGCATGGCCAGCCGAGGCAGCCATTTGAATGAAATTATTTTCCATTATTAACCGGAAGGATTGTACTTTCAAATAAAAAAAGAAATTTGAGAAAATATTCAGTAGTTTTTTTTATAGCATTTTCAAAAAAACAAAAGTTATTTGGCGGACCCTTTATAAAAAAACAAAAAAAAAAAAAGTAAAACTCTTGAAGATATTTTTAACGCATATGTAACGACAATTTTCCCCCATTTTGAGTTAAGAGTGGAATTGGCTTAGTTTTGAAGTCCTCTTTTCTTATGTCTGACCGATGTATCTATAAACAAAATGACATGAAGGAGATTTCTCGTCTAACAGACTGAAATTTATTGAAAATAATTTCAATAAATTTACAAAATGCATTTTAAGTACAAAAAAAGAAGTTCAATGTTGGAGGTCACACCAATTGACCATATAAATACTTTTTAAAAGTATGTGTGAACAAAATAGACATATACTGTTTTGTGTAACTACATGAGGAGCCTGTATTGTAAATATAACAAGTAAAAACGCTGGAATTAGTCTAAGACGAAGATGAATGCCCGTATGTAATTTCGAACAGTAAAAACGATTATTACCAATTTCATAGGATTTCACATTCTGAAGAACTTTTCAGTACATTAAAACCGTATAGGACTGATCGTTTTCAGAGTTTACATGAAAATCCTAAATTTATATATATCAACACCAAGAAGGGGTTGCCCGATGTAGTCCACTTTTGAAATTGTATTTCCAATTACTATGAAAACACCATGTGTCACATTTCAGCTCTCTATATCGACGCATTCTCGAGCAGTGTCCTAATATATAGAGAAAAACGAAATTTTTGTATGGCAACTCCACGAAGGAGTTGTCCGATTTGTCTCATTTTCGAACTTAATTTTATCTTTTTTTAAAAAAAATCCGTGTACAAAATTTCAGGTCTCTAAGCGTACGCACTCTCGGGTAATCGTGCGCACAGACAGACGGGCATGCAAAAATCAAAATAACTTTTAATATTAGACTTATGTTGCTCTACCATCATTATTTCTGTGCGTTACAAACAGAATGACAAGCCTAGTATATCCTATAGATTTCATCTAGAGTATAATAAGGAGGTAAGTAAGACCTGAAACATCCTTCTGATACCATTTTTGCATTTTTGTAGATAAACCCTTTTGATATTTAGCCATTGTTATTTATCCCACGATTACACGAGTCAGTTGTACTAACGATCAGTACTAACTGTCAATTTTACTGATTACAAATGCTCCAGGAAAACTGACTAGGTAGTTCATTATAAAAATTTCGTCAAGCAGTGCAGACATTCCTCTTCTGTATGCATTTCCAATGATTTCTACCTTATCTCTGAAATATAAAGATTACAATATATATTGAAATCTTTTCAGTCAAAAGAGAGAAGATTAGAAATATAAAAACAAATTTCCACTAGCATCCACCTTTTATTTTTAAGTTTCGGCCATTTTAATTTTACGTTTAACAATTTATTGACTATAGTCAGTACTGACTAGCCAGAAATTTGGTTAGTACATACTAGTCAGTAAAAGACTAGTCAGTAGTAGCTTGCACAAGTCTGTGTCAGTATAAGTTCTACTGACTCATGTAATCCGCGGGTTGGTGAGGTAAATGATAACGGAAATTATTAGTGTGAGATGACACACACAAACGCCTACCTACTTTAACCAATCAGGAATACATCAGGATAATAACAATAATTTTCATATTTGTTGACGTTAATGATAGCTTTCCCAGTATAAAAATTGCCGTTTTAAGCCCGGTACCCTAGAGCCAAGGAATTTGGTCAAGGAATTTTTCCACTTATTGCTTGAAAAAAATTTGACATTAGGTCAAGGAATTTTTGACAATTTGGATTTGTAAATTGTGTGATATCTCAAATAATAAAGGAAATAAAAAAATTAATAAATCCCAATTATAAGTAATTTGACTATTGCGGATTAAATTATATCGGAAGTGTTATTATTTTTGTTATTTTTGCAAAACAATTTACATGAAAACTGTGAATTCAATTATAAGTGCATCAAGTCTGGTGCTTATTAATAAAATAAAGGAACAAAAGAATAGAAAGAATTGTCCTTCTTTTATTCAAATTTGTAAGTCTCGGCAAACGCAATGTTTTAAATCAACTAAAAAATTAAGAAACTCGTTAAGAGGAGTCAGTACTCAGGAAAAGTTTCAATTTAGATACCAGCGAACCTGTAGGTAATAAAATTTACTATACGTAGGTCTGTGTCCTGAAAGTGAGAAAATTCATATAAAATTAGCCTAGACCTAGACCACAGAGCACATTAGAGACATCTACCGCAAAAGACAGAAACCCAACATCCGACAAAACCATACAATTTAAGACGAAAAATGAAAATTTGCAGTTCACATAAATTAAAAATTTTTAACGAGAATTAACTGTCCTAAATTTTTTTTTTTTCCAAATAATTGATAAATATACTATTTTGCTTTGTATTTCAACAACTCTCCACAGAATATTGCAATTTCTAGTCGGTGAAATATCGAGAGAGAGAACAAGTACTATTAGAGTCAAATAATTAAAATAAGCGCAACTAAACATGAGAAAACTCGACGTTATTTGCTAGATCTAGGCTTAATCTTTCTAAAATAGTCACAATCTAAAGAAATGAGAATACCTACTAAGAGGAATTTGATATAAAAAACTTCAAATTTTACAATATTTTATAAGTTTCCGAGCTAATATCTCCATTTTTTTTATTTTTCTCGACGTTATATACTAGACCTCTTCGTTACCTTTAATTTAAGATATAAATCATTATTCTGCTACAAATAATTTGCCAGAAATTCGCATTGAAAAATGTATGAAACTTGCAAATATTGGTACTGACTCCTCTTAAACAATTTTTATTCCTTCATTTCTTAGTTTAAAATTGATTTACCTCTTTCAAAATCCTTCCTTACTTCAATTTTTCAAATTATTCCACATACGTCAAAATTCCTTACAGTCTCGGTACTTATTATTTCTAAAAGAATTATTGACATAAATGGATTTTTCGAAAAAGAACGACATCAATCGAGAAGTAGAGCTTTCTGCTTGAATTTTTTGTCTCTAGCATACTACTTCAAGAAATCGACAAAGAAAAAAATTCCTTGAGCATTCCATGACTTTTTTTACATAGTTTTTGTATAAAAATTCCTTGGCTCTAGCATACCGGACTTTAAATGTTACTAACATAAAGTCTTCTTCACCTCCATAGGGAGTTGTCTAAAATACATCTAAAATAATCGAGTAGCGTAGTCTATTTTTGAGCTATAAATGTCATACTGCCGAAAAACGGACTTTTTACACTTGGGTCATATACACCCCAGTTCCTATATTTTGATTATATATTTCTTCTTCTTATTTTGTTAAACATCCATTAGTACTCTTCTAACGAAAAGTGAATTTCCACAACTTACCAGTTCTTGAGAATGATGAATTAAAAATATGTCCATATGTGTGTTAAAAAAGTTATCGCTGCTGTACTGGAAGACTACCAAATTGGTCATTTTAACGAGATTTAAACATTTTTAGCGGGTACCTGGAGATACAAAATTCTATATTTCTCTGTAAGTATTACATGGATTTCCGTAATTTTTTTAAATATAGCCAGGATATACGGTGAGTCCATAATTTAATTTGAAAACTTCTAGGTATCTTCAAAAACAGAACAAAAACAGACAATAATACTCACAGTTGAGAGCTGTTCTTCTTACTTCTCACAAAATTGAAATTTTTGCCTAGTGAAATAGAGAGTTTGATAATTCTCAAAACAAATTTTCCGACATAACTCCCAGTGGAGAGTCAAAATAACTCTCTTCTCCTCAAACTCCACAACTCTCCGTGTTACAGAATTTAGTCCCTGGGACCGGATTCTGTAACACGAAGAGTTGGGGAGTTTGGGAGATGAAAATTATAGTTTCCCCGATTAAAATTCCTTAACTCTCTATTCGCGATTTTATAACATACTTGGGCAGTTAGGGAAAACGTGAGAAGTGTGAAAAAGTGCGAATCACCAGGGGCGATAAAGGGTATCAGTTTTTGTTCTAGAGGGTTGAAGTTTTTTTTATATTCGAGGTAAATGTGTTTATTACCACTATATGACGTCGGATAAAATGAAATTTTTTTTCGAGTTTTTCCAGCATAACAAAAGAATGCATGTGGTCTAAAAAAAATGGGAGCTCGGGGCAAATGTGATAGGGGAGGAATGGAGCAGGGAGGATTAACAGAAATTTAAAATAAAATAAAAAAAACTGCAGGCGTTTCAATAAGCCGCAGGGATAAGCTCAAGATCTAATTCTGTGTGGAAGGGCCGTAGAGCATTTTTCTGTCAGATTTAGCGTCTAGAGTACAAAAATATAGGTGAAAAAATACTGGGGCATGGTTTTTGGGAATGGGTTGTACTACCCCTCATAGGGAGTAGTCCAAAATACATCATATTTAGTATCAGATTAAAGAGGGAGGAAAGGGCAATCGAGTGGTGTAATTTGCTTTTGATTGTTTTAACATCATAACCACCGAAAAACAGATTTTTTACACTTGGGTCATATACACCCCAATTCCTATATTTTATATGTATTTCTTCCGCCATTTATTTAATATCTATTAGTACTCAGTTGTGAACATACATTTTTCACATCAGAAATGAATATCCACTACTTACCTGTTCTTCGCAATGATAAGATGAAAATATGTTAATTTTTGTACTTAAAAACGGCATTTTTTCCACCTGACTGATTTACCTCTTCTGCAGCTAATTCCTACTCGGACTCAGATGCTAATGACATATCTAATTAGGGGACAAAATTTTATAGTGCATCTTCTCTACTGTAAGACTTCCAAATTGACTATTTTTCGTGTGATTTAAAATTTTTAGTGAGTACCTTGAGACACCAAAATCCATATTTGTTTGTAAGTATTGCAAGGATTTCCATACTTTTTTTGTAAATATAGCCAGGATATGCCTTCACAAAATACAACAAAAACAGACAATACTGTCTTGTCGAGTGGAATAGAGACTTTGGTAATTCTCAAAAGAAATTTCCCGACAGAATTAACAGAGGAGAGTTATATGTCAAAAGAACTATCATCTCCCCAACTCCACAATTCTCCATGTTTCAGAATCTGGTCCCTGGGCATCGATCACAGAAGTCCACGTAGATGCCAGGACGCGTCGAAAATGTTCCGACGTTATTTTATCGATGCGCTTACTAGTGTCGAAAGTTCGCTGTCGATGTCTTTTGAAATACATATGAGCGACGTAAATGAAGAAAAATGGGAAAGTAGTATGTAAAAATTTATTATTTTTATTGATTAATAAATAAAAATCAATTTGGAACCTTAGTCAGTGTAATGGCGAAAAATGAAAATATGTCAAAAGGAAGGCTAGAAAATGCTACACAGAGAAAAACAAACAGACATAATTCATGGGCTCCCCTAACGAAAAAATTGAATATATCTTCTGTTAAACCTAATGAAGTATTTATTATTAACATATTGTTAGCTATCAATATATGTTTTGTTATACGTACTCTGCTGAGGTTGGACTGAATTTATTATTTTTCGATAGAAAGGGGGCTTGAATTTGACTTTTTCCAGATCTATAGAGGGTCTACAGGCAATTTTTCAATCTATCTATAATTTTCTCCTTTAAATTACTTCTAGTAACTTTAAAAATCATAAGATCTTCATCTGAGTCTTCTGAATCGTAATTTATTTATTTATTTATTTGGGAAGCTCAGAAGATATTACACAAACAGAAAATCAGTAAATCATAATAAAAAAATATGTAATAAGAAGAGAAATAAACGAAGTCTACAAAATAAGAACCTCCGGCATGCAATCTGCGGAAGTTTAAGGGCGACATACATCGGCACCTCCGCCACCCTTCTCATATCCCCTAATCCTTTCCCTATATAGGAACTTGGCTTCACCTACTTTTCTTCGAAAACTAAACGAAAAAACTTTTCTTCGAAACGTGAATTCTTCGAAAAACTATTCCTCGAAACGAAATTTCTTCGAAGCGTCATTTCTTCGAAAAACTTTTCTTCAAAACGACATTTCTTCGAAAATATTTCTTCGCGTCGTTTCGAAGAATAGTTTATTTTCAAAACCATACATACAACGGCGCCAAAAACAAAAAAACAAACGAAAATAAAAAGAAATGGGGCCAGAATTTCACTACGTCCTCGTCGTTAGTCTGTGATAGTGCTAAAGGTTAAAGTGAACAATTTGTTATCAATTAAACGAAATTTTCGAAGAAAAGTTTTTCGAAAAAAAGTATTTTCGAAGAAAAGTTTTTCGAAGAAAAGTTTTTCGAAAAAAAGTATTTTCGAAGAAAAGTTTGTCGATGAAATGTTTTCGAAGAAAAGTAAGGATACAAGGAATTTGTTACCTATATAAGCCTTTATTCCCGGTTATGTAGGTATTGAAGTCATGATATGATATTTAGTCTGTTATATCAAGATTTTTAATCTTTAAGGGAGAACTGAAATCCTGTATCATCTCTTTTTTATGTACCCGTTTCCAGTAGCCATATTTGCTCAATATTTGGACGGCCATTTGTAATAACTTTTTTTAGGGTTAAAGATTTAGGTACAAATTAGCTTAGAAACATGAAAATAATGGCATATTGATAAATTTATTAAAAAATAGATAAATACGCATTAGTTCCATTTATTTGGAGAGCCAAATGAACATAACTGTTTTTAACCATAGTTAATTAAAAATTCTATTTATCTATTTAGGAAAACCTACAACAACGTCATTACATTAAATTTCTACAATAGGGAATATACCACGTCGTATATAAACACATTGAGCATCATTGTGAGATTATGATATAAGTAAATTATAGGAATTATTATTCCTATATCAACACTAAGATTTTATTACAGGAGCATGATATGGGATTCTCCACTTCATCGCTATAAGAGTCTAGCAGAATTCTAGTGGCTTCTTATGACACCTTAAGTTCGCAAGATTTAGTCCCTAACAGAGCTCCGAGATTTATATAGGACAAAAATTGTTCGTTGAACTATACATCTATTTCAAAAAATTAGCATAAATCGTACTATGAGTAGCAACAGTACCTAACATACAGTACTATATATTGCATATTGTTTCCTCCTGCCCCGATGATTCTCACATAATCTTGAAGACAATTGTTTGCAGTCTTAACAATTTCGCGAGCCATTTCTAGCTATGGAAAAAAAAAGCTGCATGGGTTTCTCTCTCAACCGCAGCTCCGGCTCTTAAGCATCACAAGGTAAGCAGGCCTGAGATTCTAATCCAAACGCCAATGATCTGTACAAGATCCCTTACACCTTTCTCCTAACGTCCTCATGAGTGAATCCTACAAACACGATTATACCCAAAAACCAGTTCCAAGGAAACCTTAAGAAAAGCTTCAATCGCATAGTTATTGCAGTTCAGTGCCCGTCGGATGTGAAAGGATTAAGATTTAAGAAACCTTTCGGACGGGAATTTTTTAACGGACAATCAAAAAGAAAACATACAATTTCGTTGACACATATTTTATTCGAGATGACTTTTCTATTATTAAATACTAAATACATATCCACAGCGAATAAATATTTATGTACAGTTACATTTTACGAGTAAACAACATTATGAAAGCAAGTTGGCGTTCCTAATTAATTCTTCCGTTGCCTTTATATGCCAATAATCTTTTTCTCCGTTTTACCTTACCACAAACATTAAACATAATTATATTATAAGGTAAATGCCTATAATTTTCAAATGCACTATAAATTTCGTCTTGGAAATACATATTCGCTATACAAAATGACCGAATTAAATAGAACGTTAGAACACTCGGGTGTGATATTTTTGACAATATTATATTTTTTTTCTTTCATTAGTAGGTAAATAGCCCTAAATTGCTAGTCAGGTAGTAAAAAAAAGTCTCTGAAAATAGTATTAAGCTTGGTGCGGCCGCGTTTAATGCTCATGATACGGTGGCAGGTAAGGAGAAAAAAATAGTTAAACACAGATGAAAACATGAAAAAGCTACACGGTCCGCCATTGCCTTCCTAATTATTGCTATTGTGTATACGTGCGAACACCATTAACACACAAATGGTGTTGAATGTTGATGGCAATTTAGCGAAAAGTCGGTCACGAAATCGTAAGTGACCCACATAGAGCCTGAGCTGGAAAGGAACGCTGCCGCCACCATCCACATCGAAATACCGTTTACCGTGAGTGATCAAAGTTGTTGTTGACTAGGCCGCAATCACTGGAGCGAAGACGTTAAGTAAGATGGCGGGGAATTGAGCATATATTTTTTGAAATGAGTTTGTGCTTACAATTTTTGAGACCATATTAGCGAAACTTTTAGTAACTTATAGTAGGATGGAGAGTAACTTTATAAACAGGATGCGCAATGGCGGAGATTTAATTTAGGCTATTGTTTTTCTGTACCATAATTATGTAAGTTTCCTACGTTTATATTGAAAGCAAATGTTTGTTTTGCATAGATCTCGGCGCATTTAAAAGCTGCAAATACAATTGATTATGAATCGTGGATCTGGGGAAACAGCTTTTATTGTTTTACACTAGATGGCTGCACCTTGTATAATTAGTGTAAAGCGGCTTAGAGTGCATTTTCAGAAAATTTAGTAAAAATCTAAACAATAATAACATAATCATTTCAATTGTAAATTTAAAAAAAAAAACTATATTGAATATGAGTATTCCAATACAGGTACTGTGTAAATAAACAACACAGGGAATGCCTCAAGCCGTACGCGGAGGAAGGAGTATAACAACAAACTGCAATTCATGAGTTTTAAGTGGGTGTACAACACCATCGAGAGCTCTCAATGTCGGCCGCAGGGACAAGCATAGGGTTACAGGAAAATATTGTTAATCAGGATCGAGGTCCTTAGAGATGCTGACTATTATATGTAAAAACTATATATGAAGTACGATTCTGCTCGCACAATTGACCTCCAACCAAATCAACAAAAACGGAATATCTGCAGACCCAAACAAAATCTTACGGTGGGGTATAGGAACTTTTTATCATCAAATTAATTGTTTTTAATTTAGTTTGTATTGCTCAACAAAATATTCAAAATCTGGATGCCAGTTTACCGAAAGGAGTTTCTACACTGTAGAACTGTGTAGTGTAATCGTGCCTGCACCGCTGAATATAGTTCCATTTGTCAAAAGGGATTCGCTAATCTCACTAAAATATGCTTTGGTCTCTTTATATGACCACGCTTTCCTTATTTCCTCTTTGAAACTTACATAAATCAATTGCTTTTTTTTTTTTAATTAACGTTTAAGTATAGCATTATCTACGTTTATCTGCAATCTTTCCTAGAGCCCAAATAAAATCTTTCGACATTTGTGCGTGGAAGCTGCAACCAAGTTTTAAAAATGAATTTCGTTGCTCTTGTGAGCAGCAATGCAGTGAACTGGATATCGTGCGCACACAGCTAACATATAGTATACGGAATACGGATATAAGAATTTTGAAAATTTCCTGAAAGATGAAAACATTTTATTTGTCGTGCCTATCCTGACGACCATAGGGTAAGTGGCAGTTCCAAGAAGCTCCGATGTACCAAAATAATTTCCTAAACGGATATAAAATTTTAGCAATTTAGCGCAATTGTCTTTCATTTCGCCATAGCTTTTCATGGAAATGTAAAAGGTATTTTGTTACCTTAAAAAATGCCCTTTTTGCTTTTGTGCAACCCGTTGTTCGGACAAAACTTGGAAAACAATATAGAAAACGTCCAATATCCAATATCCAAAATAATCGAACAAAGACTGTACATCGGTCCAACGTTTTTTACTAAAAATATTTGTCAAAGATAGGACCACATAGGACAAACCGTTACTAGGGTGTGTTCAAAAATTATGCTGTTTTGAACTTTCCATACAAAAAAAAAACACATGTTTAACGACAAATACTTTAGTAATGATTTAATCTGGACTTTTCTGTAACTGTAAATAAAACTATGATTGACATAAATTAATTTCTTAAAATAACACTCTACTTAAACAAAAAACAAAGCGACTGTACACTTTAACAAACAAGGAAAAATCAATTAATGGATATTTCCCATCACCAGAATGAAAGAATTCTTACAAGTTCTTTATCGACAATTTCTATTCATTTTTAATTACAACTGTTTGCTTCCCAGCGCTCCATTTTCATTATGCTCATACGATAAGAAATGTATATGAAATTGACTTACTCGACTCTATGCGACTTACGACTAATAATAATTGTATATAGGTCATAAGCGCTTTATACTCATCGCGATTACTTGAAGCTTTATATTGACATCACAAGCTCTTAACAATAAATGATAAAAAGCTCTAGACTCGCAGTCTAGAAAATTGAGTCAGACCGTCAGATGTCCCAAGAAAAGCAAAATTTTTGATGTGAATTGTGTTTGTAAACATTTGTTTTTTGTTTTAACTAACCGTTACCATTCATAAACAGACGTCAAGTCAAGCCCGGCTTGCTCTCTAATCGAATTTATTCTGTTTGAATAGGGGAAAGGAATGGATGGAAGAGATCTTCTACAAAGGAGAATTTCTTTAAATCTTGACTTGACGACTTGATCGACCAAAAGAGACTTCAAAATTAGTGCGCGGTTTTCTGTCGATTCGATATAACGTGACTGGGAAACTCAAGTCGCTTATACATAGTTGAACTGTAAATAAAAGCGTTTATCTGTATACTGATAATGAATTAACAAAAAATTTATATACCTCTTATATTTCCATATATTTGTAAATTTTGTATGAACGTGTGTGCCTGTGTGTATAAAATTCAGTTTAAGCGCGATGGAACGCATTTTACGCGGTATTATGCGATACCGCAAAACTACACGTGAACAAATGGTTAAAGAGTTTCAACAAGTTCGAGATAATCCAGAGGTGAGATGAGAGATGAATCTAATAATGAACTTTGTTGTTTGTTCCAATTTAGGTAGATTCGTTTAAAAAAGTAGGTAAGTATATCAATTAGATTGGGGGGAACTTTAGAAACACTAAGGTGCTATCCAGCCAACCTTGTTTGCTTCAAATTCGCCATCAACCAACAGAGAAAGAGAAAGTTATATTAAGTTAGTGCAACTTCGGAGTTTTGCTATACATACCTACATGTGTATGTATAGTTTGTCAGCAAATTTATATTCACGTGTTTTTAAATATATGTAAAACAAATCGAAATCTCTTACAGTGACAGGCTTTAGTTTAATAAACATGAGAACATGATTCTAGACTGGATGCCAGTGTTGAGAGATTGAAGGAATTTGACCCTCAAAAAATTGAAAAAGGAAATAATCGCGTCTCCTTGAACAAAATCATGGTGGAAAATTATACATCCAAAGTACAAAAATATTACTTTAAATTTAACACACAAAATTGAATTTTTCTGCATAATTAAGACAACATTAATTGAGCATGGCATATTAATAAAATATAAAACGGCACGATCAAAACCATGAAATTCAAATATCAAACACTTCTAAAATAAAAGCTTTGAGAACTGAAATTGAGTATAAGCGAACAGCGCTTCCTTAGGCATAAAGCCCAATTCAGAATCGGCGCAGCATGCAGCAAGGTTTGATATCATGGGATCATATGGCGCAATTCACAATCGGCGCAGCATGTATCATGATGCAAGAGTTTAGAATATTTTAAAATTTAATGTATGCTGCAACAGTTCTGCCAACATACTGAGGTAAAAAATAAATTTCAAATCTATCTCATATTTTCTCCGGATCTATTTTTTTTTAAAGAAAACGACTAAATAAAAGTTATGTACGATATAATTCGGTATTAAGGTGTTATGTTTGTAAATTGTGAATTATAAAATAAGTTAGCATTACAAAGTTTCCTACACTGCTTGCTGGCCGGCAAAATCTTTGCAGCATGCATCATAATGTATGCTGCGCCGATTCTGAATTGGGCTTAAGGAAGAAGCACTGTAAAGCAGGCCATACACCATCAGTTTTGCCGTGGTTTTACTGTAAAACCACGGCAAAACTGATGGTGTATGGCGAACCCCACGTTTTGAGGTTCGGATATCTACTAAAACCAGAATTCAGGTCATGCCAGAAATATCTTTCTCAAAACGTGGGCAAGACGTGGGCAAGGCCATACACCATCAGTTTTGCCGTGGTTTTACTGTTTTGCTCGTTCATAATCAAAGTTAACTTAATAATAAGCTAAGATGTAGGCGACATTTAAATGTACACGGCAAGAAAAGGAAGAAATAAAGAAAAAAATAATAAAAAAAATCAAACTCTTTAAAATTTTTATGAATAAAGATAAAAAATATGAAAGCGCAAATTGCATGCAACGAAACAGAATGGAAAATATTTCTTTTTCGTAAATAAATGAGAAGTGGCGGAGTTTTCACGTTTTACTCTCATAAAATTTTCCCGCGCTTCTGTGAAAACCGGTTTTTATGAAATAATCACAATGTTTGGTCACATGATGTTGCTGTAAATGGACACTACAAGATGACGGCAAGATGTGGTCAAGTTGGATGGTGTGTGGGGCTTTTTCTTGCCCACGTTTTAGGTTCTTATCTCGACTAAAACGTGGTTTTTAAAACCACGGCAAAACTGATGGTGTATGGCGCCCTTAATGATTATTAAAAAAAAGCTTATTAAAGCTTTTCAAAAGATATCTTCAAAATCTTCTTCTCCCATCATTTAGCATACCTCCTGGAGTGGTTCTTTGGAATAGCAGTGAAACGCTTGCCTCTGCGGGCATGCCTAGCAAAAAAGCAATGAACTGGGATAGAGAAAAAAACCACAACATCCGCGAAGATTCAGTTTCAGAAATATCGATTCTCCGAACCTGAATTTTTTTAATATAACTTATTACTCCTCTTACGCGAACTTTCCAGTAGATGTCTCTTATCTTTACTCTACTGTTACGAGCGTGGTCTTAGTTCATTATTCAAAACACAATATTTCAAATATGATCCACAAGTTCTTTTTATTTACTATACTATTTACTTTTATAAAATTCACAAACAATTACTAATCAACCCATTAAGCAATTCGAATGGAATTCCGGTCGTTTTACTTGACATTTTTGATGAGTTTACCTAAAAATCCGTACTATTTGCGCACGGATGTCCGCTTCTTTAGCGCGTCGAGACTCCAAGTTTTTGATTGGATTGGTAGTTGGAACTGAACGTGGAAATCTAACACATTTTCATGTTTTTTCCTTATTATTTTCGTATGGAAGTTAAAGAGAATTTTAAGGCTTTTCCATGGCAGTTCTGCACTTTTTCAACACTTTTTCTGCATTTTTTGTTCAAGAAAATCTAACAGAAATGCTAATATTTTCTGTTCCATTTAGATACTGAATTCGTAATTAAGCAAGGGAACATAAATAATTTGTAGGATGCATATTACAGTAGAAAAACTTTCGGAAGTATACAGAAAATAATCAAACTGTCATGACTTGAATCCTTGCAAAATTTTAAAAGCTTGAGTTTGATATAAATTCGAAACAAAGTTTGACAGCTTTACCGTTTTGTACATGGCACCTTGATTATTTTCTATATACTTTCAAAACTTTTTCACTATTATACACCCTACAAATCAATTCAATTCACAACCGCCTTTATTTTGTAGAACATTGCACGGAACCAACAGAACACAGCTAATATAAGCCATTAACAATTTTTCGTATACGTCGAACACATCTGTAAAGATGAAAATGGCGGCCTGTAAGCGTGTGAAAACAGTTAGTGTGAGAATGCCGTCACTTTTTCCACTGAAATTCTGTGAGAAAATTCCAAATCTGGAGTTTTTGCTTATTGGGTTGTTTCTATTGGTAACTGAAAAGTGCTGTATACCGTACAAATAGTCCAGAACCTTCCCGAAGATTCCATTCTAGAAAATCTAACAGTCTTCACAGATTCACAATTACAAATTTCTAAATGAGTCATAATAGTTAGAGATATGAGTGCAATAATTGGTTAGATGTTGTCCGTGGGTGAATTAAGGTTTTTTGGGTAGATTATACCCCGCTCTAATAATTATATCCATATCAATCGTGGAAGACATCAGTTTTGAAAATTATAAAAATTCCGACACACGATGTCCATGGCATGGTTACATTACATTTGGACGACCGAAACGTGATTCGAAACCAATTTGATCAATCGTGGCAATTTTGACTATTTGTAATGCAGAAAGTAGTTCTAGCACACTACTTTCCAATGACTTCGCTATGTTAAAAATAATCGACAGCGGTAACTTATAGATCCAATGTTTTTCCATTACTTCATATCAACGCAGATGTAGACACGATTCCGTCATGATTATGGTTGAATTATTGAAACCAACTTTTGTTTTTCTTCAGGAAATATGTTCATGGAAAGATGACTATTCCAACTCAGGCGCGTTTCTTTTTAAAAAACTTTTATCAACTCACAAACCCCTGACTAAAAAACTTTGTGTCTGAGCACCTGAGAGTGCCGTTTGTGATGAAAGAGTTTTAGGGTAGTAAACGTGGATGGATTTACATGGGGTTTTTTGATTCAGAATGAATGAATGGGGAGATTTCCGATGAGATAAAATTTTCTTATGTTTTGGGGGTTTTGGGGTGGGGGTGGTAACTGCCACCCTTTGGGTTGTCCAATTTAGGCTGTTTTCGAGAGTCTAGAGTCGAGAGCCGAGATTCGAGAGTCGAGAGTTGAGATTCGAGAGTCTAGAGTCGAGAGCCGAGATTCGAGAGTCTAGATTCGAGAGCCGAGATTCGAAGTCTATAGTCGAGTTTCGAGAGTCGAGAGTAAAGAGTGTAAAGAATATATGACTAAAAAGTAGAAAATAAAATACATTAAAAAAACTTTTAAAATAAATAACTTTCGTAAATAAATTCCACTAAAAAGTAAAAAATATTTTTTTTTTCTTTCTCAGTGATATACACAAGAAAAGCTTCGTTGCAAAATAAGAAATGCTGCAAGTCAGATTAAATACTAAAAGTTTAGTATAAGTTGCAGTTAGACAATTGTTATTATAGTTATATGGATGCCCAAACCACAGATAAACTTAGATGTCCAGACCTTATTGGAATCAGTGACGTTCAATCACCTACTGAAATAGAAAGCACATGGTATCGAAAAAGAGCTTTGAAGCTTTTGCGAGAGATTCTATGCGAGAAACATGTCTCTTTAAGATTATTCCGGGGGCTACGCTTACGATACAGTGCCTCAATGGTTATATGTTTCTGAGGCCTGCAACACTGCACCGCAGGATCGCTGTTCAAACTGGATTGTTTTTTAACTCTCTCACAGCCCTCCGCTTTTGCTTTCAATTTTATCTTTATATCTCTCTTGAAAAATGAGAGCTTAGTAGATGGCTTGTGAGAGAAAAGCTTTAAGCACTTGTTTATCGGTTAGACGTTATCGGTTAGCCGCAATAATTGGCGTCAGTTTTAAGTACGGTGGGTGGTTATCTGTATTTTTTTATTTGTGCCCAAATTTTTAAGACTTAATCTGCGTTGTAGCATTTTTTAATTTGCAACGAAACTTTTCTTGTGTATATCACTGAGAATGAAAAAACTATTTTTTACTTTTTAGTGCAGTTTATTTATGAAAGTTTTTTTAATGTAGGTATTTTGATCAGTGCACTTGGTGAATCCGCATAAAGACTGGAACAAACCTTATAATTTTTCTGAGAGCAACGATTTTTGGCTTTATCCTAGATATACACTGTAAACGCTTTGTATATAGGCACGACTCTGTTTTAAAGATGTGCTAGTAAAATCGTCGTGATTATTATACTCTATATGATGAAATCATACATTCGTTTAGAAAAGGTATGTCGGGTGGTAGAAATTGTAAAACCATAAATTTTCACAAACCAAACAGTATCTACACTAAGGACGGACGTAAATATACACAGCTTAAAAACTTAAAAAACGATCAACATAAGTACAAATTACACCCTCAATCATTTCACCCACTCCATAAGTCTATCATATTTCACTCCATAACTCTACCATATTTCATCGTAAACAAAAAAAAATCGATATTCTAGTTGATTGCGAAAGCTACCCCAATCTCACAATTTTCCACTATCTCTGAAATTACAGTATCGGCTTTCATTCGTTCGATTAATTACCATTAGCCAAAATTATTCACGATGGGATTTCTTATGCTCAATCAACAAAGCCTTACTGTTCTTTTCATTATATTTAAATCATTTTCTTTTCTACAACTCCTTTTTACAATACAATTCTGAATCATGTGAAGTACCTTTAAACATTTCTTTATATCACATCATTCTTGGCTGCAGCATGGGGCTGATTACATAAGGAAATATTGCCGCAACATGTTCTTGGTCCCAATCCAAGCCCTAGGAAAGTGCTGGTAAATATCTGTAGGTTCTATAAATACAATTCTTACCGTTTTAATAAAAAGAAACAATAGGCAAAAGCTTGTGAGAAATTTTATTGAAGTCCTGTAGCTTGAAGTCAATAAATTCACTGTTAACTTAGTTTTTCCTTTTTCTATTGAGTCGAGCCAAACCAATGTAAATACAATCAAGTTACTCAACAAATTATTGTAAAACAGTAAAATAAATGCCATCAGGACCAACATTAAATTTAGAATCAAGTTTGTCAATATACTGAAGTAAAAAATCGTCAGTTCTAAAGGTCCAACATTCACATGTTTTATGAATGAATACAAAAAATGAAGTTAATGCCACGAATTAGTTTCATCTCCCTATTGCGGATTCTCATCAGTCGGCTAATGAAACGTTTAATATTAACTACAAATATCTAATCCTCTAATTTAATACATACATGTTTCACGTTTACATAGTTTTAATGGCAATTGAAATCCATAAATTCTAATAAATCTAGTATTTTTTAGCCTAAAGCAGTCTTCTTCACATGCATGGACAGTCGAATGATCCCCACTCGTTTTACTGAAACTCATGTTGGCGATATGTTTGTCGGTTTGTTGAAATTATCATTTAGGAAATTTTCCTCGAAGAAAAACTCTATTAAAAGATTTTCCTTTGATTTTAGTTCGTAATCCTGGTAATGTCATTCCACATTCTCATCACTTTCAAGGCGAATACTTTAGCTGTGAACCTGCTGCATTGGAATTAGGCTGCATTGTTAATGATATCCGGCATATTATCGTATGCGGACATAGCGATTGTAAAGCTATGAATTTATTATATCAACTAAAAGATCCAGAATTTGCTTCACAGGTGAGTAAAAGTTGGAAACACGTAATTGATTTATTATTTTCATAGAAAGTTTTATATCTTTGTAGAATAATCGTCGATTATCTCCACTCAGATCATGGCTATGTACACATGCTAATACAAGTTTGGATCGATTTCAAGAATGGAAAAAGAATGGCATGAAAGATCCCCTAGTATTTTCTTCGGAAACACCACTACGAAGATTTGTTGCATATATTGATCCAGAGAATAAATTCGCAATTGAAGATAAATTGTCACAGGTGAATACTTTGGAGCAATTATCGAATATCGCATCATATGGTTTTCTTAAACCGCGACTCGAACGACATGATTTACATATCCATGCTCTGTGGTTTGACATTTACACAGGCGACATATATTTCTTCAGTCGTGGAGCAAAACGATTTGTTCACGTTGACGAAACATCTGTGGGGAAGTTGTCTGAAGAAGTTCGACGATACTACTCGTAATTTATTTTTCTATGACTGTGATATTTTTCATTTGAAACATTGTATACAGTGTATTTCTACCTATACATACGTTAAATTGATTCCAATTAAAAAGGAAATTGTCTGTATAATAAATAATATGGGATTCATCTTGAATTTTATATAACTTCCTCTCCCGCTACAGAAATTTATTCTTCCAATGATTTTCCTCAGATCAAAGTTTGATTAGATTAAATTTTTGTTTTTAATATTCATGCTTTTATTTATCATTAAGATTTTATTAGTTTGAAAAGTAAATAGCTCAACCCTTTGCGATATCTTATTACGAACATTCCAAGATCCAGACAAATAATGGGTAGAATTCAACCTTTCCTTAATTCTTCTGCCAATCCTTCAGGAACATGTGGTATGTTGATATAAAATATATTTTGTGTTTTTATTAATTCAATAGTACCTTACCTTATAATCAGTTTATTAGAAATGTTTGTTGCTGCACTTGATTTTTTTCGACGTCTATACGTTTATCCTTTTTATACCCTAGATGAAATCATAGAGTATACTAAGTTTATTATTCCGTTTGTAACACATAGGAATAATGCTGATAGGGCAAAATGAGTTGGACACTCATGCATAATATTAAAAGTTATTTCGATTTTTGCATGTCCACCTGTCCGTCCGTCTGTCTGTCTGTCCGTCCGTACGATAACTCGAGAATATATTTGGACACAGCCTGAAAACGCGTGAACATAGAAAGCTGAACTTCGGCGTTTTCATAGAAATAGAAAATATAATTTAAAAATGGACTAAATCGGCTAACCTCTTCTTGGTGTTGCCATATAAAAATTTTGGTATTTTGCGTATACTGTGAAAACAATTAATCCTAGATGTTTTTATTGTACTGAAAAGTTCTTCAGAATATGAAATCCTATGAAATTGGTCATAATCATTTTTACTGTCCGACGAACCGTTCTAGAAATATATGCGAAAAACCACTACAACAATCAAACTTGCACAGATAGGTAACCATACGAAATTACATGCGGGCATTCATCTAGATTCTAGGGTATCACAAAAATATATCTTAGACCAATTCTAGCTTTTTTACTTGTTTTCATAATGCTTTTCCGAATTTTATGGTCGTTGCAAATCTTTCCCATATTGTGTTTTTTCCCATACTATGCATAACTAATGCTCTATTTAAGTTTTGAAAACAATCCTCTAAACTGTTCTCACTGTTAAACGACAAATATTATTGTATTTACCCTAAAAATAATATGGCGGAAAGACTTTTCTTTTTTCCACCATGCTTTAAATCCTTAAACAATAACGCCTTTATACCATTTGACGCAAATGCCATTTTGTAAATTTCTTCACGGATGCATGCAGAGTAAAACCCGATAAATTTTTCACGTTTTGTTGGTAGCATCCTAAATTGTCGTCAAATGTATTTACACGTATGATGTATCAAGTATGCATGATGAGCTGAAATCGAATGCAGTTTTCACTTCACGTACGACTTACGTTGGATTCTTCAATCGAATGAGTTGAGAATGAATCCCATACATTTCTTTACGACATTATTTAATAAAACATTTACAAAAAAAATGAATCGTAACTAATTTCAGGTCGACGACTACTCAACTCACGTATACATTATATTTGTAACCATCATTTTATGCGCTTAGCTCATCGAGTGCAGTCAATTTCAGTGTAGATAGGTCAATTTCAACACGATCTGCATATAGAAGGAGTTGAACTCAAGTTCAACTAAGGTTCCACACTGCATGTATCCATGTAAATAAGTTTGTCCATCCCATTTGAATTTTTGCAAGTCTGTCCATCTGGGCTTGTCCTTGTATACAAAGATTTAATATGGGGGTAATACTGAATTTTGATGAAATGCTATGAGTCTGTCGTTACCGGGTACGAGAAAGCGATTTAACTAGGTTTAAATTTTGGGAAAACTCATTTAGGCGGTAAGGCTTATAATAGTTTTAAGACTGGTAAATTTTATTTGAGAATTTTCATGGCGGAATTACTATTTTCTGGTGGGAAAATATAATTTAGCTAAGTCTAGCTTTCAGTTTGAAATGGCAAACTCTATACCCAAAATGCAATCTATTTTTTTTTTACTTTTTCTTAAGCATATACTAAATAAATGGCTTAAAAACTCACTCACAGAAGAAAGTTGCCTATCCTCACAAATTTTTCAGGTATAAGCTTAATAAAAAGGACAAAAAAATGCAAAAAAGTTTCATTCTGCTTACAGTGGTGATGTCGTATTTTAAATTGACGTTGAGCTTCCTTAAAGAATTAAAAGCTTTACTTGGGAACGATTTGTTCTTTTATAATTTAAAAAAAATATATTTCTGTATATTATAAATTATCGTAAGAAGGTTTCAAAATTGCCCCTAACATTTCAGTTAACATACCATTTTCCAAGCCTGACATCCATGTCTAAAAGTTGTCAGACCGACAAATTTTGAAAAGAATTTCTTCTGCCATCCACCGTCATCAACCGTGTATCTCGTTTTTGAAAAAAATTACAATGAAGGTCTGCTATCAATCTAGCGTGGCATGGCTTGTACAAACTTGAAACTGCCCTGTCAGCCACGTCAGCATTCGTTGCAATTTTCTTCTTTGGCTCTCGGGTTTAAACTGAAACGCCCTATTCACCTACTGCTTCCATTTGACTCGGGTTCTTGATAAGCTACAAGAACGGTATACAGACTGATGATATGTTTACATGTGAATCATGACACCATAATGGACAATTTTATCTGAACACTACATTATTGTCAGAACAAATGTTGTCCATTGTGGTGACGTCATATTGGATTATTTGTGGATTGATCAACATTTTTCTGTATACCGTGCTTGACAAGATAACCCTAAATCTGTGATCCCTTCACGATACAGTACACAGAATGCTAGATATTACACGCGGCCGTAGCAACTTCTGCTTGTATAGCTTAGGTTCCCAATTAATAGATAAGAACGTCGAATATTTAATGAAATGACAAAAAAAAACATTTGTAAATATCGTATAAAAAACACAATAAACAAATCTGTAATTTCTAATTATTTTATTCGTTATAAATTACTAAATTGGACTGCTACCAGTTTTAGTTTTCCTGTTTAAGAACTTATATAAGTAGAGAATTCGTTTTTGCAGATGCTTCCACTTAGTCGGTCTAGCCAATGGATAAACTGTTTTCTGTAACATTTTCCTCTTCCTTAAAAGAACTTGGTACTCATTGCCTGAAACTCCACGCAACCAATGAGGTACAGAATATAGAATTCGTGTAGGATGTAGACGACCACTTCCTAAAATATCTATATAATCGTTTTGTCCAAATAAGGCACGCTTTGATGTCCATGGATTTTTTGGCCTGTAATCCGGCATAGGTAGTTTTTGACCGTTGTCCAAATGAGGCAACATTCCTCGCTGCATAATTTGCTCTTTGTAACCATAACGTCGTAATATTGGACCGCGAGCAATTTTTTCAGAATGATAACGGAATCGTACTATAGTTACATTTGGATTCCAAATTGATTTTAAAGAATTAATAGAAGTAGAAAAAACATTCTTGAGCCACATTTTGTCTTGACGTTTTAAACTGTCAACAAAATTCTTATTCGCTCCATTCCAATTCCAAAAATTTCGTTACTTTTCGTTTTAGCTATGTACTATAGATGTCACTAGATTCGGAAAGATCCGTTTTATTTTGACATTTGACATTTAAGTGATAAGAACCACAAGAACAAACCAACAACCAAGGCGTAGAATTTATTAAGAATTAGAAGAAACTCTTATTTTATTCTTACATCCGAACTGAGGAAAAGCTGTAAAACTGGATACAATGAAGAAAAAGGTAAGAATATTTCCTTTATTCTTCTTGGTGGTCTTAATAATCCGGGCATTCTTATTTTAGGTCTTGCTCATGGGCAAGAGTGGCTCAGGAAAGACTAGTATGAGGTCTATAATATTTGCCAATTATATTGCACGCGATACTACACGATTAGGAGCAACAAGTATAAATGCATTCTTTTAATAAACTATGTTAATTTACAATTCCTAATACTTTCTGGATATTCCAGTTGATGTGGAACATTCACACGTTAGATTCCTTGGGAATCTTGTACTCAATCTTTGGGACTGTGGAGGACAAGAATCTTTTATGCAACAATATTTTGCTTCGCAAAGAGATAATATCTTCCGAAATGTTGAAGTCTTAATATACGTTTTTGATGTGGAAAGTCGTGAGCTAGAAAAAGATGTTCACTATTATCAGTCTTGCCTGGAAGCTATTCTGAATGTAAAGCCAAATATTCTCGTTTAATAAATCCAAAATGAATAAAACACTTTTCTAGAATTCACCGAAAGCGAAAATATTCTGCTTAATACATAAAATGGATTTAGTAGCCGAAGAACAAAGAGATGTTATATTCAAAGAACGCGAGGAGGATCTTATTCGACTTTCATTACCATTGGAGTGCACATGTTTCAGAACAAGTATTTGGGATGAAACTTTATATAGGTAATTTTCTCTGATATTATCACCGTATATGATGTATTGAAAATATTTTGTATTTCTTAGAGCTTGGTCTAGCATTGTAACAATGCTAATTCCAAATGTTGCTGCTTTGGAACATTCACTTTCATATTTTGCCAACGTAATAGAGGCTGATGAGGTTCTTTTATTTGAAAAAGCCACATTCCTAGTCATTTCACATTGCCAACGTAAGCAGTATAGAGATTCACATCGCTTTGAGAAAGTCTCAAATATTATAAAACAGTTTAAATTATCATGTTCGAAACTTGGTGCCAAATTTCAATCAATGGAAGTCCGGAATAGTGCTTTCGCCGCTTTCATAGATACATTCACCAGCAACACATATGTTATGGTTGTAATGTCTGACACCAGCATACCTTCCGAAGCTACATTAGTAAATATTAGAAACGCAAGGAAATACTTTGAAGAACTTGAAAATCCCAACAGCAATAGCGTCTCACATCAGTATCAGTGATATTTAAGGAAATCGCCTTGTGTGCGATAAAAAAAAATACTGTTTCCTGTTAAAAATATGAGATTATTCTTCTGTTGAGTTTTTTTTTTACATGCGAGTTTTATTTTTGTAAAAGAAGTAGATTTTTTACACAAACAACTACACGAGATATGTCGAAGACACGCAGATTTAATAATATCATCTTTGATAAAAGTTTATATATATATGTACTACAATTTTCTACTCTATAAAAAAAAGTTTTGTGTTCATTTCGTTAATATGCTTGTTATTCAATAAATAGAGCAGTTAAGAATCAATTTGTATTATTACAAAAAAAAAAAAACTTACGGAAGGTTTGAATGGCGTGTAAAGGAGACCCAGAGATCCGTGTATACACATGCGAAAAATCTCTAAAGAGACCTAGTGTCTAGAGGCTTTTTGGTATCTGGTCCCCCAGGGTCGTGTATTTTAAAACAAACAGGTCTTCGAAATTTGTTCATTTGTTGTCTCCAGGTCTCCGGAGACTGTGTGTAGGTCTACTCGGAAAGGGAATAAAATAGAGAAATAAATAAAAAATAATAATTAATATAATGGATTTAGGGCAGAAAATTTGTTTCGTCAATAGAGTTTTGTTTATTTAAAAAAAAAAAATAAAAAATACATTTGTTGTGTTTATTTAGCCCGTAAAATTTGTACGCCAAGGATATATTTTTTTAAGCTTTTTCACTTTTCCCATAACATTTGAGATAATTCTTCCCAACAATCTCTGAAGGTTTCTAGTGACCAAACTTCAAATTTCTTGTGTACACTTCGGAAATGTGTCACTAGAGACGTTTTTATTATGGTCTCCGGAGACCTAATTTTTTGGTTCCCAGGGGCCGGATTCTGTACTACGGAGAGTTAAGGAGTTTGGGAGATGAGAACTTTCGTTTTCTCCGATTAAAACTCCTTAAATCTCCATTCGCAATTCTCTAACATACTTTGTGAGTTAGACAAAACGTGAGAATTGTCGCAATATTGTAGGACGCCCAACTATGTGTGGAAGGGTCGTAGAGCTTTGGAGTTTTTTCCTACGGATTTAGGGTGTAGAGTACAAAAATATAGATGAACAATTTCTGGGGGTAGGGGCTCGTACCACCCCTCATAGGTGGCTGTCAAAAAAACGTCAAATTAAAGAGGAAGGAGCGGGTAATCCAGTGTTGTAGTTTGTTTTTGATCGTTTTAACGTCATAACTGTTTCAGATCCATTAGTACTCTGTTGTGAAAATTTTTATAGCTTGGAAAGTGAATTTCTACGACTTACCAGTTCCTCATAACGATGAGTTTAAAATATATTAATTTTTTTACGAAAAGACGGCCATGTTTTCATCTGAAGAAAGGACTGTTTCACTTCTTTTGCAGTTATCTTCAAAATCATTTATCGGACTCAAAACCTAATGACAACTAATTAGGGGACAAAATGTAGATGCGATTTTATCATGCATACAAGCTTTACCGAGCATAAAATTTTTATAGCATCTCTTCTGTACTGGAAGACGATCAAATTGATCATTTTTGCGTGATTTAAAATTTTTAGCGGGTAGAATGAGCTTATGATTTTTTGTAAGGGCCGCTAACAAATAGTTGTCATTGATTGGAATTTCAGTTTTTTTTTTATCTTAAGTACCTATGTAGACTCCACGCAAAAAAATATTTTTACTACCAAACTTGCGAACATTAGACAAAACTAGTATATATAGTTGACCATACTCCTCCATGTAAAACGCCTGCGGACATAACTGGTCATTAACCATACCTTCAGCCTTTGGATCATCAAAGAGTTATGCACTACATTACTGAGCATGGAAGAACAATATTAAGAAGCAGGGTAGTGTATGCCATGCCAAAGAACATGAGATAGAGAATAAGACTACATTAAGATAAAAAAAAGAGAGAATCAAGGCTTTGAAAGTGGACGGTCTGGTCTAGATGATAATAAACTGCGTAGAATGAGCAAAGTCAGAAATACAACTGTGAGTATATTAAATTTAAATACGATTTCCAAGTGAAATCTGGTCCTTAATTATAGAACCTGAAACTAATCTAGTCGATAAAGCGGATTTTCTACATATTTTTCTCAGAATGTTTTTAACCCAAGGGTTATGCACCCTGAGATCAAAAACAGACGCAATAGATCTATACAGACCTTCTCACCATAAAAGGTGTATTTATTTATTTATTTGTAACAAGCGACTTACGCTGTTAGGCCCATTATGTATAAAAACATATTATTTGATTAATAATAGGAGTGGCAGCGTGAACAAAAACAAACAAAAGATAAACTAAGGTTGAGATTATATAAGTACATGTTGTAAACAACACCGAAACATGTTCGAATATGTTCTCACAAACCTCTCGATAAAACCAGAAATAACGACAGAAAATCTTCCTTTCGAAGTAATCAATTTTTCATACAAATTGTATTTACAAAATAGTTTTATAGGTTTAGTAACACTACTTCTGACTGCTTCAACGTTCAGCCTCAAAAATGTTGTGAAACCATCGATCATCAAGAAGATATATTTCCGTCCATAGGGATCGTTAAAAGGTGACCAAAATGGTCAATGTGCAATACATCATGCGGTAATTTGCCTTTGGGCCTTTCAGTTTAACCTGATTTGGGTGAAAAGTGAATACATTTTAAACAGTTTACGACATATGAGTTGATCTTTGTTTTCATGTCTGGAACCAATCAGTCCGGCCTAAATATTCATGATATTTATCGACTGCTAATTGGCACAATACCTCGTGATGAGTCTGTATAACTTGCTGCACAAGTTGTTTTGACACATAGAAGTATATTTTACCATTTATTTTACGTTATATTAGACCATCGACCATTTCATACAAACGACTATCTCGTTTTTCAAGATCGTTTGTGATTCTAACAATTTCAGTGTCTTGTTTCTGCAATGTAGCCTGCAGGAATTCAAAGGCATTGTCTTCCACAAACAAAACTTTGATACATCGACTCAGGGCATCTACATGCGACATCCTACTATCAGAGCGGTGTTTACTTCAGTAGTCGTATTCCTTCAGTTCCAGTGCCCATTTCGAAATTCTAGGGTTTAACAACTTCTTGCTAAGTGTTAGGGTCAAGGATTAACAGTCTGTAATGATCTTAAACTCAATACCTATTAGGTAAATTCTGAATCTTCTCAGATCATATATTATGGAAAGTGTCTCGAGCTCGCAACTATCTAGACTCGACGTTAGTATAGCTCGTTTCGAAAAATAGAAGATGGTATGAAACTTACCGTCCTCCTGACGTTACATGAGAACTGACCCAAATCCTAAGGCGCTAGCATCGCAATGCAATTCTGTTTCGCTACAGGGGTTAAAAATTGATAGGACAGGGAAGGGGCACTAATAATTTCGACTTTAACAACTCAAACTGTTCTACCTCACTGAAACTAAAAACGGCTTTATTTCTAAGCAAATCGTACAACGGCTTTGCCATCGACACAAAATTTTCTATAAACTTCCTAAAATACGAACATACACCAAGGAAGGAATGAACAGATTTCATGCAGATTGGAGTTGGAAAATATATTATTGCCTGCAGATTATCTTCGTTTGGTCGTATGCCTTCAGCACTTATGCTGTAAGCTACTTGCATTTATCGTATCTTAATACCAGCAAATATTCATTAACAATTGTTAAAACTTTATTCAAAATTTAAGTGCTCACTGTGGCTATCAATAAATCGTCGACGTATAGTAAAGGGTTTTCCAATAAGAGGTGTTATTTTAATTAGCCCGCTATTTCGCTAGATGTCACTTTTGGAGCTGTCATTTTTTCACATTTCACAAGTAGAAACTACGCCATTAATAAAAATGGAACGATACACGATTCAACAACGCATTGAAATTATTAAAATTCACTATAAAAATGGTGAAAATGTGGCAGAGACGGTTCGTAAAACTCGAACATTTTTGGGTCGTCGTGAAGCACCTTGTCGGACCGCAATACAGAAATTGGAAAAAAAATTCGAGCTGTGGGGATAAGTTAGTGATGTGAAGAATAAAATCCGTGCATGTCGCTCAAGAACAGCCGAGAGTATTGCTGCTGTAGCCGAAAGTGTTGAAGAAAACCCAGGTTTGTCCATTCCTCGTCGTTCTTTGGAATTACGCATTCCACAAACGTCATTACACCGTATTTTGCATAAAGATTTGGGTCTTAAGGCTTATAAAGTTCAGTTAACACAAGAACTCAAGCCGGCCGATCATCAACAACGTCGAGTCTTTGCTGATTGGGTCCTTGAAATGCATGAGAATGATCCGGAATTCCATCGAAAACTCATCTTGAGTGATGAGGCCCATTTCCACCTCGATGGCTTCGTCAACAAGCAAAATTGTCGCATCTGGGGCTCGGAAAACCCAAGAGTTATTGTTGAAAAGCCTCTCTATCCTCAACGTGTGACTGTTTGGTGCAGTTTACGGTCCCGCAGGGTCATTGGACCTTACTTTTTCGAAAATGAGGCTGGAGCAACAGTTACGGTGAATGGATTGCGCTATCGACAGATGATTAATGATTTTTTATGGCCGGAATTGGATGGTATTGATCTGGACAGCGTTTACTTTCAACAAGATGGCGCTACGTGCCATACAAGCAACGAAACCATTGATCTTTTACGAGAAAAGTTTCCGGACCGTGTTATCTCTCGAAGAGGTGATCACAATTGGCCACCAAGATCTTGTGACTTAACACCTTGCGACGTCTTCCTTTGGGGCTACGTGAAAGAGAAGGTCTACGCCAACAGCCCAGCGTGGATTCAAGACCTCAAAGATGGAATTCGTAAGGCTATCAAGGACATAGGGCAGCCACTTTGCGATTTGGTTATGGAAAATTTCATGAAAAGGATATGGTCCTGTAGGCGTGGTCGTGGTAGTCATTTGGCTGATGTTATTTTCCATTATTAACGGCATACCTTCCTCTTTATAATGAAATAAAGATCCGATCATTTATCTCAAAAAATGGCATTTTTCTTTGAATATCAAAATAACACCTCTTATTGGAAAACCCTTTATATGTAAAAATTTTTTATATTCTCAACTATAGATCCATATTGTCATACCATCATTATTTCTGTATATTGGTCACGTGAATCTAGTTAATAAAAGACATGAATTCATTATGAGTAGTTAAAAACCTAAAAATCTATAATTAAACACTTAAAAGCAGTGCGAAATTTTCCAAGTATATACAAAAGAGTGGAACCAGTTTCCCTTTCAAATCCATTCATTCTTCAACTGCAAAATTTACCACATGTTTCCTGCAACTACTTTACTTCGTGACTGAAACTGCTTTATTAGCTTGTCGTTAGATATAAAAAGTCACAGCACCTATTTGTACCCACCCAACAGAAACTAGACTGAATTAGTACTTGGACAACTCACCAATATTTCTGTTACGTATAGACGACGATGGAGGTGATATTAAATTCAAAGTTACAAGGGGTTATACACAGGTAGGTACAAGTTTATTTATGCAAAAGTATAATCTTTTTTATCGCTTTGAATGGAGTACTGAACTCGAGTATCGGTGATTAAGAAATCCAAACTGAAAATTTCGATAGAATTGTTTTCAAAAGCAATATTAAATATTCTGCTTTGTCATTTGATAAGAGCCATAATATCTCATTTGATATTAATCTTTTATCGAACATAAATCGTAAGAAGAAATATTACGTTTTGTTAAGTAAAGAGTTTATTTTTTACTGTGCAAACTGTGCAAATATGATCACTTCTCCATATATAACTGTATTAATGGTTAGTTGGTCCCACTTGATCTATTGCCTCCATATCTTTAGGTATATTTTTCCTGAGCAACAGTAAAAGACTGTTACGAACAAATATTTAGTATCCATACTAAAGTGGCTGCAGTTGGTCAGGTGCTTTTGTAATTTTTTACTGGACGAAAAATCAAACAACTATTGAAGTGAAAAAAAAAACACATTTCCAAGTCAAAGAGACTTTTCGTGTATTAAAAGTGTTAATAAGGAAATTCGGTGCAAATATGAAGGTCATGATCATAATAACGTTTCTTTTAGTAGAATTAGTGTCGATTGGATTCTCACAACATGTTGCTAAGGTAAGACTAATTATGTACTTAACTGCGCCGCGGCTGTGTATGTACAAGTGCAGAAAGTGAAACTAAATCCAAGTGCGTTACTCTTACCGGTTAAGAGTGAAGTGTGTTTATAATATTAAAAGTGGTTCAGCTAGTAAAATTTTTGGTTACCAGTATTGCGTAATCGAAAATTTTTTTCACGTGCTCTTAACAGCATTTCAAGGATTTGTGTTTTTTTTTTTTTTTAATGTTCCCACTTCATAGATATTTTCTATAATGTTCGCTTCACAAATTTGTCCATTGAAATTTTATAATCACTTGGTTATTTACGTGCATATCTGCATGATTTTCAAGAGTTTGAGAATTTGTATAGCTAAATATAATAAATAATTAGATTAGATTAAATCGAACGATCTTATAAAGATTCTTCAGAAAATTATCGATAACCTTTTCCAGTACATAATCAGATAATGTATGATTAACAATGAGTGAGGAATCAAATGACCTTTTTCAATCAATCATGTAATATCTTCAAATTCTATGATACACGACAAAATCTTCAATGCAAAACTTAGATTTTGACGGTAATGAGCCCATCAATAAAAGGACGACATATTCCCGAATTTCATTTAATAAATTGGATCGCGATAATGGATTGCTTAAAAAAATATTTCGATTGGTCTAGTCTGGTCTATGCAGGCAGAAGTGCTTGTTTTCATGTTCTCTTCTGATTCTGCAGCACGGAGTTTGAGAGCCGATTTAGAATAATTTTAGTCCGCTAAATACGAAAATAATTATCAGATTTGCTAAACTGGCTCTAGTTTTTGCTACAACCAACTTATAATAACATAAGGATGTGAAAAATATATTAAATATATATCGGAACCTTTATTTTCAAATAAAAATTGCGTTATAAATGGTATTTTTTTATATAGCATAAATTACATGAAACAAATACAGAAATGATTAAGCAAAACTTTTTCATATGACAATCTACTGTGTTTTTAGCCAGGACAGTCCCATTGTAAGGTCCAGTTATACCAGAGCTGGGCAATACTGAAGTAAAAAAAGACTTAAGTACTACTTAAAGTACATTTTCGTTACTTAAGACTTATTACTCAATACTTTTTAAATGCCCCTACTTAGTACTTGAACATAAGTACTTGCTTCTATTTCCTTGTACTTAAGACTTAATTTTGTACTTAAGTACCAAGATTTTTACTTAGATAATTCTGAGTCTATTAAGTACCTACAAATATCTAACTCTTCGTAGAAAAGCAAACACAATCTCTAGCGCAACTCCTTTTTTGTTGAGGTTTAATGCACGCAAAGAACTGTCAAAGAATGTGCCGCACTCACGCGTCAAGTCAGAACCTTAGACAAACTAGTAACAAACACACAAGACTGGGCAAGTAGAACTAAAGCCAGTAACGTCTCGCTTGAATATAAAATCGACGATGCCTCGACTTGATGACATAACCACTGACATGTATAATATGGATTGCAAAAAGTGGGCTTACTTCTATATTGCTGACTCTTTCGGCTTAAGCACCAATTACCAACTGAGAGAGAGCTGAAAACAACAAATAAATTAGTGGATTCGTCGAAATAAATGTTTTTAAATTATTTATTTAGGGTTATTACTGACAAAAACTGTTTTATCAAAGACAATGTATTCATTAGATACGCAGAAGAATTTCTAAATGTTTTACTAAAATCACTTCCTGAGCTGCGTGCTCACTTTTTCAACTTCCCGCCAATGATTTTTTCAATGTTGGCACCGACGTATAAGAACACTTTTGACACAAGCAATTGTGTCCACGTGAAATAGAAACGTAAGCAGTCCATATTATATACGTCAGTGCACATAACCAAGGGTAAGCAATCAATACCTCGCTCCAATATAAAATCAACGATGCCTCGACCTGATGTAGGAAAGGTCTCAATTTCTTCTTAGAAATTTACTGGAAAGTTTTTCCTTAGAACTGTTATGCATTATTGGAGGCGATAATGGGTGCTTGGGGGGACCTCTAATAGTTTTTGTGAGTGTAGCAGGGAGAGTTGAAAGTTTCATTCTACTTGCAGCACCGAAAACTATGAAATACTATAAATAGTAGCCACTGGTTACTATACATACTATAGTTTTCAAAAGGTATTGATTTATTAATATCTATTAACTGAACTCGATAAACTTCATTATATTACTGCCAACGTACAATGATTCTAAAAAAGTACTTTAAAAGGTACTTCAAAAAGTACTCAGTACTTTTTATAGACTTAGTACTTAGTTACAAGTACTTTTCATACATGCGGTACTTGTACTTACGCTGAAGTACTAAAGGCCTTCGGTACTTATACTTGTACTTAAGTACTTTTTCTTTGGTACTTGCCCAGCTCTGAGTTATAGTCCGCAATTATATGCCCGTCCCACCGCCCTTGGTACCTTGCTCTCCTTGCTCTTCACTGTAATTGCCAATGTTGTCAGGGAATTTGTTCAAACGGAAATTTGAAAAATGTGGTTTGGCACTCATACTAGCTCCCAAATTTCAAGCATTTTGGAGACCATTTCGGAATATCCCGCTTTTTGGTTCCCCAAAAAATAACTAATACCAAACTTGTCCAGACATCACATTCTATCTGAGTAATGTGGCTTGTAAAATTACAATCCTTTATAATGGTATGAATTTGTAAACCATCAAAGATGATTGCTTTTAATTTTTCCATATCCAATCTTATTTAAGGCTTTGACGAACTGTTTCATTTGCTCAAGCTTAATATTAAGTGGTGGAAGAAGTATTTTTTCGCAGTCTATTAATGATTCATGAATGATGTTAGCTTTTCTCACAGTCATACTTTCTCTCAGCGGTGTTCTTCTTTTGCATGACTATTCCAAAGGCCGAGAAAACAAGGGTATTTGGTGTATCCATTTTGCTGATCTAATAAAAAATTCACCACCTCTAAATCGACGCATACTAACCACCAGGGCCTGAGAGAGGATATGGGAGGCCTCGGCCAACCACAAAAATGGGGCCCCTCCGTCTTAAAATCATAAAAATATGTCAACCAAATAAATAAAACATAAAAAAGTTTTTTTTTTTTTTGTTAAACATTTATGAATTTTATTTAAATAAATCTTTAAACCTTATTTGAAGTAAAAAATTTTTAAATATATTAGTGCTAAATGTAAGTAGGTACTGTAAATGCCTTAATAACTGGACTGAGAGTGAAAGGAAATAAATTACTTTAAAAATGCCTTTCGAGCTTTTTTTTTTAGAATTCCTTTATAATCGTTGAAAAGTCCATTATCTGCCCAATGCCAGAATGTATATGAAGCATTGATAATCCATTTAACCTTTCTTGAGACATTCGTGATCTGTTAAAATTCTTCACTCTACTTAAAACGCTAGAGCTCCTTTCTGCGGTAGCAACGAAAGCTGGCAGGCTCAAAAATATTCTAAGTGCTACAAACAAATTTGGAAACAATTCAATTAAATTTGTTTCTAGTATGCTCTGTAGCTAATTTACTGGGGTTAATTCTGAATTAAGTTGTAATATGTACGTTGAGGTTTTTACTTCCTCATTATTTAAATCAGATTTTAAGTAAATTACAGACTTCACGCAAGGATTCAAAACGCCTTGTTAATCCATATATAATCGAATCAATAATATAAAAGAAAACGTTTGTTCTATAATGCTTTTCGGCGTCGAATTGTGTTTTAATACTGCGTGTTATTTGAAACTCTGGCAGAATTTTTGAATTTTCTGTAATCTCTCTTGACTTTGAAAGTACTTCCTGAATTTTTAAAATAATATTATCGATACTCTTCAGCTTTTTGCTATGCAAAATTTTTATGGTACTTTGCTGTGCAAAAATTTAGTTATTTTAAAAATTATGACAAAAATATATTTTTATTTCAGTTGCATTTACCATGGATTTAGGGGGCCCTCCATGGGCTTGGGGCCCGTGCCATATGGCCCTCATGGCCCCCCCTCTATCTGGCCCTGCTAACCACTGATGTGGAACAAACGAAATTTTTTCTAAAAGAAATTTAATATTTGCGTATTGTTCCTAAAGTTTTGTTATTGTTATCAGTATCGAACCTAATTTGTTCCCATTATACAGTAACACACATTTCAAACTCCTTTTTGAGCATGAATTCAAGAATGCAAATCAAACTGCCTTGCATCTATGTTTCGACAGCTTATTTATTCTCAGCTAGTCCTTAAAACTGCCGTCCGTTGCTAATTGTCCTTACCCTATTGTATTCTAATTATAACTATACTGCAGCTAAACCTGCAGCCGGGATATCTGTCATATAATCTGTAATCTAACCTACATCTGCCCTTAATGCATTTTCTCGAGAAATGTGGTGATTTTGAACTGTCGTTTTATCTATACTTTCTAATTACTATATCGTAAGTTTTCCATTTATCTATACATGGCTGTAGCTACGTATAGACTCTGTCGGTTTATCGCCGAGTCGTTAAGAAGGCTTCTTAACCTTCAAGATATCGAAGGGTCCCATAATGATCGGAGCCAACCCAAATAAATTAACTACACGTTGGGTATTTACAATGATAGTCTATATTAAAATCACTGCCAAACCTAATGCCATAGAAGATAAGTATTTGTATTTTTGGGACCCAGTGTAATTCCATAAATCAAACCCTTATTTCTTTCAAGTGTAGGACCACCGTCACATTGGTCAGAGTTATTTTCATATTGAATTATATATGGTACATAAATAGATTTGTCTCCAGTTACAATTTTTTAGATCTTCGCTACTTTGAAATTATTTTTTTTTTCTAAGATACCTTTTTTTCTAAATCCTTCGGGAATTTGCAGATATTACATAAGTTTTTAAAGGATTGAAAAGACTACGTCTGCTGAGATGTTTGGTTCAATTTTCAGGAACCAAGAAATATACGTTTCCCTCTAAAAATTATATACATTTACATGTAGGTTAAGTTTCCGTTTTCCTAGTGAATGGAATCACTCAGTAGGGAGTGTTGTTAAACTAAGAATTTTTCTGCATGTCAAGCAGCTGTCAACTGTACCATCTGAATGTGAATGAGACTGAGTTTTACAACACTTGACAGCTCAAATCGTTTTGACAACTATGTAACTGTATTAACTTTTAAAATAAACCAGATATTAACATTTCTGAATTCTAATAAGTTATTTTGGTTGAATCTAATATGGAAAAAATGAAAACACTTCTGACAAAAGTAGTTCTTCTGATTCTGCTGACGGTGAGATTGTATTACGGGTCAAACGACAAAGAATGGAAGATTATTATACCTTTTTATATCTCGTTCATAGTAAATAAATCAACATATTATATAACATTTCTCGTATTTTTATTTAATATAAATAAAGGCACTTTTCATCTTCATAAATAAAATACATAATACATACATATTATTATTTTTTTAGCTTTCCGGTCAATTGGGTACTTCTGTAACGCCGAACAGACTGCTGCAATAATTCGCCAACTAATTTCCACCTATTAAAACAATTTACTAGTGTAATTTTAAATGTTTAAAAATGAAAACAGAAGTTTACCTTGTTCTTGCAGCATACATATCATATACAGAGTCTTCTATTTCGACAGTATTGCTTTTTCCATTTACTACCACCGTTAAATTAATTTTTGCAATTTTTCAGAAATTTTTTTCTAAATTACAAACTTTTTTAAACTGCACGGTTCTAATGAAAGTAAACACAAAATCATGCTTCACGCACACATATATATATCAAGATATTCAAGTGCGTTCGGATCGCACTGGATTGTCTTTAAAGAAAAATTCTTAAGGCTGAGTTTAACAACACGTGACGTTTAAGAAATTCTGACTTTTACAATACTTTTGTCTTGAAGATCTTAAAGATTCTTAGTTTAGCAACACGTCCTATGTTTACATAAATACTTGAAGTATACTTGAAGTAGGCTTGAAGTAATCAAAATATCATGAAAAAGCTCATTCAACGCGTAAATTTTAACTTAAATAATTGGAAAATTAAATTCAAGAAAAATTCAAGTCAAGTAATTGGAATTGAGCTTCAAGTAGATTTCAAATCAACTACTCATGTAAACGTACTATATGTTCATCTAGCGAGTGCCATCAACAAACTAGCATATCTATATACTTTGTAATCAATGCTTGTATTCACTTCACTGTACAAGTCAAGACTCGATCTTGGCGCTGTATTTATACTCTACAAATTCTCCAGAATCTTCCCAAAAATTCCACTCCGATAATATCGATTCTTCGAACCTAAAAGTGTTTAATGTCCGCATTTTATTACTCATTTCACGCGAAGTATCCATTTCCAATACATAAATGTCGATTGTCCCATTGCACATAACAATATTTTAACGGTTTGAGAATCCCAAACTACCTACATATTTTAGTTTATTACAAACAGCCTCTAATGAATTTTATTTAGTTTCTCTTATTGAGGAAATTGTAAAATGCAAAATGTGTATTTTTATTAGTTTTTTGTAAGTTACACAAATGTTGAATGTAAAATGCCTCAACCTCGTACTCCAAAGATGATAACATAATAATATTTAAAATGATTTTATTCACAGTGTTTGAATTCATATGATATTCTATCTATCTAGATTGCTATTTACTTAATAATATTTTCTATTATATAAAGGTTCACGTTACTATTTTATATGAATCTCTCTGCCCGGATAGTATTGACTTTGTACAAAATCAACTTAAACCAGCATATCCTCATCTGAAGGATTTTATTGATATCAAGTTCGTGCCATTTGGAAAATCAGTTGTAAGTATCTACTGTAATAAGTAACTACATATCTAATGTAACAGTGTTAAAGTTGTAATAACACGTGCATAACTAGCAAAAATTTGTTTTTTCATTTAACACCAATTTCGAGGAATTAAAAAATTTTATTTGTTCAAAATCACTGATCCGAACTGGCTCAATTCTATTTACACAACACAGAACAATATCAGCACATCAGGCTCTATCTCAAGAGAACCGGATTTTAATTTAATGTATCACGTACATATTTTTTTAATTTTTTCTTTTTAATTTAATTGTGTAATAGGACAATTTTTATGATGAATTAATTGAAAGGTTAATAGTTTTTAAACTTCCAATTTGAAGTTTATTTTCACTTTTTCAGGCGATCCGGAGATTGTTATTTTTTATAAGTCAACATGAACCAGTTTAGGTCAGTGAATAATGAAGAAACAAAAAACGCTTAACTGATTCATTTCATTGTAATATTGTTTTTTAATAAAAGTGATTTGTTTTATATATATACATATATATATTTCAAGCATACTTTAAATTAAATTTGTGTTTAAAGCTAATTTTTGGAATATACTGCAAATGATTTCATTGAATTAGACTCTAATTTTCAACTACAATTACAAATTTTTATATGACCTCAGTGACTTTGTGGATTGTCCAAAAGTTCGGAATTTGTTAAGAAGCACATCAATCTAAACGTTTACATGAATATTTGATGTATACTTCAAATAGAGATCAAGTAATCAAAATATCATGTAAACATGCATTGACTTGAAAAAATTCATGTAAACGGAACTGCAGTACTTTTGAACATTTTTCATATCTGCAAATTATGAAAATGCTAAAGTCGAACAAAATGAATTTATAATTGTTAACAATTCAGGTTGTGATTTTTTGTAAATTTCAAGAATATTTCAAATCAAATAATTGGAATTAATGCAACCAAAAATCCTACTTGAGTTTCAATTGGATTTCAAGTCAAGTACTAAAGTATGCATGTAAACGTATACTGAATGTTTCCTCAAACAGTATTAACTCAATTCGTACTAATTTTTTTGCTTTATCCGGGTTGAAAAATCAATGAATAACATTTAGGTCTTTTGATTGAGAAAATGATTAAGGCTACAAGCAAAAATAAAGGGTTTTCCAATAAGAGGTGTTATTTTAATTAGCCCGCTATTTCGATAGATGTCACTTTTGGAGCTGTCATTTTTTGACATTTCACAAGTAGAAACTACGCCATTAATAAAAATGGAACGATACACGATTCAACAATGCATTGAAATTATTAAAATTCACTATAAAAATGGTGAAAATGTGGCAGAGACGGTTCGTAAAACTCGAACATTTTTGGGTCGTCGTGAAGCACCTTGTCGGACCGCAATACAGAAATTGGTAGAAAAATTCGAGCTGTCGGGACAAGTTAGTGATGTGAAGAATAAAATCCGTGCATGTCGCTCAAGAACAGCCGAGAATATTGCTGCTGTAGCCGAAAGTGTTGAAGAAAACCCAGGTTTGTCCATTCCTCGTCGTTCTTTGGAATTAGGCATTCCACAAACGTCATTACACCGTATTTTGCATAACGATTTGGGTCTTAAGGCTTATAAAGTTCAGTTAACACAAGAACTCAAGCCGGCCGATCATCAACACCGTCGAGTCTTTGCTGATTGGGTCCTTGAAATGCATGAAAATGTTCCGGAATTCCATCGAAAACTCATCTTGAGTGATGAGGCCCATTTCCCCCTCGATGGCTTCGTCAACAAGCAAAATTGTCGCATCTGGGGCTCGGAAAACCCAAGAGTTATTGTTGAAAAGCCTCTCTATCCTCAACGTGTTACTGTTTGGTGCGGTTTATGGTCCCGCGGGGTCATTGGACCTTACTTTTTCGAAAATGAGGCTGAAGCAACTGTTACGGTGAATGGATTGCGCTATCGACAGATGATTAATGATTTTTTATGGCCGGAATTGGATGGTATTGATCTGGACAACGTTTACTTTCAACAAGACGGCGCTACGTGCCATACAAGCAACGAAACCATTGACTTAATACCTTGCGACTTCTTCCTTTGGGGCCATGTGAAAGAGAAGGTCTACGCCAACAGCCCAGCGTCGATTCAAGACCTCAAAGATGGAATTCGTGAGGCTATCGAGGACATAGGGCAGCCACTTTGCGATTTTGTTATGGAAAATTTCATGAATATGAATGGATATGGTCCTGTAGGCGTGGTCGTGGTGGTCATTTGGCTGATGTTATTTGCCATTATTAACGGCATACCTTCCTCTTTATAATGAAATAAAGATCCGATCATTTATCTCAAAAAATGGCATTTTTCTTTGAATATCAAAATAACACCTCTTATTGGAAAACCCTATATTTATGTTTCTTTAAATTAGTATTATACCTATAGTAGGTATATTGTCACAAAAATTTTACCTTTAAACTGTCGAATTAATTTAATTGTCACCAATACCCAATAATGCATAGTTTTTTTCAATTCTTTTCTACTTATAATTTTTTTATCCTCTCCCAAAAAAATACTGTTAAAATCAGTTACTCAGTATTGCAACTTTGACGACATACGTATATTTATTTAGTTTTTTTTTTATCTCTAATATAATTTTTTTCCACAAGAGTTTTAATAATGGAGAGTACTTTGTTTGCCAACATGGACAAGATGAATGTACAGGAAATATGATTCAGTCATGTGCTCTGAATGAATTGCATAATAAGCCGATCTCTCAGCAATCGTTTGTTACGTGTCAGATGGCTCGTGGTGCTAATATTAATGGGAAATATGTAAGAAAAATAAACATCAACACTGATGAATACTTTAATAACGAAATTATTCCTTGTTTTTTTTTTGTTTTTTTTTTGTATTAAGTGCTCTGAATCTGTCGGGATTAATTATCAAAATGTTCTTGACTGCTATTATTCAGGAACTGGCACTAAACTACAGCTAGAAGCAGAACAGATTACTAGTCAAATAGGACCAAAATTCATACCAACGATTTTTTATAATAATGTAAGTAACTGTGTTTGTAATATTTATTTTTTTTTTTTTTTTTAATAATACAAATATCTATGATTACGATTACAGCAATTTAATAAAGAACTTCAGGATCGCTCGTTGAAAGACTTCAAAGGAGTTGTTTGTGATCTCATTAATTACTCTGCACCAATATGTTCTCATTAAGAAATAAACGATGATAATTGAGAATAATTTAATAAAATTATTCTATGTAAAAAAAAAAGTGTTATTTTATTGATTCCTTCTATTACAACATGCAAGACACGCAGTATATTCATACCTTTGATTCGACGGACTTGATAGCACTTGTCAACGAGAAATACACGAATTCTCATTGACTAACGATTTAATTTATTTCAACATATAGTACTCAATCTGCCCTTAATCTCTATATCAAAAAACGGCCTTGTAATAATTTTTAAGTGTATTTTTTAATTATTGAAAGAAACAAATTGAAAATTATTGAAAACATGTATGACACCCTAGGATGAATGCCCGTATGTAATAATTTCGTATATATGGTCTCCCATCTGTGCAAGTTTGATTTTTGAAGTGGTTTTTCGCATATATATGGTTATAACCAATTCCATAGAATTTCATATTCTGAAGAACTTTTCAGTACAATAAAAATATCTAGAACTGATCGTTTTCATAGTACACGTAAAAAACCAAAATTTTTGTATAGCAACACCAAGAAAGGGTTGCCCGATTTAGTCCATTTTTGATATTGTATTTGCAATTTTTATGAAAACGCTGTATACAAAATTTTAGCTCCCCACGTAGACACGTTCTCAGTTCTAAGTGAACGCGTTCTGGGTTTATTGTGCGGACAGACAGATGGACAGACAGACAGAAGGACATGCAAAAATCAAAATAAATTTTAAAATTGGATATCCAATCCATTCTGCACAGTTCCAAGTTGTACATCAACTCGGTCGGACGTATTTCCAAATTCGCTCGCTTCGACGCTTGGACCAGATTAGGGGTTTTTCGAGAGATTCTTTCTCCCTGGTGATGCCTTTCAATGCATCATCGGATTTGCATTCTGTCGGATATATTTTTGGTATTTTTACTTACCAATTGATCTTATCAACTGTAACAGTGAATTAAGCGTGGGGTCGGTAACGGTAGTTTAAATCTCATGAAACTTATTTGTGTTCCGTTGACTTATACATAACAACAAAACAAAAATAAAATAAATATAGTTATAAATAATAATACAACCACAAGTATATAAACAAATTAACAATTATAAAACAAAATACAACTATATAACAACAAATTGCAACTTTAAAATAATACAAGCACATATACAACACAACATTTAGCCGGACATGGCAATCAACATTTGGCCAGAAATGGCAATCAACATACAGCCGGACACGGCATGCTGTTTTAGCTATATACCCTATAGGATCTGGCCATTGTGAAGGAAATCCAGCTCGCTAGTCGAGCCCATAGTTCTGGATCTTAACCAAGAGGAAAAGGAAGAATCCATTCTGCTCTACCATAATTATTTCTATGCATTACAAACGGAATTACAAACTTAGTATTTATCCTATAGATTTCATCTAGGGTAGAAAAATAATTTAAGCCGATGAAACACTGAAACAGCATCACACAATGCTCATAACAATAGCTCTATAATAAATAATGTAGTTAAAAGATCATTCAAAAGCAGATCCACGTTAGTATTCGTATCAAGCAACCGCCCTTCATAGTCTGCAGTTATATGTAATTAAAAAAAGGTGTTGTGTAAAAATATATAACCTAATGCAACACCTTGGACCTCAAGGGTACTCTTAACGTCTTATTTAAATGCATAGAAAGGACAATCGTCAAAGATGTCAAAGATGGTAATATGTACTCCATATAGTAATACTCTCGTAAGTGTTGTGGATAAAAGTATTATTAGAAAATTGCACTAAATTTAAAAGAGAACGGGGTTTATATTTCCTGTGTGGTCTTTGGTTGATGTTTATCGATTTATTGTTAATTGTCCAGGGTTGTTAAAAATTGTATGCAATACTGTACTTGGAAAGGGAATATTGTCATACCAATACTAGTCCTTAAAATAAAAAAATAAAAAATCTTTGACCTATAAACATGATTCCTTTATACAAAAATGTATTACAGAAAATAGTTCACCTATAACTGGAAGCTTAATTAGAGCAACCAAAGCGATCAGAATTTAGAAAAATATTTTCATACAAAACTGTCGTAAATTGCTTAAAAATTTAGTGTACAGAAGTTATCAAGCTCGAGCTATAGGTGTTTTCTTAAATTCTTAGCGTGCTCTTGAAACTATAGATAATAGAATATTAGTCGAAGAATGAATGATAGGTAATGATTTTTATCTACTCAGAATGATTTAAATAATATCTCACAATTTTCTGATGCGCCTAGTTCCACTATACGGATCACTTGACAAACAACAAGGTCAGAGAATCTATTTGTGATTTGTAAAGCACGTAACTAATTCTTTCTTTCCTAAGCCAGTAAACTTATTTAAATTTGTTTTTCATTTATAAATATATACTAGTATAACAAAGAAATAAACGATTTCTGGCCATTAACAGAAATTTAATTGAAATTCCAACTGTGAATTTTAAATTCACTTACCTACTGCGGCTACATTTAGGCACCTTGTATAAAGTCTATTACAGTCACGTTATCTATGGATAAAGTTTGTACAGTGACAGTATTCTTCAAAGGTTGATTAGACACTGATTACTCCCATTTTTGTCTGTAAAATTAAATTTAGAAAACTGAACTTAGGATGTCCCTTCAGAAAATTGTCTCATAGATTAATTTATGTATTACAACGGTGGGCAAATCGAATTTCCTTGGTTTCTTCTATTTTGAATACGATTTAAAGACAAAGTGCAACACAAGCTTTTACTGTACGTTGCGACATCTCGTGGTTACTATAGATATTCATTGAAACTCCATATAATTTCAAATTTTCGACACTCACGCCAATAGTTTTCAAATCGTCCATTGTGCCCCATGCCTTCATGCGGAAGAAAAGTCAACAACGGAATTATTTCCTAGGCGTACACGTTGCGGTATTGGTAGCGGTAATGATGTCGGTGCGGTGAATGTAAGCACACGCCGACGCGGTGGTGGCACGGTTGACGAAACATATACAAAATGAAATTAGTTTTGAAAAAAAAGAAATTTCTATTATCCCGGTATTCTAGACGTCGCAAGTCATACAGAATTTTGTTTAATTTTACTACTGAAATCAGCTCTTCACTCATTGCGATGACTGCACTGTTTCATTTCAACTGAAATGAATTTCGCTATCGCAGTGGCGGTGAGAATGCAACATGCAACAGCTCACCGCCACTCAGTGATGCCAGATCCAGATTTTTATCTGGAGATTGCCAGATTTTTCAACTGTCCTCCAGATATCCAGATATTCAAACAATTTTCCCAGACTTTTGCTGAAAACTACAATTTTAGTCACATTTACCTTGAGATGATTTAATTTTCTCTCGGTAATTCGGGATTAAAATTGTATTTTCATTTTATGTGATTTTGTGTATCTACAACATAGCACAAATCAGAATTTCGCTTCGGAGTGTACCCAATCTCCTATGCACTGATGTATTAACTTCAAACGGCACATTCTAAAAAGAAGAAACATTTTTTCAAGAAGAAGATTGTGATTTGAGAATTTGTGATTGTCATTCTTTTCGTAAATCAGCACGTCAGCCACCAAGCAATTGCGGCCGGTCACAAATAAAATAAGGAAATATAAATTTTCATACCAGTAACCAGCCGTAGCATTTCAGAAAATTACTGAAATTACTTAAAATACCTAAAATGCAAGAGAACAGAAATCAGGATAGTGAACGTGGTAAAAACTAAGAATTTACTAATACTTACTTGTCAATATTATGAAAATTTTACTTTTAGATTCAAATATTGGAAAGAAACGGAGATATAAGCAAAAGTACAGCCCTTACTGGAAATCAGATGATGAGCTCAATACTTGGCTTATAGAAAAACCAAACAGTTGCGCCTTTTGCATAATTTGCAATTCGAAACTTGAAATTAAGGCAGGTAAAAGAGATCTAATTAAGCACGCAGCGACCATTAAGCACAAAAGTTTACAAATTGCCCTTAAGCAGCAACCAAAAATTACTCAAGTTTTAACTATTGCTAGTACTACGAAAGTAAATAATGACACAAAAGAATTAGAATTGCGGTTAAGCGCTTTCTGCTGCGAGCATAATCTTCCATTCACTATAATGGACCACTTGGTCAAAATTTTTAAAAATTCTAATTGTAGTATTGAAGTAACTAAAGCTTTAGCGTGTAATCGAACAAAAACTATGGCGATTACTAAAAATGTCTTAGGCTCACATCAAAAAGAGATTATTTGCGGCATTTTGCAAAGCAGTAAATTCTCACTTTGCATTGACGAATCCACTGATATAGCATCAGAAAAAACGTGTAGTAGTAAGAGTGTCTCACAATTTTAAGATTTATGACTTTTTTTTTGCATTATTGCCCGTCGTTAAAGCAGATGCAATCACTTTGCACCATGAGCTTGCAGAAATTCTAACTACCTCTGGAATAGATTACAGAAAGAACCTAATAGGCTTTGCTGCTGACGGGGCAAATAATATGACAGGAGGAAACCATTCAGTTGCCAAACTTTTGCAGAATGAATGCCCAAATTTATTTATTTTAAAATGTGTTTGCCATTCATTCCATTTATGTGCGGCATACGCATGTGAAAAATTGCCTAGCAGTGTTGAATGTCTTGCTCGGGATATTTATAATTATCTCGAAAATAGCGCCAAGAGAACTCATCAATTTAACCAGATACAATCTTTACTCGACTTTAAACCACGTAAAATGATGCACCCGTCTCAAACAAGATGGCTTTCAATTGAAAATGTGGTTCAGCTGTTATTAGACCGATACGACTGCTTAAAAATATATTTTGGTTTCGAAGCTAATATAGATGAACTTAAAAGAGCGCAGATTATTTTAAAAAGCTTGGAAAATCCCTTCAATAAACTGTACTTACAGTTCCTAAGCTATGTGCTACCAATAGTTAACAAATTAAATAAGCTGTTTCAAAGTGAATCCCCGAAAATATTCCGGCTCCATTTGGAAATAACAAAGTTATCAAAAACCATACTGGATAATTATCTCCAAGGGTATTATTTAGAAAATATCCCAGTAGAGGACGTAGATTTCTTAAATAGAAAGTACTTCTTGCCAATGGATGACCTTTATTTGGGTGCTTTAGTAAATGCCTCATTAAGTGAACTTAAAAATAATAATTCGGAGGATATTTTCGTATTTAAAAAACATTGTGTGGGATTTTATACTGAACTGGTTGGTCAAATTTTCAAACGGTTTAATTTTAAAAATAAAATCTGGCAAAGCATCTGCTTTATTGATCCTGAAGTTGTCGTGTCGAAAAGACAATCTTCTATTGTTCCACTTTGCAAGTGTTTCCCAAATTTAATAGAAACGTCCTCCTTGCAAAATATTGATTCAGAGTGGCGAGAGCTTAGAAATATTGACTTCAGCGATTTTGATATAAGCAATGCTGAGCTATTTTGGAAAAAAGTCGCAGTAATGGAAACGAGATCTGGGGAGTTAGCATTTCCTCTTTTGGGTACTTTTGTTTTTCAATTGCTATCTTTACCAAATTCTTCCGCCTGTGTAGAAAGAACATTCTCCCAAATTAACCTAAACAAAACAAAGACAAGAAATCGATTACAGTCAAATACACTTAGTGGTATACTTTTGTCTAAAGAGCATTTGAAATTAAATAATGAAACTTGTGCAACAATAAAATTAACGGAAAGTTTAAAAAAAAAAATTTCATCCGAAAATATGTATTAAATCATAAAAGCACTATGTGCAATACTTGTATAATGTATATACTCAATATAGTCACATTTTAAACGGTCATGTATTTGAAAAAAAGTACTATTTTATAAAACTTTTGTTATGTTTTTGAAGTTTATTTGTTTTAATAAAGTTTTTTGTGTTTCAGTAAAGATGTTTTTGTTAAAATTAAAATCTCCAGATTTCTCCAGATTTTTCGAGAAAAATCTCAAGACTTCAAAATTTTTTCTCTGGCAACGCTGCCGCCACTGTCTCTACCGATGCCGCCACCGGTGTGTGCTTGCCTTAAAACACTCAGGGGGAGGAAAATTACCTTCCCGAGTGCCACTCATGCAGCATCATGCTCGCGGCATTGGCGTGAATGTCGAGTCAAAGTTTCAAACCAAGCTCAACAGATAACTGGTGAAAATATTCGGGATCGATATGTGTATCGGTAAGCCGATGCATTGCTCTAAATTTCCCACTATCCATATCGTAAAAATTGCGAATTATATCCCAAGATATTTCCATTCCGTTAGAAATAATATTACTATGATACAAATTATTTCTAACGCTCTTGAAGAGATGAGGTATATCATAAGACGCATATATTTTAATGTCATTTACGTAAAAGTATGGGTTTTCACGCGTGCACCCTAAAAGCCGATAGTACTTTCTATTGTTACCTCCCTGGTCGCAAGTTATTGCCTTTATATCCAAACCAGTTTCCAGCAGTTTGGAAATAGCATCTTTTAAAATTAACGCTAAGTCCCGCGTTACCCGCCACATAGCCTACAGCTTGACTATAGTTTTTATTCAGTTATCGTACAATCATCACGAGGATACTGGAAGCTAAACTGTTCTTGCGACCTAATGGACCTAAATCTGTTAGTCCATATATGACGTCATTAATTAATTCCAACTCCGGTTTTGTCATCATTTCATCGAAAATTAGAACACACCGTCTATCTATTTCTGCCAACTCAGAAATTTTCTGTTTCAGTACTTTTAAAACAATGTTAGAAATACCTGTGTCTAATCTAACCATCGAATAATGCCATTTAAGAATGGTGGATGTCGAGGGCAATAAAAATCCCAAATTCAGCATATCTTTATAGAATGCTGGGGATTCGTTATAAAATTTTAACGCTAAGTTTTGTTCTCTACCTGTATCTTTATGCACAAGCTCTGAACGTACAAAAGATTTCACAACCTCGCTTTTTCCTGCAAGTAGGCTTTCTAAATCTAAATTTGCTGGGGAACTGTAAATAGGTGTCTCATCAGGAAAACGATACTGATCTAAAATTTTATATTTCCTGTTACGATATGTTTTAGGATTCCCCATTTTATTCACAGCTAGCTGGGTATTTTCAACTAGGGGTGTGCAATTAATAGTACCCAGCATTGCTAAGCAGACTTCGTCCATGCTTGCCTCTGAGCAGGAACATACTCCTGAACTAAATGGCTTTTTTAAGGCCACTTTATTTAAAGTGCTTCTTCCCGCAAAAATGATTTTTACAGAGCCTTTTCGACGTCTTACCCAATGGCTGTCTACTATGGTGGAACCAAACATTTCTACGATAATCGTTTGGGAACTTGAAAAAAGGTGAATTTGATAATCCCCCCCTTCTAAGGACAGTTTTTATAACAGCAACAATATGCCGATGCCATGCTGTCGGATATCAATATTATTTATATATTGTTTAAAGTTCAAGGAAACTCAAGAAACTCGCTAAATAAATTGTTGCTTTCAAATGCGCATACCTCAAAGTATGATATTCGTAAAGAAAACCAAACTAAACAAAATTAAGGAAACTCAAGAAACTCAAATCAAAAACAAAATTAAGGAAACTCAAGAAACGAATAAGAAAACTTATACCACCTTCTTACACTTCACAAAAACATCTTATTCTAAATAAATTGTTGCTTTCAAATCAAAATACGATATTTTCGTAGACCAAACAAAATAAAGGAAACTCAAGAAAAACCACCTTCTTTCTTACACTTCAAAAAACTTTTTATTCGCTAAATAAATTGTTGCTTTCAATGCGCGCTCAAAATATGCTTTTGGAAGAAAAAAAACGACAACTTACCGAATACCTAATTTTTCTTTTTTCTGTGATTGATATATACCTAAAAAAAATACCTAAAACCCAGCGCGGGGGGTACTTAATAATTATAGTGCGAACTATTGGCGTTAGTGTCGTTCGTTTAAACCGGCCGGATATTCTAATATTCTATTTAGATAATTGCTTTTCTCCGCTGGGTGTGGAAAAAAAGCTTTTTCTACGCCCCGCCGGAGGGCGGCTCGAGCGCGTGGGTGCATGGTTTCGGGAAACGGTTTCTGTAGGCGGACGGTGAAAATTCTATTGGCTACAGTTGGCGTGGCGAGCTTTTTTGCTTTTCTACGCCCCCCCGGAGGGCGGCTCAAATCACGAGGGTGGCGGAAGTGACGCGTCTACCCAAAAAGAAAAACGATATCACCAAACATCGATTCATCTCTTTTTAATGACAGTTCTTCATATTACGTATGTCGATTCAACTATCGCATTACAGTTGCATATAGATTATAGAATGGCGGCGACTGGATAAGAATTTCCTGCTCTCTTTGATTCAACAAAGTTCTCAAGTGTGTAATGAATTTGTAATTAAAACAAAGTTTTTCCTTGTAAAAAAATATTGTGAAACTAAAATTTTGTGATAATTGGTACAACATATCGATTTAGATGTTGTGCCTTGGTGTTAAATTGTCGGGAATTTTTTGTTTTAATTCATAAAATTCGCGACTTAGGAATGAGTGTTGTCTAGTGTTGCTGTTGGATCTATATAAGTTTTTTCATTGCAACTCGCCTATGTGCTTTCTGTTGAAATTATATTTTCAGCAAAAGAATATAATTGAACTGGCTTGTTGTTTTTTCTATGATTTATGCTGGAACAAAAGTGTCGACACCAAAATAGCAGGTAAATTGATTTTTCATGCAGCCGGTTGAATACAAGAAGAGAAAAGATAATGCAAAAAGGAGAGAAAAAAAGAACTTCATTGACGGCTGAGTGCTGTGACAAGAATCAACTACAGGTAGATAGCATAGAACCAAAGTATCTCCACACGGAAATAATCCACCCGCGCTATATTTGACGAAAACGTTATCTCATCAAAAAAAAATCTCACATTTTCTATTTTTGGTTCAGTAACTGTCGCCACTGGTATAATCCCTTTGGCATCGAGTGCATTGCATTATGTAGATCTGACTAGACGGTTGCAACTATCCGTTCTCCTGTCTGCCTTTTTAGTCTTTTAATTACATTCACTTCTTGATTTTTTTTATTATAAGGTAATTCTACAATTTTCCTCTGAGAATCGATGATAACAACAATATTGCAAGAAATGCAAAGCCAAAAGCAATTATTAGCATGTGGGATGACTAATGCCGAGGCCGACAATCTGAAATCTGACATTCTACCCTGTGGGTGTTTTCTTTCCTTCCTACTTGAGTGGTTTGTTTTTGACGGGCAGCGGGAAGGTCTTTAATTGCAACAGAAAGATTTGTCACTCGTCAGTGAAGAATTCCATGCCCTTTAGCAGTAAATTTTTTACTTTGGACTAGAAATATTGTAAAGTATTAAAAACTCGGTCAATACTCGAAAAGGTGACTAATTTTTATTTATGTAATTTGTGTTTTCACGCCCTATATGGATGTACATAAATGGCATAGATTTTCTTAGCTCCAAATTATTTTTTGTTAAATTACATTAATTGTTACTATGTTATAACACAAACCTAGATAAAAAAAAACACGTTAAAATTAACTGAAATTGGTCTTAAATAAAGAGAACTTGATTTCAGTTTTGGTTGGCTAGCAGATAGTGCTTATTGTAGGATAGCTTGCGTTCACGAAGTTTGTTTTAGATTAAAGTAAGCACATTTTACAATGATCAAAAATTACCAAATCGTCCTTAACTTGGGTGTCTGTATCCAAGTCATTACCAATGATTATTTTTGCTAACACAATTCAATTTATGGTAAAAGTAATTAAGACCTGATTAAATATTTCCAAAGAGATAAACAACTTATCATAGAAAATATAAACGTTGTGAGCGTCGCTGTATAGCATTTGATCGACGTCTGTCTATTAAAATTCCTTAATTTTCGTGAGATTCAAGGAGCGAGTTGACTTTTTCACACAAAATTCGCATTAAATTGGTCAGTAGCAAATATATAATTAGTCGAAACGTATTCTTTCGAGATGATTGCTCAAACTACTTTTAAAAATTCAGCTTTTTGTTTTTAAAGCCGGGACATGCCGCTTTTCGGGCGACTGCCTTTACCTCTGATTCAGGTCCCGACTTCAAAAACCATCTAAATGATTCTAAAAATTTCAAATTCGAGTCCACCATTGGACAAGATCAAAAAATAAATAAAAATTACAAATTTATTTGGTCGCATGGTACTGGTTAATGCCAGCTGGAAGCAAATGTGGCTTAATAGGCTAGCGAAATTAATAAATACAAGAGGTAAAGACAATTGTCTCATAAGTGTCATCCGGGAATAATGACAATCACACCCTTAACATTATTAGGTCTGTTCGCGTACTAGCTTGAAAGTACAAACTTGTAAGACTTTTTGTAAGTTTTTACTCGAAGGCGTTTGCGTACTCAAAAATTGAGAGAGAAATTGTTGACGTCACTTTTCACCTCCGTTCAATTTATTACTTGATTTAACTCAAGAAAAATCGTCGAGTAAAAAATTCGAAAGTGTCAGTTTTGACAGATCGTCACCAGTTTTCAGTTAGTTTTTAAGTTTTTAGTTTTAAAAAAATGGAAAAACCTGTTACTCCTCCTCCAGTAGAAGTAGAATGTTCTCCAAAACCATTTCAACGTATTCAAAGGGGTAAATTAGGTAAATTAGGAAAATTTCACGTCGTTATTACATATCTGGAATATTTGCAAGTTTTTACTCGAAGCCGTTCGCGTACTTTGTGAGTGTCACTCTCAATTTCTCTCTTTATCATACATTTTGACGTTTTTCATGTTTTTACTTGAAAAAGTACGCGAACAGACCTATTAATATATAATACAAATAGCATAACAGTACCTGTGGTACACGAACATTAACTTCGATTGACTCTGAGAATATGTTATTCCCCTTAAATCTCTGCGATCGTCCTGATAGGTAGGATTCGATTGTTAGCAAGCTTAAAATCGAAGAATACAGCATTACCAGCATCCAGTCAAATATTTAGGCTAGTTTCACATGAGTGTCCACCTCTAAAACCTGACTGTTATTCGACTAATAATTTTTTCGACGGGAAGTACTCCACTAGTCTGTTAACTACATGTCATTCCAGTATTTTTTCTTCTACGGGTAACATTTATCGGACGAAATTTTTACAATTACTTGTTTTAGGTATCTTCTCATTTGGGACATTTAATGATTCCTTCCAAATTTTAAGGAAAATGCCTGACTGTAGCAATAAGTTTATAATTTTCAACAGCACTGGACATAATAGTTCTATTGATTGGAAGATTGAAGTCTTTTTCTTCTTCTTACACTCTTTTAATGTATCACAGATTATTTTTGTTTCACAGTATGTCATTGTAAATCTACAAGATGTCCTTCTACTTGGTAAAGCATATTGCATAGTGGGAAAGAATCATTAATTTCTCTAATATTCTCGATAAAATTTATATCTGCTTATAACAAATTTTTTTATTTCTTTGTATAGCCATTTCTGGGTTCCTGAATGCGTTTCTAATTGTTTTTCTATGATGTTATTTTTTGTTCTTATTATCTCTTTCTTATACAAGCTTCTAAGGACTTTGTACCTAACCCAATCATCCCTGTTGTGACTGTAAATAGCTCTATTGTATACAATCTCTCTAACTCATGCGCATACCAATGAAAGTTATTGTTTTGTGTAAAAATTTTCTTTACCGAATGAGGAAAAGATTCTCAAAATTAACTTCAATCAAAAGATCCTCAAATTTAGTTTTGCTGCATTTTATAATGTTTGATGTCTTACTATTATCAGGTTTATTAGCTTTAATTTTAATTTTGATAGACTCATTGTCTATTATTTTATTGTCTTTATCAACATTCAACGTATCTTGTGAGCACGTAATCAATTAGAGTTTGTAAGTCTCTCGCGTTATTCTAGTTGGTTGTGTAACTAGTTGCTTTAACGTGATATGCGATTCTGATAATAGTACTAGATCTGGATTACATTCTTTTATTTATAATTTCAATTCCGTTTTGTTAGATAGAAAACCTTTCACATTTGGATAATATAATAAGGTAAGGTAGGGTTATTTTAACCTGCCTGCTATAGGTACACGCGGCAACAAAAATCATGCCGTGTACTTTACGATCTTGTTAATGCATCCTTAGGTTACGTGTATTCAACCCAAATTGATCTAGTATAGTCCATGAATTTTGCTTCGTCTTCGCTGTATCACCGTATTACTGTATGTGGAATACGATAATAATGGGCTAGTAAATACGATAAGGAATTTAGTCAAAACCACCACATGCGGTATAATGAATGTAATTCATCTAATAAAAGCTTTGCGACCTACTTAAGAAGACGATACGCAGCACTTCTGTTCGATTCATTTGAAATCACAATGTTGCACGAAAAAAGGAATGACCCCATGCAGGAGAACGCGCGCAAACCAAGTGCTTCAAAATCTTATTTAGTTTGGCCGCCAATTACCTTAATCGAATACTACAGCAATTGTAGTAAAAACAAGTAAAAAAGCTAGAATTGGTCTAAGACCAATTCTTATGATACCCTAGATGAATGCGCGTATTAAATTTCGTATTGTCACCCTTCTGTGCAAGTTTGATTTTTGAAGTGGTTTTTCGCATATATTTCTAGAAGGGTTCGTCGGACAGAAAAAATGATTATAACCAATTTTATAGAATTTCGTATTCTGAAGAAGTTTTTAGTACAATAAAAATGTATTGGACTTATGGTTTTCGCAGTATTTGTAAAAAACCTAAATTTTTATGTGGCAACACCAAGAAGGAGTTGCCCGATTTAGTCCATTTTTGACATTTTATTTGCTAATGTAGTAAAAACATCATGTATCAAATTTCAACTCTCTATTTTGATGTGTTCTCAGGCAGTGTCCAAATATATAGTGTAAAAACGAAAGTTTTGTATGGCAACCCCACGAAGGAGTTGCCCGATTTGTCTCATTTTAGAACTTAATTTTATTTTTTTTTTAACGTCCGTGTACAAAATTTCAGCTCTCTAAGTATACACGATCTCGAGTTATCGTGCGCACAGACGGACGGACGGACATGCAAAAATCAAAATAACTTTTAATATTATGTTTGGGTGTCCAATCCATTTTGCTCTACCATCATTATTTCGAGGTGCTACAAACGGAATGACAAACTTAGTATACCCTATAGATTTCATCTAGGGTATAAAAATCAATAGTTTAATCAGAAATATGTATTTGTGCCCATTTCTTTTCGTTATTTATTCGTAAATTACAGGTCAGATATATTCTATGCAGAAAGATCACTAAATGATCACTATCACATGTGTAAGGGAATCGCAAACCATAAAAAGGTTCTGCGAAAAAATAAATCAAAATAAGCTTGGTTTACAGACGAAATTTTGATAAAAGGAAATGAAAAAAAAAACTCTATAACCAGGATACTACTTGTCAGATGATTTTACAAATTTCATACAACGTTTTAAAATTATTAAAATAAAATCACATAGGAAAAAAAACACTTCAATCGCTCGTATCGAGTATGTGCAGCACCTATCTTGGAATAATACCAAGGTATCTATCCACCTTACAAGGATCGCTTTAAGTTCTTATGAAGGTATAATTGTTCTAAAGCTTATTTTGGCAATTCCATATATTAAGGAGGTTTTTCATATTATTACAGTAACTAAATTCATATATGGTTTTATATTCAGTACATGGAAAATGTCAGACTGGCCATCTGCAAATTTAAAAAATTTTGTGTGGCAACTACATGAAGGTGCTATCCAATTTGTTTCCTGCGACTCGGTGGAACCACCGCCACTGAATCTGTTATATCCCGACTCTTTTCTTCCCACTACACCAGTAGGGAAGAAAAGAGCACGAGAATGATGATTCGGTGGCAGTGTTAACACCGCCCCGCAGAAAAGAATTCACTATAAGTTTGTTCTTGGGATTCTCTGCAGAATAATTTACAGTTTGCTCATTTTTTTTTTTTCGTTTTATCATATTGCTTGGCACTTCGGTCGAGATGAACCAATTTGGATTCTTTTGTATATTGTAGCAGTTGTAATTGGATCAGATATTGGGACGTTGCCGAGTATCTGTAGACCTACTCTTTTATGTGGGCCCCGAACAATCGAAGAAAATATCACTCACAAGTTATAACATCCTAATGTCTTTATAGTTTAGTAATTACAGCAAAATTACTTGACCATTTATATATGCCGCAACCGACGCGACGGTCGGGTGGGAACAATTTTTATATGTATTCAGTAATTTTCTTAACTATTAATTATTGGAACATATACCGCCAAAGTGAATACAAATATAAAAATTATTTAATAAGTAGGTACTAATACATAATTTCTTCATTTAGGGTAAACGTTTCCTGGAATTCATAAGTTAACGAAAATCAATATGTCCAGCGAAGAAGATAAACCTCCTGCACCGCCAGTTCGCCTTACAAGTAACAGAGGTGGTGGTGATCGAACAGATGGCGGACCACCAGTGGATATGCGACCATTACCTAAAGGTTTTCATTTTATTCTAAATACATTTTTCTTTTTGTTGTATTTTTAAACACTTATTAATAAATGTTTCCTTCCATCCAGAACCTGAGGATGCTGATCGTAAAAAGAAAACCCTCAAAAATAAAATTAAAGGTTCGAAACCATCGCATACAGATTCAAAACCAAATATCTCATATCCAACAAACTTTGAACATACCGTGCACGTCGGCTTCGATGCAGTCACCGGAGAATTCACGGTAAGTTTTCAATTTTTGTATAGTTTTTGTAATCGTAAATGTTGTTTGTTACTGTTCTTGTATCCACACACGCATATATAAACGTTCTTTGATTGAATATACAGGAAATTTTCGTGATTGTTATTTTACTTAAAATTGTAGGCAATTTGAAAAGTTTGTATAATAATGACAAATCACATTATTCATATTCTCTTGAATGAATTTTTGTATCTGTATTTCTTCGTTTTAAAATTATATAAATTTTTTGTCTATTTTTTTATATATTATTTGAATTTTGTGCACCATTGGCTTTTAAATTGGACTTTTCCTTTCGAATTTTACAACTGTCTCTCTTTCGCAGCATGATTCTTTTTTATAAAATAAACAAAAGGATGCTCTCTATGTATTCAAAATTGCTTAGAATCGTTTTAGAAAATAATAGGAGTAGCAATTAATATAAAATCAGTTGTTCTACATTGTTATCAACATCATCATACCACTTCAGTTGAATATCAGGGTAGAGTTTAGTTCAAATTTTAAAATTTATCTCTGCTGTGTTATTACTCGCGTTTGACAACTATGGATCTTACCACATTCTGCGTTCCTCGACTGCGTTCACTTAAAAGTGATCTTCGAAATTTTTATTTTCCAATATTACCTCAACTGAAAAAACAAAATGCTAACGATCCAGCTCTACTATCTTTCTTTTTTAACATTTTCGATCCTATCCTGGCTTTAGAATATTTGTATTTCACTCGGTCTCTTTATACAAATTGAAAAAATAATAATAATTAGTACTTATTATCAAATATTTACAATCGACACATTTTTATACCAAGATTAATTTCCACGTAGTACCCATAAGAGATAAAGGGTTGCATTTTGGATCCAGAGTGACAGGTTCTTTTTAAGCTGCAAGCTTTCACATCCTGATGTTGATGACATGTATTTAGATTAATAATTTAATAATAATAGTTAATAAAAAAAAACTGAATTAAAATTCCAAAATTATGACTTTGTTGAGCCACAACTTCGAAACGGATGAGAGGAGTAGACTGATATTATATGTAATATATAAGTTAGTAACTAGACTAACAGCTCACAAAAGGCGAAGCTTGTATGCTAGGGTTGTGACTCTAATTTATTACTTATTAATATTATAAAACAAAATTTTAAAAATACTACATAAATAAATAAATAATATGAAGAATCTTTGGACCCTCCTACCTCATAATCGACACATCATTCACTTATATAAATTCAGAATGGATCTAGATGACCTTTTTCCTTAAATAATAATCTACTTAAATTCATTGCCGTTCTAGCAGAGAAATTTTCATCTTGAAAAACAATCAGCTGGTTTTCAAGCGAGTACGTAATATAAATCCAGAATACTGAACGGAATTATCAAGTGTCATATTATATTTGATGTGCATGACTGAAGTGTCAAAATATCTAAATACAAATGTAAACAGAAACAGTCTATCTATCTATCTATCAAAATCTAGTCAAATTAATTTAAATTAACTTTAGCTACTACCAAAAACCTTAATTGTGTGGTGGAAATAAGCAAATCTGACCGAGACAGAAATAACTTAGAAAAACACAACACAGCTGGAGATAGAGTAGAATAACTCTTTTCGTCATATGCGCTATCGTACAGGGATTTCACACGACATTTCTTTATATGTCATCCTTTAATCCAGGATACTGTTCTCTGTTACTAAATAGGTGTACTTTAGCATTGGTTACAAGACACATATCCAAAACATTGCCATCGATCTTATGCCCTAATATTTTGCTGATGTGCTTCATTAAGAGGGCCACAAGGTTTCGGTGAAAGGTCTTTTATTTGCATTTTTTAGAAGGTTAGAACAATTGACCGCCTTGGCCTCCGTGCTTGGTATCTTTCGTTCCTCTATATTAAAATATAAAATGCCTTAATTGTAACCAAAAGGCTATTATGATCTTGAAGAAGAATTTTATGGCCGCGTTTGTCTCATCGACAATTTTCAAAATTAATATCAAGTTCAAGTAGACATTGATAAATGCTATGCATATATGTAGCAACCCAAAAAGTCTTGGCACAAAAAGTTCTCCTTCTCTAACCAAGAATACTAAGTTGATCTTTGTCTGATTCATCATTATTCCAGATGAGCCGAAGAACTTTAGGTCTTCTAAACAACCATAATTTAATAATGGAAGCTTTAACAGAGATTCTCTGACGAAATGACAACTAAACAACGTCAAGGACAAATAATTATAATGATTCTAAGCAATTTTATTACCTTTCCTTTATTATAAATAATCTGGAATTTAATATAATCTGGATAAAGGATCTTCCGCTTATTGTTTTCTTTCAATTTATTATTGAATTTATATTGATTTTAAGGTGGTGTCATCCTTTCTTTTCTTTTGTTTCAAGCTGCCACTCAAAGTAAGTATTGCTTTGTGATTATTATTTTGCTGTGATAATGCTCCACCCACCGTGCAAAATTGTTATTTGAGTCAAAAAATTTAGTTTTCGTCGCGCTTTAAGTTTTTCAAAAAATAAAAAAAAATAAAAATTTCTGATATAATTACGCTTTAGTAACGTAAACAATTTTTAAACAAAATTGATTTTGGTTAACTTTCTGTAAATTTTGCTTATTTAATTCATTTTTATTTTTTGTTAACATTTTATCTAGATAGTTCGAGTTAGCTAAATAGCGCTTCTAAATTGACTTTGAAGCTAGTTGCCAAAATTTCAGTAGTTATAGCTTATAGAAAAAAAAGTTCGCTTCACTGTAAATGAATCAATTCTATTTTTTGTTTTTTTTTTTGTTTTTGTTTTGATAACAACATTGACATTTTTCATTAATATTTTGTGAATAGATCTTAGTATTACATAGTTAGTTAAATAAGTAGTAAAATAAATTAACTAAGTAAGAAAATACAAAATTTTGCACAAAATTTGACATACACAAAAATAAATTTTATTAGTTCATTAAACAGCTCTGTAGATTCTATAAACTCAGCTTCTAAATAATATTTTTCACATTAGATCAGGAAATAAAGTATTGGATTAAGGCCATGGGAAAGGGTGGAATAGATGGCGGTGTGCGTTCTCCTTAATTTCCAGAAGCCTGCATGAGAAAAGACATACAAAGACAAATTGATCGGGAAATTTCACGGTACACTCAAAATTACTTTCAAGGGTGAATTACTGGACATAGTTAGTTGCGTTAGTATTGGGGGAAAAAACCTCACTACATGTGCGATTATACGAAAAAATTTGATCAGAGCAACATCAGTAGAAGTGACGATAAACCTGAGAAAAGAAACTAAAGACATTACGAGGATGTTTTATGTCATTAGTTGGTTTTATTTAATTCATTCAAGGCCGTAGGTCTTTCTTTGAATGTGGGAATTATATTGAAGTTGATTCCAGTTTGGTGTGAGATTTATATATGACCAAGGTACTTATTGGATTTTATTTTTACAATTTTAAAGAATCAATGATGGTTACGCCATCAGCCGAAACTGGTTGATGAATGAGATTTGGATAATACTTTAGGAATAGCTGAAAACATTGAGTTTTAGAAGCATTGAATTCGAGGCAATTTGTCCTGCTCCAAGCAAGAATTTTAGCATTGCGGTAATTTAATGATCTAATCATGAGCTCTCGGTTGATCTTAATATCCAATCTCAGGTTTTGCCTTCGAATTTTTATGACAACAAATTGGGAGCCACAGTATACAAGAAGAAAACAAATAAGTACAACAATTTTTTTTCTAGACGTCTTCTCTATGTGATAAAGTAAAAGTATAGTTTTTCAGCCTAAACTTTGAATACAGCCATAAATTCTAACTAATTTCTTTACTCCATGTATACAGTAAGCACAGAGACTATATCTTGCATATGAAATCAGAGGTCGATTTAACCACTTCAATTTTGAAATAAATTAACATTTACATCTGAATTAATTGAAATGCCAGTGAGATCGATGTTTCTACAAATAACAAGTAAAAAAGCTAAAATTTGTATAAGAGCAATTCTTATGATACCCTAGATGAATGCTTGTATGTAATTTCGTATGATCACCCATCTGTGCAAGTTTTATTTATGAAGTGGTTTTTCGCATATATTTATTTCTAGAACGGTTCGTCGGATAGTAAAAATGATTGTAACCAATTTAATAGGATTTCATATTCTGAAGAACTTTTCTTCATTTAGCCCATTTTTGAAATTTTATTTAAAATTTTTATGAAAACACCGTGTACAAAATTTCAGCTCTTTACGTTGTGTCCGAATATATAATGAAAACGAAATTTTTGTATGGCAACCTTACGAAGGAGTTGCCCGATTTGTTCCATTTTCGAATTTCAATTTTCCACACGGCGTTTAACAGTGTGCAAAATTTCAGCTATCTAAGTAGACGCATTCTCGAGTTATCGTGAGGACAGACAGAGACAGACATGCAAAAATTAAAATAAGTTTCTACCATCATTATTTCTACGTGTTACAAACGGAATGTCGAAATTAGTATAGCTTATGATTTCATCATCTAGGGTATAAAAAGGGAACTTGAGCGGTAAATTGAAAAAGAGTTGGTGACCCAGTGGGTAGGGTACAGATTTACAAATCAATGTTAGTATCTCAAGTAAACAAACATATTTTCTGTGTTTCAACTATAATTTTAGAAAGTATTTTCATTTATGGACTATTTTTCAATATTCGAATTCATCCTTAAGATACTGTTGCAGGAATATTTTATAGTTATATTCTTTACATTATTCCGCGTCCAAATTGTTGACTTTTTACTATATTTCCATGAACCGGAGTTGAGGTATCATTAATTTTTGCTATGTCAGTTAACATTATTTTGTTTCCATGGACGACTTCTAACACAGCGTCTACACATTCCATATCTGTCGCCATCTCCATAAATTATGATTTGAGCTGTCTAATGTTATTGGGGTGAGCAAATTATGGAACGAATTTTCATTGAAGAAATTGCATCGAAGAGAATAAAGCTGTGTATTTGTTCAATAAAGAGCGCACGCAAACCGAATTTCTTCTTTTACATCATCTTTATTGTGAACAAAAGGCAAATTTATGGACATCAAGATGGTCGCCCATAATTGCTTTCCATATAGTTTGCCATAAGAAATGGCTATCACTTAAGAGAAGTCAGGTCAGTACCAAGATTTGCAAGTTTCATACATTTTTCAATGGAAATTTCTAGCAAACTATTTGTAGCAGAATAATGATTTATATCTTAAATTAAAGGTAACGAAGAGGTCTAGTATATAACGTCGAGAAAAATAAAAAAAAAAATGCATTGGAATGGAGATATTAGCTCGGAAACTTGTAAAAAATGATAAAAAATGATTTTTTTTTTCAAATCAAATTCCTGTTAGTAGGTATTCTCATTTCTTTATATTGTGACTATTTTAGAAAGATAAAGCCTAGATCTATCAAATAACACGGAGGTTTTTCATTTTTAGTGGCGCTTTTTTTTTGTTTAACTCTAATAGCATTTGTTTTTTCTCTCAATATTTCAATTGTTGAAAGTTTTAGAAATATAAAGCAAAATAGTATATTTAACAATTATGTGCAAAATAAAATTTAGGAAAGTTAATTTTCGTTAAAAATTTTCAATTTCTTTGAAATGTCGCATGTTGGGTCTCTGTCTTTTACGCTAGATGTCTCTAATGTGACTTGTGGTCTAGGCTAAGAATTTTCAGACTTTCAAGACACAAACCTACGCATAGTAGGTTTTATTGCCTACAGGCGCGCCAGTATCTAAATTGAAATTTTTGCTGAGTACTGATTCCTCTTAAGTGTCTGCACTGCCCATGCCATATGAAAATGGCGATGTCCATGACATGTGGCATGTGTAGACGCTGTGTAAGTTGATTTGAGAGCTGAAGCACCCATCCGCACTATTCTAACATTACTTATGCAAAAACCCAACTTAACTTCTGGTTTTGTGAAGTAAACAGGAATTTAACGAAACTCAACTCCTGTAGACATCTGGCAACGAATGTCCTCTCCCTGGTGATACAAAGGTTATTATGCATGGTTTTCACAAACGAAGTTAAGGCTAAATCACAATCGGCGCAGCATGCATCAGCTGTGATGCGAGGTTTTATATCATGGGATCATATGGCGCAAGTCTTAATCGACACATCATGATGCATGCTGCATGTTTTGGAAAATTTCACATTTGGATGCTTACTGCAATAGTTGTGGTGTGATTATTATATCCTAGATGAAATCTACAGGGCATAATAAGTTTGCCACTCCGTTTGTAACGCATAGAAATAATATGGTAGAGCAAAATTTAAAAAAATTCAAATTTAGCTCTTGAACTATAAAAGAGGTTAATATTACAAAGCTTCCTATACTGCTTGCTGTGCCGATTGCAATTTCGCAGCATGCATTATGATGCATGCGGCGCCGATTGTGATTTAGCCCTTACTGTCCCAAATAACCTCGTTTTCAGCCCCTCACCTCCCCCTTGGCGTACTAACCAGTTTATTTGCGCCAGTAGAAAACGAGTTCCACGCACTTCATTTTTTTAGCGAAGTAGAACCTGAGAAATTGTCAAATTGAGAATATTTTCTGCAATTGGTACACGTTTTGATGTATCTAATCATTTGTAATATCATCTGGCGTGGAGCTTGTGAAATGATGAACAGATTGTTTTTTTAAAGAAAAAAGTTTCAAAAATGAAGCTGACTACAACACAATACTTGCTGAAATCTCATAGGAAGATAATAAAAAAAAATACAAAAATAATAATGTATATATCACCCTTATATTTATGGGTGATACAAATATAGATCTACTGGTATGGACTAATTTCTCTAAAGAGTATATGGACAGCTTGAGATCGCAATCAAACCATGAAGTATCCCTAAACATGCACCATGCTCCTTAAACTGATCACGTACTGTTCAATGGCAGTGAATGGTATCACCGTTAAGAAGAAACGAATGAAAATAAAAGTAAAGCAGAAAACAAATGACAATGGCTTCATCTGGTGCAGTATAAGTTAAACAGAACCGGATATTAGTATAGAAAAACTCATTAGAATTATGAAGGAGTCACAGGAAGCTAACACTAAATATAAGAATGTTCGTACTAGAATGGATTACTGGCAGTATACTTAGTGCAATATGAGAAAGACGAGACGCTTATAACATCAAGCTCCATAATCCTGGCAACACAAGATTAAGGGACCATTACAAGAAAACTAAGAACCAGGTAACAAAACTAATAAGACAAACGAAAGAGGAATATATTAATAGAAAATTGAGAGAAACCGGAAGTAATCCGCAAAAGTTTTGGACATACTAAATAGGGATGGATGAATCAGGGAAATTTACATTCGAGAATTGAAGGACAGTGGAGAAATATACAACATTAAGTTTGATATAGCTGGTCATTTGAATAAACATGTCAAGTCAAGTCAAAAGTTCTTCACACGCGATTTACGAATTATAACGAATTATTGCGAAATTTTTAACCGAACCGATATCCCGGGATATTTGATAAAATTTACGGACAGGCTTTAAGTTTGGCCTAGGTTTCACTTTTGTCTTTGATTCACTTTACACTATAATTGTTCGAATAGTTATTAACTTAAGGTTACGGATGTCGAAAAAATTATTAACAGCTTGTTGCGCGACGGCAAGCTGTGTTCTTGTCTGTTGTTTAGCGGTTTTGGGATTTAGAGGAATAGGGAAGTTGTGGAATGTTAGAGATTCCTCTAACTTGCCGAGGGTTGAAGACTGGCGTTTCTTCCAATATGGTGAGAAATATCCCGAAAGTCCCGAATGGTCCAGCGTTGATAAATCCTACGATGATTGAGATGCCAGTATGGTGTCCTATCCACGATGGTGTCTTCCTGTACTAGTGACGAAAGTAAATCTTTCACCCAGGTAATAAATGTTTCTCGTTTCCGAGTTGATTAGGTGAAGAGGTGATAAGTAGTGGAAGTTTTCAACTTGAAGTTGCATTGAAAGCTGGCTGATGAGGGGGTTAGGATGTTGAGAGATCTTCTCAAGTTGTTTGACCGCGAGAGAAAGGAGATAGTCCTCGATTGGAGTGATGTTTGCACTGTCATACAAAAATGTGTTGGGGAAAGTAGTGTCCGTCAGGTTTCCTGTACACTCCTGTACAGGCCCTTAGGATCTTTCTTTCGAGGGCGCTGACTTGCTTCATATACGATGGCGAAATGGTGTGCCAGATGGGGAAGCAATAGCAGATGATTGGGCGGATGAGCTGTTTATACATAAGCAGCTTTGTATCTTTCGGGAGACCGTTTCTCCTTCTGATAATAGGGTTGAGTAGGGAATAAGCGTAGTTGGCTTTCCTCATGGTCAGCTTGGCGTGATTATTGAAAGAGACACCAAGGTATTTGGTGTTCTTTGAAGGCTGGAGCTTTTCGTTATTGACTTTAATTTCGATGTTGTTGGCTCGTGTGGCAAGGTTGGGTCTTCCCCTTGTGGAGGGGTTTCGGATGCAAATCATTTCAGATTTGTTAAGGTGAATTTTGATGCCCCACTTTCTGTAGAACTCGTCGAGTTTGAGGACATGCCGCTCCAGCGAAATTGGATGACATGGACATGGAGTAGGCGTACGTAAGGGAGTCATCAGCATGAAGTAGTGTGGTGGAATTTGAGTCGTTGGCAGGCTGGTCATAGGTGAAAAGATTGAAGAGAGGTGGTCCGAGGACCGAACCTTGGGAGACACCAGCACTGACTGATGTTGCCTGAGATTTGACATTCCCAATTTCTATGTAGAAATTCCGGGATGACAGAAAGCTATGTATAACCCGGGTGAGATAACGCGGGAACTCGAGGTTTATAATTTTGAATATTAGCCCGTTTGTCCAGACTGAGTCAAACGCTTTCTCTACATCAAGGAAACAGCCTACTGTCTGCTCCCTTTTGTTGAGGGCGTTTGTGGAATCAGAGAGGAATTTGAGCAAAGCGTGAAAAGTGGTGTGCTGGGGCTTGAAGCCGAATTGGATATCTTGACTGATATTTAGGTCGAGGCAGGTATTTTCAATGTGTTGGCGGTTTATTTTTTCGAAAAGTTTGCCCAGGTTGGACAGAAGAGAGATTGGGCGGAATTCATTAAGGCTTTTCGAGTTTCCTTTTTTGGGAATTGGAACTATGCGCGCGGTTTTCCAGACATCAGGAAAGTAAGAATTATTGAGGCAATTATTGAAGATAATTGTCGGAAATTCTATGGCGACAGGTGGGAGGTTTTTGATAACTTTGTTTGAAATGTTATCTGGGCCTGCGGACTTTTTACCTCTGATAGTCCTGATTAGGGCGAAAACGTGAGCAGGATTTGAAAAGATGCTTAAATCATCCGGATTTAATGACGTGTTTGTGGAATTAAAGATTGTGGCGTAGGATCCCACTGCCTGTGCAGTGAAATCATCAACGGTGGAGTCTAAAGTGGTCCTAAAATTTGCATCGCTTAGAGATGAGTTGTCTTTGAAAGTGGATTGGAAATATTCCGCGAAGGCGTTGCATTTTTCGTAGGGAAGGTTGTAAGCGTTCGAGCCACTTGAGATGATTTTGGGGAGTTTTGCTTTCCTGTTGCAGATCCTATTTATGTCCTGAAAGCAGTGCGGACCGGGTTGAATGAAGGCCAGTTTCTTCCGAAACTCTCAATCGAGAAACATTTTCGTTTGTTTCTCAATAATTGTTGACAAGCAATTAATTTGCGATAGCACGGTTCTGTAGGCTGGGTTGTGGCTATTAAGGGTTCGGTAAAAAATACGGTTAAGTATTTTTCGAAATTTCTGCCTAAATTTTTTTGTAGTTGAGGCGGAAGATTTTTGTATTTGTAGTGTTTGCTCGGCACTACACTGGAAAAGAAGGCGACATTTCCTTCAATGGCGTTGTTGAGGAAGTCAATGTGGAAGTCAATTTCCATGTTCGTGAGATTTCGTTGCGAGTCAGGGAGATTTCCTGCGAGGAATTGAGACAGCCTGTCTTGAAATTGTTGCCGTTGCCAGTCAACGTCTTTGAGTGAGGCTGAGGCTTGAGGGTTAGAAGTCAAAATATTTAAGGGTTCGCTGGGGGTGATTGAGAGTTCAAATGCCAAGTGATCAGATTCAGCCTTATGCGCTGTACAAACGTAATTTGAGAATTGGGGAAGGAGATTAATAAAATTAGAGGTTGCGATATAGAAGTCAAGAATTGCCCCAGATCGCGGGAAGGTCGAAGTATCCTGCGAGACGACGACGAAATTATGGGAGGTGTTAAAGAGAAGCCAGTCATGTACTGCCTTGCCTGACGGACTTACGACAGAGTCATTCCACAGCGGGTGCCTGGCGTTGAAATCACCACCAAGCACCGTGTAAGTGAAATTGTCCGAGATTCGAGCAATGCTGTTCATGTTATTCTGGACATTAGCTCCTGTGGCGTGGCATCTATTATAAAGGGCGCTTAAGAGAAGAGACTCGTTTTCACGTAGTTCTAACTTGACGGCAGTGCATTCCATATTGGAAAGGTTACTTATTTTCACCTCTTCGAATTTAAGGTTTTCCTTAATCAGAAGGGCAGTGCCTAGGGTAGTTTAAGATTTGTGCTGACGGACGAGGTTGTAGTGCTCAAAAGCTAACTTATGTCTCTCAGTGAGGAGAGTTTCAGAGAGGAACATAAACGTGGGTTTTTGCTCAATGAGGAAGAGATTTAGTGCTGCTCTTTTGCTGTGCTTTACCAGTGAATTGCAGTTAAGTGACATGATTTTCAGCTTACTTAATTGCCTAGACATAGTCCAAATGCAAATTGACGGTAAGCTGCTTGTTTTTCCGAGATGGAAGAGAGCTTCCTGTATTTAGGAAGGAAATTATTGATTTTGCCCATAAGGACGAAAAGGTCGCACCCAAATAGAGACTTGGCTTCTTTGGTGCAGAAATCGTCAATTTCAGTCACTCGGGTTTTCGAGGAGCTACCTTGGGGGCAGACCTAGGTGCAGCTTGAATCTTGTGAGCTGTGGGTTTAACAGAATTGTTATTATTAAACGTGTTTTTAGAGATTACCTGGGCGAAAGATTTACCTGGTTGCACGTAGTTCCTTGTGGCTTCCTTCACGAAGTCTTCACGTTGGCGACGCGCCTCGGTCTTCTTGGCACGTTGTTGTACTACCTCCTTGTAATTGGGGCAGCCTGTGTAACTGGCTGGATGTCCTTCAGCTTTACAGTTTACGCAGTATGGGGCACCTTTCTTCTCGTTATTCCTCTCGCATTGTCCTGGTTAGTGTACATTTTTACACTTCACGCATCTGTAGTCGACGGCGCAGTTCCTCGCGACGTGGCCAAAAGCCTGGCAACGCTTGCACTGGGAGATTCCAGAAGCGCGGTACTTTTCCCAGTAGACAGTTTGGTTTAATAGACGATTTGTTGTCTTTATGTATTTTACGTCATAATTTCCACCGAAATTTATGACGATTAGATTCCTTAGTCCTGGGCATTTTAAAATTTACGATCGAATTGATTATAAAACCACGAAGTTTTCCCTCGAGTGCTGCCTTAACATCCTCTGCGTGGTATGTGTGCTGAACTCCTCTCAGCAAAAGTGTCGTCGTCCTGTCACACTTAGGCGTAAACGTGTAGCTCTGTACGCCGATATCCTTGATAATGCACTTGGTGCCCTTTGCCGTCTTGATGAAAAATTTGGGTCTGCTTTCTAGCTTATCCATACAATTGGTGGGGGTCTCACCGCCTTTACTACCTGGGCCGCAGTTTCTTTGGGCTGGATCTCAAATTCCTTCCGGTTTCCGAGAATTTGGTAGAATCCACCAGTGTTCTCCTCCCTGGGTGGTTGCTGCTTCGATCCTGATGGCTTCCTCTTGGCTGGAGTTCCGGAAGATTGAGGAGACGTCTCTGGGCTATTCCTTGCTTTTCGCTTGTTATTTTCCACGATATTGAAGTTGTTACCATTGCTTTCATCCTCAGACATGTCCGAACTCGATGAAGATGACTCGGTTGAGTCATTGGACATTTCCACATCGTTGGCTGTTTCGTCTGTAACATCAGGTGGCGATATGACATTGTCGTCGAACAAATTTCTGGATCCTTCTTGTATGGTGACTTCCGGGATGCCTAGTTCGTACTTATTGTACAACTCTTTTAGGCTGCTGTCAATAGCGGCCATAAGTGCCTTTTTTTCAGCTTCAAACGCGAGATTTTTATTATTTGAGTTGATTTCACTCATTATGATACACAAAACAAGGTGTCCTTTATCACCGCAATTTGTTTAATTGTGCTTGGCTGTCACTAACTTATAAGTGTATGTGTCTATATCACAATGTGTCTCTATCACAATCACAACACTTAAAACTTTAAATATAATAGTATGTGTCTCTATCACCTTACTATTCACTAATAATATATGTGTCTGTATTTGATTATCACACACTAGCTTAAAATCTACACGGGCACACGCGCACTGTGAATTGCGGGAATGTCGTCGGCAAATTCTGTGTATGCGGATGGATATTGAATTTTACCTGGATACAATATTACATGTAATTTTCAACACGAGCACTTCACTGAAACACTGCTGATCACTAAATGACTATGAATGACTATATGAATAAACATTTCAATGAAATTGGATCTAATTTAAACCACAAAATCCCTAATAATCCATATGTGCGTAATTCATACAATGATAAAAGCACGTTCTTGCAACCCAAGGACACAGCAGAAGTACAACATATCATTAATAATTTAAAAAAGGATTCCACACCTGGCACCGATGGCATCACGGCGACAGACCTAAATATCCTTGTGGAAGGGATAAGTGATCCTTTGACCTCCCTTAACAATTGAGCGTTCCTGAAAGGTGAATACCCAGATTGTTTAAAGGACACTGGTTATCTCAATACAAAAAGGAGGTGACACAACAAACACAAGTAACTATCGCTCAATCTTACTCTTAAATACAATAGGGAAAATCTACGAAAAACTATTAGATACAAGAATAACAAAATTTAACTCTGCCAGTGGAAGATTTGATAAAAAGAAATACGGATTTTAAGAGAAATGTGGTACGGATTCAGCCATAACTGAATCAATGCACATGATAAATGAATACTTGACGTGGGTATGTATGTGGGCGTTGTGTTTCGATTTACGAAAAGCCTTCGATACAGTTGACCACAAGAAATTGCTGGAGATCTTTGATGAACTAGGACTATGAGGTAAAAGTAGTGATCTCATCGAAGATTATTTATCACGCAGAACGGTCAGAACTAAGATAAATGGAACACTCAGCACTTCTTTAACATTTTGCATAGGTGTACCTCAAGGCTCTATTATAGGACCAACACTATACTTGTTGTATATAACAAACATTTCCTGTCTCATTAAGAAGTACAACATATTTGCGGATGATACAAATTTGATTTATTACGCAGCAAACGAGCAGAAGTTGGAAAACAAACTACAAGATGATTATGGTAAGACTAACAAATTGGACAAATGGTAACAAACTTTCTCTCAATAAGGATAAAACAGAATATATGTTGCTTAAACAACGAAACAAGGCTGAGATCTATCTAATATTCAAATAGAAAGGGTAACTAGGTGAAATATACCTAGGTATAAATATTGATGAGAAACACAACTGGAGCAGGCAAGTCGACGAGTTAGCTTCCAAAATCAACCCAATATTAGGTGTATTGCGACGCCCTATGTTCAGGAATGATACAGCTCTTACAATTTACTATGCACATATAGAGTCGCATATTAGATACATATACCCATATACGTAAATTCTGAGCATTAATCAAATGATTCACCTTGAACAAGCTAAATTTATTCATAAAGCTCTAAAATAAAGTTTCAATATAATAATATGAAGTAATCTTCTCTAATACTAGCTAGATGCTGTCTGAGAAGAGTCATGCTAGAATTAGAGTGATTGAGAGAGGGGAGGTTGGAGGAAATTATAAAAAAAATTAAAAATTAAGTATTGAATAGGTCATAAATTGTGCAGTAATGCAAAATTAAGAGCAATCACGGAGAAGAAAATTCTAAGAAAAAAGAAAGTGTAAGTATGTTTCTGATTGTTTTTAAATTTATGAAATTTCTTACCGAAAAATGAAAAGCACTTTGTTTGTATACAAGCCAAAAGACAAATGTGTTGACATTTCACAAGCTCCACACCAGATGTTATTGACTGTACTTAAATCAAAAAATACACCAATTGCAGAAAATAATCTCAACTTGACTATTTCTGAGGTTCTACTTTGCTAAAAAGTCGAAGGGCGTGGAACTCGTTTTCGTACCACGGTACATATATGTACATATACCTTGTTGTCGTACTGTCGCAAGTAAACTGGTTTGTATGTCAAGAGGAAGTTGGTGAGGGGTAAAAACGAGGTTACTGGGAACAGTAACTTCGCTTGTGAGAACCATGTCTGTTCGATGAAAAGCCCGTGTAAATCTAGGTGTACACCGGGCTACACTATCTCGTTTTTTGTAAAACCTAGAGCTTCCCCGAATTTACACTGAAAATTTCTTGCGGTTTGACATTTGTCTCTTGAGACCTGTCACTTTTAATTTGTTGCTGATTGGGACATATAAATTACTTGTTGAGCAAAAATAGGAAAAAATTAAAAGAAAGGAAATAGAATAATAGCTAGAGCACATGTCATTTGTCTTCACTCATTTGATAAATTTAAATTTTTGTTTTAAAAACGGGTAAATATTGGAGGGGAAAATTTACACCGTATTTTCATGGAACAAACCTCATGCTTCAACGAGTGAATTTAAGAGAAAAGTAGATATCATACTTCACAAGGTGTCGAAATGATATTAGTTTAATACCGATTTCCAATTTCCGTTGTTCACGGTTTCTAGCAGAAGTGTTACACTGAAATCGTTCCATTGACGTACACTGCTAGAAAAAGTATACGAGAAAATCAACCTGATGTTACATTCGAAATATATCCATCTTCAACTATTACTCCATCGAATTCATCAGAATTCACACTAAAATCTTTCAAATTATAATTTGCGCATAATTGTTACGTTATTCGCGATTTAGTTTTTCGATTCGAACTTCTTGAAATTGTTTTGCGTTCATCTTGTCTTAAACCATATTTAAAAATAGAGCCAGAAAAGCGCTCATGTAGAGTCATGTGAAAAGCTAAGCCTTGAGGCATGGGCTATATTCTATCAAAAATTTTCTGTGGCTGCTCTTGATATGAGAGGGAGGTCTCATTCGACGTATAAAAGATTTTTTTTAATGCACTAGTTTTAAAAATAAAGCTGATGTCCTTTTTCCTTGTATGTATAGAGCTTTGTTCTTAAAATCGTTAAATACTAAGAAATAATGCTTATTTTTGTCTGTTTTGAAAAAAAAAGGAGTAATTCCTTCATAAATTTCATTTCATTTTACACATTGGCCAGACTTAAAAAAATTATTTAACAACGCTAGCTTGTAAAAGCTATCCTTTGTAATGCTTTTTCAAAAATATAGAACCAAAAAAAGTCCTGGCAATTAAGTATTTACCCCGTTCGTACTTCTCCTTTCCGTGTACAATGTATTTTGTTTTTAGTTACACATACCTATACACTTTATTTAAAACAGTTTCTAGAGTTAATTGGCTAGTTCCCTCTTGATGGAATAACACTGTTTCATTATATTGAATAAAAAAAAAACATGTTTTTGTCTTTTCAATAATATTACAGGGAATGCCAGAAGCATGGGCCCGTCTGTTAATGAACTCAAATATAAGCAAGCAAGAACAAAAGAAAAATCCGCAAGCTGTTTTAGATGTACTCAAATGGTTCGACAATACAAGTAAACAGAGGCCTAACTCCAAATATATGACAAATGCGACAACTACACATTCAGGTATACGAATTTCACTCAAAAATAAATGAGATAAAACATAATCTTGTGATTTGCTTTCTATTTTCTAGGCTCCTCTCTCAGTCGTGTTAGCAGTAGTAGTCCGAGTAGTACACCAACTGACTCAGAATCACATGCTGGACCCCAAGTGATACCATTAAGCCAATCCCATTCACTTAACCTAGTGCCGTCATCTCATAGTTCAACTAATGAAGATGAAATTGCACCACCAATCGCTAGTCGACCCGAAAGGACGAAATCAATTTACACTCGGCCCATTGAGGATTTACCACCACCACCATCGCCACAAATTCCACAACCGCCAGCCGTACCACTTCATATGCCTCCGACAATAAAGAGTCCAACACTTGATAAAAACAAAAATAATGCAAGCAATTTAACAACAAATGCTAATAATACAACAATACAGCAGCAGCAACTGACATCAACAACACCTCCAATTATGTCAACGCTAACTACGCAAACTACGACAAATTCAACATTGAACAATGTCGTCGTCGCTGTTAACAACTCTCAGACGACGAATGCAACAACACCTCCTTTAGCAACAACGACGCCCACAACTGAATCCCGAGGAGCTGTGAAAAAGAAGAAAATGACTGATGAGGAAATTCTGGAAAAACTGCGAACAATTGTAAGTGTAGGTGATCCGAATCGGAAATACACGAAAATGGAGAAAATCGGTCAAGGTGCTTCCGGAACTGTATACACAGCCATCGAAAGCTCGACAGGTATGGAGGTTGCGATAAAACAGATGAACCTAAGCCAACAACCAAAGAAAGAACTTATTATTAATGAAATTCTCGTGATGCGAGAGAATAAACATCCGAACGTTGTAAACTACTTGGATAGCTACTTAGTATCGGAAGAATTGTGGGTTGTTATGGAGTATTTACCTGGTGGATCGCTAACCGATGTTGTGACTGAAACTTGTATGGATGAAGGACAAATAGCAGCTGTATGCCGTGAAGTACTTCAAGCGTTAGAATTTTTGCATAGTAACCAAGTGATACACAGAGATATTAAGAGTGACAATATTTTGCTTGGACTCGATGGTAGTGTTAAGTTAACTGATTTTGGGTTTTGTGCACAAATTTCACCCGAACAGTCGAAACGCACAACTATGGTTGGAACACCATACTGGATGGCACCTGAAGTTGTTACAAGAAAACAGTATGGACCAAAGGTAAATATTTTTTATATTATTACACTTACACATTTAGATAAATAATAATCATAGAATTGAAAGTTGGCAGTTTAGATAATTGAATGCTAAATGTATTTAGCTCAAAGTAATACATATAGGTTTGTTCGATGAAAACACCGTGTAAATTTTACCCTACAATATTTACCCAGGGTTTTGAGCACTCATCGAACAAATTATTGGATAGTTACCTTACAATATAGAGCAAATAGGAAGTGTTGATACCTATAAAATTCGTATTAACGAGCGTGGCTTTTCTTAGAGGTGCTTGAAGTTGAGGATATTGGAGAAGTATGTTCAGCTGCCTACATTTGAAACAGCTGACAAACTCCTGAGGTGCTTGGTGTAGTGACAGCGACTAAGAGCATTTGTTGAGTAAATTAATATCTTCAATAAGCAGTATTTAAGTAAGGGCATATACGTATCTTGTCTGTCATCAATAGAGTTTATGGAGTCTGGAGGGATATAACAACAAAATGGGTATATATGAATGCCGAGAGTGTTGGAAAGCTTAAGTTTGCTGCAATTAAAACGATTTCAGCCATGATGGAAACAACGTACAGCGCAGTTTTTTTTACTAACCTTCCATTCTGTTAGTAAAGAGAAAACTATTTTAGTTATTTGTATATTGTTACTGTTCTAGGTTGGAGCTTAGAGGGTTCAAATATTTTATTAAAAGTGTCAGAGTAATTCAAGTTATGTTTACAAGCAGTAAAATCCGTCCAAAAATTTTGTTTTCTATAAAAATTACTTAAATTAACAGAAAGCTTTGAAATCCAATTTTACAATATGGTCTTTAAATCGAGTGCAGACTAGCCCAACTAATAGTACCAGTGTAATGAATAGGGCCGCTTAAAATCCATACTTATTGACGGTCTTTTTTTTTTCTTTTTTCAGGTTGATCTTTGGTCACTAGGTATTATGGCAATTGAAATGGTCGAAGGAGAGCCGCCTTACTTAAATGAAAATCCTCTAAAAGCTCTGTACCTTATAGCAACAAATGGAAAGCCAGAAATTAAGGAAAAGGATAAATTATCACCGATCTTTCTAGACTTTCTCGATCAATGCTTAGAAGTCGATGTGGATCGTAGAGCGAGTGCACATGAACTATTAAAAGTAAGTAATTGTTTTTCACAATTTTTCTCGAATTTAACTATCGTAAAAAAAATATATACAGGGTGTCCCGTAAGTCGACGTCAAGCCGGAACCGGGTGATAGAGCAAATCGTAACAGTTACCAGAAAAATATAAAAAAAATCTAAGTCATGTATTTTTCAAATTATAGGCATTTCTTTTGTTTTCGAGAAAATGTACACCTTGTGATGGTTTATTAGCTCCTGTTGCTACAAATCTTTACTTTTTTTCAATGTTATTTTTCTTATGTAATCCCGAATAGTGCTTATGTAACCTGTTGCTTTAAGTTCTAAGCCAACTGCTCCAGATTGGAAGAAAATGTCACATTTTGACGAACCAAGAATATAAAATTAATAATTCGTTGATCTTCAACTGACTGTACTGAGAAAAAAAAATGTACTACGCCAGTCTGGCAAGTAACTTTAAAAGTTGACGCATTTAATAAGGATTCTAAAATGGTATAACACTTGCTACAATATTTCTTAGAATACGGAAAAAAAAATTTTTACCCAGTTTCGAAAAAAAATTTTCACATCTACTAAAAATGAATCTAGTGTACCCAAAGCTTGCCTTAAGAGCGTAACTTTAAGATTCTAGCTTGAGTGAGACGGAGAGTTATTCCATGAAGTGTGAGTGAGCAAGATAGTAACGCTAGCTCGTCAAATCATTGAGTTTTTACAAATGTGCATCGTCTACTCTCCACAGAGGGACGACTTCCAAACCAAGTACATGGTGAAGGAAGAGTTCCTTATCTTACGAGGACGTAATACTTCAAGCAGTTGAAGAAGATCCAGGTAGCTCGGTACGTGCAATCCAGGAATGCACAGGAGTGCCCAAAAGTATAGCTCACCGAATATTACAAAAACATGAGCTCCACCCATACCATGTACAGCGAGAACAAACCCTGCTACCTCGGGATTATCAACCTCGGGAAGATCCGCGATTCTTCGAGAAAATTTTGTGGTCGGATGAATGGACATTTAAAAAAGACGGTTACATGAACCTACACGAGTGGCACGTAGAGAATCCGAATTTGATGAGACAAAATAGATCTCAATATCGTTTTAAAATAAACATGTGGACCGGAGTTTTAAACGGAAAAGTCATAGGACCTTTTGAGTTGCCAGAGGTCTTTAATGCTGAAGTTTATTTAGATTTTTTGCAAAACCATTTACCTAATTTACTGGAAGACATGCCACTAAGTATTTACAGAGTGATGTGATATCAGCAAGACGACTGCCCAGCGCACTATGCCCTTTCAGTTAGAGAATATCTCAATGAAGAATATCCGGACAGATGGATAGGGCGGTCTGGTACGATCTCGTGGCCAGCCCGTTCACCTGATCTAAATCCATTAGATTTCTTTTACTGGGGGGCAGTAAAAGAGAAAGTTAATAAGAAGTCAATTGAAAATTTAGCTGTGCTTCGGCAAAGAATTACGGAAGCAGTTGAATTTGTCAACAACGGAAGAATTGCCTGTCTGATAACCCGATCTTTTTTAAGAAGATGTCGAGCTTGTATTGCAGCTGAAGGAATGCAGTTTGAACATCTTTTGTAAATAATAAATCTTAGCATCCAAATAATTGGTGTTTAATTTTAAAATTAAGGAAAATTTGTCCTAAATTTAACAAAAAGTTAGCATCTCTGACTCGAAAGCGTGACTATCTGCCTCACTCACACTTCTTGGAATGACTCTCCGTCTCACTCAAGCTAGAATCTTAAAGTTACGCTCTTAAGGCAAGCTTTGGGTAAACTAGATTCATTTTTAGTAGGTGAAATTTTTTTTTTCGAAACTGGGTTTTTTGAAGAAAAAAATTTTTTTTTCCGTATTCTAAGAAATATTGTAGCAAGTGTTATACCATTTTAGAATCCTTATTAAATGCGTCAACTTTTAAATTTACTTGCCAGACTGGCGTTGTACATTTTTTTTTCAGTACAGTCAGTTAAAGTTCAACGAATTATTAATCTTATATTCTTGGTTCGTCAAAATGTGACATTTTCTTCCAAGCTGGAGCAGTTGGCTTAGAACTTAAAGCAACAGGTTACATAAGCACTATTCGGGATTACATAAGAAAATTAAAATTGAAAAAAGTAAAGATTTGTAGCAACAGGAGCTAATAAACCATCACAAGGTGTACATTTTCTCGAAAACAAAAGAAATGCCTATAATTTGAAAAATACATGACTTAGATTTTTTATATATTTTTCTGGTAACTGTTACGATTTGGTCTATCACCCGGTTCCGGCTTGACGTCGACTTACGGGACACCCTGTATATGTATATTAAATATATTTCTGATTTTTTGTTTTCTTTTTGCTATTCCAGCATCCCTTCCTTAAACTAGCACGCCCATTAGCTAGTTTAACACCACTTATTATGGCCGCGAAAGAGGCTACAAAAGGAAATTAAAATATGCGTTCGGTTAGATTCTTTAAATTATATTATTATTATTATGATTATGATTACACTAAAGTTACTTATTAGTCGACGCTGCTGATTTTTACAAACGACATTCATTTTACTTTTAAGCAAAAAAGTCTTCTTCGTATCGAAAATATCATTGCGTTACTATACTTCATGAAACATTTTTATTTTTTAGAGTTGCTTTTTGTATTTAAAAAAAAAAAAATATTTTCAGTAATTATATTATTGCGACACAGTTTATAAAACATTATATGGAGCGTACCGTTTCTTACTTTTATTATAATTTTTGTATTATATTTTTACGTGAAGCGAAGAATAGCTTTATTTTTTTTCGTTTATACGTTTACTATAGTTTCTAGAAAATCGTATAGAATTTAGTCGGATAAGCAGACAGACAAAAGCTTTCTAAGCTAATAAACCGTTTTTTTATTTTTTTTTTTTATTTTTTTTTTATACATATATACCCTAGATGAAATCATGGGATATATTAAATTTAGCATATCATTTGTAATTGTATAAAAGAAATAATGGTACGGCAAAATCTTTGAGTAGACATAAATTTTTTATTAAATCAGACAAAAATTTCAATTTTGTCTATCAATCCATCCGTCCGTTCGTTTTACTAAGAGACTTTAAAGTGTGTCTACCAATCAAGTGAAATTTTGAAAAAAAAAATCGAATTTTTCACGTTATTGTCTGAAAAGTTATTCGAAATGTGAAAGGTAACTTTAATTCCGGAAAATTTATTTAATGAAACAGCGATCTTAAAAGCACATCTTCAAAGCAAACGTGTGTATCTGTGTATTTCATCTAAGGTATTGACAATAATTGGTCTTTTAGACCAATTATAAATTTTTTCTAGGTTTTTGTTATTTTTGTAATCGATGAAATTTCATATTAAATTATACTAAACGCAAGTATTTTTCAGTTTCTTTCATTTTTAAAGTGTAAATAGAGAAAAAGAAAAAAACATGTAAATACTCCATTTATTCGCTGTTTTTAACTTTTTTTTATTTTTTATTAATCTGCAAGTAATTTAAGAAGGAACATTAACTGCTGTAAAATCTTTTAGCATAAAATGTTTGAAAAAACACAGTGTGACTGAAAAAGGGGTCTATTATTTAGGGCCTTTCCTAATCTATGTCATCATTTTGTTATAACAGTATATTACTTTTACAGATCTCATTAAGCTATTATATTTTGAAGAAAGCTTTGACTACGTCATAAGCACTTAAATTAACCCAACTCTAATTTCACCTTGCAATCTACACCTTCTATAAGCTATATTATATATTTGTCCTATTAAAACAGCATTCATCTAAAAAATATATGGAAACCAAGCAATTAGATAGCGGCCTCCATACTTAATTATCAACAGAAGTTCAAATATCATACTTCCCGAATCATTTCAATCATATTGTCTTTTATTACTCTTTATAACTGTTGTTGTAAGTTGGTACTATGGAGTTTTTAAAATTGAGATACGAAAATTGGAGATATCACCCAAGGATTACATAAACTAGTAACCGCATGGCCTGTTATCAATAAGTTTTTTTTGTTAACTAAATATTATATCATCCACTATTTAAATATTCTGAAAAAGATCAAATAAAAAATATAAACAAGATCGTAAGATCATTAACTCGCAATGCAAATATAACACCAAGCAACGAATTTCATAGGAAAACTTTAAAAGGAGAGTTATTCATGTGTTCAAATATGAATGGCTTGAATTGCATTCCTTTTGACAAAAGAAATCATAAGTGCCATATGTTTTCCAGCCTTTTCATGAAGCAAGAAAGAATTAGATTTTTACAGTCATAGATTTTAAAATATATTTTCATCTACTTAAGATGTGATCGATATGAACTATCAATAGGATGTAAAGTATTCTACCGCAGTTCGTCAAAACAACAACTCTTAAGCTTATCGGTTTCAATATGACTATTCATACCTTGTTAGTGTGTATACTGTGTGTTAGTGAATCGTCAGAAAACTAAACTGTTTCTATTTCCACTAAGCATACATTATAATAATAGAGAAGTCAACAAAATTGTATGTCTTCTTCTTGAATAATAAGCAAATTTCAGCCTGAGCGAATCAATTCGCTCATTAACTAGTACATACTAAGAGGTGTCTGGAATGAAAACTGGTCATAGAGTCATAGTTATAAATTTGTAAAAAATTATATTTATTGAATTAATTTTTTGTTTACATAACTTCAAAATAGTAGCAAATTTATTTTCACTTCTTTTATCATATAAACTTTCTTTACTTCTTTTTTATTTACACCTGACATTAAGTGAAGTACATAATCAAAACTCATAGTTTTTGTAACATTTACATATTTTTTAATTTACTTTTTTCTTTTTCTTTTTTTGAAAATTAGGAGTCCTGTGTTTTTTTTTTTCACATATGCCCAGTAGAGCGCGATAGGTCGAAACTCTGGGAATTGAATGGATTTGTTTCCTTAGGCACAACATTGATGACGATTTGGAGGTAAAATTCCATTGCTTTCTTGTTGTAATGGGATGTTCCCAAATCAGACCAAAACATAGAAGTGGAAGAAGCCTTTTATGCAAACATTCCTTCAAATAAATTTCGTTGTCGCTCCTTTTTGTGATGAATGCTCTGGATTTCCGCCCACAGTCGCAGACAGCTTGCCAAATAAGGTATTTTTATGGGTTCTCCTCCTGACGTTTGCCAACATAAAACAATTTCGAACTTTAATTTTACTTTTTTTTTTTTTTTTACAAAGCCCATGTGCAAAATTGCAGCTCTCTAAGTACATGCGTTCTCGATTTATCGTGAAGACGTACAGATGGACATGCAAAAATCAAAATAACTTAATTTTCTGCATGGGTGTGCAAGCCATTCTGCTCTACGATAATTTTTTCTAGATGTTACGAACGATGACAAACTTAGTATACCTTTTAGATTTCATCTAGGGTATAAAAAGACAAGATTTTCTTTACTGTAATGCTTGGTGGTATTCCTCGACTAAAATGCACGAAACTAACTCACTCTCAGTGAACTTATTCGAAGTCTCTTAAACCAATTGTTTGAACTGTGATTAACGCCTTGCTATGCAATGACGTCTCTGGCACGTCATGCTCATGCGTTTCCCGTGCCAGAAAAGTTATGCGATTTGAGGAGCTACTTAACAAGTTTTAACCTGCGCAAATGTTTTTTTTTTTTATAGTGATAAGGTACAGAACTAGTAAGAATTACAAAACTGGTGCTGGTGGCGTTAGTATATGAGTCTGGATACATTAAGTGCGTTATAGTCTAGTCGTTAGTCCGTTGGAAGTTAGGAGTTGCTTGAGTGCGGGGATAAGTGCGTTCGTATCCCCTTTGGTTGGTGTATTTCAGGAGGTCCGTTGGTGTTGCCGTGATGTTTTGTTCGTTAAGTAGTCTCGTTGGCTCCCCACACTCGAAAAAGATGTTATGTGCTGTGACCGGTGGTGCTCGGTCGCACTGGTTACAGGTCGGGCCCGGCTGCCTCTTAAAAATATGCTCTTTGATGGCTAGGAAATGTCCCAGCCTGATTTTGACCATTTCTATCATCAACCATCTGGGGAATTCGTTCATTTCAAGTTGCTGGATCGTTTTGTGGTGGCTCACCAAGAAGTCGTGGGGGCCATCCCAGGAGAGTTAATCGCAAGCATCTCGTAGGTGTTTGCAGTGCATAACTGCCGTTCTGTATGCCGGCGGAACGATGGTACGTTTTTCGCTTGCGGCTGTGATTTTTGCCAGTCAGTCCGCACTTTCGTTACCGGGAATGCCTACATGGTCCGGACACCACGCGATCCAGATCTTATCATTTTGGATGGTATATCTGATGTTCTGGAGTAGTGCGTTTTTGTTAGATAGATTCTGGATCGCTTTGATAGCCAACAAGCTATCAGAGAAGATGGCTGTGGTGTCCTTTTGGGTGGCTGCATCCCAGATGGCCGTAAGTTCGGCCGTGTAAACATTGCACCATGCATGGAGTTTATAACAGATCTGCGTCTGTCCATTGTCGCTCTCGGCAATGACTGCCAAGGCTACAGAGCTCTCGGATTTGGAGGCGTTTGCGTTGATGCCATCACATAGTTCTCTGTGTAGTTTAGTTTTCCAGTGATTGTCAAGGTCATGGTACTGTTGTTTGTCTTGATCCTCCAAGGAGGGAGGAGCGGAGTGGGGTTTGAGGGGGATTAGGGGATGAGGGGGCGTCTTCTACCGACCGGTGTAGGCCCGACCTTGTACGTGTAGCACGGTGGTCATGAAGAGGAGCTTGACGATTGTGGAGGTTTTTGAAGAGGAGGCTTGATACAAGTTGGTCTTTCCTCGACGAAAGGGTAGGGAGAAATTGAAATGATGTTATCTGGATTTTCTGATATTCAGTCATCATTGCTGGAACATAGTGGGATACTGGGGTGTACTGAGCCTGAGTACATTACAAAAGAGAGAGAACTTCTTCAGAACTTTATTAAGACATTTGAAAGCCTACCGGAACTGTGGAACTGTGGAATCCAACAAGTCCTTTTATAAAAACAAAACAAAGCTGAATTGAGATGCAGAAATTCTTTGAACAATTTATGTGAAAATAAAACCAGGTTCTAAACGTGCAGATATTAAAAGGGAAATAAACAACATCCGGTCTAATTATCAGGAAATTTTAGCTCAGATGATAGTAAACCATCACTCCACTACCCCCATCTCTCTTAAGCCCTAGTTATAGGACGTCAAAATGAAAAAAAAAGTCCTAATTTTTAAAATTTTAACGATATTCCTGCCAAAATGCCTGATAACCGTTAGATTAGATTAGATTCGTAGAGGGGTGTGTAGGCAGAGCCTCGCAATCACTGCGACCTAAAAGATCTATTGTGAGTCCCCGTTGAATTTATTCCCTTTCTAGGTTCAGACTGATAACCGTTACATTACATGCAATATCTGGAAATCTCAAAATATTATTTATCATTTGATCTTACACATGTACCTACCTACCTACTTGCAACCGCTTTTGAAATAAACTTGTTTTTATGATATATAATTTTATTCATTTTCTTACTGACGATAGAAATTACGCCTAAATGATGCAGGAAAATTGTTAAAATTTACACAATTAGGATTATTTTTCCAATTTGTTTACTTTTACCTCCTATAATTAGCTCCTTGAGGCGGTGGAGTATTGTTTCGATATTCGTTGAAAAGTTTATACCGTTTACTATCATCTGAGCACCTTATAATGCTGAATTTACGGAGTGTTTTGTGAAAACCTGGCTCACCCTGTACTCCGAAACGGTTGTTTCACCAAGTATTTGAAAATTTCAAGTGTATACATATAAGCGCTTCACAACTACATCACTTATTGAAACTGGTAAAACTGCAGCAGTGAACTTGAGATCTTCAAAGTTTCTTCTTGGGGCTAGGTACCTCAGAGTTACATATTAGTGTCCTTCCTCAGCAAAAATGGTTCCGCGGTAATTTATTAAATGTGCCTTCATTCATGCGAAAATTAGTTTTGTAATCTCCCGCTTCATATTTCGTTAGCAGAACAACATCGGAATACTTTTCACGGTTTGTGCTTAATGCTGACATTATAGCAATGCAAGCTTTTCTACGAAGATCCATTACAATATTCACACAACCTAAAAAACTTTTCGCTCGGTGAGTTGATGTACTGAAACAAGTCGACTTTCATTTTTAATGATAGTGGTGTGTGGTTTAAACATAATGACAGACACAAGGAAATCTGAGATATTAATCATAAAAATCGACAGTCATCAAAACGTCTGACTGATTGATATTCTGATTTTGATTGAATCAATTTTTTTCGACAAACATAATTATTTATACCTTTTTTTATGATGATACCAAAACTCAGGGAATACCCTATGATACCGTAGCACAGCCTTGGCAGGAAAGGAAGAACGGGTAGAGAATTGGGGATTGTTGGCTTGAGTCAAGGGGGTGACGATGTACATTACGCTTGAATTTTTGCGGCCCATAGCTAAAGGGGGAAACAGATTGCAAACTGTTCCACATTCGTACTGTCCTGCGCGGAATTACACGTTACCTACGGCCAAATTTGACTTTAAGGGTGTGAAGGTGAGAATATTGACCTGCCATACTTTTAGGACCATTCAAAAGGTAGTGACTCCGACGAACCTTTGGTCCGTAGATCCCTTACAATACGACATGTTTGGATTTATTGTGTTATATTTACTGAAAGAGATGGCGAATTTATACTTATTAAAAATATCGCATGAAATTATATTTATTGAGAATATTGTCAACTTTACGAAAATATTTCCATAAATAAAAAAATTTTAAAATAATTTTGCAGAAAAGTAATTTATTTGCAGTTCGAGATTATTGACGAGGAAATATTGATCAAAAAAGATTGTAGTGATTAAAAGGAGTGGAGTGATACCCTGCCATTTATACAGCGATGGTCGTGGCAGAATGTGTTCAAACAAAAAAAAAATTATGGCTTCAATCTGTCCAACAAGAAGTTCCTTCAATTGGGGGGATATTGCAAGAGCCATTTATGGTGTTGGGTGGAAATTCGAAACAGTACAGTTGTTGAAAAAAGCATTTAACTGCCTGTGCCCCAATATCAGTGGGAAAATTAAAAAGCTACTAACAAGTATATTCTGAACTACATTATATAAGTAATCTGCTGATTTATCTTCCTTTGCTAGTTTTCTCATTCCGTTCTTCTATTAATTAAGTGTCTATTGCCGATCTATGCACCCACCGTACTGGCTTTAGGCTTTTAAGACTTTTTTTTTTATTGTATAGGGAAAAACTAAAAAGGTCTATATCCAACTGAATTTGGAGTGTTATTTTCAAAAATGGAGGTGTGACTATTTACTACTTAAAGCTATTAATGTTCCTTTTTGTAATATCTTCTATCTTCAATTTAATAACTTCTGTTTTTATGGAAATTTTTATTACTTTTTTATGTTTGTGATGCAGAAATCAATACTTGCATTTTTGTTTCTTAATTGTACCGTTAACATATAATGCAAATAAATAATTTATTCGTAGATTGAGTTTATTTTTGTCCATTTTTATTATTTAATTGAATTACAAATATTGGTAAATGGTTACGGAATTTGTGAGAATTTCGCGCAATGTAGGTATGTCCTAATTTACTCGAGTTACTCCTGTATGTAGGAACCTAAACAACTTCCTCTGAGAAGCTATTCGTTTCGATCGTAAAATGATTTAATCATAACTAAATGTCCAACAGGGATAGATGATTTTTAATTTACTTTTTGTGTTATCCCCTTTATTTATTTATCAGAAAATTCATTCATTGCATTTATGTATTACATAATATGTATAAATAAAACAGTTAAATGTTATCTTTATGTACAGTATTTCATTTATAGAAAATAAAACCTAGGTCTGTCTGTATTTTATCAATTCATACTTACTACTCATAGAAACCTCAAATTGTTTCGTTACAGTAAAGAAAAATTTAAATATATATCTACATATATTATAGTTTTGTTAACACAGTTGTTTTTATCAATTATTATTTTCACGTTCTTAAATATATAATAGTTATATTATTAGAAGACAAATCTACTTCCTGTCAAAACGTATAGGTAGCTATACAGAAACGAAACCACTTCAAAATCGTATACATACATTTATACATAGGTTGAAATTAAACTGAAAGTTCACAGCATTTATAATTTTTTTATTATATAATAAAAAAAATAGGTAACAACACAACCATATTATGTGTAATGTCAAATTTTTATTATTGCTACTTTAAAAACAAAACAAATAAGAAGAAGATAATAATATGATGACACATTTATTAAAATTTAAATCAAATGGAAAGACGAAAGACTTGTCGCGAGATTATTGAGAACTGTATTATTGAATCAATAATTAATATAAATCTATATAGGTATATAAATAGTTATATATATATAATGATGCAAATAGATGAGTAAAATTATAAAACAAATTAATTCATTATAATAAAGATTGAGAGGAATCATTTTCTAGAAAACATTTTATGGTTTTATTTTAATATATATATTCCCATTTCATGATCAGCTGATTTATTACTTTGTATAAAAAGGAAGTGTTGTATATAACGTAGCAATTTTTTGTACATACACGCAGAAGAAACTCAATGCCCTGGGCGTACATATATTTTTATAGGTATTTTAGATTATAAATTCCTGTAAATAATCAAAAGTACATATTGCGTTATTTCACTTCAGCACAGATCAAAAAAATTTACCTAAATTTATGAAAATGCTTGGAGAAAGTCATCATCTTCTTGAAAATTACCTTTATAGTGCTCTTCAGAGTTGAATTTTTGTAACATCTGTTTAATGGGATTAAAATGTGTACAACCAAGAGGTCGCATTGAAAATCATACCCGCATTATTTTATCTGCAGTCTTTAGATAGTCTATTTCTCAATTTATTTTTTACACAATTGAATTATAGAGAAAGCTCTTTCTACTCCATAAAAAACTGCATAAACTTAGAGTTGGTTTAGATAGATATTACCAAATTGCAATCTATACCAGCAGAATTTTTTTTATCATTTCCCCAAAACTTTCGCCGGGAAGAAATTATTCCCCAAAATGGGAAAGAAAACCCCCATTCTGGCATCTCTGTTCGGGAGGAGGAAAAATTCCGAAATGCCAAGTTTCGAACTGCAGCACGAGCAGCATACAAATGCTACTGGAACAAAATAATTTCGACCATTTTGAAATTGTGAAATTACTGATCGGACAGCTGTTCAGTTCTTTACCTGTGATTTAAGGTGATAATGGGCCCTATTCTGTAATTTTTCATAAAATAATATTTTATGTTATTTTATGGCGAAAAAATCCCTTCTTCATAAAATGAAAATAAAATATTTTAAAAATTCGTATTCTGTCGTGGTTCCATAAAATTATTTTATGAATTCTTTTATGAACACGTAACATAAAATATTTAGTACATTCCGCTATGCTTTCTATTACTTTTTGAACAGCTGGTCAATTGACATTTGCGTGATACTCTATCAAATCACCCACTAAATAATATATTTATGAAAGCAGTTGCTTTCTTAATAGCTCTTGAATACTTTGGGTGTAAAAGTTCTAAAATATGACAACTCCTGACGAGTTTGATACGAACCCGTAGAAATGCAAAGCAGCAGAAAGACATCCATTCTGTTCACTTTGAGATTCCTAACTCAAAGTGAACGGAATGGATGCCTTTCCAGTATGAGGCTCTAGTTAGTTAGTTAGTTTTGGGTATAAATTAGAATTATTCATAAGTTTGCAAAATTAGTTTACAAATCATAATATAACAAATTTATTAATTATCCAGTCGGAAAAATTTTTGAAGCCTAAGGTTGGGCAATTCACATTGATCGTAGAAATCGTGAAGATATCGTATCCTGTGTTATCTTCTGCATAAAATTAAAACCTATTTAAATATAATCAACTTTTTATATTTTACCATACTGCACCAAGTGCAAATTTCTACAATTTCTGACAAAATTGTAATCTTTATGTATGGCGGTGGACATTTTAGTTTTTAATTAAAACTACTTTCACACCACAAATGTCAATTGACGAATGTAATTTCATAAAATATGTCAAAATACCTTTAAAATGTGCTGCTTAGGTTCTTTTATGTTATGCTCCATAACAGGAAATATTTTATGTTACGATGCGTAAAATAAAATAAAATTTCTGGTACAGAATAGGATTTTAGGGAAATATTTTATTTTAAGGCATAACATAACATAAAATGATAAAATTTTACCGACAGAATAGGGCCCAATATAATAATTTAATTTCATTACGTGCTTTGAATTTGTGATAGTTATTATTTATATCAAAAACTGTAACTTGTTTGAACACGTACACAATTAACCTCGGTATTCATATAAGGAACTACAACGTATCACAAATTCACAGCTCGTAATGATAGCTAAATTATTTAAATTATTATATTATCACCTCAAATCAATCCGATCAGAAATTTCACAATTTTAAAATGACCGAATCAATTTCCTTTCAGTAGTATTGGTACGTTGCCAGTCCTCCAGATCGAAACTTGGTATTTCGGAATTTTTCCTACCCCCCGAGCGCCTCTCACCAGCAAAAAGTGAAGTGTGTAGGACCTGGCATAGAAAACACTGCAGAAAGTGAGACCATTTCTATATTACTAACTCCTTCGGCCTAAGCCACAAGTACCAACTGAGAGAGAGCTATAAACAACATATAAATGGGTTCGTCAAAATAAATGTTTTTAAATTAATTTTTTAGGGTTATTACTGATAAAAACTGTTTTACCAAAGACATATTATTTAGATACCCAGAAGAAATTCCAAAAGTTTTATTAAAATCACTTTTCGAGCTGCGTGCTCACTTTCTCTACTTCCCGCCAATGATTTTTTCAATTTTGGCACCGACGTAATGGCATTTACACATCAAAAACAAAAACCGAAAAACTCAATTTATTCCACTTTAAAACAAGATTTTTGCTCCAATGATTAATAAAATCATGGGAAATATGGTAAACTAATAATTTTCCTAATAAAATGGCATATTGTAAAAGAGGGAAGGCTTCTAACAGCACTACCCATATCAACTCTAAACAACTGATATAGGCAGCTGCTGCAGTTGGCAACTCTTGCTGCAAAATTCATCCTCGGGACTAGTGAGGACAACGATACAGTATTTCGCCGCTAGTGATCAGCCGGCTTATGCGGGTTCTTGTCGTCCTCTTCCCTCGAATGCTAGTTTACTGTGTCAATAATAGTAACTCAGATGGACAAACGGACATAACGAAACACTTACGTTGAAACTGACATACCTAACGATCCTGCGGACCAATCGATGTCGTACCTGAAATTAAAAAAAAAGAGAAAGAGAGAATAGCTCCAGGTGTGTAAGGAGCTCCAACCTTGGGCAATAGGACCCTAACATTCCCAACCACTCTGGCTAAGGCTCCAAGACTATATAAAAAACTTAGCTCCATTGTTCTTCATGTGTGCACACGGAACAGTTAATAGGCCTTACGCTAACCTTCCCCTGTACCATCCATCCTCAAAATTAACCGATTCTCAAAACATGCTGGATAACACTATCCCAGACCCAGACAAGATGACATAGAATAAAATTAAAAAGAACGTGTGCAACTTTGGAACCGCACGAAATTTATTATGCTCGAAAAAATTTGGTTAATATTTTTGTTAATGTGTTGAAAATATTTTTTTTTCTTTCTAATAAATTATTCATAAAACAAAACAATAGAAATATTGTGTTCTAATACGACCTCAATCTTTAATTATTATATGCAACCTTGGATTTAATTACAAAATTACATTACAATCATTCTTGAGGTTTAACATAATATTTATGTATAAATAATAAAAAAAATATTTTTTTTTCCAATGCTCCCAAACAAAACAAAAGCCTTGCTAACTTAAGGATGCGCGATCTCTCTTGCGAGTTATGCAAAGATTTTATGAAATATTATATCTGCGTAATTGTTTTCAGGAAGCAAAACTAAATGATGATTCGCACAAAAACAAATTCGGTGAGAACTCGAAAGGAAATTATTAAACTTTTAGGATGCGTAATTTTTCTTGCGACATATGCAAAGATTATATAAAATAATATAGATGCGAAATTGTTTTCAGGAAACACAACTCAACGATGATTTTCACAACCATACTCGATGAAGAACAAAATGCCAATCTTTAAACAAATCTCTTCTTCCAGTCGAGGAATCAGACACTTTCGGTTTAAGCCAACTTTCCGACACGCAGTTATCTGTCAACAAGGGACCAATTAAAAATATCCCGAATTTCATCAATTTTTGGGTACATACTTCTTGTGTTGATATGACAAACATTCAGACCAACTCGTTGTTTACAAATAATGTTAATAATGACACCCACATTACCTGTTCTCGCCATGCCAAGAGCATCATACATATAACAAATTACAAAATCATCAAAAAATATATGATTCAATGGAGAAATAGTGAGCAGTAAGGTTATGAATAGGAAAAAGGAATTGTTATGATCGTAGCGTACTGCATGTAGCAGTATGCTACACTGAGACTAGATGCATCATAAAGGGTTTTCCAATAATAGGTGTTATTTTAATTAGCCCGCTATTTCGGTAGATGTCACTTTTGAGCTGTCATTTTTTATTTGACAAGTAGAAACTACGCCATTAATAAAAATGGAACGATACACGATTCAACAACACACTGAAATTATTAAAATTCACTATAAAAATGGTGAAAATGTGGCAGAGACGGTTCGTAAAACTCGAACATTTTTGGGTCGTCGTGAAGCACCTTGTCGGACCGCAATAAAGAAATTGGTAGAAAAATTCGAGCTGTCGGGACAAGTTAGTCATGTGTGGCTTCGTCAACAAGAAAAATTGTCTCATTTAGGGCTCGGAAAACCCAAGAGTTATTGTTGAAAAGCCCCTCTATCCTCAACGTGTGACTGTTTGGTGCGGTTTATGGTCCCGCGGGGTCTTTGGACCTTACTTTTTCGAAAATGAGGCTGGAGCAACAGTTACGGTAAATGGATTGCGCTATCGACAGATGATTAATGATTTTTTATGGCCGGAATTGGATGGTATTGATCTAGACAACGTTTACTTTCAACAAGACGGCGCTACGTGCCATACAAGCAACGAAACCATTGATCTTTTACGGGAAAAGTTTCCGGACCGTGTTATCTCTCGAAGAGGTGATCACAATTGGCCACCGAGATCTTGTGACTTAACACCTTGCGACTTCTTCCTTTGATGCCACGTGAAAGAGAAGGTCTACGCCAACAGCCCAGCGTCGATTCAAGACCTCAAAGATGGAATTTGCGATTTGGCTATGGAAAATTTCATGAAAAGCATATGGTCCTGTAGGCGTGGTCGTGGTGGTCATTTGGCTGATGTTATTTTCCATTATTAACGGCATACCTTCCTCTTTATAATGAAATAAAGATCCGATCATTTATCTCAAAAAATGGTATTTTTCTTTGAATATCAAAATAGCACCTCTAATTGGAAAACCCTTTATATGGCCGGCCTGCTGTCACATGAACGGAGAGCAATACGCACCGAGACCGGGACTTGAAAAAGAAGAAGAGGACTGACACAGCAGAGAGATAGCAAAAGATGTGGTTGAAAAAGTAAAAAAAATCTAAAATATGGCGTAAAATATACAACGAAAAATAAAGAAATCAACTCGGTAGAGAAAAAGAACAACGAAACGTCTTGTATTCAACAGTTCGGGGATTTTAAAATTGTAACTATCTCGCTAAGTATAAAGTTTCGCTGAAACGAAAGATACAATATTTGCGATTGACAACGAAAGTGGGAACTAGTGGACAAACTATTAAGGTATTCTGTGTTACAAATAATTATCAACTTAGGCCAAAAATATTACTACGGGTCGAAGGTAAAACCAAATTAGAGATAAATATAACGCACCCGCAGGCATTTATGCAAATACTCATCAAATGCTGTTCAAACATTTATCGCTTGCAAAACAAGAGAACAGGCTGATGATGACCGAGAAGCTGTCTTAGACTCCGTAGATATCTATAAGCCATTAGATATAAATTTACGCATCGAATTTTTACCTGCCCGACAATTGTTAATGGCAGAAAGCTTGCGAGGACCAAGTCAAATTTATTCGCCCGTCTATGAGTGTTGCATAGAAGTTGGATACTTGAGTCAACCGACAAATTGTATGTCTAAAAGACTACTTCTTAACATTCGAAACCAAAAAGGGTACTGCTTTCCCCGCATATTGCAGATGCCGCAAGGATTATTGCATGTCTTTTGGAATAATGATAAGCAAATAACAGCTCATCGGCACGAAACTTCCAGGACGTTCTATGCTGAGGATAAATATTTAAAGTAATTGAATATAGATTGAACTAGGTCTTATATATAAACCCAGCTTTGGAGAAGCTTTAAACCAATTTTCAAAGAAAAATATATAATTTTTTATTACAGTTTTTATGGCTGGGGTGGCCGACACCCCAGTCTTGTAAGCGTGTTAATCCGCGGAGGTGTGGCAAGCAAGGCATATTGGTACTTCAGAGAAACGAAATCATATAAAAATCAAATATGGCGCTAATACCAAAAAAAAATGCGACCTGGTCTACTGAAGCATATTCACAGCGGACACTTCAGTTACGTTGCATCAAAGAAATAATAACAAGAAACCCATTAAGGATAAAGAAATTCCACCTTACCCATTTGAAATTGCTGCCACCGACCTGTTCCATTTGAAAGGGGATGAATATATCGTAATTAGTGACAGTTACTCAGGGTTAATCAAGTTCGAAAAACTACAAAAACCAACGACAACTAACGTCATAAAGTTTTTAAAAAATATTTTCTCAACACATGGCATCCCGAGAATTTTAGAATCGGACAATGGTGCTCAATTCACGTCATAAGTTTTAAAACTTTTGTAAAAGAATGGAAGTTTGATCACCAAATAAGTTCACCGCATCATCCGAGAGGCAATGGCCTTGCAGAAAGAGCGGTTAAGACAAAAAAAAACATTTTGAAGAAATGTTACTATGATAACACCGACTACCAACTGGCAATTCTCAATTTTATGAATTAGGTCTTATCTAATCAAAGATGCAAAAGGTCACGTGTATAGAACAAATACAAGACATCTGAAGAAAGCGGAAGCAAACATTAAACAACATTTTAATATCATCTTAGAAGTCGAGCAAAACTTTATAGATGAACAGAAACCAACGGAAGCAGAAATTATCAACAATGAGGAATCAATATCATCACAAGACCAACGAAGTCTAGAGATCCACAGATAAACAATCAACCAGGCAGAGTTATCACCCAATCAGGAAGGATACTAAAGCCAACAAACCGACTTGATCTCTAAAAGAAGGGGATTTAAGTAGCATATGTAAGCTAAGCTTTAAACATGTTTACTGTAAACTAGCCTATATGCATATATGCGTCATCTGCCTTATGCGATATATGCCATGACTACTGTCAAGTGAGCACGACAGACGTGCCAAATAACTACTGTGTACTGTGTATCTTAAATAAATACCTAATGTTAGTAAATAAATGTAATCTTTTATTCACAACCCGAGTATCGCACATCAGCAAAAAATGCAGCGTGTACGACGGCCCTAATTCCCTCTTGCATATATAAACAGGATTTAGGTAAAACTAACCCTATGAAAATTAAAGACGGAGTGAGTTTATTTTCTTATATGTACGTGATAAAAATATGTATCACTTTTTTCCCTCTTGCTGCTCACAATCTTTTTGCTATCATCAGCACCTTACGCAGTGCTGCACAAAGCACCCGCATTTTGCTACATTTATGCCTGGACGTGTCATCACAATAATTTTGATACGGTGTAGTTCCATATATGATTACCGCGGTAGATTGTGTGCGTCTTTAATCAAGTTACAGTTATTGATATAACTGTGTCACAGATTCAAAGCACGTAATGAGAATTCAATTATTATATTATCTTTCAATCGCAAGTAAATAACTGCCATCCGATCAGTAATTTCACAATTTCAAAACGGCCGAAACTAGTTGCTGCACTAGTATTGATATGCTGTTCGTGATGCTGCTTAGGAAAGCGCCACGGTACAGAGATACAAGGTATTCTCATTATAAATCACGTTCCGCCAATTGTGTCCGATGTATTGGAAAGCACGGTACAGAGAACATAATATTCTCTCTCATCTTCAATAGAAATGTATATACGTTATAGGCCGAAACACGTCACAGGCTATCAGCTGCAATGTGTCAAAATTTTAATGGGCATACTTGTCTTCTATATACCTTGGGAAAGTGCAACACTTCGAGGAGAGAACTAAAGGAGGCGACATGTGATGAAAAAAGCGTAGCAACTTTCGTTCTTCTTCTTGTTTTTGTGAGATGCCAGAGGAGGCGTTAAAAATTGTTGATGCCTTAAATATCGCAACAAATTAATGGCGCGAAAATTCAAACTCATTTCTTAGAAACTCCGCACAGTCTTCCGCACCACCCACTGACATGTATATAAATGGACTTTTTTTTTTTTTTTTTTTTTTTATATTATTAAGCCAAGCTCAGGGGATACCCTATGATGCAAAGCACAGCATGGCAGGAAGGAGATAGGGAAAGGATTAGGGGATATGAGGAGAGTGGCGGAGGTGCCGATGTATGTCGCCCTTAAACTTCCGCAGATTGTACGCCGGAGGAAAAACAGAAGATGGTAAGCTGTTCCACATTCGCACTGTTCGGGATAAAAAAGCATCACGGAATTTTACTGTACGGCCGAAAGTAATTTGAAGGGTTAAAGGATGTGCGCGGTTTGCAGCGCGAGTATTGCGTGCAGGAATCATTCTACAAGGGATTAGACTAGATATTTCATCAGAACATTGACCATGCATATAGCGATAAAGGAGCGACTGATTTCCTGTTTCATGTGACATCAGTTTTGATTACAGCAAGTATGCTCTCACTGACGATATATTTAAATTATTTGCGAATTTACGTATATATGCATGTCAGTGGGATTTACCAAATTTACCACAAAAGTACTTTAAAAGTATTTTCCTCAACATGGCTTGTTGTATCTAAATCTTCGAGCATATATAACTCCTTTTTATATTACTATCACTTAGTCCAATAGTCATTAACCATTTTCTATAAAAAGTAAATTATCCCTTTTGTAGCTACGTCTCTGCGCCAAACATACTTTGCGGCTCTTTGTTTATAGAAAAGTGACAGTCAAACACCCCGCCAAAATCAAGATGGCGAAAATTTTTGGCTACGCTGCCATACATATACTTTACTATGGGATGTCATCTCCTTTAGTTCTCTCCTCAAAGGTGCAACACGGAATTTTCCCTCCCGCCGAATGTCACTCAACCATGAAAAGTGAAGCATGATGCAATGTGTGCGACCTAGGATCATTGAATAAATAACTAATAAGGAAACGGCATATCGGGTGAAAACGTAAGCATCTCGGCGAAATGTATTAGTGTGCTCTGTTTGTTTCGTTTCGTCATGGCAGTAATGAAATTCTGACATTCTGAAGGGGAACATTTTTTATAATCCAAATTCCTATGTAAAAAACAAATTTTTAGCTCCCCCTTATTTTCAGATAATATTTCTTGGCGTTGCCTTTGTATGACTGAAATAATTTAGGCACCAACTGACAATTCAATTGTAAACAAATAAACCGGCATTGGTAAAATTTTAAATCTTTTGCCATGGCTCTTAATTTTTATAGATATTTCACTTTTATTTTGTTTAAAACAATATAACTAAAAGGTAAAGCTATTAAACTTACTTGAAGAATGCTTTCCCACGACAATAACTCTGTTCGTTCCTGCAGCACAGCACAGCGCACTTCATTATAATAATTTAAGGCTTAAGTTAAGTGTGAGGAAAACGCTCAGATTTTTTTTAAATTTTGTCCACATGCTCCAAATTACGCACAAATCACAAATATCCAATTTATTTTGAACGGAAACTTATAGTTTCCGAGATATTTAACTTTAAAAATCGCGAACTTTGCACTGCAATTCACAACACAATTTGACATTCATATTTCATATTCGCACTACTATTACGTAAAAATCACGTTTAATTATTTATTTTTCACAATATCGCGAATTCAAATCCGTGAACTTCTTTTCAAAATTATGAAATGTGAGAATGTTGAATTGAAAAACATAGGCACTAGGCCCTCTTGTCACCCCCCCCCCCCCCCCCACCAATCCGCGCGCACAAAAGATCACACTCTCATTGAAATGCTTAAACACGTACACTGTATTCGACATTCGCACGATACCCCGTTCCTTATTAGTTATTATTCAATTCATATGGGCTAAGGATTCAATATAGAGGGGGGAAGAACGTGGCCATCCATAATCGAAAACTTATATGTACAGAAATGCAACTAACTTCAGTTGAATTGTTCGAGTATATACCAACGAGGTAAAAACTATACCTCTATAATAAGAATGGACTGAGCGTTCTGCTTCAAAAATGGCACAAATTATGAACAGGCTGTGAAAACCCTTTATTTCGTACAATTGAACACCGATTCATAATTTATTATTATTTGTCGATTGAAAACACTAAAGATGTTGAAAAAGTATTACATTACATAAAAATTATTTAGGAGCTTGTAAGAGATACACGTATACAAGCAACATATTTGTCTCAATTTTTATGTCAATTCCAATGCATTCCAATTAATACAGCCGTACTGTTTCCAAAATTGGTTACAGTTCGGTGTATATTTTGAGCTTGAAAGAGACAAATAGATTTTAGCCAAAATTTGTGCCATTTTTGACTATAGGAATTAGATAGGAATAGGATGGCTCAGTCCATTCTTATATGTCAGTGGTATATACACGAAATACCGTTATTTTTGCTCTCAATTCTCAACAGAAACAAACAAGTCCTACCTCGTAGATGCAACAGTTTTTTTTTTCATACGTGTTGTTATAATTCGTCTGATACAGCGATAATAAAAATTGTAAAGCACTATACAATTTAATATTATATTGAAAGTTTTTAATTATCTCTCGAGTGCAAATATCTTGCAATAACAATGACAGCTGCGGGTGATGAAGAAAAGTCTTCGCTTGTAATATACATACATTTTTTAATATTTTCTAAATTAAATGAATACATTCATTTAGATTCAAAGCTTAAACTGCAATATGGAATGTTTTATGGAAGAACTAAGATATTTTCGGTTAAAGTACAATGTTGTAAATAAAAGTCTACTACAAAATATGTTCAAAGTTGTGGGAGAAGTTAATGAATTTCTTGAATGCAATCCCGAAGAAATCCAGGAAAATAGTACAGAGCTGGATCTAAGTTTCTTGCAATATAAAGATAATATATTAAACTGCTCTCTTTGCAAGGTATGTAACTAATAATCATATTATTTTTATTTACAAAAATCATGGAATTCCAGGTAAATTTTGAAAACAATGCCCTTCTTCATATAATTGGATGGACACATAAAACCAGATTAAATTCCGCACAACAGCAAATCAAAGAAGCAATTCAGGTTTTACAACAGGAAAAAGTTAACAAGGCTCCCCCCGTTGGTGGTAACATAATATGATTATTACCAAATTTTTATTTATTTTTCATTTTCATAAATTATAGATACCAAGGAAAAGAAAGAAATAATTAAACTTCAAATACAACAAAAAACATTTTCCCAAAAAATCATTAAGGACTTGGGTAAAGAGTTCAAATTGAAATATAATTACTTTTGTAAACAAAAAAAAAATTTTTTTTAGATGTTCCACGTATTTTTAAAACTAAAAACTCTGGTGAAAGCTACGTTGAGTCAATGTTAACAGAAACAAATAATGCTAGCTTTTATTCCGACTTGGTTGACAAATTTCAGGAACGTATTGAAAAATTTCATTTATATTTATGCGGCCCACTGGCATTTGGATTACAAAATTTTTATTCTACACAGGAGTTTTTTGTTGATACAGGTTTGTATATTATGACTTTATCTGTAAAATATTCTACAAAACATAAATCCAAAAATCTGTACTTGTGATCTTTAAACTGAGTGCGATGCCAAAGAAAAAAAATATGTATTTGAGTTTATTTTTTGTGTATAATTTTCTTTATATACACAAAATTTTCTATAAAAGAAATTATCACAAAAAAAAACCTATTTTTCATGTTACAAGATATTTAACGGCTTAAGGAAACGCTTAAAATTTTCTACTGTTTCACAGTAAGGTTTAAGTTAAGCTAAGCTTAGTTTAAGGCCTGTATCTTGGGGGGGGCTTAATTTTCAATTATCTAGTTACCGGTTGACACTACAAAATTGTCAATTGTTTTTATCTTCCAGGTGCAAAAAGTTTGTTTTTAACTATAAGATTTTAGGAAGAAGTCCATATTTATCTTATGCAGAAAAGAAAAGAAAATATTCCAAAGTTTCAGACCAGAAAAAATTATAAGAAGACATCCAAAACATTTCTAATTCCAATAGAAGGTCGGTTTTTTCTGAACTAAAATTTGCACTTTTTATGTTTAATTTTTTTCCCACTTTACATATTTCATCATAGTTTCGTTTTAAAATTCTTCTTCTCCCTTAGTTTTTAATTCTCAATAGCAATTTTCCTTTAATAAATTCTCAATTATCGCAGTGCTGACAACTTAAAACTTTTCATCTGTGGTTCAACTACTTGGGACTAACTTGAGACAGTAACTTCGCTTGTAAAAACTGTGCTTGAAGTATAGTTTACACAAGCGAAGTTACTGTCCCAAATAACATCGATTTCAGTCCCTCACCTCCTCTTGACAACCAGTTTACTTGCGTCAGTACGAAAACGAGTTCCACTCATTTCAACTTTTTAGCGAAGTGGAACCTGGGAAATAATCAAATTGAGTACATTTTCTACAATGATTAATAAAATCATGGAAAATAGGATAAACTAATAATTTTACTAATAAAATACAATATTTATCTCAGATTTTGAAGAAAAACACAACTTTTATCTTTTTTCGGCCGAAAAACGAAATTTCGGTTGCATCTGTCAATTTCTTTTCGGTTTCCACATGTGGAACGTTTCGGGACGAAAAGTTTTTTCGGTCGTACTAAACCTCACTTTTGTGTTTACATTGAAAATTATATTATTTTATTTTATTATTTATTATATTATTATTATATGGATAGGGATTTCGAAGTAAAATTAAAATACGTTTTTTGTATGAGCTCTCATCATACAACTTTTATGATAATTAAATGTTATTTCTATTTAACCGAAAAAAAGTTTTCGGTTTTTGATGTGAAAGCAAAAGCGAATTTCCGGTGTAGAACATATCGGTTTTCGGTTTCGATGTGAAAGTGCCTTTACTCGTAGGTTTGTTGTGGTTTTTATATGGAAGGATACCAAATCCACAAAACATTGTTGTAGAAGGTTTCGACAACGTAAACCATCATGCCGATATGTTTATAATCGGAACCGAGAATAAAAATCAACGTCATCCCATTTCTCGAAATGTTACGAACGCCTTCTTATAATTTTTTCACGGGTCACACCTTGCGATATTATACATTTCTTCGTCGCTTATATCCTCTGCATCTGATAAATAACTCATTTTTGTCTTAAACTGTTTGGTTTCTTCGTTTAATAAAAGAAATTATAATATTTAGCAATAACTTCCTGTGTTTCACAGTAACGTCTGAGGCTTAAGCCTTCGAGATGACGGGCTTAAGTTAAGCTTGCCTTAAGCCTTGACTGTGAAACCGAAATATTTATTAAGCCTTGACTGTGAAACAGGCCATTAGAATTTTTCCTCCGAAATTGCCCTTAATTACATTGCTGCTCAATAAGTAATTTTTCACTTGAAACCATTTTCTCTCAAAAATAAATATCTTCACATTTCACAAGTTCCACGCCAGATGATATTATAAATGACTACCACTGACATATATAATACGGACTGACTACGTTCATAGAATTGCACTGCAAAAAGTGGGCTCACTTCTATATTGCTGACTCTTTCGGTCTAAGCAACAAGTACCAACTGAGAGACAACTGTAAACAACAAATAAATAACTGGGTTCGTCGAAATTAATGTTTTCAAATAATTTATTTGGGTGGGTGGGCTCACTTCTATATTGCTGACCTTTCGGTCTAAGCAACAAGTACCAACTGAGAGACAACTGTAAACAACAAATAAATAACTGGGTTCGTCGAAATTAATGTTTTCAAATAATTTATTTGGGTTAATTAGTGATAAAAAGTGTTTTACCAAAGGCAATATATTCATAGATACTCCACAGAAACTCGAAAGGTTATATTATAATCGCTTTTCCAGCTGCACGCTCATTTTTTCAACTTCCCGCCAACGATCTTTTCAATGTTGGCACCGGCGTAAGAACTTTTTTTGACATTAGCAATTGAGCCCACATGAAATAGAAAACTAATCAGTCCATATTATATGTGTCAGTGATGACTGCACACATCAAAACGTGTACCAATTGCAGAAAATACACTCAATTTGACTATTTCTCAGGTTCCACTTCGGTAAAAAGTTGAAGTGAGTGGAAGTCGTTTTCGTACTGGCGCAAGTAAACTGGTGGGTATGTCAAGAGGAGGTGAGGGACTGAAATCGAGGTTACTTAGACAGTAACTTCGCTTGTGTAAACTATACTTGAGGCCTGAAACACAATTGGAGCCTTTCAGCCAGCTTTCTTCTAGAGCTGACCAAAGCCTGAAACACATTCACTGCAGTAACTTTTACTTCAACTTTGAATTCATTGATTTCACGTGGTATCTTATTTGGTTGAACTTGAAGCTGCCACAATAAATGCAGTTGCATCGGCAGTAAGTTTCGACTTTGAGAAATTTCAAAGCTGCAAGTTTTCCAGTACTGATAACCTAAATATTAGAGGGCATTGTAGGAAAAATAAGAAAAACGAAACATTTTCAGTCTGTAGCTTTTTAGTTGGCGTTGACTCTGGCTGCGTTTGTTATTTGCAAGAGTTTGTTACAAAATAATGGAAGAATGCTTAATAAACATAATTCGTGATCATCCGAATTAGTATGATAAAGCGGATTAAGGAACGACAAAATTACGATAAATTCATGATTTTTTGGATAGTTTCGAGATGTACCAAGTATATGTTAAAATAATACTGAGGTCTTTATTATGTCCCACAGGAACTATGCTTATCTTTTACTCACTATCTGATATTCGACATTCGCACAGTGGGCAACATTAAACATTCCCTCAAGTTGGCAGTCATTGGGCTTGAATTTTGCAATTTGATCAAATCTCAAGCCAGCTTGAAGCTGGCAAAAAAGTTAAAGCTCCAATTGTGTTCTTCTACATTGATTTACATTGTCAAGAAATCTCAAGCTGGCTGAAAAGCTCCAATTGTCTTTCAGCGCGAATTACAATTACGACTTCGGCTTCGACTTTGCTCAAATGTTAAATACATGTCGTAAGATACCGACTGAAATTAAACTTTGCTCAAAGTGCAAAGTTGGTGTTCGCTGCGGCCAACTTCAGTTCAATCGCAGATGTCGGGACTTCTGGTTTGTTTAAGGAGTTGAAGCTTTAATTTAATTACAAATTTCACCTCAGCGTCGACTTCGACTTAAAATCAAGTCGCAGTCGACAGATCAGCCGTAATTGTATTTCACGCTTTATTGCCCGGCGCGACAACACGCAAAATGTTAGAGAACATGTGCTCCCTATAGTGCATTACGCATTGAACGCGGCGCGATAGCGCTGCGAAAATTTTTGCCGTGTAGTCATTTCTAATCCTAAATTTGCTACTCAATTGCAGTGATGGCAACAACAAAATTATATTTGAGGTAGACAACTTCATGAAAATATGTAATACCAATATAGGAGCGTTGTGCCGCGCACTAAAGAGTAATCTACTGAGCTCTGCCTTATCCCTGGACTGTGAAACCGTCCATAAGAAAATATCGACATATACAAACTCTTTGGCACAAAGAACCGATTTTATTTTATGAGAAAGAAATCTTGGGAAATTTATAGAACTAAATCTTAAAAAATATTTTTATGATAATAAAATTCGGTGGTAATATGGAATAACAAGCGACCTCTGCTAAGACTTATAAAAAGAACACGTTTTAAGCTTATTCTTATCAGATTTGAGCTCCTATTAATTCTATCAATACACGGGGCTCAATTATGTAAATTTTTCCATCATTATTTCAATATTCTTAAATAACCAAGGCAGATTCTGTATACCTTCAGCTGTCAAAAACATTCGAAATGAATGTGCATTTGGTATTCTTGAAATCCATATTCGGTATTCTCGTACGCAAACCCTTCACAGTCACACGGGGTTCGTAATATAACGAATGGGGTTCAATCATTCGTTATGTACGGAATTCGTAAAAACTATTCGTAATTCAAGAATTGGCCCCCAGTTAGTCATAAATCACTTACTTGCATTCGGTTTAGTGCCACCGAATGAGCAATTTCAAGATTAGAACTTTTAAATTTTCAGAAATAGCCAGCTTTTATTCATTTTCGTCATTCAAAGGCCTAGAAATGATCCCGAAAACAAATAAAATGTTATTTTCATCCTCTTGAGATTCTTTATCACCTGCATTAGTGCAGCTTTGATCCAAATCGCCCTGCATATTCCTTTTTTGTTAATGCAGCACTGACAACATGGACATGAACATGATGCATTCTCTTATAATCATACATTTTCTGCATTCTAATTGGATCGCAAATATAGTAAATTCTAGTTGAACAAGATATTTTCGACTTGGAATTTGAACTGTAAACTGTTATTATTTGAATCGAACGTTTATTTACAATCTTGATAGAAATTCATTTCTATCAAATCAGAATGTAGAATACGGGAGAATAGCATAAATTTTCTAAATATAACCGATTAAAGTGTATGTATGTATGAAAAAGTTCGTCATCCTATATAAGGCTTAAACACAATTGCGACGACAGAGCGATAGAACGACAGAGCGATAGAACGACAGACGACAACGAAAAATTCGCTGCGAAACAGGCAGTCGACAAATTTGGAACACAATTGCAACGACAAGCGATAAGCGACGATTGTGAAAGAAGAAGTTATTGAAATTTCATTTGTTAAATGTTTCAAGCGTTTTAAAAGGAGATTTTTATCAAGAATATTTTATATTATATTGAAAGAAATGCAATGAACCAAAGTGTGGAAAAAACCCTTGTCTTTTTTGTCCACTAGTCTTACCTATCTTGTAAACTATAATGGCCGGTTTCACAGTCCAGGCTTAAGCCAGAGCTTAGTTAAGCCACGGGTGTGGCTTAAGCCCAGAACTTAAGCCTACTCGGTTTCACAGTACTCAGTTAGCTGAGGCTTAGTAAAGCCGCGGATGAAAATTTTTAAGTTATCAGCACTGAGGAAATTGTGAATTTTTTTAAAGGAAAATTGCCATTGTGGATTAAAAACTAAGCGAAAAGAAGAAGATTTTTTTATTTACCAGTTTGTTGTTGTTTTTTTCTGGAAGGATATCAAATCCAAAATCATTGTTGCAGAATGTTTCGACAACGTAAACCATCAAAGCCGAATGTATCTACAGCCGGAACCGAGAATAAAAATCAACGTCATCCCATTTCTCGAAATGTTGCGGGCGACTCTTTATAATTTTTTCACGGGTCACACCTTGCGATATTATATTATACATTTCTTCGTCGCTTATATCCTCTGCATCAGATAAATAACTCATTTTTGTCTTAAACTGTATGGTTTCTTCCGAAAGCGTCAAATGGAATGCTGACACTAGCTGCCAGACAGTACTCAAAACTGCTAAATAGATAACTATTTTTCGCTTGGAAAATTTCAATTTAGTTTTAAAATATAACTTTTGAAATATGCACGTTCATTTAATAACAAAAATTATAATATTTAGCAATAATTTCTTATGTGTTTCACAGCAAAATCTGAGGCTTAAGCCTTCGAGATGACGGGCTTAAGTTAAGCTTTCCTTAAGCCAGTGATTTCACTTAAGCCTTGACTGTGAAACCGAAATATTTATTAAGCCTTGGCTTAAGCCATCGCTGTGGCTTAAGCCTTGACTGTGAAACCGGCCATAAATTATTTTATGGATTTCGAATTTCCTCGATCAATTTTTCCTCAAAGCTCATTATTTTAAAATTACCGCGGCGTGTTACCACCTAAAAAAAACAAAAGTGAATGCCACAACCCATTTCATTCGATTAATTTTGTTGGTAGGACTGCAGCGACGTAGAAACTGATCAATCCCGGCGATAATGTCGTCGATCGCTCAACGTCTGTCGTCGCAATTTGGTGCATTCGCATAAGATGCTGTGTTTTTAGAAGTTTGACAGCGATATAGTCTTCATGTCGCATGAAGAATCAATATAAATGGAGCAATACATAATAATTATCACACAGAAATTTTTGTAAAATATTTTTTATTGCGATAATTTAATATGAAAATATAAAACAGTAGAGTGGAAATAAAATTTTGTTTCTTCAATCTTCGCCCGCACACTCAACGCACATGTACGCCCTATGTTCGTCACACATTGGGCGTTTACAAGATATACAAAAGTATATTAAAGTATATTGTTTTTTTTATCCTTGGCTCTTTTACAAATTTGACAACGTTGACGTTTGGATAGGTATTGTCTTTCATCATTAGTAAATCTTTTTTTAAGATCATCATGATTCCATACCTTAAATTCACTCGCAAGGTTGTCAATAGTGAGCCTCTCTTCCAACTGCTGCCGTACTAATTCTAAAGATAATTTGCGTAGACAATCCTGAGCGCTTACTTTTATATTTTTGCCAGATCTCAGTTTCTGATATTTAAGAAGAATTCGCGAACTCACAGAAGCCTGGTCCAACATACCATAAAATATCCGTATCGGCCAACGGTTCGTTTTTCTAGAGGTCGTAAAGGAATGGCTTAACCAGTCGAAATAATCTGTACCACCTTTAGTTGCACTATAATGCAATGTAATATCTGATTTTCCATCAACAATCTTCGTAGAATGCTAATAAGAGGAATTCAGAAGAGCTATTTGTTTTTTATGTATAGGACAGCAGCAATATTCCAGTGGATGAGAAACAGAATTTTGCTTCCGGTGGAGCAGGACACACTGCCATTTCTGTCTGTTATTCTTACGAATGGTTCCTGTTATAGTCGTATTAATGGGTTCATTTCGGATACGCTTGATATCAAGAATAGACGTGAACCACTTATCGCATGTAACCGTCCTACTTTGGTTGTGGATTGGAATCGTTACCTCCCGAAAAAAATATTCAGAGATTGACTCAGATTGGTCCTAAAGAGTTATTTTACCTACATATGGAATTCCATGAATCTGGAATAAAAAAAACTACATTGATATAAACATGGTCCACTTCATCTTCTGAAGCAGTATTGCCCATATCATCATATTCATTTTGTTCTAACAATATAAATCTCGCACGTGTCTTAAGCGTAGATTATAAGACATCTACAAACAAGCATGTACCGATAAAAATCATTTCACTTACAGAAAATTAATTTTTATAATTATCAGCACAAAAAAATAATAATAACTTTTCAGTCCAAAATATACATATGTAGGTCACACGGGGTCACCGTGATCCCACGATTTTTTAAGGTCTACATTGAACGAACGCTAGACGAACGTTTACGTTTACATGAATACTTGAAGTATACTTCAAGTAGAGATCAAGTAATCAAAATATCATGTAAACGCGCATTGACTTACTTGAGTCATGTAAATCACAAAATTTTGTTCGCTTTACTTCAAAAAACTTATGTAAACGCAATTTCAGTATTTGAAAATTTTTCATTTGTGTGAGATATGAAAACGGCAAAGAGGAACAAGAAAATTATTGTTGATAATTCAGGCTGTGATTTTTAGCATTTTTCTAAGATATTTATCTAAAAATCTGCAATTCTGTATTGAACTTAATGCAGAGTTGTCAAAGGGAAAATGCCACTTCAAGTAAATTTCAAGTCAAGTAATTGGAATTAATTCAACCAAAACCCCTGCTTGAGTTTCAAGTGGATTTCAAGTCAAGTACTCAAGTATTCATGTAAACGTACTGATGATTCCCACGCTAATAGCACAGAAATATAGTTGATTAGACGGATAAATGATAGATGGCGGCCGAAGGCATATTTCCACAATTAAGGGCCTCTATTAGAAGTTTGAAAAAATTTGACCTATGCGGTTAAATACAAATTATTTCTGACAGAAGAAGGCGAAGAAACCTAACATTTTCAATTTTCTTGCATATAAATTTGTCTTTAGTGCCATAAATTTAGTTTTTTTTTTTTTTTTGCAAATTTAGCATAAATTTATTCATTTTTAGCCATTTAAGTCTTTATATACTGGTTTAATTGCCATTTCATTTGATGCTTATACAACAAGAATTTATGTGTGACTATTTTTACACCAGTTAAAGTTTTTCCCTTATTTATTCTATTTTAAACAGTATATTTTAAATTATATCTAAAACAATTATTCAAAATTTTTCAGGGGATGCGTTTTATGCATATCCATCAAAAGCAATAGCTGATCTTAAAAATTCAATAAAAACCATCGTTGCCACTCTATTTGTTAATCAAAATGGTCTTAAAGAATGGGAATACTCAATAGACGATAAATCTGCTGATGCGCCTATTTTACGACTTTGTCGTAGAAATCAACAGATTAAATGCATATTTACATTTGCAAACGGTTTACCATACTGCAAAGGATTAATAGTCAAGAAACTGATTTCTTTGAATACACTTTGTATTATCAAAACATAAATATTCATTTTATTAAAATGTCTAATCCAAAAAAATAAAATTATATTTATAGATAGCAAAACATGCATCGTTCTTCAAAAAATTGTTAAAGATTTTAATTTGGATGAATACTTTGATGCTTACATTATTGTACTTCTGGTAATATTCTATTATCAAACACGAGAAATATTACCACCAATACATTTATTACAACAAAAATCTAATTCTGCATACAGTATTGGCCGTAAGTACAAGTACAATTCTTTCAAACAATTTTAAATAAATTATGAAACTGATAAAACACAAAGATTTTTTTGTTTGTTTACAGCGTGGCAAGTAAATTTCAATCAAGACGTACCTAAGAAGTTCTTATCAAAAAATCGAAGTATTGGTTCTCCGAACCATTTTGATCATATCAGAAAGTGCTTGAGATTTCTAGCTAATCAAATATCATTTGATAAAAAAATATCAATAATGTCCCCATTTCTTGGCCCGATAGAAGTAAAAACAGACAATTTTCACAGTTATTTATTAAAAAATCCATTGACAAAAAGGTTTACGCTTATCTTGCCAAATTATAACCATTAAATAAATGAAATTCTTCTTTTATTATAGATACTTGTTATTCTGTGAATCAACGACATCGAGTGAATATCTAAAAGCAACTAATCCAGGTGGATTATGTCTGCAGGATCCGATAGAATTGAATAAAAATCTAACGGGTCACATTCCAAATGACGCCTTAAAATATTTGCAATCTATAATTTTGAAGATTATTAAATAATATGTTTTCTGTGTGTATAGAATATTCTTTCATAATATTCAGTTATGCTTAAGCTGGGACATAAAAGTAATGAATTCTCTGTATAAAAGCTGTTTTTTGACAAAATTAGACTTTTATTATTGCTTCGCGTGTGTAGCCTAGTTTCGTTAGGTTTTCCAATCACGTTTCCGTTTGCTTCATATCTTTCATTGAAATAAATATGTTGCTGAATTATTGTAGCCGATTATACTTTCAATAGTTTTGAATTAAATCGGACAAATTTGTCAAATTTATATGCATTTTTTTTACATTATTAAGCCAAGCTCAGGGGATGCTCTATGATGCAAATCACATCATGGCAGAAAGGAAATATGGAAACCAGTAGGGAACATTAGGAGAGTGGCGGAGGAGCTGATGTATGACACTCTGGAATTTTTACATATTGTAAGCTGAAGGAAAGACAGTAGAGGGTATTCCCCATTCACACAGTTCGAGGTAAAAAGCATCATCATCCGACATTACGCCAGTGCTCGAGCGAGTCAATAATGGAAATAGGCTCCCTTTTGGAAAGTAGCTAATGAAGCTAAGGCTATGTGACCAAACCCGGACTAATTATGGGAATCATCCATTCTAGGTCTGATATAGAGAGTTGTAGAGGAGCGCTACATTTGAAGGGGGTTAAAATATTACGATTTTTTCAGCCATTTCGAAAAGTCAAGAACACTTGGTGGCTGTGCATCGGAAATTAATACTCTGTCAAAACAAATGAGAATGATAAAATGATAATTTTGTTTTAAAAATATGAGACCGATATTGCACTCCCTCTAAAATCTGTAAGTGTGTCAAAGATGTAATCGAAATCAAAGGTACTGTCATCAGTGAAACTATGGATGGGATTGAAAGTAAGTGAAAACAAATTAATAATGAAAATTTAGAAGAGAGATAACAGACGGGGCGCACCAGTATTTATATGGTGAGTTTGAGATGTAACTTCAACTAATACAACCCGTATTAGGCGAAGAGGAGGGGAGAGACCAAGAGTTTTAATTTTTTCTAAAACGTCTAATAGGTCTTTGAAATATCTAAGGCAACCATTTTTGACTGACACACATTGTGGAGACTATAGTTCCAACGTTCCGTAAGAAGTCCGTAAGCCTCCAAATGAGCGTCCAGAACGGAAGTCATTGGCGATCATTGATGAATTGATTGGTTTCTAGATACTTCATTAATTTGTTAATGAGAAATTAAAAACCTTCGAAAGAATCCAAGTGATTGTAATTGGTCGATAATTTGAGGGATTGCTACCCTCTCCTTTTATTAGGAATAGGCTAGTTTCCAATCAGTTCCGCGTTTTCTGTCGAATAAGACAAGTAGAATAGTTTGTGCTGAGGTTTAGCCAAGAATGAGGCACAGCTTTTAATTAACATGGGCAAGAAACCATCAGGACCTGCTGCTTTAGGGACGTTTAGCCCCGCAAGTACCTTGAACACATCCCTTGTACACATCCACATGGATGATGCAAAAAAGGTGTTTGAAGAGGGTGGAAGACGAGAATTTGAAACTAATCTAACACAAATATTAGCTTTATGCAGGTAGTTAACAACCACTTTACTATTGTTAAGTAGTGCAGATATCGAGGAACTGATGAAATTATTCCTGATAGTTTTGCCGAGGCACCAGAAACCTTTGCTGCCTTTACAGCTTGCCTAGATCAGGAGTGTCCAAACTTTTTGCTGCGATGGCCAGTTTGGAATTTAAATCCATTTGCGGGGGCCAAGTAAATATGTTAATTAAAAAATCTTGTTATTAGTAAAGCAGCATTCAATTTTATTTTTTATAATAAATTACAGGTACAACAATAGTAAGCAAACATTACTAAATTATATTTAATTAGATAATTATTTCATGCAATTTTTAATGGGAATGATGGAACTGTGTTTTTTCCTGCAGAGTTTCTTCAATGTTGGGATTAAAATCTGAGACACCAATTATTAGCAATGATTGTAAATGATCATCCAATAAATTTGCCCTGTATTTAAATTTCAGATACTTCATCCTGGAAAAAGTTTGTTCACACATATAGGTAGTGCCAAACATAGAAATAAATTTAAAAGCAAATTGCGTTAAATTTGGAAACTCTTTTGTGTCCAAAAATTTGTAAAAATCGATCAAGTTTCCTTCCTTGTATTTATCCTTAATTTGATCAATTATTTCCATTTGAAACTGACTTGAACGTCGGCAATCAAATGGATTTTGAAACAGCCAAATTTCATTTGAATTTATGTCAAGATCAGAAAATCGCTTTTGAAATTCTTGTTTTAAATCTGCGATGACTTTTACTTGGTGGGAAATTGTTCCTCAGTTTTTGTATAAAATTCTTCACAGCACGCGAAATATGTAAAATTACATTCATTCATCTGACATTCGAGCAATATCAGCTTTGCTCTGAATGCTTTAATTCGCGCGAATAAATCACAAATTAAGTTGTTTTTTACCTTGGAGCTTTAAATTCAAGTTATTCACGTGTGTCACGCCTTCTGCAAAAAAAAAGCCAACTTCCAGAGCCACTCAGCATCCGATAAAAGCGGTTTTCTCTACAAGAAAAAAATCAATTTGAAGAACTGCAATAACACTTTTCCACAGCTAAGCCGCTAAGCCATCGAACTGCAGTATAAACGACAAGTCAGCAACTCTTACTCAATTTGTTCGAGAAAAGATCGGAATTGGCGATGATTGAGTGATCGAGTGAGTGATCGAATAAAATTTACGACAGAAACAACTGGTTTCAAAACGCAGCTCATGTCGACATGTTTTACACATAGAGCTTGTTGGTGTATGATACAGTACAGAAATAGAAAAATTGGTGTTGATGCTCCTGCACATTCACAAACTTTTCTTATTCACCCAACCACCTCGATATTTACACCAGACATGTTTCTTCCTCCGTCAATTATCAAACCTTGGAGTCGATTCCAGTCCAAGTTATATTTTGCCAACGTATTTTGTACTTTATTGAAAATATCTTCTCCAGTTGTAATTCCGTGCATGCTGTTAACAGAGGCTAATTCTTGTGTGACTTCAAGTTCGTCGTCAACGCCACGAACAAAACAAAAAGTTGTGAGGTATTACTAACATCAGTTGATTCATCCATCGCGAGAGAATAATGTGTGAAATGCTTTGCTTTCCCAGTAATCTGAAAAACATTATTTCCAATATCGTCAATTCGAAGAGAAACAGTATTACGGGAAAGATTGATCACTTTGAAAAGTTTCGACTTTTCTGGACATAATTCACCAACAGCTTCCACCATGCACTCTTTAACGATATTTCCAAAAGGCTTTCAATTTTTTCGTCAGCAAATAAGCAAAATGTCAATGTTTCATTTTGCTGAGAAAACAAACTACGACGTATTTTTTCAAATTTTTCAGTACGCTGCTTGTCCTTCAATTGTGAGTAAACCGAAGCATGTTTTGTTTCATAATGTCGATGTAAATTATATTTCTTCATTACAGCAACATAGTCATTGCAAATTACACATGCAGCTTTGCCATTTTTTTGACTGCGATTGCACAAAGAAATATTTTCAAAACACTCGTTATCAACTTTTCTTTTTTTTTTCTTCCATATTTCTTCCTTATTGTGTATCGTGATTGAATTTTTATACATAAAGATAATTTCTTCTTCATTCATTTAAAATCACACCAATTTCGTTGATAGTCGCCACTAGACTAAAATCAATACATTTTTGTCCTTTTCCGTTAATTTTAAAAGGTAACGCTTTTACGTTCAAACTAGGACGGGAAATTAATTTTATAGATTGCAACCACTGACTTATAACAATGGACTGAGCGATTTGCTATTACATGTGGCACAAAAAATATTGTGTTTCTGTATATCACTGTTAGAGCACCATTTAAAACGTTTACTACATAAAAATATGTAAAACTCAACCAATCAGATGAAATTTTACATCCGTACGTCAAATTAAATTTAAAAAAATTATTTTCTTGTGTCCAAGTGATTACTTTAATATAACTTCTTACATAACCTAGGGTGCTCTCAATTGATCTATTTTAGTCATAGTAATGGTTACAGTAATGTTTCAGCTACCTTTATAAACTTTGTTTATAATGGTTATGGTAACGTTTCCACAATGCTTGGAATTTTCTCGGACTGATTACTTTTAGTGATTGGAATGTTAGGGAAACTACTTTTCATTACCTTTATAAAACAATATAATGCAAATATTTACGTAACCTATGCTATCATAGAATTTCGATATTTTTTTGTATTGCATTTTTATAATGTAAAGGTTTAATATTTTTACATTTTAGAATTACAATTTTTTGGCGTGAATATCATCATAGATACTTCTAAAAAATACAGACCGCTCCAAAAATTATCAATATTTAAGAATTTTAATTAAATATTTCAAAATTTTAAATTTTCACTTAGGTGATATTAATTCATAAAAATAACATTACATAATTTACAAATGTTATATACCTAAAATGATGTATTTTCTTCATATAAAAATAGCCATATATCTGCAATTTAAAAAATTGGCTTAACCGACATTATCTTTTTTATCTCCTATGCACAGATGAAAAAATGGCGGCTTGTACTTAAATGAACAAATTACCAATATAAAACTTCAAGTAGTTTTATATAAACTGAACGACCCTTATAAAACTTCTAAAAATATTATATAAACTAAAGGATTTACCATGCCTCGAAAATAGTCCTTATATTTATAATATAAATACATATATATATACATATATATATATATATATATAATATAAATAAATAATATAGTAATGTTATATTTCTTATATTGACAAAAAACAGACGTTAGTGTTCGTATATACCCTTTGGTTATATTGTGTTAAATAAATAAAAACAGTTTTATAATGGCTCTATTCGACACTAAAAGTAATTTGTTTTTATAACGATCACCGTAGTTACTAAAGGGCCACCAAAAAATTTTACGATATTTTATAGTGGGTATATGTATTACCGAAAGCTGCCAGTTTTTATTAAAGTCACCTAAATTACTGAATGTTGTCAAGTTATATAAGGGTAACCACGGATACCGCAATAAATACTTATTACCAATAAGTTATATAACGTAGTGATGAAAACAATTATAAAACTTTCTTATATATCTTCTAGTAATGGTTACTGTAAGTTATATAGACCGGTGATTGAAAGATTTCCATCACCAACTTATAAAACCTTTAGTAACTTACTTCCACGATAACCATTAGTAACCTTAAAAATCTCTAATATAACTACGTCACCAATTAGTAATATTATAAAACTCTTATATAAACACTCAAATTCTTATATAACCGAGTAACCATTATATACCCCTTATAAAACTACCCATCACCTTCAGTCACCAAAAATTGGAAAAATTGTTACTTGGGTCCTTAACAGTAAAAGCAGCCTGTTCAAATTTTTTCATCAGCATCGAAACCAGACGGGCTTTTTTTTCATTGGCCAGAAATCGCTCTTGCGAAACTTGAATCATTGTCTCATCGAAAAATGCTTTCGCACACATCTGTTTCTTGGTATTTTTCTTGTCACCATCAGATCGTGTGCAAATGAGTTGATTTTGAATTTACAAATGTCATGTGCCAACAACAGACAACACAAGAAGGTAAGAAAATCTAAAGAAAACCCATGAGGAAGCTGCAATAAGCAGATTTGTTTCCTTATTGCCTTTCTGGGAAAAATACAAGCATACCCGGGTCTTTTATGAGCCATAACAACCTTCAAAGTAATTAACAAGGATGTTGTTAACCTTGAGAGCACCACCGGTGCCAATATTAAATTATAAGGCAGAAAGTGGTTGTACCTGCCAAGGCTCAAATCTCGATTGTGTCTGCTTAAGGCTGACTGAAAAAGCCGAATTGAACACAACTGGCGTTTTTGACATTTGCAGCTTTAACTTGTTTATGTTGAGAATATTTATTAAGGAACGACAGTCAATGCTTCCGATTTTCCAAAATTACGATAAATGCATACTTTTTTGGATAGTTTCGAGATGTGCCAATTATATGTAAAAATAATATTATTATTATTATTATGTCCCACAGAAACTGCTTATCTTTTACTAGCTCTATAAGTTTTCTTCCATTTTAACATTTTTGGTAGCTGTTTACTTCTTTAATGTCTCAACAGAAGCCATTCTCATCTAATATGCGACATTCGCACAGTTGGCAACATTAAAAATTCCCTCAAGTTGGCAGTCATTGGGCTTGAATTTTGCAATTTGATCAAATCTCAAGCCAGCTTGAAGCTGGCAAAAAAGTTAAAGCTCCAATTGTGTTCTTCTACATTGATTTACATTGTCAACAAATCTCAAGCTGGCTGAAGAGCTCCAATTGTGTTTCAGGCCTAATGTTTAGTTTGAGTGCGACCATCGAGCTAGAGTCCGTTATAATAATCGCGATAAGATACGGCGAGGATCAGTAATACAAAAAAAGTGGGTGATAGTTTTTAGTAGTAGTTTATGTAATTGTAGAATTATTCGATATAATCGATATAGTAGTGTAGTTTAGTGTAATAGTATACTTTAATTAGATCAATAGAGTTGTGTGAGTGTGATAGGCTGGTATGTTCAGCATGCGCTGGTGTGTTACGCGCTATACATAGGCCTTAATTAGGCTTCTGTCTTTTTTTTTCTCCTTCTCTGCATATGTTGTAGAGAAAGAAGGACTATTGGTCCTTCTGCTGGGTCAGGTATGTTGCGACCCAAGGAGTTCTTTTAGCTAGGTTAGTATTAGAGTAGTAGTGGTACCTAGAGCACACAGCCCATTGAGTGTTTACTCACACCCATCTATCTTTTCTGTTGCAGGAAGTGGCTGAGTCTGCGCCCAACCTAAAGCGGGATCATTCAACCGTAAACTACTCTTGGACATTATCAAAATAAAATAAACGTTAAAATAAAAAAAAAACAATTTTCTCTTTTTTCTCTATATTACAAAACTACCATCATTATGTAATTAACTACAAATTACATCAACTACAAATTACATCGTTTCTACATATAATATATAAAAAAAACATGAATTATGAACAAATGAATTGAAAAAATTGTTTAGTATTAAGATTTTTTTAAGCCACATTAATTAAGATAGGATATACGAGAAACATCTGTAGTTGGCCAAATTGGCTTGTTGTCATTCATGGGCCATGTACATTAGTTTCACTAGGTTTAGATTCTAAGATAATGTAACGATATAATATAAATCAAATACGTCACGTGACTATCATTTTTATATCCAATGTGTCCAAACCTTTTTCTTTTGTAGGGTATTAAGTATCTTACATAGTGGTAGATCTTTCCTGAAATTACCCTATGTATATTAATAGATCTAGTCTCCGTACAATATTCAGTCTATGATTGAAACATAGTACCTAATGCAGCTAAGAATTCCAACGTCAATGTTAGTCTCCTATAAATTTTCTCATATTCATGATTTTTTTTTTTTTATTATTTATAACCTTTTCCATTAGCAAATCGAAGTCAAACTGTGACACATGTAAAATAAAAACTTCTTAAAGGAAATGAGATCTTCACTTTTTAGTCCCTCCATTAAGAACACATAAAGCTATCGATATCTTCTTTCTGGATCCAACTGCGACCATCTCTATTCACTCACTAATGAATAAGCAGCTAACATGCTTTGTAGTGATCCATCTACCTCATACAAAATATGATGAATCTGATTTGAAGAACAAATCATTATTAAATGAGTAGAAAAATATTAAATGAAGGAAGAACCGTACTATGTTCTAGACTAGGCTGAAAGTCCCGCTATTGCGGCTAAGAGCTGGAGTGTCTTCTGTACTTGTTTAAGTAAGCTATAGGCCAGGCTATATGCCGCTTTAGGCTGAACTACAATAGAAGTATACGTAAGTACATTTACTTTCGTAAAGCGAACGCGCTCTTTAATTTAACTTTCGTTAAGTTTAAATATCCTATTTTCCGTAAGTATAGTGCGCTAAGAATCGCTCATCCCGTAAGAACGCGATGTGTCCAAACAATTAAATTATTACTAAATGATTAAAAGTGAAATGTAAAAATTAAAATGGAATAAAAATGGTACTGCGAATTAATAGAAGGCACAAATCTTCAATTACATCAACTTCCATTTGTTAATGTTTTCACTTTTACCACTTTTTAAAATTAAAAACATTAAATATCAAGATAATAACTCTTACGGAATGTGATATATATTTAGGCTAAAAATATCAATTTTTCGTAAGTAAACCTCAGTCTTGTTTAATTTCGTAAAGTTATTTACTTCTATTGTAGTTCAGCCTTTTCTTGCTCATAGAATGACCTTTCACAACATTGAACGAATTTGTTTATTTAATGAAACACATTTCTGTTTTTCGTAAAGTAATTGCGTCATTTGAATTGCTAGCTTTCTTCGTTTATTAATTTTGTATAAAATGGCTGATTCCCATTTTCTTTTTAATTGATTTCAATTTATTGGTGTGTAGGTAGTATTAAAATTCTTTTCTTTTTTTATTTCACAATTATTTTCATGCATCATATTGCATATTTACATTTCACACTTGTTATGTTATTTACACATATTATATGTGTGTCCATATATGTGCGTACAAGTTTTACCTGGTATATGCATATGAATATGCTTACATGGTGTATTTTAAGAGGGCTTACTTATGATGCTTTAAGATGTGTATATTACAGCGACGATCTCTACTTACTAATGAATATTTTATAATATTTTTTGAAATCATACACCACCCAATATTATTGAACTGCGAATGAATTTACATTTTAAACCCGCTTCATATTATTAATAATTCTTTGTAATCTATGCCGAAACTCTATCAAAATTCAAACAAACAAAAAATTGCAGATCGTGTAGACTCTGTAAAACAACATGTTGCGTATAAGTCCCACCAAATGGATTTTTGCTTGGTAAAGCAAAATTTACGCTTTTATTGAAAATACATCTTGAGATTTTTCCAAAACAGCTTCATTAAGTTGCATATTTACTGCGATTAATTTACTGAAATTCCAGTGCTATTGTATTTCTACCATTGAGTCAGGGATGCATATTGGCAGCAATTTCACCACTTTAAGTAATGCGGCGGTGCGTATCTTAAAAATAGAATAATGAATCATAAATCGGACATAAAGTCAAAAAACAAAGGAAGGACAGCTTTGTCAAACCAGTGACCATCAACCCGATTACAATAATATTAAAATCTTATGCGATGAACGTAATTATATTAAACGTCTTACTCTTGACTCATTGCAAATTCAAAGCACAAAAAACAGACGAACAGACACAGACAGCATACACATCATTTACTGCAGCCTTAGAGAATCCCTAACACTCTTAAATTTATACATATATGTATGAAGATAAGAAAATGGTCGTTATGAATCTCTTGGGATCACATATTCATAAACTAGTAGTTTTTTAAAACTTGACTAGGGCAATTCACTCAGCCTAATTTTTGTGTTAATTTATTACAAGTTTTATAGTTATTTTTGACTTTGTTATATTTATTTTTGTGATCATTTAAATTTAATGTTCGATCGGATTAGAGAGCTAGAATAGCCCGTAAGTAAGAAAATAGACTCATCATTTTTATTGTAACAGATAAGCTAATATATGTATGTTACTTGTGTAGACAATTGACAGTGCTTCTGAGGACGGCAACAATATTTGCAGAAACGTTAGGCCAATAAAGGACTCTAACATGATTAATTAAATTTTTTTATTAATCACAAAAATTAAAATACATCAGTTTAAAAAACAACGGTCGAGCATCACAAGAATCTTTAGTGCGTTGTGTTGCATATTTTAATTTATTTTAATTTGAAACTGTTTGAATGCTGATTGCACTAATGAAGTACCAATAAAATTTGCATGCAACTTTCATTCGGTGTCGGTTGCACACAATTGCTTACTTACGCAATATGTGAAAATATCGGTGGTAAATTTGGATCGAAGATTTGTTTCTGGGATTAGCATGTCAGAAATTTGTATTCTTATTTTCAAGTGAAGAATAAACTAAATCGAGTCAAATATGAATTTTCTTTCCTTAATCAGCATATTCTTAGCGTGGAGATAATCCACTACAAAATGATTTCCCAGCGATATGTTCTAGGCTACCGTATTTTTATAAAAACATGCACCGAAGATGGAGATTACATCTTTATAATGGTATAAATATTAAGAAAGTATGACCTTCCCAAAAGTATCAGCGCCATTCTCTTTGTTTGGCTCATCACTTGTTAAATTATATTTATACAGGAGACTTATTTGAATATTTTTGTGTTAAATTTGAAATATTAAGTGGCAAAAACAACAAACGGTTAGAAACGTTTAAACATGAATTAGTTTTTTCCGCTTCCAAGTGTAAGCGCTTCAGGAAAAGTGAAACATTTAGTAGAATATAATCTGCGTACTTTGGTGAGATCGATTTAAATTGAAGACATCGAAATGTCCACCAATTAGCAAACCGGGAAGGCCATATCTTGTTAATTATTATACCATGATTGATCTTTGTAAAATTTCACAATTTGTGGTGGCATGTTTGGATCGTTGAAAAGATATATTGATATTATTTTTTTTCTTGTACATAACTGTTTTATGTTGTTTTCATAGTCTTCAAGTAACATAGCAATGATTAAGAGTTTCGAATCATTTCAAATTTTCCATTATACACAGTGCAATCTTTAAAACTACAAATTCTATTTCATCTGATAACGTGCAACTCCCGAGAGAACATGATATCGCATTTGTCAAGGTCAAAATTTAGTTAAAAAAAAAATTAAATAATTTAGGACATAAACCGTAGTTTCACTTAAAAAAAAACTCCATTGAAAAACATATACGAAATTTATCAAACAACATGTACAAAAACAAAAAACATTACAGATAATTCTATGAAATCTTTTTCTTACTCCTTAAAATATTCATTGATTGTAGACAATATTGTCGAAAAAGTCTTAATCCACCCTTAGATATATTTGCACCGATATTTTGATTTTGTTGAAATGGATTTTGAAAACATACTCTAGTCGACATCGGAAGATGCAGTTCTATCGGCTTATTTACAATAAACGCCGAATACCTATGGGAAATTACATAAAATAAATTCTTTTTTCTTTTTTTTTACCTTTAATTTTAATCAATTAACTTACTGAGGCAGCAACACATGGAGTGTTTTGAATACATCCCGTAAAATTCCATATCCTAAATGTGGACACACAACGTATTTTTCAAACTCAAACGTTGAGTAATATTGGAAAAACTTTTGTATGAAAAAACAAACAGTATCATAATCCCTTAAAATTATATTTATTCCAAAGTCTTTCAACGGCATTGTAGATGAACTTACATTCCATGCTAGAATAAAAAAATATTTTTCTATGAATTTCGCTAATGCCACAAACCGAACAAAAAACTTACGACCGACTAAGATTGGCTGGATTGAAGCCTGTAAAAATGCAATGGGTGGTAAGAGCCTCTCGCTTTGAAAGAAGAATATCACTAGCCATGTTATAAAGTAAGATGAGCAATGCTCATTTAATTCAGTCTCTTTTATCCAATGCTTTATAAACAAACAGACATCTTGAACTGTAAAGATCAGAAAATGTCATTTAATGGTATTTAATATCGCTTCTAAAAACATTTCTACTCACTTATTGGTTGTTGAGAAATGAAATGACTTATTAACAAGTATTCCCAATAAGGGATGAAATCAGTTACATTTATATCACAATCAAGATTGGCCATAATATTCCGTGCTATGATGGATATGCCAAATTCTTCTTTGAATATACAGTACTTCCATGCTTTGGATTTCTTCTTAAGCAAATATTTTATTAAATTAATCACTTCTAATATATTACCCGTATTTCGGCAGGAAGGAGGTAAAAGATCTGCAATTAAAAATAATTTTGTAATGTTTATACCCTACATGAAATCATAGGGTAATCTAAGTTTGTCATTCCGTCTGTAATGTACAGAAATAATGCTGGTAGAGAAAAATACGTTGAAAAAGTTATTTTGATTTTTGCATGTTCGTGTGTCTGTCCGACCGATAACTCGAGAACGCGTGTACTTAGAGAGTTGAAATGCTGCCCACGGGCTTTGAAAAAAAAACGGCCAAGTGCACACGAAGGGCTCCGTACCATCGTACAAGATTAAACACTATGAACGCCAAAAAACAAGTTTCGTATGTAAGAACCCCTTTAATTTTTAACTTTATTTTATTTTTATATATATATAGCGGCAATAGAAATACACACCCTGTGAAAATTTCAACTGTCTACCTATTACGGTTCATGAGATACAGCCCGCTGACAGACAGACGTTGGCATCCTTTGGGTACGGAACCCTAAGAAAGTAAATTTAAGTTCGAAAATGGGACAAATCTCCTTTATGGGTTTGCTATACAAAAATGTCGCTTTTCACTATATATTTGGACACTGCCTGAGAACGCGTCAATTTAGAGAGCTGAAATGGGCTAAATCGGGCTACTCCTTGGTGTTGCCATATAAAAATTTAGGTTTTTGACGCATACTGTGAAAACGAACAGTCTTAGATGTTTTTATTGTACTGAAAAGCCTTTCAGAATATGAAGCTCAGCTCAGGAAACTTTCAGTTTAGATTTCGACTTGTTGCCATATAAAAATTTAGGTTTTTTACGTATACTGTAAAAACGATCAGTCTTAGATGTTTTTATTGTACTGAAAAGTTATTCAGAATATGAAGCTCAGCTCAGGAAACTTTCAGTTTAGATTTCGACTTGGTTGGCAGTTATATGTAGTGGTGGAAATCTAAAAATGTATTGAGTTGTAACTCCGTCTGTTGTGGATCCAACCTGCATTAGGTTGATTGTGCTTTCCAATCGAATTATAAAAACACAACTGTTTCTGGAGACACTTTATTTTATTGTGGTCAATACTAATTATCAACTTGCTATCTGTTCAACTAAACAATGTTAGGCCCGAATTACAATTCTGATTAATCAGTTCACTGCTATTTAGCCCAAATGGAATTGCGACTTTGCTTAAAGTGCAGTTGGAGAAGTTCCACATCGGGCAAATTTAAGGTACTTTCATTGTAGAATATGTTATAATTAGTCGGCCTGTAGAAAAAGCTATAAATGGAATTTAATTACAAGTACAGTCGTAATTGTAATTCCTTAATCTAATCGCTGCTAATCGAAGTTGATCTCTACATTTTACGAATAACGTTTTACCATAGGTGTCCTTGTCATGGATATCTTGTTGTATATAATACATAAATTATTGAGTTTGAATTCTAAATAGGCTGCAGCGATTATAGAAAGTAATGAAGCTGCGCGTTTACAGCTATGATCGACCCCAGCGGTACATTCTGGGAGTCACAAACGAAGACAAGGTGTTGGCTCAATACTAGCCTCAGTTTACCCTTTTTAACTAAAAACAAAAAAGTCCTATCAGCATTATCATTGCTAAGAGACAGATGAAGCTCGTCTTCAACTTTTATGAAATTAGTATAATTTTGAAAGATTTACAAGTCGTATGTAAATTAGTAAGTAAGCAAGTAATATCCCAAGTTATTGTCTACTGTATAAGCAGTAACCTTCAAAAACGGGATATAATCAATGGATATACTTTTGTTTTGGTTAAAATTTCTGCTGATTAATCTTTAATTAGTCTTTGAAGTATGAAAAAGTGTAAGAATTGTTACCTACTATAAGTAATGTTATATTTTAGAAATAAATAGTTTTGGTATTTTCATTCAACTTATTTGAAACAATCACAACAACAAATTACCACAAGATGTACATAAAATTGGTTTATGATAAAGTAAAATTCAAAGAAATTACCTGTTTCGATAACGACATTAAGATTAGAATCATCATTGGCTAGTCCACATTTTCGTGACCCGAAAAAAAAGATGTTCATTTTCGGAAAACGTTGCATAAGTGCATCCTTTAATTGACCAGCTATTTGATCAAAAACCGAACTATTTTTAAATTTTTCAGCTTTTTTAACAGCCTCTTCTAAGAAGTTTGAAAAATCTCCCAGCAAAATTTTTTTCATTTCTGTAAAACAACAGCAAAGAGTATGAAAAAATATTAAGTATTGAATGCATGCAAATATACTTCTGGGCAAATTTTGAACTTGTTCGGATTTATTCTTCTCTTGTCTCATTATTCGCTGTAGATACCGCTCTACAATTTCCGGATTCTCTTGAATTATATTTTCCATGCGCCTTTTTCTTTTTAGAGCAGCAATATCATTGAAATTTCCATCTTTTAATACTCGCATACCAAATCGATGATTCTCGCTGTAGACATGTCTTTTTAGTGTATCCGCAGAGTTTGTTATGATTTTCTGTAATATTTATTTAGATATTATATAGTTATCGTTCCTTTGAGGTTCTTCAGCTCTAGCATGGCGATCCCAAAAGGCAAACAGCTTCATTCATTATGCATTAATTTTTATATTTTAGATGCAGAAAAAATATCGAACTTTTCGATTCAGCGATCAGAGATATCTCTGATAAAGACGAAAAATTTTCAACCTAAAGTTTAACTTGGGTTACAGAGTGCCATACGGCAACAAGGGGAATAATCACCTAATTTGAAAATTGCAATGAGAAATCTTACTACCATATAATTCATACTTGCTTTTGTTAAAAAGTATTTATATGGGCAATCGGGTGACCTCTCTATCATCGAACTTTTATTGTCGATACTTTTTCTGCACTCTGCATTTTGTAAATTCATTGGGAAAATTTTTTTTTCAATGAATTTCAGTCTAATAAAGACGCTTAATATTTTAGATACCATACATATACAATACATCAATAAGAAATTGATTAAATATTAACTACACCTACACGTAAACTAGAATTGTAGAAGAGTTATAGCTAAACATAGTACCGACCTTAGAATAGAGAGAGTACAGGAAGTGTGACAAGCCAAATTTAGCGTAGTCAAATTCTGGTTGTGTTAGAATCTTTTGCCGCTATAGTGAGAGCTCAGTATAGGCGTGTAGAAGAACGAACATAGAGAGCGGGGCTTGCTCCCCCTGAAAATGCTCTTAGTCGGTGTCACTACGCCAAGGTACCCAGGAGTTTCTCAGCTGTTTTAAATGTAGGCAGTTGAACATACATTTCTCCAATTTGCTCTATTCAAGGACCCCAAGAAGAAAATAAGCCAGCCCATGTACACGAATTTTATAGTTATCAACACTTCCTGTTCTCTCTACATTCTAAGGTACCGACCAACAAAGAACCATAGGAATTCGTCAAATAGGAAGAATTAAACATGTGAACAAAACCGTTAACTGTGTGCTGTCAAATTCTCGAAAAATGCTTCATACCCAAAATATCCTTCCTCAATTTTTATAGCTGTTTGATAAACGCTTCTCCAGTTCTCCCCATAAATTTTTCAAATTCCTCCATTGCTAACTCTTTAACATCACCTAATTTGAAGGTTGTATTTCTGGAACCAACCCTGGATTTAATCGTAGCCCAAATTTTTTCAATTGGATTTAAATCGGAGTGATACGATGGTAGACGTAAACCTTCATGCCAATAACTCCGAATCAGATCATCCACTATATGCTTTCTTGGAGTACGGTGTACTTTAATCAAATTATACAACGGAGGCTTCAATATATTTTCCTGAAATTCTATGTTATTTTTCCGTAGCCATTAATGCATTTCAGCTTTAGTATTGACAGATGTAATAATCTTATTTAAATTTTTTTAATATGATCAATTATTAATATAAGCAATTTCAGTAGTAGTAGCGGTCTATGTTATACATGTCGGTGGCAGTGACAGTATCCCCAGTGGGAAAAATAGACATGCCCAAAACCGTAACCCCCCGAATATACATACAAGCCATGAACAAAGTCGAAAAAAGAGAGCAGCGGTCCGGTCAGCAGGCGACATTCACAGTCTTTTTGCCTTGTCTTACTGCAGGAATTTTTCATATAAAAGTTGCTTGTATTTTGTTTAAACGCTATAATTTCCGTAAATTTGTTCTAAATACTATTTTTTTTTAACAAACAGAAATCTATATGTATGGGTTGTGAGACCGTTTTCTAAAATGTTCTATATTGATACTTATGGAAAAGTGCCAAACATTGACTTTATATATGCTACAAAGCTTAAACTACTATCCATACAGAATAATAGTCTTCTAATAATTTAAAGCTTGGTTCCTTACCTTCCCAAAGGCTACAATTCTTATTTACCTTACTTAACAAAATATTGTTGAGTGATAATTGCATGTGTGCATGTGCAGCCAGCGTTCGAATCTGTAGGCAGCTACATTCGTTATCATCAGCCCACGGCACCTCATGACGGCACAGCGACATTACAATGATTACTCAACAGAGAACTTTTGTTTGAGGAATCGTATTCATTTGGTTAAGATAAATATGTTTAAATTGCTTTGTTAGGAAAGGTATGAAAATTTTATTTCGGTTCGGAAGATAAGAAAGCAAGCTTAAGATTATCAGAACACAATTTTTCTGTATGAATAGTAGTTTAGGACAGAGGAGCTATTCAAATGAAACTTTTGTCAGTTTTACATAAGAACACTGCAAATATTTTAGAATGTGAGAACTCCGTTGGAGCTCGCATGTGGTAGGGAGGAAGTCTGTTTCATGGCTTGTGAAGTATTCTCGAGGGTTTTGGCATGCCTGACTTACTGTAAGCACTCCCTAGAATTCATTAGTAATAAGTATATGAATATACCTTACGTTTAACTGGCTTAGGCAGGTAGGCGTAATATGTATATTGACGCATCGTATTTTTGAGCACGTTATGTACCTTTAAGGAAATACTTAGAAAAGGCAGAGGTAATGATTTTTGATTTGCGCATTATTTTAAATGAAGTGGATTTTCATTTAAATACGAGATACGAATAAGTGAAGGCGTATTTATTTTCCTAAGAAAGCAGGAAGAGTTGTTCCTTTTACTTCTCCGTGAAAACAGAAAGAATTACTTTTCTGTAAATTCATAATTATATAAAAGCAAACAAATATCATATTTACCTGTTACCTGCCTGCAGTACTCTAATATGTACATAAGTGTCGGTAGAAATATTTCACATGCATGAGATTTTAAAAAATTAAAAAGTCCTTCAATTTTACGGTGTACTTATTTCATTTTCTTTGCTTGTTCGCAAAATTTTAAAGTGGGAGACGAATGGTACCTACTGCGCATCTAGTGAAATTATCAACTGAGTTGAAATGTACTCTACCATTCGCAGAACAAAGCAATTGATATTCGTAAATATTATGTAGTGGCTGGCAATACCTATTTAGCTTATCGCAAAGATTGATTCTACAGTTGGAAATGGAAACTTTATCGATGAAGAAGAAATGCATTTAGAGATTTATAATGTACATGTAATAAATATATACTCCGCCTCAGTGTTAACACTGCAGAAACTCAAAGAGAAAATGTTGTATGTTGGAAATATTTTATAATTTTTGCTGACACAAAACAATTTTAGTTAAACTGATTAGTGCTTACCTGGCATATTTCACAAAAATATTGCTTTTTCAAAGTATTTCGCTCAAAATTAATATATGAAATGGCCTCTTTTTGAAGTGATACTTGAGAAGGATTTCCGTCCAAAAATTTCGATATTGAGTCTATGACTTCAAAGAGGATTTCACTCAAATCTGTATCTATTTTGTTGCACCTTAAGCTATATCTTGATATATTTTCGATAAAATATTTTACTTCCAAGGTCATATTGGCCACCTATAATTAATTTATTTATTATTTTGAACATAAATGAAAAATACGTTAAACAACAAATTAGTTATTTCAAAGCGACATATATTCTTATATGAAAAAAACAAATTCTTTGCTCAATTTATAGTAAAATAAAATTGAATATACTTGATTTATTGACGTGGATTCTAGAGCTGCAGTTCCATTCGTTTCATTTTGATTTATTGATACATCATTTTCATAATCTAATTCAGCCACATATGAAGATTTCTTTTCTATGTCACGATTACAATCAGTCATCTTTGCGTTTCTTATTCACTTTCAACGCTTGATTTCTTTCTTTTTTTAATGCACAATAGAAATGGCTACTTTTAATATAATTCTATAATTCAAGCACAAAAATCCCACAGGTCTAGACCCTACACGACACACTTTACATTTTGCATTTACATTGCACAGAGTACTAACTACTTCACTTGCTCATCATCGTATTTTGATTCTACAAACACGAAATGCGTTGCGATGCGACACTGCATATATAACATATGTATGCATGCATGCCAGTCCAGTGATTCCATTGACTTATAAGTCAGAGTGGTACAATATACTTTTGATTAGTTAATAATCTTAACAACAAACTATACTGTAATATATATAAATGTGTATCAAATAAATGAACTTTGACTGCGGAGTGGTTTGGTTGCGAATGCGATCACAAAAAGATAACAGAAAAGAAAGAATTGACATTTGAAAAAAACACGTTTCGCCATGGTTGTGAACTTGGGTCGATTCGCGATATATACACGTCGTAAGGAGTAGTAGGCAGAAGCTTTGTGTTTGTTTCTTATTCTGCTTTTATACTTTTATCTTTATCTCTTGCTTTCTTTCCCGTCTTTCAAACAAATAAATGTCAATTGACGTTATTTGCACTGTGGCGTTCTTACTTCTAGTATTCGCGGTTCGCGGTGCAGATGTATTTGGTGTTGTAAGTAATACTGTATTTCTTTCCTGCACGGCAATCATCGCACGGTATTTATAAGAGTCTTATTAATAAATATGTAAAGTGTAAGTAGGTATTTATCAAATTTCATATAAAAATAGATTTATCTACAAAAAGGATGTTGTGTTGATAGGTTTGGTGGGTAGAGGGCAAAAACCTAAATTCTGTAGCTTGTTGGAATAGTGAATGAAATACTATGCATAGCTATAATCCGAAAGAAATGAAATTGTAGAAATCTTCCAGTCCAGTGAAATTGTAGAAATCTTCCAGTCCAGTGAAATTGGTTTGAGATTGCTGACACAGGCGTTTCTTTTTTTGTTTTGGTTGAGTTGAGCGTTTCTTTTGCCTGGATGGCATGGCAGTAATATCGTAATATGCAAGACAGCTTCGGTGTCATTAATTGCTGCTTTTTCGTCTATTAGAATTAAGAATTTGGATTTTAAATGAGTTGAAGTAACCAAATTCTATTCTAAACTATTTAAGAAGAATTATAGATAAGTTTTTAAAGGAATCTTCCCAAGTTTTATTAAATATTGTAATTACACTAAACATTTTAGTTATTTTTTACAAATTGCATATTTGTCGCTGTTTCATTTCATTTCTTTCATTCATAGCAATCAAAATAATTGGGTAGGTATTGTAAGATAATTAATCTAATAGTAGAGAGGGTTCATAAGCTTTGGGGCTACTTTAAGACTAAGTAGAGTTTTCCTAGAGATATGATTGATATCCAAACTTAATCTTATACATATCTTAATATTACATAATACATATACAGTGTTGTGCAAAACAATAGCAACCATTTCAATAAAAAAAAGAATTCTTTTTTTTTTCCTTAATTTTAATTCACTTATAACAAAAATAATAATCCATAATAATCACGCATCAAACACCAACAAATCCACATACTTCACAAAAAACAAAAGATTTCATAACTGTAAAAATAAATTTAAAATAGCAGGCCTCTGCATTTTGAAGTGTGCGAAAAAATAGCAACTTTGCAACCAACGAGGAAAGAATCTTTAGCCAACGGGATTTTTTCTATATAACTTTTGCACATTTATGCAAGTGAATTGCTGAAAACAGATATTAGTAATTTTTGATTAGTTTACTTGATAAGATCGCTTGGATTTTCTTTTTTATTATGGCGCCAAGCAAGTTTCATAATAGTTTTAAGTCAAAATTAATTGAAGAGTATTGTAACGGATCTTCCCAAATCTCAATCGCAAAAAAATATAATATTAATAAGACTATAATTTCGCGACTTATTAAGAAATATAAAACGACGGGAGAGACTAACACGCTGCATTTGGGTGGACGACCTCGAAAAACTTCAAGCCACACGGACAGAACCGTTTATGACGTCAAACGACATTGTAAGAGAGTTAAATTTAAGCATAGATTCCAGTACAGTCCGGAGGCGCCCTTTGGAGAATAATTTAAAAAGTTATAGACCAGCCAAGAAACCAATTCTAACTAAGATACACTTGCAAAAAAGGTGAATTTAATAATGAGATCTACTGCTTTACATTGATTCCAATTTACAGGTTGAATTTTGCAAAAACACATTTAAATTGGTCCATTAATAAGTGGAAAACAGTCCTCTTCAGCGACGAATCCAAATTCAATTTAATTAACTCTGATGGAATGAATACTGTACGAAGACGAAAAGGTGAACGACTCGATCCACGATACTGCAAGGTCACAGCCAAGCATGGAGGTGGTAGTGTTATGGTTTGGACATGTTTTTCAGCTAACGGACTAGGTCCTTTCCACGAAAAAAAAGGAATGATGGACCGTTTCAAATACAAGGAGATTTTAGAGACGATTATGTTGCCCTATGCCGAATGGGAAATGCCGCTTCGATGGGTTTTTCAACATGACAATGATCCGAAACATACATCGAAGCTGGTAAAAGAATGGATTAATGAGAATAGGGTTCAAGTTCTTGATTGGCCGGCCCAATCTCCAGACTTAAATCCCATTGAGAACCTCTTCGGAATTCTCAAACGACGAGTTGGGTTCCAACGTTCCCGAAATAAAACAGAACTAATGGACACCTTGAAAAAACAGTGGGAAAATATACCTGAGGGTATAATTACAAATTTAATAGCATCTATGCTACGGAGATGTGCTGAAGTTATAAAAAAAAGGGCTATTATACGAAGTACTGAGGAATCAGCTTCCATTTATAAAAAGTTGCTATTGTTTTGCACACTTCAAAATGCAGAAGCCTGCTATTTTGAATTTATTTTTACAGTTATGAAATATTTTGTTTTCTGTGAAGTATGTTAATTTGTTGGTGTTTGATGCGTGATTATTATGGATTATTATTTTTGTTATAAGTGAATTAAAATTAAGGAACATGAATTCTTTTTTTTATTGAAATGGTTGCTATTGTTTTGCACAACACTGTATATCTTCCATGTTTGTCTAATCAGTTTCACCTATATTTTTTGTCTCAGTAGAATAGAATAGAATAGAAATGTTGTTTATTTTCAACCCCGGCCACTTTGCCACGTCCTAAGACGTTGGGTATTACGATGTTACAAAGATTTTACATTTAACGAATCTTAATTATAATGAATACAAAACAAATGGTAAGATTATACGATAGCATATAGATAAAGATTTTAGTTGTGTCAAAAGATACAATGAATATAGAATAGAATAGAAAAAGCATTTATTAAAGAACCTAAGCTACGTTACAACGTTCGGTACATCGAGTAAAAAATAGATAAGCTGTGTTCTTTTGTGTCCACAGAACAAGAGATACACAAAAGAAAGCCTAATACATTTTCATACAAAGATTTAAATCAGGCGTGTCCAACCCGCGGCCCGCGGGCCGCATGTGGCCCAGGACGGCTTTGAATGCGGCCCAACAAAACTCATCTACTTAAATACTTTCTCAATTAATTTTATAAAACATTTTCGTTATCTATATAACATTTCCATGGGAGTAGTTACTTCTCGACATAATAAATGTACAATTGCGCTATGTGGCAATAGAAAGTTTTCAATGTGCAATTGAACTTAGTCAAATTGACACTGAAGACATTGTGGACATTATTTATTTTTCGTAAGTAAGATGGTTAAGTTGGGGTAAAATGTTGAAAAGATTTTATGTTTTGCGAAATGAAATCAAGTCATTTATGGAATCAAGAATAAAATCTGTGCCAGAACTTGATGATAAAAACAGGCTCACAGATTTTGCTTTTTTAGTACATAGACTTGACAGCTCATTTGAGCTAAATTTGCGTCTTCAAAGTGAAGTACAACTATGCCTCAAACTATAGCGGCTTTCGAAATGAAACTGAAACTATGGTAGTCACAAATCCAAGCAAATAATTTTATGTATTTTGAAACGTTGGCTAAACACTGTCCTGAGAGTAACGAAAAATATGCAAACTTGATTTTCGATTTGATACAGGAATCTGAGAAAAGATTTCAAGATTTCCAAAAAATCATCAATTTTTTTAGATATTTGCGACTCCATTTTTAGTCGACATAAGCTTACCAGGAAATTTTCAAATAAAATGGCTAGAGCTGTAATCTGATGTTCAACTTTAAGAAATTTTTAATAATTTCTCTTTACTGGACTTTTATAAGAATTATCTTCCCAGAAAAAAGTACCTCTTGCTTCACAACTCATGCCATCGCTATTTGGAAGCAACTAAATTTGTGAGCAGCTATTTTCTAAGATGAAGCACACAAAGAATAAAAATAGGATCAAAATAACTTATGAGCACCTTGAGAACTCACTGAGAGTTGCATCAACTCCGATCGCAAAATATCGAAGCATTATTGTCTCAAAAACAATGTCAAATATCACATCAATTTCCTGTTGCTATTTCTTAAATTTTATAATAAAAAATTTATGAATTAATGAAGCTTAAATTACTTAAAATTTTTAACTAAATATGTATATGTGTATTCCTCGTTTTTATTCATTAACTATCTTTAGGGTTCGTATATTTTATGTGTGGCCCAATATAACTCGTCTACTTCCAATGCGGCCCAGGGAAGTTGAAAGGTTGGACACCCCTGATTTAAATGAAGCGAACAGTACAAATAGTTCGCTTCAATTGACAGAACAATTTGTTCTCTCTTGTATATGGGAGTTCTAGAAAAAGGTACATACAAGAGCACAGCTATAATAGTATTATGTATAAGTTAAGTACAAAGTCAAGAAAAACAACGTGCAAACTCGCTGCAACAGAAACTATCAAGTAATAGAATTATAAACGATGTGATAGGTACAATTAAAGGCCTTATAGTAATTTTTAAAATTGAATTGAAATGAAATTAAATTTGACATTAACGTTAAAACATCGAACCCAATTAAAATTTAAGTTTCTGTTTATTGATCTGTAAGGACTGCTTGCTATCCAACTATTTACACTTTTTAGTGCTCCCATAACTATTAACCTGTAAAGACTGTATATGGTCCAACCGTTATCATATAGGCTGTGTTTCCTTTATAGCTAATTTCAATATTCTATGGTCGAACTTAGTATTTTTTTCTTATCTAGTTTAAAAACTGTATATACGTCTATAATACTATATAACGTACTATAAGTGCTAAGCTATCTAATATCGTAATGCCCAACGTTATACGTTGCTTTAAACAGGGGCTTATAAATAAACACTTGAATTTGAATATAAGTATGATCTGAAAATTGTATAATGGCCATCTTAGTTAGAGATTATTGACAAAGATAACCTAATAAGAAGGCAACTAGCTAAAAACGAAAATTGAGAACGCAGGATTACCCGATTAATAAAATCTTATTGAATACCTTCAAAACCATTCAAATTTCTCATAATAATGTACATCGGATCACGCTACTTCACTTTTTTAAAAAAAAAGATAAATTTCGCTTTGGCTAATGTGCTAATAGGAGATGTAAAATTGCTCTCAAATAAAAATCTTATTTTTCCCAAAAACATCAGAGAATCTGAGATTAGTTTCTCCTACTTAACTTATTTTCTTCACCCTTTCCTTTTCTAGGCGAGTACATTTTAAATATAAAACAGTCGGAAATCTCGGCTAATTCTTAACTTGTTGTTAAGTTAACTTTGCTATTGACATTTTAATAAGAACAAAAATATACCATGTCACAAACAGACTCATCTTGTACCTAAACAGATTTTTAATGAATCCTCCAACAAGTTGTTTCAATTCAAAAACCCCATAATTGACAAATGTGAGGTTATAACATCCCACAGGCAGCAATAAGAGCTCATCACATTAACTACAAATTATCAGATTTCATGATTCAATTATGGGCTCTATTTATACTACAAAGATTAACAAGGTATGACTTTTCCAAAAGGTATCAGAGCCATTTGGTTCATCACTTGGGGAAGCGGCCCGAGCGGATAAATTCAAGCTAAATTTTTTGGAGACTTACTATTGGTGCCATTTCTAATCAAAACCCATAGGCAAATTTAGCGCGTTGACCTTAGTACCGCTCTGGCTAAAATTCAGGATAAATTTTCGCCAATATCTTTTAGCTTGCTAAATTTTCATACAAAAACGCGCGGACCTTAGTACTAGGCTTTAGACGTTGCAGTGTTAACAAGCTGAAGTAATAAAGGGGCGAAAGTGTTGTAATTGGATTGCGATAACTGAAAGTACAGTATTAGCGATAATTAAAGTTGAGTTGATTAATTGAAGGTTTGTGAATTTTATATGATTAGAGTGAAATAAAGAACTTGTATTTTAAATATTTAATATTGTGTTTTAAGTAACGATCCAAAGCCACGCTCGCAACAATAGTTACCAGAAAAATATAAAAAAAAATCTAAATCATGTATTTTTTTAAATTATAGACATTTCTTTTGTTTTCGAGAAAATGTACACCCTGTGATAGTTTTTTAGCTCCTGTTGCTACAAATCTTTACTTTTTTTCAATTTTATTTTTCTTATGTAATCCAGAATAGTGCTTATGTAACCTGTTGCTTTAAATTCTAAGCCAACTGCTCCAGCTTGTAGCAAGTGTAAAACCATTTTAGAATCCTTATTAAATGCGTCAGCTTTTAAAATTACTTGCCAAACTGGCGTAGTACATTTTTTTTCAGTACAGTCAGTTAAAGTTTGGGGAAGTATTAATTTTCTTTTTTTGGTTCGGCAAGACGAAAAATATTAGAAGAATGCCACGACAGCCCAATGGCTGGCCAGTGTGAATTTTCAATAACAAAGGCAAACATATTGTTCAGGTATTACTGGCCTTGGGTTCGTTCCCTTGAATGTCAAAAAATCTGTCTCAGACTGCGAAACCTGTAAGAAAAGTAAGGCAAACAACAGCAGGAAGGTTAGGGAGATTGGAAATTGTAAGGACGCTAGTCATCCATGGCAACTAATTTCTATGGAACTGTTAGGATCTCTTCCACGATATATAAAGGGAAACATAGCATTATTAGTAGTCGTAGATTTCTTTACGAAATTCACCTGTTTATTTCCTTTACGCTTCAGTAAATCCACGAACATAATAAAGTGCGTAGAAGAACATGTATTTATGAAGTATGGTATCCCCGAGACCATCATAACATATAATGGGCCACAATTTAAATGTAAAGATTTTACGAAGTTACTCAAACAGTATAACTTGCCAAGTCAAGGGTTCAATTGCTATTACCACCCACAAAATATTTTCACTGAAAGATATAATAGGACCATTGGCAACATGCTGATAGCCTATGTTGGAGAAAATCACAAATTGTGGGATAAAGAGTTACCAAAAATTAACGTGGCAATAAACACGTCTGTCAACGAGACGACAGGACGAACAGCCTTTTTTCTTAATTATGGGTGGAAATTTAAATAAAGTGGTAATGAGTACAAAATTCTGGAATCTGTTACAGACCCCCCTTGCTCGTTCTAAATTTTTAGAAAGGTTTGCTCTAGACAGAATAAGAGTACTAAATAGAATTCAAGCCAAACAAAAGAAATAAACATTACTATGATAAAACTAGAGAGACAAACATACGTTTTGAAATAGGAGACGTTGTCTTCAAAAAGAATTACCCAGTGTCGGACAAATCGAAGAACTTCTCTGCAAAACTGGCACCAAAATTCGTTTATGTTGGAAAAGGTATCTAATTTATGTTATTGGTTAAGTGATGAGCTTGAAATGATATTAGCCTCTGGCACGTCAAGGGTTTAAAAAAATAAAAATCTGTTTTATATAAGAAAAATTTGGATACAGTGGAAATATATACAGGGTGTTTCCCATTAGGAGGTGATAGTACTCACCTAGGTAAACAAAAAATTGTATGGCAGGGAGGGGGTGCAATATCAACCGTTTAAGAGTTACAGGGTGATTAAGAAAAAAATCTAGTTTTTCAAAAAACACCTTGTATTTTAAAAAGTACTGGGTACACGGTCAGAGGTAGGAGCTCATTGTATGCAGAACTTCATGGCCTTTCCAACGACTGCTCAACCACAACCAACCCCATACTTCCCTCCTCTCAGGAGTTACGGGGGTCTAAACAAAATATTTCGGATTTTTTTACCTTGACTTTTGTCGTTAACGTAATTTTTTTTATAAAAACTATAAACTGTAGACTCTCTTCTTTAATTTGACCTATTATACCCTATATGCTAACTCTTAAAGAGTTATTAGCTCAACACCTATTCACGTCATACAGAAATTAGCCGATATTTTTTTAAAATGACGTGTTTTCAGTCACTAATGGCAGAAACGCATCCAGGCCTCCAGGCTTCCTCGAGGTGTTGTCAAAATTTCCAACACGGGTTTTTAAAGGATGCAACACAAAACCAAGCCAGCAGCTAGCCTCAAGGCCTAGCCGCAAAGCTCGCTTTGCTCAATGTTCGAAATTTTTCTCTCTCAGGCCTACTTCTGTAAACAGATGTACTAACAAAATTAAAATGACAGCACCGAGCCACAGTATATTCTACGGAGCCCGGTGGTATCATTTTGTTTTCATTTCTCTGAGGCAAGCTTTGAGGCGAGCTGTGAGGAAGCCTGAGAGAGGCCAGGCCCGAGGCTTGCTTGGATGTGTTTCTGCATTAAAGGAACAAATTTAAGTTTGAGAATAGCTTTCAGAATAGGCTTTGAGCTAATATCTCTTTAACGGCTGCAGATAGCACATAGGTCAAATTAAAGAGAAGAGTCTACAGTTTACAGTTTTTATAACAAAAGTTACGTTAATGACCCCCATGCCATACAATTTTTTATTAATCTAGGTGAGTACTATCGCCTAGGAAATAGCAAGCGTATGTCTCCTATTGAAACTCATTAACTTAAATATTTTCAAATTAAGTGAAGTATTATTCTACATATACCATGAAGGAGAGACTTCCAAAATACTAATGAATTCAAAGAAAATTTAACTTTTACAACCTAAGTAGTAAATTTCCTTTTTTTTTTTTTTTTGTGTAAAGCCTAGTACGCTGTTCCAGCGAAAATTTCGTTTCCCATACAAAATTTATGTAAAAAAATGTGGGTGAGAAGTGCCACGAAAATTTCGGTTTGAGATTTCGTAAAGTAGTACGCTGTTCGAAAGAAAAAATCAATGTTTAAGTCGTGGAATGCAGATGGCGTTAATATGGAGTGGAGAGATTTTTTCGCGGCGATTTATATATATCCAGACATTTAATTTCGCACGGTAAAGTTGACAGTTTGATTATTGCTACCGTTTAATGTTTGGCGCTTTGGCACATCTATTTAATTTGTGATTTTACGTGTATTAGTTCAGTCAGTTTGATGTTATTGAATTTGTGATTTTATATTTTCTCCACAACTTTTTTCCATGTAGAATTAATTATATAGCCAGAATGCAAGCAAAGTTTTCGCTTGAACAGCGTACTAGTCTTAAGGAGGTAATGCAACGTTTCAATTTTGACACACGAGAAATAATTAACAAAAATTATATATGCACGTATGAACGTATACGAATATATTTATAAAATTTTAAGATTCAAATTCAAATCTCCAAATTTCACAGCCAAAGCAATGACTACTTAATCGACTTTGATTTATAGTGAGCAATTAAAATGATGGCTGGAGACTTCCGTTTCGAATTCTCCATATCTACTAAGGAGTGGAGGAATACTCAGTACTTTTTTCCGATAAGAGCCACGCCATTATTGTGTTAAGTAAAACGTGTGATTTGTTATAATAGTAATGTATCAAGTACAGTGATTTTAAACAAAAAAGAAGGAAAAGAAAGATAATTTTTACAAAAAAAGAAAAATAAGTCCGCGAGTAAATCAAGGGAGTAAAATAATTTTAAAAAAAGCAACCCGTAAAAACAAAGCTTTCCACTATAAATCATCCGTGCGTTCAGGTGCACGCAGAATGTAACATTTTTACACACCATGTCGTTCAGGCGACCGAAGCGTTGTCATTTCCCCAGCACATCGGTGTGCACATTTTACACTACGGTCTGGTAGCGTTGTGTCACCTGAACGCACGGCATTTATACACGTTTGTGTGTGCGATGCCAAAGTGCATTGTCTTCGACGACAAATCGATGTGGAAAATTTCAGCTCGATTGGATACAGACCGTGGTTCAGCCGCACGCAGAATGTCACATAATGTCACATTTTTAAACATGCGACCGAAGCGTTGTCATTTCCCCAGCACATTTTTACTCAACGTTCTGACAGCGTACTGTCTCGGTACGCCTTAGCGTAGTTTTATTCTTAAAAAACTTTCAAAAATGACATTTCAAATCGAAGTGCACACCAACCGTTCAGTTGCTATCCCTACTCTTCCAATCATGTGATGTTCACACCGATGAGCTGAACGCACGGCGGGAAGTGGGTCAATTTGACTTTTTAAGGCTGCAGACAGACTCGGCGGTGAAGTTAATATAAAGGATTTAAAAAAAAATAGCTACATAATAGCTGTGTTCTTTTGTGTCCGCAAAACAGGGCAGAACAAAAGATACACACAAAAACGCCTCATACATTTTCATAAAAGATTTATAAATGAAGCGAGCAGTACAAAGAGTTCGCTTCAATCGACAGAACAATTTGTTCTCTCCAGTATATGGGAGTTCTAGAACAAGGTACACAAAAGAACACAGCTAATATATTATATTATAACCCTACGGGTAAGGAATATTTTATAGCATATATGTATTATACATGTGATTAAAACTTATTATAAAGTGCTTATTTGTTAACACCAGGGTTAAAAGTCGTGGTCTAAAGGCATACAAAAAAGTACAGGCGCATGCACAGCTTACTCAAGGTCAACGAGGATTTAAACAAGCACGCGGATGTATACCTTAAATCGACCTCACACTAAATTGGGAACCCAATAGGGCGCAGCTAAGTTTTCTGTCCGGAGGTATTTAAGCAGAGAGATTTTCTTAAAAATATTAATTAAGTACAAAAGTACGAAATTATATGGTCTCATAAAAAACACAATCTAGTTGGTTTGTTAGATTCCAAAGCCCCTTGGTACTGTCGGCGTGTCAAAAAATAAATAAAATAAAAATCAACTTTAGGCAGGCAGATCTGCAAATCGAGTAATCCGAAAACCAATAATCATTAGTGATAACCTCACATTTTACAATATTGAGAACCAAGTTATTGCTCTTTAACCACTGACTTATAACAATGGACTGAGCGATTTGCTATTTCATGTGGCACAAAAAATATTGTGTTTCTGTATATCACCGTTAGAGCACCCTTTAAAACGTTTACTACATAAAAATATGTAAAACTCAACAAATCAGATGAAATTTTACACCCGTAAATCGAATTAAATTAAAAAAAATTATTTTCTTGTGTCCAAGTGATATTTTAATCGCTTATAAGCACTCTTATAAGAAATTAAACTAATTCCGACTTTAATTTTCAAAAGTTATTCTTAACTGAATCCTGCGTATGGGCAAGAGAGACAGAACATGGTAAACACTATCTTTACCTTATTCTTTCTGCGGTGATTGCATCTGCAGCCAACATAAAAACTTCAAATGGCATAAGTAAACGTTCAGTAAACAATATTTTGTGTTGGTAGCTCCAACTCTGCCATAGGGCGAAAGAGAGAACTGTAAAACTTGTGCCATTCTTTCCTATAGGAAAATGGCAATACGCTCAGTCCATTGTTATAAGTCAGTGTCTTTAACCAATCGTAAAATTTGTGAAGGTCACAATCGTTCAACAATTTAATCTGAGTGTGGGTGCCTCGGAACCACTGACTTATAACAATGGACTGAGCGTATTGTCATTTTCCTATAGGAAAGCATGGCACAAGTTTTATAGTTCTCTCTTTCGCCCTATGGCAGAGTTAGAGCTACCAACAGAAAATATTGCATTCTGGAAAGTTTGCTTATGCCATTTGATGTTTTTATGTTGGCTACAGATGCAATAACCTCAGAAGGAATAAGGTAAAGATAGTGTTTACCATGCTCCGTCTCCCTTGCCCATAAGCAGGATTCAGTTAAGAATAACTTTTGAAAATTAAAATCGGAATGAGTTTAATTCCTTATAAGCGATTAAAATATCACTTGGACACAAGAAAATACATTTTTTTAATTTAATTCGATTTTCGGGTGTAAAATTTCATCTGATTGGTTGAGTTTTACATGTTTTTTATGTAATCGTTTTAAAGGGTGCTCTAACGGTGATATAAAGAAACACAATATTTTTTGTGCCACATGAAATAGCAAATCGCTCAGTCCATTGTTCGGAACAGAGACAGTGTAATGTCGTCAGTAGATAGGATAAAACCAAAGAACATATAACTTAACAAGAAGCTTCATCTGGCCTATAAAAATGCAGAAGTTGTATGGTTATTTGGTGTGCGGTCGGGAGGTAACAGACTGGAAGAAGCAAAGAGAACACGCAATGCAATGCATGGGCATGACAATTTGTGAGACCGGGTCGTAATGGAACTACCCGCCATATAAAACTTTTCAATATAGGAGATGCGTATTCTTTCTGTTAGATGGTCTTTGATACAACACAACGGGCCTCCGTTAGTTACTCCACTTATTTTGATGAGGAAAACTCAATTTTGCTTTCTTTCTAATACCTTTAATGTAAGAAATACTTTGAACATTATAGTTACTCCGATAATTTTTGAATATTTTTTTCTTAATCAAAGGTTAATAATATTTTCGGTTTGCTTTATTATTAGTAAAATGGCAACAAAACGATGTTCTTATAAACGTTGTCGTTCCATACAAACGCCGGATGCTGGAAGCTCAGAAACATTTTTTCAATTCCCAAAAGATGATAGACGTTATGAATTGTGGATGACATTAAGCAAATGCGAAGATAGAAATACGAAAAGTATAAAATATCTCTGTTCAAAACACTTTGATCACAATAAGTATATGTCATCGAATCCAAGACGTAAGCTATTACTAGCAACTGCAATACCATATCCATACCAATCTGATGATGAAGATAACGAAGAGGAAGCCGATGAAGAAACATTACATCCTGACAGTTCAGCACAATATGAGGATTATTTTGCTGTACGAGAAGAATTAGTTGATACAGAAGACCAGGCTGTACTAGAAGAAGAAAAGGAAATGGGTAAATGTGTATATTGCGCGATTATATTTCATTCTTTATTTGCTTGATACTTTTTTTTTTTTAATTTTCAGATTTACATTATGCTGAATCCTCATACCATGCTCACATAGAAATTATTGATCAAAATGATTTCACGAAAGAGTATCAACCAGAGGCTTCATCGATAAAAAGAATAAAATTAGACAACAATGCTGTTTCGCAACGTAAGGGGAAGGTCCAAGAGAATGATTCTGCTGATAATCCTAAAGTATTTCAATTAAGAACAGTAACTGAAAGGTGTAAAGCATCACCTAAGCGTGCAGCTTCTTTGACTAAAATATCATCAATTGAGCCTAAAGCTTCAAACTCTGGAAAGTTACAATTCACTGAAGAAGACTTAATTACAGATCCTAATGTGACGACGTTTATTTTTAAAAATGAAGAATATATTCAAATGCCCAAGAAAATGTATATTGATGAAAAACTCGAATTACTAAAAGAATTACAGAATATTAAACAGATAGTTACGAACTGTAAACAATTACTAGATGATGTTAGATTATGAACTTAACATACTTAAGTTTATTATTAAAAATAAAATTTAAAAATAAAAACATTTAAGACATATAAATTGTGATTTCTCTTAACTGATTTATATATAGAGCACAAACTAGTTTACTATTTAACAACAATAGCTGTGTTCTTTTGTTCAAGGTGCCATGAATTTAATCCTTCTAAAATCTCAAAACAGAGCTCAATAAATTTCGGGACAAAGTTTGGCAGGTTTTTGCGTTTTGTAAGAATTAGATTCATGACATGACACCTTTATTATTTTCTCTATACCTTCAAAATCTTTTCTACTTCTATGCACTCTACAAATCAATTCGATTCGCAATTTGCCTACTAACGTTTAGCGCACTCGATGGATATTCAGCGAGAAAAATACGAATATTATCCATGGATTCGTATAGGACTAATACACCGACTCGATTTTCGATGATTTATCGGCAGTGGTATAAGGATTCCGTATTCAATTGTGGATACACACATAATCGATAATTTAAGGCCTGTAACACCAACGAGGATAATTCTATTTCCTGTTTAAAAATTATTCCTATCCGAGAAAAACCTCGGTTGCTTTGGTTGTAAACACCAACTTGTGTAAAATCATGCGTTTTTTGCTTATTTGGCATTACTTTCGGACATTTTCGCAGTGCTGGGCACTGTTAATGAAAACATTAACTTCGTTAATCGTTAATCCGTTACTAAAAAAGTTAACTTCGTTAAACGTTAAAGCGTTACTTTACGGAAAATTTAACGGAAGTTAACATTAATCGTTAATCGTTAACTCCTAATAGTAATTGTAATCTTTATAGTATTAGACTAGTGAAATGAGAAAGTATATTCGCGGAGCAATGACCATTGTATAGCTCGTGTGTTATTGAATCCTTGGCGCAATGATCATTCGTTTCGTCATTGCACCAATTAAATCTCCACAAGCTCATTCGTTTGCAATTATACATTACTTGTCATTCATTATGTCAATAAGTGCGCTTTCAGCGGTGAGGAATTGCAAGTTATTGGAAAAAATCAGCTGATTTTCAAGCCATCACTTTCAGATATCATATTTTTCAAGGTAAATTATGAATATTTTCCAAAGCGAATTATTGAAAAACTTTCTCACATTATATATCCAATACAAGGCTCGATTAAATTTTTCTCCTATTACTTTACAATTCACAGTTTTTAATTTACAAAATTGAGAACTGTCATCTGTAAAATAGAATTACCGTCAAGATATCGTGTGCTTGCTTTACCAAGCAATCATCATTCAATTAATTACGTAATTAGATCAATGATCATTCTAGTGCATCATGTGCCTAGGGTATAATACCCTTGCTTATAAAAAAATGTTTTGGTTGGGGAAGATTAGGTAGGACATGGAAAATAAATATGAAAACAATACATAAATCTCACTTTGTTATAATAAATATTTCGGAATCAAATTAAAATTACGGGTAAATCAAAATACTGGAGATCACTTGTGAAAAGCCGCAGCAAATTGGCGTTGTTTATCGTCCAGAAGGTCTAAACCTTTTATCTATGCCATTTAATAAATAATTACCTAAAGCTGGGCAATTCATAAGACCCCTAGCGTTGATATTCATTAATTTAAATATAGTTGCTGGAATTTGTCGGTAGGAGTGATCCGAGATATGCTTGAGCTTAAAGCGTGATGCCTTCTTGCGTGATAGCTTCTATGCACAGAACCTACGCATAGCCGCACACATGATCTTCGCGGCGTGTTGTCAGTTTCGTCATAAATTGGTAGGTACCAAATTAACGGTTAACGGACATATGCAAAGTTAACGGAAGTTAAAGAGTCCGTTAATATTCTTAAAAGTTAATCCGTTACACGAAAAGTTAACTTCGTTAATTAACGATTAACGGATTAACGGTCTTGTGCCCAGCTCTGCATTTTCGGTATGTCGAAATAAAAGAGTATTATGTTTAAAAAAAAGAGATGTTGAATAAGCAATGTAATGAAGAAAAGTAATTTAATTTTTTGGTTTTATTTTGTTGTTACATAATATTAAAAAAATTATTTGAGTAAAGATGAGTAAAGAAAAACCTCAAAATCAGTGCATCTTTAACCGAAGTATCGTTGCCACGGACACGTGCTATTCTTTGTTGCATGCTGTGTCTATTATTTAACTTTGCTATAATACAAAAATTTATATAACTCACTTAACAAAATCATTAAGCAAATTAATAATTTAAAAAACCTTTACCTTTTTTTTCAAAGATTTTTTTGCGTTCATTTTATATGAATAAAAGGAAATTTTGTTGGAAAAGTAAATTATTTCAATGCAAGGTGAATAAGTTTTTGTTTTCTCAGATAGATAACAGTATGAAATTGTTTTTCCTTTTCTCGGTATGACAACTCTCTACACACTGCCTGATTTGAACTTTCCTTAAAAATATAGTGATCTAACCTCTCTCGTTTTGCGTTCTCTTGCACGATTGCCACCTCACTCATTGGAAGTGTATCAATCAGTACGTTTACATGAAAACTTCAAGTAGAGATCAAGTAATCAAAATATCATGTAAACGCGCATTGACTTCAAGTATACTTGAGTCAAGTAAATCACAAAATTTTGTTCGATTTACTTGAAAAAATTCATGTAAACGCAGCTTCAGTAATTGAATATTTTTCATTTGTGTGAGATATGAAAACGGCAAAGAGGAACAAGAAGAAGATTATTGTTGATAATTCAGGCTGCGATTTTTAGCACTTTTCTGAAGATATTTATCTAAAAATTCGCAATTCTGTATTGAACTTAATACAGAGTTGTCAAAGGTAAAATGTCACTTCAAGTAAATTCAAGTCAAATAATTGGATTTAATTCAACCAAAAACTCTACTTGAGTTTCAAGTGGATTTCAAGTCAAGTACTCAAGTATTCATGTAAACGTACTGAATGTTGAATTTTCCAATTTGTGTGGCAAGCATTCGAACACTGAAGCAACTAGTGATAAACTGACCACTGTCGATTGCATCTACGGCCGCCTAGTTTGTTTACTAAATGTCTGACTCTGACACTATATCGATCGTAATTTGCAGACCCGAATAATAAAGCTGATTCTAATTTCATTATGGTCCAAATTAAAAGCCTTGAGAAATACTTCGCAAGCCATGAAATAGAAATCCGTATGTGTACGTGCTAGTCCATCTCTCTAAAATATTCTATATTGATATTTATTGAAAATTGACTACATTAGTTTTATGCTATAGAGCTTAAAGTACTAACCAGACAGGAAACCAGTCTTGATTCCTTACCTTCGCAAAGACTACACTTACTAAACAGGGTGTCCCGTACGTGTTGTAATATCTGGAGAATACGTTGTAATAAGCATAAAGCAGCATCCATATGCATAATCACTAAGCATATCTATACAAATGCATCTTTTCTGTATCGTAATTGTCATTAAAGCAAGCTATACACATGCATACAAAAAGCATATCATCATGCCCACTTCAAGTGAGGTTAACTATTTGCTTATGCATTATGGCAAAGAAACAACAAGCAAACTTGTTGACCTACTCAATCGGTCGGTTAAACTTCGCAGCGTAGAACAAAACAAACAAAAGTCAACACTGAATGAAAGGCGTTTTGTCGTGCGACAAAGATCAAGTTACAATGAGTAATTAACAAAGTAGAAATCCAGAGTGTCACGTGAAACTTTATTTCCCAATAGCAACTAACGTTATTTACCGATACAAATTGGTTCTCATACAAAATGTTGTAGAATAAGCGATTGGGAAGCATTTGTAAATTAAGTGATCAATTTATATATAAATAACATATGAAAATTAAATAAAGAACACACAGTTGCAGTACAGTATTCGTAGAAGAAATGCAGTCAAAGTGCAGTAACTGTGCAGTATTCATGCACTAACAAGTGTTGATTATTTAGGAGTTAAAGCTGTTTAACTGCTCCAGTCATCACCCTTCTTAGCTTGGAGTTAGCGCTGATAAGCCGCTCTATTGGAGCTAATGCCTTGTGGCTGCTCTTAGGAAATCACAGATATCGGCAAGAATTAATATCCACTCCAAGACTACTAAACTGTGGATCTATATCTATTCTCTTCGCTGCGACGATATCTGGACAAATAAACGCTAGACCACAACGGATAGATTATGCTTATACGAGCATAAAATTGTATGGGTCTGGCGAGGGAATCCTAACGGCTTCCGAGATAACGGAACTTAAAGAAATTTGGGTATGTTTTTATAGATCACCCTGTAATTTCTGGACTTTACACCTTATGCTGATAATTTAAACTTTGGTAAATAGATAATCGTTCCTTTATATTACGAAAACATTCGTCTGTTTGGTCACAACAGATATATATTAAGGTGTCAGCTGCAAATAACGCCAATTGACTGTGTTTTATTACTGATTTTATATCATTTATGTACAGAAGAAACAATATGACGCCCAGTACTGAACATTGCGGAACTCCCAATTCCAAATCTATTGGATCAGACATTATACCATTTACCCTCGTTTTTTGTGTTCTGTTAGAGAGATATGAGTTGAACCCCTTTTGTTCAGTTCCTTTTATTCCGTTAGTCTTATGTTTCTTCAGTAAAATATCCCTATCTATAGTTTCAAACGGTCGTTTGAAATCTAGGAAAACTGCCATTATTTTCTTGCCAGCATCCAATTCCTTTTTCCATATATTTTCCAATTATTACCCAATTTAAGCTGTTTCGCATGAATGTTTATTTCTGAAGCCAGACTGCTCTTCTAATAATAACTCATTCTTTTCTACATATTCTCCCAGTTGATCTGCTGCTATTCTTTCTAGAAACTTTTCATAGCTAGGCAACATGTTAATTGGATAGTATTCTTCACATTTCATTGTATTGGGAATCTTTGAATCGTTTTCTTTTCAGCAAGGAAATATTCCATTTTGGAGGCTTAGATTCATTAACTTCATTAGTATATGACCTATTGTCTCTATGGATTGAAGAATCATATCGCAGCTCAGGCCAATGACGTCCTTTTTATTATTGCACCTCTTTAATGTGTCATAGAGTTTTTTCTCACTACAAAAACTAAATTCGAATGTACTCTCTGTTGAAAGTCCACCACTGGGATAGAGATGTTTATGTGCTTAATGCTTTCGACAAAGTACGTATTAAAGTTCGATAAGTAAAGAATTGCTGAGCAGTAGGTACTCAAAGTGTGCATACATCAAGGAGAGTCGTTTCAAAATCTTTCGAAAGACATTTAATTTTTACTTCTTTTTACAATTAAAACGTCTATAGGCCGCTACACACGCTCAAGCAAATTGTACGACTTGGCATGATCAAAGTCGTACGATTTGCATGAGCCTATGTAACGAAACTCGAAGCTTGTGCGAGACTGAGGTCTGACACGAATAAAATCGGCCAAAACTATTACGTACAAGCAAATTGGACGATTTTCTTATAGAATTAAATTAAAGTCGTTGCGTGTAGAGTCAAAAGTTTACATCAGATTTTATCTAGTTCAATTCTATAGCAAAGTCGTAATATTTGCTTATACACAATAGTTTCGGCCGATTTCATTCATGCCAAACTTCAGTCTCAACTTTTGTTCCGACTTTCGCTACACACGCTCATGCAAATCGTACGACTGGGCAATGCTCAAGTCTTAAGGCCGCTACACACGCTCGTATACGTAAAAAACATAATTTTTGTATGGTATCAAGAAGGAATTGCCCGATTTAATTCAATTTTGAACTTGTATTTACTATTTTAATAAAAAGGCCATGTGAAAAATTTCAACAAGTTATCGGAAGGGCGAACGGACATCAAAAATACAAAGGGAAAATCTACGAAAAACTATTAGATACAAGAATAAAAAAATTTATCTCTGCCAGTGGGGGATTTAATAAAACCCAATACGGATTTCAAGAGAAATATGATACGGATTTAGCCATATCTGAATCAATGCACATGATAAATGAATACTTAGACGTGGGTATGTATGTGGGCATTATATTTATCGATTTACGAAAAGCCTTCGATACAGTTGACCACAAGATATTGCTGAAGTCTTTGATGAACTAAGATTAAGAAGTAAAACTAGTGATCTCATCGAAGATTATTTATCACGCAGAACGGCCAGAACTAAGATAAATGGAACACTCAGCACTTCTTTACCATTTCGCACGGGTGTACCCCAAGGTTCTATAATAGGACCAACACTACACTTGTTGTATATAACAAACAATTCATCTGCCGGTCTAATGGGGAAGTACCATATTATTCCGGATAATACAAATTCGATTTATTACGCCGAAAATGAGCAAGAGTTGGAAAACAAACTACAAGATGATATGGTAAGATTAACAAATTGGACAAATGGTAACAAACTTTCTCTCAATGAGGATAAAACAAAATACATGTTGCTTAAACAACGAAACAAGGCTGAAATCTATCCAATATTAAGTATTAACTCCAAGCAAATAGAAAGGGTAACTGAGGTGAAATACCTAGGTATAAATACAGGGTTTTCACTTAATTTCTTCAGGTAAAATCTGTTTCTTCTTCTTTGTTTCCTTTCGTTCTTATGAATTTTGCATAGTCATGTCACTTGAAGTGAGGTGACAACCATAATAAGGCTGATAGATTTACCCATTGACTGCGAGATTGATTGAATGAACTTCACATACATCTGCAATCTGCATTTAAATAATGAATGGTATGAATAATCAGGAATTGAAACGCGCACACAAAAAACACAAAACACATAAGTACAAATTTCTCAATATCGACCAAGATCGAGTCAAGAATCCTGAAAATTGTGTACATGCATGTTCAATTCCACTTTTTTTATTTCATTAAATAACGACAATTTAAAACAAATCCACATTTTGGAACAGAAGTTTATTTAAGAGTAGGCATAAATGTAATTGAATATTGTAAAAATAATGTTATCACCAATGCCACGAGACTGTGATTAAAAACAAACAAAAATATACGTAAACAATAATGAGATACACAAATCTCTTAGCTACGTTTTTTTTTTTAATAAATGCTATGGGGAGCATTTTTACAAACAACTTATCAAATTCCAGACATTTTTTAACAGCACAACAAATTTAGCTCTCCAAAATTATCTCTCAAGATAAATTGTAATCATTTAATTTCTTCAAATTTATATATATAAAAAAAATATTTATATACAACTCACGCGCATATACTGGAGCATATTTTTGTCAAACAAGAAAAAAGAATCATCAACAGATATTGGCTCGCGAAAATAGTATAATATATCAAATCAAGTAATGTATTATGCGGAAAAAGTGACGTTCATTAACATAAAATAATATATAATTTTAGAATAGAAAAATAAACTCTAATTTTAAGCTGGAGGATTAGCAAGTTCCCGATAAGCTTCTTCAAGTCCATGTTTCTGTTCAGCAGATAAAACACTAACGCATGCCCGGAACATTTCTGGATTGGATTCAATTTGTTTAACTATTCCAATCATTCTTGTACCCTCCTCACTTAACGGTTTTATAACACCTACACTAAAGGCTTCTGCTATTATAGATACGATACGTTGGAGATTTGCATTATTATTTCCAAGTACGACAGGATGATTAGCTTGAATAAGATCGCATAAATATCCGTAAACATGTGGTGCTTCGTCTTCATCTTCAACAACGGGAAGCCAAGAGAACCTACAAGTAAAATTTAATTTTCAAAGTGAACTAACTAAAATCAAAATAAACTTTACCATAAATTTATTATATCATCTGTGTTTGTAAGAGCTGAGCTGTTGTATTTAAGTATTTTTGTAACTGCCGAAATTGCATTTTCTGTAGGGCTTACAGTTTCTGGTTCTCGGCTTTTAGGTGCATTTACAATTTCTACAAGAAGGGGAATAGCCTGAGCACAAGTCATAGCAAACTGATCACCTCCAAACTTTAAATAAAAGACATTTTATTAATGAATGAAATGCATAATAAAATGTAAAACATACTTGTCCTAATACACCACATCCATATGCGGCTGCTTGTCTTACTTCTGGTGATTTATCTGTTACGTATTGCAACATTGGTTGCGTGAAAATTTGCTGATACTGTACACAAAGTGGTCCACAAAATTCTACAATAATTTGAATTTAAAAACTCTCAACCTCAAATCAACATAATTTGCAAATATTTTGGTATTACTTACCTATTACATCGTCAAATATGCAAAGCCCCCATTGCTTGTCAGCCCATGGTCTGGATGGATCAAGTAATTTTACAAAGTTTGGAGCTATCTGATTAAAATATGGAAGGAAATTAGTCTTGTTTGTCGAAAATAAAGCATGAACAATATCAGCAACTTTAGACAGTAAATATATATCAGTATCATCTTCTTCAGCCAATATTTCTTCAACACCATCATCATAATCTTCTTCATTACGAGCTTGAGCACGTTTATCAGCCTTTTCAAAATGATCTGCCATATATTTCGACATAAGTTTAAGAACTTCTTTCATTGCATCTTCAGATAAACAGTTTGGTCCCAGAGTTTCAATGCTTTTTGCTAATGACTGCAGCAGTTCAGATTGAACATCGGCTTCTGGTTCAGTACTTATAGCTTTTAATAGTTCAGGACAAATATATAACCACATGCCTTCTAAATATGTCGGTCCTTTAATTTTTGCGCAATCAAGAAGATATGGAAGAGATTCAGCTGCTGCTGAACGAACGCCATCATGGAAATAAAATTTAAGCATTGGCACCATAAGTCGGACTACTTCTTCAGCATAGTCAGCAAATCCATCTTTTAATTCTCGGGCATAACAAACTAGCATCTCGCAGGCGGACGCTTTGTCTTCCATACCAGCAGTTCTAATTGCAAAATTCTGCTGCTCACCTAAATTGATAAATGACCAGTCTACATCTCCCTCAATATCTTCAACTTCGTCATTATCTAAGAGCGCAACTTCTGGTTTCATTGCAGCTGTTCGCATAACTGGACCCATCACAAGAGGTAGATACTGCTCAAATTGCTTACCCAAAATCTTACACATCCTAGCCCAAGCAGAAATCAAATATGATGTTTGAGGATCGTCATCTGGTAAGTCGCCCTCAGTATGAGTTTTAAGCAACATATCCATAACTTCACTAGCGTCTGATAAGAATTTCTCTTGGCCAACGGCAAGTCCAATTAAGCTAACACATTCAATGGTTTTCCCGCGGAGCATACGAAGTTCTTCAATGTTTGCATTCTGTATTATGTATTTTAAACAGGGCATAAGTCGATCGTAGTATACAGCAAATTCTTTTTCACAAGTATCAGCTACTGATGCAATTGTTGTGACGACCTTAATTTACCATTATATTTAGAATTTGGAACATCTTGTATGAAATAGAATACACAATATTACCTGCTCCAAAACAAGTTTGTTGCCTTTTTCCACGAGCTCCTTGAATTTTGCGTTAAGGATTGCTTCAAGTTTGTTCATTACACCGTCCAAATATCGTGTCAAAATTTGTTTGGGGCAATCCTCACTGAAGTTTACAAGAGCAGCTCCAGCGTGTGCCTGCACCCGAGGGTTGTCCACATCATCTAAGAGACTCAGTAGTCCTGGAATTACTTGTTCGTGGAATTTCTTTTCAAAAATTGGTGCGAAATCTGTTGACATCTGTCCAATCGCGTTACAAGCTGCATATCTATAAAAAAAAAAAAATATTGAAATTTTTTTAATTTTTACTTTTACTGAGATTACATACCGAACTCTTGGATGTGGGTCATGCAAGAAATTCAAGACACCGTTCATTATATCATCCAGCATTCCTTCCATTTGTTTATGACACCCCTCACCTATTGCTGAGATTGCCATTAGTGCTGCATGTCGCTGTTTCCAATCACTGTTTGCCAACATAACAGGGATTGCACTTATAATGTGCGGTAAAACTGTTTTTCCACCTAAACCACAGGCCAAGCGATCGAGAGATGATTCTGCAATTACATTGTTATCACTGTTGTCTTCCTCTGCGACCACATCAGACACAGCCCAATCATCATCATCTTCCAAGTCTGTCATCATTTGAAGTACAAGCGGAATAAGAGCAACAATATACTTGTCAGCCCTCTTACGCACCATTGGAGCTGCATTTTCAGCCAATGAAACCATTACTTCAAGCACCAAGTGGCGCCACTGGTCATCAACTTCTGTGCTGCTAAATACTTTCATACACATCTCAAATATTACTTCTAACTGAGATCTCAAGTATTTTGGGCAACTCTCTGTCATATCAATCAACAGTTTGACAAGACTTTGGTCTTCTTGGGCTTGTATACTTTCAGCTGTTATAATAATCATACGGGGGAGTAGGTCTGAGAAATGTTTAAGAACATTTGTGTCCTTCTCGTGTAATAAGATAAAGGCTCCAATAGCCCTTACCGCTTGAAATCTAACTTCACTGTCTGCACTTTGGTCCAAACTCTTTTGTAGCATTTGCTTGATAAGATCTAAGTATTGGCTTTGCTCATTTCCGAATATTCCAGGGACTGATGCAAAAATCCTCAAAGCTGATTCTTGATGTGTTGCACTTGGAGAATTCGCACATTGAAAAAGAAATTGTAGAAAATCTGGCCATTGGTTTTTACCATCATCGTCAATCAAATTTCTAGCAGCTTCTGCAACAACTTCGCATATTTTGCGTCTCAAATTCGAAGATACATCTAATTGGACGGCGAGCAAAATTTGCTGAAGAAATTGACTTTTGCCTTCTTGTGGTAACTACATCAAATAAAAGTATATGTATAGTATAGAAATTTCGTATATTGAGCATGCTTTAGTTTTAATACCTCTTTATAAAATTCCAAAAAGTCTGATGTAAATAGACGTCTCAGCACAACTGCAGCCATTTGGCGGGCTTCCTCCGCCATCTGGCTATTATGAATAGCAGCAAGGAGGTGTGTCACCTTGACATCCCGAGGCAGGTTGTTGTATGCTTCCTATAAATAACATCGTATTAAAAAAGGATATGGATTTTCATTTATCCGCCAAAACAATGTTGGGAGGGAAAAATAGGCTTGGGGTGTAAGCTACTTTTTTATAAATTGCCACGACGCAATTAAAGTTTAACTAAGGTGAATCGAAACTTTAAAATAACTTTTATTATGGCATATTAACATTATTGAATTCGCAAAATAAATTGTTGTCCTTGTTCACAATTGACAAGCACAGATGAGTAGCAGCACCCTAATAGCACGTTGTCTGACATTTCACAATTTTCACCTCACATTTTAACATCAAAACAAAATCGATATCACACAAAACTTTCTCAAAATGACAATTTATTATACGATAATTTTTTTTAATACCTCTGCTTGCTGTCGGGTTTCATTATCTGTTGACAAAAGTGAATTTAAAAGCTGATGAAACTGAGCTTGATCGGCGGCCATTGTATCGTTGTTCAAAAAGACTCGAGAACTCGCATTCGCGATGGTTGAGCTTGAACAAAAATGCAATTTTTTCGTTGCCAACTGTTGAAATTTACCTACAAATTAAAAGTTTCAACTAATGAAGAAGAAGAAGATTAGGCCAATTTCAAAATCTATTTATTTTGTTAATTCACTTAAATTTTAAAAGCAAATAGGCAACTACGCATGAAAAACGAAAAGATTTTTTATCATTGAATAAATAACTATCTGTGAATACAGTGTACATGAATCATTGAATAAATAACTAATAAGGAAGCGGGGTATCGTGCGAATACAGTGTACGTGTTTAAGCATTTCAATGACAGTGTGACCATTGGTTTTTGGAGAGGGGGGGGGGGGATGACAATAGGGCCTAGTGGCTATTTGTGTCAGTTCAACATTTTGACATTTCATAATTTTGAAAATAAGTTCTCGGATTTGAACTCGCGATATTGTGAAAAATAAATAATTAAACGTGATTTTTACGTAATAGTAATGTGAAATAAGTGTGAAATATTCTTTTGTGAACGATATTTTGTGTATTAGAGACTCGGGAGTCTTATCATAATGAAGTGCGCTGTGCTGTGCTGCAGGAACGAACGGAGTTATTGTCGTGGGAAAGCATTCTTCAAGTGACTTTAATAGCTTTACTAATTAATTATAGTGTTTCTAGCAAAATAAAAGTGAAATATGGCAAAAAAATTTACATTTTACCAATGCCGGTTTGTTTGTTTACAATTGAATTGTCATTAGCTGCGTTTTTTTTTTTATCTCTGTGATCTGATCCGGATCAAAGGAGATTATGGATTGACGTCGGTGTCAAAAACGGTTTTCTATTTACATGGTTTCGATTCGAGATTTGGTGCTTGCGGAGTAAGGTTCGTGAGTGTTTCTGCGACGAAGTAATTACAAATTAATAAGAAAGTTTTGTTTTGTATAAATAGTCAGAGCAAATTTTGAAAAGTGGATTAAAGTGATTTTACATTGCCAGTAGGTAGTGAAAAGCAGAAATAGAAACTTTGTGCTGTGAAAATATAGCAGAGGCGATAATAGCAATTGCAAACTTTTTCGGTCGCCATTTTGGGACGCCGTTGTGGCAAATTTAAGATTTTCATTTTCACGATATATAAAGAGCTTTTCTAAGGACAGAGCTAGAAAATTTGTGAATCATCCCCTGATTGAGACGTTTTCGTTCTCATTAGGGGAGTTTTAAGCTTTTTAGCATTATTAAATAATAAACATTTTCCGAGAATCTATATACATACATACAGTCTGTATACAATCACAAGTTGGCGCCGGTCATTTTGGACGCTGCAGATTTGGCGGGAATACTAACTTTGGAGTTAGGCGATGGTCCGATAAGGACGGGTAAGCCTTAAGCACCACCCGAAACATGAGCCTGGAAAGTGATGGAGTAAAAGGGGGGTCGATTCCGTTGATTCCCCCTTCCAAATTATTGACGAGCAAGGACATTGAACAAATCGAAAGAAATGTGGAGCAGAACTTTGCCTTTTGGAGAGAAGGGGTAAATGGAGCTGTAAATAGCCCCAAGTTAAAAACGAAGCCAGCACCTACGTCTGGCGAGAAGTCGGCAATAGATGCGCAGAATACACGCAGGGAACTATCAGGTAAGGGTAGTTCCAATTCAAATAACAATCAAGCGGTTGTTACTATAAATAATTTAAAACAGGCGGCAGATGGATTCACTACTGTGAAACAACGGCGAAAAAGAAGAGGCTCCGAGGAGACTCCTTCACGGAGTATAAGCAAGAAGTACGCAAACGGCAATAAATTTGCACTACTCGAAGAGGATGATATGGTCATCGACGATGAAGGACACGAGATGAGTCTGCAGGACAACTACAAAAATGGTAGAGGTAGTGTAAATGTAGATCTTAGACAGAATATTAATAATATTAATAATTTTAATAATAATGATAAAACTACAAATATTATAACGAAAGAACCGAAAAAGTGCCCACCTATCTTTATTTTTGGGGTAAATTCAAATCTGTTAACGTCAATAATAAACAATAAAATAGCCGAAATGGGGCTGTGTAATATTAGGTTCCATTTCGTTAATTTGGATTATTTGAAGACGAAAATTTTCGTCAACCATACGGGTCTGCACAAGGAGCTCTTGGCCCTGTTTAGAGAATCGGCTGTGGATGCCTTCTCTTTCACGCCTAAGGAAGAGAGGAAAGCTTCAATTCTAATTAGGGGGTTAGACGGTGATGTGGTAATAGATGAGGTAGGGGCAGATATTGCGTCCCAATGTCCTGAAGTTAAAATATCTAAAATATACAGATTTTCTACGCCTAATTCGAGGAAAATCGGGGTTCCGTTAAACATGTTTGTGGTGCAAGCCGATTCAACAGAAGATATAAAGAAGCTGCTATGTATTAGATACATACTTCGACAGAGAATATTCTGGGAGAGAAAACGCCCGGGTAACCTAATTAGATGTTTCAGATGCCAAAGATTTGGTCACACCGGGGATTATTGCGGATACACGCCGAGATGCGTGTTATGCGGGGACAAGCATATCTCTGAAAAATGCCTAAGTATTGAAAAAGATAAAAGACCACCTCCTAAGTGCGCCAACTGTCTAGCGAGCGATCACCCAGCTAGCTACCAGGGGTGCCCGGAATACCAAAAGTATAAAGCCAAAAGGGTAATGATGAGCAATAAAGTTAAAGAGAAGTCAGCGCAGCGAATGAACTCTGTGAGTAGGGCAGTGGGAATACCAATCAATTCTCACACCTCTTACGCTAACATCCTGAAGGGAGGGGCGACACCTAATAACAATAGATCAAGAGGGGCGGACAATAACGTCCTTAGTGAATACCTGAGCGAAGCCCAGGAATTATTTAATATGTCTTTCACAGAGTTAGTTAAGAGCATTAAAGAATTCTGGCCCAAGTATAAGACCATCACGTCCCCAGAAGAGAGAGCATTAGCTTATCTCAACTTCACTGCTAAAATCCTAGGATGAACATGCAGAACTTTTTAAAAATATTGTCTGTTAATATAAACTCTCTCATCTCGCATGACAAAAGACTTTCTCTTCTGGACATGCTGACTAACTTCAAGCCCCATTTTTCCTTCATATCTGAATCACGACTAAATGACAGACATAAAGTGTCATTTAAGGGACACAATATTATCAGAAACGACGCGGGTAGAGGTACGGCTATCATTATAGCAGAAAAAATTAGTTTTGAGAAAGTGGCTTTTGGTAGCGAGATATTTTCATCTTGCTTTGCTGTAATCCCATTCATTGATATGCGCGGTATCTCTAAAAAATTATTAATAGGTAGTATATACATCCCTAGTAATGTTGGCCCGTCCCTAACTAATGATCTAAACAAACTCTACCGACTTACTCGGGAGTTCGATCTTTCCATCATAGGCGGTGACTTTAACGCAAGGCATGACAAGTGGGGTGATATTCTGAATAACAGAAACGGGAATTTATTAGTGAACTGGCTAAACAGTGGCCCCTTCCTAAACCTTGATATATTGGCTCCTCTTGGACCAACCTTTCCAAGATCGGCATCGGTGCTGGACTTCTTTTTGATTTCGTCTACATTACTGGACTCGGTGGATAGTAGGAATAGCGCATCTTGCCGCACGATCGCATCCCCATCTGACCATTTTGGTCTGTTGGCAGATATTATAATAGATAATTTCGCTCTGATCCCAATGGCTCCTCGCACCTACAGAAGCTTCGCCGAAACTGACTGGGTGGCCTTCAGATTCGACCTCCATCGTAAATTGAACAGCGTTAACATTCCAATGAGTGAAAATCTACCAAATACAGATATAGACAAATACATAAAAACTATATCTAGGGAAATTATCAACTGTACAGAGAGGCATTCCAAAACTCTAAATGATGCGGACCACAAATACAATAACATATCAAGGGAAACCATAAAACTAATTAAAACAAGGAAAGTTTGGCTAATAAATCAAAAAAGAATTTTTCATCGGAACCTAAACAGGAACAATAGGGAATACACTGAACTCAATGCCAGAATCAGATGCCTAAGCCAAATAATTAGGCAAAAAGTTAAAATGGAAATGAACGAAGCCTTCCAAAAAAGATTGAACAATATAAATCCATCTCCGCAAGCCTTCAAGGAAATTAATCGCATCACAGGAAGGAAAACCTTTGGCACAAACATTGCAATGAGTAACCTGAGTCACTTAGGCCGGGAGCTCGTAACCTCAGAGGAAAAGTTAGTGGCTTTTCATAATTATTATGCTGACTTATACGCAGAAAAAGTCCCGGACCAGGACAGAAGGCTGCAGGCTAGGTTGTCTGATAAACTCATCTCATTCTATAATGAAAACGAGGGGCGAACCCTAACTCAATTCTCCTGCACCAACCCAGCATTAGCACCTAATATCTGTGTGAGTAAATTCACCACTCTATTAAAAGTGGCTGAGACTAGAGCCGGCCTCAATAATAAAAAATCTTACGGTCCCGACAACATATCTAATTATATTCTACGGAAATGCCCCAAACTTTTAGACACTAAATTAGCAATCATATTCAATCAGTGCACTAACAACGGTTACTTTCCTGTAGACTGGAAAAGGGGCAGGCTAATTCCAATAGCAAAAAAAGCTAACTCTAAACACATAAAGGATTTTCGACCAATTGCCCTTCTTTCCAATCTTGGTAAATTATATGAAAGAATAATAGCCGACAAGCTGGATAATTTTTGCGAAGAACATGAGACAATACCAAACAATCAGTTTGGATTTAAAAAATGCCACTCGACAGACCATGCAATTCTTACGCTGGCAAATAAAATCACGACCAATCTGCGAAACAAAACCTGCACTGTGGGGCTTGATATCGATCTTGAAAAGGCTTTCGATGGGGTGTGGCATAAGGGTCTTTTGTACAAAATGATAGAGGTTGGGTGCCCGCCGGAGATCATCAGACTTATAGATAGTTTTTTGTGCCAAAGATTTACCACAATCTCTATCGCTCAAGAGACGTCGAACATAATCCCGATAAATTCAGGAGTACCGCAGGGGTCAATACTTGGGCCGAAGCTTTTTAACATTTTCATTCACGACTTTCCACTTAGAAACTTCTTATCGGACAGCCCGGCCGCAATCATGTATGCAGATGATACACTAATTCTAGCACAGGATGAAAAGCCCCATCTTGCTCTAACTAAGATTCAAAATTTCATACCTGCTCTAAATAAATTCTACAATGATTGGGGGTTCAAAATAAACGAGCAAAAAAGTGGACTCATATGTTTCCGTAACGCAAGTGGCAGGGGTCACCATTTAGCAGTAAGGGAAAGCAAATGCCTCTCTCTTAGGGTAAACGGCAGTCTCATTCCACTCAAAGAGGAAATTAAATATCTGGGAATTAATTTCCACAATAGATTGCGTTTCAATCCACATGCGAGGAAAGCTTTAAAAAAAGCTAAAGCAGCGACAGCTATATTGAGACCCCTGTTAAATGCGAAAGCTCTGTCAAGGAAAACGAAATTACTCATCTACAAAACATTAATTCGGCCAATCATAAGCTACGGCTTTACGTCGTGGTTTCAAATAACCCCCAACGTTGCTAAAGAATTGGAAACTTTCGAGAGAAAGGTTGTCAGGCACTGCCTTGGCAAATTCAGAAGGCCTAACTGTCATAAATGGTTCTCCAATGCGAGCCTGTACAGGGAAGCCGGCATTCCCCCCCTCTTAACTTACTTATTGGGCTTGGCCGAGAGAACTCTCAGTAAAGCCAATACACATGATAACCCATTAATCAAAAACGTAATATCATCAAACATCAACGACTCCTTTTTTGACAACTACTACATATCTCCTGTAAACATGTTACACGCAAGCTCCCGTCCGAATCTCCAGAGGGAGTCAGTACGGGGTCTAAGGATCCCCTTCTACGTGAAGGCTACCACTTCTAACTATAGGGGGTAGCAGGACTCGCGTCGGAAACTAATATATCCAAATCCGCAAGGATTTTCTATGCTCTTAATAAAGGGATCAATTGCCGAGGCCATCTCTGTGGCGGATTCGATGGTTGACTAGCTGAAATATGACGTAGTTTTGTTTTTCTTTTTCCGTTCTCTTGTTATTGCATCGCCGGGTGTGTTTTTTATACGGTGCATTGCAAACACAGGCTGGGTGGGTCATAGATAGGTGGGCACTTCACTAGCTGAAAATATAAAGTAATTATTTTTAGTAAGTATGGAATCGTACCATGCATATAACATGGCAGGGAAACCATAATCTATAATACATAACCTATAATATATAATTTATAATCCTTATTCACAAAGTTATAATGTAAATATGTAAGCCAGGCAGAATTGTAAGCCTGACAGTGATAAAATATGTGATCAATAAGTGTCCTTACACAACTTACATAACTTATGAACTAACCAGGCTTTTAGTTGGAAATAGGTCCATTAGATTTAGTAGTAACACAACTGTTGCAATTACCCTACACAGATAACTCAGATAAGGAGGCTATTAGCTATGCTAAGATAAGTAACTAACCATACTTGGTAAAAATAGCAATAGTCATAATAAATATAAGATCACCTAAATAGTCTATAACGTGTCTTTCGACAAATCACTCCGTGATACCTATCACACACAATATGTATAGCAATAGTAACACAATTTATTTCCGTCAGGAATGTATACATGTGTGGGCAGCAATTGGATATATAACATATATGCCTGTATGCTGCGTCTTCCACACATCTATACATTTATACATTTAGGCATATAGCATATACCTTAATCTCTTTAATTCTTGAACTCTCAATTTCAATTCTCATTTTTATTCTTATTTTCGATACCAACACAGGTATAGAGTCTTGGCTCTTGCTGCGTTATCTAGTTTTAAGTTTTAAGTTAGGATTAGTGTCAAAGAGACAACCTTTATTAAATATACACCGGGAGCAAGTGTAAAAACCAATAAAATTTAAAGCAGCAATTCTAAACTGTTAAGAAATACAAGCTAATGATCTGTGTCATTAACCACAAACGTGAACTCCAATAATGTAAGCCAGGCAAATCTGTAAGCCAGGCAACTAGCTATTAAGATAAGAAGTCATGTAAATCCAACAAAAATTATACTCTAATCTAGACTCAATAAAGCATACTTTGACTTGACTTTGACTTTACATGGTTTCGAAATTCATAAGAAATCTTCACATTGCCATGCTTTTGTACGGTAGAAACTTCAAAATTTGAACCAAATTTTATTCAGGTTCTATTTTGACGTTTTGTGAAGATTAAAATCATGGCAATTTGATAACTTGCCTCATATGTATAATCATAGCTACAGGCATGTTTTACAACCAAATCAATTTGAAATTTCCAATGAACCGGATCAATATAAGAATACGCAGCTATTGGTGCCTAAATTATTTCAGTCATACAAAGGCAACGCCAAGAAATATTTATCTGAAAATAAGGGGGAGCTAAAAATTTGTTTATTTTACATAGGAATTTGGATTATAAAAAACGCTCCCCTTCAGAATGTCAGAATTTCATTACTGTCATGACGAAACGAATACAAACAGAGCACATGAATACATTTCGTCGAGTGGCTTACGTTTTTACCCGATATGCCGTTTTCTTATTAGTTATTTATTCAATGACCGTGAATAAGCCACTCGGGTTTAACTTAATCAACGAGGTAATAACTAAAGGAGATGCAATCATATGTACGATCCGTGTACATGAGCGTACGCCCTGCATTTGTGTATGTTTCACTCCGCCATTTTTGGTCTTCGCTGTCAAATTCGTACTTAGGTTTGGATGGTTTTGGGCTTGGTGCATTGACGCAGGAAAACCCGTGAAATAACCGTAGGGGCCACGAAGCAAATATTACTCACAAACTTTTTACCACTGAACTTTTCTTCAAAATTATTAACTTTTTTACGTTCACGTTTGCAAATTCAGTAAAGACTTTTGAGTATATGAAAATAAAAGCGATTAAAATTGCGCATAGGTTGTACAATTGTGTACAGGTGTACAAATTTTACGGCGCTTATGTACAAACAATATAAGTGTCATTGTGTTAGAATTGGGTACGCGATATTTTCTCATTTGCATCTCCTTTAGTTATTACCTCGTTGAACTTAATTTATCTTATTTTGACGTTTCTCAAAGTAAAAATTTCAGAGTTCCGGGAATTCAGCGACTTTTTCAAGTTTGTTGTTATTAATAAACATTAGAAATTTGAAATATCGTTATTTTTAAAGCTTAAAGTGTATATTTTTATTCAATTTTACTGTTTTGTAAAATCATTGCGCACGCATTTAAAGCTATTACCTAATTATTCAATGTTTCCGATGCATCTTTTGAATTTTAGAACGAACGTTCGCGTTAAAACCACTGACACATCACACCAAGGCGCTTGGGCCAAACATCAAACGGTATCAATAATCAATTAATCAAAATGTCTCCACTTCATATTAGCGCCATCTGCATTCCATGATCTAAACATTGATTTTTTCTTTCGAACAGCATAGTACTTTAAAAAATCTCAAACCGAAATTTTCGTGGCACTTTTCGCTCACATTTTTTTACATAGATTTTGTGTAGGAAACTAAATTTTTGCGTATTAAGTGCGGTATGCTAGAGCCAAGGAATTTTTGACAATTTGGATTTGTAAATTGTGAAATATTTCTGACAATAAAGAAGTAATAAAGCAAGTGAAGAAATGGATAATTCCCAATGAAAAATGAAGATACACATAAAACAATTTTTATTCGTCCGTTAGTCATCTTAAAATTGATTCACCTCTTCCAAAATCGCCGTTCCTTCCATCAATTTTTCAATTATTCCACAAACGTCAAAATTCCTTACAGAAATAAGTATATCAGTACTTATTTCTTCAAGGAATATTGACATCAATTGATTTTTCGAAAAACAACGACCTCTTTTTGTCAATGGAGAAGTAGAGTTTTTGTTCGAATTACTTTTCTCTAGCATACTGCTCCAAGGAATCGGCAAAGAAAAAAATTCCTTGAGCATTCCATGCCTTTTTTTTACATAGTTTTTGTATAGGAACAAAAATTCCTTGGCTCTAGCATACCGGCCCCCTGAATTTTTGTTCCTATGCAAAAACTATATAAAAAAAGTCATGGAATGCTCAAGGAATTTTTCATTTGCCGATTCCTTGAAGTAGTATGCTAGAGACAAGAAATTCGAACAGAAAAACTCTACTTCTCGATTGACAAAAAGATGTCTTCTTATCGAAAACCCCATTTATGTCAATATTTCTTGAAGAAATTACGTCGCATCAGCTGCTATGTGTCAAAATTTTAATGAGAATAGCTATTCCCTGTAGCGTGATGCAGAATGTTAAATGGTCAATCATCAATAACCTACTTAACCTAAAAGCTGTTGAGCTCTGGCCATTCTGGCTCAAATTTCGAGTCTCGAGTAGAAAATTCTTGAGAAGGTTACCTTCTTCTACTGAGGATCTGGTTTGACAATTGACATTTCATTTCTTGGTTTTCTGAAGGAAAATTTTATTTGGATTTCAGAATGGCTACAGCAAATAAATTATCATTCCTAGTGAGTTCATAAAGAAATTAAATAGTGGTTTATAATAAGTGTGCAAATTTAAAATTTTTCTTACTGTAAATACCAAGCTATGCTTTATATGGAGTTATGTAATGGATAATTTTCTTTCATTAATATAGGCACTATATACCTTGCGCGAAGAAACGTTAATTGATTCTTAAAAGCCAAGTAAAACTTATCAGGTGCTCTTACATGATCCAAATTACAATGCATTTTTAGTAATGGGTGGATAGAGGAGTATTGAATAGTTGGTAATTCTTAATTAAAATGCGAACGGTGCAATGTACCTAGAGAAATTTGAGCTTTTATTAGTAATATCCTCCAACTCATTTATATAAATGAGTCTATCTCAATTTCAGTTTTCATATAATCGAAAAACAAATGTTTTTATGCATGCGCAATTGAATCTAGGATATTCAAATTCAAAATTTATTATTTAAAACCCCGGCTTAAGCGCCACGTAAATGAAAGTTGGCTACAGCGATTACAGGATATGTTTGAATAGCAGATTGGGTTTACTATATGAAGCAAGCACGGAAACAATTTTGTTTTCATTTTCCGAAGTCTAAATGAATGGCAAAAAATTCATGTAAAGCCACGGATTGAGATAATAAAAAAGTTGTACGCACATAAGCATTAAACTCTTGTATAATTGTATGTACAAATAGTTGCTATTACTTATGAGTAGAAAAAATGTCCAATTTCGGATCAAAAAACAATTATTGAATACAATTTTTTTTATATGAGCCAAAAACACTAAATCTGATCATATTTGCATAGTAAAGGTATTAGAGGGGCAGGGAGTAGAGGTAGAATCGCTTCCAAGCATATTCCATTTGGATTTTGTTAACTCGTATTCAATAAAATATGCAAAGTTTACTCATTAGTTGAACAGTGAATTAAGCGTGGCATCGGTTAACGGTAGTTTCATTTTTATGAAACATTTTCTTCCGACGACTTTATACAAATTATGTTACAAAATAACTATAATAATATAAGACAACTTAATTGACTCGTGAGATCGAGCCAGGAGAGAAGAATTCCCATTTAGTGGAAAGTGTTTTTCTTGATTTGAGGAAAACGAAATTGAATTTTCGATACATATGTATGAAGGTGGCCTGACTATCAGAATAAAGCCTTATACCTTGCCCATAACAGCAAATTAACTAAAATCACCTTTGGCCTTCGTACTGCTTTCGATGCAAAATATACACAAAAACCTTATCTTTTTCAGGTACGGAGATTGAGCACTTCATTAGCATGTCCCCAAATGATACAACCACCAGTGCAAGTATTTGGTTTAGAGGGCCGATATGCTACTGCACTCTATTCAGCTGCAACAAAAATGAAGTCATTAGATCAAGTTGAAAAAGAGCTGAAAGACCTTCAACAAACATTGAAGGAAAATCCCAGTCTTCGTGATTATATTGTAAGTCCAATTATTAACAGAAAAGTTATGGCAACTGCATTGCGTGAAACAGCCGAAAAGTTACGCATGTCCCCAACAACCAGCAATCTACTTCAGACTCTTGCTGATAATGGAAGAATGAAGAAATTAGATACTGTAATTAATTCATTTAAAATTATTATGGCTGCCCATCGTGGAGATGTTGTTTGCGAAGTAGTTACAGCGAAACCTCTAGACGATTCACAGAGGAAGCAGTTGGAAGGTGCACTTAAGGTAACACTATTGCTATAATATCTGAGATAGCTACTCTATCGTTTTTTTTTAATTCCAGGCATTTCTTCAAGGAAATGAATCGCTTCAACTTACTGTCCGCGTGGATCCTACTATCATTGGTGGTATGATTGTATCTATCGGCGATAGATATGTTGACATGAGCATTGCTAGCAAAGTGAAAATGTACACAGATCTTATTTCAGCTTCTGCTTAATATAATCATGCTTTGAATTAATAGAAATAAATTGTCAAAACTTCTTCAATCAAATTACAATTTCTTGTCGTTTGTTTATTACTATACTACAATCAGAGACAAGTAATAACAGATATCCAGCGCCTATGAGTGATGTTCTGCAGTATTCAAGAAGAATATTACAGAGTGCTCTAGCGTTGTTTGCCCTTTAAAGTTTCTGTCTGATACGAAAATTATATTGCTCCTATATAAAGTCAACGATGTCTCGGCCCAATGTTGGGAAGCCATTAGTTTTTTATTATAAATTTGCTGGAGATTTTTTCTTTAGAAGTTTTATGCATTATTGGAGACCGACAACGGCACGCATGAAAGTATTGTACCTGAAAATAACTTCTGTAAATTTCTAAAAAGAAATAAATGCTTATGCTTAACTAGCGTCTACGCTCATAATATTAGCATAATGCAAACAAATTCTAATGAATTTCTAGCAAAAAATTGGGGCCTTCTCAAAATCAGGCCCAGGGGCCGGATTCCCTATCGAAATACACCCCCCCCCCCAACCATTCCTTTCATTACAACAATAGCAACAATTACTCAGCTGAAAGCAAAAAAACAAAAATTACAAAAGAAAAATGATTGCAGTCAATGAAAACGTTTTGTCGGTTCATTTTATTGTTCGGAGCTTCGCCAAAGTTAATCTTGTTGGTTAATATGAACTGAGTGGTATCACAATTACACAATTTATGTATAAAATAAATATAAATGGTCCTAGAATTGAACCTTGGAGAACTCCCACGCATAAAACATTTTGATTAAACATTTTGTAACTCCATAATAATATACCTCCGATTTATTAAAATACCATGATGATAGAAAACGGAAGATATTGGTAAGTTGGAAGTATCTATCTATCTGACAGATTGCCGTTGCCGAAAACTAGATTGCTATGTGCTATCTGCAAATAAAAATATTTTCGCTTCAATATATTCTAAGACCATTTATTATGCAAATAGGGCGGAATGTCTGGTTTGCGTAGGTATTTTTTTTTTAATTGAAATGACAAGTGATCATTCCCATTGAATTTGAAATATGTAAAGAGGTGATTAGATATAAATTATAAAGGTCTAAATAGTTTTCATCTTAGTGGTTCTGGCACTTTCTTTGTAATGTTGTGTGACCAATCCAATTTTCCATATTTTATTCCTATATCAATCCATTCTTGATGCAATCATTAGCGAATTAATTCGGTGAACTTCTGCATCCATATAACTTATTATTTTTAAACCACAGCCAATACTTTTCAGGATTACTCGATGTAGCATTTCCGTATAGTGGACAGAATCCTCTTCAGTTATTGATTATTGAAGGATTCGTAGGAGAGCATTTTTGATATGTTTAGATAAACATTCTACAACTTTGATGAAATTTTGTTTAATACTGCAGCTTTGTCATTAGCCAACGATTTGCACCTCCAATTATTGCTTTAAGTGCCGTTTTCATACCACGGTTTCTACGATCAGGTTATCAGTTATTCTTTTTGGAAATCAAAGGCAAGTGCGGGGAGCAACCAAGATAAATTAATTGTTGAGAAGTTACCTAGAGCCCTATGCCCTGGCTCTGGATAGTATTGGAAGCTTACACAGAAAATGATTGAGTCCCTTCCCGGAAACTGCAGTAGTGTCCTTGCTAGTGAATCTCGCAATACCTTTACGGGTTTTGTTTAAGATCACAGCAGTTTTGTTATTGTCATATCATCCCGTGCAGTTCACATTGATTATTGATATCTCTCTTAATTTCATTCTTTCATTCAAAGGAAAGTAAAGAGATTTTTTTTACTTGCTACTCAAGTACGCAAGCTTGGCATAAAAATGTTTTATCAGTTTGGAGGATGGTGACCAAGTTGTGTACTTTGATATAAACCTGACTGTCTAACACAATTGCAGCCTTCATCAACTACGATGTTAAAATGTGTTAACAATATACAAACTTGTAGAATTGTTAGTATCTCTCTGGAGGACGCTTGAAAAATTTAGTAGTTGATTAAACACATTTATTGTCTTTCGGAAAAAAATAACTGCACCTAATTTAATCTTCTTGGAACTGTGGGTATAGAAAACTGTATCATAATCCTTTATTAGCTCATTTTTATCACATTCTGCTCCGGATGGAGTCTTGATTCCGTATTCTCCTTCAAAATTTAACTTTGGTGTGATATAGTCTGCGGAAACTTGAAGCCAAGAGCTTAATTTTACTGAACTGTATGATTTTTAATGTGGAGGTCAAGAATTTGGAGATACAGTAGAAGCACTTTTTGAGTCGATCAAAAGGCAGTTAATACGATAGCATCTCTTACTTTAGACAGATCACCACATAAGAAAACAATCGAACATACTAAAGCGGTGTATGTATATTCAACGAACCCCTATAGGCATAGAAGGTTGTGCAAGCTATCTATACTTTATACTAGAGGTCCTTAGTCTTTGCAATGAACAACATTGATTCAGTCTTGCATGAACCACTTAATCTGCAGTCAATGGACCACCAATTTAGTTTATCACCATAAAAGGGACCAACGTACGTGTACAAAATTCTTTTTAAGAGTTTCAATCATGACCGGATAACTTTTGACTAAAATCATTCTTCAAATTTAACTACAGATCTGTGTTTTTTGTATATTAATTACTATCCATGAATTCAATTAGTTAAGATAATTCCAATAACTACTAGAAAGAGACAATTAATTACAAGGTGGTTGAACACATTCACCGACGCAACAACCTCCTCAGGGTCATTTGCAGAAAGAACCCGGATCCCTCGCTACACACTGCCACCCAAATAGTAAAACAGCTTATCATGGGTATGATCGATTACGTGATCACCATATATGGGTTCTCTCCCAAGCTTAACCTCAGTAAGTTACAGAAGGCCATCAACGTTTCAGCCAGAACGGCTATTGGCTCACTACGCACTACCCCTATTGAGAGCTTGCTCCTCGAAGCCGGCCTTCCAACCCTCCTAGCTAAAGAGACCAGCTTACGGCCAGTCTCTTCTTCAAAAACTTGCACAACACGCAAGGCCACCCTCCACGATCTGATTGTCCAACAACCGCCATCGAGCCACACGCTCCAAATCAGTTCTCCACAGGTCTGTGGAAGACGCCCCACGAACCTAACAATCACTCCGTTCGACCCCAATTTCACTCCTTCCTACCTGGAGGATCAAGACTAATAAGATCATCACCAACGAACGACTTTACGAAGGCATGAACAACGAAGCCAAGAGACGACTCCATAATGAGCACAACACTCTACACGGACGCCTCGAAAACTAACTTCGCTGTAGCCATGGAAATCATCGCAGACAACGACAATCGACAGGCTCAAATCTGTCGCAAACTCCCTGATTGGTGTAACGTCTATACGGACGAACAAACAGCAACCTGGGAGGCAGCCAACCAAGACGGCACCGCGGCGATCTTCTCCGATATCCCTGTCGGCGATCAAAGCTATACCAAACTTAAACAACAAAAACGCTCTGGCAGCCAACGTCAGAGCGACGTTGTAAAATGGTAGAATTTGGATGGCCATGTAGGCATACCGGGAAATGAAAAAGCGGACTGCCAGGCTAAATGCACCGCTACGAGCGAGGAGCCCACTATCTTTCCTCCAACACTCAAAGCAGCGAGCTCGCATACAAAACAGCTCCGCGAATCCTGCAGGCAACAAGCATGGAAAAATTCCCACAGTTTTCTGGCGAGTCACCACAAGAGCATCAAACGTCCGAACATGCTAAATCTTCCGAGGCGAACCATGATTGAAATGGCTAGAATCAGACATTTTCAGGCCACCAAAGATTACCTTTACAGAAGGCAGCCGTTTTCAACGTGCAACTTCTGCGTCAATACGCCGCTCACAGCCCAGCATATCTTCTACGAGTGCGGGGAGCTATTCAGACAACTACGCAAAAGAGGAATAACGACAGGGTTAACGGATCTTCTCAAATATACGAGAGAAGATACAAACGTACTTCTCGCTGCACTCAAACACTACCTAAGGACAAACGGACTAACAACTAGATTATAACGGAAGAAAAATAAAATAGCTGAATACAAAGTCAAGGAATTCCAAAAGCTACGTACTGTATCTGAATCAGAATTATGTTTGAAATTACAAATTTAATTAACACAACTAGAAGTAACCGTTAAAATTAGAATTATAGATCATAGAAAATATATAGTAGAATTTCAAATAGAATTAAAATCACCTAAATAAATGTAGTCTATTTAGGAACCGATCACAAAATACCAAAAACGTAACTGTACCAACTACGATAATAACATAGTTATCATCACCATCATTGAAAGGCAGCTGCAGGCATTCGATAAGTGATAAGCGAGCGAATTGGTCATGTAATATTCAAGTAGACTCGGGTTATTTTTGTCACGGTCAAGATTATTTTAATTAAGCAAATTTTGAATTCACATTTACGTAATCGAATTAAAGATCTACCAATAGTATAATATTGTTAATAAATTATAATTTTTATCAAAGAAAATCGAACTGAGTTTTCCTTTTATTCAAAGAGAAAAAGAAATCCCACATAAATATCTGGCAGAGCCCGGATGGCCTCGACGCCGTGGGCCAAAACTTTATTGTGCTAGGCTTAAGGTTATGCTATAAAGTAATTTTAAATTAAATTAAATTAATTACAGAAGAAACTGTCTGGTGATAGATAGCATGTAAAATTTGTATTATTTGGGAAATGAAGGTTAATGTAAATTAAACCCTGAGGAATTTTAAAATAGAAACGATAATTAAAAACTAATCAAATTCTTTATATTAAACAATCTTTTTATTTTATTTTCAATTTTTAATAAATTGCAATTTTATAAGTGCTTTCCAACATTTTATGAAAAATTTCAATAGATTCCTTTAGAAATTAAAAATTAGGTATATATATTCTTACAATGCTGGTGAACATATTAGCTTTAAAAAAATTACTTGTAAAAAATAAACAGAGATAACTACAAGACAGGACGACGATGTACTTCATTTTTCTTCAACTCCTTCTTCTAATAAAGAATTCGAAATTAAAAAATCAAAAAATTTCAATAAAATACACAAAACCATTACACTCACCCTCTTCCTCGATATTTTCTTCTTCAACCATTTCTTCTCTGTAAATAAAATAAAATGTAAAAATCTAAATTAATTATCAAAAGTGTAAGTTAATATAATTTACTCATTGTCATCATCATTATCCTCTGGCTCCACTTCAATATCAGGCACTAGGTAATACTGTAATGGATTTGGCCATAAATCGTCTTTGATGAGTTCGGCAATTTCATCATTGACCGGATCACTGTTATCTGTAAACCAATCGAAGAATGTTTTGTACTCTAGATTTCGTTTTCTCTTATTGTTAAATGGTTTTGATAAAAGTTGTTTAAGTAAATTTTTCCCATCCTTCCATTGGATTGTAGTGCTCTCTGAAGATGGTCCATCTGAAAAATAGTGTATACGTTTTACAACAACCTGAATATGGGTTGAAGGAAAAATTGTCATTCTTACTGTTGGTGCTTAAATGAAACTCTTTTGTTAACACTTTATTTTCGAAATAGCCGTTTTCATCAAAGTAGAATTTAATACGATAACCAGATTTTATATCTTCAAATTCTTCAACTTCTAATTTGTTTAAAGTGTGCAAGCATTCCTCTTCCTCTTCTTCAAGTATTCCAGATACTTGTGGATGATTTATAAACTATATGTTTTATACATTAAGGAAATTTAACTGATGTTGGGTTTGAAACCAATGTCAACATATTTTATGATTCCCTTTTAGGTAATAAGTCAATAATTGAAAGAGTTAGAATTGCTAAGCAGACAGATTGAACCTTACCATAAATGATGAAGATAATATTACGAATTTCGATAAACAGTGAGATGCGAGAAAAACAGTTAGGTTTTAATCATTGACTATGTAACAGCTGAAACCAATTTAAAGTAAGTGCAAACTTACGATTCCATGGATAGAGATCGCCTGTTGGCTCTGACTTAACTGGAAAATGGATATGAAAAATTACTAATAATGAAATTTTACAATTATTATTTTCATATCGTCGGAAGTAGTTTCGAATATGTATTCATTTTTATTTGACTATCAGAACCACACAAGCTCGCTGTAGTGACAGTAAACATAAACCAAACCTCGGATGACATGCAATGCAACATAGAAACAGAAAACTAAGTAAAACGTTTTATTTAAAACATGCTTAGAAACGTTAACGACAAAATGCTCAGCTTTAATATTAACAGCAATGCACATGCGATTAATTGGTTCGTACATGATAAAATTAGATTCTCATAAGGTGGAAGGAAAAATTAGTTATTCCAGGGTAGGTGTCTAAGAGCGAAGCGTAGAACAGACACGATACGGTCGATGTGTGTACCGGAAAAAGGAGACCAGACCGGGCTTGCGTACTCAAGAAATGGTCTCACAAAGCAAATGTACAAACGAAATGTTATGGTGGGATTCGAGAACTGTCGGGACCAATGTTTTATAAATGCCAGCATAGAACTACTCTTTGATACCATGCAGTTTATGTGAGAGATTTAATTCAAGCTTTGATAAGATTTGATACCCAAATCGCAGACAGAACCCACACGACGAATCGTGGAATTCGAGAACACTTAAATCATTAAGTGATTGGTTTCTGATTCCTGTGGAAACTCAAAACCTCACATTTGTCGACATTGAGAGCCAATTTATTGCTTTTGCATCAAACGTAAAATTTGTGTAGGTCACCCTGTAATTCATACTTGCTTTTGTTAAAAAATCTTTATATGGTCAATTGAGTGACCCCTTTCATCAAACTTCTGTGGTATGCGATCAGAGATAAACACATCTCTGAACGCAAAGCTTGATTTTTCTGCATTTAATGCATTTTGCAAATTGATTGAAAGTTTAATGTCGTCGGCATTAATCAAAACTTTACAGTAGTGCCTCACAACAGAGACAATATCGTTAATAGATAGAATGAAAAACAACGGGCCCAACTGACTCCCTTGAAGTACGCCGGACGAAAGTTTCAAGACTCTGGAGATGGAATGTCGGAATAAGATTTGATATTTTCTGTTATCTAAATAAGATTCTGTCCATTTAAGAAATGTTAGAAGAAACCCATAGTTTTTCATTTTAAACAGTATCACGGAGTGAGATGTCCGAACGCTTTACTACAGTCTGTATAAATGCAATTCATTTGGTAGCCTTTAGAGAACTCGCCAGTGGTATCCGAAACGAATTTCAAGATGTTAGTAGTTGTAGATCTGCCCGAAATAAGCCCATATTAGTTTGAAGACAGCAAATTATAGATTCGAATAATTTGGGCATGCAAGATAATTTTGCAATAGGCCTATAGTTAGAAGTTTAACATTTCTATCTTTTTTGTAGATAGATATGACAAAACAATTTTTTTCCATAGCTGCGAACAACCACTATCGAGCGATTTAGTTTTTAGCGGAGCTGCCAAGCAAGGCACGACTTAAATAAGGCTGGAGGAATCCCATAAGATACTTTAACCTCCTTTTGGTCCTACGATTGGAAATTTAACCAGAAATCGAACAGAAAAATAATTACAAAACTACATTTACAAATGTTCTATAAAGATAAGCAATTTTCTGACGTCCAACCACGATCCTACTTTTTATTTTCAGTTTAAGTATTTTTTTTTTATAAGCTTTGCATTTGGCTCCAGATTTAATGTCCCTTTATTTTAATCGTTGCCGAATAGTGAAAATTTAAGTTAACTCCTTATTTCCTAAATATTTCTCTAGGTTTTTGCAGTTTCAAATCAGGATTTCTATAATGACAGACACTATTTGTTTACCATTCTTTTTTTACATCTTAAATGAAGATTGTCGACGTTTCCAAACCTTACATATTTACTCACCTATTTCTTTACAAATGCTTTGTGATTTTTTTCAAATATTTTAAAGCAGACTAACAAAGTACAAGCTAAAAATATATGAAGGTTTTAAAATAGCAGACCATAACACGATAAAAATTGAAATAAGGTGTATCAGAGGACATTCCAAGAACAGGCAAAAACGCAGGGTAATTAAATACAATAAAACAGATTTAAACATTTTAAATTTGGTGGAATTTTCGAGTCTAAATATATTTCATTACTGATGCTAACGTTCTAACCATGTTGGTATAACAGAAAAATGCATGCAAAGTATGACTACGGAAAAATTATTAAGGAAGGCGATAATTGTATTGGTATACATAATAAACATTTTAGCATATAAAAATGTACTATATTGTAACTTTGCAGTATGAGGAACATTGGTCACAATTGTAACTTTGCAGTATGAGGAACATTGGTCACAATATATTATGATTGATTCGTAATAATTTATGCAAAAATTCAATAATGAAAGCCAGAAATAGATATACATACAGACCTTGCTTCAATTTGAGAATAAATTGAAGCAAGGTCTGAAGATCAAAATGGCGTATGGAAAATCTTAGGAACATTGTCATTAAGAAGTGCAAAACCATGTGCTTGCCAACCACAAAATTTGAGCACGGTTATATAAGTTATATTCTACAAATTGCATATAAATTTAACTTTTATTTTGTTGACAGTGTTAAAAAAACATTAATGAATTAATGATCCTGATGTGTAATATTAATAATAATATTTGTGAATTAATTAAGACATAAAATAATAAGAAAGACATTACCGGTTTAAATAGAAACATAATATATGGATCGATTGAAATTACAATTTGGTGTTTTTTCCGAATCTTGAAAGGAATCAGTCGTTGTGCCAGTTGAAAAGGTATTAAATGTAAAAAATTGTGCAGATTTCAGGACAGTGAATGTGTTGCCAACATTTGAGAAATTTTGATTTTAAGTACCAGTACTCATACTAAAAAAAAATATTTAGTCTAAGGTCAATTTTTTTTTACTTTTACACGAACATTTACCAGTGCCAGTATTTTCTAATTTACTGACGCATAAATGGTGTACACAAAAAATTTTTATTAAGTCAATGAATTCAATTTCACATATCATATATGATCTCCATAGCAGTCTTTCAAATCCGTCTCATATATCATATTCTTCTTTATTTTCTTCCATTTACATACTCTTAATAATAAATACTCCAACTTTATGTTGGAAAAAATTTGTATTGCCCATTTCTTGCTAAAAAAAGTGCGTTTAAATATAATATATATGATTAATTGATAAGTACACGCTATAAATGATGGAGTATTGTACTGGAGAGTACACCAGTACCAGTTTTCGTACTGGTACGTAAAACAAATTCAAATTCAAGAAAAGCTTTATTGTTAACCTTAAAGAAAGTGGTCGGCCCACGGCTTCAAGGCTATCTGGGCTCTATCTCCGTTATGATCTTAATCAATTGCTAGAGCTAATTTTTGTACTTATCGCTAGAATCTCACTATAGCTTTTACAGTACAGATTTCGAGGCTATCTATTTACAGCTAGTTCAGGAAGAAGAACTAAAACCTTAAGTGTAATAAAATTCTGATTCAATTTAGTTCATGGTAATTAAGTCTAACAGCTAGGGAATTCAGTTTGAAAAAAAAAAGAGATAAAAATAAAAAATAAGTACGTGCTAACCTATTCTGCTATACATATTGTAGCTTAGTTGAGGAAGTAGCAAGGACTTCTTAACCTGAGGGCTTGGGTGCTAGAAGTGTTTTGCTCAGTCTTTCGTGCGTTAGTCCGTTGGCAGTTAGATATTGTTTGAGTGCAGGAATTAGCCCGTTTGTAGCCACTCTAGAGTAGTTAGGAGTTCAGTTGGTCTTGTCGTTATGCCTCGTTCGTAGAGTAGTCTAGGTAGTTGTCCCCGCACTCGTGAAAAATGTGCTGTGCAGTGAGCGTAGCACCCTCGCGGAAGGTGCAGGATGGTCTTGGTTGCCTACTAAACAGGAAGTATCCCAGTCTGATTCTGGCCATCTCAATCATTGTTCTTCTAGGCAGATCGAGCATGTCTGGGTGGTTGATATTATTGTGGTCGCTAGCTAAGAATTCGCCTGAGCCCCTCTACTCCAGTTGCTTGCGCGCGTCACGACGGCGCTTGTACTGTGAGGTGACCGCTTTATGCGCTGCAGGAGTGACTCTCCTCACTTTCAGTCGTGCTTTTAGCCAGGCAGTCCGCTCTTTCGTTTCCTGGTATGTCTACATGGCCCGAACATCAGGCGATCCAGAGCTTGCCAATTTGGATTGTCGCTCTGACATTAGCTACCAGCGTGTTCTTATTTTTGGTATTTGCAATCACTTTGATTGTTGACAAGTAGTAAGAAAATATCGCGATTTTGCCTTTGGTCGGCTGCCTCCCAGGTGGCTGTTAGTTCAGCCGTGTAGGCATTGAACCAGTCAAGGAGTTTTCTGCAAATTTGCAGTCTGTCTTGATCCTCCCGGGCGGGAGAAGTGCTACTGGGTTTGGAGAGTTGGGATCGAAAGGGATGGATATAAGGGGAGCGGGGACGATTTCCACTGATTTGAGTAGGTGCGATTTTGTGCGTGTATCACGGTGTCGTGTGGACAGACTGCCCACAATTAGGTCGTAAAGGGGCCCTTGGGGATTGTGTAAGGTTTTCAGGAAGAGAATAGCCATGAGCTGGTTTCTTCTAGCAGTGAATGTGGGAAAACCTGCGTCTATAAGAAGGCTATTTATTGGGTGGTGCGTAAAGCGCTTATGGCCGTTCTGGCTGAAGTGTTGATAGTCTTCTGAATTTTGCTTCCGTTAAGCTTAGTGGAGAACCCATAGACAGTGATTGTATAATCAATTCTTCCCATGATCAGCTGTCTGATTATCTGGATGGCCGTTTATGGCGGGAGTACCCGTGTTTCTTCTACAAATGATGCAATCTAGCGTTTTGAAGATGTGCAGACCCAAGACCTTGAGGGTGCTCTGCAACGGGATGAAAGCTGTATCGTAAGCCCGTTCAACTTCTCGGCAGCTCCGTCTTCTGCAGACATGGAGAGCTTGTAGTTTACTCATGGCAACCTTATCACCATTAATTTCAGACCAGTGTGAGATTTTCCTCAGTTCCTGAAGAAGGTTTTGTGTGCCTCTGCCACGTCTGTAGCTCCAAACCGTCGGAAGCAGCTTTTGTTCTAGGAACCAACTTAACCTGTTGGATGTAGTTTTGAGGAGGGAGATAGGTCTGGTTTTGGCGGGGCGCATGGTGTGCGGGTGTTTTCTTTTGGGATTGCACGAACCAAAGCAAGTTTCTACTCTATCGGAAACCTGTCAAGAGCCAAAATCCGATTGTGCAGAACATTTTAAATACCAGTAAAAAATACTCAAGTACTTGTACTGGGACATGTAATGAATAACAATTTACTGGAATATCAACAACTCTGATTGAAACATATTAACTGAAGAGCAACCGGGCCTTAAAATCATTCATGATAAACCGCTTTAAACTGGTTAATTTTTGGTTGGAAGAAATAAATTGATGATCACAATGCGGTGATAGCGGTGTTTTTGGATTTCAAGCGTGGATTTGAAACTCTGGATAGATATATGTATCTATTGTTAAGGAAACTAGAAAAGTATGGAGTTGGAAGAACAAAAAAAAATGGTTTAAGTCGTAGTGATCCGGGAGGTCTCAGAAAACTAAGATAGATGGTTTCTTATCAAAATTAGTGGTACAAGACTTGGGAGTGACGCAGAGATCGATCCTAAGAGTGATACTCTTCTTGTTATTTGTAATAACATTAAAACCATAGATAGCTAACATTCTTTTAATAGACTACTAGCGCTCACATACTTAGAAAAATTAGTCACCCGGCTGTACACCTGTTACTTTTCGAGATTTGTTGTAAAAGTCGAAAAATGTATACTTTCTCTTCATATAAAAACTGAAAAGTCATAAAATTCATATACAGGTACTGCAACAAGGCTATTTGTAGAGAGGAAACTTTTAATATATGCCAATATTTTACACGTTAATTTTTCTAATCTAATTTTTTAATTAAATTACAATAATCTTACGCTATTTTTTTTTTAAATAAATAAAGAAAAATGCTACAATATACATGTTTTTAAATCGTAGTCTATGAGTCGGATGATTAATTACATAGTAACACTGATTTAAGAGACCATCTCAGCGTAACCGGCCAAAAAATTTTCAATTTTCGCGATTTTGTTTTCGGATGGATATGATTTTTTTTACGAATAAGACCACTCTTTAGCAATACAAAAATAAATATATATTAGTTTTTATTTATTTTTACTTGTTGTTAATAATTATTTTAGAAAGTGAGTTAAAAAATGGGGACAATCGGTGACCACGGTTGTGGCCGCAGTTTGCATCAGAAAGAAAAAAATCAAATTGATTGTTAATCTTTAGGAAAGCAGCTATGTCCTTATGGAGTTTTTTTTTAAATTTGACAAAATGGCGACGGCTTGAGGAAAAAGCACGAAATGTAGCCCTGTTTTTCAAGTTTTTCGTGTGAAAAATAGGAACATTAACAAAAAAAAACTTCCATAGGGACATAAAGAATGAAGTAAAGGAAATTTCGTAAAAATTTCAAGGCGATAGTTTTTTTTTACAGAAATTGTCTACTTACAATCAATCGGCCATCCCAGCTCCATACAAAATCCATTCTCTTTTTCTAAGAAAGGTTGTAGCGACCGTAGTAATGCGAATTTTAATTTGAAAATATGACAGAACACGCACAACTATATGTACTTCAAGATGAGACAAAAAATCGATTTTTCAAAAATTTTACACTGAGATGGTCCCTTAAGTTGTTAATTATGGTATTCAGTTTTGTAACATAGCGTTGTTTACTGCTGATGTATTGGTATACATAACTGGTAAAAATACGGCGAATGTGTGAGAAAATAAATATGGACCTAGAAAATGTAAAAAGTGGGTAAAAATGAACAAATTAAGATTAAATACTAAAAAGACTGTCTAACATAAGAATAAAATTAATTGATACGATTTCTATGTCTATGGATGGAGACGTTATTGAATATGTGGAGAATTTTAAATACCTCGATGTATTGCTTGATACTGAATTGGAGTTTAAATACCATGCAAACTACATTTATGGTAAGATAGCAACGAAGAGAATTAGACAGATTTCGTCTACAGCAAATGCTATAGTTCCACCGCTCTTCTCACTGCTCAACATTATTGTACGCTAGTCAAAATGAAATAAATGAGAGGTTTCAAATACTAGAGTATAAAGCCATTCGTATTATAATGAACTGTAGTAGATTTAATCCGATTCTATTTATGCTTAAAACACTAAATTGGATGATATTGAACAGAATGCCCCCCCCCCCTTTTTCTCAAAATAGTTTAATGTATAGGTTAAGTTAGGTAAGAAGGGTGCCGCTATAAATAGCTTGCTTCACTTAGACCACCAGTGGGTGGGTCGATTGTGCCCCTTGTTCTCATGGGATAACCTGTAAAATTGCCCTAGACCCATCCTGCTTCCCTTAGGAAACTGGATGCATCTGACCTCTTTGCTTTGCAGCTCTCCCAGGCTTGAAAAGAAGTAGCTACCCAATAACCTACCTCTTTTTTCATCAGAGCGGGGCACTCGCAGATTTCCTCCGAGTCCTTATAGCTCCTGCAGAAATCTTTCGCCGCTATACCCAACCTTCTAGCATGATCTCATATGGGCCAATCACCCGTAATGAACCCTAATAAATTCCTGGTATATGTTCTGCTGACATTAAGAGATTTTAACCTAATCAAGTCACAGATAATTTGTTCCCTTAGTAACTGGTCATTTTAAAAAAATATCGTCAATTTCTGTATGACCTGAATAGATTAACAGCTAATAACTCCTTAACAGTTACAGGTAGAACATAAATAAATAAATTAATGAGGACTCTTGGCTTCCGAAATTTTGTAACAAATATGTATGTTAGTGGGGTATTTTAAAAAAAAATTAAAAAACCGAAATTTTGAATTTGAAGCGCCATAACTCAAGAGTGGGAAAGCATGCGGAGGTGGTTTAATATTCATAGGAAGTACCCCAAGGTTCTGCATACAATGCCGTCTTAAATAGACCAAATACTCTTTACTTTTCAAAATATAAGGTGTTTAATGAAAAAAGAGCATATTTTACCTAATCACTCTGTAGCTCGGTAGGGTGACCCCCGCCCCTCCCCCCCCCCTCTCCTTCGCCATACAATTTTTACTTGTCTGTACGAGAGGAATCATATGGCCAAATAGTTATATCAGTCTGGGATACCCTGTATAACTTGCAACATTGTGTAAATTTTAGGACAAGATGGTATAACAAAATCAACACCCGGAATTCGATGAGAGTCTAAATTATTTGAATGGCTTATCAAATGAATTGAAGTTAGAATCAATAATGACCGTTTTTAAAAGTAAACTTATTGAAATTATTAAAGTCATTGTTAACAGTCAATTCCACCATTATTTCTTTTATTTTTGTACAATGATGTAAATAGAAACTGAGTTCATGAGCTAATAAATTATATGTATACTTGATGCAATATTTTTGGTCCAAAAATTGACTATAAATCCCAAATCTTAATGTAAATACGGCAATTAATTCCATTTTGATGTTTTTACTTCAAAACGGCGATTGGTTACTAAAGGCTACAAATGAAATAGATAAAAAGATCCAATGGAACAGATTTTATGATCTGCTTGATCTACCATGATATCAAATTTTAATTGACAGACAACCGTCTGAAAAACTAGACTGGAATTAAACTAGAAAGCTTTGACTAAAGGCCCATTCAGACTGCAAGTTACTTGCACAATTAGATTGCTGCATATGAGCAAGTTTATTTTCACATTCCTCAAGTACTTTTGCGGGAATTTGTCGAACTAAAATGGAACATTAACTTAAAACAGCTAATTGCTGTCATTCCTTTCAAAATTACATTAACAGCAATATTTTCGGAGATAGCCGTAAATGATTCCGATTCGCTTGCATATCTTCAAGAATTAGTTCTTTGAGAAGAGTACTAAAAGCACCTAATTCATATCTTCGGTTTAATCATTTTCGTACCCAAACACCTTTTTTCCTTTCATTTAATGTGTCCACAATTTTGTCTTTTATCACACCAAATATTTCCATAATACTTTTTTGGATCAACATCTTTCTACTTATTTTGAGGAATACAAAATCTATTTATTTACTTTTTTAAAGTGATGCAAATCTATATCATCTGACAATTTACACCATCCATGTTTAAAAATTACAAAATTGAAGTTAAAAGTGTGGACTTGCTTTAAAAAGTAGAAAAAAGTGGAACAAGATTTCCAACTTGTCGCAACTAAACATTTGGACTTACGAGGGGCATAGGGAAGTGAAGAGAGTCTTTACTTGTACAAGTAACTTGCCGAGTCTGAATGGGCCTTAACCTACTGTCCCCTCAGACTACCATTTATTCCAAATGCTCCAAGTGAATTAAATAAAATACGATATATGTATGGATGGCTGTAAAATGATAAAACTGATCCTAAGAGTAACTCGTGATAGGCAAACATTAATTGACTATATAAGAAATTATATTACAAATCAAGTTATCCTCATGTGGGAATGAGGGCCACAAAGGCAATGAATGCAGACAGCCTAGCCAAAAAGAGGAGCAGAAACTCCCTTTGCCGGACCAGAGCTATTTCGTTGCACTTCTAAATTTACCTCAGAGGTACTAAATAACTGGGAGAATAAACAAAAATCATTTTATTCGAAAAGGCCGAAAGGACTTCCTCGGGCATAAAAATTTATCGACACCTCTGTCAGAAAAACAACAAAATTCCTAAACCGCAAGAGAAAAGAGTTTAAGAGAATCACAGAGCTCCTTTCAGGCCACTGCTCCGTGTAGTATCACTTAAACAAGATGGGCTTGGCTGAAACTTCTTCCTGCCACTTCTGTTCGGAGATTACTCTAACTCGAACATGCCTTTCCTCCACCAAACTGCGTGTGAAACCTCAATCACAGAAGTGGTTCTAGACTTTATTAACTGCCTCAACCTAGAAAAGGAGTAATTTACAGCGGGGAGCCATAATAGATCTTTCAGGTAGCAGTGAATTCGAGGCTAGCGCCTGTACACCGCTCTAAATCTACTATGAGAATTTCCAGCTACTTAGCATAAGAACTTTGTAATCTGGCAGTTTTTTTTCTGTATGCTTGTACTACTTTGTCTAGTGTTAATAAAAGAATACATCTTTGTTGGAGACCCTACTGTCATTTTTATCTTCGAAATGAAATGTAATCTACTTCCGGCCTACCTAAATTGAAATATTAGCTACGTTTTTATATCTGTATTATCTGATCCGGTTAAAATTTTATGTACGTAAAACAACAACAAAGAATAACGCATTGTCGTTTTATGTACATGAAATTGAACCGGATCAGATCAGAGAGATAAAAAAATGCAAATATTGTGCCGCCGCCGTACAACTTAAGGCAAGACCCATAGGTAAGATTGATAAAACGGCATAAATTTTACTACAGCACTATATACAATAATTTGCCAATTAAATCTTAGGACAGAATTCTGTAAAGTTCTTTAAAACTAATAAGTGCTTCTACTATATAATAATACCTATAATAAAAACATGAATGAAAAAGTAGGTATACTAGGCGCCGCATTTCTATTATGCTGATGTTGTTATGTACCCCCTGCATGCCGCCAAAATCGCAAAATTAAATAGGGCACTGAAAGAATGCGTAAGATACATTTTTCGTCTTAGACGGCACTCCCACATCTCCGCTCTGGTCCAGCTGTTCATGCCTGAACCCCTGGCTAAGTTCTTGGAACTCAGAGTGTTATGCTTCATACACAAAGCTAGATGGTGCTCACTGCCGGCCTACATAAACCAATCGTTCTCATGGAGCAACCTTAATGATCTCAAAATTGTCCTGCATAGAACCCATAATCGATTTGGGTCTAGTGACCTCTTTGGGCAGGGAGCCAGCCTTTGGAACTAACTCCCGGAACATATCAGAAGAGCTGGTACATGCAAGGAATTTAAGGAGCTTGCTTTATGTCACCTCATGTGTGCTTAGAGTACGGCAACCTATTAACTAAATTGGTGGTGGTGGTGCACCTGCACTTTGTTATCGTTATAATAAAAAAAAAAAAAAAAAATTATCAGTTGACGATGAGTTGTATTTTATTTTTATTTCTTCTTCTTTTAAGTTATCTACTGTCATCTGTTATTTTACCTTTACTTTTTCATTTGTTCATTGGTGTTTGCCATTCTACTACTATACTTTAAGTGCTTTAGGCTCTCTATTGTTTGACTATATTACTGTAATTGCTTTCTTCCACAATGAGTTTGTTCATTGCTCCTTTTTTGGTTTGCTAAACAACTTTGTATTCTATTAGCTATTACTTACTCGATGTACCTAACTTTCTAACGTAGCGTAAGCTGAGGTTCTTTAATAAATGATTTTTCTATTCTATTCTGTAACAACGTTCTATTGAACTGAACCAAATAGCAGGTGAAGTAATTAATTTTTAAGATAGATAGACCACAATTTTCTTGCCTTTTCTAATGGGAAGATGTACTTTTCGAAACATTTGGGTATTGAGGTACTTTTTGAAAATCTCTCACCATTTCCTTGCAGATCTCGACAAGTTTTCATTAAATAATAGGCTTGATCACACACACACCTAGATTTTAATCAGATGAAACAGTTCATTACTTTCGTCCAATCTGAAAATTCTAGAAACCATCATCTTAAAAAATTAATATTTCTATCTAAAATAAAACCATCATTCTGATTAAGGAAGAATTTTGCAAAATCTAACAATTCTAAAATTTTTGGGAGATGATCTACGACGTCTACTGGAATTAACTTTGTGTTCTAGTAGTCCTAGTAAAATATTGAAATTGTATCTAATTACTCGTCGTAACTTTCATTTTGATATTGCAGCTAGACATTTCATTTAGGTCTAAATAATTAAATTGCGGCCAGTAGAGTCGCGTCGAGGCTTGAGATTGCTTGGGTTATTAGTTCGTAAATCCCATAGGATAGGACTGATATTCAGAAATCTGAATGAAAATATGCTGGATGCGGTATAAAAAACTTCAACAGCGAAGAAAAGAATGGAAACGCACTGTTACAGTAAATTTAATACAAAATTTAAATAAATGTTCGATATTTTCATCTAGAATAACAAAAATGTTATCGTTTTTTTTTTTAAAGGATACAGCAGTAACCCAAAAGTTTGGGATCCTCTTTATAATTTCATTTCTTTTCTCGAAAAACGGCTTCCGGAGTGCATTATATTTTTGTTCCACTTTAAGAATTTCTTCGCTGGCTTTTTCGTTAAGCGCGTCAATTTCATTTTGACAAGCATCAATTTGCTCCAAGGCTTCCGATTCATCTTCATTCGGGGTTTCATCAGAAAGTTTAACACGTTTTGCGACACCTGACATTGTAAATTTTTTCAAATATATAATCAAATTTAAACTACAATTTCACTTAAAATCAAAAACAAATCCACACTAAACTCAACGGTGCCGGTTTACAAAAATTTATGACGGTTGTGTTTCGTTCCCATATTGTCATACTAATCAATCCCCTTTACAAACTTTATAAATGATTAGATATTTTGCGATTACCACAAAAATAAGAATTTTTATTTTTTAATCCCACATTTTTTTAAAGTTGTTTTAAGATTTTCGGAGCTACATTTTAGCAAAATTATTGGTGATGAGAAATCTGGGCCGTCGTAAACGTAAGTATTCACAGCACGCGCAAATTCCTGAGATTGTGCCCAGATTTGTCATCACAATAAATTGCTACGCTGTAGTTTCTTATGTCGATTTCGATGGGACTTTGGTGCAACACCAGTATTGCACCTTTTCCAGCAGTGCAACACTCAAAATGTTCGATGGGACAATTTTTATAGCAGAAGTGCAACACAAGCTTTGCACTCACTTCCCCTACTTTGCACCCGATATTTTCTTGGTGTTACAAATACATACTGAGGTCGAATTGTCATCTGCTCTGTCAGTGTACTGTCGCGATTATTTGTGAAATTTTGGAGTTAAATGAATTAAATTTTTTTATTGGGTTAATTGGCTTTAAGAAAAAAAAATTTGTTTATATATATCAATAAACAACATTTATTACGTTTGACAGTTCCGTGTATATAATACGTGTGTCAACAAATACAAGGAATATGACAGAAAATATGTTCGATGGACTTCAGTTCTCGCAGTTCTCCGCTGCCAGAAAAAGTGCAAAACTGAAATGGTCCCATCGAAATCGACATAATATGAATACCGAGGTTAATGCCTAATCTACAATGCATGGTTAACCACGTCGTCAAAACGACATGGATTTTTGTCATTGAATAAATAACTAATAAGGAAGCGTACGCAATTTCAAAATGGTTGAAATTATTTTGTGGCAGTACTATAAAGGCTTAAACACAATTGCGACAACAGAACGATAGTACCTACGACAGACGACAACGAAAATTTCGCTGCGAAACAGGCAGTCACCCTTGTCTTTTTTGTCCACTTGTCTTGTCTATCTTGTAAACTATAAATTATTTTATGCATTTCGCATTTCCTCGATCTATTTTTCCTCTAAGCTCATTATTTTAAAATTACCGCGGCGTGCTACCACCTAAAAAAGACAAAAGTGAATACCACAACCATTTCATTCGATTAATTTTGTTGGTAGGACTGCAGCGACGACGGCAAAATTAGAAACTGATCAATCCTGGCGATAATGTCGTCGATCGCTCAACGTCGGTCGTCGCAATTTGGTGCATTCGCATAAGATGCTGTGTTTTTAGAGGTTTGACAGCGATATATCGTCGTCGTTTGTCGTCTGTCGTCGGAATTGTGTTTAAGCCTTAAGTATGCTGCTCGTGCTACAGTTCTTTTCAGTTCAGAATTTTTCCTCGCCCCGAATGCCTCTCATACTCAAAAAGTTCAGCGCGCGAATATTGTGTTCTCTGCCGTGTTTACTTATACATTATACTTATGGTGTAACATGGTTCGTAATGAATATCTTGTACTCTCTATACTAATACGCTATTTTGTTAGTAATTTCACTCATTTTAATTGTATGTAAAAATCAAAAAATCAATCCCGTGGCCCACCTTAAATGTTACAGTATGCTTCATTTTTCGTTGATGAAAGTTGGGAAATTTTCTCCTCCCGAATGACGCTTAACTGCGTAAGCTGAAATATGTATACTACAACGTGTAAGTCTTAAGGCCGAAACACAATGGTGCCGACACGGCAATTACGACGACACTGTCGTCGTAAATGTCGCCGAATTAACACAATGACACCGACTGACATTCTTCTGTTCGTATATTAAGATATTTAGGTGGTAAAATTATTTGTTGAAATTTATTAACAATATGGGTAAGATATAAAAAACAAGTTTTAAAAGTGTAATAAACTATGATTAACACTGAGTTTAAGTGGTTTACAAAATATCATCTACCACTTATTTTCAACTTTTCTCCAATTTCTTTCCATTTTTTTCTCTTTTATATATGTATTTCTATATTGAGGATTTATTTTAGCATAAAAATACTTCATTCCCTTCAATAAATTAATTAATTGCTCCTCGAAAGACATTTTTTGGTTATTACTCTGAACTGTCAAAATCAAATTACGACGACAACGACGACAAAAGTTGAATTATTCCCAACTCTGGTTACGGCGACAAAATCGGTCGGCACCATTCTGTACAGCAACATGGTATTGCCATTAGGTCAACATTTAATTTGTCGTCGTAAATGTCGTGTCGGCATCATTGTGTTTCGGCCTTTAGTTGTTCGTGTAACTGCAGTAATTTTATGTTAATATGGCAATTCTCTTACTTGTGTCCCAACTCCCAAGCAATTTCACCGTGACGTGACCGCAGAAAGAATTTATCGGCGTGTATCGATAAGTTTGATGTTTGTGGTGCTGCAGGGAGTTGAAATATTTTCTATACAAATTTAAAGAATTTCATTAAATATGTCAACGACTGAAGGACAGACTGGTGTTAACACAAATCTGCAAAAACAAGACCTTTCGCAGCTTGTAAGTATTGTAGGAAATAATGAAAACTATAATAGTCCTATTACTTTGAATTACTCGACATTTGAGGAAGTGACCGACAACCGGTTGGTGACCGTGGCGGAAAAATTATCCAAGGCGGGATCAAATTTTCTGCACGTGGCGTTCTTCTTAAAACTCCATATTATAATTAGCAACAATCATTTTGCTTGTTAATTATAATTGATAAAATGCTTTGAGAAATTTTTTCACAACTTTTCTAATGCTGATGCAATAAGTTGAGCTCACTTAACTGTAGCCATACTTTCATCTTTCAGGATATTACTAAACTGACGCCCTTATCACCTGAAGTAATTTCAAGGCAGGCTACAATTAACATTGGAACAATTGGCCACGTAGCTCATGGCAAGTCAACTGTTGTAAAGGCAATATCAGGAGTGCAAACTGTTCGCTTTAAAAATGAGCTTGAGAGGAATATTACCATAAAGCTAGGTATGTATGGCAGGAATACAATTCAATTTGCATTAGATAACTTCTTCAGTTATTTCAAAATGCCCAAGATATAAATTTAGGATAAAGGCGAAATCAATGTAACGATCATCAGAAGTTAAGCAGGAAACAATGCTATGGTCATCAGAGTTCATCAGCTCCAATTTCATTTTATTCCTATATCTGATATAGAATAGAATGAATTTTGAGCTGATGATCGCTGATGGCTGTCGCATTGTGTTTCCCGCTTTACTGTTCCAAGTAACTACTTTTTCAGCCCCTCAACCACTTTACATACTAGCATAGATGGCACAAGAATTAGATGTCGCATCTCGCATGCTATACCAGAGCAGAGTATACAAATTTGGCTTAAGTCAAGTGTGAGGAGAACGCTCAGATTTTTTTAAAATTTTGTCCACATGTTCCAAATTACTCACAAATCACGAATATCCAATTTAATTTCAGCGGAAACTTATAGTTTCCGACATATTTAACTTTAAAAATCGCGAACTTTGCACTGCAATTCACAACACAATTTGACATTCTCGCAATTAATTAACTCTTCTTTTTAGTATTAAAAAGAGGCAGTGGTAGGTATATACATACCTTCCGAAAATTCGGGCTAACAGAGCAGCTTTTAGTTAGAATGGAATAGAAAAACATTTAATAAAGAAACACGCACACAGGCAGGCAGGCATGAGCGCGCGTGTGTGTGTGTGCCCCTGCCAGCCCATGTGTGTGGAGTCTTTCTGCTCTACTGTTCAAAAGATCTATTTCCTCTTTTTTGCTGTGTGCTACATTCGGAGCAGAGTTGGTCTCGGAGTTGATCCAAATTTGTCGGGTGTCTGGAGCAAGCAGAAGAAGTAATTCAGAATGGGCGCGTTCACTGCCACTTTGGTAACCTAGTGTAGTTCTGTCAAATCGACTACGATCGATTATCTTCCTGAGCATGTATGTATTTGGTACATTTAAAGTGTGGAAAGAACGATAGTCGTAGCCAAGCGTAGTTGTTTACTGTCAAAATGTGGCGGAGTGAACGCTCGGTAGTGACTCTTAATCGACAAAAAGTCACTATTTTGATGGCAGTGAATGCGCCCAATGTTCAGTGGCATGTGTATTTGCCAATAGTTGTAAATGCTTAAAAATAGACGACTACTTATGGCCGGTTTCACAGTCGAGTTTAAACCATCCTCCAAGTTTAAACATAGTTTAGACCAAATCGGGTTTCACAGTGCATTCTTTTAGTAACGTTGGTAGTACTGATTAAATTGTGAACTAAATTAGTTATCGCTACCATTATGAAGCAATTTTTCTATCAATCAATCTATCAATCGGAAAAAGTAAACATCAGAAAGTAAAAAATAAAAAATATGTAGTTATATTTGCTAATTTTAAATATGCCAACATTCAAAAAGGATGCATATTTTAGCATAAGTGAAGTTGAGCTATTGCCTTCCCTAGTGCATAAGGAAAGATATATAATAGAGCGCAAGAAAAGATAAAGAGACAAGGTTCTTTACTTAAACGGAACCTAGCATAAAAATCAACGTCGTCCCACTCATTAAAATGATTTGGCCGATTTCTAATTACTGTCAGCTTTCGACAGAGTTGAAAATTTAACTAAAAAAAATCTTCTTCATCGCTAGAAATGTCTAAATCTAAATCCATGATAAAATTATTTTCTTGATACAAACAAAACAATGCTACTGTCAAAATAAAATGTCACACTTTTCAAATACTTTTATCTTGAGTTTAAACCGAGGATGGCATGGTTTAAAAACTCTAGTTTAAACCAAACGGTGAAACTCATTCGTCGAGTTTAAACTAAATTTGGTTTAAACTCAGACTGTGAAACTGGCCATTAGAGAAATATTTATCTAACTAGCTAAAGTTGCCCGTTCTTAGAGCGGGATAATTATTATTTTAATTTTTCTTTTATTTTTAATATTTTTTAATTATTTAAATATATTTTACATTAAAAAAAGCATGCTGGGATTTGTTCGCGTTGCAGGTTATGCATGTCAGTGCATTACAGACATTGCCTGGGCTTTTATAATATTTTATTTTTCCCTTACTGGAATCGAACTCACATTTGTTAGAATCGGTCAAAGATGGAGAATAGAAGAATTTTAAGAACTTTTATTTTTAACGATTCTAAATTAAATCATAAATACAAGAGGAAAAAACAACCGCCTCGTTCGGGGTTTGAAACCGGGAAACGAGGCTTAGTAGGCTAGATACAAATTAAGGAATGCAACAGGGAAAATCATCTGTAACTTTCATATTCCTGTTTCTTTCCGTGAGAGCATAATTTCCCACTGAACTGTAAGGATTGGGAACGAGAAATTGCTTGAAGTTCAGCGTATTTCCAGAACTGGCAACTTAGGGCCTGTCTGGATCCAAGTCTTCGTCTTCGCCTTGTTATTACAGATTGTGACGTAACACAACAAGCTCAGCTATTATAATAGTTAGACGAAGATGAACCTAACCTGTCCGAATTTGTTCGTTTGTTTAGCTGGATTTCACAGACAGCAACAAACATAAACTCACAATACGTTGTCTATTTAAATAAGTCAACTCGAACCTTGACTCGGTGATCAAGCTAACTAGATGTCAAAACTGTTATACAAAGAAGCAAACTCGGTGGCACAGTCATGGAGTCGGATAGAGCTTGACTCGAAGTTTAGCTCGAAGTTTAGCTGTAATAACAAGACAAAGACAAAGACTAGGAGCCGGACAGGCCCTTAGTAATCAAAACTTTCCTACCAAAACAGCCTTGTGAAAAACACTTCCTTCGGCTTATAATTAAAATTTGAGGTTAAGGTGAAAATCGCACCAAACTAAGAGCATATCTGCGATAAATTTTTGTATCGCACGAAGCATAGAAAGAATAAGTATGTTCAGCGACAACCACATTGCTGCAGCCAATCAGAGCTCTGTCGCATGCGATAAATCGCGCTAGTGAACAAGCCCTTAAGTTCACATCAGTCTTCACCATTTTCTCTAAATCGCACTAGTTCTCCAAAAACATATTTGCTATTCTCTAATTTTAATAATTGATGCATGTATACAAGTGTCTCACAAACTGTAATTGACTCCATGATGTAACCATTGCTATAAAGTGCTAAAAACATTGAATATTATATAAAAAAATAAAAAAGCTAGAATTGTGGTTTCTTTAATTTAATTAAAAATACAATTTCAATTTTCACTTTTTATTTAATATTTTTCACACAGTACTTGAAGGTATTATCCTTATCCAAGATCACTAATCAACTGAACCTTAAGGACGTGACACATTAAAACAGAAAGCAGCGACAGAAGCAGAACTTGAAAGTTGATCAAATCTCAAAAATTTTGCTTCTGCTCAGTACTCCCAATGTAAACAGATTTTTATTTCATTTTAGGCGTCCTTTCTTTTGAAGTATTAATGCGAGAAAAACAAAATGTCTATTAACAAATTAATTAACATCAACTTTTTAAAAATTTTAACACCTGCATGTGTAATTGACAAGACACTGTTTTCTGCTTCTGTTTTCAATGTGACAAAGTAGAAATGTCGAATTTCCGCTTCTGTCGCTGTTTTCTGCTTTTAATGTGTCACGGCCTTAACAAACTAAAAAAGGATATTCCGACAGTACAGCCAAAGATAACCTAATAAGAAGATAGGACACACCCAGCCGAACAAAATTGGAAATTTTCCTTGTTTTCTAGAAATAAATAAATAATGTCATACTTTTCCTTGTTTTATAGAAATAAATAAGTAATGTCATACTTTCACACTTAGCTATGCACACTGACATATACATATATATAAATGGACTGACTGATCTCCTGTTTCATGTGACACCAGTTTTGATTTCAGAAAGTATGCTCTCACTGTCAATGCTACCAATTGTCGTAAACTGGCGCTATATTTAATTATTTGGGGATTTGTTTATATGCATGTCAGTGGGATTTACCGAATTTACCACAAAAGTATTTGGGACTATTTGTATTGCTAAATTTTAATTATGAGCCGAAGAAAGGGTTTTTTACAAGGCTGTTTTGGTTGGAAATACCGTTGAATCTCAAGTAATTTCGCGTTCTCATCGTTACAGTTCAGTGGGAAAGTCTGCTCTCACGGAAAGAGACAGGAATATGAAAGTGTTGCCATTTGCTTTCATGCATTTTTGGTTCAACGAGCAGCCCATTTATGTACATGTCAGTGGCTATGCACTATTGTAGTGCGACTGAGATAACGAGCTAAAAACAAAAACAGTGAACGTAGGATTACCCGAATGATAAAATCTTATTGAATACCTTCAAAATCCTTATTGAATACCTTCAATATCCTTATTGAATACCTTCAATATCCTTATTGAATACCTTCAAAATCCTTTCAAACTATTCATAATAATGTACATCCGGACATACTACCTCAATTTTTTAAGAAAAAGATAAATTTCGCTTTGGCCAAGGTGCTGAAAGAAGATATAAAATTCCTCTCAAATGAAATTCTCATTTTTCCCAAAAACATCAGAGAATCCAGCATGAGTTTTTCCCACTTAATTTCTTCAGAGAAAACCAACGTCAAAATTAAGTTAATAACAAGTTAAGAAGCAGTAGAGCAAAAGTGGAAAATTTTTGGTGTTTTTTTTTTTAGAATGAAGCGAGTAATTTCATATACTTTCGTCTTTTGCATAAATGGGGGAAAAGAACTTGTCTATGTATTATTGTAGTGCAACTGAGACAACTAGTTGTAAACAAAAATCGAGAGAACCTAGGTGCGCAAAAACTATACCGTCTAAACTAGCCCTATCTATGAGTTCAGGGAGTTCAGAATTTTTTTTATTTTTATCAATCTCGTTTTCACTTGTTTTTGCGTTCGGAGGAGTCCAGAAAAATTTGTTAACATCACGTGATTTATTCAGTTTTGAACCATTGGCGGTGAGAAATATTAAGTGTATTTATTGTTGTGTTTTTAAATTTTGTATTTTAATTTAAGAGTTTTGCGTAGGAAAAAAATAAAATGAGCTTAAGGTGCAACCGCCAATTAGTTTATCAAGGGTTTGAGAACTTGTACAATGCAAAACATAAAGACTATATAAAAAGAAACAAGAGAGAAAAATCTCTTGAAGTAATTTGCACTGAGCTGCAAAAAAGCAGTAGCGCAAATACGGTGCAAAACATACGCAATAAAATCCAAGTATTGAGTGGACAATATGCATATGAGTAAGCATTTAAAGCAAGGCCGGCATTTTCTAAACTCAAAGCAATTTCCATGTCCTTTTCACTGATAGAACTCGTATTCATGTCTAAAAAAGAAATGATATTTTCATAATTTGAGTTTTAGAAGCTATTCTTATATGCTAATAAACATACCTTTCAAAATGCGATTCAATAAAAATATTAACAGTCCAAATAATTTTCAGTTAATGTGAACGCCACCCAGAGAAGAATGTCCTAGACGACAAAATAAACGATTAAATGACTGCTCTAATTTTCGAGCCCGTAATCATTTCTAAACCTAAATTTGCTGCTCACTTTCGGTGGTGCCAGCAAAAGAATTATATTTGGGGTAGGCAACTTCATATCAAAATATGTAGTATCAATATAAAAGCGCTATATCTACCCTGATGCGCCCTTAAGCGTGAATTACAATTACTATGTTTCCATGCGGAGTTCAATCCAAATTGAATCCGAATTAGTGCTCATGTACTATGTTTCCATGCAGAGTTCAATCCGAATTGGATCCGAATTAGCGCTCATGGAAACGAGATTGAGTTGAGTTTCGTTCAATCCATATTAACTCCACGAAACCAGTCGGGTTGAGTTGGGTTTTGTGTAAGCATTAGTTAGAGTAGTGCGGATGGGTGGCTTATTCAATACAAATCCAGAAACTTTGTATGATATATATTATATGTCAACTCAATTCAAGCCGTTCATGGAAACAGCATCGAGTTAACTCAGCCAGCAAAACTTAATGCTAACTCAATCCTAACTCGGAAACGAGAATTGAGTTGAGTTTCGTTCTATCCATATTAACTCCACGAAACAAGTCGGGTTGAATTAGGTTTTGTGTAAGTATTTGTTAGAAGGGTGTTTTACTCACCACAAATTCGGTTACTTTCATCTGTCAACTCAACTCAAGCCGTTCATGGAAACAGCATCGAGTTAACTCAGTCAGCAAAACTTAACGCTAGCTCAATCCTAATTCAACTCTGGCTCATGGAAACATAGTACATATCACTTTCAATTTGCCGCGTTGTCGCACACCATACTAAAGTGTAATCTGTTTCAGCCTTTCCAGTTATCATCTTCGGAATATAAACCGGTTTATGTTTATTTTTACCTGAAAATTTAGGTCTGTTTATTTTGGTTTAATTAAGCGTTTGGAGTAAAATTTTGTGAAGTTTTCTACATAGCATTCTCAGATCTGTTTAACCATTATCAGATAAGTTTAGCCAATGGATGCTGCTGTGTGGAATGCAATACAGACGGGTTTAAAAACGCTTCAGAAAAGTTTCATTAAATTAAAGAAGTAGGTGTGTTATCTAGTGAAAATTTGTCGTGGTCGATTCTGCGAAAAATTTTCAAAAAATTTCAAAAGTTTTCATAAACTAGCGAGATAAAATTGTATGCTTGTCGGTCTCCCGGTGATAAGAACAAAGGCGAACAAACGGTATGGTATGTCGGCATTGGCATGAGTGCATGCAAAAAATGTGATAAGGGAATCCATAATGACATCGGGTTCCCATGTGGTGAATCGTGCGAAAGACTCTTTCACGTAAAATGTACAGGCTTACTGATTATGCTGTGAAATTAATAAACTTGGAGGAAAATGTTTTGTTTACATGCGAAGAATGCAGATCGAATGTAAAATCCTTGAATAGCAAAATTGAGAAATTAATTGGAATAATGCAAGAAAATTCGAGGGTCAGTGATTAAAGAAAATATTGGCAAAGTGGAAACACAACAGGAGGGATTGTTAACAATATTTTGTCAAAAGTTAACGATCTCGGTTAGAGTGGGAAAGAAATTAGAAAGGGCGGGAAATAACCGACATATGCAAATGTTTAAAATCATCAGAACCAGTCGTATTAGTGAGACCAAAGTCTAGGCATAAACAAGCAAACAAAGATGTAAAGAATAACATTGACCCATCAAATTTAAAAATTAGTGGTGCTTTTAACAACAACAACAAAAATTATGTAATATCTATTGAATGTGAAAACAAAGATAGTGTTCAAGATCTTTCAAAGATTACGAAAGAAAAACTTGATGACAATTATGTTATTGACCAAGAGTTATTATAGAGGGATTATCCGAAGAATATAATGAAGAGAAAATTACGTCGAATATGAAATTGCAATGTCATTGTGAAAGTATTAAATTGATTGTTGTGCGAAATAGTAAAATAAAAGAAGGAAATTTAAAGCAGTTATAGAACTAGAGGGAGAATACTTTGTAAGTGTGAAGAAGTAAGATTGATTGGGCTTTAAGTACAGTTTATGATGCGTTCTATATAAAGAGGTGTTACAACTGATAAGATTGAAATATGAAATTGACAATTGTATGCGAAATGAGTTAGATTTATGGTGTCTATTAGCTGAGCCAACTTAAAACTAGATAAGAAAGTCTCCATATAAACCCGGATCACTTTTTGAAGTTTTTATTCAACCACAGCTTAATAGAGCAAGAGAGAGAGAGAGAATGTATAGAGCTTTCTATTAGAGGGCCATTAGCTCGTTTTAATTCGATCGCTTTTTTGTTAGTTTTTCATATCTAGTCTAGTTGTAACTTGTCTCAACTATTAGTAAAGATCTGGATAGGAAAGGGCCGCTATGCAGTTGGGGTGTTGTATAGATCGCCAATTAACAGTGTAAGTCAATTATGTTCGTTCAATATTTAATATATGTAAGACGTCTTACTTTTTAGTGTAACGGTTGACCATCCACTGCCTGAGGGATAAGTTAAACTATATCCATTATATAGTTGGTGCAGTCATTAGGTGTTACTTGTTGCAGCCTATCTTCAAAGAGAAGGTTATATTCTCTACTCATGTCACCTTAAAACTGAACGCACATGTGCCTTCATTTTAGAAAACTTTTTTCGAGTAAGGAGGCGGCAAACATTTTAGTGTAAGTTCGTTTGAGCGTCACTGAGCGATGGAAATTTTCACTACTACTCATATTATTATATTAAACATCGTTTACTCGCTGATGAAGAAGTCGTCCGTGTACTTCACTTTGTTTATATTTTTTAAGACTATACATAAAATTGAGAAAATGTCCTGGATTCTATTGCCTTCATACAACAAATGACAAAAGAAATATTTCTTGCAAAATCTACCTTTTTTTTGTTTTTTTTTTTTAAATAAATAAAATCCTAATGTATAAATCATACTACCATGAAGGCATCAAAGTTGCCTATAAAATAGGCTAATATTTGAATTACCTTTGAATTATAATTTAAAAGTTATGAGTCGTTAAACACAGAATACCGTTGCCACCCTTTCGTTTCACATTGCAGTTAGTAAGCGCGACTAGCGAAAAAATTTGAGACGAATGTCTAGCTCTGCCGATCCATTGATTAAAAAAATACTTTAGTCATGTTTGAGATGAAAAAATTGAATTATAAAATATGCAAGGTGGGGAATATTTTTATGTGTAGTGTTATGTTTGAGTAAGAAAATATAAGCAATTTTATTAAACAAAGTACTTAGATTTCTATACTATTAAATGCACAAAGAATTAAACAACAAAATTCCTGAATCAATCTTTTAGTACGGAGACTTGTTTATATTATGTAGAAAGTTAAAGTTGAAAGTAATGCATTTTTCCATAAGAACAAACGCTAGCAGAAGTACGAAGTCGTACTTCGCTAGCAGAAGTACGAAGTCGTATTTCCTTAATACTTTTGCAAGTAGTAAAATCGCTTTGCGTCGTGACATAGCCTGGAACATAAGGACGGCAATGATCCTAATACATTCTGGTATCTATTTGTATATTTAATCTAGTTTTTTTTATTTTTTTTTAAATTCGAAATACATATTAAAATTCATTTAAACAAATCTTTATTATTTTTTCATAATTTTACAATAGATGTTTTTGGAATAAAAAAGTATTAATTTGTCTGGTATCCTAACCTGCCAAGTGCAATGTCAACGATGCACTGATATTTCTTTCAATCTATCCGACACTAGTTAAAAAAAAAACGTGAATTTTCTTATTCTTCTAAAAGTAGTAGGTATCCTTTAATACGCAGACGTTTTCCTTAAATGAAAACGTCGCATATTCTTTATTAAAATATTCCAAGAATAATCGAATAAAAATTACCTTTCAGTTAAATATTTTTCAATAACATCAGTTACAAAGTTTTCAACTATATTTTTCTTTTTTATTGATTACGTCTACAGAAGATCAGCAGTAAAATTAAATTAATCAAATGCAGACATTGTTCTTTTTTTTTTAATATTAAAAATCAACTTCGTTTTATAAAATTTATCCAAAAATGTTTAAGAAATATTGTTAATTTATTTTTACTTATGCTTTGACAATTTAATCTCAGTTATATTTGTCACACCTAACGGAGATTAAGAACATAGTGGCAAGAAGGTGAAACTAGTGGTTGCATTTCTATCCTAAAAATAATTCAATTTATTGCAGCACTGCTGTAAAAATGCAACAGAATTTTTTAATTGGCCAAGAGAATTATTTGAACCTTCCCCTTTTCGAAATAAGAAATTTATATAAATACATGAGTCAGAAATTATTTTTAAGTTTTCATTTTATTTTATTTTATCCATATTTTTGTCCCGTTCATTTATTTATTATATTTTAACCAAGTAATTACAAAATTTTAAGTACTTAAATCATTGAAAAATAAGTAAATTGCTGGTTATTATGAATCAAGTAGATTATCGCTCTATTAAGAGGATTAATTTTGAAAATGTAAAAAAAAAAAATCTTTGTAATTACTGCAAAGAGTTTAATACTTTTAAATAATTGAAGGGGGCATCCTGTATCCTTTGTAATCAAGTAAAAAAAAAATCCATTTTGTTTTAAATATCTTGTATAATATCCAGCAATTTATTTATTTTTCAGAACGTATTCCATACAATAAATTGTTAGAAATTACAAGATCACCTCAAAGACTTCACGATTACATGAAAAAACAAAGTGTCAAATACGCATGGAAAATGTGGCCTGGAAAAAATCAAGTTGACCCAAAAAGCAAAGAGATTTGCAAATTTCTTGAGATGTCACCAAAAATTATATTGAACAGAGACTTGGAGTGCCGTAAAAGGACTCGCGAATATAATATCATCGATGATAACAATACAATTACAAGAGATTTAAACTATTCTGATTGTGAGAGTAATTTATCATTGTCAAACAGCATTTTGAATTTGTCAAGTCGAGGATATGAAGATTGGAAAATGTGCCCACTTAAAATGGAAGATGAAGATACTGAAAGAAATGCTAAAAAAATAAAAGGCATCAAAGAATATGTAGTTGAGGCTATTGAACAATTAGAAGAAGATGACACATTGCCGTTATTTTTGGTCAAGTGGAAAGGTTATCCGTCATATCAGAATACATGGGAATCTTTGGATAATGTACGGGATTGTGATCTTTTTGAAGATTTCGTAGAAAGTCAAGTAGAAATGTATAGAGGAGCAATAGATAATATTTATGAAAATATTTTAGAAGAAATGAGACAAGAAGAATACACTCTTGTACCCGAAGAATCTACCTTTGAGAAAATAGATCAGTATGATAGTTACAGTCATATTTTGAATTTGATAATTTTAGCTATGTTTAAAATGGCTGGGTCTAAACGTAAGGTTCGAGAAAATATAATTAGAAAGAGGATAAAAGATCAAATTCTACTTAAACCAATGTATCGAACAAGACATCTACAATTGCATGATATTAGTCAATGGAAATCATACATTAATAAAATCGATTCAACTGCAAATATAGGCGTTGAAAATACGGTTGATTTTGAAGTACCGCCAAAACATTTTCAATATATAAATGAAATCGTATCGACAGAAGGTATAAACATTCCTAATGATCCTCCAATTGGTTGTGATTGTACAGAAGGTTGTAATTATCGTTCACCATGTTGTCCAAAACTTTCTGGCTCATTATATGCTTATAATCCAAAGAGATTGTTACGAGTTGCACCTGGAGTTCCTATATTTGAATGTAACAAACGTTGTAAATGTGGTCCTGACTGTGGAAATCGTGTTATACAAAGTGGACGCAAGAATACACTTACAATTTTTAAGACTAGCAACGGATGTGGCTGGGGTGTTCGAACTGAAAAGCATATTAAAGATGGTGAATACGTTTGTGAGTATGTTGGAGAAGTAATCACTGCCGAAGAAGCTGATAGACGTGGAAAAATTTACGATGCCGAAGGACGTACTTATCTTTTTGATTTGGATTTTAATGAAGATGGCGATACTGTTTACACAATTGACGCAGCCAACTATGGAAATGTTTCACATTTTATAAATCATTCATGTAATCCAAATTGTCGTGTTTGGCCAATTTGGGTGAATTGTTTAGATTTAAATCTACCTAGATTAGCACTTTTTGCAGTTCGACGAATTGAACCAGGCGAAGAATTAACATTTGATTATATTAATCAAACATCTAGCGGTCGAGATAATGCTGGTAGTGCAGGTCAAAATTTAAGTGATCATTTGAATTTTGATAATATTGATAGTGAAAGAGTTCTCTGCAAGTGTGGTGCAGATAATTGCAGGAAATATTTATTTTGAAATATTTAAGTTGAAAATAAAAAAAAAAAAAAAAAATAGGCAGGTCTTATGTTCTACATTTTACACAGTTCTAATTTAAGTTTTAAAACCATATTTTTTTTTATTAATAAATGCTTTGTTTTCATTTCCTTGAAATATTTATTGCCGTTATTTATTTTTATTTGACTATACTGAAATCTTAGAATATGTAGCAAATATGGAAAGGTACCACAAATCAATGAATTTTATAATTTTTCTCTATGAAGTAAAGTGGATGTGGTTTTTGTTTTGATTATGAGCGTAATTAAATTTACAAATCTTATAATAAGAGAAGCTTCATGTGCACCGCTCAAAATATTTCTATCATCCATTCTCTAAATTATTAAGACGCTAAAAAAAACACTAGGAACTTACTAGGAACTTCAATGCAATGTTGAATCGATTGAGATTTATGTTCGACTCGGATTCAAGACGGTTCAAACAAACAAATTCAAAGGAGATCCAAGAATTTTTAGTTTTGTTTATACAAAAATCAAAAATTTTCTTGTTTAAGAGGAGTCAGTACCAAGATTTGAAAGTTTCATACATTTTTCAATGCGAATTTGTAGCAGAATAATGATTTATAAATTTATAAAAAAAATCATTGGAATGGAGATATTAGCTCGGAAACTAGTAAAAAATGGTAAAAATTGATTTTTTCAAATCAAATTCCTCTTAGTAGGTATTCTCATTTTTTTATATTGTAACTATTTTAGAGAGATAAAGCCTAGATCTAGCAAATAACGTCGAGTTTTTTCATTTTTTGTAGCTATTTTTTAATTTTTTAACTCTAATAGTACTTGTTTTCTCTCGATATTTCACCGACGAGAAATTACAATATTTCGTTGAATGTTTTAGAAATATAAAGCAAATTAGTATTTTTCACAATTATGTGCAAAATAAAATTTAGGAGAGTTAATTCTCTTTAAAAATTTTCAATTTCTTTGAACTGCAAATTTTCATTTTTGTCTTAAATTGTCGCATGTAGGGTTTCTGTCTTTTACGCTAGATGTCTCTAATGTGACTTGTGGTCTAGGTCTAATTTTATATGTATTTTCATACTTTCAGGACACAATCCTACGTATAGTAAGTTTTATTGCCTACAGGCTCACTGGCATCTAAATTGAAATTTTTGCTGAGTACTGACTCCTCTTAATCACTAACACCTTTCTTCTGTGTATGTGACTTCATATTTAAGCTGAGAGTAAGCTTGATTCTTTTTGGTTTGAATCTAGATCCGCCTGTGATGCCACATTTGCTTCAAATGAATATTAATAGCACTTTCATTGAATCTAAGACGGGATTTTGGCGCCCTGCGCTTTCTTTGACTCGCTAGTTTGTGTTTTTTTTATTATCAGTATTGATGTCTGCATGCGCTAAAAATTATTTAGCTTACAGAAAAATATTTGTATAGTAATCGAAGCAATTATTAAAGCTTCTCGGCATGTCCTACACACATTTGTAAATTTTTTGCAATACAATTTCGAAACGTGTCAGTGAGCCAACTTATAGCCTAGTTGACATGTTGATTGACCAGTGTTCATGCATCAGCAGCTAGAATCTGCGCACCGTAAGCACAGTTTTAACTCCAATGCTGATAGTATCAACACTTCACACGTGCTGATTTTACCAGCATCGAGAAAGTCAGACGAGTTTAACTTTAGCATTAGACCACTGACATGTATATAAATGGACTGCTTGTTGAACCAAAAATGCATGAAAGCAATTGGCACCACTTTCATATTCCTGTCTCTTTCCGTGAGAGCATACTTTCCTACTGAACTGTAACGATTAGGAACGAGAAATTGCTTGTAAAAATCCTTGTAAAAAACACTTCCTTCGACTCATAATTAAAAATTAACGATACAAATAGTCCCAAATACCTTTGTGGTAAATTCGGTAAATCCCACTGACATGCATATACGTAAATTCCCACATAATTTAAATATAGCGGCAGTTTACGACAGTTGGTAGCATTGACAGTGAGAGCATACTTTCTGAAATCAAAACTGGTGCCACATGAAACATTTATATATGTCAGTGCATTAGACGCGTTAATTTTACAATTTATTTCATAAGGTACTACAAATACTCGAAACTTCACAACTGCGACAGAAAGCGTTTGCCTCTAAACACAGTCTCTTAGCATGGTTTCATAATATGGCCAATTCTCTTACTTAGTATACTTTAAATCTAGTCTAGTCTATTCTAAGGATCTATAAGTCTGTGATACTAAGCCAGAGCCCGATATGTATGTACAAAAATTTGTTTCGGGTTTTGCCACCGACCAACTGCAGAGTAATGAACATATTGGAGTTGTTTTTAATTGCGTATTTTATGAGGTTCAGAGCCATATTGGGTTTTGCCATCATATTCTTCGCCACAGATTGTATCCTGTTGGCTTTGAAAATTCAATAAAAAATCAGTTTTATTTTGACATATTGGGCTCTGCCTTAGTACTAGAGTAGTATGATCCATTTTTAATATTAGTATTTTATCTGTAGGCTTCAGTCAAGTGTATTCGCATGCGCAATCACAAATATTCTTTAAAATTCCTTTGGTACCATAAAATAAGGACCTATAAGAAATATACTGTTGAACATCAGGCTTTATCACTGTAGTACGCATATAAATGGAATACTTATTTGTTGAACGGATCACAGGGACAAAAAATGAAATGATCATAAAGAATAATTTTTTTATTTATTTTTATTCAATATTGAAAGCCAATTAAAATTTCTTATCATGTATTCCGCTCCTGATTCAACCTTATTCAATTCAGAGGGGATTTGGTAATATTAGCACATTAGTTTGAACAAAAACTCGAAAATTTCCTTATTTAATGAAAATTGTGTAAGTAAGTCAATTCTTATTGAATCTGATAAACCTGATGTTTTTCTGGTTGTAATAGTAACGTTATATTTGATTCAAACGAGTATTTTTTATTGGCAGCACAAAAAAATCTCATCAGAGATATTAACAAGCCATGAACTAGCCAAACCAGCTTAAACATATCTGTAGGTCTGACAGTTCAATCAGATCCATCAGATTGCCATAGTTTTCATTATCGAAATCAAAAAAATTTTTCTTCAAGATTATCCACCGTCTAGTCTAGACTTATCACCCCAGTAAAGAAAATAATCTTGTTAGCCATTTGATAATACAAAAATTATGTGATCTTTTCAACAAAATCATTAAAAAGATCGTCACCTATTTTGCAATAGTTTATTCTCGTTCGTTCACATGGAAACAAGGGGAGATCTGTTTTTAATGATTTTGTTAAGTAAAGAATTTTCAATCATATCCTAATTCAAATCTAGAGTTGCACTTTTCTTGCAGAGTTAATCTGAAAAAGTTTCCTTCTTGGAACTTTAATGAAGAAAAGTAATAGACTTACCTTAAATTTCTCTTTTTTAACTGTAATTTTTCAGCATGGTATTCATACCTTAAAATATATGTATAGCAAACAGGAATGTTTATATGTTAAATTAAGTGAATCCGAAGCAAATTTTGGGTTGAGCCATTGATTTTATACATATACATAGATATGCCACCAAATGTCTTCTTGACAGATGACCTTACATGTACCAAATTAGAAAACAGAGGCGATATTTTTACCGAATGACTTAAATCATGTTTACAGATGGCGCCATCTATTAGAAAAAATTGTAAAATATGAGGATGTTAGTTATCTTCGATAACAAATGTTTTTTCTTCTTCCCTATCTAACAATGTCTAGGAATGTGGAAATAATGTAATAAAGGAATTCAAAGTGATTTCAGATTTTTTCTCAATAAATTTTTCTTTTTATGAGATATATACATATATATATATATATAGAAGTACTTCGTGAGATTTTTTGTTGAATTTTGTATTCCCTCTGTTCTACAAGAAATTATTATTTAAATTAATACATATTTCATTTGACACAATATTTCAGTAACTTATATATATTATAGGTACCTTAGGTAAATAAATAAATAATTTTCAAATTAGGAATGGTTTATTCTAATTTCAAAATCACGTCAATATTGCTATGCCTCCTTTCAGCCAATGCGTCAACAGCTTCGTTTCGCAGCAGCCAGTTGCAGATCATTAAAAATTCATACATATAAATAGTATGAGAGCTAGAAGCGTCACCATCTCAATAGGCATGTGGCCCATCTGTTTGGTGAGATGGGTTGCGTTTACCTGTGTCCATTCCGTTCCACAGGTAAACAAAGCAGTTTTCAAAATGATTTTAGTTCGATTTTTTTTCTTTTTTATTAGTTTTTATAAACATATAAACGTTGAATCATATAATTTCATTATTCACAGACAGTTTTTTTGCTACTAGTATGTGCCAGACGCTTTTTCTTTTCGATAAAAATAAAAAAAAAATATTTTATTATGGATGTAATTTTAATACGAGCTGGCTTAGTTATCGAAGGAACAACATGAAATTAATTTGTCAGGCAGAAATTCGGTTGATTGTCAATAGCCAAATCGATTGGAGTGTGATAGGGAATAAATGTGTAAGAGTACGGCCGACAAGACGTTGGTTTTTAACGAAAAAAAAGGCTAGAACGGTGCTAGTAATGAGAAAACTGTCTGGAAATAGTAAACTTATATTGTACGGTGTTTATGAAAATGATGAAAAAAAATCGAACTAAAATCATTTTAAAAACTACTTTTTTCACCTGTGTAACGGAAAGGGCACAGGTAAACGCAATCAGGCAGCGTAACTGAAGGGTATTGGCTGTAGGAATTCCATTTCGGATCCTTTCCTGGCTAGTTGGACCTCTATCCCTTTGGCTGCGATATTGCAGTGTAAAGGCACCCATATTTGTGCAAATAAATAGGAGTGCGTTAATTTAATTAACTCCAGCAGGCAGTCCCAAATCAGTTTGGAGTTGAATCTATTTGATTGAAGTGTCATTAATGCAGCTCTGCAGTCAGCAAAGATATTACAGATATTTTTGTTCCTGTGGGCTCTCTTGATATTTTACCCAATTTATAGCTCAATTACATATATATATGTCGACCCGAGGTCTTGAACTATATGCTCCTGCCTCATCTCCCTCATTTGTTTTGAAGCCATCCGTAAATCAAAAGAATGTTCTAGCCTAGGCGCTGCGAGCACCCGAATCAATTCAACTTTATTAGATCGGTCTCGGCAACCAATAATGCATAAGAATTCTGAGGAAAAATTTCCAGTAATTTATAAGAAACAAGTAAAAAAGCTAGAATTGGTCTAAGACAAATTCTTATGATACCCTAGATGAATGCTCGTTTGTAATTTCGTATAGTCACCCATCTGCGCAAGTTTGAGTTTTGAAGTGGTTTTTGAATATATCTCTAGAACGGTTCGTCAAACAGCAAAAATGATTATAACCAATTTTATAGGATTTCATATTCTGAAGAACTTTCCAGTACATTAAAACCGTATAGGACTGATCGTTTTCACAGTATACGTAAAAAACCTAAATTTTTATATGACAACACCAAGAAGGAGTTGCCCGATTTAGTCCATTTTTGAATTTTTTTTGCTAGTACAATAAAAACACCATGCACCAAATTTCAGCTCTCTACGTTGACGCGTTTCAGGCAATGTCCAAATATGTAGTGAAAAATGAAATTTTTATATGGCAACCGTACGAAGGAGTTACCCGATTTGCTCCATTTTCAAAACTAATTTTGCTTTTTTGTTTAGAAGCCCATTAAAGAAAAACGGAAAAAGCAAAATTAGATTAGATTCTTTGCTGTGATATAGCGCTATTTATTATCGAAGACAACTTATTATCCTCATATTCGCCAAGTTTTGCTAACAATGGCGGACCGTTTTGTGAGGAGATTATAAAGTACTACAGTGGCGACACAGTGAGAAGAGGTAACAACATATTGTGCGCGGCTGTTGCATATCTATATGTATAAAAACAATGGTTGAGCTCAGTTTTTTAGTGTAAGGGCACAGTGCAAGTATAAACAGCTAGCAGAATTCATGAAGGAGCAGTTAAGTTATATTAATAAGAGTGCAAATTAGTTGACACTTCTACATGCTGCCATTCATTTCTTACTTAAGGTTCCACTTGTTACTTGTTTTTTGTTTGTGCTTGCTTTTCATTTACTTTTATTTTCGTTCTTTGTTATATTATGAAATATTATGAGAGGTTTTCGGCTTCACTCATTTACATGAATTTTATATGACACCCGCATTTCTGTTATATACCATTTTTTGTTTGTTTTTATATATTACTAAGCCAATTTCGGGATACCCTAGCATAGCATGACAGGAAAGGATTAGGGGAGATGGCGGAAGTGGAAGAGGTGTTGATGTATGTCGCTTTTAAGCCCTCGCAGATTGTAAGCCCGAGGAAAGATAGAAGATGGTAGACTGTTCCAACTTAGCACAGTTTGGGATAAAAAGTATCACAACTTTTTACTGTACGGGCGAAAGTACTTTGAACGGTGAAAAGATGTGTGTCGATATGACAAGTAATTGCCACATCACCAATTAGTCTCTTTCGGACAGTATCTAATAAAGCTAAAGCTGTGGGATCAGCCCCGGCCAAGATATTGGAATTGTATTCCATTCAAAATCTGATATAGATTTTGTAGAGCAGCGCTAGATTTTACGGACTGAAATATTTCTTATACTTTTTCCAAAATCCAAGACAGTTTGATGCTTCTTTGGCAACAGAGAAGATGTGATCTCTCCATCTTAACTTACTGGAAATATTAATGCCAAGAATGCTTAGTGACGGTGAATCGGAGATTAATCTTGTGTGAAAGAGATGAGACATCTTTGAATTCAAAGCAATTTGTTTGACCAAGCAAGGTCATTATTGAATAATCTAATCATGCAATTCCCTCTGGCATTCCCTCTGGAGTCCGCGACATTGTCAAAAGAAAAGACGAAATCAAGGGTAGTGTTTCATCGGCAAGAAAAAAATGAAAAAGAGAAACGGAGATATAACGGAGCCCTGTGGTACACCTGCATTTATAGGGTGAGGTTCAGATGTAACACCGTCTAATACAACCTCTATTAGGGGACCAGAAGAAAAATTTCAATCCATAATAGTAGAAGAGGGTGGAAAAGACCTTTGGCTAAAAAGGGCAAAAGACTTGAGACTTTAGACCTCTTAATTTGTCATTCTCATACTCACAATTACTTTCATTTTCCTAAAAGCTAAGACTTTAACCTATAAATAGATGTTAGAACTATCGTCACCAGAAGCGTGGTTTATTAATGATAAAGTTTTAAACATGAAACGTGTTAGTTTCCCTATATTTCGCAATGCTAATAGATTTCAAACGACATACATAAAAGGAATCAGCTGATTGCTGTCAAACTTTTCCAGAATTGGAAATCATTCCAAAAAATTTGATATCTTGCCACCGCGAGCGCCTCTACCGACAAAAACTTACATAATACGAATCTATGAGCTTCTGATTCCATCATTCAAATCAATAATAAAAGGAATGATCATAATTTCAATTATGTAGAGACACGATGTGAGCAATGATCATTCTTGCTTCAATTATTATTCTTTAGCGTCGTGTGTCTAGGATATAAGACTCGTCAATTTGATAACACCTCTGTCAATAATGTATGCACTGCTTAGACATGGAGTGGATCGAACCCATAATAGATGGATTCAGGGAATCAGGTTCTTCAAAATAACGGCTATTTGGTGAGATTCTGGAGATCCACACCACCAAGGAGATGTACTATCTCCACTGCTGTGGCCCATGGCAGTTGACGACCTTTAAGTTCAACTAAGCAACTTGGGATAGCTCTCAATGATAAGCTCAGTTGGAAAAAGCATATCGACAAAACAATCCAGAAAAGTACACTGACGTTATGGAACTGTAGAAAATTGGCTGGCACAACATGGATGAACTCAAGCCAAACATAGTATTTGGATAGTCAGACCTATGATGGTGCCGTGGTGTACACAAAAGACAACCACGAGGAAGCTAAAAAACCTCCAGAGGATGACATGTCATATGTGTAATATGTAATAATGGCGTCATGAGCACAACATCTAGAAACACTATTAAATCTACAGGTACTCAGCAAAGTTGAAAAAGAGGCTTAATTAGTGGTGTACAGGGCCCTAGCAGATGGATATAGTGAACGAGACTCAAGAAGACTATTCACTGTAACTAAACGACTAAAAGCAAATCCAATACTGAATATGATATCAGACAGAACAGTAATCAAACACAATCTCCGTCTGCCATTACAAATAGGGAGAAAGAAGAATTAAGAAACCTCTGTACTAAGAACAACTACTTCAATGGATGCCAAGACACGCTGGTCAAGAAGGGAGCCTCCACGCCTCTTCTCGGACCGGAATCATTTTGGATTATTTCTTATAATACCGTAAAACTTACTATAATAAACTGGATACACAACCAAATGGACCAGAGATGGACATCAGTGATAGGCTCCAGACAAGCAAAAAGATTCATTAAAGAAAAGCATTGATCTTTTAATGCTATCTAGCAATCAACTCAGAATCATTACAGGAGTCTTAACCGGACACTGCAAACTCAATAAACACATGCATCGAATAGGCATATCATCCACTGATGTATGTGGGTCTTGTCTCGAAGAGGATGAAACATCAAAGCACGTGTTCTGAGAATTCGAGGCCATTGCATGATGCAGATTCCAGGCTTTTTGCCTGTCCGCTTCGAGGAAATTTCATAAAAAAAATACTTCTCTCCTTAAGAAGAATGTGGATGAGCTTAAAGCAGGATTGTCATTATGATGGCATGCAAGTTTTACAGAAATTGTGAGGGAGATAGTACATCGTATACGGAAATTTATTTATGAGTGACGAGAGAAGCAAACGCGTTCTGCATTTTTTCCAGAGCTCGATTGTCAATGTGTGCGTGTTCGGAACCATAAAAAGACCTCAAGCATAGTAAGTTTTTATAGTTACTGCAACTAAAACATTGTAATTGACAGCCTTAATTTTTAAATTTCGACTACTCGTGCTGCCATATTGATGTTGTTACTATAATTTTATGGCATATACACATCTGTCAAGTCAAATTATTTGTTGAAATAAATAAAAGTAAGTTTTGAGTTTGTAATTAAATACTGCGAAATTGAAACTTTTTAAATATTTCTTTATAGAAAATAATGAAGTTATTTCTTAGGTAGTTTTCCGTCCATAAGCAGGGAGCAGTGCGTCCACAGATTCACTGCAGTGGTCCTTTTCCTTTATAATTTGCTAGAAAAATTCCGCCTTTGAGATAACTGCCATGTGAACACGAACAGGACTGGAATTACCTTCACCGGCGTTAGTTCGGTAGTGGAGTGGAATTATTTTCATGTGAGCACTTTAGTGGATCGAAGTGGATTGACGTTTACATATTCGCAGATTAATTACTGAATTTTTTGTTTACTACGATGATTAAAAACTTAACAATTTACAATTTGACAGTAGACTGTTTGACAGTTTGCGATTTTTACCATAAAATCTAGAGGGGAGTGTACGTGTGAGGTATTGCAATGATTGCTTCGGCAGCATTTTAATTTCAATAAGCTATCTTCCTCACAATTTCTGTAAAAATTCATGTCATCATAATGTAAATCCTTCTTTAAAGGAAGGCGATGCACAATAAGCCAATCAATGGGTGCAGTACCGCGCTATAAACTTAAATCTTAAATTTTTTTAGTCACATTTGACACATAAAGGTCAAAACCCAATAGCGGCATCGGCATTGGCATTGAAGATTACAGCTGTCAAAATGAAAAACTGCACAATGATATTAACCCCAATGACTGCATCAGTATCAATTCCATTGTCGATGTCTCGGTCGCTTGAAGTTTGATATTCAAAGCGCCATCAAGTCATCCGTAGTGACTTGACAGTTGAAATGAATTTTGAATGGGAAAAGATTTCTCATTTGTTGCGGTTTTCACACCGCCCTAAAATTTTTGCTGTAGATATCAGGATTCCTTAGGAATCGACACTACATAATCACTGCGGCGTATTATATTTCTTCCATTTGCTGGTGCAGAACACCTTTCAGACTTATCCCTTTAATTTGGTCCTCTAGCAAATTTTTTCAAGCGACCTATTTTAATTGTGTCTACTGGAATTATAACAGTTTATTTATTTTTTCACGTTAAGATTAATTTCAACACAACGATACGCATAAAACGAATGGTTAATTAGTTGTTCGTACCTTTAAATTAGAGCTGAAAATTGGATCCGGATTTGCTAATATCCGGATACCCGGATCTGCAAACTATCTGGGTCCACACTACGCAGAAGAGGCTCAAAATTTGTATTACTTCATCGGGAAATTATAAATTTCATGATATTTCCATTTTATTAATGAAACAATGCAATCTGGAGAAATTTTGAACCTTTTTTGCTTAGTCTGGAATCGGATACCCGGATTTGAGGAAGCCTAATTATTCCGGATACCTTCAGCTCTACTTTAAATACCCAAATTTTCATAGAAGTGAATTTAAAGAAAAGGAAAATAAGTAAAAGTACCCGTTAGATTTATTAATACGAGCCACGTAAAACATTGCGAAAGATTACTGAAAACTAGCAATATTGAAAAACTGTTAAAATGCATGTTGTATACATAAATTTCTGAGTGCAAAGCAATAGGTAAGTATCAACCTGAGGAATTTGTTGCCTTCGCGTTATCACTTTTATATCCCATATGAAATCTATAGGGTATACTAAGTTTGTCACTCCATTTTTAACGCATAGAAATAATGTCGGGTAGAGCAAAATGGACTGGATTTGTCAGTACAATAGGCTAAGGCTTTTAATGATCAGAAAGGTATCCTAATGTTATAAAGGGTTTTCCAATAATAGGTGTTATTTTGATATTCAAAGAAAAATGCCATTTTTTGAGATAAATGATCGGATCTTTATTTCATTATAAAGAGGAAGGTATGCCGTTAATAATGGAAAATAACATCAGCCAAATGACGACCACGACCACGCCTACAGGACCATATCCTTTGCATGAAATTTTCCATAACCAAATCGCAAAGTGGCTGCCCTATGTCCTCGATAGCCTCACGAATTCCATCTTTGAGGTCTTGAATCGACGCTGGGCTGTTGGCGTAGACCTTCTCTTTCACGTGGCCCCAAAGGAAGAAGTCACAAGATCTCGGTGGCCAATTGTGATCACCTCTTCGAGAGATAACACGGTCCGGAAACTTTTCCCGTAAAAGATCAATGGTTTCGTTGCTTGTATGGCACGTAGCGCCGTCTTGGTGAAAGTAAACGTTGTCCAGATCAATACCATCCAATTCCGGCCATAAAAAATCATTAATCATCTGTCGATAGCGCAATCCATTCGCCGTAACTGTTGCTCCAGCCTCATTTTCGAAAAAGTAAGGTCCAATGACCCCGCGGGACCATAAACCGCACCAAACAGTCACACGTTGAGGATAGAGAGGCTTTTCAACAATAACTCTTGGGTTCTCCGAGCCCCAGATGCGAGAATTTTGCTTGTTGACGAAGCCATCGAGGTGGAAATGGGCCTCATCACTCAAGAGGAGTTTTCGATGGAATTCCGGATCATTTTCATGCATTTCAAGGACCCAATCAGCAAAGACTCGACGTTGTTGATGATCGGCCGGCTTGAGTTCTTGTGTTAACTGAACTTTATAAGCCTTAAGACCCAAATCTTTATGCAAAATACGGTGTAATGACGTTTGTGGAATGCCTAATTCCAAAGAACGACGAGGAATGGACAAACCTGGGTTTTCTTCAACACTTTCGGCTACAGCAGCAATATTCTCGGCTGTTCTTGAGCGTCTCTGCCCCATTTTCACCATTTTTATAGTGAATTTTAATAATTTCAATTCGTTGTTGAATCGTGTATCGTTCCATTTTTATTAATGGCGGAGTTTCTACTTGTCAAATGTCAAAAAATGACAGCTCCAAAAGTGACATCTACCGAAATAACGGGCTAATTAAAATAACACCTCTTATTTGAAAACCCTTTTGGACTGGACTTAGGCACCCACGCATAATATTAAAAGTTATTTTGATTTTTGTATGTTCATCTGTCGTTTTTTTCGTTTCATTTCGGTTGGGTCTGCCCCACAGCCCCTTTGCAGTTCTACCTCCATTTCTAATAAAATTAACTATTTTAAATATGAGATTCATTACATGATCCACTTTCAGCACTTAGAGGGCAAGGCTTCTTGATATACAATACAATAAACTCCAACGAATTAGATGTGGTCACCTTTAATTTCATTTGAAATTGTGTTTTGTATTTTCGTCACAACACCACCATTTTTACCAGCCATGGATTTAATTCTTTTTTGCCATTCAAGGCAGTGGGTATTCACATACAGGACCTTAAATAGTCATAAAGAATTGTTTACACAGGGTAAGTATATTTTTTCCCACCAGGGATCAAATAGTTGTTTACATAGAAACACAAGCATTCTAAAAGTAATTAAAATGGACATGAAATTAAAGTATTGAAGAAGAATTGTTCTTGGACCAATTCTAGCTTTTTTTTCTTATTTGTAATAAGTTTTGGGATTTAATGTCATCAGCACTCATTTATAGAAGGAAATTGTATCCACAAAAATGTATTGACCCCTCCAAACAAATTCTCTCAAAAATTTTCAATTTTTTTCCTTTTTATTTAATAATTTGCTTTGCCGTAATAATGGGAGGAAGAATGTCGAAATAAATGGGCAAATTCCCGGGAAGAAACACTTAAGAATAAATTGAAAACCGTAACAAAAACATCTTTTTTAAGAAATAATTTAGAATAAAAGTTAAGGTGAAGGTAACAGACAGCAGGGGTAGGAGTCTTTTTTGAGCTATACACAAAATCCTCTTCCCATGTATCAGTTGTTAAGGAGACATCTATTTTCCAAAGTCACAATATTTACAAAACAAGGCATTTTTAATCTCTATATATTCGCAATCAATAAAAAATAATAATAAATTAAAATTTACATTGAACAGGTTATGCGAATGCAAAAATTTACAAATGTGATAATCCAAAATGTCCAAGACCAGCTAGTTTTACATCTGGCGGATCGAATAAAGATGACAATTTTCCATGTACTCGACCTTCGTGCTCTGGACGATTTCAATTAATTCGTCATGTAAGTTTTGTGGATTGCCCCGGTCACGACATTCTTATGGCAACCATGTTGAACGGAGCCGCTGTTATGGATGCTGCGTTATTATTAATTGCTGGTACTTATGAACAATAATAATTATATCTAATTGAAAAAAAAAAAAAAATATTATTGATTACCAACTGTTGCTCTCATGGACATTTTGCTATAATTTTAGGTAATGAATCTTGTCCGCAGCCTCAAACTTCTGAACATTTGGCCGCTATTGAAATTATGAAACTGAAACACATTCTAATTCTACAGAATAAGATTGACTTGGTAAAAGAAATTCAAGCGAAAGAGCAATTCGAACAAATAGGTAAATTTGTTCAAGGTACAGTTGCTGAAGGTGCGCCTATTATTCCTATATCTGCGCAACTTAAATACAATATTGAGGTAATATGTAATCTATTCCGTTGAATAATAACGGATTTTCTTAATGTCTAGATTATTATAATAATTTCATTCTTAAGGTACTTTGTGAGTACATCGTTAAGAAAATTCCTATACCTCAGCGAAATTTCACATCTCCTCCACGATTGATTGTAATCCGTTCATTTGATGTTAACAAACCAGGTTGTGAAGTCAATGATCTAAAAGGTGGAGTTGCTGGTGGTTCAATTCTATGTGGAGTATTAAAAGTTGGACAAGAAATTGAGGTACGGCCTGGTGTCGTTACAAAAGATGCGGACGGAAAAGTTGCATGTAGACCGATCTTTTCAAAAATTGTTTCATTATACGCTGAACAAAATGAACTGCAATTTGCTGTGCCTGGTGGTCTTATTGGTGTGGGAACGAAAATTGATCCAACACTTTGTCGCGCTGATCGTCTTGTTGGTCAGGTACTCGGAGCTGTTGGTGCCCTGCCTGAAATCTATGTGGAGCTAGAAATATCATATTATTTATTGAAAAGATTACTTGGTGTTCGTACTGAAGGCGATAAGAAGGCTGCTCGGGTTCAAAAGTTGTCTAAAAATGAAATCTTACTTGTGAACATCGGTTCATTGAGTACTGGAGGTCGAGTTATTGCGACAAAAGCTGATTTAGCTAAAATTGCACTTACTACACCAGTTTGCACAGAGATCGGTGAGAAAATCGCTCTTAGTCGTCGCGTCGAAAAACATTGGCGGTAAGAAATTTTGTTTTACACATTTTCATTACATTTTACATTTATTTCTTGTTTTAGTTTAATTGGTTGGGGACAAATTCGTGGAGGAGTAACAATAAAACCCGTGATAGAAAAACCCCAAAATAATTGAAGATGCATTTCGACAGTTCTGTTCGATTATTTTATATGATGAGGGTTAAATATTTAATAATAAATATTCAAGAAATGTTACTGTTTATTTTATAAAGCCTTTTTATGCCACGAAAATGATTATAAAACGGAATGTTACAGATTCATTTGTTCAACGAGATTTGTATTTGGATAATAGTTGTGATTTATCAAAATTTTGCTATTCAAATGTCGACAACAAAATAATAGCAAAGAACATATAACTTAACAAAAAGCTCTATCTGGCCTCGCAAAATGCACAAGCTTGATGCTTAATTGTGGAAGCGGTCGTGATGTAACAGACGGGAAGAAGCAAAGATTTGAGACTGAAACACATAGTTTTATGTTCAGCCCCCCAAGCACCCGAATTAATCCAACTGACTAGAGTTGCTTTTTGGCCATCAATTCCTATTCCATCTGCTCATCTTACTATTCTCCCTCTATTCTACTGTAACTGCAATGCAATGTAAAGGCCGTGACACCTTAATAGCAGAAAGCAGTGCCAGAGGCAGGAGCAAAAACAGAAATCCGACATTTCTGCTTTGTCAACCACATTAAAAGCAGAATTAAAAAACATGAAACTTGTCAATTACACATGCCGGGTGTTATAATTTTTAATTGTGAATTAATTTGTTATTTCTAACAAAATTAATTAATTTTTCCTCCATAGATAGCAGAAGTAGAATTTTTGAGATTTGATCAACTTTCAAGGCCGTGACACATTAAAAGCAGAAAGCAGCGACAGAAGCAGAATTTTTTCTGAACACATGCAACTGTTCGAGCACTAACAAATTGAAAGCAGAAGCAGCGGCAGCAGCAGAAGCAGAACTTGAAAGTTGATCAAATCTCAAAAATTCTGCTTCTGCTCAGTACTGCCAATATAAAGAGTGTTAAAATTTTTATTTCGTTGTTGGCGTCCTTTCTTTTAGAAGTGTCAAAAGTGTCAAAATGTCTATGGAGGAAAAATTAATTAATTTTGTAAGAAATAACAGAATGTTATTTGATAAATCGTGTCGCTCCTTCCGCTACTCAGACGAAAAAGAAAATAAAATGGCAAGAAATTTCTAGGCCGTTCTTTTGGAATAGCTGCAAGCAGTTCAAACTCGGAGATACCCATTCTGGTAAATCTTCTAAATTGTTCCTCATCCCTTTCCTTTATTTTTCTGAAAAGTTGGGTATGAAATCCATGTAATTCCCGCTCAGACTCTTCAAAGATCTCCCTAGTCAAAATTCTCTTTCTCTTCGATGTCAATTCGACAAAGTTCACAAAACTAATATAAGCAATTAAAATTGCTAAAACTTATTCCATAAAATTATAAGGGATAAGCATTTTTCAATTATAAAATTTAAATCAATAGGTATTCAGAATCTAACAAAAAATTGTAACACTTGACATTTGTTATTGACAAGCAACTGTCACTGTTTTCTGTTTCTGCTTTCAATGTGTTTGACAAAGCATAAATGTCGAATTTCTGCTTCTGCTTCTGTCGCTCCTTTCTGCTTTTAATGTGTCACGGCCTTCAAGGTCTGCTTCTGCTTTCAATTTGTTAGTCCTAGAACGGTTGCAAGTTTTCAGAAAAAATTTTGCTTCTAATGTGTCACGGTCTTAAATGAAAATTCTCTAAAAGAAATGTTATGGTAAACCGGTTTTTCTAAGGAAGAGGTAAAAGAAGCAAAGAGAAAACGCAATGCAACGAATGATCGTGATGCTAGTTCTGGTGCTGGCGCTTTGATGACCTGCTACTCTCCACAGTTGAATGGCGGGTCAAAGCAGAAAATTTTCGTAAAATTTACGAGATGCGTATTCTTTCTGTTATTTGTTCTTTGGTAACATATTCTTTTTGTAGAATTTATTGAATCAATAATAATAAATACTATTATGTATTTGTGTGTATCCGAGTCGATACTCAAAATGAAGTTATAAATCTTTCATTTCTAGTAAAGAATAGATTTTGTGTTTTACGATTCTAAATTAAACTATTGAATACATACAATTAATTTATAAATATATTGCAAAAACCAAATTTTTGACTATTTGTGAGCTTTCATCGTTACTGGTTAATGCCAGCTGAAAGCATTTGTTGCTTTATAGGTTAGAAAAATTAAGAAATACAAGAGGAAAAAGCATATGTCTCGTTAACTCAGTGTTGAGAGTAGTCGACCAGAAAGCGGAGGCTACCGGTTTCAACAACGAAGTGGTCGTTTTTTTCTTCTCAAGTATTTAATAATTTGATTTAAGAATCGTAAAAAATAAAAATTTCAAAAACTTCTATTCCATCTATGACCGATTCTAAAAATTGTGAATTCGAGTCCCGTATGGGACAAGATATTTATAAATATATTGCAATAATAAAAAAATCTAATGTGGCGACCTTGCGTTTGATTTGTAATGAGTCCACGCTTATTACGGATTAGGCATCAATATGCATATGCCATAACGCCATATTACCACATTACATTCACATAGTTGGAAATTATGCACATATGTGTACACTATACTTAGCATCGGCAAGCTTTCATGGCGAACGGTTCGACTAAGTAGACGTCTTCTAAATTTTCAGTGGTATTATGCAGTGACAAAGCGGAAAACGTGTACATAGTGAGCACGGTGCAAAACTATTGAAGGAGGCTTATGAAGGCAATAAAAGACAAGAAAAACTAAGTGCATTAGAATATTGGAAAGTTAAAAGACCTCGTGGTAAATTTGAGTGACAGGTCCCCACGGTAAACACGGTGGAATGAACAAAACTGCATCCATCTTCATCTGAGGCACGCACCGAATCGGAACTAAGGTTACCAGCCAACCTGAGGATACAAATTTTTCCAATAGAGAGCGGACAAAATTTCAAAAGGCGTAACTTCCTAATTACCATAAGTTAAGCCTTTTAATACTTTCCAAGCTCTAACCCCACTCGATATTTTCTTCTCTTGTTAAACTTGAGCGCAAGCAAACTTTTCGCCAGGGAAGGCCACAAACCCTTTAAGCTAGGGCAGGCTCCCCTCGGCGCAATGGCCACCGCGTCAAAAGAACAAAACTCCTACCAGTTTCTGGGAGGCATAAAATTTACAGAAGATTGAAAAAGTAGAAAAAAAAGGAGAGGCTCGCCCGAGACCCCAACTGAGGAATTCCCCGCATTAATAGAAAAAGTCCCTAACTCAGCAGGTGAAGCTAAATTTGTCGTAGTACAGACCACAACACCCAACAAAAGCTTAAAGGAGATAAACCCTTTCTTGCTTCAGAAAGCAATATATTGCATTTCCACCCAATATACAACCTCTTCCTTCCTCAGAGGCGGCAGTCTACTATTGTTATGCAAAAATAAGCTGATCAGTAAGAACATGTTGCCAGGCGATATCCCGATCAAATGCTCATACCATGAAACTCTCAATAAAACCAAGGGAATCATTTACAACACCGCGTTAATATCTCTCGAAGAGAAAGAAATTGTGGACGGGCTTAGCAGCTATGGAGTTGTTGAAGCTGTGTACATTAAAACAAAAAAGGGGCGGAACAGATAGAAAAATAGAAAAACAGGATTAATAATTTTATCATTCGATCGTTTCTCCCTTCCCAAGATGATCAAAATCGGATTCCAAATAGTACATGTTAGAGAGTACATTCCTCCTAATCCGATCCGATGCAGGAAGTGCCAAAAATTAGGACACAATTAAGTGGTGCTCCGCGGAAAAAGAAACCTGTGCTTTCTGTTCCCAGGATCTACCGCATGAGAATAAAGTTCATGAGGACATATTATCAGCTTGCGTCAATTGTAAAACAGACGGGCATTCCTCTACGGTTAGAAATTGTCCAATGTACATACAGGAGAAAGACATTCTTCAAATAAGAACACAGAAAAAGTGCTCTAAATACGAGGCAAAGAAAATATACTTCGCCAACCATTCTTTCTCTAGTACAAGAACAATTGTCCAACAATCCTTCTCTGCAACCGTCCAACTACCACAACTGGTCTGTCCCCCGCTACTCAGTACAAACAGAAATACACGTATCACACCACAACAATTACCAAAAAACATAGTGCCCAAGTCAAACAAACAGCAAGAACCCAGCCTTGCCACAGCAACAAGGAACAACAACAGAACATACGAAACAAGATGAAGCGGAGTAGCCAGTCTAGTTCATAAATCGCTTTCCTACTCTAGAATTCTCAACGCCACCACTATTCTAACAGTTACTCTCAAGGTGGAGACAAACCCTCCACTAAACATCACTAATGTGTACGTGGAGCATGACGTATACCTCCAACCGGAACATTTTCAAGAAATCGCCAAAGCAACTCTATCAAATCCGATAATAGCGCGTGATTTCAATGCCCATAGCCCGCTATGGGGATCCATTCGGCCCGATCGAAAGGGCAACATTATCAGTAACTGGATCAGTTAGGAGGGATACGCCATACTCAATGACGGATCGAATACACCTCTCAGCACACTAGACACTCTCACCCACATTGATATTATTCTGACGTCCCCAAACCTAGCCACCTAGTTCTCCTAGCAGATCTACCAAGCCCTAGAAGGCAGTGACCACTACCCAATTCTCGTCACTTCGAACTGACTGGATTAAATTCCAAGTTCTAGTAACTCAGAGAGTAATCAACTCACCAGTCAGCAGGAAAATAAACCAAGAAGCCGCCAGAATAAAAAAATTTTGAAGTCAGCCGTGGCTTCCGCCATTCCATCATCATCCCCAACACCCAACCCTGCTGGATGAACCAAGACATCCTCTCAGAGATCAGATCTAAAAATAGGGCATGGAAGAGATTCCAAAGGCATCCTACGACAAAACTTGCAAAGTTATCATAGGGAATCGGCAAACACCAAGAACGATATCAAGGACGCGAAAAGGAAGTCTTGGGAAATTTTTTCTAACACAATCAATCCCAACGTTGATATCGTCGACGCGTGGAGACAGGTCAGATCAATATCCGGTAACAAACCTGCAGGTCTCATTGCCAACCTGATAACACACAGCAGGAACATAACTTGCTCCACGGAGATTGCCTGCGAGTTCGCCCAAACTTGGTTGGGCTACTCGTCTGATAACAATTTCAATTCAAAATTTTAGAGCCAACAAGCATAACTTTTCCTTAACGGATACGCCCTATTCACCCAACCCAGCCAGAAGCCTAGACATAGTCACACACACCTTCCTTCACAGCCATTGGACCACCATTAGACAACCACGCTTTAATCCTGAACTCAATAGACTACAAAGAGTAAACGCTAACTAGAATGAGACTTTGTCATACACGACTTACTCACGGACATTTAATCGCTAGCTCCCCCATACCCACATGCTCACAATGTCAAAATGCGCTATCAGTGCAGCACCTCCTGATAGATCGCCCAATGTCACAGAACACAATAAACTCCAACGACCTCACCACTATCCTCCACCCCAACCAGCCCCGAGATTCCCAACTTTTCAGCTCATTACCCTACTTAACATCCAACTCCCCATCTAGAATAAGATTAAGTTAGCATAGATTGGGAAAACAGGTTTTAGTTCACATAACTAGGTACAGCATAGGTAAGACAATTTTTTCTAGGGCAAATAAAATAGGACCCATAAAAATGCACATATGTACATATACAATGTTAAAAAATAGAAAAGTAAGCAGAAAAAAAATATTATAATCAGTTAAGGTAGAGCATAAGCGCCATATGGTCTAGGACCGAGAGCGAATGTTTTTCGGGATACGCTAGCATTTATGTAGTGCAATCCTTACAAATAAATAACTAAATGTGTACACTACTGATAAAAAAAAATGAGCAGAAGAAAATATTTTAAAAATCGTTTTGAATAGGGTAACAAATGGAACTAGGGTTTAATATAAAGAAATTGATCATATAAAATTTTAAATTAAAACAAGAACATATATTATCTTAATTTTTATATTTCTTCCTTTATTTGTTCTTTAGTCTTCTTGTAATATACGATATTAAGTTTTCAATTAAACTTGATGGAATTTCGTTCCAAGACTTTTCAACAGCTGTTCAAAGTTCGTGGATATTGCGTACATGAGTTTTGTGAATCTTCCTATTGATGTGGTCCCAGCGATTTTCTAGGGTTCAAAACAGGATTTTGAGCAGGTTAGTTGTTAAAAATTGTTCGTGTTTTTGAAACCAGGTTTTAGTTTTCCGGGCCGTATGGCATGGTGCATTATCCTGTTAATATATGTTTGTATAATATTCGTTTCTATTCTGAATATCTTCCGAAGCTGTTATCAAACCTTCTTCAAAAGTTGTATCAAATATTAGCATTTATTTTAATGGTCTGATCCACTTTCAAATATCAAGAAAACTGTGGCTCCTCACTTTTTTTGTTTGTTCAGTAGTGTATATACAGGCATCACATCCAAATCCTAAATGCAACACGAATACGAGACGCAACAATGCAAACGCATTGCTCAGCGAACAAACCGTTAATCACATAATCCAGTTTCTCTAAATATTGCCACACTCAGTCATAATTTCCTGTCCTGCCATCTTCTTGATCCTGGCCAACCGGAAGGTTGACGTACTATCCCATTGGGACGAAAACCAGCACTTCTGAAAGGAGCACAATTTAAACGCTTCTCTAGCCATCATTTGGCAGCTCTTTAGAAGCATACTCACCGATCTATCTATCAAAATAAGCAAGGCCCCAAGTAAGTAACCCAACTGCTTCTAGAGCAATCGCTTGGAAGCTCTATAGAAGATTATTTGTTGAGCTCCAGCAGAACAACAAGCAACAAGGGCTGATTTCATCTAATTTTCCACGACTTTAAACTGAATTTTTCCACTATTGTGCGAAGAAACGCATTTCTTATTTAGAGTGTTGAGTGAAGCGGTAGCTTTCCAGTGTTGCTACTCTTTCTTTTGCCAAAATCTACAATAATTTCAGTACGGCAGATTTTGGCTTATCATATATACAGGGTGATTCAGTACCTTCCGGTATACCACGCGATTCCTTGAGGTAAGCTGATCAAAACATTGTTCCACATACCCCCCCCCCCCATTTTTTGGTAGGATAATTTAAAAAGATTAAAATTAATGAACCCAAAAAACTACGCATGAAGTGTGTCCTACATAGTTGGCTATGACTTTATATAACAACATTTCCAAAATGAATAGCATATTTTTCCATACGCTCATCTGGCTATCTAGTTGCTGCAGGTAATTGAAGTATGGCATATCTTTGATGACATCTATCGATGTTTAGATGATTTATAGTCAGAGCACAGTGAAAACTGAGACTTCCAGTTTATACTGAAATAAATACTTTTTACAGATACAGGCATCATTTTCTTAATAATAACAATAATTGCATATGAATAATTTGCCGTTCAGGTGTTTTATTATTTATTTATTTTTTAAAGTATTTATTTGAGGAAAATTAATTCATTTCCTTACTAACCTTGAAGTCTCCGCCACGTCAACTATAGTTCTCATTGTATTCAGAGTGGCAAACAAAAATTAACGGCGGCATACCTAATGTAAACAATACAAATCTGTAAAGATTTTCTTTATTTAAATAATAAAATCTACTACATTACAGTTATTATCACTATTAGAAATTGTAATCAGCCTTTCTAGAATATCTACTCCATATACATTCAGCAAGGGAAAATAAAAAATATAGAAAACCTATAACAATAAAATAAAAACCATAAACAACATATTGGTCTATCACATCTAATTCAAAGCCTCCATCAGAGATCACAGCCAGTGTTAATATTGTTTGCAAGATTGTAGCAAAAAACGTATTCAAACCAAAAACTAGTCCAAAACTGTCTTCTTGTAAGTACCGTGCCACTTCAGCACTGTGAATATAAGAATAAAAACAATTAAGAAAAGAAAAGTAGACATATAAAAATTCTTATAATACCTTGCTACAGTTATTGTAAAAGCATGAAGAGCTCCGAAAATTATGTAACCAATATATGATAAGTACAGATTATAAGTCCAAGTTGCCAACAAAATTGCAAGTCCTTCTAATATTGAAAGTCCTGCAAGAAGGAATAAACTTCCTCTGGAACTAAAGCGCCCAGCATGAAGGTATCCAGCTAGAAGTGCAAAAATAGCTCCAAGAAACGTAAGAACTGCTTCAACTGCACCATTCCATGCGATCTTTAATAAAATAGACAAATTTTTTGAATCATGCTACATACATTTGGATATATTATTATATACTTACAGGTGGTTCTTTTTCTATATCAGCCCATAATACTTGTATATAAGAAATCACCTGAAGATGTCCACACAAACCTAACGCATACCAAAGACTCCATTGTATTACCTTGAGATTTGTGTATGCATTATAAAAGTGAGACCATAATAAATGAAAGGCCGAAGGTTTTGAATTGTTGTTCTCAATTGCATTAATTTGTTGAGTACTTTCGCTTTGTAAATCTGCTACTGATTTCTCTTTTCGATGAAAGTAGAGACTTGTTTTTACATTTGGCAGTAAAAACGCCCATAATGTTGCACAGATTTGAGCTGAAAGAATGAAACTATTTATTTCTATGTACGACAGTTCAATTTGGTTGTGCGATAAGGCGTTTATAGCCAGGTACTAGAAAAATATGTATGTAAGCCACACCTCCGGTTATGATAATTCTAACGACTATTTATAGATCAAAATGTTTACTTTTAAGAAAATGAAGTTAATTGTGAGTATTTGCACAAAATCACGAATTCCCCATCAGTGCCATCTTTACGCATGAGCCCGCTGGGCACAGGGCCCCGCGATTCATGGGACCCCCTTGCTGCTGCGATTGTAGACCGACCTATGACCAATTCTTCAACCAGTAAGACAACCTATTACGAGTTAGTTTAGCTATTAGAGTTTGGTTACTGAAAGTAGACCGTGGGATTTATTCGAGCTTCTATACATGACAATAAAATTTCATACAAAGTAGCTTACGAGTATAGTGACTGCGCTTGCAGCTCCAGTATTTTTTGAATTTCTGGCATTTTTTCATGGCATACTTTCAGTAACCAAACTCAATGTATTTGGTAATCATTGAAAATTTTTATACTGTTGGTTCAAGTTAGGCCTAACGCGCACTGGAGACTTTTCATGCAACTTTTTGATCACTCTCGTCGTGAGCTAGTTTAGTATGCACACAATTAGTAACTGTCACCCCAAAAATTCACCAATCACCATCAATATACATTTCTAGGAGGCAGCTGTGATATGTGTATTTGTTATGAGGATATTGAAAATATCAAGGAAAGAAACGTTATTGGGTCCTGTTTGATGAACTACGATTCTATTCTGAAAAATTCCGTATGAGTGATGAAAGATTTGATAATTTACTACTATAGATTTTGATTTAAAGGTTTGTGTATAAACGATTTCATGTCAATATCTCCCCACATTTTTATCTTCAAATTACTATCAGAGTGTTCCTTCAACTTTTTGTTGTATAGGGGTCGTTTCATTTGTACTTCTTGTACTAATGCTTCATTGTTTATTTCTTCCTTTCACACTATCTTTGCAGCAGCTATTTTTAAAAAAGGATGCATAAGTTACTTCCAAGCTCAACAACGTCTCTCAAAACAGTGGCAGTAAAGCGGCGACAAAAATGTTACCAGTGTGTGCATAATGCATATTCATATAAACGTGAAGGCGCGGTGATAGTTTCGTCACCCAAAAGTTGCTGGCTAGAGGAATAAAAAGTGACCTTGCCGTCACGTCACTCCAGCGCGCATTTACATTAGAGCTTATCCCCCCTCGTACCCGCCGCTAGCATGCAACTTTTCATTAATGAGAGACACTCGGGGGAGGATGTTTTGCCAGATTTTTCCTCTCTCCGAGTGTCTCTCATCAACGAAAAGTTGCATCACAGTGATGCATGCTAGCAGCTTGTAGGACGAAGGTATGGGATTGATGGTGGTGAAAAAAACAGTTACGTGACAAAAAGTCTCCAGGCCTTAACATGCTTTAAGCTATTATTCCTGTTGAAAACCCAAAAGTGTTTTAGAAAATAACTTCTGTTAGGAGCCCACATATCTTAAAGTGCCCAGGGCCCCAATTCGGCTAAAGACGGCCATGCTCCCCATAAAGCACAATGCTAGAAAAATCGTGCAAATGGCACATTTTCTATACATATGTAGACAAAGAACGCTATGGCCTTTAATATATGTAATAGGCCCGGCAGTTGTATAACTCGAATCAGCTCTGCCAAGACCCTCGAAAATATTTCCCATGCCATGAAACAGAAATCTATATGTGTGCGTTGGGAGTCCGTTCTCTAAAATTCCCAAACATTGACCTTATAAATATATGCTATAGATCCTAAACTACTATCCATACAGGAAAATAGTCCTCTAGTAATTTAAACCTTGCGTTCTTACATTCCCAAAGGCTACACTTATTATATAGACCTTACTTAACAAAATAATAAAAGTAACCTTACCATTTTACGCTCAACAACTCTTAGCTGAGTAATAGTTGCAATAGTGTATGTGCGGCCGGAGTTCGAATCTGTAGGCAGACTGATTCGATTTCATTAAACCCACGGCATGGGCAGTCATAGTCATTTAGTTAAGATACATATTTTTAAATAATTTTGTTCGGAACGATATAAAAACTTGAATACGGTTGGGAAGATAAGAAAGTAACCTTAAGATTATCAGAACACCATTTTTCTGTATGAAATTAGTTTAGTTTAGAGCTGTACTTCAATGAGTTCTAGCGTGGGCATAGTTTTCTCAAGGAGTAGCTGTGAGAACGATGGTCTGCTACTATCTTCATCGCAGAAACCATCGAGGCTGTACGAAACGCGTTGTTTGAGGACAACCAGTATATCAACAGGGATATAGAATCAACCCTGGTATATCCATAATCCGAATAAAAACAATCCTGCATGAACATCTGACTGTTAGGAGCATTTGTGCTCTGTAATACTGAACAATTTGAATACGGCTTATAAAAGAGGCGCGAGAATGCTTAAGAAATTCAACCAAGGCAGCTTTTTCTCAGCTTTTGTTCGTTCGACATTATGACAGAATTTAATATCTGACAAGACTATGTATGAGGCATTCAACCAGAAGATTCTCCAATATTGCTTCATAGGGCTGGTTTAGAAGGTATAGATTTTGCACGTCTCGCACGATATTTGATAGGTAAGGAAGGTGCGTAGTGTTGCTCCCGTTCCAGTTTCATGTGTAAACAAGCCTATATCGCAATGTCTTCCTTTTTAAGAATGGCAACTAGGCATTACATATATTTCGATTTGTCAAGGTTAACATCTTCATCCCACAATTACGTGCGTATTTTTTTTTTTATTCTTTTAAGCTTTATTCATTTTTACTGCTGGTTTTACGATACCATTAGCGGCATCGGCTATTCTGTAGTCTGGTTTTTTTGGTTGAACAGAGATCTTGCAATTCAACGCAATGAATATAATAAACTCTATCATATGCTCCGTCACACAGAGGCAAGGAATTCAGTGGAATCATATTTCATAATAATATGCTGCACCACAAGGTACCTATGGCACTTGTCTATTGAGTATGGAATAAATATAATTAGAACACTTAGACCCGTATTTACCAAACCATTTAATTGAAATTTAATTTGATTTCTGTTTTAGTACTCCCGTTAGAAAGAGTTGGGGCCCACTTGAATTAAAATTAAAGTTATATATACGTTATTATGATATAAAATAACCCAAATTAAATTTTAATTTAATTTTAAGTGTGCCCTAACCCTCTCTTACAGGAGTACTAAAACAAAAATTAAATTAAATTTCAATTAAATGACCCTAAAAATACAAAAAGCAGAGTGAGTGATTACTAGCTTGATTCATTTCTCGTTACGCTTAATTGCCAGCTGGTAAAAATTTGCAAAGTGATAAAAGCGAAGTTAGTAAAATCTAGGTGTAATAAATTCGAAATTTAATACGGTGAGAATAAGAAAAATAAAAGAAGAAAAACTAAATTACTAAATCATTTTCTCAGCAAATATATAAAATGATAAGAAAAAACCGATTTATTAGTGGTGATAGATTTTTTGAATGCTACTCAATTGGAAGTCTTAACTGGTCGTGCTGGTCTTGCTCTTCGTTAACCTATGCTCTTCTATTTTAGTCCATTATATTCTATTCTATTCTAATCTATTCTTATCTAACTTAATCTAATTCATTCTATTCTAATTTAATCTAATCCAATTTTTTCCTGCCCTTTGTACTAAGTGGGCAGCGGGGATGGATATCGATCGATCGAGTGCGTTTTGTCGGCATATTTAGAAATTTTCATTTTAGTTAATCTTAGTATTTTTTTTCTTGTTTATTTTTATTGTTCTGCCACTCATTTTGTTTGCTGTAGTAACATGTTTTTATACAATGTTGCTTATCATAATAAATAAAATAAAACAAAAATAAATAAAAAAAAAACAAGCTATTGCAATCTAACGCTCTAGAACAGTTGGTCTGACTTCAGCGAAAATTAATCGTAGTGTTAATTGAGTTTAATCTTAACAAATAATGTGATATTCTCTTTAATTATTGCTGTTAACGATAAATCCAAAATAATATTTGCCTGTCATCATAACAAAAAAAAACTATTGTGTCTTGGAAGATTATAAATTGTACAGGTGCAATAAAGGGAATGTTATAATACGGTTCCATAAACATATTGCCTGAAGAAAATAAAAGGCTTTGTATTACGCTGAGCAGATAAAGAGGTTAGCATTTTTGGCTTTTCTTTGTGATATCTTTCCGTCAGAAAATTTTAAATTAGTCGAGCAAAAGAAGATGAAAAGAGGACAAAATATATACTGAGCACTGAGTAGGTTCTGTACTAGCCTTGACTTTATTAATAGCTGTAAAAAAATTAAGAATCGTCAAGTGCAGAACTGCAGACCGCGACTGTATCAGCCATTCCACATGAAAACGATCAATTTGAATTCATTTTGGTCCCAGACATTCTCGAGTTGGATGAAACTTTCAGAGTTTGTATGGAATACGAAAATAACTTTATCCCTTTACCATCCTACACCATTTCGCTAGGGGGGTTCGAAATTTTGTGATTTTACGATGAAACGTCATTTTCAAAAAATCATATCTCGAGATTTTGCTGATACTAAAATAAATTGAAAATATTATATTTAAAAAAAAAAAAAAAGTATTATCTATTGAGGACTTCTAGCACTTCTTTCTTGTATTTTTATTTTGAAGATCTAAAACCCATCTGGCTATGTGCCAAAAATTGCTGTGGTTCTCGAATATGTTATGAACATATTAATTTTTACGGTCACCGTAATCCAAAGCAACGCTCATGGGATCACTACACTTAGCGGAATGTAACATTTTTTCTACTGGGATCACTAGCTCTTTCTTTTTTTCTTATATTTTTATTTCGAAGATCTAATCCTTATGTGCCTGTACGCTAAAAATTACGTAAGTGGTCGACATCGTTTTGGAGATTGTTTTTCAATGCAACACTGTTTTTATCAGTACCCTTTTTTAACCACATCCGTAGATCTTTAATTAAAAAGAAAATATAAAACCTGCTTTAAGTTTAAATTGTTACCAATATAGCGGGTGTTACACCAGGAGTGGCGCGGTGTTTTGCATTTGCCGCTGCGTGATAGCTCTTACAAAATTAAATCTATAAGCCACACCAGGAACGGCGCGGCAATATAGTACGCGGCGATTTGTATATTACTCAAAAATACAGTACTTCTCTCTGTTTTTCTTCATCGGAAATAGAATACATTTGTAAAAAATCCGCCGTTTCGGTGTGAACACTCAATTTTGTCACGTGGCACCGCGCCGATCCTGCTTAATGTAAGGGAATAGGGAGAAAAAAAATAAAATGGACGAGCTATTTTCGTATTCCGTACAAACTCTGAAAGTTTCACAAAATCGGAGTTGGTCGGGTTCTAAGGAGATCGGTGTTTCGTATGGAATGGCTTTAATACGGTAGCACAGTTATGTCTGGGAAGAAAACACCCTCTGAAACTTGGTAAAAGATCGTTGTTTTTGATCAATTTCAATAGCTAGATATACATATAAGGTATACATTTATCGTTGGAGAACCTTGAAAAGAAATTATAGAATACTTATTTGTCGGAAATCATTTATGTGAACAGAATCATTTTTTTCCCATTGTAAGAAAATGCAGAGCAAGTGTCAAGCACGAATTAAGCAGGTAAGTCAAATGCTTGATATTATAAGTTACTATGATTTTAAGAAATCGGGAGATATGTCATCAGAACCAACTATAGTAAATCATTCGGACAGCATTAAACCATTAGAACTCACCGCACGGAACGAAAATAAAATAGACTCAAAGCTGTTAGGATTGCTGAGAGAAAAATTATTCAGTTTGACAGAATCAAGATCACAATTGGAATTTTTGGCTTTTCAAAACAACCAACTCTATTGAGATTACTCCAAAAAAGTAAGAGTAATTTCCTGTCTTTTCTTAACTCTAGCGTAAGTCCTTTAGGCGAGGAATGAAATTGCGATTTGAATCTACGATGTGATGAAGTTGATAATTGCATTTCCTTTCTGTAATTAAAAAAAACATATATTCATAGTTTACTTAATGGGGAAACGTAAAGATCAGCGTATTACATGAATTGTTGGTTAGCAGATGCACATTCATAAATATGAGTGCACTTCTCGGTGATAAATGGAATAGAAATAAAAATAAGATTTAATAAGTAAAATCACATTGATTCAGCTAAATGACTGAATCTGCAACAACAAAAACAACTGAAAATTTCCCCGATGTTATGCTTCTACGTTAAAAAATTTATATTAAAATCGCCTCCTACTATCAAATGATGGTGTCATATAGATATAATTTCCTCAAATTCTCTAGATCCATCAAAAATAATGAATACAGGAAGGTAATATGCTGATGTTATTGTTATCATACATTTCTCTACTCTAGTATAAAACTAAGAACAAACACTGATAGGAATAGGAATTAAATCTCGTGCAAATATGAAGAGTCAATAATTTTAATATGCTTCTTATAAATTTCTAGAAGATATTATAAAACTTTTTGATTTTCCATTACAAACGTTTTGCTTGGGGTGTATGCAATAATAGTGACTCTAAATATTTTAGTCTAATAGATTAAATTGATTAATGGGAAGTTACAAACTCATACAATTCCTCGGAGACCATAAAAACTGACGCAGCTATGATTTTATCTCAAAGAAATGTAATAAAATAATTATGGTTAAACTTACATATTAACGTAATATAGTTGAGCTCTTTATAGGACATAAAATGGAAATTTACTAATACTTGTGACGAGATACTGGCAAATAATTTTCCGCATAACATAGCAGCTCTTGTATTCGATGTTACTTTTGGATAATACTTTTTATCAACTTTAGCATAAATATAGGTGTAGTAAGCAACCTCAGTAGCCATATATGTTCCATAAATTAACTCCACAATTTGTAAAGCTATCAAGGAAGAAGTCCACAAAAGTAAACTCCAAACAATTATACCACATATTCCTATTACTATGATGAGGGGCTTGTATCTGAAATAAGAAAATTATTCAAATCAATTTATTTTTTGTACGAGGTAAATATCTTAAGGGCACTTTTGCCAGAAAATGAAATGAAATGCAAAAGAATTATGCTATCTAATATTATAATCCGTAAAAAATCATATAAGTAAGTCCAACCCGGTTTTTAAACAATAGGAAATTGTTCTAACTTCTTTAGTTAAGTTAGTTAATTGTAAGTTATGTGTATTGTGTGCGTGTGTGTGTTAATAAATTTTATCGGTTTAGTTGCTTATAACAAATTCTTGCATACAATCTTTTTTCATGGTTACATTCAAGATTTAAGCTTTAGCAGCTATTTTGCGTTCCAGATTTCTCAAATAAGGTATTTTCTGCAAAAACTGTTTTTTACAGTTCGCAAGAGCATAATTTAAGCTATATATTTCTCATTTGCAAACAAATAATTTCAAATCTGCACAAAATAGGCTGGAATCTTGAACGTAACCAAGAATTCCCAGTTATCTAAAATAATACTAGGTTTATACATTCCGAAGAACTAACTCAGCTATAGTACAGTAAAAATGTCATTCTAGTATGTATCGTGAAAAATCAGAATATCTGTATGCAAATTCTATAATCAGAATGGGTTACCTGATTTAGTCTACTTTTGAGATTGATATTCAAAACCAGCTTAACACAAGTTTTTAAAGCAATGCATATACATTTCATTACTTTGTCAGGATTAGTAATAGTATGTTAAACCAAATACTGGATGCAAATAAAATTACATAATTTTGCTAACTAGCATCGCGCATTGAAGCATGAAAGTCACATCGGTAACAATACGATGCTTTTCGAGCGAGAGCGTATCCAAAAAAAATTAAAGCTATCCTGGTAGGGCAAAGAATTAGTCTAGGGTAGGTTCCTAACCATGTTCACCCCGAATGTATGAGCTGTGGAAAGTGATACATTAATATAATATACAATTTCTTTTATCACCTTGTTGCTGTGCCATAATGCACAAGCTATCATATACATACATGCTCAATATCATATCTCATATAGCAACAACCAAAACCCTCGAGAATACTTCCCAAGCCATGAAACAGAAATCTATATGTGTGCGTTCGGAGTCCGTTTTCTAAAATGTTCTATATTGATACTTATGGAAAACTGCTAAACATTGGCTTTATATATGCCATAGAGCCTAAGCTATTATCCATACAGGAAAATAGTCTTCTAGTAACTTACAGCTTGATTCCGTATCTTCCCAAAGGCTACACTACCTATATATCTTACTTAACAAAATAATAAAATCGATTACTCAGTTGAGATTTTTTGTTTGAGGAATGCTAGTCTTTTGGTTAAGATAAATTTTTTTAAATAATTTTGTTAGGAAAGGTATGAAAAGTTTATTACGGTTCGGAAGATAAGAAAGCAAGCTTAAAATTATCAAAACATCATTTTTCTGTATGAATAGTAGTTTAGGACGGAGGAGCTATTCAAATCAAACTTTTGCCAGTTTTACATAAGAACACTGCAAATATTTTAGAATGTAAGGAGTCCGTTGGGCCTTGCATGTGGTAGGGAGGGAGTCTGTTTCATGGCTTGTGAAGTATTCTCGAGGGTTTTGCAACAACTGATCAATCTTAGATGGAAGTATATTCCTGCCCAATACATCACACCTTTCCCGCTTAGATAAATTCTCAAATACTCTATTCATATCGCATGCCTACAACTACTTGAGCTACGCTGCTTCTTCGTTCAACTAAGAATGTTCAATTTTCGCTAATAAAACTAAGAAATTTATAATAAAACAAAAATTCTCTGAAAATATGTAGTTTTCTATACCGCTCCGTATTAATTATATCTTTGCTGATAGAATATCAAGCTCCAATCAAAGTTGTTAATCAACGTTTATTAATAAAAAAATATCTACATTTATACTTGTCTGTATTTTCACGTCTTATCTCACCTGTCATTAATCAAGATAAATAAATATCGTTTTAAGATAACAAACAGACGAAAGCGAAATTTACTATCTAATTTGATTTTGACAATTTCAACATGTGATGCTATAGATAAATAGCCATAATAAAAGAACTGTGTACACTTAGCCCTTATGGAACTTACCTTAGAAAATCAGTGATTAAGAATACTATAATAAGTTGTGCCGCATATGAATAAGTACCAACAGGGTACACATCCTTGTTCACCTAAAATTATTCAAGGGTTTGCGAATTAGGCGGTAATGTAAATATATATATAGTTAAAACTTTACTTACTTGCGAGTTTGTGACATTTCCCGGGTATTCGTGCAATAGGTATTCAGTTATGAACGGTTCTGATGGTCGATTGTCTCTTAGAAACCCAAATACGCACAGAAGTAAAGATATCTTAAGCCATTCTTTCATCACGAACGTAATATCCAAAATAATAGTGTTTCAAAGGTGTTTGATTTATGTAATGCATGCAATACTTTTAAGGTTAAGTAATTTCGCCGATTGTGCTAGTGCTTGCACGTCTTGTACCACAAATCAAAAAATATTTAATTAGCAAGCAGAAATATATTATTTCCAGCAGTGATGTTACGGCTTTGATTGAAGACACTTTCTAGATGACTGAGGTTGGCACATTTTTCAACTTTCTCGTCACTTTATGATATTAATTGTGTCAATTTAGTGATGCTGATGTTGGCCTTCAGCAAATTTCATTGCCAAAGGCAAGAGTCACATTGCTTTATCTATTAAGAATAATGAATGAATATAATCTACTTTCATAGTACCAAATTTTCCGAAACATTCTCTTGAGTCTGTCAACTTTTAAGAAAGCTTTTAATGTTTTGATGTTTTTCTAAAGTTGGCTTTAAGTGAGATGAGAAGAGAATGTGATAAATTTTTTTGAGAGCCATAGGTGAGTTTATAAGCTTTAAAGCTTCAGCATCGATATATACAAAATAAACTCAGTTCGAGTTAAGTACTAATTTTCGGTTTTATGTTATATTAAACGTTATTTTATAAAATGTAAGCTGTAATTCTTTAAAAACTTGTAAATATTTGATTGTATTTTAGATACCAAAGAAAACCAAATGTTTTTCGAAACACAATACGATGCAGTGCAGTACTGCACTGTAAAGCACAATAAAAGCAGTGCAGTGCTTTGACAATCATTTTTTAAAGTTTTCATATATAAATTTTTTGTATTGTGGATTCATTATTTTGAGAAAAACTCTACATTTTTCTACTAATGTCATTTTAAAATTAATTAATCAATTTTAAATTGAACAATTCTTCTATCTTTTAATATTTAACAAATGTCAACTGATGCAGTGTGCAGTGTTTTAAAAATTAGCCTAAACGATGCAGTGCAGTGTATGTGAATTGCCACATGGCATTACATAAGCTCTAAATTTCAATGCAGTGCAGTGCATTGCCCTGCATCGTATTGTGTTCCAGGCTTAAAGCCAAAGGTAGGTTTAGTTTATAAAAAGTCTAATCGCTTTACCCAACGTCAGTGACGTGGCGCTTATGCCGGGGTATGTAATAAATAATCTTTGAATTTGAATTTGAAAAACAAGTACAATTTTTATATCAAATGAGCTTTTAATACACTTTTTAAGTTTGTTTTACAATTGTCACAATTGTGTTGATTCAAAATGTTAAAAGCGTGTGTTGAGTTGAAACTCAGTTTGTCAAGTATGTATGTAACTTCAGTGTATTAAAACTCATTCAGCCCTCAAATAATTTAACAATTTGAAAATTATCATTTCTTTCTTAAAACTACACAACTTTCTTGGAAATTAGTTTGTTTTGTTTTATAATAACTATGCCTCCCTGTATTTTGAAATTGTTACGGTAACAACATAAAATCATTCTGCAATTGTTAGACGTTGATATATGGTATAATAAAGCCAATGAATGCATACCGTATCACACATATTCCGTGATGCATATTGAATTAAATTATTAAGTTGACTTCCAAACTTCTACAAAAAATAACAACACAAATCAAGTGTTTTTTGCGCCTTTCAAAATTGTTCTTTGCTTTCTTCTTTGGGTTTATTTTGATGATATTTCACATCCTTCGGATGGTAATTTTTAGGGCTTTGGGGCTTATCTTTGGCCCTCAGTTCGATTCGATGTCTTCTCTTTTCATCTTTTTGATCCTTAGTTTGGTTTTTGATCACTTCTCGTGTTGTTTTTGGTTCTTTTTCTTCAGCTGCTGCGCCACATCAGCTGTAATAAATGAATTTCTCGCAAGAGTTATTAAATTTGGGAGGGAGTAAGGATTGGATATGTTTGGGGATCTTTAGGAAGTTAAGGACTGGAAAGTTCCTATACTGGCAGGTAATAACAACACACTTTATTATTAAGAAATACGTTTCACTGTGTTAAATATGAAACGTATTAATTGTTTTGTAATTTTGCTTTTGCTCCATATAATGCTGAACAATGGACTGAGCGTATTGCCATTTTCCTATAGGAAAGAACGGCACAAATTTTGTAGTTTTCTCTTTCGCCCTATGGCAGAGTTGGTGCTACCAATACAAAATATTGTTTGCTGAACGTTTATGTTACAGATGCAATCACCGCAGAAAGAATAAGGTAAAGATAGTGTTTACCATGCTCCGTCTCTCTTGCCCATACGCTGGATTCAGGTAAGAATAAGTTTTGAAAATTAAAGTCGGAATGAGTTTAATTCCTTATAAGCGATTAAAATATCACTTGGGCACAAGAAAATATATGTTTTTTTAATTTAATTCGATTTGCGGGTGTAAAATTTCATCTGATTGGTTGAGTTTTACATGTTTTTTATCTAGTAAACGTTTTAAAGAGGGCTCTAACGGTGATATACAGAAACACAAAATTTGTGGCACATGAACTAGCAAATCGCTCAGTCCATTGTTAAAGTCAGTGGTATGCTGAGAAAGTGAAGGAAATAAACTTTATTACTGAATCCTGTCAAACAAAACCAAAGTAACTTATATCTTTGCAAAGACTTAGTGGGTCTTTTGGCATTCTAGCCAGTAACATTTTGCATTAATATTTTCTGTCTTTATCGTTTATCGATCTAAAGGTTGTTGGCATATAGGTAGTCATTGTTTTCCAAAAATGCCAAATAGTGTTAGATTTCTGAAACTCTTTTTTATTCGTGGCGAACCGATATTTTAACTAATGAAATGATGAGTTACTAAAGATTTTTCGTTGTTCTGTGTATCTATATGTATTCCCAATAAATAATCGACCGGTGAGCACAATAAAAAAATTGTAAAATTGTTCGAATTTGTACATAAGACAATAAATCTAATTGTACATATACGAAAACCGTATACCAAAAAACATAAGCAATAATTACTCGCAATAATTATTGAACTCAATAACTATTGAACTCGGGATCGGGACAAATATTGCTTATTACATAGTACCGTAAGTTCATTACACTAAGTTTCTTAGTTAGTAATTTTTTGGTATTATAAAAGCAGTAGTAATGGAAGAAGTTTTAAGTTTTAGTAAAGAACTTCCCAAGTAAAGAAGGCTGCCTTTTACTTTACCACGTTAGTATCCAGCACTTAAGCCCCCACCAACGGTTAACTTGAGTCAACATTAACGTCCATTTCCATCTTTTGAGCCTAACCAGAGGTCTACTTCGCTACACCAAATCCCAAACACTCGAGCTAAAGAAATGCTGAAAGGAGAAAAACCTTTTTTATCCCAAACTTTTTATTCATATATTAATAAAAGTACGCCGATAATATCTGAATATTAACAAAATTTTCACTTTTCTAAAAACCTTTTCAGGAAGAATTGTTTTATTTCCATCAAATTTAGAATTAAGAAATTTTGGGTTGTTTTACCCTGAATAATGGTAACACGCAAACACGAAATAAAAGTGTTCTATTTCAATTTATGCATTTGTGAATTGTGGTGATACTTCGAGCGGTTCATACATAGATTTTGATATTCAGAGCAGATTAAATGTATTGATTGAGATTGAGACTGTTTAAATATGCTGCTTCTACAGCACGAAACTTGCTAGGACGTAGGTATATTGTAAAGGATGATGGATGGGGACAGGAATGAAGTATAACTCAAATTCGAGGACAGCACAGGCTAAATGCTTGAATATTTATAATTAAGGGAGCGACTTATTATTATGTGTACTATTGGAAAAATCGTTCAATTAAGTAGTGCAGTGAGTAATTACATTATATGTTGCTGACACTTTAATGGAGGTAAAAGCTTTTCAAGCTTTGAAACTGTACCCCAAAACGCACTTGTCATAAAGCTTTTTAAAAATTTTGTTTCTCTGTCCATTTCCGTTTCTCATTAATGTGAGCTTTCGCAGTTTACCCCATTCTCAATAAAGTAAAAAAAACTGCTGTTGGATTAGATTGGATGGAGTAGTCCCAATCCCCCAAGTTCCAGATTCCCAGCCCGTTAGCCGTTGCACACTACACCATATATCGCGTAAACTACAAATCGATTGTGTTTTCATAAAAACGTGTGAGGTGAAGTGAGACACCGCCACCGCTGCCGGTAAGTTTGTTTACCTTCTTCATTCTTGTTTAACTATAGTTTGTTTCATGACCATCTGATTTAAATAACAATTTGTTGGAAGAATGAAAAGGGTAGACTTTTCGTAGATATATGCATTCCAATAAATGCTGTTTTCAATAAAATAGACTGCAATGATAACTAATCCCTTGGGATTAGAGAGAAAGTGTTCTGTTGTAGTTTTAGTATCATGTGAGTGCGATTTTGTTATTAGTTTCCATTAGCTTGTCGCAACATATTAATCCAAAACATATTCTTCGGATATAATTGACAGCTATCCTTTGCGCAAGCGCGTGGTATATTAAGAGATGACTAGAGTATAAACAACATCAACTAAGGAATATGTATGCGGTGTGGTAGCTGTTTCATGTATTAATACACCTCATAAAAACTTAAGTAATAAAACTTGCTTTTTCCACTAAATAAATTACTTTTCACTTTTCCACTATGTACTTATAAAATAAAATGTGATAAATGGTGCGGCTGCAAAAATTGGAAGTTCAAAGCTCTGCACACTACATGAAATATGTATACATATCGCATTAACACATTGTGGAGTGTGAGAGTTCAACTCTGAGTTGACAGAATAACCCAGTCCTCATTTTTGCTATATTATCTAAGATTATCACACACGACAAATTTTTTGATATTCATGGATGTATGTAAAAATTTGTTATGTTCTCTACTACTCTACGATTAATAAAAATGTTTGTTTGTTGTTTTATAAAGAGAATACAATACAAGAAGTATCCCGAAAACACTAACCGATATGAATTAAGGCTGTCATTTACTATGAATGTTTTACTCACATTTTAAACTGGTGTTTTAGCAAGGAAAGTAACTTGAAACAAAAAAAAAAAAAAATCTTCACACTATCAGGTGTGGTTCGTCACTTCCTTCCTTCCTTGGCTCATCTCATAGATAGTCAGAAGTATATTTGACTTTTCATGCTGTAGTGACTTCCGAAATTGTTGCCAGGAGTTTTGGTAGCATACAAGTGGATTTTTTATGAAGCAATAATCAATCTAGAGCAATTTCTGTTCGAGGTAATTCTCTAAGCGATGGACAATTGTTTTACTAACCGTGGGCCCAGGTCAAATATTACAGGTTAATAGTTCAGGGAGTGAGTTGGAAACTATAAATGTAATTAAGATTTTCACCCAAAAACGGGTATTATCGGCTGTGCGTATAATCAATAGAGTCTTTATAGTTTAAGAGGTACTTACTAGTTACGTACGACCTCTTAATAATAATGCTTAAGAAGAAAACATGGTTGCAGTTTCAATAAAAATAATAGTATTTATTCGTGTAACAAAATCTGTTCCTAATTTCACTCATCAGTATTTTTGAACAGTTGCGTGTTTGCCTAATACTAAACCCGCGGATGAAGCAATGATTGAATTTTTTGGAAGTTTTGGAAAAATATAAATAAAATAAAATAAATAAATAATCTTTATTAGCAGTAAATCATGCTTTATGCTAATAATAATATTAATAATGTACCTTTCTTTCTTATTTTTTATACTCTAATTATACTATCGAAAAGGATAACGTTTGCGTATAAATTCTACGATTTTCTTTTTAAAAAACATAAATTTATTTTCATTTTTGCAATCACTTGGTATAATATTATATAATTGAAGTCCTTTATACATTACTGTATTTTGAGCCCTACTCGTTCTCAGTCGCTCCAATCTGAAGTCTTCTAAGTTTCGCAATCGATAATTTGCATATCCGCTACATACTGGAGTGCCCGGCATAAATACTCTGGCAGAAGATTATTTTTCATTTTGAACACCATTTTTAATACATTGAAAATCGTTCGCTGATTAACTGACATCCCTTTGGGAATATTTAACATTGCACTAATGGTCGTTCTTTTATGGCAACATAATATGCTCCTCATTGCCCTGTTTTGTAATTTTTGTTACCTTGCCATCTGTTCCTTCGTAGACATAAAGAGAATTGATTGGCAATACTCGAAATGTGGCATAATTATGCTATTATGAATATTAATTGCACTTTCCATAGATAATTTCTTTCTTATTCTTTTCATAAATCCAACGTTTTTAGATATTTTTGCACATACATAGTCCACATGAGCTTTGAAGTTAAGTTTTTCATCAATAATAACACCTAAGTATTTCAACTCATTCATTTGTTCAATCAACACATTATCCATAAACACATTAACTCTTTCATCCGCATTTAGAACCATACATTTAGTTTTTGTTACATTCAGCTTAAGTTTATTCATTCTTAACCACACATTCAGTCTTCCTAAGTCTTCATTCAACTTTACAACACATTCATTTAAGCTCTTTCGCGATATAAAAATTTATGTATCGTCTGCAAAAAGTCTTATATCGGAGTTCCTTACCACGCACACAATATCATTTATATATACTATAAAAAGAAGTGTTGCTAGCACTGATCCTTGCGGTACTCCTAGCCGATTTACATTATTATTTGATATTTCACTATCCACCTTGGCTCTTTGTGTACGGCCATCCAAAAAACTCTGAAACAACTTCAACTCTTTTCCGCAAATCCCAATTGTTTCGAGTTTATTCTTTAAAATATGTCTATCGATGGTTTCGAAGGCTCTTTTTAAGTCAAGAAACACAGCTGCAACCATGTCTCCCTTATAAATTTCTTCTTTCCATTTCACGATCAACCCAGTTAAAGTATGTAGATTCACATGAATGGCCAGATCTAAATCCCGACTGATATTCTGAGAAAATCGATTCTAGGTATCGTGCAAACTGCATTTGAGTGGCTTTCTCTAAAACTTTCTCCTCCGTAGGTAGCATATTCACAGGCCTAAATTCCTCGCAATTTTTTGTTTTCCCCACCTTTGGTATTGGTACGATTACAGATTCCTTCCACGCTTCTGGAAAAACACCATTTTTAAATGATGTATTTATAATATCCACTAGTGCATTTATATATATATAATACGATTAAAATCTCGTTTCTGATTTATTTTCCCCACTATGTTGTACACATCTTGATAACTCACTAAGTCAAACACAAACTCGCTTTCAATGTTACAACTTGCATTTTCGTATTGCATTGGCGCTATAGAATCACGTATATCTTCAATACTGCAGATAAAAAAGTCATTGAACTCCTCCACTATTTTCCTTTTATTGTGAAATATCTCATTCCTGAATCAAACTTTTTTTATTTCTGTTTTACCTCGCTTCAATACTAGTGATTTTATTACTTTCCACATTGATTTTGGATCATGGGTGTTTTCGATTTTCTGTTTGATGCTATTTGTTTTATTCAGTTTAAAATTGTATACATATTACGGAGTTCCTTATATCGTTCCCAATGACTCTCTTCTCGCAACAGAGTTGCTTTCCTATATGTTTTTATTTTGTAATGCTTCATTTTACGAAGCTCATCATTAAACCAATCATTTTTCTTTCACATACCTGTCTTTTTACCACGAAAGTTTCCGTTACTTTTTTTATTTCCTTGGAAAAAATTTCAACTTTGTTGTTTACGCATTCAACCTTACTTATACTTTTGATCCGACTCCAGTTTAATTCCCACATATAACTTTCTTTGTTATATTTCAAGTACTTTGCTTAATATCGGTTCTTTTAGCGTAATAATTTCTATTTGGTAGCACTATCTCAATAGTTTCATGGTCACTAATTTTCCATTCATTGTTTACATTGGCCTTAATAACGTTGCAGTTTGAAAGTACATAATCAATTAATTTTCGCGTATTCTGAGTAATTCTAGTTGGTTGATCTATCCACTGCTTGTACGCTTATTCTCCAAAAGTCTGTTTCAGTTCTTCTCTATATGTTTCCTTTTCAAGCCCATTTATATTGAAGTCACCAATCAATACAAAATCCCTGGATAAAGCTAATATCTGCGTAATTCGCTTCAAATTCTCATCTTTCACCCACTTTACAAACACCTGTTTTACATTTCCCGTGTGGAGACCCAATACACATCAGTACGAGAGATGTGTTCAGCGTCCTTAAGGGGATCAACGTCTCCAAAGCCGCAAATCTTGATGGTTTCTCGCCCCTGATAATTAAAAGCTGTGCCTCATTCTTGGCTAAGCCTCTGCGCAAAATATTCTACTTGTCTTATTTGACTGGAAAATTTCCGACTGTTTGGAAACTAGCTCACGTTCAGCTTATTCCCAAGAAAGGAGAGGGTAGCGATCCCTCAAACTACCGACCAATTGCAATCACTTCGACTCTTTCAAAGGTTTTTGAATCTACCATTAATTTCAAATTAATGAAGTATCTGGAAACTAATCATCTCATCAACGATCGCCAATATGGCTTCCGGGCTGGATGCTCAGATGGAGACTTGCTGACTTTTCTTACTGAACGTTGAAACCGTAGTCTTCACAATTTTGGTGAGTCCAAAATCATTGCCCTAGGTATTTCAAAGACCTTTGATAGAGTCTGGCATCCAACCCTTTTAGACAAACTTAAAGAGCATGAGGAGGGAAGAGCCTCTTCTATTATGGATTGAAAGTTTCCTATCTAGTCGCCAAATACGTGTTGTATTAGTTGGCGTTACATCTGAACCTCATCCCATAAATGCTGGTGTGCCTCAAGGCTCTGTTATCTCTCCAACTCTCTTTTTAATTTTCATTAATGATCTTCTTTCCCTTACTTTCAATCCCATCCATAGTTTCGCTGATGGCAGTACCCTTGATTTCGCTTACTCCTTTGACACTCTTGCAAAGTCCAGGGGGAATGCTGCATGTATTAAACGAGATTGCATGTTTAGATTATTGAATAACGATCTTAACAATATCTTCGCTTGTGGCAAAGCAAATTGCGTCGAATTCAATGCATATAAAACCCAAAGCTGTCTCATCTCATTAAAACAAGACCATAACTTAACCAGTCCCGTTTCTTTTGATGGAGCTTTAATTTCTGATTCACCGTCACTAAGCATTCTTGGCATTAATATTTCCAGTAAGTTAAACTGCACAGATCACATCTTCTCTGTTGCAAAAGAAGCTCCTCTACAAGTCTTACATTAGACCTAGAATGGAATACAATTCCCATATATGGGCTGGGGCTTGTCGCGCAGCCTTAGCTTCATCGGATATTGTCCAAAAAAGAGCCTTCAAGCTCATTGGCGATATGGCAATAACTTGTCATATCGACTCACTTGAGCACCGTCGCAATGTCTTTCGCTCCTTTATCGCGACATGCATGGCCAATGTCCTGATGAAATATCTAGTCTAATCCCTTATAGAATGATTCCTGCATGCAATACTCACGCTACAAACCGCGCACATCCTTCTACCATTCAGATTACTTTCGGTCGTACAGTAAAATTCCGTGATCCTTTTTTATCTCAAACAGTGCGAATGTGGAACAGTTTACCATCTTCTGTTTTTCCTCCCGAATATAATCTGTGGAAGTTTAAGGGCGACATACATCGACACCTTCCCCACTCTCCTCATATCCCTAATCCTTTCCCTATCCTCTTCCTGCCATACTGTGCTTTGCATCATAGGTATATATAAAAAAGAAAAAAAAAACATAGTGCCGGAAAGACGTTTTTCAGGCAAGGTGAAATGCTGAAATTAAACCAGAATGTTTCTTTTCGCAAATACGTGCAAAAGAAGTGAAAAAAGGAAAGGAAAAGAAAAATATCAAGATAAGTGTTCAAAATATTTCTTTGTTTACGTTTCTGTGTTTCCAACTTTTTTGTTGTTGTTCAATGTGTCGATAGCAATTCACAATTTTGGTTTATTTTAAACAATTACGTCTAACCCACATCAAAAATATTTCAGATATACTACTTCCATGAGCATAACGAATACATAAACACAATTCTACCACATAGTTCGAAATGCCGCATGTTACGGGCTTATTACGGTTCCTTTAGTTATATGTTCTAAGCTATCTACGTCGACGCATTCTCAGGCAGTGCCCAAATATATAGTAAAAACGAAATTTTTGTATGGCAGCCCTACGAAGGAGTTGCCCGATTGGTCCCATTTTCGAACTTAAGTCCCCCTTTTTTTTTAAAAAGGGCCCGTGTACAAAATTTCAGCTCTCTGCGTCGACGTGTGTAATTTATATGAAAACTCTGTGTACAAAATATAAGCTGTCCACGTCGACGCCTTCTCAGGCAGCAGGTAAATAGTGAAAAACCAAAGCTTTGCATGGCAACACCAAGAAGGGGTTGCCGCTTCCAATTTTTCTTTCCATAAAAACCTTAAACTATTACGAACATTTAAAAAAAAGAAGCCAAATCGGTCCAGCCGCTGTCAAGTAATGCGATTACCAACGAACATTTCATTTTTATTTATATGTATAGAAGATAAAAAATCCCGAATTCAAATCGTCGATAGTATGGGTTGATTTGCGCAACTTTCTTTGCTGCTACTGCCCTGAGCTCATCTACTCTTTCAAGTAGAAAAGATAAGTAGTAAGAATAACTATTTTTTTTCTTTTTCTTCAACCTCTCAAATCCCTCGCGGAATATAAGGGCAGTCGGAGAAAATATACAAATCTTAAATTTATCCTATGAAATACTTAGTTCAAAGTATGTAAAAGACTTACTAATTCCATTAATTACCCCGTTCACATGAAACGGACTGGACTGTTCACATGTGATGGACTGGATTAAATCGACGAGAGCGACATCTTTCTATTGACAGATATTGAAAGGTGGATCATGGAAATAAGTGTAATATTAAAATTTCTAAAATATTGTATGAAAGTACGAAGGAGTTCGAAGCGAAAAATGAAAGTATAACAAAAAATATCCAAACATCAGTCGACTCAAGTGCTCACATCTGATTAATTCCACTCCACTACCGAAGATAATTCCAGTCCGGTTAGTGTTCACATGCCAAATTATCTCACTCCAAAGTATGCTAATCCCTTCTAGTCCGCTTCATGTGAACGAGGTAATAGACTTATTGGATTAGATGATAGATTAGCGTTTCCTTTCAGAGTCACTAATTGGTTTTAATCTATTCCATCTTTATACAGTTATATATATTTTTGCTCTCGAAGGAGAACGACAATTAATTCTTAAGAGACTGTGATTGAACATTTCAATTGTTTTTCAGGTCGTTGCAAGAACTTACATTTAAAAAGCTGAAGAACTACTCCTTGGACAGCTGCTCACCATCATTTACTAGTAACTTTCCAACTTCTATCCATATTTTTTTTTTAAAGTGCTCTGCAATTCCATTGGCAATTTTTGATCATGCCGAGTAGTATTAACTTCTTTGTGTCTGCATGTTTATTTGAGTACTATACAAAGTGCAAAATCTGTTAGTAGGGAGTTTTTCATTGTTGGTACTGTGCTACTTCTTTTCTACGTTACTCCTTTTTAGCAAGTATCCTGTTATAATTTTCTGGAAATTTTTCGTCTTTATTAGACTGAAATTCATTGAAAGAAAAAAAAATTTTTTTTTTCAATGAATATACAAAATGATAGAGAATTGCTCATATAAATACTTTTTAACAAAAGCAAGTATGAATTTTAGGGTAGCAAGATTTCTCATTGCAATTTTCAAATTAGGTGATTATTCCCCTTGTTGCCGTATGGCATTCGGATAACCCAAGCAAAAGTTTAAGCTGAAAATTTTTCGTTTTTATTTGACTGAAATTCTTGGAAAAAAACATTTTTTCAATGAATTTACAAAATGCATTGAGATGCAGAAATTTTCACAAATGTCATTAAATTCATTTTATGAATATCAAAACACCAATCATAAAAATTTTGTAAACATTAATTTATTATCGTTTTTATGAGTAAACTATGATAATTAATAGCAAAGTACATTGTTCTTGGTAAAGGTACATAAAAATATAATTGAAAGCTCACACTAAGACTAGATTCTACAGAACATCCTATATCTACTTAAAATTAAGCAAAACTTATATTAACATGAAAATTTAAGAAGGGTAGTTTTTTTCAGCACATGGACCACAAATAAATGTTGAATGCTCAAGGCAAATATATCGATAGCATCCTGCACAGCGATACCTTGTTTTTCGATCCTTTGTTCGATCACAAATCGAACATCTTCCACATCGCTTTGGATTTTTTAATGGCGGCGGTGGATATTCACGTTCCTCTGAAAGTCTGTCATGCTCTTTTAGTCGACGCTTTAAATCATTGGTAAGATTCGGCATTTCTTTTCGTTTTTTAATTAGATCCTCAATCAGTTCTAGTCCTAGCTTCCTTAAAAACATTCTTTGATTTGAGGTTTCATCTTGAGTCTTTTGTCTATATATCACCTGTGCATTTACTCCAGCTATGTTAAGAATATAATAAAAAATAACTAGAGACCAACGCTTGCAATTTCTGTATATGGTGTGATCCTTCCAAATCTTATGGACTGTATCTATACTATCTTTAGTCAAGTCAAAAAAGTTAACAATTTCGGGCTTTTTTAATGGACCCGATTCTAGGCTTATTTTATCGTCATGATGATAAGTGGACAAGTAGAAGTTGAGATCACCGCTAGTTTTGTATGAAACCAGAGTAACATTTTCTCGAAAGGCAAATTTGCTAGAATACTTGTTTCTGCTCTTTATCGAATGGAGCTCTGCAGGCATTGTAACTTTATTTTTACGTATGTGACCGATAGCTAGTAAGTTATGATCTTTAACCAATTTCATGAAAAGATCGTAGCTGGCGAAACGACATTCCATTCCAATTAGCCTTCTTGATCCAGAAACTGGAGCTATTTGACGTAAAACCACTTCCTCTGGATTGTTGCTAACATTAAAAGGTCCATCTGGTTGCTGCTTACAATCAACTTCCATGTTATATGTATAAAAAGTTTTGCAATCCATAAGAGTGACAATCCTTATTCCACAGTGAGCGTTTGTTCCAGTAACAAATTGCCGAAAACTGCAAGGACCTCGATAAGCTTCAAATTTGTCGTATATAAATAAATAATCTGAAGGATTGTAAGCCGCTTGACAATTGTTTGTAAATGTTTCAAAAATATTCCTGACTTCTGATAATTTATCTTGTTTTGATCTTTCTTCTCGCGTATGAATATCATCAAATTGTAAACTTCCTAATAACAATGAAAATCTATTGAAACTCATTGCTATTCGAAACGCTTCCAGACCTGTGCCGTCAGATTCCCAAAATTCTTCAAAACTTCTACGACGATAGCCTAAGGCTCCACCGAGGTAAAGCAGTCCTATAAGAGCCCTAATTTCTTGAATATCTGTTGGTTTGACTGTGGACTTTTTCTTGTAATTCTTACTCATTTCCGCAATTTTCTCATTAGTGTTTTTCACTATTTCATTAATAATTTCATCCGTTATAAGAAGGTTCCAACAATCTATTGGTTTCATTGCTGGATTTGTATTAGATTGAAATGTTTCGTTATTTAGTTCCATTTCAGGAGGTGTTATATTTGCATCATTTGTAATTTGGGATTGTTCCGGTTCCTGTTTTAAAGGTTTTTTGTACCATTTCAGTTCACTTTTACTCAAATAAATGGAACATTCTTTTTCCGTTTGATTTTCACAATCAGAGTAATATTCTTTATTATCGGTGGATAAAAATGAATTTAAACTAGATTTTTGATCGTCAAGATCTGCATTTATGTATTCTAGTTCATCTCTAGCATCCTCCGAATTAATGATTTCTTCATCTGATGGTTCTAGCTTAGGTTGCCATTGTTCGAAATCCTCCTCGAAAATAGCGTTGTGTTCATCCTGTCCACAAACATCACTGGCGTTGGAGTCCTCATCACATTCTTTGGTAGTCACAAAACTTTCTGGATAATCTAAATTTTCCTCTGTCTTTACAGTAATTCCATTCCAAAGTGTCTGTAAATTCTTTTGCATTTCTTTGGAAGTTGACATTTCTACAAAGCCAAGTTTATAATTTCATAATATAACCAATTAAAAACACACAATTTAATATAATAAGGAACTACCTGTAAAACTTCTATCACAAATGGCTCCGCGGGGTCAGCTACGACGACCATAAAAAGAGATACTAATGAAAATGTGAGAGTTGAGGAGAATTCATCAATCCGTCTGTCAAACTACTATAGAAAATAAGGTAAATAAATGGCGGAGATCTGTCTTCCCTAGATACAGACAGCGCAGGTGCAAGCAGACATGAATAGCAATAAGTTGATAAGCTGTCAAGTAATCATATGATGTTGATAAACATTTCAAAAACATTTCTTTAAGCTCTTTTTTGTTGCCAAATTTTAAAATTAAAGCTCCTGAATTAGTAAGTACGACTGGAAATAAACGAAAACAGTGCTGATAACCTGTTAGTTATTATAAAAACTAATCATAGGTTTCTCATCTACGAAAAGACTTGAGCGTGTGGGCCAGGCCCATACCCCGAAAATATTTTCATTTCCTACTGCTCTGAATTTTTTCTCTTTTTAATAATAATAGATATTTGCCCAATTTTTCGCAACTGTTATACGGTCTATAACTGCATACAAACGTAGAATACCGGCTAATCAAAATAAATTATATTATTTCAGAACTGTTCTAAACGGAAAGCAATAAAAATGCCGGCAATAAAGCTTTATTTGTAATTTTCATGAACAAGATGTTTAAAACTCAGGTTAGGAAATTGAAGCGGAATACCTGCATATTATTAGTAACAATAGTATTAGGATATGTCGCGTTTCTACGAATTTTCAGTGAGCCTGATTATGGAGAAAATAAATTTAAAATGTAAGTATAGTAGGCATAATTTCAAATTCAAAATTTATTTATTAATTATTTATTTATACTTTTTATAATTTATAATTTTAGTTCAGTTATTGAGGAGTCAATCAAATCAAGCCTTAATCGTGGACAATGCAAAATGCCAAATTTGCCGGTAGATAATCCAGAAATAATGAAATTCTATAGCAACACAGACCAATTGAATTGTGGCAAAAGCGATGATGATTGGGTCATATGTGAAGTGAGTTTTTCATATTTTTAGGACGAGGCTATATGGAAGCTACTTACTATATTATTGTTTGCTTATTCTTACAGAAATCAGTGTGTGACGTTAAGGCAAACATTCGACAAGATAAGGGTGAAGTTACTTGTTCATATACAGATTTAGTTCGAAAATCAGATTCTAAAGTTAAATATGGAAAAACGACTCATACAAATTCTTTTTATATGTTAAAGCAATCGGACTTTGCAAAAGTCTACTGCAAAGCAAGCAATGGCGAAAGGTGAGCATAACAAATCGATCTTATTTTTGCAGACGGTTAATACCTACACTAGGATGCATGGCTCAAAGATCGACTAGTTCCCTGGTAGTCCAATCATCATGAGGGCACTGATGAGCTCATGATGATTGGTTGGATGAATGTAACAACTCGTTTATATACTTCGAAATTCAATGATTGCTCAACATCATTTACCTCCCTTGCACTCGTGCATTAAATGCACTATACCTACAGATTACTTTCCATAAGATTTTATTGGTGACCTGATAGATTGGGTTGGCGAAGAAATTCATCGAGGAGCTCAGTAAAAAATTTACTTGTCGTACAATCACGTAATGTATACTCACATTGTCGTACTTGACTAAAAAGTTGGGTTAGTTAACATTACGAGTCCGCGCTGCACCAGTACTAATATTTTGTAAATTAATGAGCGTTGGTTACCAGGGTTGCTTTTAATAAAGTATTGTATAATTATGGCTTTGGTTGTGTTTGAGCTCGTGTTCTACTGATAAGGTAGAATAGAATAGAAAAGCATTTATTAAAGAGCCTCAGCTTACGCTACGTTACAACGTTAGGTATACATCGAGTGAGTGAAAGATAATTTGAATTATCGATAAAATACAAAGTTGTTTAGCAAACTATCAAAGGAGCAATGAACAGACTGCATTCTGGCAGAAAATAATATTAGTACTACAGATTAAGACAATAAAAAGCTTAATGCAAACACTAAAACGCAGAGAGTGCCACTACATTAAAGGTTAATGTGTAGAGAGGGTGTGAGCTAAAGAACATTAAGTGTTCATAAGGTGAAGCAAAGCTAGCTCCTTGAACTGTTTATAAGGACAAATTTTCCTGATGAATTCATTCCGTAAGGGAGTTCCCAGAACAAAATATGCCATTGGACCCAAATCGTATGAGTTTTCTGACGGACAAGTCTGGAGTTATTAAGATTGCTTCATGAGAGCATTTGGTTTATATATGCAGGAAGAGAGCAGCATCAGTCTTTATGTGTTCGTAGAACTCTGAGTTCCAGGAGCTTAGTGAGGGGCAGGCGTGAACAGCTGAACCATGGAGGAGATGTGAGAATCTCGTCTATGTCGAAAAATGTACCTCACACAGGTAATTGACTGAAGAGATGTCTTTTACTAACGGTTCCTTTGTCTGATTGGCAGACGACTAATATTTCACGTAAACAAAATGTTAAGATTTCTGTACGGCAACTTTCTTTTGCGAAATTTCTCAACCTTAGCTTTATTGGATATTGTCCAAAAGAGAGCATTCAATCTCATTAGCGACTTAACTATTACTTATCATATCGACTCATTCGAGCAAGCCGCAATGTTGGATGCCTTTCGCTTGTATGGCCAATGCTCTGAGGAAATATCTAGTCTGATCCCTTGTAGTTTAATTCCTGCGTGCAATACCGCGCTGCAAGCCGCGCTCATCCTTTTACCCTTCAAAATACTTTCGGCCGTACAGTAAAATTCCCTGATGGTTTCTTATCACGAACTGTGCGAATGTGAAACGGTTTAGTATCTACTGTTTTTCCTCGGTCTTACAATCTGCGAAGGTTCAAGAGTTACATACATCCGCCACTTTCCTCATGTCCCATAATCCTTTCCCTATCTGCCAGGCTGTGCTTTGCATCATAGGGTATCCCCTGAGCTTGGCTTAATAATATATAAAAAAAAGTTAGCAATTAACTGATTTACCGCGTATTTGTGCTATTATCACCTTGCGAAAAGATTAGTTTCTGTTCAATGATCGTAATCTTATTCATTCTTTTCAATATCTGTGTTGCGATTGCGAATGGTTAATAGGAAGTTTCATTAAGGTGAATCCTTTTATATGTAACTCTCCTTCGTCTGTCCTTCCTTGACTCGGTCAGGAACCATCTAGATTAACGTAACTAACTCTTCGGATCTTTCTTTTGTACAAATGCCCTCACGTGTGAAGGACAATTTTCGGAGGAATAGTTAAAATTTAAATAGGTTCAAACATGTGGTAATTTTGTACATGGCGTATTCAAAGCTGTAATAAATAAAATTTCAAAAATGGGCTTAATCGGTGTTCCCTAAAAAAATTTAGATTTTTTTCGCATAATGTGAAAACGATCAGTCCTAGACGTTTTTATTGTACTGAAAAGCTCTTCAGACTATAAAATCAAATGAAATTGGTTATAACCATTTTGACTGTCCGACGAGCCGTTCTTCTAGTAATACAGGCGAAATCCACGTCAACAATCAAACTTCACAGAAGTAACCATACGCAATTACATACAGGCAATAATTATATTTTATTACCCCATTATAAAGCTTTTAATGACCACCATAACTCCTTTTTAAGATACAGGGTATTTTGTGAAAGACTAGCAAATTTTCTTAATCACCCTGTAACTCCGAAACGGTTAAGACGCCGCGCCTCGTGCACCATATAATTTTGTTTTTGACTAGATGACTACTATTACCTCCTGTCCTATGGACCACTATAGACGAAACACCTGGGGTACTATACGTATAATTTTTTTTGAAGAATGTTTACGTTTCACAGCAGACTTATAAGAAAAGTGTTAATACAAAAATTGTAAGGAATTTAGTCTTCTTCAAATTTGTATTTAACATTTTTGTCGTAGGATCCCGTTGCTGAATTATTTGGAAAAAAAAAACAACTTGGATTTTTCAACGGGGCCCGGAACTAAGTAACATATCGAAATCGCAACTATCCGTCTTTTTCTAGGGCAAAAGCCTTATTTAGTCCCTATTGACCCTATTTCTGAACCCTGATTACTCCTCCATAATCAATTTCTTTCTTTCAATATACAGGGTGTTTCCACCTAGGTGGTCCATAGAGCAGGAGATGATATTACTCACCAAGTTAAACATAAGATTGTTTGGCAGGGGGGGGGGGGTCTACATTTTTCACAAAACACCCTGTATCTTAAAAAGTACAAGGTGTAAGGACATCGTGTAAAGCTGATTGTATGCAGAGCTTCATGGCCTTTCCAACGACTGCTCAACCAGCCCCATTATCCTCTCAGGAGTTATGGTGGTCTAAACTAAAAATATCGATTTTCTTATCTCATTTTTTTTACTTTGACCTCTTTTTTTTACAAAACGGTAATTAATATAACTTTTTTTTTTTTTATAAAAACTCTAAACTGTAGACTCTCATCTTTAATTTGACCTATTACACCTATGTGCTATCTGTAGATAATTTGTGTCTGAAAACACGACATTTTAAATAAATATCTGCTAATTTCGTTATCACCTAAATAGGTAACAACTAATAATAAGCTAATAAACTAATAATAACTAATAACAAAAGGAGAAAGACGAAAGGAGTATATTTATAAGTTTAAATTCCGTGCATTTGATTGTATTATTGGTACTATAATCGATTCCGTCCAGGTAGTAAGAAATACACCCATTTCAATTGACAAATTAAATATTTTCATTGACACTGGGCGCAAAATTTCGATTGAATCATAGATTATATCCGGTTTGAGACCACTGAGCTTTTTCTTCTCTTTACACATTGCTATTGAAAAGCTGTTGACGGGTGCAGTATTGCATTTTAAATCCTACTTAGTATTTCCCAAGCTTAGTCTTTTAATAGTTCCCAGATTTTTCTGATCTCCTGCATTAGACTCAATTCATCTACTGATGATTCAAACAACAGTAGAATTTAGAGAATACTAACTTTATTTTCTTTACAATTAAGAGGTCTTACCATTGGTGGGGACACTCTTAATAACAATGCTAATAGACGAATAAATTTCATAGTCATAATTACACTATTTATATAATTTGGTTCCTGCAGTACTTCGTATTTTCACTCTAGGAAATTTCTCGTTCTCACGATAAAATTGCTGACATGGCAGCTGAGCAGTCTGTGAAATAATTTCCAGACAGAAATGTAATGGGACGCGTGTTATCAGATAGTGCAGGAATGTGATGTCCAGAAAAATACAAATAAATTCCAGACAGAAAATGTACTGAGATAATATTTATGCGAAATTGTGAGAAGACGAAATACCTTAGGTTAAAAATATAAGTTTTTGCTTTTGGCGTGTATAGGCTTACACATTTGCCATGTATAAGCTTTTTATACATCTACGGTATCATAAGAATTGGTCTTAGATCAATTCTAGCTTTTTTACTTGTTTTACTATCATCTTTATTATTTTATTATTTTTTAACCAAATATGATTGTATAATGAGTTTCTGTTTCCGTTAAATGCCAAGCTTATTCTAAATGTCTTTAACTTATTAGTTTTGTATTAGAGTGGTACAGCTGGCACTGATTCAAATCCATCGAGCACTGTTTATATAAAATAAAGTACACTGAACAACATTTACTTGTAAGACAGAAGCCATTTTCATGTCCCTAAGACCAGCTTCCATCACACATAAGTCCCAAGGCCAAGCCAACAACATCCAAAACTGTAAGAGCAACTTTTAGAACGGCAGAATTTTTTTGCTTCTTTATTTGTTTGTTTTCATCATTTCCCAATTTTGTTTCGTAGGTATATAAATTTAAAAAATTATCTCAAATATTTCTGTTTTATATTAGATGGTATGGAATCGCAATCGGAATTCGTGATAGTGTCCAACGCACATTTAGACCACCGCATATACCATACCTTAATGTATTAATGCTGGGTTTTGATTCATTAAGCAAAAATGCCTTCATAAGAAAATTACCACAAACTTATAAGTACTTAACAGAAGAATTGAAAGCTTTTGTTCTTCAAGGATATAATATTGTTGGAGATGGGACACCGCAAGCTTTAATTCCAATTTTAACAGGTCGTAACGAATTAGAATTACCTGAAACAAGAAGACGAATTAAGGGTTCAAATTATGTAAATGTTTATCCTATGATTTGGAAGGATTATGAAAATGCGGGTTACGTTACATCTTTCAATGAGGATCTTCCAGAGACTGGAACCTTTACATATCGTTTAAACGGTTTCAAAGAACAACCAACTGATCATTACATGCGCACATTTTATCTCGAAGCTACCAGCTACCTATCTTCATATCCTAAATTTTGTATAGGACATCAACCAGGACATCAAGTTATTCTAAATTATACTAAAAATGTAAGCTTTCATACATATTTTGCCATCAACAAAAGTTACATTTGAAAATGTTTTAATTTTATAGTTTATGCTAAAATACATGAATCAACCAAGGTTCGTGTTTAGTTTTCATGGTGAACTATCTCATGATTCGATCAATTTAATCGGATTAGCTGACGATGATGTGAAGTATTTTCTAGCAGATTTGAAGCAAAGCGGAGTATTAAATAGTACAATATTAATTGTTATGTCGGATCATGGTAACAGGTAAGCATCTTCAAACTCTTTTTAAGTAGGTAAATAGAAAAGATAAATGTTGACTTTTTGAAAATTAGATATTTTATTTCATTATTACCATCATTAAGCAGTAGAATTAGATTAGATTTTGCTTTACGAATAACCTTGCTATATCAAATTCATTTTATTACTACTAACTTTGAACGAAAAGATTATAAAAACAAGTAAAAATGCTAGAATTGGTCTAAGACTAGTTCTTATGATACCCTATCTCATTTCGTATGTACCCATCTGTGCAAATTTGATTTTTGAAGTGGTTTTTCGCATATATTTCTAGAACGGTTCGTCGGGCAGAAAAAAAGATTATAACCAATTTTATAGGAGCTCATATTCTGAAGAACTTTTCAGTACATTAAAATATTATAGGACTTATCGTTTTCATCAAGAAGGGGTGGCTCGACTTGTCCATTTTTGAAATTATATTTACTATTTTTATGAAAATACTATGTACAAAATTTCAGCTCTCGACGTTGACGCGCTCTCAGGTAGTGCCCAAATATGTAATGAAAAACGAAATTTTTGTATAGTAATTATACGAAGATGTTACCCGATTTATCCCATTTTCGAACTAATTTTACTTTTTTTTAAAAGGTCATTGCAAAATTTTAGCTCTCTAGGTACACGCGTTCTCGAGTTATCGTGAGAACGGATGGACGGACATGCAAACATCAAAATAACTTTTAATTTTATGCATGGTTGTCTAATCCATTTTGCTCTACCATCATTATTTCTAGGCGTTACAAATGACAAACTTAGTAAAACTTTTAGATTTCAACAAATAACAAATAGGGAAATGTTTGTAGGAAACTAAACGTTAGAACTAGTAGCGATATTGCCTCCAAGATTCAATACTACGATAATGGATCAGAGGAAAAAGGCAGGAATTAGGAAAAATATATAAGAGGAGCTAGTAGACTTATTTCAGGTTATCAAGAGTCCAAAGCATATACTTATTCAACCTTATGGAAGCTATTAAGTCTATATCGAATGAAATGAATAAAGAAGTGATAACTACTGCTTCGATATTTGAATCTCTCCATGATGGCCAACCTAGCGACATAAATTCTATCAAATGTTATGAAACTATGCTGAGTGATTGACTTGGACGTGAAGTCCAGACTGCCAGCATGAGTTGACAGATCACTCGGTGGACAGCGTTGAAGTGCAAGATGGTACGCTAGTTCGCCTCAGCTATTGGCGGAGAGTGTGGGGGGGTTCCACGAAAACCTGCTGCTGTCACCAGCCATATACACAAATTTCGTGCCTACACAAAAAACGAAGCAGCACACATCCGTTCCAGAAGGGACTCTTACACCACTTACTATTACTTACTCGAAGGCGCTGATGGTCTGCCTTCCGTGCCGACCCCAACCTCCCAATGACACTCTGGGCACATCTGTCTCAGTGTCCCTATTGATCTGACCTAAAATGCGAGAAGAGTAGTGAACCTATTCAACCACTGCTACAAGAGGGATCCGGGAGAGTGAGGGGAGAAATTAAAAGAAAAGCTTAGCCCGTCTTCATTACGTTATAAAGTTCATTTCCAAATAAAATTCTTTACAAAGTTGGTATACATACTATACAAGTGAAATGTCACGACAGAAACCTTCGCGAGATAATTTTACTTCTATGCTGGCTGTGAAACGATCAATGACACCAAGCCCTTTTCTCTTTTTCTAAGTTTATATTCCTTTTTCCTCGTTATTTTTCCTTTTTATTTCTTTATTTAATTTTTCTTTGGTTTTTTTTTTATTTTATTTTACAGACCGCTACTCAAACCATGGAATCTACTTTGGAGTTAACAGGTTGAAGAAATATCCAACACTAGTAATAGACTTTCTGTCTTTGGATTATTTAAAAATTGTTCTTCACCGAAATATATAATATATGATAAAAAAATGTCTGCAATATACTGCAGTACTTACTATATAAGTACCAGCAATAAAAATTCAGTATTTCTACGATTTTACCAGGTGTACGATCTCTCTTTCTTTTTACTAACTTGATTACCTTAATCAACCCTATTGTAGTAAATAATAAGATAGCCAAGGAGCTCAAGCTTAACGAACTTAGTTGAATGGCTTGTGTTTTATTTCTTTCACGACATTGGGTCACTAAATTGTGTATTTCTTGCTCTAAATCATCTAGGGAGTAGGTGTTCTCGCTTAGAATTTGGTTAGAGCTTTCACTCCGTAGTAAGATAGTTCGGTTGGAACTACTCGAGTTACTCAATTTTTTCAGTAAGCTCTGAACGGTTTCATTTAAATTCAAAGTTTGGGGTTGTATGTATTCTGGTTGTGATAATTTTATGTCATGATGATCTTCATCTTCATAAAATATCATTTGATCGTCAATTTGAAATTGACCCGGTTCGTTGAGTATTAGTACTCCGTGATCGTTGAGACTAGAACTATGCAGTCCGCTTTTGCAGGACATCGTGATATTTTGTTGGAAAGAGAAAGAGAATTACCAGGCATTTTTTCGGGTTAATTTCACCAGAAGTTGTGGTGCATAAGCTTGAGCCAAATACTCGCAATGATTCGACTCATTGAAGGGGTTAAATATGAAGTTTATGGGGCATTCTTTTACAGTTTGACCCCTAAAAACTGCATTTAGTAAAGGACCAACGTTCGTGTTTTGATGGGGATTAATTAATAACTTTTTGTACACTCTAAATTCTGCTTGTCGAAGTAATACAAATTCTTGGGTGGTTAGATGACTAGCTAGATAAGAGTGTTCCAAATTCAGAAGTAGTGAGTGGTTGTTAGGTGTCTTGATGAGGAATACATGTATTTGCTGGAGCTTGAAAGCCGGCAGATTGAGAATGGGAAATTTAATTCTTATTACAAGATTACGCTTTACGACCTGTGATTTTACTTCTAACGTTTCGGATAATAACGCCAAATCCTTTTGTTCGCTAGGGTCTTTTGGATTTGCCTTGTAATAGGCTTCTAACAGAGTAGATGGAGATATTAGCAAGGGGTGGATTTGATTATTTTTTACAGTTGTTAATACTTCAAGTAGTGTTTGTTGTCTTAACTCTATGTCTATAATATGCAAACTGATTGTTGTCATTACCTCTTGAATCCATTGACGGGTACGACTACTCTTAAAAGAAATTAAAGAGTATTCTTGTTTTTACATTTATTTCACAAAACAATTTTTTCTCGTTATAAATTCACTGACAGCTGTTTCGATCCCTATCAGATCATCCTCAGAGTAGTAAACTAGTGATCACGAGAAAAAATTGTTTTGTGAAATAAATGTAAAAACAAGAAGAATACTCTTTAATTTCTTTTAATTATGTTTCACAAATCGGTCACGAAAGATTCCATCAAATATATACGACTACTCTGTTCGGTGCAAACAGTTGTATTTTTATGCTTTTCGCACAGTTGGCTTACGAGAAATCCTGTATGCTCCACCAACATGGTTTCAGTCTCAAGGTTACTTATATTGATTTGGGTAAATAGATTCCATGTGTCGTGGAAAAACAAAATCTCTCCCAAATATAATCTCCGTATTCGTTAGAGGCTGGATTTCGAAAAGTAGAGTTGTTCCCAAAGAAATAGAAATGCTGACGCAATAGAACCCCAGTAATAGTCGTGCGTGCCATGTCTGGGGAAATATATATACATATTTTGTTTTAGACTTTATTCATAGAACGGTTTTAAGTTTTAACTATTATTATGGACTACGACTTTCCTTTTACAAATTTGGATTTTAGTATTCACTGAATTGAGAACTTTAATCACCATACCTGGGAGAGTTTGTGTTTTTTGGCTGCATTTTTCAGTAATATTTTATCTCCGACATGAAATGTTATTGGCCGTGAACGGGCGATTTTTGTTACATAAGAGGTTTTTGCGAGCAATGGCATATGTCTTCTGTAGTTTGTATTTCAGAAGATGGTAATAAATTTGATGATTGTACACAGGCTCCGGTTCTCTTTTCAAATTGGAGAGAACATCAGCAGTGAAGCCGAATAAACAGTCCATTGGGGTAAGTTTGTTACTATTGTATAGGCTGTTATTATATACAAAGGCTGCAGTTCTTAAAAGCTGATCTCAAGCCTTTGGATTCTCATCTACGATAGTCTTAAGATACTCTACTAATGGCCTATGAGTTCTTTCTAAGGAGCCATTTGATTGAGGGTGGTACGCGGAGGTCTGCAACTTATTTATTTTGAGAAGCTTACAGACCTTCTTGAATAAATCGCTTAAGAAATTGAAGCCGTCGGTAACCAAATTTTTGGGTATGCGGTAGCGGATAATAATTTCATCGAAGAATTATCGCGCTACTGTTTCCGCCTCTGCATTTGGTATAGTATACCAATCAACAAATTTTCTTAGGTTGTCTTGGAATGTTAGAGTGTATTTGTTTCCCACATGCGTTTCTTCTAGAGGCCCCACGATGTCTAGGTAAATTTTCTCGAAGGGCATTCGCGCTGTGTCTGTAATGGTCATTAGCATACGTGTTTCTGGGCGACTTCATTTTCTGACACTTAGGACATCTCTTAATGTATTATTTTATATCTCTCAACATGTTTTTCCATCGAAATTTATTTTTGATCCGTTTATATATTTTCATAACACCCTGATGTCCACCAAAAACAGAATCATGGTAGTCTTTTATTACCACTCGAATTTCTGTGGGGTTCGTGATTATCTAGGGAGGGTGGCTGTTAAGACTTGATCCGAGAGAATAAGGTTCTATAGGATTTTGTCACTATGCTCAGTTTGTTTTCAATAAGAAATTTTAATTTGAGATTGTTGGTCAGAATTAACTGAAGACTCTGAAGGTGTCCTTATTTGGCTTGTCATTTCGCGTGAGTCATTTGTCTCACGGGTACGCTGCGCCTGGACATGGGTGATTGCAAGGCAGTGAACTGGAGGTATGTTTGATTCCTGTAAGCTTCTACTAAGAGCATCAGCGTTTGTGTTGTATAAGCTTGTGATGAAATCGAACTAATCTTGGTGCTGAAGACACCTTTCAGGGGCTTATGGTCAGTATATACTGTGAATCTTTACCAATTTCTCCCTGAGACAGGACAGCTCCTAGAGCTTCCTGGCTAGCATCCGTGGTTAAGTTAAAGGTTAGAGTAAAATCTGGATATATAAGAAGTGGCGGTGAAGTGAGATTTCTTTTAATCTCGTTAAAAGCATTCTGGCAGTTTTCAGTCCACACAAATTTCACATCTTTTCGCAATAAATTAGTCATAGGACGAACAATCTTGGAGAAATTGCGGATAAATTTCCTGTAGTAGTTAGCTAAGCCGAGAAAAAATTGAACTTGTCTAACAGTACGCGGGACGGGAAAGTTGTGAACGCATTCTGTTTTTGCGGGATCTGGGAGGGCTCGCTCACTGGAACATTTGTGTCCCAGATATATGGCTTCGCGCCTTAGGAACTGGCATTTCTCTGGCTGTAACATTAAAAACTTTTATCAGTTTACTGTCATCTAGGTAAACGAAACATTCTAGATTTTGAAGACCTGTGAGAACACAATTCATCAACCGTTGGAATGTAGCTGGTGCTCTTTTCAATCCGAAAGGCATGCGCCGAAATTCATAATGCCCATAAGCTGTACTAAAGGCTATCTTGGGTTTGTCTTTAGGATGAACCAGTACCTATTTGATAATAGCCACTGGCAAGATCCAAAGTAGTGAAATACCGGAAATGAGCTAGTTGGTCCAGGATATCTTCAATCCTGGTCAATGGAAAAGCTTCACCTATTGTTTTATCATTTAATTTCCTAAAATCGACCACAACCCTCCATCGTTTTTCGCCATTTGGCCCTGCTTTCTTTGGAACCACTAACAGCTGTGAGTTCCAAAGGCTTTTGCTAGGTTTAACTATTTCACTTTCTAGCATTTCTTGGGGCTGTTGATTTATAACTTCTCTTTGCGTCTCTGGAAGCCGATACATTTTTTGATTAACTAGAGGTTGGTCAGAAACTATTTGAATGGTATGCGAAATGGCATTGGTATAAGTTAGCTTGTTGCCAACCAGATGAAATATGTCATTGCAATGGTGGGAAATATTCAAGATAGAAGATTTTTCATCTTCGGAAAGAGTTTTAACTAATTTTAATTCTTGTTCTAATCGTACTAGGCGTGATACTTGCAGAGAGTCTGTTTGAAAGTTTGTTTGAGTCTGTTTGAGTAAACATGTGGAATTAATTAATTTTATTGGTGAAGTCTCGTTTTTTTGGACAACTAGTGTTAGTGAAGTTACGGTTCACTTTTGAATATAGACTAGAGACTAGTAATTACTATTGGGCTCCAGAGTAAGTGTGAGTTTTTTTTTAATGTAATACTATTACTATTAACGTTAAGTACAGCAATTAAGTTCCCTTTATTTTCGGAGCTTAGCAAACTATTAGCTAAAAAACTCCTGATTCCAATTCTTGGGCTTGACAAAGCATTTCTTGCTCTTGTCAAAGGTGATTTAACTATTGCGACCGCGCAGGTATGTGTACTGGCTGTGGGAATTCAATAGTACACTGCCTGCCTGATATTGTCAGTGAGAGAAATTTCCTTCGAATTTGGATTTTTCTTTTTACTTTCTTGAGGCTTCTTTACTCGTTTGGTGGCACTGTCGTCTACTTGGATTTCGACATAGTGGGTGGTTTGAATAGTTTCCATGGTTTTCTTTTGACTCGCTCTTTTCTTACCAGTATCGCAAACATGTTACTCATTAATTGCTGGAAAAAGCGGTGTTGTGAACTCTGTCGAATTGATTTCCGTGCGAGGAAATCTGAGATTTCGATTGGGGCCCTCGATGTTACAATTTTTTTAAAGAAAGTCGTTTCCTAGCAACCCGTCGTGCGAGATCGCTATGATGGTTTTTACAACTTGAAAATTTCATGGTATTGGGCTTTTAAAAGAAAATTTACCGTGACATATATATATATTTAAGGCGTTTTTTTTTATTAAGCTGACTTCAGCTCCAGTATGCACTACTAGCCGAACTGAATTATTTTCGCCTATATCTAAAGGTAAGTGAGCCAGTGATATATTTTCGCTGCTACTGGCAGGCGGCGGGGAGTACCCTAATAGTGATTGAGAATGCGGTTTTAAAGTCAAGCTGGGGAATTTTCAGTCGACTGGCGCGCGTTTCCCGAAGTTCTGGCTTTCCAACTTTGTTTCTACATGCACTCAGATATGGAATGTCCTCGTCTTCCACAGAAATCGCATTTTAGTTTCACATGATAAACCCTCGGGTTACCTCGGATTGTGTCATGGGCACAATGCGTTTGTGGATTCTTGGGTGGATAATTATTCCTGTTTCTACAATTTTTAGCATCATGCCCACCTATTTTGCATTTCGGTTGCCCTGACCCATATTGAGTCCCACGAGTTGCGGAGAAAGACTGACACCCACGGCAGAGATTCGCATTACCGCAGGAAGGCTAATCAAACTGGAGGTCGCCCGGTATCCCGATTTTACTTACGACTGAGCACCCTCTCAGCCATGCAGTCCTCGGCGTATGCTGTTCCACTTTGGCTTGGGCTAGGAGCAGCTTTTAGCCCACTAATCAGTAGCTGCAGTAGCTGCAGCTCATCCACCTCTGGGCTGACAGAATGGCAGGATCCGTTAATCACAGAAGATAAGTCTGTCTGATGTTAGTCAAAGCGAGACTTGTAAACCCTTAATAGGGTTTTTCCAGCATGGCTTTACCAAAGGTAAATCTACTACTAGCAGCCTAGCCGAATTCTCTAACTTCTACATTCTTACCATTGAGGCTGGCATGCAGGTTGACTGTGTCTACACCGATTTCAGTAAGGCATTTAACAAAATTAATCATCGTATTCTGTATATTAAGCTCACCGATCTTGACTTTCCTCCTCTCTTTCTTACATGGTTATGGTCACACTGCATTTACAACCACCTCTGGTGTTCCGCAAGGTAACCATCTCAGTCTGTGCTCTTCTAAATTCCGATTCAACCATTTTTCACGATTATTGTAACACTAATATTCTACATTTGAATATACTTTACTACTATATCCTTTTCTAGAAAATGATGTCCACTGTATTTTGATTATTCTGTAGATGGAAATCTATTGATTAGACTTGACAAAACTAAAGATTTGGCAGTCGTTTTTAATTTTCGGTTCTCTTTCGAGGATCATATTGACTCCATCGTGTAACCAAAGTTATTTTAGGTTTTATGAGACGATGGTCTAAGGAATTCAACGATCCTTATGTCGCCAAATTAGTGCCTTTGTCAGACCTATTTTGGAGTACGCTTGTCCTATTTAGGCTTCTTTTTACGCAGTGCATATTAATCTGACTGAGGAAGGTACCATACGTTTGCTCTTCGTAGCCTTCCTTGAAGCGATCCTAGTGTTCTGCCTCCATCTCGCAAAGTCTTAGATTGCATTCTTTAGACACCCAAGATAAAAGACGTAACTGTTCCAGAGTCACTTTCGCTTTGGATATTTTACATGGCATTATTAACGCTCCTCAACTTCTGGCGGCTCTTAGTATTTCCTTCTCCTCCTCGCTCCTTTCGGTATCATGGGTTTTCCCAAGTTCCTCATCACAGCACTAAGTAAGGTATGCATGAGCCGATATCTGCAATGTCTCGCCTTTTTAATATCACTTATTCCGAATGCCATTAATTTTATTTTATACCATATTATATTTATGTACATTTTTATTAGTTATTATTGTTATTTCTAAAAATTATTTTAAGGCCATGCAGTATAATCAGTCTTTGATGAACTTGAAGTGAATGAAAAAGCACTTTATTTATTTATTTTCTGCAAAAATGTTCATTCAATATTAATAATAGTCCAGGAACTTTGGGATTTTACTTCGGAAAAATTCCATACAAGCTGAAAATTGATATAGTTACCTTTCAGCTCTCCAAATAAGGTGATAAAAGTCCCCGGAATTCGGTTTTCCGCATAACTTTTGACAGCTCAAGAACGGGTAAAAAAATTACGTTTTATCGGTTTTTTGCCAATAACTTTGTTCCTGTTGGGCTTACGGCTATAACCTATAAGGTATGTATATGAAAAAGAAAGCGGAAAATCCTCTACAAAAAATCTGGCATTAAAACTCCAATATAAATTTTGTATTGATATTTAATTGCATGTAATGATCGAAATCGAGGTATCTGTGCGGTATTTTCTGACGTTTTAATAAACAGCTGTGGGATGTTCACGTACAATTAGAACAGTTATTGTTGGGGAAGACGTGGATCTCTTGGTAATTTTGGTTGGTCGCACTCCAATTGATAAAAACATCTTTCTCAAACCTGGCAAGGCAAAAGTCGAGCGAAAACTTTACTCTTATCGAAGTTTCAACGATCACGAAGACATCAGGGATCATCTTCTATTTCTACACCCTTTCATTGCAGCTGTGAAACGTGCTGCAGCAAAAATTTTCAACCAGAGTGATACTTCTCGAAAACCAATTTCTTCGGATGGAATTCGAATCTAGTTGTGTATGGCGCTCCAGTCAAACAAGACGACTTTAACGCATACGTTTCTTTGTTTTATGAAAGCTATAGACAGAAACAAGTGTATAAATTTTTAACTTTATTGTACTCTCAACAGCTAACGCAGCTAAAGAGCAACTGTATCGTGCTTACTACCAGGTGCATTATTGGCTAGGAAATCAGCTGAACCCGTAAGATTGGGGATGGGTACCCAAAACGGCATATTGGAGCCAATAAAAACATTGCAACTTCCTGCCTAGGAGCGTCTCTTGGACATGAATTTTTGTAATTATTCGAAAGGCTGTGGCGCATTGTGCGGCTGTCGAAAGTTGGGCCTCCAATGCTCAGCAGTTTGCAATAATTGTCGAGGGACATCTTGCCTGAATGCTGTCCCAATCGAAGATTCAATAGAAAAAACAAACGATACCGACGACCAAGAAACAGATTCTGATGATTTCGAGGAATGTTAGAATTTCCCACCAGTCCCGTGGGAAAATCAAGAGCAAATCTAGAAAAGGCAGAAGGAACTGAAAGAGAATAAGCTGACAGAAATTACGTACATAAACACGAAGAAAAAAATTAGATTATACCTAACCTGACAAGCTTAATTTTTTTATAATGTTAGAATAAGAGGACCAGAAACAGGAACGTTTATTTTGTACCCGAATGTCTATAAAAATGTCAAAACGAGAAGATACCGCACAGAAACTTCGATTTCGATCATTTAATGCAAATTAATATCAATATAAAATTTATATTGGAGTTTCAATGCTAGATTATAGGAAAACTATTAGTGTTATCAATAAACTTTATTTCTCCTTTTTTGTAGAGAATTTCCAGCTTTTTCTTTTGCATGTATATACACATAGCCGTAAGACCGATTGAAACGAAGATATTCGCAAAACAGAAAAAAGGTAATTTTTTTCCCCATTTTTGGGCTTCAACAAGTTATGCGGACAACCAAATTCCAGGGACTTTTCACACCTTATTTGGCGAACTGAAAGGTAAGTGTATACCAATTTTCAGCTTGGTTGGAGTTTTTCCGAAGATGAGACCATTTTTTGCCTAAAGTTCCTGGACTATAACTATTACCAAGGTACACAATATTTAATTCCTAATATTTCTTACTTGCAGGTTTGCCGAAGTTCGGAATACTCTCCAAGGAAAGCAAGAAGAACGTTTACCATTTTTCAGTTTTACTTTTCCTGATATTTTTAAAAAATACTACCAAAGTCAGTATAAAAATTTCGTAGAAAATACGCATAGCCTCACAACTCCATTTGATATTCACGAAACTTTAATAGATATTCTACGTAAGTTTGATTAAATCTTTCAATTACTTATGCTCATATTTTATGATATATAATTTAATTTTAGGCATCCAATCATTAAGGTATCCTTCACTACATCAGAAAAACAATCGATCAGTTTCACTTTTTGATATAATACCAAAAAATCGTTCATGCGCCGATGCATACATAGAGCCGCATTGGTGTGCCTGCCTGAATTGGACACCGATCAATGAAACCGAAACAGTATTAGTGAAAACCATTGCACGAACAGTTGTAGATAAAATCAACGGATTCACCGGGGCATTTCGAAATATGTGTGAATATTTAAAATTAAAAAAAATCAATTGGATAATGAAATTATCACCGCACGAAAATCTTCTTAGATTTAGAAAAAATTTAGATCGTGATGGTTTTTTAGCTGATCTAACATCAGAAACAAAAATAAGCTCGGAAATTTATCAAGTGAAAATTACTGTTTTACCAGGAAATTCCATTTTCGAAGCAAGTCTTTTGCATGATCTCATACGAAATAAATTCATTGTAAATTTAACTGAAATTTCACGAATTAATAAGTATGGAAGTCAAGCGAATTGCATTTATGCAACACATCCTGAACTCAGAAAGTATTGCTTTTGTAAGACACCTAAATAAATGGTGTACTTGTTCCGTAAATTGGTAATTTATAATTGTTTTAAGAAAAATTGTACAGGACTTTGTACCTATAATGTATTGAAATATTCTTCTTCTACTCACACGCATAGGGAAAAAATCACAAAAATATAATTTTTTCTACAATTGATTTTTTTTTCAATTAGAATCCCATTCCCATAGGACGTCCCACCGAGAGGGAAAATTATTTCTTAATAGGTGAATGTAAAGTTAATTTACATAAACATTAACCAAAACTATCTCTTATGCGGATTGGATTTCTACGGACTTTACCTCATCTGGGATAAGAGGAGAATTCACAGTTTTCAATTTATGTAAAAAAAAACTAGGTCGAAGTAAAAACAAGTTAAGAAAATTCGAAACTTTAATTTTAGACTGCCAAAACTCCGGAATAGAGAGGAGTACAGGGGCTGGTTGAGAAGTCGTTGGAAACGTCAATCAGCCTGTAACTCCGAAAGGGTTTAGATGCTACCCCTCCAGTTTTCAATTTATGTAAAAAAAACGAGGTCAAAGTAAAAACAAGTTAAGAAAATTCGAAACATTAATTTTAGACTGCCAAAACTCCGTAGTAGAGGGGAGTACAGGGGCTGGTTGAGTAGTCGTTGGAAACGTCAATCAGCCTGTAACTCCGAAAGGGTTGAGATGCTACCTACTTTTAAAAATTTTAGTTACTCGTTCCCGGGGGCTGAAAGTCTGTACTACAAACGCAAGAAGTATCTATCCGTAATAAAACTGACGAATTTCGGTATATCTTCTCGGATTTGAACAATGAAATTTCATCCTCTATACCAGAATATAAGTTATTCTGAAATGAACCTAATGGTTAGCCGGGGGAGGCGTAGCAGTTTATATCCGTGAAAACAGATTTCGTTTTCACGGGATCAATCAATTGAGTTCCTATGTGTTGAAATAGACTCCAGTAGTGAAAGATGCGTAATAGCTTCAGTTTATTGTCCTCCGATATCTTTTGATTGCGATAATGCTTCAAAATCGGAATGCACTTTGTCGAGCATAACTCAACATTATGCAAACGTCGTTGTAAGAGATGATTTCAACATTAATTTAATACGTCAGGATAACTCTGCCAACCAATTTTCGCAATTTTGTTCAGTCCCTCCATCTTAATGTAATAATTTCTTATCCTACATATTTCAATACTTCAAATTCTTCGTTGCCTGATTTAATCCTTGTCAAGGATAATGATATAGTTGCATCTCAAAATCAAATCAGTACACCTAGTAAATTGGACCATGATTTTCTCTTTCTTAATTAAGATTTTTCAAAAATCATAAAATAATTTTGATAGCAATAATTTAGAAAGGAAGGATTTTAATTCATGCATGTTTTTTCCTAGCAAAAATATGAAAATAATTGGTAAATTTAAATAATAACACAAAGTTGTAGGGATACCAACCGATAAGAGGGTCTTCCTTAGGCGGTTTTTTAGTACCCTGTAACGACAGGTTAACAAACTAGTTAAGTTGGTTGGATGCTTTCTTTTGGCTACCTTGGAGGACCTTTATTTTGTTTCCTTTAATAAATTACACTTGACACAAAATTACACACTACTCCATGGGATTTAAAATAAAAATATAAAAAACAGTAAAATGTTTATGAAAATTTGAGAGAAACGTGCTGTGGTGGTAAGGTAAATCCTATTACACTCTACTCGCTATGCTGTAGAATACAAGTGTGCATTACTTTGCATACATATGTATCCAATCCATCCACCCACACATGTAGGAAGAAGAAGAAGAAGATATAGGAAACACTCGTGCAATTTCGATATTGTATTATATTAAAAAAAATCCATTCACGCAGCGCAGGTAAAAATTATTCGTTTCAGGCGAACGCAGAGTCAAGTCAAATCAAGAGTTCTTCACACGCGATTTACGAATTATAACGAATTATGGCGAAATTTTAAACCGAACCGATATCCCGGGATATTTGATAGTTTTTACTTACAGACTTTTATTTTGGCCTAGGTTACACTTATGTCTTTAATGCACTTTACACTTTAATTGTTCGAATAACTATTAATTTTATATTTCACGACGTCGAAGAATTATTAACTGCTTGTTGCGCGACGGCAAGCTGTGTTCTTGTCTGTTATTAAACGATTTTGGGATTTAGAGGAATAGGGAAGTTGGATGGGAGTGGGAAGTTGTGGAATGTTAGAGATTTCTCTATCTTGCTGTGAGTTGAGGACTGGCGTTTCTTCCAACATGATGAGAAGTATCCCGAAAGTCCAGAGTGGTCCAGCGTTGATAAATCCCACGATGGTCGAGATGCCAGGATGGTGTCCTATGCACGATGGTGGCTTCCTGTACTAGTGATAGTAAATGTTTCTCGTTTCCGAGTTGATTAGGTGAAGAGGTGATAACTAGTGGAAGTTTTCAACTTGAAGTTGCGTTGAAAGCTGGCTAATGAGGGGGTTAGGATGTTGACAGATCTTCTCAAGTTGTTTGACCGCGAGAGAAAGGTGATAGTCCTCGATTGGAGTGATGTTTGCACTGTCATACAAAAAGGTGTTGGGAAAGTAGTGTCCGTCAGGTTTCCTGTACACTCCTGTACAGGCCCTTAGGATCTTTCGAGCGCGTTGATTTGCTTCATATAGGATGGCGAAATGGTGTGCCAGATGGGGAAGCAATAGCAGATGATTGGGCGGATGAGCTGTTTATATATAAGCACGCCGCTCCACTTTGGTAGCAGTGAAGTTGGATCACATGGAGTGGGCGTACGTAAGGGAGTCATCAACATAGAATAGTGTGGTGGAATTTGAGTCGTTGGCAGGCTGATCATAGGTTTAAAGATTGAAGAGAGTTGGTCCGAGGACCGAACCTTGGAGGACACCAGCACTGATTGATGTTGCCTGAGATTTGACATTCTCAATTTCTATGTAGAAATTCCAGGATGACAGAAAGCTATATATAACCCGGGTGAGATAAGGCGGGAACTCGAGGTTTATGATTTTGAATATTGTCCAGACTGAGTCAAACGCTTTCTCTACATCAAGGAAGCAGCCTACTGTCTGCTCCATTTTGTTGAGGGCGTTTGTAGAATCAGAGAGGAATTTGAGCAAATCGTGAAAAGTGGAGTGCTGGGGCTTGATGCCGAATTGGGTGTCCTGCCTGACATTTAGGTCGAGGCAGATATTAGCTATGTGTTGGCGGACTATTTTTTCGAAAAGATTGCCCATGTTAGACAGAAGAGAAATTGGCCGGAATTCTTTAAGGTTTTTCGAGTTTCCTTTTTTTGGGGATTGGAACTATGCGCGCGGTTTTCCAGACATCAGGAAAGTATGAATTATTGAGGCAATTATTGAAGATAATTGTCAGAAAATCTATGGCGACAGGTGGGAAATTTTTGATAACTTTGTTGGAAATGTTATCTGGGCCGGCGGACTTTTTGCTTTTGATAGTCCTGATGCTTAAATCATCCGGATTTAAGGACGTGTTTGTGGAATTAAAGATTGTGATGGAGGATCCCACTGAAATCATCAACAGTCGAGTCTACGGTGTTCCTAAAATTTACATCGCTTAGAGATGAGTTGTCTTTGAAGGTGGATTGGAAATATTCCACGAAAGCGTTGCATTTTTTTGGGGAAGGTTGTAAGCGTTCGAGCCACTTAAGATGGTTTTGGGGAGTTTTGCTTTCCTGTTGCAAACCCTGTTTATGTCCTGAAAGCAGTGTGGACCGGGTTGAATGGAGGCCAGTTTCTTCCTAAACTCTTGATCAAGAAACATTTTCGTTTATTCCTCAATAATTGTTGACAAACAATTAATTTGTGACAACACGGTTCTGTAGGCTGCGTTGTGGCTATTAAGGGTTCGGTGAAAAATACTGTTAAGTATTTTTCGAAGTTTCTGCCTAAATTTATATAATTTTTGCAGTTGTTTCGGGAGATTTTTGTATTTGTAGTGTTTTCTCGGCACTACACTGGAAAAGAAGGCAATATTTACTTCAATGGCGTTGTTGAGGAAGTCAATTTCCAAGTTCGTGAGATTCCGTTGCGAGTCAGGGAGATTTCCTGCGAGGAATTGAGAGAGCCTGTCTTGAACTTGTTGCCAGTCAACGTCTTTGAGTGAAGTTGAGGCTTGAGGATCAGAAGTCAAAATATTTAAGGGTGCGCTGGGGGTGATTGAGAGTTCAACTGCCAAGTGATCAGATTCAGCCATATGCACTGTGCAGGCGCAATTTTAGAATTGGGGTAGTAGATTAATTAGATTAGAAGTTGCGATAAAGAAGACAAGGATTGACCCAGATCGGGGGGAAAGTCGGAGTATCCTGCGAGACGGCGACGAAATCATGGGTGGTGTTGAAGAGTAGCCAGTCATGTACTGCCTTACCTGACGGACTTACGACAGAGTCATTCCACAACGGGTGCCTGAAATTGTCCGAGATTCGAGCAATGCTGTTCATGTTATTCTGGATATCAGCTCCCGAGGCGTGGCATCTATTATATAGAACGATTAAGAGAAGAGACTCGTTGTCACGAAGTTCTAACTTGACAGCAGTACATTCCATATTGGAAAGGTTACTTATTTTCACCTCTTGGAATTTAAGGTTTTCCTTAATGAGAAGGGCAGTGCCTAGGGTGGTCTCAGATTTGTCCTGGCGGACGAAGTTGTAGTGTTCAAAAGCTAACTTCAGAGAGGAACATAAACGTGGGTTTATGCTCAATGAGGAAGAGATTTAGTGCTGCTCTTTTGCTGTGCTTTACCAGCGAATTGCAGTTAAGTGACATGATTTTCAGCTTACTTAATTGCCTAGACATAGTCCAATTGCAAATTGAATGGTAAGCTGCTTGTTTTTCTGAGATGGAAGAGAGCTTCCTGTATTTAGGAAAGAAATTATTGATTTTACGCATAAGGGCGAAAAGGTCGCAGCCAAATAGAGACTTGGCTTCTTTGGTGCAGAAATCGTAAATTTCTGACACTCTGGGTTTTCTAGGAGCTGCCTTGGGGGCAGACCTAGGTGCTGCTTGGGGCTTGAGAGCTGTGGGTTTAACAGAATTGTTATTATTAAACGTGTTTTTAGAGATTACCTGGGCGAAAGATTTACCTGGCTGCACGTAGTTCCTTGTGGCTTCCTTCACGAAGTCTTCACGTTGGCGACGCTCCTCAATCTTCTTGGCACGTTGTTGTACTACCTCCTTGTACTTGGGGCAACCTCTATAGCTAGCTGGATGACCTTCAGCTTTACAATGGACGCAGAATGGGGCACCTTCCTTATCGTTTTTCCGCTCTTATTGTCCTGGTAAGTGTAAATTTTTACACTTCACGTACCTGTAGTCGACCGCGCAATTCCTCACGACGTGGCCGAAAGCCTGGCAACGCTTACACTGGGAGAATCCAGAAGCGCGGTATTTTTCCCAGTAAACGATCTGGTTCAAAAGGCGATTTGAGGCCATTATGAATTTAATATCGTAATTACCTCCGAAATTAATCACGAAGGAATTCGATTTGCTCCTGGGCGTTTTAAAATGCGTCATAGAGTTAATTGTGAATCCACGCAATTTTTCTACGAGTGCTGCCTTCACATCCTCGGCCTGGTATGTATGCTGAACTCCTCTCAGCAGAAGTGTCGTCGTCCTGTCACACTTAGGCGTAAAAGTGTAACTCTGTAGACCGATGTCCCTGATGATGCTGAACAGTGCTTTATGGTCGTCCTGGCTTATTGGCTTGATAATGCACTTGGTGCCCTTTGAAGTTTTGATAAAAAAACTTTGGCCTTATTGCGAGCTTATCAAGCTCGCAATTGAAAGCTTTAACATTCAGGTTATGACAGACAATCAGGGGAGGTCTCACTGTCCTTTCAACGTGAGCCTTTGTTGCTTTGGGCTGTATCTCGAAGTCCTTCCGATTACCCAGAATTTGGAAGAAACCACCCGTATGTTCCTCCCTGGGTGGTTGCAGCTTGGCTGGCTCTGATGACTTCCTTTTTGCAGGTGTTCCGGCTGACAGCGGCGAGGTCACTGGGCTCCTTCTAGCTCTCCGCTTCCTATTATCTATGGTGAAATTGTTTTCCTCCTTTTCATCCTCGGAAGATGATGACTCAGATGTTGATGTCTCACTTGGGTCAGTGGACATATCTTCAACTACGTTATCTTGTTTGGCTGTGTCCTTACGTGGCGAGCCAATTTCGTCGCTAAAGAGGTCCCTGGCTGCTTCTTAGGTGTCGATTTCGGGTGGTCCCATTTCATATTTTTTGTACAGCCGTCTTCGGCTGCTCTCGACAGCGGCCCTGAGAGTCGCTTTTTCGGCTTCAAACCCCGCCTTAAAATTAAGTGAATCTGTATCACTCATAATTAACACAATATAAGGTGTCCTTTATCACCGCACTTGTTTGTATTAGTTATATTTATTTTAATGTTCCTATATCGCACTCACAACACTTGTCATCAATTTTGTATACATGTGTCTGTATATTGATTATGTGTGTCTCTATCACTGCACTACACTTCAGTTATATGTGTCTATGCGTGTCTGTATTACCAAGCACGCTTCACACAACAAACAAAAAATCACGCATGTAATAATGCGGGTATGCAAAACCCTCGAGAATATTCTCGAGGGTTTTGGGGTATGCCATCGGCAAAAATTGTTCACACTACTACTAAGGCACTCGCGCACATAATACTACGGGAATGCAAAATTGTGTTATGAGTATTCGCAGGAGGTTGTTGTCACTTTGAATGAATCACTATGAATGACTATGAATAGCGAATAATGATGGCGAACGCAGAGTCTTTCGATATCGGTATATATATTTATGTTACACACAAATTCATTTATAAGAAATAAATTCCCTGGGATCAAACTTGGTAAATATGTATAGTGGATGAATCATGAACGGCTGCATGCATATTTATAAATGCATATAATTTAGCCCGCGCTGTTATACCAATACGTATACAGGGTGTCTCGGAAATCGACATCAAGCCGGAATCGGGTGATAGGCCAAATCATAATAGTTACCAGAAAAATATAAAAAAATCTAAGTCATGTATTTTTTTAAATTATAGGCATTTTTTTTTCTGTGATGGTTTTTTAGCTCCTGTTGCTACAAATCCTTACTTTTTTTCAATTTTATTTTTCTTATGTAATCCCGAATAGTGCTCATGTAACCTGTTGCTTTAAATTCTAAGCCAACTGCTCCAACTTGGAAGACCAAGAAAAGAAAATTAATACTTCACTAAAATTTACCTGACTGTACTGAAAAAAAAATGTACTACGCCAGTTTGGCAAGTAATTTTAAAAACTGACGCATTTAATAAGGATTCTAAAATGGTATAACACTCGCTACATTATTTCTTAAATTACGCGAAAAAAATGTTTCTTCAAGAAACCTAGTTTCGAAAAATTTCTTTTTACCTACTAAAAAATGATTCTAGTGTACCCAAAGCTTGCCTGAAGACCATTTTAAGATTCTAGTTTGAGTGAGACGGAGAATCGTTCCATGAAGTGTGAGTGAAACAGATAGTGACGCTAATAAGTGAGATACGCAGAAAGTCATTTTATGAAGTGTTAGCGAGACAGATAGTGACGCCACTTTTTGAGTATTGACATACGCAATACAGATCAGTACGTTACGCTCCTTCGTTTACTACGCATCCTTTCGTATTCGTTGGTGTTATTTCGTACTAACGACTTTTAGCCTCGTTTATTGGACTTGTTTGCTTGTGATTTGGATTTAGACAGTTTCGATCTCTTTACGACGACCTTTGCTTTCTCCTGGACTATCGTGTGATTGTGTAGTGCCATTACACTCAAATATGCCCACATGCACTTCATTTATGGGGAACGCATCCAAATAATTGGTGTTTAATTTTAAACTTAAGGAAAATTTGTCCTAAATTTAACAAAAATTTAGCATCTCTGACTCGAATGCGTCACTGTCTGTCTCACTCAGACTTCATGGAATGACTCTGCATCTCACTCAAACTAGAATCTTAAAGTTACGGTCTTAAGGCAAGCTTTGGGGTGCTTTGGGTACACTAGAATCATTTTTATACCCTAGATGAAATCTATAGGGTATACTAAGTTTGTCATTCCGTTTGTAACACCTCGAAATAATGATGGTAGAGCAAAATGGACACCCATTCATAATATTAAAAGTTATTTTGATTTTTGCATGTCCGTCCGTCCGCACGATAACTCGAGAACGCGTATACTTAGAGAGCTGAAATTTTGTGCACGGACTTTAAAAAAAAAAAAGTAAAATTAAGTTCGAAAATGAAACAAATCGGGCAACTCCTTCGTGGGGTTGCCATATAAAAATTTAGGTTTCCGCTATATATTTGGACACTGCCTGAGAACGCGTCGACGTACAGAGCGGAAATTTCGTACATGATGTTTTTACTACATTAGCAAATAAAATGTCAAAAATGGACTAAATCGGGCAACTCCTTCTTGGTCTGGCCATATAAAAATTTAGGTTTTTTACGTATACTTTGAAAACGATCAGTCCAAGACATTTTTATTGTACTAAAAACTTCTGCAGTATACGAAATCCTATAAAATTAGTTATGATCATTTTTTCTGTGCGACAAAACGTTCTAGAAATATATGCGAAAAACAACTTCAAAATTTAAACTTGAATAGATCGGTGACCATTAGAGTCCGACTGAACCTTCGGCTTCGGCCAACTTCGGCAAAAAAGAAACCTTCGGCAACACATTCGGCTTCGGCCAGAATCAAGCCGAAGGTTTTGCCGAAGCCGAATGTTAAATGAGTGAGTGTGCGGGCGGCGCTGAGGACGCGGTGCTACCGAGAGTGCAGCACCAGCAGCAACGAGGAGGGAACGTGCGTGGCTCAATCAGTACAACTTTGAACTTAAATGGATGTTCGTTTATTTTTTGTAAATTAATACATAGAAATGATTTTTTAAGTTCATTGGCCTGAAGAAGAATTACATTTCTAGAAAACCAAACCAAAGACTGAAAAAGTAATATTTTTAGTTAAAACTTGAAATAGTGCAAGGTTTATTTACTTTTTTAATTAGAAGATTGATATTTATATATTTATGTATAATTTTTCCTGAATAAATAAAATAAAAAATTGTGCTTGTATTATTTAACCCTTTCGGTACATATTTATTTATTTCGAGGAAAAAATTATAATTTCTGTAAAAATGCTTTAATAGATATCAGTTTAATATTATACAAAAAATAAATTTGTCAAAGGATGTAAAGGAAAGGAATTAAGGATTGTTGCCATATGGCAACAAAAGTTCTCAAAGGTTAATAATTCTGTTAAAATTTACTTTTTACATATTTATTTTTAAGTAACTATATTAGCAATATAATTAAAGTAAAAAAAAAAAACAGACTTCAAACCGTGAATGGAAACATAACTACATATATCCAGAAACATAATAATTATAAAATTAACAACACTCGTTTTAATTAAATAAATGAATATTGCACTTCTTGCACTTGTACCGTGTGAAACTGCTACAATTATCCAACTTACATTTAGGTTTATTCATGGTGTATTCGGGCCAGTGATTACAGCAGTCATATCTTGTAGATACACTGGGAGCACTTTCGTAGGTTCTTCGAGGAGCACTTTCGCAAGCTTTTTGTGAGCTCGTTGTCATTGAGCTTCTGCTATCGCTTCCAACATCACTTATTCCCAGGCGTGGGCGCCCGCGTTTTCTTTTTTGTAGAACTGAAGATATAAGGAGCGCAGTCGATATGTCGTTTCGAAACTCTAGTAGGTCCATACGTTCTTTATCAGGTATATCAGCCAGGAGTTGCAAATGGCTATATCAATCATATGATCGAAGACTCGCAAAGTCCACTTATTGGTTCTAATGCTTATCCTGTAGAGAGAAAGTAAAAAGTCTACTTTGTCGACGCCACCCATATGTTGGTTGTACATCCTTACAATTTCATGTCGCGCAATTTTAATTTTTTTTTTCTTTTCTTGGCAGAACCTTTCAACTTCATCCACACTTTCATCTCCATAAATTGAAGAGGACAGCTGAACAAGACCGCTGTCATACCATCGAAGTAAAAATACATTTGTAGATCTTTCCACATGGAAATCGTAAGATCCTCGACCTATTTTTTTTTTTTTAATTCTTTCTCAGATTTCATTTCAACTTTTCCCATCCTATTTGTTCTTATGGTACCAGTTGCCAAGACACCCTGCTCTTTTAGCTGAATTATTAGGTTTATGCCAGTAAAATAGTTATCAAAGAATAATTTAAAGTTTTCGTCTTTTGGAATCGTTCTTGATAGCCGCATAACTATATCATAGCAGAATCCCATCATAGTGTTTCCAATTTCCGTATTCCTTCATTGGTATACTTCAAAATCTTGAATAATACCATTTTAGCTACATAATACGAAAAGCTTTAGGCCCCACTTTTTTTAGTTTTTTGGGCATGTATTGCTTTAGAGATGATTTTCCCTTAAACGGTATCATCATTTCATCTATGCATAAATTTTCCTCCATTTGAAATGCTTGTACGTCTTGACAGAATTGCGTCGATCAATGGACGGGCTTTCCACAATTTATCATTCTGATTTTCACCAACAGAAAATTTCAAGCTGTTTCTAATCGAATGGAAACGATTTCTTGAAATTGTATCCGGAAAAGCACTTTTTTGTGTTGCTTTTTCCCAATACATTTTCATACGTGGAAAGTTTATTGTCCCTATGATAATTTCCGAATCAATCAATTTTTGTAGCTCTTCGATTGAAACAAGCTTCGATTTCCCTCTCATAAGTGTATGCTGATTTGTAGCTTGTAAAATTTGTGTGTACAGTTCTTCGCTGAAATATTGGCTGAAGTATGTGATCGGTTTTTACCCAACGAAATTAATGTCTTTTTCAGGTTGGCATAGTTGATGGACCTGCGTCATCGATTTCATTCATTGGAACCTTGATTTCATCCACTACGACTATATCACTTCTCATATTGTCAAAATCGGCTAATATCTTAGCTACATAAAAGTCCTCGTTTTCTTCATTTTCTTATTCCGATATTTCCGAATCCTCAAAATCTTCTAAAATTTTCTCCACATTCTCTTTAGTTATTTTCGTATATTTGCGAATATTCCCTGAAAGAGAAAATCACTCATAACACGCAAAAAAATACAATGTTGCCATATGGCAACAATTGGATTCGTATAATATTTATACCATAGAAGCAAATTGTTGCCAAATGGCAACAATCAAATTCACGTGAATTGCGTAACCAGTCAAATTAAATTTACACGAAATTTTTCAGCTGCAAACCACAATTCAAGCTACTTCTTCATATTCAAATGCAAAATTTAAAAAAATTCTAGGAATTGATGAGAATATAAGCATACAAACTTAAACATACCCCTTCGATTTTTCATTGTAATCCACTTATCACTTTTGAACATACACCACGATCAATCAGATTTTAAATGATAGTCGAAACTGCGAGATTTACTTTGCGAAAGTCTAATAAAGGGAAAAATGACGATAAAAAGAATTATAACGAAGACAGAAAGAAAAAACAATAGTTGAAATGCGTGTTGCCATATGGCAACAAAAAGACCGAAAGGGTTAAATCACAATAAGTATTTTTCCTCGCTGCTTTAGCATTATGGTCATTGGTCAGAGTCACTTCACTAATTCGCTATGCAATACCTTCGGCTTCGGCTTCGGCCGAAGGTGATAATAAAGCCGAAGTTCGGCTACGGCTTCGGCTTCAACAAAAAAGCCGACCTTCGGTCGGTCTCTAGTGACCATACAAAATTTAATACGGGCATTCATCTAGGGTATCATAAGAATTGATCTTAGACCAATTCTAGCTTTTTACTTGTTATAAATAATTTTGTTAAGATATAACAATTTGATTATGGTTGGGAAGATATGAAAGCAAGCTTAAGATTATCAGTAGATCATTTTTCTGTATGAATAGTAGGGCGTTAGGGTAGCTTAGCAGGAGCTATTTAAATCAAACTTTTGTCAGTTGTACATAAGAACACTGCAAATATTTTACAATGTTACAACTAGGTTGGGGCTCTCATGTAGTAGTTTCATGGCTTGGGAAGTGTTTTCGGGGTTTTTACATCGAGCATCACATATACATCATTAACTAAATCCATCAAATTAACACCAAAATCTCCAAATTATAATTTTCATCATTTTTACGTTAGTCATGATCCAGAGCAGAGGTTCACAATTAAATGATACAAAACTGTTTTAATAAATACATGCGTAGAAATTAGTTTGAAAATGATAACGGCGATGGATTTTCTTTACTGTCTCAAGAACGAGTATGCAACTGTGTATCATTTGGAAATTTTCGGTGTTTTTTAGAAAGAAACAAGTAATGTCATATACTTTCGTCTTTTGCATTAATGGGGGAAAAGAGCTTGGCTATGCACTATTGTAGTGCAACTAAGACAACGAGTTAAAAACAAAAATCGAGAGAACGCAGGATTACCCGAACGACAAAATCTTATTGAATCCCTCAAAATCCTATCAAACTATTCATAATAATGTACTTCGGGTCACACCACCTCACTTTTTTGAGAAAAAAATAAATTTCGCTCTGGCCAAGATGCTGAAAAGAGATGTAAAATTCCTCTCAAATAAAATTCTCATTTTTCCGGAAAATATCAGAGAATTCAGCATGAGTTTTTCCCTCTCTCTTGCTCTCTTCAGAGCAAAACGGATATAAACAAAATCACGTGCTGTTCAAATATCATAGGATTACAGCAACAACATGTGACCAAACTCTGTCAATATTTTAACAAAAACCGGTTTTCACAAAACTGAAAACTCCGCCCCTTCTCATTTATTTACAAAAATGAATCGTTTGCTTGCCATTGTGTTTCGTTGCATGTAATCTGCGCTTTCGCATTTTTTATCTTTAATCATAAAAGTTTTAAAGAGGGCTTGATTTTTTTTCTGCTTATTTTTCTTGCCGTGTACATTTTAAATGTAAAACACTCGAAAATCTCTCTCGCGCCCAATCTTGTTATTCGGTTTTCTTTGTCATTGTGGAGACACTCCAAGTCCGGGGTTTTGGTCGTGCATAGTTTCAAGTACGTCTCCTCGTGTATCAGGGGTCTAAAAAAAACAAATTCATACTAACATCTGGGGCCGGATTCTGTAACAGAACTTTCGTTGTCCGATTAAAACTCCCTAATTCTCTATTTGCAATTTACTAATATGTTTGGAGAATTAGTGAAAACTTAAGAAGTGAGAAAAAGTGCGAATCGCAAGGCACGATAAAGGTATCAGTTTTTGGTGCATGTAGTGGGTTTGTTTTGTTTTTCTTTATATTCAAGGTACATGGGTCTATTACCTCTCGAGGTCGAGAAAAATTTAAATTTGTTCATAGTAGAGTAGTTTTTGATGGATGTAGGGGATAGGTTTTTTACTAGTTTTTCTGGAATAACTGAAGAATGGAAATGAGGAGAAATGTATGTAGTATCAGATAAATTTTGAGCTCGGGGCAAATATGATAGGGGAGAGAAATTGGGTGGGGAGGAAAAATGGCTTTTTTACACGTCATATACACCGCAGTGCAGTTCTTGTATTTTGCATGTATTTCTTCGGTCCTTTTTTTCACATCAATGAGTACTTTGTTGTAACCAATTTTCGCCTGTGAAGTGAATTTCCACGACTTACCAGTTCTTCACACTGCTGATTGAAAATATGCCCATTTTTTAACCTAAAAAAAAAGAGCAGATTCTCTTCTTTTGCAGTTATCTCTCAAAACTATTTATCGGACTCAAAAACTAATAACATATCTAATTAGGGAACAAAATGTAGTTCGATTTCATCCTACATACAAGCTTTATCGTGCAAATTTAAAATTTTTATAGTATCTCTTCTGTACTGGGAGACGACCAAATTAACCATTTTCGTGTGATTCTACATTTTTGGCGGGTATTTTGAGTCACCAAAATTCACAAGTATCTCTGTAAGTATTGCGTGAATATTCATAATTTGATTTTTTTTTTAATATAGCCAGGATATGTGGTTAATTCATAATTTAACTTGAAAATTCCTAGGAGCCTAGGTACTTTCACAAAACACAACAAAAACAGAAAATACTGTCAGTTGACAGTTTCTCCTCTTACTTTTCCAATTGCAAAACACCGGAGAATTGACAAGTGGAATAGAAAATTCGGGAAATCTCAAAACAAATTTGCAGAGTTACAGAATTCCAAGGGAAGAATTAACTGTGGAAACAACTCTCATTTTCCAAAATTCTCCGTGTTACAGAATCCACCCCCTGGACAAGAAAATATCATCAATTTTATATTGGAGCGTTGCTGATTTACGCTTTTGTAGTAATTATCGGTCGCCATGTAGTAATTATATTTCTTGCGCACTTATTAAGCGATGATGGGAGGCAGCCATTAGACAGATCTCCTAGAGAAGCTTAAATAAGCAGATCTCTTTAGGCACAGCTAATCTAGCAGATGCTAACTTGAAAGGTGCAGCTAAAAATACCAGTCACCAAGTTAAAAGAAAGACTACTTGTTGTATCTCTAACTAGTGAAATTCAATTCTTCTTTATTCGGTTATTGCTACTTAATTTATATACCAATTGTTTCTTACCGTTAACACAAGTCTTCTTTCTTAATACAAAATGTATACTTGCATTTTGTTTACAATTATTATAGGTCATGACGCAATTGCATATTTGCATTTATGTGTTTAACTCCGGCAGAAAGATGTGCCGTAATATAATTGACCCGTATTACACTGGTTGCAAAAATGTAAACAAACGCATGTAAACAATTAGTCACTTCTTAAGGTTGTGACATATATTTTGTTTAGCGTATGTTTTGGCTTAATTGAAATTAATCAATCGATCGCATTTATTATGATTGATTAATTGAGCGATGGGTTTTGGGTCAATTGAATAATGCAAGAATGCAGAATGTGCATTGTGCATTCTTGTATTTTCCATTAATTAGGAAATTGTTGTGCAAATTCACATCACACTTTGATTAAGTTAGGTTAGATAAGACGGCTGCCGCTCGAGGACTAGCCTGCATCACTAAGATCTACAGTGGGTCCGGTCCATTGTGCCCCTTGATCTCATTGGATAACCTATTAAGCCTCCCTATGTCCATCCTGCTTCCCTTAGGAATCTCTAGATACATCTGAACTGTTTACTTTGCAACGCCTCCAAACTGCAAAAGAAGTAGCTTCCCAATGGCCTACCTCCTTTATTCATCAGACCGGGGCACTCACAAAGTACGTATTAGACGGATTCGATTTGTTCAGAGTCCTTGTAGGTCCTGCAGAAATCGTTCGCCGCTATACCCAGCCTTCTAGCATGGTCCCCTTTGGCGACCCGTGATAGCCCCTACTATATTCTTCGTATTTGCTCTAATGCTATTAAGAAGTTCTTTTGTCCTCTTCCTGTCATATGCAGGCCATAATTGCCCCGCAATACAGCAGGTTTCTTGGTAGTCTACCAGAGGCCTGCCTTTTGATAGCCGCCCCTGAAGATCTCTTTTAAAGCTCCGATGGGATTCTTAAATAAGCTACCGCTGCGGTGCTATCCATTTCAGAGCCTTTTTTGGCCATCTCGTTGCCTGGGATATCCTGGTGGCCAGGTAGCCACCATAGTGTGTACTTGTGTATGCTTTGGTTACATCATAAGTCCAAGCATTACCGATTTTATATTTGAGCGAGGCGTCGTTGATTTTTGTTCTACCAATCTTTGTATGTCATTATCAGTTATTTATGGACCTTCCTGAAATATTTACTTACCCATCATTTATCATTATAAAATAAACACAATTATTTTGAATTCTATACTACTGAATATCAGAGTAATACTTTATACCCCCTCCCCCTCAAAAACGGAAATACTTGCATTACATACATTAATGAGTTTCTTCATGACTTTCTCGAAGAAATGGCCTCTTTCTTCATTTCCGCGACTTTATCTATACGATCGAAATTCCTAAAATTCATAACAGTATATTTTTCTTAAAATATTACAAAATTAAAACAATTCAAATGTTTACTTGAACTTAATTATTTACAAAAATATGTGTCACACTACTACACCTACATATATATATATATATGAGAATGGGTCGATGAAAGGTATACACTTCTTTTTACAGCATGAGATGAAAAATAAGGAGATAAAAACAGGTTAAAAATTCCAAAGACAGGTTTGAAAGGCGACGTTTTTGTTTTTTTCCTTTCGAAAATCGTCGTCTGTTGTTCAATTATCTGAAGTCAAAGAATTCAACATGATGGGATAAAATTTATTTGTGACCTCGCAAAATCTTGGAATACCAGCAAATGGCCATTCTGGTTATCACATTTGATTATTCGTTCTTACTAATGTTTGAGACGAAGTTCCGACTGTAGCCTTTCCATTACTGTCTGTCATTATAACACCAGTCGATGGCATAACACGTTGAAAATTAGGAGATGGCATCAATTCCCAATTACCTTCCCTATTTAAGAGTGTATAACGTGGTGGTGCGGAATTTGTTGAAATTGGAATCTATAAGTATGAGGCGACAGACAAAGAAAAATTCATTTAGTAATATATTACCATTCCTACAACTACTCACAACTTAGTACAAAATCATAATTATTATATACTCTTACCGGTATGCTTACTAATCTCTGTACAGGAACTGGATTTCGTGGTACTGGCATTGTTGTTCTTATGAAATTATTTCCCGGCATTCTAGGTATTGGCATCTCATTGCTTTTCATCTTTTTATCTTTTGCATTGGTTATTTTGACGCCTATTTTTTGTGCCTGTAATAGAGGAGAAAAATTACTAAAGATGTTTTAGTAGATAATAAAAAATTTTCAACTAACGTTAGCATCAGGATTATCATTCTGAGCACATGAATTCATATGACGAGTCCAGTGCTTTTGCTGACATGGGTAATCACAGTAAGAAGTGTTCCAGCAACAATAAAATTGCGCTTCCTTCCCACAGTTAGCGCACCATTGTTTCTTTTTGCATTCCTCAATTGCACGGATTCTTTCCATTTCACATTGTTTTCTAGTCTCTGCAATCAATGTGGTTTTCTCTTTCTCCCAACTATTACGCATTTCACATAACATCAAATCTGTGTTGTGCTTAAGTTCCTCTAATTGCTTCTCATAGGAATGCTTTGTTTTTTCCATTTCTATTTCCATTAGTTTATTTTTAGCTTCTATAATGCCACTGCCAGCCATATCAGCTAAAGTATCTTCTATCACAGATCTGAAGAAATCAGATATCTATAAAATTTCAAATGAAGAAATTCAGTTATTGAGAATTTATTAATTGTCGAAATGAATTGTTCACCTTATGGGAATTTTCCATTAAAAATTTACATGCAGGACCAGCCTTAGTTGGAAACACAGAATCGCCCTCAGAACCTAATGCTCTAGAAGGTTTAGGAGACAATTTTGGTGGTCCCCTAACAATTGTGTCCGTTATAGCAGCTGCCAAATTTGGAGTCACAAATCCTGATAACATATGCTCAGCTTCAACGGAATTATTCGGCATATTGCTTTGAGTAGTGTTGAGTGTTGATAATGTTGTTGTCGGAGATATTGTTGGAGGTGGAGTTTCTTGTGCTACCATTGGCAAAACAGTAAAAGTTTGTTGTGGTGTTGGCTGCTGTTGTTGCTGTTGTACTGTTTGCTGCTGAATTAAGTCAATTTGACCACCACTAGTAGGTATAGTTATAGCAATCTGTGACGTTTTAGTAGCTAACGTAGTTAAACTTGACGATATAGTCGTCGTTGTAACAGATGTTTGGGCTACAGTCGCTTTTGAAACAGCTGTAAGCGGTGGTATCGGTATGACTTTTTGTATTGAAGTTTGCCCCTTTGAATCTACTGGAATATAGACCATGTTGTTAATATTTTTACTATTCTGATACGTAATTGGTGCTACGCCAGGTCTTTTTGGGGGGCAAGTATTAATTGCAGTTGATGAAGATGACGTAGGTAGAAACGATGACTTATTGGGAAAAGATTTCCGCGCTCTTTGATTTTGTTTCTTCACCTCTACCTTCATCACTGTAAGAAAAAACACAAAGAAGACAATTTGAAATTAATCCATGCAAATAAAATGTAAAAAAAAATTACCTCCAATAGTCTTCTTTTTATCTTGAACTTGGGCTTTTTTATTATTAATTGGTTGTACACGAAGCGTTGCAATATCTCTAACTGTAATTCTTTGTGTAGGTTGCTCTATAGATTTGCTCGCTTCACTACTTTCCACATTGCATACATTTGAAGATTCCACTGTTTTCAGTGTTTGTACATTCTCCTCATCTTCTGATGATATTTCAGTTTTAACTGCAACTTTTTCTACATCACCAACGGAATTTTGTTGTTGAGTAGCAGATTCATTCGAGACACTTAATACACTCTGCAAAGATTGTCGCTGTTCAACGGTTGCATTTTTCGAACAACTTTCAACGGACTGAACGGCGGCTAAAGATTTTTGCCTATCTTCATCACTATCTGGCTTTTCAGTCTTTATTTCCACAAATGGTATAAGATCACAAGTTTTTGCAGTAGGCGGGTCAGGTGGAGGGTGCGATTGTTTTACAACCGGAGGAGGTATAATAGACTCAGATTCTTTATTTAACATCTGTCCAACGTTTTCTACCTCTTTTTCTTTGTTACTGTCACCAGACCCTTGAGATACAGAATTATCATTTTGAGTTACATTATTTTCTCCTTGAGATTTACTTTCGGCATTTCCTTGAACTGGCTCTTCTCTGTTTTTATTGTCATCATTTTTATCGTCATTGTTTGTATCTACTGGTAGTACTTCTGTATTATCAGTGGTATCATTTTTCTCCTCACTTAAATTAGTTTTGTTATTATTTGAACTAGAGGCTAGTTCATCTTCATTATTCAAACTATTCACAACAGGTAATGATGATGACGATGATGAAGCTATAGATGAAGCAACAGAAGAAGCAACAGATGACGTTACTTGAGGGGCAATAACATTATTCGGAACATTTTGATCAGTTGTTAAAACTTTTACAGGTTGCTGCCTTTTTTCATCATCCGATTTTGGTCTCTGGGCTCTTGGTGAACAATTATCTTCAGATCTTTTTCGTTTGTATATTAAAACATCTTCTTTAAGATCTAAAACAGTTTTTTCTGAATCTGTTTGAATATAACCGCTGTCTGAACTAGATGAAACAGTTTGCTCTCCCCGTGATGAATCTCCTTCAAAGTTCTTTTGCTTTTTGCTAGAGCTAGGCGACACTGTGTTCCAATTATCTGATTTTCTTTTCAAAATTACAGAACTAACTTTACAGTCATCACTTTCATCTTTTTTTGTGATAACTTCGTATGTTTTTATACCACCATCACCACCACCACAATTACTTCCACCAACAACACCCCCACTTTTTGTTGGACTCAAATCAAAGGATCCACACTCACTATTATCAGATGATTTTCTTTCTACTATCTTTATAGAATCTGTGCCGCCTCTGTCAGGTATCGTTGAGTAATTAATACGTTTGCTATCATCTGAAGAAATATCACTGACACCTCCATTTAAGTCTGGCTTTTTAATAATTGACAAATGATTATCAGCGGATTTTACAATTTTATAAGTCAATGTTGGTTTTGGTGATGCCTGTGCTTTTTTTATATGCTCAGTAACACCTGGAATCATTTGCTCTAATTGTTCTAGATCTTTACTTGGATAATATGGTGACTTGAATGGAGCAAATTTAAAAGATCCAAATTTAGCTATTATTTTTTTAATATGTATATCCACTTCCTGTGAAATAAATTGAAAAATACTTTTTAGCAATATAAAACTATATCAAATGAAATTTCTGTTTATTTAATTACCTTAATACAACCTGCCATATTATTTCTTTTATTTTGTTTCGTTGGCGGATTTGGATCCTTTTCTGAATAAAGAAAACATTCCTTGACTGGAACATATGCTCGATCGTAGTCACCGAAAAATCTAACATTTACTAGAGCACCAGAATTCACACCCATCGCCTTTGCAGGCCAATAAGGAAATCCTTTTAATTTCGCCCAAAGTAAAATATGAGGCCTTGAGCAGACTTCAACAAACCAATCTTTACTTGTATTGGCATTGTAATAACATTCTGGACATGTATCAATTTCAGTCACTTCTTGCCGACATATTTTCAGAATATTTTTTGCAATATTTGGTAATTTTCCGCTGTCTGATATTTATATTTTATAAAAAGAAAACAAATTAAATTCAAATATCAAAAGACAAAATAATAATTGAATTTCTCACTTCCAAAATAGACCATAGTATTGTGATGGATCCATTTAGCTTCAACAGCAAATTCCTCAGCACATTTATATGCTTTGTTTTCAATCTTTTTTTGTAAAATATCCAGAGTAACGGGGTTCGCTATATATTTGTAGTAGTCATGGTTCTCCTCATCGTCAATTTTCCCACAAAAAACTTCATACTAAAAAGAAACAAAAATATTGAAAACAGAACTTTTAGCAATTGATATTAATAGTTTGCGGTTGTTAAATTCTGAACTGGATACGTACAAAAGGCATCAGCTTACTGCTACCCAGAAACAGTAGCGCTTCCGGATTCGGTCGGGAGGAGGGGGGGGGGGGGGCATAGTGCCCCAAGCCTAAAAGGGTCGGAAAAATAAAACTCTACCAAAGATAACCTAATATGAAGACGATAGGAATCAGCCAAACAAAATTGAAAATATTTCGTGTTTTTTAGAAAGAACCGAATAATGTCATATACTTTCGTCTTTTGCATTAATGGGTGAAAGGAACTTGGCTATGCATTATTGTAGAAGAAGAACAAAAATCGAGAGAACGTAGCATTACCCGAACGACAAAATTTTATTGAATCTCTCAAAACCCTATCAAACTATTATAATAGCTGTGTTGTTTTGTGTACCTTGTTCTAGAACTCTCATTTACTGGAGAGAACAAATTGTTCTGTCGATTGAAGCGAACTATTTGTACTGTTCGCTTCATTTATAAATCTTCTATGAAAATGTATGAGGCGTTCTTTTGTGTATCTTTTATTCTGTCCTATTCTGCGGACACAAAAGAACACAGCTTATAATGTACATCGGGTCACACTACTCAGTTTTTTAAGAAAAAGATAAATTTCGCATTGGCCAAGGTACTGAAAGAAGATAAAAAAAATCCTCTCAAATGAAATTCTCATTTTTCCCAAAAACATCAGAGAATCCAGCATGAGTTTCTCCAACTTAATCTCTTCAGAGCAAAACGAATGTAAACAGAAGCACGTGCTGTTCAAATATCATAGGAATTACATCAACAAATATTGGTATTGCTATAAAAAATAGGGAGGTATATGAGAGTCATTCTCATTCCATATCAAATATGCGGCATGTGTGTAATTTATTTTTTTAATTTTACATACTTGGGAGGGTTGTGAAAACAAAAATACAAATTTAAAATTTTCCCATTTCAAAACTTCGAAAAAATGCTGTCCTGGTCTTTTTTTAAACATTTTACATATTTTGCTATTCATGCTAGAATAAGGAAATATGGCTCAATTGAAAATTAGGATTTCAAGCTATCATCTCAAAAATATATGCGAAAATGGATATCAAGGATAAGAATTATATCCGTTATCCTTGAATATCCTGAAAGACGTACTTTTAATTTTATTTTTTTTTTTTTTATTTTCTACCTTATATTATCCACTAAAGCAAGATTTACATTATGATGGCATTCATTTTTTACAGAAATTGTGAAGGAGATAGTACATCGTATACGGAAATTTATTTATGAGTGACGAAAGAAGTAAACGTGTTCTGAACTTTTTCCAGACCTCGATTTGTCAATGTGTACGTGTCCTGAATCATAAAAAGACCTCAAGCATAGTAAGTTTTCATAGTTACTGAAACTAAAACATTGTTATTGGCAACCCTAATTTTTCCATTTCGAGTACTCGTGCTCCCATATTATTGTTGTTACTATAATTTTATAGAAAGTATTCTGTGTTCTGTCAAAAATGGAAGAAAATAAATGTAAGTTTTTATTAATTAGTAATTAAATATTACGAAATCGAAAGTTTTAGCATATTTGATTATAGAAAAGATTGAAGTTATTTCGGACATAGTTTTTCGGCCTTTTTTAACAACAATTATTATTACAAACGATTAAAAAATTTACAATTTACAGTTTTGCAACTTGACAATGTGACAGTTTGCAATTTGTACTATAAAAACTGGAGGGGACTGTACGTGAGAGGTATTGCAGTGATTGATTCAGCGGGATTTAAATTTCAATAAACTATCTCCCTCACAATTTCTGTAAAAAAATGCATGCTATCTTAATGTAAATCCTGCTTTAAACATATCAAAATTTCAACTTGAGATCTTAATGGGAACAGAGAGCCAAAAATCATGAAAGCCTCACAAACAATGCATTTGCTCATAATAAATTCTTAGTTTCTTGAAAACTTCATGAAAGTTAGAGTAAGAAATTATCTGTGAAATTGGTGCAAGGGGTCCCGTTGGCCCCCCCCCCCCTCACCCACCCTGTCGGCGCAAACTACGGCGACTCCACAACCAATATAAATACCCATAAACCCAAATGTAACGGCATTCGATATAAATTCCCATAAACACAAATGTAACGGATATACCAAAATTCCAAGACGCTTTGTAATTGAATGCATTAGTGTATTAATTGCATTTCCCACATTTCTTATAACAAATAATATTTCCAAAAAACATAACGTAAGCAGGTAATTCCGTAAGTCGCAAAACTGAGGCAAACAGAATTGTAGCCATACAGTAATGATTGGAATCAACATAATGTGCATACCCGGCAGAGGCGATTTAGAGAAACAGAGCTGGTAGTTATTGTACAATCTTCAAACCGAACAGAATAAAGAATTTTTCTGAACATCAAAGTTGGTTGTAATTATTTCTTTTTTTATCCCAGTTACCTCCCAGCATAACTCGTGCCCCTGCCCAGCACCATCCTCTTGTAAGTACCTATAACATATGGGTTTCTTAGTATCAACTCGTGCTCAAACATAGAGATAGAGGTGATTTCGGAGATCGGTAGAGGCTGAATCATATCGCCCGATCACCCTGACATTATTTGGCGAATTTATTATCTATAGAGCACAATGAAGCTGCCCTCAATAATGAGTTTTACTGGCCCTATTGTGGTTGCGATACTAATAGACAAGCTGATAGAAAATTTCAAAAAAAGCCGAAAATTCTAAATGGCAATATCAGAGAGCCTGGAGTTTACCATATAAAAAAATTGTTCAATCTTGACGGCCTAATACGCTTTGAAGGGTTATCAAGGAACGACAAAGCTGGTAGAACAGCGGACTACAATTAGCGTGCGGATCATTCTTCTGGTACATAGATAGATTTAGAAAAAGAGCATGGTATGTGTGGAGTTCTATTGACCAAGGTATTAGTTCCACAAGACCCTGGGTTCTTATTCAACTGTTTTTTCAAGTAGAAAACTTGACATAAAAGGCAATTTGTTAAAAGATATGATCCTACTTTACCATGTGAATCTTTAAGATGAGTAAGGAAAAAATTGTTGCACATACCCTCTAACAGCCTCTAGTCTGGAAGATATATATACGCTATCAAAAAATTTACCTTAGACCTACGACCTTTTACATCACATTTATATGAATTTTTAACTCACTTTAATGACGACCCTTGTGGCTCAACGTGACAACTGTACTCAAAAAGATTCTCAAATGAAATCTATTAAATAAACCAATGAACCAATACAACAATGGAACCCAGCGAAATTAAATAGCACAATGTGAAAAGCATATTTGTCCAGGTGTTTATACTTATCAACACAGAGAGGGCAACTAACCAAGGAAGCCAGTACTACTCAAAATATCAAAGAAGATTATAATAGCTCCCAAATTAAAATCCAGAATGAGAAATATCACCGTTACGCTTCCTAGGAAATGTAGGTGATGAAATAAAAGACGAATTTCAACTAATTATTGATGGTATTTTCTATGAGAATAAGATATACAAAGAGACCTGGGTATAATCGGATGGACAAATTAAAAATTAAATAGATCAATTAGCCGTCATGTGTCGATGGAGATATGTATATTATGGAAGATGACTAGAGTCTCAGAGGACCACAAATGATAGTGATGCCCAGAGAGACCTAATTTAATTGACTTTTGGAACAGTATCAAATATAAATTGGTTATTATGAAAAAGTTCTACTCAAACTCTATCATGCATCGTGCATTCTCCGCCAACATAAACGAAGAGTTGAGTATATGGAAAAGAAGGCATTATATTAGCTGCTGAAAAAATGGTTATGTAAAAAAAGGTACCGAGTGTAATTATTGATATCAGACAAAACCTAACAACAAATTGAAAATAATAGAATGGTCTTGAGGAGTACCATTAACTTCACTGGGGGTCTAAGGAAGTGGCGTGAACTTCAAAATTAATAAGCAGACTTAAAAAGGAGGTAAAGTGTAGTTTTCGGCGCGATAAAGGATATCAGATTGATGATATTTAAACCTTTTAAAAGCGGAAAATCCAAATAAATGTGACAATGGTTGTCTTCAAGTTAAAAAAAACAACATACGCTCTGATATATATGGAGAGCTGCGAAATATGATTAATAGAACGCCATCTGGTCCGCCGAAAAATTTGTTATCTAATATTGAAACATAACTCTCATGTAAGAAAAATATTCCATATTGACATCACAGTTCGAAGGTTCATAAGGAGGATTAAAAACAACTATTATATTAAAAATTTTTAGAAAATGATAAAACAGCTCCTCCTTTCTTTTTCTCAGGAAACAGAGTTGAGAATTATTATAGGCCTCTTCTCCGGACAATTTGGTTACAACCGAAGCCGACAGTACGAATACAGCTCCCTACTCAAGATTTGGCCTACAAAACGTCACTTCAGGTGGAACTACAAAATGAGAAGACAGACAACTGAGTCGTGTTCACTATGCGAAGAGGAAGTTGCAACCTTCAACCATATCATATGCTAGTGTCCCGCGCTTGCAGCTTTAAGGTTGCAAATTACTGGGGAAGCATTTTTTATCAACTCAAAGTAAGGTTTTAGTTTTCAAACCTCAAAGACAAAAATCGTGCTCGGAAAAAGATTAGATTTAGCCTAACTATTCTAGGGGAAGACATAATAGATCAACTTTAGACGCATGTCCGCAGGGTCCTAGTGGCCTAGTCGCCACTACGGTTAATCGAACTTAACCTAACGCTACAACTTAAAAAAAATAGTTTCGCAGAGCCATTGCACAGCAATAGCGAAACATAGATAACTTTTCAAACATTTATTTCCTACCCTAAAACATGTAGAATTTCAATTCTAGAAAGAACTGACCGCGCGGGTTAATAATGACTTAACATCAATAACAAAATATAATTAAGTTCTTTACCCCTCTTTCATAATTAAATTTGTATATAAGTTTCTTAAAAAAATTAAAAAAAAAAAAATTATTTAAAAATATTTAACAGAATCCCACAAAATTTTTAGTCGCTTATAAAACCAATTTCTCGTTCATTCCATTTAATTTGCTGACAACGAAATTCATTTCACATTACTCGTCTGGGAAATGGAGCTTTAAGCACACATTACGAATTCGCTGTTCTATTTGTATATTTCGTCATACAAGAGGCGATTATGTGCGTATGAAGACATTTTTGTAAAGCAAGCGCACAGATAAGATTCGGATTCGAAAAGCTTTATTAATCATTCCGACAATTTGATAATTCTAATGTGAATAACTTTATTTTCTGAATGACACACAAATGACCTTTGGTTTGTTGTAGAGGGCAGCAAATTTTTTAAATTTTTTGTTTTTGTAAAAGAAAATTGTACTTACGCCTTTAAACTGTTTCATTCGCTTAAGTGAGAATTGTAAAAGGTGGCACAGTTGTTCTACGGACAAAGGAGAACCTTTCCATGTTCTAAGAAAATATGAATGTATATTAAAAATGAACATTTTATTATTTTTTAATTCATCTACCTTGTCAGTCCTTTCATAGAATTATCTACAGCCACACATTCTGGGCATATCCAAGAATTATCTGCCTTAGCAGGTGCATGCTTCCTTAAACACTTCAAGTGATATGACTTGATGCATTTAGAACAAGGAATTAAATCTGTAGTAGTGTGACATTTCCAACAAAAACTATCCCATCCGGGCTGATATATTTGTTATATTATTATTATAATAATAAAATAAAAAAGTTTACATTAAATTCAATAGATTACCTTGGGTGGAGGTTGCCAACTTTTTTTAATAATTTGTATTTGGCTTTCAGCTGGTGATGGTTTATTATCACTAACAGAGTTTTCACCATCTGAATTATCAGATAAATCTCCATCACCGTGTATTCTATTCAAAAATTTCATATGTTTCTGCATAAATTCAGTATTTTGTGATCTCATATTTTGCCGTTTATTTAATCTTTCCTCTGATGGCCATTTCGATAAATTTGAACCATCAAGTGGTGAATCAAGACGAGGTTTACTACAACTTCGACTTCTTGAACGTCTAGCTATTGTCGATAGCGGTGAATATTCAAAATCACTTCCAGTTTTTAATGGTGCCTTTCTAGATTTTCGTCCTTTTGAATAAACACTTTCACTCATATATTCTGTTAAAATTTTAGATTCTGTCACTGTTTTCTGCAATTGCTTGAGTTCACGTTTTATTTTTGGTGTGCTCGTCTTTAGTTCTGATGTCTCTGATTGAATTGATTCATTATCATCAATTTCTTCACGATTTGTTGCTATTAATTCTAATGTTTGTTTTCTTCCATCAATTTTGCAAGAATTTTCAATAAAATTTTCATGCTCTTGACGCTCATTTGATGTGCCTTTAATCATCTGATGATCCATGGCTAACTTGATTGTATCCCCTTGGGGAGAAGATTCAGTTGAAATTGATGAAATTGGTGATATTGTTGAATCTAATACTTTTGTTAAAATTGTCTGATGAACATTTGTTTTTGGGCCTGCCTTGGAGTATGTTGTAGCTGCATAAACAGGTCTAGTTGATGCATTTGTGACTAATGTCACAACAAAAACTTTATTTGTTTGAGGTTTTGTTGTCGTCTGATGAATTAATGGATGTTTGGAAATTTCAAATCCTGGTGATTTTTTCAAAACAAGTTTTATATTTGAACCTGACGACGATCGTTCAGGTACACTTGTAACCTCCATAAGCATATTGTTATTTTGAATTTCTTCAATTTTATTTTCTGTTTTCGTTTCTCCAGATATTTCTTCATCATCTTCATAGTCACTGTCAGTGTCAGCATCCATTGCTTCAATATTTCCACTCTGTGGCTGTGGTCTTAATACACCAGAATCTAATAAAGCATTTATGCTATATTGTTTTGAAACATGTTGTTCATTTATAGATAGTTTCTCTACCCTATCTTCTGTTGAACTATGTGGTGGGGTGTTCATTTTCAATACTATGAAAACTTTTCGCCTTAAACTGAAAAAGAAAGAAAATAAATTAAAAGTTACAATATTACATTAATCTATACATACTGAAAAACAAAGTAATTTAAATATATTTTTTTAACATTGTAAAGTAAACTGTTAAGTGCCACCACAATGGACAATTGATTGTGGGTTAATATTATAGGTGAATATTTCGATAGTCGCTAAAGTAAATTGTTATCAACAGATATAAAAATATGGACAGGTATGAAGAAGAGCAGAAGATTTTTTAGTTCTCTGATTTAATTGGACAGCTGAATGGACTATAATTGGCTCGGTACAAAAAAAAAGAAAGAATAATCAAAAAGTGACGAAATAAACAATAACAGAGAAATTTTTCGTACATTATTCACATTTGAGATGTTTTTGCAAGAAGATTTATCGATTTTTTGTTTGAAATGTTTATTTGAGCATTTATTTAGTTAATTTTTTGTCGAGTTTAAGGTCTGCTTTCATTGCGTCGATACAAAATTAAATTAGTTTTTTTTTTTACAAACAGTGGGAAAAGTAATACAAGATAGGTTGGTAAGGTCTAGGTAGGTATGTATTAAGCTTTTTTATTTTTTTAATTTCTGTTGTCTGAATTCTCGAATATTTATTTTATTTATAGCAATCAATTTTACTTTATTTTCTTGCTGAAATTTTTCATCCACAAACAAAAATTAATCTCTCTACATCTTTAGTTCTTGCGTTTAGTTGCCAATATTAGATGATTTCTTTACAGAAGCAGCGCAGCGGTACAATTTGAAATGATAATTCTTTTAATAGGTTTCTCAAATCCTAATATCTTGCGAGTTTTATAATAATCCAATTTCGTCATATGCGTAAGAAATCATAGTTGATCTTATGCTGTGACTTTTTAACAATCGTTGTTGATTAGATATTGAATTAGTGAAAAATGTGACCCAACTGTCAATCATTGTGCCGCATCGGCATTTATAGTCTGTTCCAAGTTAATTCTGCAGATTGTCTCGAGAACGGCTTGTCGGTCCGTTTTACTCCAAAGCAAGCTTGCTCAAAAAGTATTTTCAATCCTGCTTAAGTGGGTATCGTTAACTTCAATCAAATCATTATGGTATTTAACCAGAAATTGTGCGTAATTTGGTTGGTTAAACGTAAGAAATATATTGGCGAATGATGCGCGGATTTATCGTACTTTGTCGTTGTCTGCCAGGGTGTTCGGTTCAAGATTTTTGTCTACCCTTTCGTATATATAGAATTTTTGTGACTTTCTGTAAATATTTATAAATTTCCGTCTACCGCCGCCACTTTCCCGTCAACCAAAGTATCTGCAGTTTTTACGGTTTAATATGAAATATCATTAGCCGCTGCCACAGCAAAAAAATTAAAGCCTTTATGATATCACATTTTTAATTGAGTTTTTCAGCCTCTGCGGCCGACTATCAGCGCCCTACATTGCTGGAGGCTAAGCACACTTCCAAATCAATTATTATGAACGATATTAGGAGAGTATTATAAAATGGAAAATTTTGTTTATGAAATGACGTAAGTATTATTGCCATCAGCTCTTAGCCTACATGAAAATTAATGTGTTCAAGGCGTACAGAGAACTTTCACGTTTTTGCACACACTCTACCCTTGTAAATAAATTTTATTACCTGGTTATTCCATCTCATAAAAAAACATCTACTGAATTCGATATAATTTCAAATTCCATTTGTCAATTAACTTGTACTTGTAATCTCATCTCATCTTCTTAGATGCCGTTTAAAGTCGAGAAATCTATTTTAGCAGAAGCAATTCCCTAAAGCTTTTTTATGTGCTTACCGCCGACTGTGTTGAATTGAGATTCAATGCTCTTTGGTTTTTTAGTCTGTTGTACAAAACTTTTATCCGTTTCTAGTTTTTTTTTTACAGAAATTTTAGAAATCTACTTTGCATGCCCGATAAACAACGACAGTCGAATTAGGTAGGTAGATAAAAAGTGCTAAAAAATTGTATGAACGAGAAAACTCTAACTGGATTTTGATAAAAAGTAGTCAAGAGACAATATAAAGTTTAAGTATATTCAAATAGTTTTATTTTCACTATCTTACATAAATTTAAAAATAAAGATAAAACAAATAATTTTTTTCCCTTCCACAGTAAAATTTTTTCAACTCGACTCAACAGATATTAATTAATTAATTATCTCTGATGTGATATGACACAAAAACTTATTATATCTATACATGCAAGACTAATTTTATCTTCCAAGGTTAAAATACATTTACACTTTTGAGGCTTCCTAAGTTTCATTTCAAAATTTATAGGCTATGTTGCCAATTTCTATCTCATTACTAGGTCTGTCAAACGAAACTGCAAAAAGACCTCAGCGCGGCCAGTTTTGAAATTTTCATATATGCATTTCGGCTTTAAGTTCCAGAGCATGACTATAAAAAGCAGGGATAGTTTTCCTGCAGAACTTTAATCGTCTCATGCAAAACCCCCGGAAGATATTAACATGCCATGCACCAGCCAAGAAAACCTATCCAAGTAAAAAACTTACAAATTTTTATATTCAAAACGCAAAGCACAGTTTAAATCACTTAGTTTTTTAAAGAGAACTTTCTTCTTTTATCGGATGTTTCAGACTCCTTTTCCAGATCTGTCAACAGATCTAGCTAAAACTTCGAATTTCTAAAACCAGCTCTGATTTTACAAAAATTTACTTTTAGCGGCAAATAACTCTTACAGTTATTAAGAACTTGCAATCATTGAATGCAAATTAGAAGCAAATGGCCTAGTTTATCTGCTTGTTCCGTAGCTGAGCCTACTTTATACACTGTGCTAATTTGCCACGCGCTTAGGATCTAATTTTACCTTCTTTCTAGAAGGGTAATAAAAAAAACTAATTCGGTATTTGTGCGCTTGTTAATATAAGAAATTCTAGATAAAATAACAGAGCTAATTTGGCAGGCTGTGCTACTTTATCGAGTAATTTTCTTCAAATTTCAGAGAAACCGGACATTTTATGTAGACGTAGACAATGCCTCTAAAATAAATTGAAACAACGAAGTACATATTCTTTTAATGCGAGGCAATTGTACAATGTAGATTTCAAGTGATATACACACGGCGACTTGCTCGAAGGAGCGGGACAGAGCTGGAAGAGCTACATATAAGAAAAAAGCTGTACATAATAATTCAATAAATGGCTGCAGTACAAAGTCCAATCTCGCCAAACCTACGATTTTTGTGAATATACAAATATACAGTACAGCTTGCTAATTTGCTTCTGGTGATAGCTTCTAAAATCTTGAGTACACTCCCTATTATTGCGATCTTGCAAAGAAATCAAATAACAAAAGACATAAAAAAAAATTTTGCAAGCCAATTTCGATATATTGGATATTGCTTCGCGTTTGCTGCTTTAATGGTGCAAAGATTAATTTCTAAAATTAAGAAATTAATATTTTACATACCTTATACCTTCCATACAAAAAACCTTGTGCAGTTAGATAATGGTTTGTGTTGAGATAAATCTAAATCCATTGATCACTGAAGTTTTAAACATCCGTGCCCAATGACAGCAACATCAACAGCAAAATTTAAAAAATACGAAGCTTTTTCTGACACATCGACAATCACCTAATAAAAAAATTATGTATGGTGGTAAAGTAAAGCGATGTTGTTACGACTGTGACTAGTTATGCTGGCAAAATTTCGGGATTGATTCTCCATCTGTTTGTTCTAATACTTAATTTATATGCTAAACAACTTTTATTTCAGGTCTTTTCTTTTCTTTTATATTGGATAGAAACATTATCCTTAGACGCATTACAAGAAGACTATAATGTGATGAGGCAATCGAGAAAAGAAAAATCCATTATTGAATTGAAGGACAGATTTGGTCATCATTTTATTGTAATAAAAATTAAACTCCTTTTTGAGTGAGACAGATTGGAGGAAGAACTGAGTCAAGTAGAAATTACGTTATTGTGAATTATGATGTTTTGAACATCTGTTGACTTTTATTGATATTTATATATTGCTTAACAGTAGAAGACTTTTTTAATTTGTGCCAGCTATCATTTCAACTCGATTTCGACGAAATCGATTTTCAGCTCTGTGAATTCCAATAACGGATTGAAATTCTAACTCAACTTTTCTCTACCTTTCAACATGTAGGTATGTATGTATATATGTACATATATGTTAAAACAAAAAACTAAACGATAAACAATTGCGTGTAACAAAAACACTTTTAAATGTTGAAACTCAACTTGCATTATACATACTATATATGTATGAATTGTTATAGATTAGTTGGCTCTCAACTCCTAAAGATCCGGGGGGGGGGGGGGGGGGGTCTGGCTCCTAAACTATGTAATCATGTCCGTCTGCGATTTATGAGCAATAGCCCATAAATCTGAAGAGTGAACAATGTGCCATGTTGTGGCCTAATTTCTACAGAATCTTTAAGGATCCTCAACCTCTTGCCAATCCATCCATCTATGTATGAAATCAACAACAAAGAGCTACTCGACGTTATGCCAGCAACCAACCAAAATTTATACCGCGAGCCGCTCAATTCTTTTTATCTCTTGATAATTGAAGTGTTTATTTCTCGTGCAGAGCAAAATAACGAAGGAGTGCGCACAAAAGGGTGAGGAGACGAGAAATAATGAGATATGAATAAAAAAAGAACCTAGCTACAAGCAGAAATGTGTAAATTGTGCTTGATCAAACCTGTTCACGACAGGCTTTCATATTCTTATTACAGTTAACAAAACCTCTTAAAACCGGTTTCTTTACTGAAGCCCTTAATTACTGTGAAGTACGTTTAAACATTTCTTCCTATCAAATAATTCTTGGATGCAACATGGAACCTGATAAAAAACAGAAAATAATATTGCCGCAATATGTTCTTGGTCCCAAGACAAAGCGAAGTGCTGGTACTTGATTATGTATCTTTCAGCTTATTAGATTTTTAGTGAAAATCTGCTAAAGACGAAAATTCCTCGGATTATTTTTCAAAATTTCATATTCGTTTACTGTCTTTACCATTGATAATACCTCACTCGTAAATTCTTTATAACAATATAAATACTAAAACACGAATCTGACAGACATCTTTTTGAATTTTGGAAAATAGTCAACCGCAGTTACCTTTGAATTCATGTTCATTGGTAATACGACTTGCTTGTGTTGACATTGGACAACCATCCGAAGAAAATTTTGCGAAATCAAAGCATACTTATTCCATTTCTTAAGTAATTTGATCATGAAAGATTCAAAAAGAACTATAAAATGATGAGAAGAGCAAAAAATTATGCCAGTTGAAACTCACATCTTCAGTCGGCAGAGCTTAATACTGGGCTCAAAGAATATTATATACATAGGATAAACAGTAAAGAATTACACGAGCTTAGTCGATCAATACATGAAATTAAATCTCAATAATGATTTAATTTTTAATTAAATGGAGTCAAATGAGTAGTGTCACACAAATGAGGTGCATCAAGGAGATCCTTTTTTGCTACATTTCAATTCAATTTCAAATGAAGAAAATTGTAGTAAAAGTGGCACCTTCCATAATTGCAATTAACTGAATTTGTTGGAAAGTTGAAAGAATTTCTAATAAGTCAGCAGTGACAACCCTTAGCTGATCACGAATGAAATCGGTTTGCAACTATTCTTCTATTTTTGGTCTCTTTCAACAAATACCTACCTACTCGTAAATTTTCTTGATAACATTTAATTAAAATATTTACCACTACCATGATCTTTAATCACAAAGAGGAATATGAATTTGTAACACCTAAAAAAATATCCAGTGCAAAATTAGGGAAAGTCAGTGTTGCACTTCTGCTATAAAAGTTGTCCCATCGAACATTTTCAGTGTTGCATTGCTAGAAAAAGTGCAATACTGATGTTGCACTGAAGTCCCATCGAAATCGACATAATTTTCGTTCACAATCTCTCACATCTTCATATTATTGCAATGACTATATTGCAGAACTGAATCCATGGACCAGATATGAAGCTCTGAGATAAGTTTCAGGCAAACAAAAAGCTGCATCAAAGGATCCTCACAGAGGAAAACTGTGAAGCACAAATAAAAGTAGGAATTTTACACCAATCAATGCCATACTACTAGGGGAAGCTATGTCATGTCATGTCAATCTGCTATCAACATCATGTTTTTTATATATATATATATATACAGGGAGCAATTGGCAAATATGAATAAGATGACATGTGTATTTCTGTGTCCTTAGATGGTCGAGTATTGGAACTAGTAGATAGGAACATATTGTTACATAAATTGAAGAGATACCTGTGGAACATATATGGCATCATGAGTAGAAATGTTTTGAAGATAATCTAAAGAATCCAACGGAGAGTTCCCATATTATATTAGGAGCAATGCACGCAGTTTTTAATATCAACGATTTGCAAAAAAAAGTTTATGAGATGAAATAAGAGTGAGCGGCTAATTGCCCAAATACAGAATGTATGCGCTTACATGAAAAAGGTACAATTAAATTGATCTGTAGACACCATGGGTAGAGCTGGAGAAGAAACATTTTAAATCCGCTGTTAAGGGACATATATATACATATACATATATATATATATACATGAAATTGATTCGATGTGTCAGAAGTAGTTGGAAACATTGATAACTTTTTTTGTCATTGTCCGTTTGGTAAAATATACAAAATGTCTTTGCTCTCAAACTTCAGTAAACTGAATAGGGCAGTCACAGATATTTGGGAGGCCATTCTTAAATTAGTAAATGTGTCTGGATAAGGATTTATGATCTAAAATTTGTAAGACTTAAAAGTGAACAATGGAATTCAACCCTTTTTTTTCAATCCATCCATCCAAAGATGATTTAATATCACTTTCACGATTCTAGTCTAATAAGCTGAATAAAATTTGACCCTAGCTCAAAAGCATAAATCAAGATATGAATTAAATCTTACTCTCAGCTTAGAGAAAATATGTACATACTTTATATTTAGTAAAGTAGATCTTTGTGCTTCAGCCCAGTTATGAATATAAGAATAAGCCTTTTTTCTTTCGACTTCATTTAATTCTTCGGCGAAAATGCGATATGTATACTTTTCAACGGCTACCTATAATTGGATCTACACAATTTGCGTTGACTTCAAATAGAATATTACTATTACAAAATCTCAATTTGTCTTGCGAGTGATTTGTTGTCAGCATTGTGTATATCCCAACCAGTGCAGGGGCCCAATAGGTTCTTTGATCAACTAACTAAATGATCAGACTGGACTTAGATAAGCTTCTGCAAGAAATACATTTACCTTACATGAAATAAAAATCATGTAAGCTTGTTCTTTAAGAAAAACTACGAAAGAAAATTAAAGCTCTGTTGAAAATTATGAACCATATCGGTAGAAATATTAGTTTAGATTTGAATCAATCGGTAATACATTAACTAATAAATCAACTAACCGTGTCATCTTCATTCAAGAAATACTATTAGAACGAGTAAATTGGCAATCACTTTTGAGGTGTTTTTTTTTCTAAACAAGAGATAATTCAACCAAAACAAACTCAGCCACGTCTGTCTTATTGATTAGTAAATAAAAAACTTTGGTTAGTTAGAAATATTCTTAGGGACTACATGGACATTGTGACTCCAGAACAGATAGACAGAAAGAAGTCTTCCCAGATCTGTAGTTGGTGTTTTATTTTGAGCTCTGTAATTACACAGATTAGGACAAGCTAGAGGGGATTGGGGCACGATCAGAATTTTTCAATGATTATAAATGCAAAAAGTGTAATAACACCAAGAAAGCTCCCCGTTCCTTTATAATATAAGACTTATTGAAAGCTAATGTGCACATCATATGGGATCACAGTAAAATAATTAATAAATTATAATTTCATTCATGGGCGGCGAACCGCTGACATATTACCTCAATCGACAATTCCCTGTTACGCATCGTCTTTTATGGCCAATTATTAGGCTGTCTTAGGAGAAAATACAATAAATTCGATTGTGGCAAACCTTACACACAAATCACAAATTAATGCAGATATAGCAAGGTGTAAAGTTTTTTTTTTTATATATAAATATTCTGTCTATATCCCTCGAGGAAGGAAAAAAAGGCGACGGCACTACAACATCACGGCATTCATTTCACTTCACATTTGGGCAAAGTGGGCACGCAGAAAATGATCTCCATACACTCGGGGACTCGTCGGGTCGGGGTATCGAATAGAATTTTTCACCAAAGTAAAAATTTCTTCAATCGCACCTAATTATCAAAGTTACAACAATTATTCTTAAGCGGAAAACTATTTTTCACATATTTACCTGATTTATAACTATCTGGAATCACTTTTAATGAAATTTACACCAAAAAACTTCCGTCATTTCATAAATTTCTCACTTCGCGATGTGAGTAAGTTGAAAACTTCTTGAAAATCTATGTATTGAGGCGAAAACATTCAAGAAATGTTCCTCTTTCAGTTTGTTCGCAACAGCAGCAGCTCTTGAACTGTACCACGTTATGAAATGCGGCGAACTTTTGTGTACATATTATATTTTTACAAGAGTATCAGTTATACCGGCGGTGAGGGAGGAAAATAATTCTTGACACAATCAGAAAAATGGGAATGCTTTTGCTGACGGTACGGTAAATAAATATAGAACAACTGTAATGAGACCATATATACAGATGTCCATAAAATATAAAAAGTTGTTTTGGCTATTAGTGTTTGTGCGGCCCTGGGCGGGTTTATTGGACTGGGATTGGGACTCGTGCAGGACTGCATCTGGGAGTGGGACGTTAGTTTTAATATATACGTCTTAAAGCAAAAATTAGCAAATATTCCGTTTCAATTCTATTCGTCCGCTTTACAGCACAAGTGAACGACGCATATTTTATTTGAAACAAAGATAAAGCGGAAGCCGAACCAAGAAGAAAAAACGAGAATGAAGGAAATGATGAGTGATTAGGCAGTAAATGTGTTAGCGAGCTCTATTTATCTGCATGGGCCGTCGTGAGTCGTGACGCGGTCTTGCCAACAAAAACAGCTTCAGTATCCAGCTACCAGAGACAAAGCTTTTTCTGGTTTTATGCGGCCATTATTCCTTGATTCATGTTTGCTGGTTGTATTGGGTAAGTTATATTTTCAAATTATATGATAATGGACAAGTAACGGGTAATATAAATATTTTTCTATTTATTTTTTTATGCACGCAAAATTTTGATGACATGACAAGACAACAAACAAGTATATCTATGGCTCGGCAATTGCTTTCGTAAAATTATCGCTACATTACATCTACTTACTTTGGTTGACGGCTTGGGGAAAAGTTAACAAAGAAACGATTTGTATCTACATCTAGCATTTAATCATAACGTTATATATTCTGTATACCTACGTAGCGTAGGCACCATTCCTATGCCTTTTAACATTTTCCTAGCTGTAAATAGGTAAACATAGACTGCTGTTACGTCTAGTAGAAATGGAAATCTTTCGCTAAGTAGATTCTTGTTGAATATGCATACTAACGTCTATATGTATGTTTATGTATAATAATGTAATTGTTTTCTTTTTAGGTGTATACCTACCTTGATATAATTTTATACCTATATTTGAATTAAAAATAATGCCAGAGGTAGGTATGAGATATTTATAATCTTGTGAATATCGACATCACTGGCATATATGTACTTACAATACTATATAATATGCATATTGCTATTATTTTTTTGCACAAATCTTTAGCATGGGTGAACGAAATGGCGCTGTAAATACACTAACAATTATTTGCAGCCAACCTTAAAATATAAATTAACGCGAAAACTTTCATACACACAATTCCCTTATTTTATGAATAATGTTCCAGGTCCACTCCACGATACACATACTTTTCCTTGATTAGTTTGGCAATTCAATCTATTGTCTATCCCACAGTTCATGAACGTCGTCTTAGTTAGGGTATTTTAAGAAGGTTTTTTGTAGGTATACATATGTCGATGACATTCGTCTGATATCTGATTTACAAACATCTTTTCCCCTAAAGAAGAATCAAAAGTGCAAGTACAAACAATTTTGTTCCTTTTTATGCTTTGAGGCTGGATTCCTATCATTTTCATTGAAAAAAAGCTGAAGAAAGATAGTGTAAGTAGGTATCGTTCGATCTCCCTTGCCATTCGTAGAATGTGTCAGTTCTTTCTTGCACTGGCATGGTCTGCTTAATTTTCTATTTCATCTGGACACAATTGTTCCAGTGAGTATCAGAGTGGCGTAAGTCAAAATTGGATAGTTTAGAGTAAATTGATTTTCTCACCTCAGTCCATAGAAATGTATGGCCATATTTTGTTGAAAATGACAATGAAACACTGCCATTAGTATCAACTGTAAATTTTGACTTTACTTCGTGATAGTTAAGAAGTAAAAATTTTGTTTTGAAAATTATTGATTTACACCACTATGGCTCTCACCAGCTCAATTGGTTGTGTCAAAAAAGTGTTTGCGTTGGTGGGGTGCCAACATTGAAAAATCATGATTTTAATAAAATCTTTCAAATCTCTGCCGCGTATCTGATGAATACATTGCCTTTGGTAGAACACTTTTTATCAGTAATAACTAGACATCGGATTATATGCACTATCAAAATGGTAAAATATGCACGAAAAAAAGCCAAAATATGCACTATCAAAAATGAAACATCTTTGCTAGTGAAAATTTTTTTACTATTTAAATCAACATACGAGTTAAATCTAGAAAACAATTTAAGCCAACAGTAGCAGTAATATTTAAAAATCAGCGAAATACACAAGAATTAGAAATTATTTATTGTTTTTATGACGGTATATTACAATATACTTTTCAAAACTTGTAATTTAAAATTTGTGACGTTTGTCACTTGACAATAATTTGTACACCGAAAATCAACATCCTACGTCTACCGGAGGACAGCATTTAAAACTTGCCACCATATCCGCAGAAATCATCTCAGGCAAGCTTTGACCTGTGCTATTAATGTAAGCATTTATTTGCTTAATTGCTTCAAAACCCGGATTTTTCGCAAGAAGAATGTAACTTATTTTAGAGTTTTACCAAAAATGACTCCGGAAGTGCATGGATTAGATCCACAATTTTTTCTATGATTGCAGCAATTGAATTATGAATAGGATGATTTTTGGTTTCTAACTTTTCAAAGGTGTCGGGCATTTCATATCTTTCTCGCCTACATCTACCGCATTCGAAATTGATAAAATCAAAATTTTTTGCCAAATTATGTACTATAAACGAGAAAGTACTAGAATATGCAATAACGTTGCAAAAGTGCAATTTCATGCAATTGCATATAATCCGATGTATAGTAATAACCCTAAATAATTAAATTAAAAACATTTATTTCGACGAGCCCACTTATTTGTTGTTTACAGTTCTCTCTCAGTTGGTACTTGGGGCTTAGACCGAAAGAGTGTATTTCTATGAACGTAGTCAGTCAATGTTATACATGGCAGTCCTTTATTGTTAACAATAGCTGCGTGTTTTTATCTCTGTGATCTGATCAGAAGAAGATAAAGTTAAAAAAAATTAACTGGATCATTGTGAAGTTTTAGAGGTTGGTAGATTATAACTAAGTCTTATTTTTTAAAGATATGAAATTTTGAGTTAAGAATTTGAAAATATGGCTGCATTAGATGAAGAAATTTTGTTGGAGGTAGGAAAACTTCATAGAACTTATATTTCATAAAAGAATTTAACTACATGTGGTATACTTAATAAATTCTTCCGCAATTACTTTTTAAATCAAGCTCAGCTTTTTTTTGGCACCTAAAAAAAAATATGTAAAATCTATTGCTATTTTAAGCAAATTATTACCTTTTATTTTGAGAATCTGTAATTTTATTTGGTCTGTCTTTTCAAATTTGGCTGACAGTTGGTTTGGATCAGATCACAGAGATAAAAAAAAACGCAGCTAATGATTGCTAATAGGTGCACTGTAGTTTTTATATCATAAACTGCGCTGCGAAATGACGTTAAATCTCTATAGAACCAGACTTATTCTTTCCATAGTTTTCTGTTGTTACAGCAAGAGCTTCTTCATTTGACCGAGTAATAAAGACATAAGATAAATTTTAATTTCAGGAAGTGAAAGATATGACGTCTTAATATAATAAAACCAAAACCAGTTACAACTAGGAAAATATATAATTGTCTAAGGCTAATTTTCGGGATACCTACCCTAGATGAATGCCTGAATGCTCTTGTTTTGAAAATTTGCTCATTAAGTCCCAAAAGTTAATTTTGTATTTTTTCTAGAATTCATTCATCCTTACATTCCCAAAAGGAGCTCCGTCTGAGATTGAACGTTTCGCAGTATTACATGTTTGAACGGCAAGCAACCCCACGAAGGGGTTGTCCAATGTAATTTTGGAAATTGTACGTCAAACTCTGAAATAATCTACACAATAAAAGTAAATACATAACTTCAAATTTTGAGATCTTAATTTGTTATTGGCTTTCTTCATTCAATTTCACTGTAAAAACGCGAAATTTTAATGGAAACAATTATATTCACTTTTTTTGTTTTTTTTCCTCTGGGTCATATCAAAGCTATTCAAAACGTTAGTAATATAAACATTCTGGCGCAAAACTTCAGAGCGGCCTTGCAAAACGACAAAATCTGGATCGCTTGGTGTCCATGTGGGCAAGAAATAGCAGACTGCCTGACAAAACTCACTGCTATGGGTGACGAGCTCCCCCGGCCTACAAAGCGGCAATTTCACAAAGTAGGAAGCTTCAAAATGCGCTCAGACTGCAGGCATGGAATACTTTTAAGTCGTTTTTGGTAAACCATCACAGGCTCTTAAAACAACGGAATATGCCCGACCTCCCCAGACGGATGATAATTGAGATGGCCAGAGTCAGACTCGCAGTAAAAGAATACCTCTTTCAAAGATTACAGTGTCCTTCCTGGTCTTTCTGTGAATATGTTGCGCTAACAGCGCATCACATTTTTCTAGAGTGCGGGTAATTACAGAGACTACTAAACGAACGAGCTATAACGAAAAGACCTACTGAACTTATTAAATATACCAGAGGAGACACGAATGCACTGCTCCTTGCACTCAAACAATACCGAATAACGAACGGCTTGACTAGCGCACTCTAACTAACATGTTACTGCAATAGGCTTAAGTTAGTCTCTTAAGGTCATGCAATAGTAATTTAATAAATAAAATAACAAATAATACTTTTTTTTCAATTTAATTAGAAATTTTTCAGTGTTGCCATAGATTTCATCTATGACATCTATAATAAGAATGGACTGAGTGAGCCTTCCTATCTAATTCCTATAGTCAAAAATAGCACTAATTTTGGGTAAAATTAGTTTGTCTCCTTAAAGCTCAAAATGTACGTTGAACTGTAAGAAATTTTGGAAACAGTACGGTTATTTTAAATTGTATGTATAAATATATTGTTTATACACGTCTATCTCTTACATGCTCAATTCAATATTAAAAATTAATTTTTGTGCTAATTAAACAAGTTTAGCTTTCTAAACGATTTGTTTAATACAATACTATTTTATAACATCTTTAGTGTTTCTAATCGACAAATAATAATAAATCATGAATCGGTGTACAATTTAACGCAATTTGGGATTTTCTCAGCCTGTTCAAAATTTGTGCCATTTTTTAAGCAAGAACGCTCAGTGCATTCTTGTTATATGTTAGTGATGGCAACTCTATGAAGAGCTCTTCCAAGCTCCAATTTCGAATTTGCGATTTATAAATACGAAAGTAAAAGAAACAATTTATCCACTTCGTTTCTGGGTTTAACTCCATGCATATACAGGTATGTTGAAATTGTATTGACGACGTGACTCGACTGCACTTGATTAGCTGATTCGAATTCAACTGATGGATGCAAATTTAATGTATACGCCCAATGGATTGAATAAGCGATTTTAAATTTGTTAGTATTTTTTTGGTGATGGAATTGTTTTCTTTATGTTCCAGTTCCATTTGTGTGAATTACTTAAATAATGTCGAAAATAAATATAAAGAGATATGAAGAAAAAGAAAGACCAGCAAGTTACATTTTGAACATAACCTAATTACAGATCTAAATGCATATGTGATTGTTCGTTTTGTTTCGAATCCGCTGAATGTAAGTATTTCATTACATTATTTACTATATGCATTACTTGTTCAAATGTAACTGTAATCATGATAAAAGATTACAAACTTGCAAGAGCTTTAAATTTGTAGTTAAAAGAAAACAAACATTGTTGTATTTCTATTCCAAAATATATTATTGAAATCGATAGTGACACATAAACTAATGTTTGTAAGCACATATCTATGGGGGGATGGTAATTGAGTATCTGATATCTATGGATTGGTAAACGGTATTATTAGCAATTAACAAAGGGAAAATTTCATTTTGGGTTTTGCTATCAGAGTCAGAATCTTCTTTATTATATCAAAACCAATACTGTATTCATCTTCAATCTTGTAGTAATGTGAGTAACATTTAAGCATTGCAATGCTTTGAGCATGCTTCTAACTGATGTATATACTGCACTTCAGAATAATTCGCGTTGCCTTATTCTGCAACAGTTGCAGTCTCTCTTTGGATTCATTCGAACTAGCATATAACAATGTGGTGCAATATGAAAAGTGTAAATCAAAGCGTTAAAAAGGAATATTGCATTTCTCCAATTAATATATAATTCAACAATGCCTTGGAGTTTTCTATAATAAAAATTCTTACGATCACAGATTGTTGCGTTCCTTTTCTCGTTCTGAATGAATCTGTATGAATCGACTGAACGACGTCATAATTTAATTCTGTGCTCATAGAAAAGGAACGAAACAGAACTATTTCAAGTGTGTGACATTTCGTACATTTGATAAAAGTAAGTATAAATTCGTAAAAATTGTTGTTTATGAAAAATAAGGCCATTTTCCAACAAAAGCAACTTGAACTCAACTATTACCACCTCGCACTAATTGTAAACAACCCATTCACGAATACAAATTAAAACCGTTCTGCTTAAATCCGAGAAAAACTCAGGTGCATTCAGAACGATTCCGAGTCCGAAAAAAGCGATGACAGATTGAAACTATATCGTTCGGCCCGAGAAAAAGAACGACATGGATTGAAAAAATTCATTCTGAACGAGAAAAGGAACGCAGCATACTTGTTTTCTTAGAACTAAATTTTAAAATCTTTTGAAAAGTTTCATTTGTAACCAAAAAAATGTAATCATTTAATCATGATTACGGCTACATTTTCCTAAGATTGCTCGATGTAATCATGATTATTAATCTGATTACAAATGTAGTGTTATGGTCGTAGCATACTGCATGTAGCAGTATGCTACACTGAGACGAGTTATTTGCATACGGCCGGCCCATAGCCATATGAACGGCGAAGAAAGACGCGCGGACAGAAAAAAGAAGAAGAAGATTTTTTCCGCCTTGTGACATTGGACAGAACGGATAAAAATTGTGTTGGTCACGAATTTAAAGTTATCCTCATAAAGTAAAAAGTTTGAATTTGTTCTTATAAAATTTAAAAATCCTAAACAAAGTAAGTAATAAGTGGGGTTCGGAGACAGTGGATGTAGTTTCGCTTTGTCGATTTAACTTGATTTAATTCACAGAGCTCCGGAAAGAAAAGTAAAAAGTTTAGCAAAGCTGACGTGTCTTGTATGAGCTTCGACTTGTTACTAAACGAATAATCACCCCATGTGCAGACATCAGCTGTTAATACCATTTCCCAGTAACCTAACGGCAATCTGCATCCTCAAGGTACTAGGCACTAACTAAAATATTTAGTTACAATACAATTATTAATAGGTTTGGTTGGAGTATTTACCTTGGAGTGTATGGTTGTGCAATAACTTGTGATACCAATTACAAGGATAGTACCTGCTCGCATCTACAGAAGATAGGATGAAAATTATCTGCTCTCAGTGTCCATTGGGTGGTTGAGGCGAGCAGAGTAGGCCAAACATCTGCGCCTTCACAATGGATGTAGGTAAGTGGTGTAAGGGTCCCTTCAGGACTGAATGTGTGCAACGGCCTTTGGTTTGTAAGCACGAAAATTTTTTGAGTATGGCAGGTTTTCGTGGAACCTCCGCACACTCTCCGCCAATAGCCGAGGCGAGCTAGCATGCCGCCCTGCACTCAACGCTGTCCACCAAGTGATCTGTCAGCTCATGCTGGCAGTCTGTACCGAGATTCAGCTACGTCGAGTGAAGTGAGTCAATTTTCTGCAAATTTGATTCTGCTAAGAAATTCACTCACTCACTTCACTCACCTTCAATTTTGCGCTGAGTTGGGAGTGAAATCATCGATCAGCGATTTTATTTTAGAAATGATAAGTACGTATAGTAATTAATTATCACTAATAAATTGTAACTCGCCATTTGCATACTAGAAAGTTGTAATTGATGGACTACAACAAAGTTATAATGTATTAGAGGGGATGATTTTTAGTGCACAGGGACTCCAATGCACGGGAGAAAAGAGCTGAAAAATTAAATTCTTAGAATATGTTATATTATATTCCTCATATTATCTGCATAAAATGTTTAGAGGATAATATTTCGCAGCCGTGTTCATTTTCACATATAAAAAAGCCAAAAAGCTGTGAAAATGACATTCGAAGTTAATATTCGAAAATACTCACTTCACTTTTTTAAAGGAATCATTTTATTTTCAAAAGTGAGTGAAAGAAGTGACTGAAGTGAATCACTCACAAAATTAGCTGTTCACGTCCAAGATAGATCCATGATTACGCCCAGTACTGCACATGGCGTACTTCAGTTTTACTGAATTTTCTAAATTAAGTTTTCTTCTCGTATATTGAAGAAATTTTTATTTACTTATTTCCTTACGTGCTTCCTAATTATCTTATTTGTTTCACTTACGCGTAACTTTTGCTTTAGAGGAACGATTTTCATCATATATTCATACATATAGTACATGCCACTAAACTCTATAAGATCCGTTGTTATGATAAATGTCAACTTTCAAACTACAAAAACATATCCTCGTATACGCAATGATCCAAAAAACTCTCGCTGAAAATAAATATGCCTTTTATTTCCATGACTTATTAAGGAAGGAAAAACGATATTAAACAAGGCACCACAGCCGAAAAGGTGGTATTATCGTCTGGGGAACGATAACTTATAATGGACAACTCGAACTGAGGATATTAAGTGGGAAGAAAAGTGCTGGAAGCAATATTCCCTTACTGCATTGTACTATTGCCGATTTGGATGATATTCTAACAAGATAACAAAGTGACAGGGTTCTATTTTTTATTAAAAACTTTGAATAAATTAAAATTGGATTCGCCACTTTCCTAATAATGAGATCTAAGGTTGTAAAAAATTTCAAAAGCTACCATAAATCGTACCTAAGCCAGGAGCACTATTAACTATATTGACAGGGAAGCTAAATTTTTTACAGTTCTACCATTAAGATTACGTAATCCAGAAAATATATCAATTATATTATCTTTGGAAATTAAGACAGGCGAGGTAAAAAGCGGCGACTCAATTTCTAAATATGAGAATATTACAAAAACGCTTTCATCTAGTGTAATTTTAGCCGGGGACCGAAAGTAATCATAATTTTACATGAAAAAAAAAATTATTAGGCTACAAGGATTCTGTGGATACGGCGACCAGAGTTGATCTATTAGGTACTCATCTAAGAGTGGTTAAGCTCGATTATGGCATTTGGGGTTAGTTTGCAAAACCTTGAGACTTATTCCAAAACTCGATTCGATCAGAATCGAATTGACTATATATAAAAAATATAGACGAAGGAAAAATGAAAAAAAAAATTCCAAGAAATCGAATAACAAAATAATCAAAACAACTGTTTTTATACAATCGATTCTGATGAACGATCGAATTCAGTAATAAGCCCCCTTATTTGCAGTGGTTAAAAAGCTTCTCTAGTGATTTGAAACCCTACATCCTTATTATGGTTGTCACCTCACTTCAAGTGACAAGACTGTGTAAAATTCATAGGAACACCTACCTAGGAAACCAAATAAAAATCGACAACCGCAGCAGCAAAAACAGAGAAATGTGCGGTGAGCTCTCGACTTTTGTCACTTGCATTTTCCTGTCAACAATTCTCAGTTAATTTCTTTAGGTAAAATCTGTCTCTTCTTCTTTGTTTCCTTTCGTTCCTATGAATTTTGCATAGTCGTGCCAGTTGAAGTGAGGTGACTCACATAATATATGCTTCGTGATTTCATCTTACTTTTCGCACAGTCAACACAGTTTGCAGTTGGATTTGTTTATCTTCTACAAAAAATAACGGAAGGGGTCATTGTCCAGTGACTGCATTAATAAATAGCCTGAGTGATTGTCTACTAAGATCAATTCGATTGCGCGTCATGGGAGAAAAGGGAATAAAGAACTCCTTCACTTGACTCAAACCAAACCGCGCTACACCAGAGGAGAGCCAGTTGTGTGTGTTCTTATTTTTATAATTTCCCTCTGAAGTGGCTTTTTTGAATATTGGGTAGGGTGGGGGATCAGTATACAGACTGTCGTTTTCGATTTTAGCCAGATCGTCGGCTTTTTCATTGCCATCCACACCTTCCAGGAACCCCAAAGTATGGTTACTTTATTATATCTAGACAGCAGCTGGAGCATCGTGTGGCAGCTCCAGATTAGTTTCGAGTTAATAAGTCTCTTGAGAGAAGACAGAGCTAGGAGAACAGCTTAACTCTCTGTAAAGACTTCTCTGAGCTGAGCACCAACCTCTATAGAAAAAAAAAAAAGTTTAGCCTTTTTCTAATTTTATTTCTTAGTGTTTTACTTAATATTTTCTAATAATACGAAATAAATGATCCTCATTATAGGTATTCACATTTTATATGGTATGATTTTAAAAATTAGAAATTACTGACTATATCTTGTGTGGTGTCTAAAAAATTTTTGGATCCCTATTTAGATTATTTAAAAGCATTAGATTTATGTAAATCTTTCATATTTGAAACAAACGGAAAAAAATAACAAATAAAAAAGCAAACAAACAAAAAAACTTACATAATCGATTATTAAGTAACATATATTTTTGCAAATAATATTAGTCTTCTTCTGGTTCAAGACCTGCGCGCTTTGCTAACTCCGCTATACATTGTTTAATCTCTTTCTCAAACCGACTCGCTACATTAATATTTGAAAATTTTATAGCTAATTTCTCAAATTCAGCTGGTTGTTCGGCTTCGGCGAAGTTTTTCGCTGCCCAAAGAAAGGCTTTGCCATTTTTACCCATTGGTGATATTTTGAAATCGGATGTAATAGCATGATTTAAAACAGTTTTATAAATTAATTCGCGCCTAAGTAAAAGACGATAGGTTCCATTCTCAGAATGATATAAAATTTTCATTTCACCAACACCTGCAAAGAAAAAGAAAATAATTATTTATTGTGAAATCGTTAACAAAAAAAAAACACTACCTCTTTCTTTCCATTCTTTCGATGTACTGTCATATCTGTATAGGGTTCCTCTATCTCCAAACAATTTCGTTTCGTCCTCTTCACCAGTTCTAACTTCAATTTCCTTTGGAAGCTCAATAACTGGATCATAGTGAGGATCATAAGTATTATCATCTTGTTTAGTAGTATCTCCTCCTGGACTGAGGTTTAATGCGTTCACAGTTGTTTCCTTTCCTGTTTGAGGATTAAGAAAACTACTGAAGGCATTTGTGTTTGTTAGACCGACAAATTCAGCGGTATTTTCTGTAGTTCTAAATGTCCCATAACCAGTTGTAGCTTGTGCTAAAGCAGTAAAACTTATATTGTCATTCATTTTAAAAATAGGCTCCTCATCTGTGCTTTCTAATTCTTTTTTAATGTCTCCGCCTGATAAGCAGCTTGCAAGTGGATCGGAAGGAGTAATAGATGAATCTTTAGATGTGGTCGGTGATAAAGAGGAATTAATTTCTTTTTCTATCAAATTGCTAGACTCTGACGCGGGAGACGAGTTTGAAAACATATTTGTAGGAACAATTTTATCCGTTGATGATTCCTTTGTAATAGTATCCATGTTAGATGATAAATCAGAATCTTTATTTGCATTTGGAAAAGTTAAATTAGAACCAGAAAATATAGCTAAACCTTTTCTAGGTTGTCTAGCTAGTATGGATTCAGGAGTAGACTCGGATGGCTTGAAGCCACCAAAAATATTTCCCTGATTTGTTATACCAAATGTAGGTGTTACGTCTGCAAAAATCGGTACACCACCGAAAAAAAATGTAGATTTTGATGATGGATTATCACCAAAATTTTTCTTATCACTTGTATTTTGAACGGTCTTATCAGTTATTGGCGTAGATGATGAAACATCTCTTGATTCTGAAGCGATACCTTCAATTCCAATTTTATTCTCAAACATAAACTCTTGTTGACTCCCCGTCGTCGTAGAGGAATTTTTATTATTTACGTCATTCAAAGGTATATGCTGCTTAAAGCTTATATTTGTCACTGGTGGCTTATCTAAAGATTCTTCATTCTGACATTTTGTTGCTCCAAATATACTGTTGAGTCCACCACCGAAAACTGATGGCTTATCTAAAGATTCTTCATTCTGACATTTTGTTGCTCCAAATATACTGAGTCCACTACCGAAACTAGGTTTAGCTTTATCTATAATATTAAGTTTAAGTTATTTTAAAACGTGTTAAAAAAAATAAAATAAATTTAACTACTATACACTCTTACCAGCAAATGAGTTACCAGCATTTCCAAATAAGAATCCTCCAGATACAAATTTTCCTCCATCGGGTTTTTCTTTATTATCATCTTGTTCCTCTAAATTTTTCAAAGGCAACACAAGTTTATTATTCTGTTGTTCTCCTTGATCCGTAAGAGTTTTATTTTCAGATTGATTGTTTTGAAAAATGTTGGGAGATCTAAACGGATTTGTTGAACTATCCGAACTACTTTTAGGAGGAGTCGCAAATGAAAATGAAGTGTGTTTCAGAATTGAACTCTCTGATTTTCTGCTAATTGGTTCATATTCTAATTCCAATGGAATGGGGTCATCATCAATAAAGTCCTTATTTACGGCATTATAAACGGGGAAAACAAAGCTATCTGGATCACAGCCGCGGCAACCACTACAATTTGCTATGCTCTTATTGAAGAAATTTTCGGGTAGTTGAAGTCTATCAGCAAGTTCCCTATCCTCTTCTGATATATTATGTTTGTCTTCTAATTTCGATTGATTATCAGTTGATGCTGCAGATAAATAAAATGTGATAAAAGTTTTCAATATACTATAGATATTTATTTTGAATATTTAAAATAGAAATGTTTAATTTTTTTTTTTCATAAGGTTATTGACCTTACAAAACTATTTTAAATTATAGAAACAAATCATAGGCACTAATTTAGTGTACTGCATAGTTTTACATGATACGTTTAGGTAAGATTAGGAGTGCCAGTTGGATGAGTTCTAGCCAAGTTCACTTAGACCACTGCCGAGATCATTTCCCCATACATCCAGGGGAATCAATCCTTTCAGCCATATAACTTGAGAGGAGCAAATGTAAGTATTCGATTAGGCTTATTTAATACAAGTAGGAAACAAAATTTACTAATATATAAAGGATTCCAAAAATTTAATGAACTGAAATCAAAAGAGAAAGTAATTATAATAAGATTTTCAAAGAAAATCTGTGCAATTTGTAACGGATAGAGCGGTTTAATGAATTGGGGATGTAACATATGACCTATATTTATCAAAATATTTTTTGTATTAATAAATAATATCTTGATCTTAAGGAAACTCAGGATACATCTAAGATAAGAACCTTGTAGCTCTTCTAGTTCAAAAAAGAAGTGGCTAGCAAGTATTTTTATTCTTTTAATCGTCAGAACAGGAAACTAGCCGAGCATATCGATTCGATGTCGTCAAGAACTTTACAGATTCTACAGCGATCGTTATCGCTAGACCCTCTCCTAGCATGCCTTATCTATAGTCCAAAGGTGCATTAATAATTCCCCTCTAATAGCTTCCTGGTGATCGTTTTACTCTTTACCCAAGGAACTTCATTATTTTTCCCCCGATTGTCAAGCTGGCACGAAAAGCAGTAGGTGTCCCGATTAACCCACCAATACTTAACCTTTTTGTTTAGGTATCGTTGGTGATGTTGTTTTTCAGGATTTCGATCGAGATTCTTACATAGGTTATTGCATCGGAGCTGTCCATTTCAAAACCTTTTAGGTATACTTAGTTAGTAGTAAAACCGAATCGATGTTTTTGTTTTAGTAATGGAGGTAGTAACCTACGATATTTTCAGAGCGAGCACATAATTTAGTGGTTGAGACCTTATCAAGTATTGAAGAAATTTAATAGAAGAGCTCCCATTATATCGCAGCATTTTTACATTTATTTTTAAGTTTAAAATTTTATGTTTTTATGATTTTTAGATATTTAAGAATTTTTTGATAATTTTTCGTGACGTTGCTTTTGTATGGTGTTATAATTTATAGGCTCAATGACAGTTCGATTGCAAAAAACAAACCTCTGCTTTTCTTTTTTATATGTAAGATGACAGCACACAAAAAAGTATTGCTTCTAAAACATAAAATCCAGCCTTTTGTTCAATTTAGGTTGCTAATGTTATTTAGGGTTATATTCGAAATATCAATGACTGACAAATTACTCTGTGTGTGGACACAAGGCTTCTGTAGAATTAAAGTTAGAACAAAGATACTGCAATCTGCTCGGAGAAGCAGCTGTCAAATAATTTATAACAGGGTCATTCCTTAGAAAGTCGATCAAAATTCGCACTTTCCCAACTCGACCATTACTAATATCGTTTTTCTTTGGCTGAAAGTTAAGTAGTTATGAGATAAGAATACAATTAATTTTTTTTGTGCTGCGATGCATACTGTCTGAATTAAAGGAATTTTTGGTATGCTGTTATATTCAAAAAATCATAACTTTAGTTCTAATTATACTCATGACTTGACTATCAGAACCAGCTTAACACAAGTTCGCTGCAGCGACATGTTTAATTAACAAACGGTCAAAAATACATGCTTTTCATCACTTAGTCAGTGTTTGTAGTCAGTATGTCAAACTAAACATAGACCAAACACGGAATGAAATGACATGCAATGCGACAAGGAAACAGAAAATTAAGTATTATATACTTTTTTAGAACATGCTTAGAAACGTAATAATGCTCAGTAATGCACATGCAAAAATTGGACTTAATACACAAACGTTACATCGGCAACCATGCGACGTTTTTCAATTAAGTGCAAACAGCTTCAGGCGGTCATAATAAGCTGGAAGAATCAATGAATTGTGCCAAAGTAGGTGCCTAAGAGAGAAGCGCAAGAAATTCCGTTGAACAGACCCGATGCGGTCGATGTGTGTACCGTAAAATGGAGACCAGACCTGGCTAACGTATTAAAGAAGAGGTTTCACACAGCAAGTGAACAAACGCAATGTTATCGTGGGATTCGGGAGCTCTTGGCACCAACGTTTTATAAAACCCAGCATAGAGCTACTCTTTGATACGATCTAGTTTATGTGTTCGATAAAATTCAATCTTTGTTCACATTTGACACTCAAGTCACAGGCAGAACCCACACGGCGAATCGAGGAAACGGAACACATAATCATAGGTGGTTGGTTTCTAATTCCTGGGGAAAGTCATAGCCTGACATTTGTCGATATTGACAATCAAAATTATTGCTTTTGCATAAAATGTAAAATTTGTGAAGGTCACCCTTTACCTGTTCACAATCGTTTTTTTTAAATTTTTTTCACTTTTTGCATAACATAAAAAATTAATATCTTTTGAACGGAAACATATAAACTACTACTACTACTAAAAATCACTTGAATTGATCCACGCACTACTAGAATAATAGTACCCGCTGGATGTGCATTAAGGTACATACTTCGAACGTTTTTAATCTTTTATCAAGAATTCTCTGATTTTCTACGAATCTGTGTAAAACAAACAAAGTCTCGTTAGTAGCACAGACACGTCTTTAATCTAAAAATATGATTAAAAGAATAAAGCCACTCATGTTAAGTAGACTTAAGATATTCTTTAAAGCTTAATGTTACGTAAGGGCATGCATCCTTTACAAAGTTTCTGGCGCACAAATCGCGTGCTAGGTGGAAAGTAATACCAATCCAATCATATTACAAGAAAAGTGCATGTCAATCAATGCAACAATTTTTAACGCGATGAGTATGTGGGACATACACAGTATCTAATATATATATTTTTTAATTATAGAGAAAAACATCATCACGAATAACGTAAAAAGATGAAAATTATAATTTGGAATATTTTGGCGTGATTTCGGATGAATTTTGTGGAGTAATGGTTGATAGTTATTTTATGTCCCATTACATGTAGCAGATTAGCAATATCATAACCGCGTAGCTGCATAGAGTAGTAAAATTCAAATTTCGCGGTTAATGGTAACATATCTAACAAACTACAATTTTTTTTTGTCAGTTTCATGTCTCAAATCCAAAAATATAATATTTCTCGAGAAAAATAAAACAAAATTCCATCAAATCTCAATAATCCAAGCAGACGACTATTTCATGGATTGTATCGTCAATTAGCCCAATGACATCGATATGCAAGTGCAATGGAGCAGGCTGCATGCAAAGCATGCATGGAATTGCGTTGTATTCACAAAAATGCTAGCTTGCAAGTTGCGTATGCATTGTGTACGACATTCGTTTTGTTTCCTTCTTTCGAGGTAGGATAATGTGAAAATCATTAAAAACAAAAAGGTGGCACTGCTGATAAGAAAATTTTGAAAACTTAAGCCATATATAAATAAAAATTTTGAAGACCCAGTTTGTTTTGAAAAAAAAAAAAAAAAAAAAAAAAAAAAAAAAAAAAAAAAAAAAAAAAAAAAAATAATGTATTTTAAGAAAAGTGCGCGTGAATCAATAAAAAACGATTTCAATGGAACAACTTTTAACGCGATGAGAATGGAATAGTTAGCTCATATCCGTATAATTTGTCAGATTGAAATTTTCTGGGAAATATAACATCACAAAAAGCGTAAAAATATGAAAGTTGTTAATTTAAAGATTTTGGCGTGATTGCGGATGAATTTGGTGGAGTAATAGTTGAAGATTGATTTGATATGTGATGCTCAAAATGGCATTCAGTTGTGACATTTCTCATTCATCTAGATGTGTGCGTTTTTCGGTGTAACACCGCCGATTTGTAGAGTGTAGCGCCATGGTCATTTGACGCACTTTTTCTAGCAGTGCAGGTCAATGGAACGATTTCCGTGTAACACTTCTGCTAGAAAACGTGATCAATGGAAATCGATATAACAGAACTAATCGCTTCGGAGGTTAAGTCAGATTGAAATGGCACAAGACGCATTCGCAAGAGACTCTGATCAGAGTCGGCAACGTGGTCGACGGATGCCGAGTGGCTCCGAACAGAGCCAGTGGCAACGAGCCTGCAACGTATCTTGTCACTAAGCTTCAGATCATATTTATGAACACAAACCCTATAGAACTTACCTTGTTCCTTTTCTGGAATAATTTCGCCAGCAATCGACTTGTGAACAGCATCCATAAACTCTTCAGCAACCTCTCCACTTTTAAACCTTAAGCAAAAATGAATTTTCTCAATTTCGCCTTCACTGTAATCATTAACAATGAAATGCCAAGACTTATCATCCTTTCGTTTGTATTCGATGTCAGCATTAAGAACGTGATTTAGACAAATCTTTAAGATCTTCTCTCGTCTCATTACAACACGTAATTTCTCAGTTTTCCTGTGTTTTAAAATTTTAACATCTCCCAGACCTCTTTCTTTCCACTCCATTCCGTTTTCCGTTTCTACAAATCGAAATAATTTAGCCCGATGATAATATAATTCCTTTTCTTCTTCTTCTCCAGTTTTTACTTCAATCTAAATTAACAATAATATTTGAAGTTAAATTAAAAAAATTATATATATATATATACCTTATCTGGAAGTGGGATAACAGGAGTGAAATAAGTGCTGTTCTCTTCTTCAACATCGACCAAATCATCTTCATCACCGATCTTCAATGGACTTTTCCCTTTTCCGGGTGATTTTACCTTAAGCACAAACTGAAAATCTTTCTTTTCCAATTTAAATTGATCATCTTCATCCGTATCCTTGATGTCTATATTTTGTTTAGACATATTTGACGATATTGAAGTTTCGGAGAATGCTGTGCCGGTTGTTTTATTAGATTCAGCTGATTTTGACATTCCAAGTATCGAAGTAGCCGATGAAGGAAATGAAAATGTTGGCAAAGTTGTAGGCTGACTGGAAATTTTACTATTGTCAAAAGTCGTAATTGCTCCTACAGCGGTTGTAGAGAAACTTGATGGTTGTATTTTGGTTGAATCTGTTGCTGAGATTAATCCAAAAGAAAAACCAGTAGGTGCTCCCTCTGACGTTGTCGTCGTCGTCGTCCTACCAAAAGTATAAGTGGCCGTAATCGGAGCTTCTGACGTTTTGGATAAATCTGTAATTGTTCCTGTTGTATCAGCATTTGTCCCAAAAGTAAATTTACTAGATGGGGATGATGATACAGCTCCAAATACATTCTTAGAAGAATCAGTTTTCAGCATGGTGATATCTTTTCCTTCTTTATTAGAAGCAAATCCAAACGTGAAAGTTGTTTTAGGTGCATCCATTCCGAGATTACTAAAAATGTTAGTTTGCGTTGAATTCTTTTTAGGAACAGTATCGTCTTTTGGATTTTCGCAAGCAATGCAGTAAAGTGCATCGGACGCATTTGAAAGATAGCATGCTTTACAGGTCCAAGAACCAGGCTTAGGCTTAAATTTATCACCAAAACTTTCTGCAACTTTTTCATCAGTTTTCACACATGCCGTAATTGTATTTCCAGCTTTTTTCGCCGACTCTTTATGTACAATTTGTTTATCTCTCAAATTGTCGCAGGCTAAACATTTCTTTACATCAGCTCCGTTTGATACGTAGCATGCAGCACAATTCCAAGTTCCTGGCTTCAGTTTGAACTTATCTCCAAAGCCTTCATTTTTCTTCTGATCTGATGTTAGTTTTATACCAAAGGTGAAACTTTTTTCAGATTTCTTTGTCCCTTCAATTTTTTTCGTATCATTATCTCTTAAAGATCCACATGCAACACAATCTTTTGCAATGGCTAGATTTTGCACATAACAAGCACGACAGTTCCAAGAGCCTGGTTCCGGTTTAAATATATTACCAAAACCTTGGGTCCGTTGTGACACCTTACTCTTACTATCTGAATTCAATTCTGAGAATGAGAACATTTGTTTTTTTTTAGATTATAAGAAATTTCGAAAAAATTATATACAGTTCTTACTTACCGACAAAATTATCCGGCATATTAGCTTGAGCTTCTAGAATAGCCTTATGGAAAGCACTACAAATCTCAGCAGTCTTAAACCGTATGGTAAGAAGTTCTGTATTAAGTTCATTTTCAGAGAAATCTTGTCCACACCAGCTTAGAGCACAATCAGTATTTGGTGATTTCTTAAATTTCATACTTTTATTTAACCTTTGATTGCAACATAACTTGTGAACAGTCTCTCTTCTCATCACCAAACGTACTAAATCTGTATTTTCTTTGTCCGCGAGTATCTTCATGTTGCCAATTCCGCGTTCTTTCCATTGCGAGCTTTCTTTATCGTATCTTAAAAGTTTAGCACGATGTTCAAATAGGACAATTTCATTTTCTTCTCCAGTTTGCATTTCAACTAAATCTGGAAGTGGAATAACCGGCTTGAATTGGGCCGTTGGAACGTAATCATCTTCCGTTTCTGAAGTCGATTTATTTACCGATTCATCTTTTTTTGTACTGTAACTAGTGATAGTATCTGACCGATTTTGTGAAGACGTTACTTCCAAAGGTGAATTTTTATTTAATGTCGGGAAAATGTTAGCAAACGGTGTTACTAGTTCTGGGGCTCCTGCTGGAGTTGGTTTAAATGAAAAACCTGTAAATGGCGATGACTTCGTTTCTACGGAAAAATCTTTTGCACCAATGGCGGCTGGAGTTGATATACCAAGAGTCGTCTTTGTTGCAAAATCCGCTGATGCACTATTGTTAGTGTTACTTTCTGTTGAAGTAATTATTTTCGAAAAGTTAAAAGTGGAACTTTTAAGCATTGGATTGATGGTTATTTGGCTAGTATTTTCAGATTCTTTCTTATTCTTATCCCCACAAGATGTAATTCCTTGTTTTTTCGCTTCATCCTGTGCTTTCTTAAAGACATTGTAAAATTCTTTAGCAGTGTCCGCATGTTTAAAACGTACACAAAGTTTTTCTACCTTTAACTCTTCATCTGCATAATCATTTGCAGCCCAAATGTAACTCCTTTCTTCATTTTTCGCCAGTGTTAAGCACATTTCTTCTGTAATTATATGATTTGCGCATATTTTATGAGTTTGCTCACGTCGCATCAGGATACGAATTTTACCATCATTCGTATTTCTCAAAATCTTCATGTCTCCAAGACCTCTTTCTTTCCATTCTTTATCAATGTATCGGAATAGCTTAGCTCTGGAGCAAAATAGAACGTCTTCATCTTCTTCCCCTGTTTTTACATCGATTTCTTTTGGTAACGGAATGACTGGCTTGAAATCTGGTCGTGGATCGTATTCACTATCTCCAGATCTGTTATGAGTATCACTTTCAATGCTATCTGAAGCTCTAGTGGAATATACTTCAGGTGATTTCATGGTTTGTTGAAAATTATTTTTAGATAATGATGATAAAGGTCCAATTGCTATTGCAGATACAGTTGAAGTTAGACCAGTAGAAACACTTGGAATGGAATTTGTAATAATTGGAAAGTTTGTATTATGCTGTGAAGGTTGTTGCACAGGTGGTAGAAGAAGTGGTTCATTAGAAACGGTGCTAGACTTTATATGCTGTGGTGGAATAGTTACACTCAAAGTCGGTTGAGCTAAGCTGATTGTGTTTGTCGGTAGAGGGTCAGAGCTTGTGATAACAACATTTACTGGTGGACCCTTTTCAACAGGTCCACTATTGTACAACCGATTCCACATATTTGGTGTAGAGCTGGCTACAGGTTGATTTGTTTGTATTCTCTCTTGAGTGTTGCTCGTCTGTGTCAACAATCCAAATAGATTCGATCTATTATCAGCCGGTGGTAGCTGTATTTGATGAGCAGCAGGCTGTTGTCCAGCAAGATTGAAATTCAATCCATGATCCACAAATGGCATTGAGTGCTGATTTATTCCTAATGCTGATCTTTGAGCTGTTTGCAAAGGTGGTGGTGCTGGGTGAGTTCCAGGCATGACGTATTGTGGGAAATAATTCATGGAATAACCAGGATTATACATTGAGCTACTGTAGGTATTAGGCTGCTGCGCTTGATGATGTGGCGGTACAACAGTCGCGTGATGTTGGCTTGGTTGATTCATCAATGTATTCGGTGGCGTACGGATACTATGTTGTGGATGTTGAATAGGCTGCTGCTGCCCATAATTAGGATACATATTATGTTGGTTTCCATAAATTTGATTCTGAAGTTCATCATCCATGATATAAAGATCATTAAGATCGCTGGGGTCATCATCTCTGCTAGGCGGATTACTCTTTTTTTTCATATTTTCCTCCATTGTTTCTAACTTTTCTTTGAGAGTTGTTAATTCTTTTTTTATTCCAACTACTTCAGGTTTAATAATATCAATAAATTCTTCCTTTAAAAATGTCAAAGTAGTAGCCATTTGCTTTACAAGATTTTCAAGCTCAACTGAACGTGGTGGTGATGATAAAACATCGACCCTTCTCAATCTGTTATTATAGTTGCTATTATAGTTAGGAGTTTCGTTTAGGAAATCATCGGTATTTTCTGCGTAAGTGCCGTGATTAAAGGTGTCATTATTAGAAAATTTATTAGTATACTGTAGACGCTTGATCTCTGAATGCACAACAGAGTTTAAAGGATGATTTGTACTAATGTTAGAATTTCCAAGTAAATTCAATGTCTGATTTAAACAATCTCTGGCCTTATCTAAATAAATTTTTTTAGTTTTCTTTGGAGTCTTATTTGATTCATCCAATTTTCGATAGGCTTCAGCTTGAAAATATGTTGCAAAAGGAAGCTGTATTCCAGATAACTCTTCAATGCATTCTTCATATTCTGAATTTTTAAAATAACGTGCGGCTAAATGTGTTATTGCTTCTTCTGCCAAGGAGTTTATTTCTCTTTCAACTTGTGAACTATTTGAATTACTAAATTTGAACAGCTTACGATAAGGTTCTAAAACTCCTTTATTATGCAATTTTAGCATATTCAACCCATACTTGTAAAGAGTTTCTACTCTAATTTCAAGAAATTTCTTTTCCATAGGTTTCATACTGTCTTGTGAACGTGTATCGAATATCTTTCCTAGTCTCAGTACTATGATTAAGTCTATTTTAGGGCCATTAATACCGCGAACAGCTTCAATACCATACTGAAGTGTAGCACGTACTTCAGCTAAGTTATCATTAATTAAATTTTTATAAACTTGATAGGCGTACAACCACCAGTTCATTTGTTCTTCGGTACAAAGGCTTGTTACAACATTTACAAATGGTAAAATCTTTGGTTTTCCACAATTTTTTGAATTGTAATTATCTGTGAATGTTTTTTCAATATCTATTGCTCTTTGTGCTTGAATAGCAGTTCCGTATAAAAATGTTTCAATATCGAGTTGATTTAACGACTCTGCTCCGCAGAAAGAAAGATTTTGTGTTGAAAAATTTAATCCACTGAAAAATTTACACCGAATATTAGCTAGATTTTCAGAGCCTAAGCACAAGTACACCATATGTTGTAACGATTGAGGACGTAAGTACTGAGCAATTTCTTCATATGTTTCAACATCTGCATATGATGGAATCTCGTAATTGGGTTCAGCTAATTCTTGACAATTTATTAAGAGAGATGATTGCATTTTTATTATATGATCACTATTTGGAAAAAGAATACGAAATAATTTATGTCTCCATGCGTTATCTGAACAGTATTGTCGAACTTGTGATAAAATGTCATCTGTACTAGACCAGCAACGGCTTTCTGAGAGAATTTGCTGAACCTGAGATGATACAGATGAATCTGTTGGAGCTTCAACACAGGACAAAAGTGTTCTACCAGCCTGTTAAATAGAAATAAGTCTTATTTTTAGTTTTTATTACACATATTTAAATTGAATATTCTTAACTATTAGTGATAAATATTATATAAGATATTTTTCCGCGGACGGGAATCGAACCTACACTTGTTAGAATCGGTCAATGATGGAGAAAGAAGAACTTTAAGAACTTTTATTTTTAATGATTCTATTTATTTCTATTTTATAAATTTGATTTAGAATCATTAAAAATAAAAGTTCTTAAAGTTCTTCTTTCTCCATTATATAAGATATTAATTTGTATTAGTAGGGCAACCGGGGGCGGAATGGGAAAGGGGTGGGGTTCTATGGTGGACAGAGACGCGTAACCTTCATGCAAGGCTTTCAGTTCGCTGTGCTGCGCTATACAGAATGGTCGTTGTCAATGGAGAAAATGCTTAGTTTGAATTTTACCGAAGACCGCAGAAAAGGCTTGCAAATTCTAATTTTTGCTCTGCGATACCAAGGTAATTACACCATACACTATTCTTTATTTGGAAATTTATATTACATTTTTGTTTCAACATACTTTTGACTGATTAAAATTTCTAGTGATAACTCAATGCTAACAAATATAACGGCAATGATACTCGTGCTTCAAAGAACGCTACGTCGGGGCACAATGGGGTATACCTTATCCCGCCCGATAATATTTGTTTATCTTAGATTATTAGGCAGTTTTTATTTCATCATGAACTCTCATCTGTGAACTGTGCCAATAATTGGTACCCCATTTTGCACCGGGTGCATTTCCCACTGTGCCCCGGGGGTGGGGCAGAATGGGAAATTTTCTTTTTTTTAGACACTGATTTAGAATAATAATTATTAATTTACAAAGTTTAACTTTAGTTTCTTTGTAGAGAAAGATATAAATAAACGTACAAATTGACAAATAATGGTGTTATTTATTTCAAAATCGCTCAAATTGTAATCAAAGCTAGCTTAGCTACCCCATTCCGCCCCGGTTTCCACTAGTACACAAAAAATAAACAAATTTTTTATCTTTTTTTTTTAGCTCAAAAAAATCATGAAAAAAAGTGTGGAAAAGCGGTATCTTGAAAAATCAAATCCGGAAAACGAAGATCTTAAAGAAACAAAATCCTGAAAAGATCAATCCCGAAAACCAATTCCTACCATACCCTGCTAGATGAATGTATGAATGATGTATGTAATTTCTCATGGTAGATTTTGATTCTTAAAGGGGTAGGCTAAATGTCGGGTAGGGACCAGCATACGGACTGTTGGCTACGGTTTTAGCCAGTTCGGTCGCTTTTTCAGTCCGTCACTCCTTCATGCCCAGGAATGTTACTTTGTGTTTGGTTTAATGCTAATATAGAAGTAGTAGTAGTAGTAGTTCACTTATTAGCAATCGTATATGCTTTGTAAATCACAAAATTTCTTAACATTTTTATTATACAATAGGGACGTTATTTCTTATATATTCTATTCTATACTTTTTAAATATCCTTATTTCTTTTTGATCTCTTAAAAATTGCGGCAGTTCATTAAACATTTGTAATCCTTTATACATTAACATATTTTGAGTATTCACGTATCTATACTTATTTAACCTAAATCTATCACCATTTCTTAAAGGATATGGCTGCGACTCATATACGTATCTAACACAGTCAACTAAATATTATTTATTTATTTATTTATTCAGTCTACCGATTTCAACAATCTTACAGACAGGAAATATTACATGTTTTTACATATAAGCTATGTATACACATTAGGCAAGCATTAGAAATAATCATAGATCATAGAATTATTAACATAATCATAGACATCATTATAATGAATCACTAATTATAGAAATTATTTACATTAATTAATGGCAATTATTCCTTAGAAATATAACATAGATCATAGAATTATTAACATAATCATAGACATCATTATAATGAATCATTAATTAGAGAAATTATTTACATTAATTAATGGCAATTTTTCCTTAGAAATATAACATAGACATATGTCAATTACAAAGTTATATCGAATATATCCTTAGCAAATACAATTAAATGTCGATTGAAGAATTAATTAATAGCAAGGGTTAAGGAATAATGCAGAAAATTGAAGGAAACTAGGTGGTAGGAGAAGCACAGGACCAAGTCGAGGTGGGAATCGAACCCACGACCCCAGGGATGGTAGCCAGCGCGCTTACCAACTGAGCTACCGAGGCCAGTAAATTATTTCTAATTTTAAATACAGTTATAAACACATTTTAATACACTCTTTGCTTCACACTTAACCATTTCACTGACTCCAGCATAAGCCTCCTTGGCGTTGTTTTGTTGCATTGTAAAATTATCCTCATTGCTCTATTTTGCTGCATTTGCAGTCTATTCCAATCTTCTCTTGTGCTCATAAATATTATTGGCGCGCAGTATTCGAAATGCGGTTTTATTATAGTATTGTACACCTTTATTGCAGTTAAAGTGGATATATTATTACGAATTCTTCTGAAGAATGAGATCTTTTTTGCCACTTTCTTGGAAATATAGTTGATATGCTTATTAAATCTTAGTTTATCATCAATTAACACTCCTAAATATTTTATTTCACTGACAATTTCAATGATTTCATTACCCATAAATACTCGACAATCCATATCAGAATTAATACGCATGCACTTAGTTTTACTCACATTTAACTTCATCTTATTCATTTTTAGCCATTTACTAAGACGTTCTAAGTTTTCATTTAATTGTCCAACACAATTCATAAAATTCTCTCCCGATATATATATTAAAGCATCATCCGCGAATAGACGCAATTCAGTGTTTTTCAATACTTTGTCCATATCATTTATATACAATAGGAACTGTCCCTTGTGGAACACCCAATGTTGTCTCTTCTCTTTCAGATAATATTCCATTTAGCTTCGTCTTTTGAGTTCTGTCAGACAAAAATGATGAGAACCACAATAGCTCATTATCTCCCACTCCATATCTAATAAGTTTATCAAGTAATATTGCACGATCCACCGTCTCAAATGCTCTTTTTAAATCCAGAAAAACAGCAACAACAATATTACCCTGATCGATTTTCTGTTTCCAATCCGTTATCACCCATGTTAAAGCAGTTTCGCATGAATGCTTCCCCCTAAATCCTGACTGGTACTTGACTAGCAGTTTGTTCGACTCCACATAGGCTGACAATTGTATCTGAACAGTTTTTTCTAATAATTTTTCACGTGTGTGCAACATAATTCACAGGTCTTAGGCTGTCACATTTCCTAGATTTTGGAACCTTTTTAACTGGCACAACAACAGATTCCTTCCAGGAAAGTTTCCACTCTGCATTGATTGATTGATGATGTCCAACAGAACTGGTCCTAAAACTTCTATTCCGTCTTTAACCATTTTCGAACTTAATTTGTTATAATCTCGTTTGGGATTAACTAATGCAATAATCTTTAACAGTTCCTTCATACTTATTTGCTTAAATTTGAATTGGTTATTAACCGTATTTATGAAATTCACATAATTAATGTCTTCTATATCGCTATTGATTTTATTAATACTTTCTATAAAATGTATCGAGTAAGCTAGAGCTAGCAGAATTTATTAAAAATAATTATATTTATATTTAAATTTATGTATTAGCGGTCAATTAAATTAAATTAAGTATAGGTAAATGAAATATTATTTATCAAGTTCTTTGAAACTAAGTAAAAACTAAATAAGTCGTTCTGCTTTTAGAATTAGCTTAAGAAAGAGAGAGAAAAAAGGCTTGTGGATTGGACTAGGAGACGTTTTAGAAATCCTAAGAAAGTTCTGTATCAAAGAAAGAATATTCTTGGGTTCGTTCAGTAATCTGTAGGTCTTGAAAGGATAAAGGATGAGGAATATGTCATTATATTTCTTGGTAGGAGTAATGTTGACTGCCTTTTAGATTTTCGCGTTTGGTATTGAAACTTCTGTGGAGCTGGGAGAATTTGTCTCTAAAATGCCGAGGCGTTCCCTATAAGTAGGTGGCAAGAGGCGATCGTAGTTTTTTGAAATGTATTAACAGTAAATTGGTAGAATTAATAGAAATAGAATTCTCGGGTGATTTTGATCTTGGGCTCTTTTGTGTGAAAATATGCAAGTGAGAAGCTGTCAAATTTGGAAAGTACATGAACAACTTTGTGTGTTCTTGGCAATGGCATATATATAAATGGACTGACTAATCTCCTGTTTCATGTTGCATCAGTTTTGATTTCAGAAAGTATGCTTTCACTGCCAATGCTACCAACTGTCGTAAACTGGCGCTATATTTAAATTATTTGGGAATTTACTTATATGCATGTCAGTATGATTTACCACAAAAGTATTTGGGACTATTTGTATTGTTAAGTTTTAAGTATGAGCCGAAGGAAGTGTTTTTCACAAGGTTGTTTTGGTAGGAAAGTTTTGATTACCAAGTTGCCAGTTCTGGAGATACCGCTGAACTTCAAGCAATTTTTCGTTCTCAATCGTTACAGTTCAGTGGGAAAATATGCTCTCACGGAAAGAGACAGGAATATGAAAGTGGTGCCATTTGCTTTCATGCATATTTGGTTGAACAGTCCATTTATATACATATCAGTGAGTTACCCCGAATTTTTCCTTGGGTGGCTAAAAATTTATGGAAGGATAAGGGTGACATCAACATATTTTCCCCCTGAGTACGTTTGGGTGCTTTTGGGTGAAAGATGTTATAATGCATTCACCCAAATTTGATTACGTGAACAGACCTTGACTTAAGTTATTGCTATGAAATTGTCAAATTATGTTTGAGTGATCAATTCATTGATTAATATATTGACCAAAGTTATTAATATAATTTTTTTGATTTTTTTAAAAGATTTTAGTTTAATATTTTTCAAATCATATATACAACGATTCTTAGGAGTGTTGCTAATCGTCTTAGTGAATTGGGAGAAACAGCAATGTCACCATAAACATCGACAGATATGACCGATGTAGATATGGCATCTATAGCTGAGGTTGAATTATCGGAAAAATTTTCAGTACAGGGAACATCAACTGGTAAAATTAGTGGAAAGAAAAAAGTGGTAAGTACCAAAACAAAAAACAAAAATACTTTTTTTAGTTAACAAATAATATTGATGAAATGAAATGAATCAATTTTCAGACATTGGAAAATTTCGAATTCTTAAAAGTCCTCGAGAAAGGAACATTCGGCAAAGTGATCTTATGTAGGGAGAAAGCAACAGCTAGATTATATGCTATAAAAATTCTCAAAAAAGAAGTCATTATTCAGAAGGATGAAGTTGCACACACACTGACAGAAAGTCGGGTTCTTCATCTAAAAAATACAAACCCGCTGGCAGTCAACTAAGGAATATGCTGCAACAAGAAAAATAACACTCGCCTGGTGCTAATGTGAGAATTCAAGACACCACCAGCATATAAAGCCGCCAGGAGAGAAACCAGAAAAATATGGAGACCACAAAGCTCTCTGCATAGCAGCAAGCAAACACCTTTCTAGCCAACCATCATAAGGCAGTGACCAAGCCTGACATGCCAAGAAAACAAATTATTGGGATGGCGAGACTTCGGCTGGGACACTTCCTAGCTGTTAAAAAATATCTGTTCTTGAGACAGCCACGGCCCTCATGCTCCTTCTGCCCAGACACACCTTTTACGGCAGAACATGTCTTTACACAATGCGAGTAACTACAAAGACAATTATACGGCAAGGCATACGGAGAACTCCGAATGAACTCCCAACTATAGGAAGGATACAGACGCACTATTCCTAGCATTGATGACTTACTTAACGAACTGTAACGCGGAGGCAAGCCTCTAGCGGACATTTATGCATTCACAACTAACCCACTAACAACCCTAGCTAGTAAGCCTATAAGCAAATATGAATTATATTACGAAACACACTTAAACCTCTCACGATAAACAACTATAAAAGTGTTATATATATCGGAAAAAAAAAATAACTAAAGAATTACAAAATGAATTACCTTAGCTTTATATAGGGAAAAAAACAAAAATGTATATATGGTATGTGTATGTTATATATGAGCACAAATATGCTTCATTAAAGGTAGATCTACTGAGACTAATCTTGTATTCTTTGCTGATTTTGCCCTCAGGGTGATGGAGATCTCGGGGTCAAGTTGATGTCCTCTATACAGACTTTAGTAAAGCATTCGAAGGGTTAACATTCGCCTGCTACTTGCTAAACTTAGTGCGTTTGGCTTTCATTCATCATTGCTTAAATGGATTTCTTCTTATCTATCTGATCGTACGCTAACGGTGGGAATTAATGATGTGACAACTCGCGTTATTCGTGTTCCCTCTGGAGTCCCACGATTTTCAGATTTGCTTCTTGCTTTGGTTTTGCTGATGACTTAAAGATATTCATTAAGATTGATAATGAACAAGATGTAGCCAACCTTAAACTTAATGTTGATAAATTCTCGTTGGTGTTGCCTTAATAGTTTATCGTTGAAATTATCAAAATGTAAGCATCTAACATTGTCAAGAAGGGCTTCTCCCTTGCTTTTCGACTTATCCGTTAACGGGTCTCCTGTCTTTAAGTGTGATTTTGCGTCTGATCTTGGTGTTATTATAAATTCTCAGATATCCTTCTCCCAGCATATTGATTACATTGTGAGCAAGGCAAATTCTCGTCTTGGCTTTGTCCGTCGTGCGGCGGAGTTTTCCGATCCTTATACTCTTAAAAGCCTTTATATATCTTTGGTCAGACCTATTCTTGACTATTGTTCTGTTGTATGGGATCCTTACTATGCTATTCACAGTAACAGGGTGGAGGGTGTTCAGAGGAGATTCACCAGGTTCGCTTTGAGGAAGCTAAACAGGATTGCCGATCTACCCCCCGTATCATGCAAGAACTCATTGACTTGCAGAAGTTATCCACTAGACGTAAGAACCGTAACGTCATGTTTATTAAGGATCTGCTGGATTATAGACTTCTCTCTCCCTCCTTGCTTGAACATATTCACTGTTACACTCCCTCTAGAAATTTGAGGTTCTTCTCCAGTTTATATGAGTCGCTTCACAGAACAAATTACTGCCTTAATGGTCCAATTAATCGCTCTGTTCGTCAGTTTAATCTTTGTGGTTGCATGATTGACTTTCATGAAAATAGGTGCTCAATCAGGAATTCTGTAAGCAGTTTCATTTTCTCTCTTTCTTAATTTTATATTTTGTGCTTTTATAGCGGTGTTACAGTTACATATTTTGCTACTATCATTTGTCTGATCATCTAATGCGTATATTGTTATTATCTTTATTATTGTTAATATTATTATATTGTAGTACTAGTTATTTTGTAATTTGATGATTTACTTTTTATTATTGTCGTGTTCATAATGTTACGTACATTAGTTACTACTGTCACAATTGCTACTATAATTGTTTTTGATTATGCTTTGCGTTATGCTGGTTGTATTGTATTTTTTAGTTATGTAGTATTATCTATAGTTAGTGCATGCGTATACTTAAGGACTACCTTTTTTTGTTGTTGTCGTGAGATTTATAATCGGTAGACGGAAATAAATAAATAATTATATATATTCTTAATAACCTTTACGCAATAGGAATATGTAGTTTACTAGGAGAACAAAACAATATTTAAGTTGCCCAGGTGGACAAGTTGCCGTGGGTAAAATACCTTAGGTTGCAATAAGCTTAGCCTCTTAGCGCTAAGAAAAGTATCCTAATGTTATAAATAAATAAATAAATTTTTTAGTCCCGTTTCAGTCCGACTGGGATTTGATCTGAAAATTGGTATGAATTGTTGTTCGGTTTTTCAAAATTATTAATTATAATCTGTGAAATTTCCTTTTGTTTGCACTTAATGCAATTTGTTTATTATACCTATTTTATTTATTTAGCTTTTCTTATATTATTATGTTCTCGGTCAAGGTTTTTGAAAGAAGTTTTTTTTTTTTTGTTATATCTGATTAATTTTTAGTAGGATGAACAAAATATAAAACATTTTAGCAATATTGAATATCCAAATTAGTTAGAAAAATTCAAATGTTTATGTATGAAAGTTAAAATTTAAATTCTCTTTTCTGCTCAACACCACTATATGTATATATATATACACCTAACTTACGAAAAATATATTTATTAAAAATTTACTCACCTGTGAACATCTAAATGCTCCTTCCCGATTCCAAAGTTGAATTAATTGTTTTGTTTGATCTCGACTATGTTTCAACCATAATTCTTGCGTGTCTGGTGCTCCACATTGGAAAGCAAGAATTAATAGAGGCAAAGCATTTTTAGTTGTGTCTTGCCAATGATTTTTATTCTGGACAATTTCTCTTTTGTATAATAATGCAGCAGCATATAAACAAAATTGACCTCTATAATGTCGCAGAAACTCTGTAACCAATTCACGTTCCTTACAATCATTTGAAAGACACAGTGATGCCTCAAACAAGCACTGATCAAAATTGAATAGCAAATTTGCTAGTTCTGTTGTACCAGCATTTGGCATAGATTCAGTTGTAATCGAAAAACTTATTTCAACTTGTTTTTCATAGCACATTATTAGTAGCAACCAAAAATCCAAAGTTTTCTTTTTAACAATTTGTTTGTATTTATTTAAGACAAGTCCAACAACATTATACCATTCTCCGCTGTTGGAAAACAAATCATAATTTTTCATTTGTAATTCGAAGGCATATTTAAAGGCATCTACTAATTTGTTTTGCTCAATGAAGTGCCTCACAAGCCTTACACGCAAGTTTACATCGGCTGGTCTAGATGAAATCTCCTTGAGAATCAATTCTTCTACTTGCTTAGTTTCCAGGCTATCTTTATTAAGGAGTTTAAGTCTCAAACTGAATATGGCATCGTGTTGGACTTTTTCATTTTCTGCTAAGTCACACCAGTATTTTGCCTTGTTAAGATTAATGGAATTATCATTAAGAAGCAATTTACAAACTTCAATCAAGAGATCATGTTGCTTTGGATCGAGTTGTAAAGAGCGTTGAAACGAAGCCAATGCCTTATCCGGTTTTTTCAACTGAAGATAACATTGGCCCAAAAGCTTATGTGCTGGTGCTGAATCCTCTTTAACAGATAAAAAGCTCGATATATAGTGTTGGGAGGTTGAGTATTCATTGATTTTGTAATATAATTTAGCAATAGTGAATCCACGTAGACTTTTCTAAAATTGAAATTTAAAAACGTTATTTAAAGCCGCTGAACTAATGATCAACATAACCTTAAAAATCACCCTAATAATGCGCATACTATTCTTTTAAAAAAAAATATTTATATTAAATTAATTGAACAATAAAATTTTAAATGCATAGCTTTAAAGGAAACAAAACTCTTGAATCCTTGCTTCTCTTAATCCTTTGCATGCCATTCTTTATTTCACAACGCTAATCAGATTCAAGGGCAATTACATTTTAGTAATTATACAATTATTTGTTATACACCAAAATGAATGAATTTGAGATTTGAGCTGATAAAATAAAAATTTCAAATTTTATTACCTCAGTTTCAGATCGTAGCTTGGATAGGGCTGTCCGCACATGACGGTCTACGTCCTTCTTTGTTTTGAACATTTCTTAATCCTATTTAGTTATTATTAGAACTCCACTGATTTTTTTTATATTTAGACGTTTAATTGAAACAATTTCACAATTTAAGAGCACTAATTTTTAGTATTAACTTTCTAGTTTTTAAGAATCACCTAGCTTTACTAGCTCGGTTGGCTTCGCAATAAACCGCTTCAATTTTCCATTTGCAATAATTGCACTTGCATTGCAGCGGTGAAGTTGTCTACAAATTGGCATATGACATGGTAATGCTTCAAGACATTTGTAAGGACAATTGTTATCTTTAAGGGCCAAAACACACGGCTCAGCACGAAGTAGAAGCATTTTGCTGGCCTTATGCCTAGATGTGCCATCACAGTCAATTTGATCAGCAGTAGTTCCTTTTACCTAGTATTGAGTTCGAGTAAAATGTGACATTTCCATACACACATACATGCTGGTAAAATCGCAACTATAAATTTTGCTGATAATTCTATTAGTGTACAGCTGAAGTCTCTGATAAAAAGTGAACATTTCTCTATTTTAAGAAAGATAGCGATTTCTAAGTCTCCACTCAATTTACTGAATATGCGCGAAGCAAGAAAATGCTGGCAAATTTTGACATTTCATGTTTCTATGACAATTTTCAGACTGTTTTTTTTTTTTATTATTGAAGGATTTAATTTCTCTTGACAATTTTCAAATTGCTTTTGCTAATTTATTTAAGGATTTAATATTTATTTTCTCAGTTTTCAGATTAATTAAGTCCATTTTTAATTGTAAATTGTAAAAACGTTTATCTAAACTTTGAAGTTATTCAGCGATAAAATTTTTTAACAATTGTCAATTTGTTTTCTCCAAATTAACATATGTCAAAATGTTACCAGCGATTTGAAATATTTGGAGACCGCGTTAAATTTTACTTTGCCCGAACTCGATACAGTAATCCCCCAATATACGTAACACGCGACTTACATAAATTCGCTGTTACGTAAAATGAGAAAATTTGGAAATATTTTTGAGTAGAGTAATATACAAAAACTTATTTTTTATCTCAAGCACACAATAGCTGCGTTTTTTATCTCTCTGATCTGATCAGGTTCAATTTTATGTACGTAAAACAACAACAATGCTTGATCCACTGTTGTTGTTTTACGTACATAAAATTGAACCTGATCAGATCAGAGAGATAAAAAAACGCAGCTAATATCTTGTAGCGACTGGCGACTGCATCAATACATACTATTCACTTTATATCTCTTTTTGTAAACAAAAACACACACAGTCTCTCTTACTTTCACGAGCTTGTTGCCAACCTTGCTTGCGTGAATATCACTAAATATTACAAAAAGTACAATCTCCCAAGTGTTAGGTTAAATTGAACGCGTACGCGACGAAAAGTAGAAATTCGCCGATTTTTGCGTCGCGAGCGTCGCGTGCGGTGGTAATCTAACACTCGACAAAGTGACCTTCGATATTATCTGTCAACGCGTGCTACGCGAGCTACGCGTTTGAAATTTTTAATCTGACTCCAGCTTAAAGGCCGAAACACATCCAAGCAAGCCTCATGCCTGGCCTCTCTCAGGCTTCCTCTCAGCTCGCCTCAAGGCTTGCCTCAGAAAAATGAAAACAAAATGATACCACCGGGCTCCGTACAATATACTGTGGCTCGGTGCTGTCATTTTAATTTTGTTAGTACATCTGTTGACAGAAGTAGGCCTGAGAGAGAAAAATTTGAACATTGAGCAAAGCGAGCTTTGCGGCTAGGCCTTGAGGCTAGCTGCTGGCTTGGTTTTGTGTTGCTTCATTTAACAACCCGTGTTGGAAATTTTGACAACACCTCGAGGAAGCCTCGAGGCCTGGATGTGTTTCTGCCATTAATCCTAATTTTAACGTTGGCGCTCCATTGCTGCCAATATGCAAGATTTAAATCTATTATGAAAAAACAGGAAAAAATGAAATGATATTTGAATTTCTGAAAATGAATGATTTTATATTAAAAAATGGTGACTTGAAGGAAAAGCAAATATCTTTTTTATTATTATTTAAAGTTTTATAGCAAACCGGCTGAGATTACAAGCAATTAATTCAACTGTAAAATGTAGGAAATTAATGTATGGTCGGGCTGCCCAGTGTTAATGTAACTTGCCCGGCGTTTTGTTCGGCGTTTGACGACGACGATGACCACGCTGGCGTCGGCGTTGTTGGGAAAGACAGTGCTAACTTTTCCAACCTCGACCTCAGTAAAACTTTACGAACCTCAACCGGATGAACTCTGGCAATTTTTACAACTCACAATGCGAGCTTTGACAACTTCTACCATTATGGCAGAAACACATCCAGGCCTCGAGGCTTCCTCGAGGTGTTGTCAAAATTTCCAACACGGGTTTTTAAATTATGCAACACAAAACCAAGCCAGCAGCTAGCCTCAAGGCCTAGCCGCAAAGCTCGCTTTGCTCAATGTTCGAAATTTTTCTCTCTCAGGCCTACTTCTGTCAACAGATGTACTAACAAAATTAAAATGACAGCACCGAGCCACAGTATATTGTACGGAGCCCGGTGGTATCATTTTGTTTTCATTTCTCTGAGGCAAGCCTTGAGGCGAGCTGCGAGGAAGCCTGAGAGAAGCCAGGCCTGAGGGTGCCTGAGGCTTGCTTGGATGTGTTTCTGCCTTTAGGTTCTTCATAATCCTATATATTTTACAGAACTGTCAAAGTTGAGGCTGAGGCTGAGGTTGGGAAGTCTAGCATTGTGTTTCTCCAGCCATGTAGGTTTTTTGCACAGTATCTGCAAATTGTGTGTTGCGCTCAGTTGCGCTGCATGTGCCCTGTGCTGCGCACTGCCACCCATGTGATGTGTAGTGAAGTGTGAATGTGAAGTGTCACGATACGAAATCTCAAGGTTGGTAAAGTACCGACCGTGCTAAGAAGGTTGGTGCAGTTAAATGTTATTATATGAGTGGTTAATAATTTATTAACTAGAATTTGTGATGTTAACCGTAAGGTTTTATGTGGTGGCAAGGAATTACATTAAAATTCAATCTTGCACTTCATCTAGACTTGCTTGGTTTTGTTCAAATTCTGGAAGTCAACCTAAAATTGGTGCGTTTTACTAATCTTCTAATTAAAATTATTGTGATAACACGCCAAGGCGTTAATGATTTTCATATAAATTATTCCTGAAATGCGCAAATCACAAGAATAATTGCTTTTTTTCCATTTGGATGCTCCGGAGTAACTACTTGGTTGCGATTTCTTGCCTATAAAACTTAAAATTTATTGCCCCGTTTTTAATCCAATTATAAATGCTAATAATAGAATGAAATGAGATGTTTGTTATAGAGCGTGATTTCGATATTTATTTCTAAATTTGAAATTGGTGTCAATTCCAGTCAGTGGCGTTGTACTATTTTTTATGATTGCCGAAGTGTGTGATTAATAAATTTAGGTATAAACTATCTATGAAAATCATTGTATTTATAATTTTTTTTTATATATTCTTCGCTTTAATTGTGTGACCAAGGTCACCATACAGAAAAGGAATATAACAAAACACTTGCTGCTTATCTTCAACAAAATCAATCTTCTTTAATCGATTATTGGGGGACATTTTTGCTGGAAGCTTCTATTTGTATAACTTTAGAGGTGTTGTCTTCTTTGGGAATTTTAATTCAAGGACTGCTTGGCAATGTTGATTGTTTTAAGTCTTAAAAATTGGACAATCCAATTCAATTTACTTATGATTTCGTTATTGAACCTGTCTTGGTCAAAGTGTTCCCTCTGTTTTTGTTTAACATTCGACATGTCTAACAATTCTTAAAAATTAGACATCGATATCCATTTGCAAAAGTGTTCTAGTAATACGTTATGGACTTGGTATCCTGCCTAATAACAGTAATACTGTAAAACTTCCTCAAACATTGGATTGAATCGGATCTCTATAGAATTCCTTATCCGTCTAACTTAGATAGAGCGCACCATTATTTGTTTATACAAAACTCGTATGTTTGAGTGTGCTTATTACTATATTTAAAATTAAGAATTCCAGGATATTTGTGTAGTTATATTTGATATGTCAATGAAGTACAACCATATTCCTTAAGAAATAATGATAGGTTTAGGTTAAATAAATTCAAAAATACTAATACGCAAAATATGATAATGTATAAAGGTTTGCAAATGTATAATGAAATTGAAATTCTTTTTATTTTTCTATAGGTCTAATATCGGGACGGCCTATGGCCTGACCAGCTACACTGATTTATGTTATTTTGCTGTTATATTAAGCTATTATACTAAGCTACTGATGTCGTAATGCCCAACGTTGTACGTTGCTTCAAGCAGGGGCTTATAAATAAATTCTTTTTGATTTGATTTGATTTGACTTGATGCCAATGGAAATGAGAATGAACTAAGAAAATTTAAGAAGAAAATAATTGAATATATAAAAATAAATGTTCCTATTGTATAGAAGTTTAGATAAGATTATAAGCTATGGTTATAAAGCATGTATTTATTGCTGTGAAATAAAGCACTACTATGTGAGTATTTCAGTAATGATACTACAAAAGTGATTAACTATTAAGCTAAATTTACGAAAGTAGCATTCGTAAATAAATTTCATGTTTAAGCAATTGCAAACGGTAAGAAATGGTTAGTTATATCAAGGGACTGCTATAGACTGTGAGAAGGATGGACAATAATATAAAAAGATCTACGCTGAACTTGCATAAGTTAATACAGTGTTTGTTGCGATGCGTCTTCCCTAAATATACTATATTTTGTGGACAATCAGATCAGAGCAGCTTACAAGTAAAAAATACAGGGTGTCCCGTAAGTGCTGTGAAACTCGAAGGCTATGGTTAGGCCATACTTGGACGAGGATTGTATTGGGGAGGGTGGTCCTGTACAGTTAAAGATATTTGGGTATGTTTTCATAGATCATCTTGTAACTCCTGAACGTTACACCCTATGAAAATTTAAACTTTTAAAATTTGGTAGATAGATGGGCATTGGACCTTTCCAATGGTCTATAAATTTTATACCTCCTCTCCTCAGTTTTGAAGTGATGGCACAACAGAGTTATAATTTCGGAATTTTAACTAGCTTTTTTTTTATTGAACTATTTTTATCAAAAAACACGTTATCAACGCCAATTTCTCATTGGATTTAAGAATGGCAAAAGCTTAGCTTTAAAATGAGCTATCACACTCTCTACCCAAAATATAACTATTTCTGCATTTTTGCACTTTTCCTTAAACATGTCGAGCGAAAAAGTTCAATAAATGCCGGAAAATAGGAAATGAGCTTTTCAGACCCTTTTCTATATTCCGAAATTTTAACTTTGTTGAGCTATAACTTCAAAACGGAGGGGAAACATTTATACACTGGTGGAAAGGTCCAACGATTATCTATCTACCAAAGAGTTTTGCTATGAAAATTCATAGCGAAACAAGTCAATCTGAAATTGACTCAGTTTGTTGCTAAGTCTGCATCTCGAGAATTGAGTTGAAAAAATTCTTTATGCAAACGAAAAATCTTTGAAAAAAGAAATTTTATTACAAAAAGAGGGCGTTTCATATAAGCTGGAACCGTATAATCGATTATACGTTTAAATCATAGGGTGTAACGTTCAGGTGTTAAAGCGTGATCTATAATAACATACCTAAATATCCCGTTATGATTTCCTTCCCTCACCCATAGAATTGTGTGCTTTTTAAGGATGACCTGACCTATCTATAGCCTTGGGTGTAACATTATAGATGGGACACCCTCTATAGGATATAATATTGTCTGTCTTAGATCAATTGCAACTATTTTTCTTATTGTTCTCCAGCTAAAGTTCTTTACATTATACAAAAAAAAATTATTTGAACCCTTTCATACACCAGAAAAAGCTGTTTGAGGGGATAGAGTAAAAACAAAATATAGATTAATATATAATATATACATGTATGTATGTATATGACGGTTGCGCATAAGCCTTGTTTTTCAATAAATTTTGGTGATCGTGTCATAAAATTTGCAATTTTGGTTTAAGTTTTATCAGGTTATAGTAAATTTAGAAATTTTTACATTTGCCCCGCGAAAAAATTACCCAAAATTCATGTGAAGAAATTGTTGTGAGAATTGTTGTGTTTGTGAGATATCGAACATCGAGGCGAGCTATAATGTGTATATATGTATTGGTTTAACAGCGCGAGCTACATACATCTATAAAAGTGCATGCAGAAATGTATCCACACTACATATTTACCCAGTTCGATCCCAGGAAATTTGTTTTTTTATAAATGTATTTGTGTATAACATAAATATATATACCGATATCGACAGGCTCTGCGTTCGCCTGAAACGATTAATTTTTACCTGCGTCCTGCGTTGCATGAATGCATTTTTTTGTTTTATAATACTATATCGAAAATGTACGAGTGTTTCCTAATTCTTCTTCATACATGTGTGTGTGGATGGGTAGGATATATATGTATGCAAAGTGATGCACACTTGTCTTCTGCAGCATAGCGAGTAGAGTGTAATTGTGTGTGCAGTGGACTTACTCCTCGCCTCCACTTCACTACCCACATGTTTTGATTTCGACCGCTTATATTTTCTGATGGTTTCTATACTTTTATTTTAAATTCCATGGGGTAGCGTGTAAGTGTGTGTTGTCTGACTGGGAGGAAAAGCTAAGTCAAGTATCATGTTTACATGCAGGGTTGAACCATGGTTGAACTCGGGATCAACTCAATGTATTCGCGGCTCGAGTTGAAATTGGGTAGACTCGACCACGCTTGGCTGGCTTAGTCGAGTCGAAATGGTGTCCTATAAACGCGGATTGAATAGTTCAGTTGGCAGCTAACAGTTGGGATTTATTTTCTTTCGCTTTACCGAAAGTTTTGTTAGTTTGTCTATTTATTGTGAGTTTATTTAAAAACAAAATTTATAATTTTTATAACAAAAAATATACAAAAAATACCATAAATAAGATGTTATATTGAACTGTCACTTCAACTATATTTGGACCCGTTCTCAAGTCAATCTCTTAACCCTGCGTGTTGAAAAACACGAGTCGAAAACTCAACAAAATCTCGACTCAATCTTTCTATTCTGCATGTGGTAAAGTGCAATTTATTGAAGGAGAAAAAATAAAGAACCACCAAAGTAGCCCCAGGAAGTCATCCAACTAGTTAACCACAGGATACTAAGAGACCGCTTAAGAAAAACCCTCTTAGCGGTTGGTATCAATACAATTTTGTGTTATTTTTTTAATTTAGCAATTTTTTTCATGTTTTTGCTAGGAAAAAACATGCATGAATTTGAAATCTTTCCTTTCCAATTATTTTATGTTGTGACGTAGTAACCTTAGATAAGAGCTGCTATTGCGGTTAAACACCCAGCTTATTCCAAATACCTTTCACGATGGGCAATATTTCGTAAAACCCCTCCTTCACCTCTTTCTTAACGGCTGAAATATTTTCGCAAGTGCACAGAGGTGAGCTGATATAAAACACAATAACTTCTGTTCGAAACACAGTAGGACGACAAATAAAAAAATAAAATAAAAGGTATGCATTATGAGCTTTTTAACAGCTCCTCAAATGTCTGGATCCATTGCCAAATGTAGCAGGTATGAACGTTAAAACTTATAATTTTTAAAAACTTTGGCTAAATATGTACTTTATACTCCGTCCTTAAAAATTTCTTTAATAAGGATATGGTTTAAAAAACAAAAAAAGGCGTCCTTAAATTATATTTCAAATAAAAAAGTCACTAGAATACTCAATTGAAAAAAAAATGTGTCATTAATTTTTTTTTTAATTTTTCCAACAGAGTATTCTAGTGACTCCACAAAAATGTTAATAGCTTTTGATAGACTAAAGATATTGACATAGTTCTTTTTTCATTCTTTCTACTGTGTTTCGAGCAAAAGTTATTACATTTTATATGAACTTACTTCCCTGTACACGCGAAAATATTTCAGCTGTTAAAAAAGGGGTAAAGGAGGGGTTTTACGAAATAATTGTTCATCGTGAACGCTGATCACAACACTGTAAGGAATAGATTGGCACATGTTGGAACACTTCTTTACGAATCACCCTGTATAGTAAAACAAAATGTTGGTATTGCAACCCTACGAAGGATTTACCCGATCTGTCGCGTTTTCGAGTTTAAATTGCGAATGCGTTCTCTAATTATCGTGAGGACGGACAGACAGACCCATTTTTCTCTACCAGCATTATTATTTATTAACTGGATGATAAACTCTATGATTTCATATAAACAAAAAAGATTAAATTATGGTTTAAAAACGGCAAACGGTGTATAATTATATGTCGGTAATTACGGCAAATAATTGAAGTGTGTTACGTATTCTAATATGTAGTAACCACTATTATTAAAAATTTATGCAACCACATTCAAGGGAATCAAATCAACACACTTGATTGTAATTAAACTGGCTTTAAAAAAAACATTGAGTTTTTTACGTTTATTTTCTGTATGTGTATTTACGCAAATTTCATTCAATTTAAATTCATAACATCAAACTCCACCCAAATGGCCACATATCAATTTCAACAATTTTTTTTTTCATTTTCAGGAAAGCACTCAAAAAATACACACACCAAAATGGCAAACAAAGAAGATCTGAAAACTCGTTTAACACCTCTGCAATATCAAGTTACACAGGAAGCTGCTACTGAGCGACCCTTTACTGGTAACCAAATGTCATTATTACATTGCTCTTGTACCAAATATTGATTTACTTTGATTCTCAAAAGGTTGTTATAATAAGCATTATGAAAAAGGTCTATATCGATGTATAGTTTGCCATCAACATTTATTCAGTTCAGATACGAAATATGATTCCGGATGCGGTTGGCCAGCATTCAATGATGTTGTAGATAAAGGCAAAGTTACTCTTCATCCTGATGCAAGTATCGCAGGTATTTGAAGATAAATTTTTTATATTTATTTATGTGCTTATATGTTAGAAAGTATACTTTGTTATTAAAAAATTCGATAGAAAATGTCCTTGTAGCCAGTTGTGATCTCATAGATTTATTATATTATTTGAGAGAACAAGTATGTATAAACCTAGAATAAATATAATTTTTAAATTTAAATTTAAATAGAAAAAATACTGAGCAAAATATACTTTCAAACTTTTCAAAATAGTATTCAAATGTTTTTTGTTTGTGGTAACCTTTCCTTTAATATATAACTTGTTTGATTTTTGGGGTTCTATTTTTGGTAATCTACCTATATTTTATTTTTTTCTTTATGGATCATCAAAAATTACATGTAAAATTGGTGTAAAATTATAATGCTTATGGCTTAATCTTAGACTAAATGGACCTTCCCACACGAGTATTCTTGATGCAGTATGCATACCTGTTTTCTGGGGAGGAGGTGAAAAGAAGCAAAGATATATCTCTACACTTTGGACAGATATCCCTTTGCTTCTTTTCACCACTTTCTCAGAAAACTTGTTTGCACACTGCATCAGTAAAATACTCCTGTGGGATGGCCCAATGCTATGTAAATGTTTCTGTTGACGTAATCATAAAGAATGACAGGAATGTAATATTAAAAATTAATAATTTCTCATTTTTCATCATAAAACGCATTTTTTTTTTTTTTTAATATAAAGGCATGTTTGGATATTTAAGTTAATATATTTTTCGTCTTAAGGCCAATTGAAAAAAAATTATTGTTTTCCCATTCGCTGCGTATATCTTACTTTCATCTCAATAGCAAAAAGTTAATTTACTCAAGTCGACTGCAGCTTACATAATTTGACGATCTGAATGGCATTTGATTAATATATGAGCACATCCTAAGATATCTCGTAGCCTACATTTAAAGGAATCGTATCCGTGTCTACATTGATTGATATTTCACGAGTTAAATTGTTAAATTAATTAAAATCGACAGAAATTTCCCACTACGTGAACTTGATGCTTCATGTACATATTAAGTTTAAGTATTTATTACCAGAAAACATTGGGGAAAAACTATTGATATATATAATATTGACTGCTTAGCTTTCTATTCTTAGACTATAGAAAAAACAGGAAGTGTGATAAGCCAAATTTAGCGTAGTCAAATTCTGGTTGTGTTAGAATCTGTTGCAGCTGTAGTGAAAGCTCAGTATAGGCGTGTAATATGAATCAACATAGAGAACGGGGCAACAAGAAATATGTTTGAAAATATTGCACTTACTCCCACCGAAAATGCTCTTAGTCGCTGTCACTACGTCAAGCACTTCAGGAGTTTCTCAGCTGTTTCAAATGTAAACAAATCAAGCAGCTGAACATTTTTCTTAAGGTATCTCTTTCTTCAATATATTCTGTCCTATTTCAAGCACCTAAAAAAAAAACAAGCCACGCCACGCACACGAATTTTATAGACCTTTCGAATTTCTGCTGCATGTCTAATGCTTATATGTATTGCCTTTGGTAAAACACTTTTTATCAGTAATAACCCTCAATAACTAATTTAAATACGTTTAGTTCGGCGAACCCACTTATTTATTTGTTGTTTACAGTTCTCTCTCAGCTGGTACTGGGGGTTTAGACCGAAAGAGTCAGCAATATAGAAGTGAGCCCACTTTCTGCGGTGTATTATTATGAAGTAGTAGTCAGTCCGTATTATACATGTCAGTGGGAAAAACTCCGTAATACCAATTTATTCTTCATATCACTTTTTTTTGTGTATCAGTGTACTCTTCTGTTCAGACAGCCCAGCTGCGCTACTAGCTCTGTCCTCTCAAAAGTTTGTGACAAAACTGATCTTGACCTGCTACTCGAAACTCCAGAAACTGTGAAGGGACAACAAAGGAGCGTTGTTTTGGGTTCCTGGACACGAAGGAAAGAGGGTAACGAGACGAGCTTGCTAAAACCGACCGTCCGTATACTGGTCCCTACCCGACATTGGTCTACCCAAAAGCCACTTTACGGGGGAACTGCATAAATGGGAAAACAGGCAACTGAATCTCTGGGGTAGCGCGTCGATATAATGCAGGCGAATGAATTTTTCACCCCCTTTCACCTCCAGACGCGTCTTGGAGCCCTACTCTTTCTTAACCTAACCTAACTCTTCGTAAGAGTACTACAATAATTTACTGTAAGAGTAAAGAATAGTGATAGATTTTTTTTAAAGATCTTGCAAATCGCTCCAATAGAAGTTACTCTTACTCATTATAATATTTACGATTTACGTTCTGTTATCAGAATTAGAGCTAAATGCACACGTAAAAGCTCTCCACATACGTTCAGTTAAATTTTTTTGGCAATTCAAAGTTTACTTGGAATGCGTTGAAGCTTGTGCAGCTACACCTTTTGATTTCGTTTTAAAATTAGGAAAAATTGTTCAGCAAGAGAGAGATATAAACAAAAAATACTTTGATCGTAAGCTGGTTAATGTAAAATCGCTTGTTAGAAATTTTGACAAAATCATGAATAGGACCTACTTCTTCTGATGAATAAACTCCAGCCGTTAGTTTCCTAAAACTATTGTACTGTTAAGCACGGTTCTCACAAGTGAAATTACCATCCGAAGTAACCTCGTTTTTAGCCCCTCACCCACCTCCGTTTAACATACCAACCAGTCTACTCTACTCTACGGAAAGGAGTTGAATTGAGAACTTTTTAGTAAAGTTGAGAAATATTCAAGTTGAGTATATTTTATGCAATTCTGAAATTGTTCTGATACCGGTTTTGTTTTAGTGATTTTTTTTTATTAAGAATACAAAAATTGGATTTTATGAAAAGTTGATTTAGGAAGTTGAAAACTAATTGAATTAATATATAACAAATGCTAACGTGTTCAATCTGAACACATATATTTTTTCCAACTCGTCCACGCTAGCCTTGCATCAAAAATTAAAATAACTCTCAACTTAACACTCATCTATTGAAGAAATCAGCTTGTTCTGATGTTTTCATGTGTGGCGTTATAATCGTTATGTGCCCATATGTATTTTCTAAATCTTTTCAACTTGGAGGTTGGTGGAAATTAATTAGGAGATACAAATTTAAACATCCACTTTTCCACCGACTAGTCGAAATAAAATCTGTGTTTTCTTGAAGCGTTCTTTTGTTCTATTCTATACAGTTTACTTGCGCCAGTACGAAAACGAGTTCCACTCACTTCAACTTTTAAGCGAAGTGGAACCTGAGAAATAGTCAAATTGAGGCACAAGTAAACTGGTAGGTATGTCAAAAGGAGGTGAAGGACTGAAAACGAGGTTACTTGGGACAGTAACTTCGCTTGTGTAAACTATACTTTATAGATCCAAGTTATTGCCATATTTCAATTCTTTCGAAAACTAACGTATCTTTTAATATAGAGGCGGTCTCCGTTTTACGTCGCCCTGTTTTATATCGTTTCAAAGTTACGTACTTAAACAATTTATTCCAGTAGCCGTTTTACGTTAAAGCGAGTTCGAAGTATATAAAAAAAATTTTATGGCAGATTATATGTACAAAAAAGTCTAGAAAAACTAAAGTCCACAAAATATGACTTTATATATTTTTGTCGAGCAGGACTCGACTTAAAGTCGAATTCGACTTGTCACTTTCTAAGGGACAGAGCCTGACGCAAGTATGGGGACCGCCTGTATTGGTATAGAATTTTTTTGACAAAATTTTATTTATTGGTTGATACAAGACTGTGTTCGTTAAAATTATGTTAATTCTGTTTCCCATTTGTATTTATATAAGGTAACGTTTTAAAAATGTTCATCAAAATCAGGCAATGCGGTCTCTCTTGTTTTCATATTATCGCTAAGTTTTTAGGTATTTGATTGACTCTGATCTCTGCTCTTAAAGATAAAGCGGTAGGATGAATTCCAAATGAGAGTGCTTACATTTCTTGACACCTTTAGCATGGCTTGAAATTTATCCGCATTCTTAGAAAAATAGAATATTTTTACGTTCAGCACTGGGAACATTGATGTCGAGAATGTTCCACAGAAGAAAACATACATATTACTTACTTACTACTCGATAAAAAATATACATGCATACTAGGTACGATCTTCTGCACACTCAATCTTCATTAACTCATTGAAAGGCAGTACATTTTCTTTTACTCTGTTTCTGTTCTTTATTAATTAATTCGGTATACTTTAGGAATGCTTAGAATGGAAGTTCGTTGCTCAAAGTGTTCAGCGCATATGGGTCATGTTTTTGATGATGGGCCACCGCCAACTAACACTCGTTATTGCATCAATTCCGCATCTATTGATTTTATTTCTGAGAAAAATAAATAAAAGCCTATCAATGCAGATTTACATAAAATGTAATTATGTAAAATGTTAAAAAGCTGTATATACCTAATTTGTTGATAATAACTGTAGTAAATGTTTTAAAAGCAAATAAAAACTCTTCTCTTTTTTAAAAACTTGGGGGTTAATAATAACTTAGCCGATTCAGAAAAGAATTAGTACGATAATATTCCTTAATGATTCATTTACATAAATTTGAAGTTATCAATTCAAAAATGGCCTGTGTGAAGAAAGTTAAAAAATCGAAGTTGAAATTTATGATAATTTCAAATTTTATAGTCTTTATTGTAATGAAATCATTACATACGTAATATTACTGCATAGTCTACCAAGTGTCCACAATATTTGCAATACAAATCTTTGATAGACAGCAAAGAGAAAAAGAATGCAAAATTTCTCATTTTCTTATATAAAAGAAGAAGCCTTCTAGTGCCCTTGATAGAAAGGATTATTGTTATAAGATACAGTGGCGCGGCATGTAAAAAAACTTAATTTGAGAAGTTTAGAGTTTATGACAATTTATGAAACTTTAGTTGGATGCGAGACATGTCGGAGAGAATGTATAGAGCTTTCTATTAGGAGACCATGGAGGTTTTAAATAAGCTATAGTTGAGACAACTTACATCTCGATATGAAAATCTCAAAAAGAAGCTGTCCAAATTAAAACTACCTAATGGCCCCTAATAGAAAGCTATATACATTCCCTCTCTCTGCTGTATTATGCCACATAGATTCTTTGGAACATTTTATTACTCATAACTTTCTTTGGTTGAATATAAAGTTAAAGAGCTTTAAAAAAGTAATCCGGCGATTTTCTTATCTACTTGTATGTTGTCTGTGCTATAGTAAACACGATACGCTTAATTTGGAAAAGGAAAAGTAGTCGTATTAGTAGGCTAACCTATGTTTTACAGGATGTTTCCACTTAGGTGTTCTATAGAGCAGGAGGTGATGGTACTCACCTAGACAAACAGTGGCAGTGAGGGGGCCACATCAACCGTTTCGGAGTAACAGGGTAATTAAGAAAAAGAAATATAGTTTTTCACAAAACACCCTGTAACTTAAGTACATTATTTTTATGAAAATTTGATGCAATAGATTCTTTTCTTAATGGGTAAAATACAGGTAAAGCAATCTATTGTGTCAAATTGTCCTAGATATAAGTAGAATTTTAAAAATCGGAAAACGTTATTTTCTGCTTGTTAACTTGAAAAAGCTTATGTTAAGTATTTATTTCATTTAGTTCAAATTTGTGGCAGTCCCGCTCCGAAAACCAGAGAAATTAAAAAAAAAATCATTGAATTTCCTTTTTTAAATCATTTTCAATAAAAATTGGGGGACAAATTAAGAATTAGAAAACGTTATTTTGTTGCCTTAGGTGTTTAAATAAATATTCCATTAATCAATTTGCGATTTATTCTAAAATCTTGAAGCCCCCATCTTGCAAATTGTGCCCCGAGCTGTCCTATTTATGACAGCGGCCCAGCCTTAATAAACATTTTTTTGTGTACACCATTTATGCGTCTTAATAATTAGAGTAAACTAAAAAATACTTCAAGAGTGAAAATTTACTGGTACTTAATTGTAATTACTGGTTTTTATAAATGGGTACTAACAAGTACTGGTAAGTACTGTAAAGGTACTAGCACTGAATATTACCAATATTTTTACTGGTACTGATAAACTTTCGAGTAAAAGTAAAAAAAATTGATCTTAGACTAAATATTTTTTTTTAGTATGAGTACTGGTACTTGACTGGTTCTTCAAATCAAACTACTCTGAGTCTCAGTTGAGTCAGTGAACGGTGAATGCAGAAGAAAGTCGAGTCACTTTTTGCACGCCTTTGGACTGTCGGTGAACGTTATCTTGAAATAGTAAAAATTTCCCGAAGATACCTCTTGTCAACAGCTCACCTTATCTTTTTCCTCCTTCGTCGCTTATGGCCAGTTTCACAGTCTGAGTTTAAACCAAATATTTAGTTTTAACTCGACGAATGAGTTTCACAGTTTGGTTTAAACCCCGGTTTAAACTAGAGTTTAAACCATGCCATCCCTCGGTTTAAACTCAAGATATAAGTATTTGAAAAGTGTGACATTTTATTTTGACAGTAGCATTGTTTGTTTGTATCAAGAAAATAATTTTATCATGGATTTAGATTTAGACATTTCTAGCGATGAAGAAGATTTTTTTGAGTTAAATTTTCAACTCTGTCGACAACTGACAGTAATTAGAAATCGGCCAAATCATTTTAATGAGTGGGACGACGTTGATTTTTATGCTAGGTTCCGTTTAAGTAAAGAACTTTGTCACTTTATCTTTTCTTGCGCTCTATTATATATCTTTCTTCATGCACTAGGGAAGGCATTAGCTCAACTTCACTTATACTAAAATTTGCATCCTTTTTGAATGTTGGCATATTTAAAATTAGCAAATATAACTACATATTTTTTATTTTTTACTTTCTTATGTTTACTTTTCCCGATTGACAGATTGATTGATAGAAAAATTGCTTCACAATGGTGGCGATAACTAACTTAGTTCACAATCAGTACTACCAACGTTACTAAAAAAAATGCACTGTGAAACCCGATTTGGTTTAAACTTGGAGGATGGTTTAAACTAAACCTTGGTTTAAACTCGACTGTGAAACTAGCCATTAGGTAGATACGTATTTCGTCTTAATGACTTACTTTCCGAGAACTGGACCAAAAAATGGAAAAACCGTGACTTTTTCAAGATTTTATTTCCCTTTGTGTTTTTTTAAACACTTTCTTAGCGTTTTAGGATTTCCTGTTGCCAGTCAATTAGCTTCAGTCTTATAACGGTATTTTTTTGGAAGCCACTAGTTGCAAAGCTATGGCCAATCTTGTGTGTGCAAGTTAGAAATCAGTGACTCAAAAATTCAAGAGGCTGTAACTCACAAACGAAGAAAGGTAGATATATCCCTCATTTTTTAGGTTTTTCCTCGATTCAATTTGATCAAATTTCTAACCCTGAAGTCTGATCTTGCACGAATATGATACCCTGTAGATCGTTGGTACTACGTATTATACCTTTTCAATGGACAGAATTCAATGGATAGAATTTCTACCCTAAATTAAATTTTTACAAACAATTCAATTCGCAATCTCCACTTCAATGTGGGTTTGTTACTGCTCACTTTTGTCTTTTAATATTCAATAGACGAAAACATTTTTTATTTTCAATTTAATTACACGCTTGAAATAATTTTCCTGTTATGTACATAGATAGATAAATATATATTCAAATTAACAATATCTTTTTGCGACCAGAATATTATAATTTATATTATTTTTGTACATGACGTTGTTTATGCGAATGTTAATTAATTCCACAAGAAAATATAAATTATCTAATTTTTACTAGTTTGATTGTTGTGTTAATTTTTATTATTGCGTGCAATTTTTTTGAATATTTATAACTGTGTGTAAATATATTGTACAAAGAGAGAAAAGAATTTCGGTGAAGGTTCTAATTGTTAATTTTTATTTCAAATTTTCTTTTTTCCCGCTTTATGTGCGTTTTGGAAAATCATCAACGTTTAATATGCGTCCTCTGTTATAATCCTGATTCATCTATTTCTTCAACTATAATATTCGTGTTGATTAAATTTGCATTTATGTCAAAAAAAAAAAACACACACACATTATCATCATCATTTTGTTTTCTTTATTTCAATATAATATCTAAATGTTTATCCCTCTTATTCGTCCGACACTTTTATAAATCTTTGCATGCAAAAAAATTTTTTTTTGTCACATTATACATAATATATGATTTGTAAAACTGTCTAAAAACAAAAATTAATCCATTCTTTTTTATAAAAAACATAAAATTTTTTTGTTGATTAACTTTCCTGCTTTCATCATCTATTATATTCCATTTTCAAAATATACTCATTTTATGTACCCACCTAACCTACCTAACCCCAAACAAAAACAACTTGAACATACTTTTCTCCTATCCCGCCACACAATGCTTGTAAAATCAAACAAATTAAGGCGGCAATATTTTACTCATAATTAAACATCCAGAACGTATGAGGACTGAGGTTAAGTGCTCTAAATGTGCAGCTCATATGGGTCACGTTTTTGAGGATGGACCAAAACCAACTGGTAAACGATACTGCATCAATTCAGCTTCTATCGAATTTATATCAGCGGAAGAACTAAATAATGCAGCAAAGAGCTAGTGTTAAGCCAAAAAATATTAAAATATATAAAAAATAAATAAAACAATTTAAAGTAAGGCACACACTTGCATTGTACAACAGTTTCATAAATAGGTTTTATTGTAAATACACATTTATGATAAATTAAAAATAAAATATTTTCTAAAATTGAATATTGTGATTTTAGTTAGTGTGAATGTGTATGGGTGCTGTTCGCTGTCAATGACGGATGCATTTTCTTATCTTGTTGTTAAGGTGGACATTTGGGTATGCCATGTTTCCACGCAATTAAAACATACAAATTCAAAAATTATAGCACTTCCAATGATTTATCTATACAGAAAATTAACTCCGGCTTACAGTTATTTAATTGAAACCTGAACTAATAAACGGCTCCGGTAAATAACGTCCAACGAAATAAAGCCCGAAAGTGATAAGTGAAATAAGACCCGAAAGTTCCATATAAATTTTAACGTGTCAAATGTGAGATAATGTAAAGTAAAATTTTGGGTGTTATTTCACACTTATGGGTTTTATTTCACTTAACGGCTTAGAGCGTTATTTCATAATGATATAAAATCCAAAATTCGTAAAAGATATAAAGCCCAAGAAACAAAATTCGCGTCGCGCGTGGTTGTCTGGATTGAGGGTGGTGGCAAGGGGTGCAGGGCGCCCACGCATTGATATTCGATTTAAACTAAAGTGAAAACGCGTCGCGCGAGGTGGGCGAGGAGGGCGTCGGCATCAATGCGAAAACGCGCCGATGCAACGCTCTTCCCCCATCCGCGCGACACTTTCTTACTTACACACATCATTATAAATATTTTGGGCTATCTTCTGCTTGTTCTCTTGATCTGAATTTTGGGCTTTCGTTCATTTTTTTGTTGAGCTCTTTTTCACCTACTTTCGGCTTTATTTCACATTTGTTTTTGGGCCCTATTTCATTTGGGAATAAACCCAAACTTTTTGGGCCTTATTTCACCTATCGCTTTCGGGCGCTATTTCCCGAAAGTAGAACCTAACCCTCAATCAACATAACAATGTTCTGGGAATATTCTACAACCGATGACAAATCTACTGGTCAATGTTATTGATAGCAAGCTGCTGTACTGTTGTAAACAAAACGGGTAACGGCCGTACATGGCTCTTTGCAAAGTACGAACACTGTACGAGGGAATGTGCTCCGAAATTTTATGCTACTTTACTACCAGTACCTCTTGCTTCCGTATGCTTGTATTGTATGCTGATCCACAACAAGCCACAAAGAAAGCTACATTTACGCGGTTCACATGAAGCGGACTGGAGTGGATTAACGTACTTCGGAGTGAGATAATTCGCCATCTGAACACTAACCGGACTGGAAATATTTACACCGGTGTTAATTCGGTAGTGGACAACTAGAGTGGATCGAAGTGGATTGACATTTGGATACTATTCGATATACTTTCATCCATCTTTCCACGATCCGTTTTTCCATATCTACCAAAGTAACATTAAATGACCGCTGACTTTAAATTGACTCTCGTCGATTTAATCCAGTCCATCGCATGTGAACACTTGGTCCTATGCGAATTAGGACAATTCCAATCATGTGAACGGGGTAATTGGCACGTAGTATGATGAAATTGGACTTCACAATAAGCAGCTGTGTTCTTTTATCACTAATCTAAACTGGTCTTAGAATATATACAGTATTGGTCAAAACTAAAGCACCCTTTTGCAAAATATTAGTTATCCTTTGATATTTACAGGAAAATTACATGAAAAAAATTCATCCTTTGTTTTTATTTCTCATCTAGATATGTGTGTATGTATTATAAAAAACAATAGCAATGGCAATTCAATCTTTTCAATAAAAAAAAATAAAACAAAAACACTTCCCAGTACCTACTCAAAATTTGCCTGGACAAAATTAATTCATCCCTTTTATATATTGTCATTTCTTTTGTACCGTCGAACCGTTAGCAGTAAACAATTATTTGATCAGAAATGCCTTTTCCTGGTATATCTCATTAAAATTTCATCATTAATTCCGCTTATTTACAAAAATTTTTTCGTCAAGAGTGGGTGCTTGGTTGTTTGTGTTCAGAGACGGTTAAGCTAAATTGTTTGTGGAATGATCCCACCTCTAATCAAGAACAACAAGCCAAATTTAACGTGTTGACCTTAGTACTACTCTCGCTAAAATTCAGGATCCATTTTCGCCAATAGCTCTTGCGCGCAAAATTTTATATGAAAATTTAGCTTAGCTTAACTTCTCCCCTTCCAATGAACTTCAAAATTAGGAAAAACTTCAGTTTTTAACTTAGAATAATTTTTTTTTTTTTTTTTTTTTGAAAGCATAAGCTACCCGGGTAGCTAGATATGACATAAACTTTTGTCATTTGTTGACAAATATGATTTGAAACTGTAGTTAGGGTTGACGCCAATTATTACATAAACAATATTTAAGATTGTCACAGCAATGTTAATTAACTCATTTTACATTTGATTCACTTATATTTGTAACATTTAAATTGTGGCATTTTGTGAAACTGTAATAAATAGTATGTAAGTATTTAAAGCTGAAGTAGTAAAAAAAAGTAATGAATTTTTGAAAGTTTTTTATTTATTTCTGAAAATTTTAAAATTTTATCTCGCCCTCAGCAATATCTTTATTGTGGGTATTTTTACGATATCTGAAAGCAGGGAAAAATAAAAACAATTGAAATTGAAATGACACGAGGAATTATTAATATCAATTTACCTGTATTTTTCTCCGAGAAATTTATTTCCTTTCGTCAAATAATATAGTCGGTTAATAACCGATTAATTTTCCACACAATCAATGAATGTTATTAGTCATTTTTGTCATATTTTGTTAATAGTTTCTTGTGAAATTTATGTCTATAAGAAATGGTGTGGCATCACAAAATAAATGTCAAAATATTGTGTGACATTTCGTTTTCACAAAAATGTCTTCTTTTATGTACCAAATTTTTCGACATTATTTTGTAATGACATTACATGGCTGAAAGCGAAATCTCGCATTTTAGAGATAAATCCCACAAAACAAAGTCCCGCATTCCCATAATCTCGCATTATCCGGAATTTCGTATTACAGAATCTCGCTATGAGAGATAGAAATCTCGCAATTAGAGAAAAACTATTTTTCAACTATCTAGAGAAAATAATGTTCCTTTTACAACAAATTAACATAAATAACATATGAATTTCTTTAAACTTCATTTATTGACACAAACCATAACTTATTTATGTACAATTTATAAATTTTAATATAAGGTTCAATTCATTTAATTCTCAATCTTAAAAAAAAAGAGATGCTTTGAGCTATGCTCTGTAAAAAATCAATTTTTGACATTTTTGACATTCCAAGTCTTCTGTTAAAAAAATTTTTAAAGTGTTGTAAAACAGTTTTATTTCATTTTTTTGCAAATCGATTGGATCTTGATTGTTGCAGCTCAATTTTTCCCATAATTAATTCATTGGATAAATATTAAACCAAACTAAATATAAAAGCCAATGTGTCTTTTATTCATAATGGCATTTAAGCGCATGTTTCAGGGCCTATTTTTTGTAATCCCGTACCACGCCCAAACCCCCCGGTAGGGGAGTTTCAATTTTCGTGATTTTATGGTGTAACGACGTTTTTCAAAATATTATATCTCGAGAACAGTGCAACAGATTTCTAATTCAAACGCCAAATTAAGCCTAATACTTTACATTTTTCATAAAAAAATATAGCAGCACCAAACGAAAAAAAAAATGTTTGTTAACAATAGTATTTTTTTCAAAAAAATAAAATTATTAACTATTGAAGACTTCTAGCAGTTTTTTTTTTTGTATTTTTTTTTTTTAAAGCTAGAAATCTTGTCTATCTAAGTACAGCAAATTGTAATGGTGTTTGGCTTTGTTTTGGAGATATGAATTTTTAAAGTCAGCGTATACCTAAAGTAACGAACTATGTACGAAAATGTATTTTTTTTTTCTACTGTAGAACTATGGCACATTATTTTTTTGAATTTTTATTATGAAGCTCTATGCCTTATCTATATATGTGCAAAAAATTGTAATGGCGTTTGGCTTCGTTTTGTGGAATACAAAAATAAATTAATCGTATTTCTTGTTTCCCCGTACGACGGCTCCACTAGGGGGTTAGATATTTCGTGATTTTACGGTGGAACAGCATTTTCAAAAACTCGTATCTCCCGATATTTCTAATTCAAATGTTTTATATTTTTCATAAGAAAATACGGCAACAGCGAACGAAACTTTTCTTGTCAGTAAGAGCATTTTTTTTTTAAATAATAGTAATATTTACTATTGTAATTGGGGATCTGTAAAATCATTTTGAAGCCAGAAGCCTTGTTTATCCCTGTCCCAAGAATAGTGATGGTGCTCAACCTAGCCAATTGCAATCACTTTGATTCTTTCGAAGGTTTTTAAATCTGTCATTAACTCCAAATTAATGAAGTATCCAGAAATCATTCAGCTCATCAATTATCGCCAATATTGCTTCCGGACTAGACGCTCATTGGAAGACTTGCTGACTTTTCTTGTGGGTCGTTGGAACCATAGAGTTCAAAATTTTGACTTAGATATTTCAAAGACGTTTAATAGAGTATGTCATCCTGCCATTTTAGAAACAAACAAAAAGTTGTTGTATTAGATGGCGTTATATTTGATGGAGAATAGATGAATTTTAACAACTTTTTTTTTTTATATATTTTTGAACCTGTTATATCTCCGTCTACCTTTTTAATTTTCATTAGTGTTCTGCTTTTCCTTACTTTCAATCCCTATTCATAGCTTCGCTAATGACATTACCCTTAATTTCACTTACTTCTTACAGATTTCAGAGTGATTGCTGATTAGGACGCGTTGAATTCAATGTATCTAAGACTGTAAGTTATCTCGTCGCTTTAAATAACATGATAATTTGACCATAACCGTTTCAGAGCCTTTGAGGTCATTGGTGATGTAGCAATAACTTGTTATGTCGACTCGCACGAGCACCGCCGTAAAGTCGAATACCTTTTTCTGGTTTATCGCCACATGTTTGGGTCAATGTTCTTAACTAGTATCAAGTCTGATTCCTTGTAAATTAATTCCTGCACGAAATAATTTCGCTGCAAGCCACGCTTATAATTTCACCCTTCAAAATACTTTCGGCTGTACATTAAAATTACGTGATGATTTTAAAATTTGCTAGGGTTCAAGAGTGACATATCAGCACTTCTGCAACTCTACTTACGTCCCCTAATCCCTTGCCTATCTCCTTCCTGCCATGCTGTAAGCTCTTGAGCTTGGCTAAATAATATTTAAAAAAAAATATGGGAGCACTACTTTAGGTCACTTTAAAAATTTGTATCCTCAAAACGAGGCCGAGTACCAGCACAAATTTTGGGACAGGCAAAGAAGAGGCTTCTGGCTCCAAAATAAAAATACAAAAAAAAAGAGTTTTACAAATCCCCAATTACAATAGTAAATAATACAATTATTAAAAAAAAATACTCTTACTAACAAGAAAAGTTTCGTTCGCTGTTGCCGTATTTTTTTTTTTATGAAAAATATAAAACATTTGAATCAGAAGAAAAGATTTTTTGAAAATGCTGTTCCACCTTAAAATCACGAAATATCTAACCCCCTTATTTATTTATTTTACTGTGAATATCATCATAGATACTTCTAAAAGATACAGACCGCTCCAAAAATAAGCAATATTTAATAATTCTAATTAAATATTTCTAAAGTTACAATTTTCACTTAGGTGATATTAATTCATAAATTTAACATTACATAATTTAGAAATGTTATATACCTAAAATGATTTATTTTCTTCATATAAAAATAAAACGGAAGCCATATATCTGCAATTTGAAAAATTAGCTTAACCAGCATTTTGTTCTTTATCTGCAATGCACAGATTAAAAAATGGCAGCTTGTACTTAAATGAACAAATTACCATTATAAAACTTCAAGTAGTTTTATGGCTCTATTATATAAGCTGAATGACTCTTATAAAACTTCTAGAAATATTATATAAAATAAAGGAGCTACCATGCCTCGAAAATGGTCCTTATATACCCTTTAGTCATAATATGTCACCTTTGGTAATGTTATATATCTTATAGTGACAAAAAAATAGACGTTAGGTGTTCTTATATATCCTTTGGTTATATTGTGTTAAATAAATAATAACAGTTTTATAATGGCTCCATTTGACACTAAAAGTAATTTATTTTTATAACGATCACGGTAGTTACTAAAGCGCCACCAAACAAATTTTATGATATTTTATAGTGGGTATATGTATTACCGAAAGTTCCCAATTTTTATTAAAGTCACCTAAATTACTGAATGTTGTCGAGTTATATACGGGTAACCACGGATACCGCAATAAACATTTATTACCAATAAGCTATATAACGTGGTGATGAAAACAATTATAAAACTTTCTTATATACCTTCTAGTAATGGTAACTCTAAGTTATATAGACCGGTGATTGAAACATTTCCATCACCAACCTTTAGTAATGTACTTCCGCGATAACCATTAGTAACCTTAAAAAACTCTAATATAACTTCGTCAACAATTGGTAATATTATAAAACATTTATATAACCGCTCAAATTCTTATATAACCGAGTAACCATCATATACCCCTTATAAAACTACCCGTCACCTTCAGTCACCAAAAATTGAAAAAATTGTTACTTGGGAAAATAATTCTCACTTTACAAGTCGCAGACATCGCGTTACTACATTTTTAATATGTACTCTTCCTACGTGAAACCCTAACTCCGCTCCTAAGATAGCAAAAAGACTAGATTAGTACTTTTAATCCAATGCAAAAACAGGTACGTGTGTTCATTCTGGGCGGTTTTAATAAGAAAAGCTTTTGAGATAGGACCGCCTTTGCCGAGGCTCCGACGTAAAAGGAAAGAGGAACAACGAACCATTTTTCAATTTTTTCCCATTCTATATGCTTGTTGAATGTTATTGAGCACCCGGAGACAAAAAAGCATGGTACATTCCTTTTCAGTTAGTATAAGTGATCAGCATTTAATCAATTTTTGGATAGCTAGTGAGTCAATATTCGGCAATAAGCAAATCGACACCAACGGCGACGAGCCGTTAAAAAGAAATTAGAAAATTGAATTGGCACAAACCATAAATGCCGATAAGTTTATCACATCAAGAAAAAAAGTTGTACACCAATCGACAGTGCTCTCAATCATGCCAATTTCAACCCCCACCCCGTGACGGGCTACAACCCGTAACCCAAAATGTATTCCAACAAAAAAGAATTATCAAAATCCGTGAACGCGTGACGTCGCAAGAAGGCAAATTTTAGGACACAGGTATGAATTACCCAAATAAGAAAATGATTCACATGAATTCCTGATCCTTAGTTATCAAAGGGCGAGCCCCCCGAGTAGGCCGACGATGTAGCATGTATATCAAAAAATTTATATGGCATGCAGCTTTAAAAATATTGAATTATAATTGAAAAACCATAAAACCCACATCGAATGTGCAAAACTGCTAACATAATATACTACGCTTTTTCTTGCCAGACCAGGCGTGTCGCTAGGTGAAAATAAGTATGAAATGAATGCAGAGCTATTTCCTCACTCTTGGGTCGCCTATTGCAAACTTCCTAAAGTATACATCACCACAACAATTCATTATAAAAAAGTGACGAGTCCGCCCGCCCAAGTATGCCCGATGCCGATGAAGTATGTAACTACACATACCAACACATGTAAATATATGGCATAACAATTTTAATTTGTAATAAAAAACTTTAAACGGAATAAAATTTTTCCACATATAATAGTTGTATAATTATAATGGCCGGTTTCCCAGTCCAAGCTTAAGCCAGAGCTTAGCTAAGCCACGGGTGTGGCTTAAGCCCAGAACTAAAGCTTACTCGGTTTCACAGTACTCAGTAAGCAGAGGCTTAGTTAAGCCGCAGATGAAAATTTTTAAGTTGTCAGCACTGTTGTAATTGTGAATTTTTTATGCAAATTGCCATTGTGGATTAAAAACCAAGCAAAAAGAAGAGCTTTTTATTTACCAGTTTGTTGTGGTTTTTATCTGGAAGGATATCAAAAACAAAATCATTGTTGCAGAATGTTTCGACAACGTAAACCATCATAGCTGAATGTTTCTACAGTCGGAACTGAGAATGAAAATCAACGTCATCCCATTTCTCGAAATGTTGCGGGCGCCTTCTTAAGCCTGATTCAGATTACTCGACAGCGGCAGCAGCAGCAACGCAAAAAACAGTTTTGCTGTCGAGTGTATCAGATTGCATTACAGCAGCACTAGTCAGCGAGCAGAATATTATGACATTTCTCAGCAACATTACCACTTTTTTTTAATTCATTGGAAATTTTTTGTAAGAGCTTCTTGATTTTTCGTATAAAAATTGTTTGTTTTTTACTAAGGATATAAGTTTTTCCTCCGTTTTCCCTACATGAAAAATTAACTTGACAGCTTGGGACACTGACACTAGCTGCCAGACAAAACTGCTAACTAGATAACTATTTTTCGCTTGGAATATTTCAATTTAGTTTTAAAGTATAACTTTTGAAATATATACCTACGTTCGTTTAATAACAAAAATTATAATATTTAGGCAAAATATATACATTTAGAAATAATTTCCTATGTGTTTCACAGCAAAATCTGAGGCTTAAGCCTTCGAGATGACGGGCTTATGTTAAGCTTGCCTTAATCCAGTGATATCACTTAAGCCTGTGAAACCGAAATATTTATTAAGCCTTGACTGAAAAGCCCGGTCATAAGTCAATATGTTCAAAATGGTACAACTATGTTCATCTAGCGAGTTGAGCCATCAACAAACTGGCATATCTACATATATACTTTATAATCAACCCCCCTACCTAGTTACGCCAATGTTCTTTCTTCGTTCAGATCCCCCGCTTATGAAACATTTTACCGCGTCTCATCGATTGCACAAAGTTTAGCTTGATTTTTTTTTTTTTTTTTTTTTATTTTATTTATCAAAGTTGTCTTATTCTAGTATCTTTTTCGTTCTTCTTATCTTATACTCGCTTTATAATTAACCTAGTTTAACTCTTTAGCTTAAAATCTGTCTTTTCAATCTAAATTAACTAAATCTTATCTTTAATATTATATTTTTCTTATTTTATTCTTAGTTATATATTTTAATTGCCAATTTAATACGCCGTAATTTTAATATTGTACTAGATATAAGATCCTTGATCTTGTGTACATATATCCAGGAATAAAAGTATTTTGTTGTATTATAAAACTTCTTTCGAAAAATCAAAGGATAAGAAATTTCCGACCTTGACCGAAGTTTATGAGTTTTTCGGTTCAGCGTTTTCGATTTCTTCTTTCGATGTGCAAACATCCTAAGTTTGTCATTTCTATTTGTAACGCACAGAAATAATGCTGGTCCCTGTAGAGCAAAATGGGTTGGACACTCACTTATAATATTAAAAGTTATTTTGATTTTTATACCCTAGATGAAATTATAGGGGTATACTAAGTTTGTCATTCCGTTTGTAACACCTCGAAATAATGATGGTAGAGCAAAATGGATTGGACATCCATTCATAATATTTAAAGTTATTTCGATTTTTGCATGTCCGTCCGGCCGTCCGTCCGTCTGTGCGCACGATAACTCGAGAACGCGTATACTTAAAGAGCTGAAATTTTGTACACGGACTTTAAAAAAAAAAGTAAAATTAAGTTCGAAAATGAGACAAATCGGGCAACTCCTTCGTGGGGTTGCCATATAAAAATTTCGTTTTCCGCTATATATTTGGACACTGCCTGAGAACGCATCGACGTAGAGAGCTGAAATTTCGTACATGATGTTTTTACTACATTAGCAAATAAAATGTCAAAAATGGACTAAATCGGGCAACTCCTTCTTGGTGTTGCCATATAAAAATTTCGGTTTTTTACGTATACTTTGAAAACGATCAGTCCAAGACATTTTTATTGTACTAAGAACTTCTGCAGAATACGAAATCCTATAAAATTGGTTATTACCATTTTTTCTGTGCGACAAACTGTTCTAGAAATATATGCGAAAAACAACTTCAAAATCAATACTTGAATAGATCGGTGACCATACGAAATTTAATACGGGCATTCATCTAGAGTATCATAAGAATTGGTCTTAGACCAATTCTATCTTTTTTACTTGTTGTATGTTCGTCGGTCCTCGTTGGGTTACCATACAAAAATGTTGTAATGTCGTTTTTCATTATACAGTACCTGCTCAATGAATTAGACGCACATGTAAAAATTCTGAAAATTTAAAGAAATGCTACCTTTTTCCTTGAAATGATTTCTTTGTATTAATTTTACTTTGCAAAAGGATATCTCAACATCTTCTGGATAAATCTGTTTGTCGGGAAAATAAGCAATTTACCTGAAAAGAGGTAGAGGCGCAGGTATACGAATCGTATTGTTACGTGCAACAGAAAGAGTCTTATCTTAGACATTACAGTGTTAACAAGCTGAAGTAATAAACAGGCGTTTGTGAATTTTATAAGTGTAAAGCGAAAATAAAGAACGTGTACATTAAAAATGTAATATTGTGTTTTAAATAACGAACCAAAAGCCACATTCGCAACAGTATCTTTACTTATACTTTACATTTCGTAATCAGTCAATCGTGAGTTAAGCAGCCTAAATTGTATTTGTGAGTTTAAAACGTTAAGTGCCATAAAAATCGAAATTACATTATTCAATTGATTTATTAAAGGAAAAAATTATTAAATTTTATACAGGGCTTGTATTTTATTGAGTGTTGAAACCAGACAACATCTAAAGACAATTTTTTTTAACATGGATCGTGTAAAATACGTTAGCCGTGAAAAACGACAGGGTTCTCGCCGCTAGCAAATAAGAAATTGCCATGGAAATAGGAAAACGAGGGAGAGAACGGATAGGAAAATTATACATAATTCTGTGCTACAACAACGTAGAGCAATAGCTCATGTCTTAATAAGGCATCTAAATGGGCAAGGAGTGAATATATCCGTAATGACATTGTGGCGAAGATTGTACAAGGCAAATTTAAATGTAGGCGTTCCGCAAAAAACCCTAATTTGACGAATCGCATGAAAAAAAGACGATTTTAAGTGCTCAACTTAACTGGAAAAAAATTAAATAATTTTTATTTTATTACAATTTATTTCCCTTTAGTTTTCTTGAAATTTTTAGAAATAAGCAACATTTTCCAAACTCATAGGTGATATTCAGTGATGCATACCAAGGAGGCAGTAACGGAATCTTCACAATATCTGAGAAGAACACCAGGAGAGAGAAACAAGGAGGACGGCATAATACTACCAACTGTCAAACATTCACCGGTGATAATGATTTGGAACTGCATCAGCGGAAATGATCCTGGCCCATATATTTTGTTGAAGGAACGATGCGCCACGACCTATATAAATTGGTGCTATCAGGTGTCCTTCTTCCATATATTAATTCTCTCCACTATACTACATCTTAATTCATTTTTATGTAAGATAAATCTCCCTGCCATACATACAAAATCTATTGCAAACTTCGTCACAAGCGAAAACCTTAATATCCTTTCTTAGCCCGGCAATTCTCCTGACTACCCAATAAAAAAATTGCTGGACTCACCGCAAATCAAAAGTTTATAGTGTTGCTAATTCCAAAGTAGATAATCTTAAAAAAAAAAAATTGAAAACATTTGGAATAATTTGTGAAGATTTGAAAAAAATGATAAATGCCTGTATCTGCCGGTGCGCATAGAAAGTGTGATTAAATCAGAGGGAAGTGTAACAAATTATTAGACAAACCATACATGTGTAATATGTGTAGAAAAGCATAAATTACTTAGAAAAAATATTAATTTCCCAAAAAACAGAGCTGCCATTTGGGACACGGCTTTTTTTATAAAAATTGCAAATACGAGTTCAAAAATGGACCAAATCTTGCTATCCTTTCTTGGTGTTGCCATACAAAGCTTCCGTTTCTCATTATATATTTGAATATTGCCTGAGAACGCGTCAACGTAGAGAGCTGAGATTTTCTACAAATTTCATTTATCTCATGGAAGAAAAAAACCTTTATTTTGTTTCCATCCATTCCTAAGGATAAAGTTTTTAAGTCTAGGAGAAGTTTGAGCATAAAATTAGTAAAAGATACTTATAAAGAATAGGTAGGGCGATATGACGAGGATATTCGGTACAGAATTTTATCAACTTTCAAGGCACGTAAAATAGAGGATCGAGCAGTTCACGTTATTTAATACGTCGCAGCGTGGTATTTAGTCTTAAAATATGCTCTGTTAACATTTGCAAACAAAAAGACTTGTAGTATTTATTTTTTATGAACACACATCGGCGAGTATTTTGTTTATTTATTTCAGAAAAACAGGAAAAAAAACTTGGCAGCGGTGGGATTCGAACCCACGCCTCCGAGGAGACTGGTGCCTTAAACCAGCGCCTTAGACCGCTCGGCCACGCTACCTGTGGGAGACTTGCGGATAATACATCTACTGTTGTAGTTAATGGATTATTATTAGATTTTAATTTTAATCATAAGAGTCTATTTTACTGAGGCCTTAATGATTTCCTTTTGATAGGAAAAGAAAAGCTCTGAATACAAAATTCAAGAAAATAATTACGCCACTCTTGGCTTGTGATGCATTTGCCGTAAAGGGAATTTATATAAAATTGATAGAACGAACAAAAGATTAAAAGCCATTTGATTACTTCATTCATACAAAAGCTCTTCTATGCAAGCTCAAAGCATAGAGAAAACCGGAGAAAACCGGAGAAAACAGTATCAGAGTGGAAAACTGTATGTTGAGAATTTTGCCATAGAGGTTTTGCTCAAATGCCCCTAATCTATTTCTAATAGCACATGGCTAGTCTGAAAGCAACACATCCAGCTCATTCGATGGTGTTAAGCGATCAGTAGTCAGCAAACAATATAATACCATCGGCCGCCAACATCGAATTAGCATAAAGTCGGCTTCCCTGAGATGTATGCATGCACACTGCACTGTGTGTGACATGCATACGAGCCGAGCAGAGTAAAATGGCAATATCATCATAGTCAATTCAAAAGCTCTTTTAAAGTGAGCTTTTAAAATCGAGGGAATCAAGGTATATAGAAGACAAGGTATTCCCGACCGAACCACGCTCCGCCATTTTTGTTAAATTTTTTTTTTCCTTTTTCTGCATTCACTGAAGTACGTCACAGGGCATCAGCTGCAATGTATCAAAATTCTTTACGCTTGTACTATCAGATTATTTTGTAGAAAGTGACTATTGGCTACAGGACATTCTTTTAAATGCACCAAAACACAAAAGGCGATTGAAAGAAGGTGTTGTGCCATCAGTGAATGTTTCTCACAAAATGAAAGGATCTTCGCCAAGAATCAAAAGGACGAACGAACTGGCTCAAGAAACAATTACCTCCTACGATAGGTAACTAATTTCTTTAATTATACCATTTAAGATAAACCATGTTTTTCTAAAAAGGTTAAAACAACAAGAATCCATTTCGGATTGTTTACCAGAAGCTACAGAAGCGACAGGCCGAATTTCTTCACAACGAGGAGTCAATTTAAGAGGAGGTATTAATTGAAGGCATTGAATTTTTTCAGGGTAGAAATTGAAAGCCGACGAGAGCTTGAAATAATGAGGTTAGAGGCCGAAGTACACAAATTAAAGACGGCAAACAAAAATTTAGTTAAGAAAACAAACTGTTTTCAGACAGAGCTGCATCAACTTGACAAAATATTCACTCCCGGTCAAAAGGAGATTACAACAACCTACAAGATTCTTGAGATGGACTGATGAAGATATTTCCTCCGCTATATCACTTTATTCAGCTGGTCCCCGAAGTTATCCATTGTCAAGGAATAGAAGCTACCCTTTGCCTGGCAGGTCCACCTTGGGGAGGTGGTCATCAAAATTAATTCTAAAGCCAGGAATATTGGTTAGAGTCATAAAGCTATTAGCGGAAGCTAATTACAATGAAATAGACAAGATATGTGTGCTTTCATTTGATGAGATGAAAGTTAAATCTTGCTATGAATATGACAAGTTAGTTGACCAGGTTTTACAGTCGAGCAACTATTGAAATTCGAAACTAATTTGAGGGCGCTTTTAAATTTTTGACCGATAGCACTTGATATTTAAAATACACTAGAAGCTTTCGAAATCTCTTAATTACTTAAAATAAATAACTTTTTATAAAAACTTTAATAGGGAATACTCTGTACTGTCACTCAAATTTCCTTTTCCTTTTTTATTCATTCACTGAAGTACGTCACAGACTATCAGCTGTGATGTGTCAAAATTTTAATGGGAATACCTGGTCTTCTATATACCTTGCGGGGGAATATTGCTGCCATATATTTTTCAAATCTGTTATTGCTTCTCTATGCTCAAAGAAAGCATGAAAGGAAAGCTCCACAAATATTTTCTTGTTTTTTCTTACTTATTTAGTATACGTTAAATTGAAAAAAATAAATGCACAATTTAAAGTAAAGCTAAGAAAAGGTCAATAAAACTGCTACAGACAAAAAAGGATATCTTCTGTAATTATATTTAAGCACTTATATGGCATACTACAAGAATGTGTAGAGCTTTCTGTTAGAGGGCCATTAGCTCGTTTTAGTTGGACCGCGATTTTGCACATCTAGATGTAAGTTGTCTCAGTTTCTACCCTTCAGTCGTGACTAATAACATATTGCAAAAAAAAAAGTACAGTTTTAATTACTTGTATTTATTACGTATTATATAATATAATTACGTAGTTTTTTAAATAACTTTTTTGTATCAAGTCAAGTGCTTTTTGCGCTTTTCAAAATTCTTCATTGTCTTCCTTCTTTGGATTTAGTTTGATGATTTTTCCCATCCTTCAGATTGTCTTGTTTAGGGGTTTGCGACTTATATATTTGGCCCTCAGTTCGATTCGATGTCATCTCGTTTCTTCTTTTTGATTCTTGGTTTGGTTTTTGTTCACTTCTCATGGTGTTGTTTGTTCTTTTTCCTGCAACTGCTGTGCCATATCAGCTGTAATAAATGAATTTCTCGCAAGAGTTTGTTATTAAATTTGGGGCGGAACTGGAAGGGCGGAAGGATTGGATAAGTTTTGGGATCTTTAGGAAGTTAAGGACTGGCAAGTTCCTATACTGGCAGGTTTTATCAGAGACATTCCCGGCATCTTAATTGGTTTATATGGGATTACCCCTGTAGTAATCCCCTTAAGTATCGACTTGTTTTTCCGTTAGATCGAACAGATACTCCTTGATTTATATTGGCTGCCTCATACAATACTTCGTTGCGATAGTATTTTCCGTTGGCACTTCTATGGAGTCCTGTGCAAGCTCTAAGAATCTTTCTTTCAAGCTTGCTAAGGCGGTCCATATAAGTGGGGAAATATTTTTGTGTACATAACATTCCTTTTATATAGATAGAGTTTGTACCACAAAACATATTTCTTTCTCCTGCTTTCTAAAAACAAATTAAATTTAAGTAAGTCGTCTTTTCAGTTTTAACTCTTTAAGTTCAAAGATATTCGTTACATAATAGTATGTGAATTTACAGCTGATAGGTTTCCAGCTGACCTTATGTTTTTGATCGGGTTACTTAAAATGACGGATTTTTTTTTGGAAAGGTTATTTTCAGGAATACACCGATCGTTTGTTGAAAAAATATTTTAATTTTCTAAAAACATTGCTCGACGTTTCGGGTCCAAGTGCGGCCCTTCTTCAGGAGCTCTATACATATATTCACATGAGTTAATTTTTTAAAATTTTAAATATAAATATTTTAAATACCTTATTTTTTGTCTACGGCGCGTATAAATAGTTCTTAAAAATAAATAACACTTAAGCAACATGGAAAATAAATTACAGTAAAAGAAAAGTACATTGTTAATAAATTAAAATAGACTTAGAACAGAAAAGACAATTAACTGGCTACGAGGACAATATATAACTAAGTGGTCGTTGAGAAAAATGTTTAAAATTTTATGACTAATACTACGGTTTTAGTTTGTTCAGTATATATTTGTAGTCTTTATTTATTAGTTCTGTGTCCTGCCTTAAGTTTATAACTTTGTTTTTGTTCAGGTATATGTGGCATGCTTCTTTTAGTTCACGTTTTTTTCTGTTATTTTCCATGTCGATTATTTTTGTATTGTCGAAGGAAAATACATGCCCTGTGTCTATTGTGTGGGATGCTAGTGCGGATCGTGGTGCTTGTTTATTAACATATGTTTTATGTTGTGATAATCTGGTTGTAAGCTTTTTCGATGTTTGTCCAATGTATGCCGTATTGCAGTTCTCACATTTGACCTTGTATATAACACTGTTTTTTTCTTGTGTGGGTATCGGATCCTTGGTTTTTGTGTAATTGTTGTTTAGTTTAGTTATTGGCTTGAATGCTATTTTTATGTGATTATTCTCGTTTTTAATGATTTTCGCGATTTTTAGCGATAAAGGATGTATGAACGGGATTGATGTGTAAATAGGATTAGTGTTATCCAGTCTTATTGTGTTGTTCGGGGTGTGTGTTAAATTGTTGAAATGATTGTTTCTTATCGCTCTTTTTATTATTTTGTCGGTTACATGCAATGGATAGTTATTTTTTATTAATATGTCTGTAACGATTGTGATGTTTTTTTGTGAAAATTTGTTGTGACTGATTTTAAAGATTTTGTTTGCGAGGGTTTGGGCTGTATTTATTTTAATATTATGTGGGTGGTTTGAGTAATAATTTAAAATCCTATTAGAGCTACAAGGTTTGCAATACCAGTCTGTTATAATGCTCTGATTTCTTGTTCTATGTAATCGCATGTCAAGAAACGCGATTACATAGAACAAGAAATCAGAGCATTATAACAGACTGGTATTGCAAACCTTGTAGCTCTAATAGGATTTTAAATTATTACTGAAACCACCCACATAATATTAAAATAAATACAGCCCAAACCCTCGCAAACAAAATCTTTAAAATCAGTCACAACAAATTTTCACAAAAAAACATCACAATCGTTACAGACATATTAATAAAAAATAACTATCCATTGCATGTAACCGACAAAATAATAAAAAGAGCGATAAGAAACAATCATTTCAACAATTTAACACACACCCCGAACAACACAATAAGACTGGATAACACTAATCCTATTTACACATCAATCCCGTTCATACATCCTTTATCGCTAAAAATCGCGAAAATCATTAAAAACGAGAATAATCACATAAAAATAGCATTCAAGCCAATAACTAAACTAAACAACAATTACACAAAAACCAAGGATCCGATACCCACACAAGAAAAAAACAGTGTTATATACAAGGTCAAATGTGAGAACTGCAATACGGCATACATTGGACAAACATCGAAAAAGCTTACAACCAGATTATCACAACATAAAACATATGTTAATAAACAAGCACCACGATCCGCACTAGCATCCCACACAATAGACACAGGGCATGTATTTTCCTTCGACAATACAAAAATAATCGACATGGAAAATAACAGAAAAAAACGTGAACTAAAAGAAGCATGCCACATATACCTGAACAAAAACAAAGTTATAAACTTAAGGCAGGACACAGAACTAATAAATAAAGACTACAAATATATACTGAACAAACTAAAACCGTAGTATTAGTCATAAAATTTTAAACATTTTTCTCAACGACCACTTAGTTATATATTGTCCTCGTAGCCAGTTAATTGTCTTTTCTGTTCTAAGTCTATTTTAATTTATTAACAATGTACTTTTCTTTTACTGTAATTTATTTTCCATGTTGCTTAAGTGTTATTTATTTTTAAGAACTATTTATACGCGCCGTAGACAAAAAATAAGGTATTTAAAATATTTATATTTAAAATTTTAAAAAATTAACTCATGTGAATATATGTATAGAGCTCCTGAAGAAGGGCCGCACTTGGACCCGAAACGTCGAGCAATGTTTTTAGAAAATTAAAATATTTTTTCAACAAACGATCGGTGTATTCCTGAAAATAACCTTTCCAAAAAAAAAAAATCCGTCATAATAGTATGTATGCATATTTAAAAAATATTCCATATAGTTTTCAGAGCTTCTTATATCCTTTAGAATTTCTTTTTTATTCAAAATGTAGTGAAAACTTTCTATAAAGAAACCCAAGGGACCAAGCGATTTCTTTCATTATAAGGAATGAGTAAAAAATTGCATCAAAATATGTATGTATGGACAAAATAAATCACAACAAACAAGTATCGGACATCAGATTACCACTGATTGATTCGGTGGTACCTAAGCTCTGAATTACATTGACACAGAAGCAGCAGGACAGCAAATCGTTTCCATTGGTTGAAAACGATAAGCGGATTTGTATTGTAAGTCATCCCCTACGCGTCCAGTCTGTCAGTGGTCAATAAAGGCATAATCATAATAAATAAAAGAAGAAGTTCATAAAAACGACATACCTGGAACTTTAGGTATACTTACTTCCGAAAATATCGGTGGCTTTGTGGGCATCTGGCAACTTATCACAAACATTGTTTTGCGGAGTTTTCGCTATAGAGAGTGAGCATTTCGTTACAGAGAATGAATTTATTTGATTCGTAGGTGAACTAACCAAGTTCAACTAAAGTTTACTTTATAGAAAGTTTTTCGTTATAGAGAGTTTTCACTGTATACTTATAAAATTCGTGAAATTCAACAGTTAATATAGGTATTTACTAGAAGAATAAAAACTATGAAATAATTCATGTTATTTTATTTAAGATTCGGAATCTTAAGTAAAAAAAGCGTACGTACTCTTTTTTAGAGCATTATTTCCAAAAAAATACAGGAAAAGAGTACTATGGTAACCCTAATTGTGCGTGATTGGAAATAGCTACAGAATACTTTCGCGATTTTTTTCTTCTGATTCCGAGGACAGCGTTATTGTATTTGCGGCAGCCTGTAAACATTTTAAGGAAAATTGATAGGTGTTTGGATAAACCTAGCTTTCGTGGAGCGAATAATACGTGGTTCTTTTTAAGCTTTGAAAGATTGGAAAGATGACAAAAAAATTTTTTTTATTCTATAAGATGAGCTAAAAAAACATCCCTCTGGTACTGGTGAAATTATTTAGTCCCAAAATAATGCCTTTTACCTCTATCGCACGCTGAACTTGCAGCCGAATGAATGAAAAAAAAGCTGCGTAATTAATGAATACGAAGACGCATGAATTACCGTTGCAGCATTAAAGATTTTTCGATGTGCGTATTCTTATTCAGATATTAGCGTTCAGCTTATTTAATTCATCAAACATTCATTTGCGAGACATGCTGCATTCAGCATTTGACGTTTCAGTGTGCGGCCTGGTCTGCCTAACACCGGGTCTATACAGGTTTTTTGTGCTGGTAAGACAGCGATCAGCAATGTTATCCTAATATTGGATTAAATTTACGAGTTGGAAAATTCTGTCAAGGTAGTTCATTTGTCGTTACATTTTTCATGTTGCCAACACGTTACGGTTCTCACTTTGATATCTTGGCGTTCAAGGCCCAAAGACATTCTCATTCTCGATAAAAATATTTTAATTTGACAAATCCGCACTTTTTTATGCCATTTTCTGGCCCACAAAAAATCCGCTCTACTGTTAACGAAAAAACCGGCAGCGTACAGGTGCTGCACACTGCGCTAAGGTTTTTTTTTTCCTAAATACCCACATCAGTACACCCCAAATGAGTTTTCTGAAAATCGAAATTTAACTAAAGCGCTTCTAGATTTAGCTAGTCGTAGTATTTTTAACTTTAACCTTAATTGATTTAAGTTTGAATTACTTGTAGAGTACTCTCAAAGTCAACTATGAAGTCGTTACCACTTTGAGCTATTTCATGTATTTTGGTTCAGTCTCGTATGATGGCAAGTTGTAGCGAAGAGCCTGTCGGTCGACAGATCTACCTATATCCACTTTTACCTGGGTGTAGATAGATACCGCACCTGACACCTCTGCTGCAAAATCATCGTAGGATTAACGTGAGTGGCTGCACAGCAAATATGCCGTTAGCGATCAGCCGGGTTTGGGTGGTTCTTGCCACTCACATCCCTTGATGCTTGAAAATCTGTGCAAAACTGAGCAAAATATTTGACCAGACCGACGGACGGACAGTAAAGAAGAAGTTTATATGCGTGACTGCGGATGGACGGACAAACAAAAAAAAAACGATCCTTTGTAGATAGGTGACTGCTTCCCCATGGAGCCTGGATAGCTGAAAAGAAGAGTTATTTATATGAAGGTTAAAGATGCAAAGCGAATGCTCTTTGAAATGCTGCCCACGGAGAAGGTTCAACCATAGATGGCACAAGAACTAGATGTCGCATTTCATACTAAAACAGAGTATACAGATTGTGAAATGGGTAGTGTATTCTGGAATGGACCATAACATATTGTAGAGCATGCCAAAAGCAAATATTTTTATAATAGCAGTTTTGTATACATTTAACCGACTTCTTCCATACTTCAGATACGAAAAAATATGAATCACTCGACGCATACATCATTTTAAATCTTGTGGTCCATTCCGGAATGGACCACCCCGCCATATAAATTTTGTATACTTTTTTGGTACTGTATGCGACATCTAGTTCTTGTGCCATCTATGGTTCAACATAGTGTGGGTATGAGCGAAAGAGAGAGAGATTTTTGGAGGCTCCAGATGTTGGTGGAGCCTTAGCCCATTGGTGTGGGCCCATCGCCTCCTACCACCCTTGCTAAGCCTCCAAGAGCCTTAAAGTTCACTTAGCCCCAAAACATGTGTGTGTTGAATACAGTTGGAACTATAGTGGTGAACGTTGCTGCGGCCACATTATGCCCCTGCTTCCCTCGTGCAGCTCCAATTAGATCTTCATCTCGGCCCTAGAATGGGTATGAATGCAAGGTATCGAGAGAAAAGCAAGAAGAAAAGAAAGAAAGGTAGGAAAAGGGAAGTAAAATTATGCAGGCGTTTCTAAAGTTCAACACAAAAACAGATTTACTTAATTTCCTTTATCCTCCTTTCGCAAATTGCCACCTACTTCACATAACTTGGTGATTCATCTATAGCTATTAACAAAAAAAAACTTTCTTTCTAAAACTTAATAGGTATTCTAGCCCTACTTAGGTCGTGCACGCCGTCTCTACTTAGTTGCTATGGGGTGGTGGCCTGTGGCCACAAAAAGATTTAGTTAAAAAAAACAAAAAAAAAACAGTAAAAAAAATAATAATAGTAATAATAATATATCATCAAGTATGCGAAAGAATAAATAATAATTCAGAAAACTAAAGCTAGTAACAAGGAAGAAACAAAAAGAAAATATCATAGGCTAACTGACCTCATCACATCCATACTTAGTAATTGGCGACTTGCAAATCCTGAGGGGGTTGGGCGGTGTTCATATCACCTTGCCTTTCCTGTTCCTTGCGATCGCTCCACTGCATCCTCTTCACTTCTTCTTCAAGGTGCCGGGGCGCATAAGCCCTTGAAAGAAACTTCTTCCAAAACAACAAAAAAAACTTTCTCTGTGACCTATAGAGAATTCTTCGAATGCAGCGCACTCGCAGGTAAGCCTCCGACGAATGAAATTGCGGATGAGGCTCACAAAAGCAAAACTTTCTTTATAGCTCAAGAGGGTGCTTCCGCATATATGCCGCCCAGGTAAATTGTCAATGAACTACACTCATTGATTCGGTAATTCCGGCACCTTTTTAACTGCGCTGTCTATGCAGCATGAAAATATTCTGTACTAATAACGCACAGGTAAGTTCTTAATAAGAAATATATGATCACGAGTAAAATTTTTAGAACGCGGATGACTATATAAAAAAAAAATAATTCAATCAAATAAAAACTCCCGCTGGCATCTAATCAAGAAGTAAGGTACTCAACCACCGCTCAAGATCAACTGCCCAAAAACTCGGCGCGGTCTCCCTACATTCCGTGGTCCCGTCGTTCAGCCCACTGACTTATAACAATGGACTGAGCGATTTGCTATTTCATGTGGCACAAAAATTATTGTGTTTCTGTATATCACCGTTAGAGCACCCTATAAAATGTTTACTACATAAAAATATGTAAAACTCAACCAATCAGATGAAATTTTACACCCGTACATCGAATTAAATTAAAAAAAAAAAATATTTTCTTGTGCCAAAGTGATATTTTAATCGCTTATAAGCACTCTTATAAGAAATTAAACTTCCGACTTTAATTTTCAAAAGTTATTCTTAACTGAATCCTGCGTATGGGCAAGAGAGACGGCGCATGGTAAACACTATCTTTACCTTATTCTTTCTGCGGTGATTTCATCTGTAGCGTAGCCAACATAAAAACATGAAATGGCATAAGTAAACGTTCAGTGACCAATATTATGTGTTGGTAGTTCCAACTCTGCCATAGGGCGAAAGAGAGAACTGTAAAACTTGTGCCATTCTTTCCTATTTGAAAATGGCACTGACATATATAATATGTACTGACTACGTTCATAGAAATGTACTGTAAAAAGTGGGCTCACTTCTATATTGCTGACTTTCGCTGTAAACAACAAATAAATAAGTGGGTCCGTCGAAATAAGTGTTTTTAAGTTAATTATTTGAGTTAATTACTGATAAAATTGTTTTACCAAACGCAATATATTCATTAGATATGCAGCAGAAATTCGAAAAGTTTTATTATAATCGCTTTTCCAGCTGCACGTTCATTTTTTCAACTTCCCGCCAATAATTTATTTCAATGTTGACACCGGCGTATGAACTGTTTTTGACAATTAGCAACTGAGCCTACATGAAATAGAAAGTTAATCAGTCCATAGTATATATGTCAGTGGAAAATGGCAATACGCTCAGTCCATTGTTATAAGTCAGTGGTTCAGCCCGACCGACAGGCGAGCCTGTTCTTTTCATGAAATTTTTTGATGAACGACAAGCATCTGTGCTGCTATGGGCGCAAATTTTTGTGGAATTTTCGTTTGCTGTAATACATTTGATGGTATCGTACGATGCATTACAGCTAGGCGAAATACCGTTTTTCGTTTCTGGAATGTGGAGTTTAAACGAAAATTGTAATACGTGCATGTTTTGCACGGATTAGAATTTTCGCTTGAGAAAGATGAAAAAAAAAAATGTATTTTCTTTTCAGGATTAACATGAAAGATTTTAATTTGTGCCAGTTCTGCACAAATTAAAATCTTTCTTTGTGGGAATGAATAAGAAAGATTTTGTTTCCTATCACTTCTTTTCTTTTAGATGGATGTCTTATAGTAAAGTAGCAGAGTGCTACTTTCCAAAATTAAAGAAATATCATTTTGCCCCTTTTTAGGTACCCCCGAAATATAGCAGCCCCAGGGCATTAAAAGGGAAAGAAAAAAGGAAAAGTAGTGTGCTGGCAAAACGCTACAAAGTACCAGTGCCAGTAAATTATCAGTAGATATTTATACCGGTGAAAAATATTCAGTAAAAATTCAAGTCTCTTTACTGGTATGTACCCGAAAGTCACCAGTGCCAGTAAATAAATTTGTAATGGCGAATACAGAACTCCCAGTAAGAACGAGTTGCCCTGTAATATCCAGTAACAAGTAAATACAATGAATTAATAAAACAGAAGACTCATTTTTACATTTTTATATAATATAGTATACCTAATATTTTCAATTAAACCTTTATCATGAAATTATTGCACTATTCATTTGGAAAATAATTAGTAATTAGTAATCGCTTCTGTATGTTAATGTCATCTTTCATATGCTCGTTTGCTCCATTGAATAAATAACTAATAAGGAAACGGCATATCGGGTGAAAACGTAAGCCACTCGGCGAAATGTAGTGTGCTCTGTTTGAATTCGTTTCGTCATGGCAGTAATGAAATCCTGACATTCTGAAGGAGAATAGTTTTTATAATCCAAATTGCTATGAAAAATAACCAAAATTTTAGCGCCCCCTTAGTTTCAGATAATATTTCTTGGTGTTGCCTTTGTATGACTGGCATAATTTAGGCACAAATGACAATTCAATTGTAAACAAACAAACCGGCATTGGTAAAATGTTAAATTTTTTGCCATGGCTGTTTATTTTTATAAATATTTCACTTTTATTTTGCTAGAAACATATAATTAATTAGTAAAGCTATTAAAGTTACTTGAAGAATGCTTTCCCACAAATATAACTCCGTTCGTTCCTGCAGCACAGCACAGCGCACTTCATTACGGTTATTTAAGATTCCGGAGTCTCTATTACATAAAATATCGTTCGCAAAATAATACTTTATTTCACACTACTATTAAATAAAAATCCTGTTAAATTATTTATTTATTACAATATCGCGAATTCAAATCCGAGAACTTCCTTTCAAAAGTATGAAATGTCAGAAACGTTGAATTGACGCAAAATAGGCACAGGCCCTCTTATCTCACCCCCCCCCCCTCTCCGACCATAGGTCATACTGTCATTGAATTGCTTAAACACGTACACTGTATTCGCACGATACCCCGCTTCCTTATTAGTTATGTATTGAATGGTTTGTTCTAATGAGTACTAATTTTTTGAAATTGGAATCAGAAGGCATGCGCCTGCGAGAAGGTTTTTATTGAACCGATGGATGGTATACATGAAAAAATATATATTTTTATTTTATTGACAGATATTTATTCAGCATTTCAATATTCGTATTGGAATCCGATAAATACATATAAATGTCTTGTGCAAAGACATCCGTTGAATTAGATTAGATTGGAATTTCCCTAAAATGTTTTTGTATTCTTAAGAGAATTTCCTCAACTGTATGCGCAAGAATAAATAACAAAAGTCCCCTTCGAGTTCAGAAATTCATTTCTCATGTAGGAAAATAAATCAACCAAAATTCATTATAAAAAAATACTCTAACCACTTTTATTATAAAAATGCTTAAAAAAAGAATACATTCACTGTGAATACCTTTTATCAAACCACTGCTTCACTTATTTTCAATAACTTCTCATTCAATTCCTGACCGGAAAGAAGAAAAAATTGCCGCAATAATTTCAGCGAACCTTCATTAATTCCTTTCGTCACATTGTGATTCTGTTCAAATGGATCCTGTACACACATTGGCTTATCCAATAGTAATGCATTATTTTTCGGGTCCATTTTATAGTACCGAAAATATCTATGAAATTATTAGCAAATAACAGTAATCAAATTATGTAATTTAATGTCATTCATACCTTGGCATTTCAGCTTTAAGGGAAGCGAAATTTTTCTTTTCTATTATTTTTCCCAGATAAGGACATATAATTACATTTTGAAAAGACAAATTAGCGTAATACATAAAGAATTTTTTCAAATGTACAGCTAAGATTCCATCATTATCATCATCATTATCATCTTCATCGTCAGCAACTCGACTGATATTCAAATCTTGAAAAGATTTTTCCGCAAAATTACCCATCCATGCTAAAAAGTATTGAATTTGTGTTTTGTTTTTAGAAAAATTTATTTCAACAACTTACGTCCTACTTCTAATGGAACGGTTACATCTCTCTGCAGCACAGCAATGGAAGGAAGAATCCCTTGCCACTGCAAATAAAACACAACCATAAGTATAATGGAATATGTTGAAATTTGTTTCGAATATGATAATGTGGTCAATGCCATCCATTTTTTGAGAAAAATACACATCTTGTGGCCTACATGATAAAAATCGGGTTCTATATTAAAAAAAAACAGCTGTATACTTCAGAAAAGCTCTATGTACTTACAAATTGGTTGCAAATCAAAAAAGTATCTCATTAAACGAGAGTTGCAGCTTCCAAGGCCATTTGAGAACGCAATATCACACTCAATCTTAAATGTTGTATTAAAAGCGCGAAGAATAGGAACACGAGCATCTTCGATTGAAAGTAGGTTCTTCCATTCGGTTTTTTGTTTCTCCAAAATTTGCCGAACTTTTCTTAGTTTTTTGATAACAATATCTCGAGGTTCGTCGTAACAGTTGAAAACATTATCTGAAATTAATCATATTGATTTTTTTTTTTGCAATACTAACTACCATTCCAGCGTTACATTAACTGGTAGGTAAGATTATACCAAAAATATAAAATATATATTTATAAATTTATATAAGTGAGAGCATAATCAAAAAATATAATCATCTCTCACTTACAAATCCCTCGCGGGATATGCGGCTCGTGAAGAGAAATTAATTTTTCTGGGTTTTACTGTGTGTCAGCAGAATTTTTTGACCATTCATTAAGGGACAAAAACAATTCTGCCGTTTCAATTCGGTTCGCATAAATGTTAAATTTATTTAGATGAGACATATGTGTGCAATTGAGCGTATTACACCGAAATGAATCGAAACGGGGAAGTTGAGTAAATGATGACATAACCTAGAAAAATCGAAGATTCATGAAGAGGCTTTTATTGAGGCAATAAAAAAAATAAAAATAAAACAGAAGAGGAATTATACGACAAAAAATAAATAAATAAATTTGACATAGATGTAAAACTGAAAGACCAAATCGTTAAAGCTAAGTCTTCAAAACTGAATGAAGCAATTGCATTCGCTTGCTTGAGCGAAATGGACCGGGTCGAGCTAAATCAGCGTAATTGTGTTTGGGTCTTTAGACGTTGCTGATATGTTTCCCAAAAATGGTCTAACTGTAAAGAATAAAAAATGTGCAAAACTTCAAGCTCTGTAGTATGCCAATTCGCAGGCTACTTGATAAATACATTATTGACCCTCTTAGCCGAAAGCATCCCCAGTGAACTAATTAAATATGGAGTCATGTTCCTCTTAACAAGCCAAAAAGCTAGAATTGGTCTAAGACCAATTCTTATGATACCCTAGATGAATGCCCGTATTAAATTTCGTATGATCACCGATCTATTCTAGTTTGATTTTTGAAGCTGTTTTTAGCATATACATTGCTGCGTTCCTTTTCTCGTTCTGAATGAACCTGTATGAATCGACAGAACAATGTCATATAATTTAATTCTGTGCTCATAGAAAAGGAACGAAACAGAACCATTTCAAGTGTTTGACATTTCTTCCATTTGATAACAGCAAGTATAAATTCGTAAACATTGTTGTTTATGAAAAATAAAGCCATTTTCCAATAAAGGCAACTTAAACAAAACTATTACCACCTCGTCGAAATTGTAAACAACACATTCACGAACACAAACTGAAATCGTTCTGCTTGAATCCAGGAAAAACTCAGGTGTATTCAGAACGATTCGAAGTCCGAAAAAAGCGATGAAAGATTGAAACTAAATCGTTCGGCTCGAGAAAAAGAACGACATGGATTGAAAAAATTCATTCTGAACGAGAAAAGGAACGCAGCACATATTTCTAGAACGGTTTGTCGGACAGAAAAATGATTATAACCAATTTTATAGGATTTCGTATTCTGAAGAAGTTTTTAGTACAATAAAAATGGCTTGGACTGATCGTTTTCACAGTATACGTAAAATACCTAAATTTTTATATGGTAACACCAAGAAGGAGTTGCCCGATTTAATCCATTTTTGAAATTTTATTTGCTAGTACAATGAAAACACCATGCACAAAATTTCAGCTTTCTATATCGATGCGTTCTCAGCCAGTGTCCAAATATATAGTGGAAAACGAAAGTTTTGTATGGTAACCCCACGAAAGAGTGGCCCGATTTGTCTCATTTTCGAAGTTAATTTTACTTTTTTTTTAAGTCGGTGTACAAAATTTCAGCTCTCTAAGTATACGCGTTCTCGCACAGACGGACAGACGGACGGACATACAAAAATCAAAATAGCTTTTAATATTATGCGTGGGTGTCCAATCCATTTTGCTCTACCATAATTATTTCGAGGTATTCCAAACGGAATGACAAACTTAGTATACCGTATAGATTTCATCTAGGGTATAAAAATGCTCTCTATGAGCCGAGATTCTCTGCATATATGAAATATTATCCTTGATGATTTCAAAGAAATTAAATATGGATAATTCCTATCCACAAAAGAAGGCACAAAATGTTGCGATTTTACAACATAAAACTCCTCCACCGCCTTTTTGTTGATTTTAAGCAAGCGTACAATAGCGCACCAAAATTTTTATGAAGGCGGCTCTGCGACTATTATGAATGTACAAGCCAAATTAATGATTCACATTCAAATTAACATCTCCGAGCGATTCCAAATTACGAAAAATCTAAAGAAGAATGACAAATTGCCGGTAATTTTATTAATATTGCCGTCAGATATAGAAGCATATCCAAGGAGATATTTAAATACGCTAATGGTTTGAATATCGTGGGTGAATTCAAATCAATGAACGTGGATATGGAAAAGTATGTGTGAAATCAAATAGACATTGAGCCGAGTAAAATTTTACTAAATTCTGATTAGACTTGTTTAAATATTAATCTAATGAAATAACGTACGTGATTAGTAGACCCACCCAGAATTACGCAGAATAACAGAATCTTCCTTCGATGTTGTCTGATAGATAATGCCTGTATTCGCTGAATTCGAAAGGAAACATATACCCCGAATAAAACCTGTCGTAAGACCGGTTGAAGTTGTATGGCTCGAACGCGTGAATCTTAAAGAAAAAAACCATTAGAGCCTTGGAAATCTTTGACTTATGCTCTACATATGTGGTAGAGTCCAATAGAAACTGTGATTACATTGATAATGTGTGAAATTCTTGTAAATACTTGAATACATTTGACCAATTATTTATAGAGGGGTTCGTTGGACAGTAAAAAAGATTATAACCACCAATTTCTTAGAGGATTTTATATTTTGAAGAACTTTATAGTACAATAAAAACGTCAAAAAACCTAAACTTGTGTATGGCAACCCTGCGAAAGAGTTAGCCGATTTGTCCTATTTTCGAACTTTTTTATAGATTTGTGTGCAAAATTTCCGAAATAAACGCGTTCCAATCCATTTTGCCCTACCATCATTATTTCAATGCGTTACAAACGGAATGACAAACTTAGTATACCATATGATTTCATCATCTAGGGTATAAAAAAAAGAATATGTTGGAAAAGAATTCGCAAAGCAATAATAAAAACATAAATACAAAATGGGGCAATGTAAAGGGCATTTTTGATAGTTCTGATGAAATTTTGGTGTTCGGAGTTAGGGGAAATTATCGATGGAAAAAAAACGAAATGTGACATAATGTACCTTAACAATTTTATGAGAGTAAAATTGATTTAAAAAGTTGGGGGCTAGACAATCTTATGTTGAATTCTTTTCAATAAGTTCTACACCGGTGTAGCGCAGCTTTACGTGTTTTTATTTTTGTAATGCAACAACAAAAACACGTAAAGCTGCACTGCACCGGTGTAGACACGATATACAGATTAACAAGGTATGACTATCCGGCAACATAGATTCGGCATTTTCTGTGTTTCTTAAAAAGTGAAAAATATAAAGTTTAATATTTATGCAAATTTATTCTACTGAATCCATTTAAAATCTTAAAATAAGTGTCATTTTACTTTCTAAACAGAAAGATAAATTGAAGCAAGATTATTAGAATTGTATTCCACATTTTAATTTGACACTAACCCCACTTTTCACACGTCGTTAAGATGCATTGCAAATTTGACTTCTATTTGATAAAATACCATTATCACTAACAAATTTCACTATAAAGATAATAAAAAAATCTTAAATAATCAATTAGAAGTACAAATTATAGGTATTTCAGTTTTATTTTGCATTTTGTTATCGATAAAACTTACGTGGCACTTTGTTTAGATTCGAACTAATTTCCCTGAAATGAGCTTTAAACTAACAAATTCAATGTGTATTTATGGTAAGAAACTTATATTATATTTATTGCAATATTTTCCAGTGAAATAAATTTACGTAAATATTAGCACTTTATTTTTCCCGTTTTAAGAGTCGATTCGGTGTCGTCACACGCACTTGACAGCCCGGACAATCATACATTGTTACTCTGTATATCGTGGGTGTAGAGCTCGTTAAAAAGAATTTGACATTAAATTGACCTTATTAAGAGAAGTCAGTACTCAGCAAAAATTTCAATTTAGATACCAGCGAACCCGTCGGCAATAAAATTTATTATACGTAGGTTTGTGTCTTGAAAGTGAGAAAATTCATATAAAATTAACCTAGACCTAGACCACAAACCACATTAGATGCATCTAGCGTAAAAAACAGAGACCCAACATGCAACAAAATTATACAATTTAAGACAAAAACTGAATATTTTCAGTTTAAATAAATTAAATTTTTTAACGAGAATTAACTCTAATATATTTTTTTTTCACATAATTATTAAATATACTATTTTTTTTTTTGTATTTAAACAACTTTCAACGAGATATTGCAATCTCTCATCGGAGAAATATTGGGAGAAAAAACAAGTACTATTACATAGAGTCAAATAATTAAAAAAAGCGAAACTAAAAATGAAAAAACTCGACGTTATTTGCTAGATCTAGGTTTTATCTTTCTAAAATAGTCACAATCTAAAGAAATGAGAGTACCTAATAACAGGAATTTGATTTGAAAAACTTCAATTATTACCATTTTTTACAAGTTTCCGAGCTAATATCTCCATTCTAATATATTTATTTTTTATTTTTCCGACGTTATTTACTAGATCTATTCGACCTTTTATTTAAGATAGAAATCATTATTCTGCTATAAATAGTTTGCCAGAAATTCACATTGAAAATGTATGAAACTTGCAAATCTTGGTACTGACTCCTCTTAAGAGCTTGAAAACAACTCTCAAGTAGCCAAGGGACTTGTAGCAGCCGCTGCGGCTGGATCAAGATAATTAATGTTCTTTTAAAAGTGATGTAATTGGAACCACAAAAAATTTAAATTGGGTGCAAGCCACCATTGAAATTTATTCGCAATTTACAAAATTCGAATGGCTCAGTTGTCAGTAAAATAAAAACAATGTATCACTAATGCGACACATTGTTTCTTCCTTGTAAGGGATAAAATCAAGTACGTGATATTGTTAAAACTTAAAATAAAAATTAAAAAAAAATGACATACTCACCAATATCTAAAAACAAATCTAAATCTGAGTAACAAGTTCCTAATCCGCTGACTCTCGAGCCAAACAAGTGCATTTTAGCATTTGAATACTCATGGCTAATGGAACTTAGCAAAGCTCTTTCTAACTGACCATATATCGGCATATCTTTTATTATGTTTCCTTCCTTCAATGCTTTGTTAACAAATAATCCAAAATCTTCGGCAATAAATAGTTTTGCCTCTGTTAAAAAAAAGTATATATATATACTATGAATTGCACATAAATTAAAGTAAATTGCGTAACAAACTTTTTGGAAGATTTTGCTTTTCTGCATGCTTCTTTTTTGGTTCAAATTTCTTATTAATCGCCGCCACCACTTTATTTTCTTCTCTTCTAATGAAACCATTTCGTCCGCTCTCTATGATATTCCTATGAAACGGATCTTTCATATGTCGGCTTATATCCTTGAGTCGATCTCCAATTTCCATCTAAATAAATAATAATAATTAACTTTGTTAAATTCGTCATGTAAAACTAATAAATGAAAATAGAACATATTATGTAAATACCTCACAAACGGTGCACACTACTACTCTCTTAAAGCAATTTTGATCAAAATTAATATCAACATGTGTTTGGTCATGAGTATGGATATAAGCGGGATCACCATCCAAATACTCATCAATATTATCTACAAGGTTCTGCAAATTATGAGATAAATTGTTGTCAATTATATTTGAAGTTCTCCGAAAAGCTGCAAACTTTTCAAGAAATATCTTTATTTCAAGGTTCATGTTGGCTATCTGAAATATATGTATAGAAAAATTTATAAAGATTTTAATCTAGAGAGGAGCTTCGAAATTTTTGAATAAAGAATTTAGAATTACTATTAACTTTGCAGGCTTTGACAGGAATTATTTTCGTGCATGCATTGCTTAAGCATAGGAATGTATGGGAAAAATTTGGGTAAAATAACGGTTGAGAAAAAATTATTAAATTTAGTGCGTCATCACACTTTTAAATTCAATTTGAAAATCGGTTGGAGTTTAAAAACTTAGCTCTGTGTTTCCCCGTTTCATGTATTCGCAGAAAATTTCAACAAGCTGTTACAGTATACATACTATTCCAGAAGAAAGTTTCGCTCCTTAAAGAGTATAAAAATTTTTATATCCTAGATGAAATCATAGGATATACAAGTTTGTCATCCCGTTTGTAACACATACAAATAATGATGGAAGAACAAAATGGATTAGATACCTATGCACAAAATTAAAAGTTAATTTGACTGTCTTCACGGTAACTCTGTCATATAAAAATTTAGGTTGTTAGGATGTTACGTATACTGTGTAAAAATTTGTTATTTCATCACACAACTCATTAATTTTCGGTGACAAGTTTCAAGTCTTGGTTTGACTCATCAACAGGTCCCAAATAGCGAAATTGGGTGATTTGAAAAACAAATGAAAAAATGAAAAAAGAAGAAAGAAATGAAAAGTTTGAGAAAAATAGAAAAAACAATTTTTTATTTATTAAAAAATTTTTTAAAGAAACAGATTCATTAGAAGCGAATCGAACCTGTATACGCCACGCAGTGGGCTGAAAAATTAAGAAGAAAAGGAAGAAGAAGAAGCGTTTCGTGTCAGCAGAAAACCTTACACTCATCGGTGCAGCTTGGTTTTCTGCCTGCTGCAGACGATTGAAAATAGATCAAACTGATCTCTTCTCATATAAACTCAGAATAAATTCTGGGTGTGAATTATATGAGGAAAAACACTCCTATACAAGCCCAGGCGGAAAAATAAATTAAAAGATTACTCTTTTGGGACTTTTTACCGGGTTAAACTTAATTCCTTTTCTTCTTTATTTTTCAGCCCACTGCGTGGCGTATACAGGTTCGATTCGCTTCGAATGAATCTGTTTCTTTAAAAATTTTTTTAAATTTTTTTAATAAATAAAAAATTGTGTTTTCTTTTTTTCGCAAACTTTTCATTTCTTTCTTCTTTTTTCATTTTTTCATTTGTTTTTCAAATCACCCAATTTCGCTATTTGGGACCTGTTGATGAGTCAAACCAAGACTTGAAACTTGTCACCGAAAATTACTGGGTTGTGTGATGAAATAACAAATTAGAACATTTTTTAGCTTTTGCTATATACCGAAGATATCCCAAAAAATTCTTTGTTGGACAAAATTAAGTTTAACCCGGTAAAAAGTCCCAAAAGAGTAATCTTTTTATTTACTAATATATAGTGAAAAACGAAATTTTTGTATCGGCCCATTTTCGAACTTAAATTTAGTTAAAAAAGTAATAAAAAAGCCCGTGTACAAAATTTCAGCTTTCTAAGTGAAAGCTTTCTCGAGTTATCGTGCGTACAGACGGACGGACATGCAAAAATCAAAATAACTTTTAATATTATGCATGGGTGTCCAATCCATTTTGCTCTACTATCATTATATCTAGGTGATACAAACGGAATGACAAACTTAGTATACCCGATACAATCATTGAAATCCTATTCATAGTGATAGTCATTGGTTGATAGTGATTCAAGTGATTAGCAATTACAGGTAATATTTGCCGACGGCAATTTGATAATTCGAAACGCGGTCGTGTTATTTTACTCGTAATTGCCGACTGGTTTTTCCGACCAGTTAATTCACGTACGTGATTTGAGAGAAATGTATAATGAGATAGGACTTATAAAAATTACTTCAGTGTTTGTTGAAGATATTGATTTACATAAGTGCATACACAAAAATTTAGTGAGTGTTTAAAATAATGAGAAAGGACTCAAATAAAGAAAAACAATCAGTGATAGCGCGGTTAAATAAAAAGATAAAGGATAATAAAGTCAAAGAGAAAAGAAGAGTGTTGGTGAGAAAGAATCGAAAACTTTGTAAGGACAAAGAAGAAAAGTGTGAAGATTGGCGGAAAATGTCAGTGATTAAAGAACATTTAATCTTGGACGATAAGATTAGTTTCGACATGGAATTCTCTCAAGAGCTTTCGTCCGTCGTTTTAAGCAGACGTGTAATGCGAAGGAGCTTTCCGAAGACAAGCTTACAGGGACAATGATAAAACAATTCTCAACGAACTGAAGGTGTTCATGGACCCGGTACCGGGCTAAATATTAAATGAACCACCAAGTAAAGGATTTGACCCTGAAAACCAGCAGAACGAATTTATGGATGCTGATGACGACGAAATGGATGAGAGTAAAGTTATGGACGATGGGGATAAGGATGTGGATGATGGCTGTGACGACCCTGGTAGTGACGAAAGCTACAAAATCGTTCAGAACAAGAGGAGACCAAAGACTCAGCAAAGCAGCCACAACAGTGCCGCAAAGGGGATCAAGAGGCATCTGGGAATTACTACAGACTGATCCTGCCAGCGGAGAAACCGAAGACCAAGGCAGCCAGCAGTAAGACAGATGCAGCACCAACAGAGCAAAAGACCACAAAGCCACCACCGATCATCTGCTACAATTTAAACGTAGCAAAATTTTTCGAGAAGCTCACCTCCATTCCGGAAAGACAAAGCGCTTAGCTGCAATTCGCGTTTTCGCTATGTGGAAGCAGAAATTAAGCAAACTGATGTCAGCTCCCTTGTTTCTCACGGGAAACGAGTCTCCCTAAATCTCTTTCTAGAGAAACACCGTCCCCTGTTCATGTTTCTCTCAGAGACAAATTTAAAAACAAGACACAGTGTCTTTGGAAAAATATTCTCTACTCAGAAATGACACAGGTGAGGGTAAGCGGGGTACCGCTATTCTCATTAAGAAAAATCTCCACTTCGAGCCCACCCAGATCAACTTCTCTAACTTTGAGAGTACATCTCTAAAAATAAACCTTGATTCCAGCGAAACTCTTCTCCTGGTTTCACTGTATATTCCGTGCCATACCCCAGCACAACGAGTACGTAGCGATCTGAATGTGTTAAACGCCTTTTCCCAACAATTCACATATATGCTCGTTGGAGGCGATTTTAACGCTAAACATAGCCTGTGGAACGATCCCTCGACTAACTTAGTTGGAACAACCATGGCTAAATAATTGGAGTATAAGTTACCACCGTTGGCAATCGAAATGCTAACAATAATCTTCAACAATTGTATAAACAATTTTTACTTCCCTAACAGGTGGAAAGTGTCAAAGATATACCAATTCCGAAGAAGGCATCTTCTAAAAGCATCTCGGAATTCAGACCGATTTCACTAATCTCCAACTTGGGCAAATTTCTGGAGAGATTAGTGAAACAACACATTGATTACACTTGCGTGGAGAAGGAAGAAGGAGTAGCATCAGCAATTTGGATATAAGGCTATGCACTCCACTCTGCACCCGCTATTAAAATTTCACACTGATGTGACCCAAGCACTCAATAAAAACGACACACACTGTGGCGTGTTTCCTTGATGTTAAGAAAGCCTTCGACTCCATCTGGAAAGAAGGTCTTATCTCCAAACTGATTGGATTTCAGTTGCCACCCTACCTCATTCGAATGATAGATAGCTTCCTCTCCCACAGACAATTCTTTGTGGAAATAAAGAATTGCATATCTGCGCATAAGGACATAAAAGCGGGCGTCCCGCAAGGCTCAGTACTTGGGCCTTTTCTCTTCAATCTGTTTACGTTTGACCAACAGCAGAATAATGGAGGAGTCACAACCCTACTCTACGCAGATGACTCATTGACATATGCTCACTCCAAATCACCCAAATTATCGACAAAGAAAGTCGGTGATCTTATTGCCAAGCTTTACGAGTACTATCGTAAATGAGGCATAAAGATCAACGTCCCTAAATCGCGTTTACTCTGCATCAGAACTGCACGTTCACGCAGAGACGTATTGCAAAACGCAAGAAACATCTCGAAATCACAATCAATAATGAAGTGATAAAGCCCACTAAGAGCGCCAAGTACCTAGGTATAAATTTCAATGAACGTTTTAAGTTCAACCCTCACGCAAAGGCAGTTGCTAGGAAAGCAAACTTTGCACTCAGCATGTCAGTCCTATAATGATATATAGGAATGGTCTCACTCTAAACACGAAACTGCTGATGTACAAGCAGCTCATTAGGCCCACCCTAAAGTACTAGTTCCCAATATGGCATACCATCTCGCCAACATATATATGGAGATCCTTGCGAGAAAAAAACACTCCGAATCTGCACTGGACTCTACCAGAGGCCCTGTGGAAAGCATTATCGAAATCAGGTCCTGTACGAGAAAGTTTGTATTTCTCCAATACAGGATGAAAAAGCAAGTAGTCTAAGTCCCCAATCATCCAAACCGAATTGTTCAACAACTAACAAATATTTATCGCCTTTTTGCATTTCAACTTGTCAAGAAAAATACTACTGCGAAGAATTTTAACATTTTTCAGGGAGAAAGGAGTCTGTCACCGAGGAGCACTGCAGTCTGCATGACAGGATATATGCAACCTTCTACAGACAGCACCCGCAACAGGGAGCTTACAAACCCACCAAGATGGGAAGACAGATGCAACGTGGAGATTTATATATAAGTTATGTAGCTAATACTTAAGTTAGTTAAGTATTAGAATTAAAAAATATTTTTTAGTTAATTATAACTAGGTAGTGCTAGCCGTAGTTTAGAAGTAACTCATATGTTAGTTAGAAATTCATATATTTAGAAACTAAGATAACTCAACTAGATTAATTGAACTCAGGGCCCAAGAAAAGCCCGTAGGTATTATAATCAGGGACTAGCTTTAGAAAGAAAATATTGTTTGGATAAATGTACAAATTAGCGCAAATAAAATACTTGAACTTGAACTTAGTGTACCATAGGGTATAATAATATTTTTGCTATTGTAATTTAAAATAAAATAATTTGTACAGAGTTTTACTATTTTCAATCTGCAAGAAAAACTCCTATTATTTCGTACTGAATTACACTTATTGTAGATGCGGAGATTTCCTCTACGTTATTACGCGTGTCCTTGAGTAACTATAAAAAACACATATGCTGAAGGGTTAAAAGCTTGTCAAATACTGTATTTTTTACATCAACTAGAAAAGGATATATTACCTGGACGAGTTTCTCAATTATAGTTTACACAAATAGAAGACAAAGGATTAATAAAACTAGTGTGTTGTTTGTTTGAAAGCACTGTTTGCATAATTTTTCAAGAAGAGTCAATTGAAGACAGACTTGCATAATTTGCACTCACATCTATCGTCCAAACTGCGGGAATACTGTTTTGAAAATGTGTCAAAAGACAATCAAAGCTTTGAAGTGGCCTGATTAATTGCTTGAAAAAATTTAATAAACAAGCAACCTTGAAAGCTGAATATAGATTATTTTCGGATGACAACAATCTGTTATACAAAGCTAGAAAAAACTCTGATCTAGAAAAATTCAAAGATTGGATAGCTGGATATAAACTCACTATAAACACTATAAAGTAAAACAAAATATAATGTTCCAAAAAAATATTAAATACCGTTGATTCACTATTGATAAATAACTCAACTAGGACTACAGCAAATTCAAAAGAAAACCATACCTTTAGTCGGAGCTTTAAGAAAATGCAGAATAGAATAGAAAACTCATTATTTTCAACCCCGGCTACAGAGACACTTCCTAAGGCATACCCACCGTCCTAGGAAGTGTATCTGTTACAAGATTTACATTGGCAGATTTTAAATTTTATTAAAAAATACAAAACAAAAGGTATGTTTAAGCGATTGCACAGTGTGAAATTACTAGTTGTGTCAAGAGCGTTGTTATAGACTCTGAGAAGAATGAATCATAAGGAGCAGATAGCATTAAATAAGAAAATAAATCAGTAAAATCACAACTATAGTGAGAAATATTCCACTATAGCGGTTGATAAAAAAATAATAATAAATTCTCAATCGTACATTTGTTAACAATTAAATATAAATTGCTGCATAAAATATCAAATGAGCTACGTTAGCTTTTCTTATCTCTTCGTGATCGATGCTGCTAGTTCTAATTGCAGTCAAGTGCATAAACATAGTAAAGCGATACTGTTCTCGCAGTTTGCTTTCTGGCAGATGAAACTATACGATACGTGTACTACTTATTTTGGATACTCGTATTTTAACTAAATAATTTCACATACCTGATTAACCAACCGATTGTGATTGTCCGTTCCTTTAGGCAATTTCGCTTCCATTATCCTTCGTATGTTTGTAGACCTTTTTTATTTGTAAATATCCCGTATCAATCAAGCTGACATGCAAAATTTTATCTTTATCTAAAAAATGTTATGATACTTTTGAAACATATGTATGTATACTTACCTATATTGTGCACTGGGAAGCTGGTATTTCTCCTTAGAAAACGTGGGAACACAAAACACAACAGCTATGGCAATTGCAAATCCATTGCTATAACTTTACGTGATTAAGATTAGCAATTACTGATATAACCAACTCAGTTTTCACCCTGTCAACAATTTACAGTAAACAGTAACAGAACGCATTCAATTTTATCCGAATACCGGTATTAAACCCTCTTTCCAAACTCGACTGGGAATTGTTAAGAACTGAGACAACAACGCAAACTGGCAAAGAGCAAAGACGCAGACGGAGCGGATGTGACACTGACAGCCATGATTAACTTGATTGACAGTTCTTAAGTGAGGTGAATTTCATTACTGCAAGATCATATTTTGCAGATAATTAGAGCGAGATAGTGACATGTAAAACTATTAGAAGAGTGAAACAAGGTATATAGAAGACAAGTATTTACCATTAAAATCTTGTCACATTGCAGGTTATAGCCTGTGATGTAATTCTGTTTCTATCATTTTTATAGAAAAGCAGAGACAGGAGAGAGAAGTATTGTTAGAATATACTGTGGTATTGTGTTCTCTGTACCGTACTTTCCTATACATTTCACTATATTACGTCACCTAATGGTGGAACATAGTTTGCAATGGGAATCTTGTATTCTATATACCTTGATAGCAAACAAGGTATTATACATGTCAGTAAGTGGGACGGCCCCACTGACATATATAATATGGACTGACTACGTTAATGAAAATGCCCTGCAAAAAGTGGGCTCAATTATATATTGCTGACTCTTTCGGTCTAAGCACCAAGTACCAACTGAGGAGAACTGTAAACAAAAAATAAATAAATGGGTCTGTCGAATCTTTTTAAATTAATTATTTAGGGTTATTACTGATAAAATTATTTTACCAAAGGCAATATATTCATAAGATATGAAGCAGAAGTTCGAAACGTTTTATTATATCGCCTTTCGAGCTGCGCTCTCATTTTTTCAACTTCCCGCCAATGATTTTTTCAATGTTGGCACCGGCGTAAGAACTTTTATTGACACAAGCAATTGAGCCCACGTGAAATAGAAAGTTAAGCAGTCCATATTATATATGTCAGTGGACGGCCTTTGGATACGACAACATCAAAGGTATATAGAATACAAGATATGGAGGTATATCAGATGACAGACACTTCTGGATACTTCATTCCAAACTTTTTTGGGGTTTAAAGGAATCGTTTGGAATTACGCACCGAGCAAAAAAGAATACGAGGGAACGACATTCCGGAATGAAAAGAATTAAAAATGGAATACCTTGGAGTGATGCGGATCGATCTGAATGATAAAAGAAATACGCACTTGTTGTTATATACCCACAAATCACGAATCTAAAATTTATTTTGAGTGGAAACTTATACTTTTCAAGATATTGAACTTTAAAAATCGCGAAATTTGCACTGCACTTCACAACACAATTTGACATTCTCTCCGCGCGCGCGTGTATGTGTTTGTGCCCCTGCCAGCCTGCCTGAGTGTGTGTGTTTCTTTAATAAAAAGTTTTTCTATTCCATTCTAATGTCGATTTCCATTGATATTTTAAGAAAAGTTCACGTCAATCAGTAAAAAACGAGTTCAATGGAACAACTTTTGACGCGATGAGAATGTAACAGTAGCTCATATCCGTGTAATTTGTCAGATGGAATTTTTCTGGAGAAAATAACATCACGAATAACGTCAGAATTATGAAAATTGTTACTTAAAAGACTTTGGCGTGATAGCGGATGAATTTGGTAGAGTAATAGTTGAAGATTGATATGTAATGCTCAATAACATTCAGTTATGACATTTCTCATGTAGATGCGCGCGTTTTTCGGTGTAACACCGCCGATTTTTCCGGTGTAGCACCAGACTCATTTGACGTACACTTTTTCTAGTAGTGCAGGTCAATGGAACAATTTTGGTGTAAACTGCAAGAAAAGTGTAACACTTCTGCTAGAAAACTTGATCAATGGAAATGGTATAAGTAAATGCTAGTTACTACACTTCAATTGAATATTCGTAATGAATAAAAAAACGCAATGCTGGTAACCCGAATGTTCGGAAGGTATGTATATATATACCTAACACTGTCTCTTTTTAATACTAAAAAAGACAGTTAATTAATTGCGAGAATGTCAAATTGTGATGTGAAGTGCAGTGCAAATTTCGGGATTTTTGAAGTTCAATATCTTGGAAAGTATAACTGTGTAAATAACAACAAATGAGCAAAGTTTGAAAAAAATCGGAGGTAGGTGCGGATCTAGCGTTTAGCCCAAGATATTCGCATTACGAACCACGTTCCGCCATTATTGACGAATATTGTGAAAATGTATAGGAAAGTACGGTACAGAGAGCACAATACCACAGTATATATCATACAGTAGCCCAGCTCTGTCAAAACTGTCAAGTGAGTAGGATGCTTCTATAAAGAGACTATACTTTCTCTTTCAACGGTTTTAACTAACACACTAGTCAATTTTTAATACATGGATTCCTATGTAAATCTAAAGTGGAAGAAAGAGAACTGATGGCATTCTTAAACTTTTACTAGAGGGAAAGAGGCAAAATGACACCACTTTACCGTCAAACAGCTGTTTAGCAATGGAACAATACATTTGTCGCCGATTGCCGATATGTGTACATACATAAAACTAATACTTCCGTCAACGGTCGTGCAGCTAGCTACTGTTCGCCCATTTATGTCCGTATCATACTTAATAGTTCCCTCTTGTGGGAGAAATTTTAAGGTTATGTTTTTTTAATTGAAATTCTAAATTCACTTTTCAGTAGTTAGTTCTAAGCTATTCTACTGTATGATATATACTGTGACAATACTCTCTCTCCTCTCTCTGTCTTTCTTATAAAAATTTATATACATTAGTAACAGAATTACGTCACACGCTATCAGCTGCAATGTGTCAAAATTTTAATGGGAATACCTTGTCTTCTATATACCTTCCACATACCTTCTCCTCTCTCCGTCTTTCACATTAAAATGTATATACATTAGTCACAGAATTACGTCACAGGCTATCAGCTGCAATGTGTCAACATTTTAATAGGAATATACCTTGGTCAACGCTCACAAGTCACAACGTGTTAAATTAAAGTTCACTACGTCGAAATACTTTCAAACGTCGGCTGAGTCGAAGTCATGTACGCTTGACTGTGTTTTGGTCTTTAAGGAAGAAGGAGATATCTCTGGCTCAAAATGTCAAAAACTTGATTGATTGCATTCGTTTTGCATTATAAATTTCATATAATTTAAGTGATTTCCACGTAATGGATCTAACACCAATTTTCAAGGCTAGTGTAATGACTGTAAAGTTGCGAAATAAGAATTTTCCAGTGCCTAACAAAAATCGAATATTGCAAAAACAGACGAAAGATGAATTTTCAAAAGAAGCAAAAGACGTTTGCAACAAGATTACCCAACTTAAAAATATTCTATTGGAAAATCGTGCAGCATATATGAAATTTGCTGCACACCTAAAAAATTCGGCACAAATGAGTGATGAACAACGAGACCTCATCGACAGGGAATCTGAAAAATTTATAAATTTTTACACTCAATATATTGCTCAAATGAGATCAGAATGGCGACAGAAACGTTCTAGAAAACAGTTAAATGAGCACATCGAAAGTGTTTTAGAGCTATTAACGAACTACTTGAAGACAATACAAAATATTCACTTAGAACAGAAAAGATATCGGATGCAGCATGAATTAGAATCTTATCGTTTACTTAAATTGGCTTCAGATAAAAAAAAAATTCCAATTAGGCCAGCATCAAATTCACCCAAGCTAAATAAAATAGGATCTGAGACAGATGATGATGATGAAATAGATAAAATACCTGGACACACCAAAAATATTGACTTGTCGGAGTTTAATAAAAAAAATGCATCTCAAAGGGCTGCACTTGATGAAGATATTCAAAAGACACAACAAGAAGAAAATGAGCTTAGTCCAGAAGATATTCAAGTTTTTGAATCTGAGAATATTCAACTCTATCATGAACTACAAGGTCTTTCTGAAGAAGTAGAGCAAATAGAGAAAAATGTTGTTGATATTGCTAAACTACAAGAAATATTCACTGAAAAGGTCTTTTTTTACTTCAGATATTTCTCAATGGATTTATTTTAACAATACATTTTATATTCCAGGTGGTTTTACAAAAGAACGATATAGAACGTATTGCTAATGCTGTCGTAGGCACTACTGAAAACGTGAAGGATGCCAACGAGCAAATAAAGCAAGCTATTCAAAGAAATGCTGGGCTCAGGGTGTGGGCTTTGTTTTTCCTTTTAGTTATGTCTTTTAGTTTACTATTCTTAGATTGGTACAACGATTAATTTAGAACATCTTATTTTATTAAAGTATACTTAGTGCTGCATTAATTTGGATATTTTTATGTGCTGCGTTTCAAGTTTCAATGTTCTTAATGTGAGCCATCAATAACCCTATTGTTAGTGATAATACACGATTTGATTCTTACACGCAATATCGATAAAAATGGGTGAAGTATGTAGCTGTATTTCCATGCTTTTGATGACAGTAATGTTATATGATTGATGTTAGGTGTACAATTTTAACGCATGTTTTTAAAAGGAATATGCATTCTTATGAACAGTAATATAATTATCGTTAATGTTAGCCTTGAAGCAACACATTGTCCTGTGATAACAATTAGCCATTCGGAGATGCCTCAAAACTACCCAAATCAAATATTTATTATTAACCCTATCTCAGGTGCTACATTACATAAATACCAACTTCGGGGTACATCGGCTGTTGAATACATTGAACAAATCATTGACCAGATTGAACGCAATATCGTATTTAGATTAAAGTGTGAGTAGACTGTATATGATGCCCAAACATCAGTTCAGGTTATTTAGTAAGGTTTTACTGTTGAACCAGAGTGGGGAAATGTGAATTACAATAAAAGCTTTGATAAAAGATATAAAAATCATTGGATTGAATTTGTGAAAATAATGACATATTCTACACAAATTAATATTATCGTATGTAAGAAACTTTCCTTTGTCTAACCTATTGTAACAAGCACAATGCTGATTCCTCAACATTTGTTTTCAGATATGAATTTATACCTATTGGGAGCTTACTGCTTACGAATACGGCAATTTGTATTCTTGCATTTTCGCTCGGTACGATTATGTTCAACATCAGCTTATAATCTGCAAACTAAACGTAGGTCGACCATGATAACAGTAAATCGAAATAATAGGCATTTTGTTTCTGGCAAATGAATAAAATATTTTCCTTTCCATAGCGGAAAAACTACCAGAAAATGATTGCTCCATTTTAATAGCAAAATGGCTATATTTTTATGATATATTTACAAACACATTAAAGATAAAACGTAAGTTGCCACTTATCCGTTATTTTTAATAGTAAGAAGATTTTTTTATTTCTTCGTAACACAAGACATTTTTGACAACACGACACGACACCTAACTTGTACCATCCAATATCAGACCTACGTTTTAAAAGCTCAGTCTATTTGCCGTTGAATTTACAAGGCGTAGGTCCGTATCTATATATATTGTATCTTCTAATACAACTAATTTCTTTGTCTATATGCTATCGTTTAATCTTAACATTTATTTTGTATTCATTCTAATTAAGACTCGTTAAATGTAAATCTTTGTAACATCGTAATACCCAACGTCTGAGGACGGTTGAAAATAAACAACTTTTCTATTCTATTCTATTCTACAAGACGTGAAAAATTTTACCAACTTGGCAAACATTAGCAGATACATAAATTGAATGAGTTTGATCTTTATCACCCCAATAATTGCAAGTCTTAAATATTTTCTAAACAAAAAAAAGAATTACGAATTTAAATAACCTTTCCTTTTTTAATCTTTTTATTTATTTTTTAGCAATGAAACATTTCGATTGAATCTAACCTTATTTTTTTCCATAATGCCAGACAGCCAATTACATAACTTTACTTAACAGCATTTACTCCTCAAAAACTGTTTTCAGCGCAAGCTCTGGCTGATCATAGCCCATTTCCTCTGGTGTTAATACGCCCAGCTCAGTCAAAGTTGGTCGGATCTCATTTATAAGATATGGATAAATCTCAGCTTTCTTATCACCACATTTCTCCTTGCAGCCTTCGAGCCACCTTACAGCAAGAGCATAATCGTTGAGGCGCCGACAAGCTTTAATAGCGGCAATAATGATTTTAGGATCAGGAATTAAATCCATTCCGAGGAGGTCATTCATTCCTTTGCGGACCTCCCAACCATCAATGTCCTTACGATTAAAGTAATCTTCATATCTCTTGTCAAACTGCTCATCACTTTCGGTACTTCCATGGGCCGCACGGACTGCCCCAATTGAAATTATGCGAGCCTCATGAAGCCCCAAAGAACCTCGTAATACTCCAGAGAACTTGGTAGCAACAGAGCGCAACATTTCTATATTCTATGAATAAAAATGAATTGAATTAATGTTCACAAAGTGCACAATCGTTAGGTAATCACAGTCTTTTACCAAGCAAAAACACTGAAGTGTACTGTAATGTCAAATTATCTCACACTTGCATTCGTCGGCGTGGTCGTCGACCCATCTCTAATCCTAATTTTAACGCTGGCGCTCCATTGCGGCCAATATGGAAGATCTAAGTCTATTACGATATTTGAATTTCTGAAAATAAATGATTTTATATTTTAAAAAAATGTGAACATGAAGGAAAAGAAAACATCTTTTTTATTATTATTCAAAATTTTATTGCAAACCGGCAGAGACTACAAGGAAATAACTCAACTGTAAAATGTAAGGCAAATTAGGGTATGGCGCTGCTGCCCAGTGTTAATGTAACTTGCCCGGCGTTTTGTTCGGCGTTTGACGACGACCACGCCGTCATCGGCGTTATTAATGTAATCCAGCAAAATCTGTGCATTTCGATATTTACAATTGCAAAGGCCGTATAATGTCAAATACTATTATCTCAGCTGCCATCCAAGTTTGCTGAAAGCTGAGCTGCCTGCATGGCAGTAGGGACTACACGTGCAAGAGGTATAGCAATACAAGTTGCATGCAAGCTGTACTATCTTGTGTAACCCCTGGGCACCCTGGGTTACGAATTTATATCATTATGTGCGTTTTTTTATCTCTCTGATCTGATCCGGTTCAAGTTAATGTACGTAACACAACAACAATGCGTGATCTATCGTTGTTGTTTTATGTACATAAAATTGAGAGTTAAAAAAACGCAGCTATTATTTCCCCATAAACTATTTATGTTTTAATTTTGAACTGCTTTACCGTAGACAAATTGTCTCCATAATGACTTAATTTTTAATTAAATGGAGTCAAATGTGTAGTGTGTCACACAAATATATAGACTGTCAAGGATTCATTTGCAATAATTCGTTTCATTATCACATGGACAAAATTTTACTCCATTGCATTGAAATTGCATTTAAGTACCACCAATGACCTCATTAAAATGAGCTGAATTTATAGAAAGTGGAAGATTTTGCAGTAAAATCAGCGGTGACAGTCCCTTAGCTGATCGTGAATGAAATAGTTTTGCAGTTTTTCTTTTCTTTTTGGTCTCTTTAAAAAAAATATATATATATATATATATTCTGCTGAAACTATAATACGTTAGTTTTACTACGATGTAGTTCCTTATATGATTACCGAGTTTTACGTGTTCAAATTACAATTATTGATATACATAGTAATTGTATCCCAAATTCATATCACGTAATGAGAATTTAATTATTATACATATTATCATCTCAAATTACAGTAAAAAATGGCACATTCGTCCGATTAGAAATTTCACAATTTCAAAATGGCTGAAACTATTTGTTTGCAGTAGTATTGCTGGTGTATAGGAAAGTACGGTACAGAGAACACAATTCTAACTTCCTCTCGCTGTCTTTCCTATAAAAATGTATATATATATTAGTCACAGGCTATCAGCTATCACCTGTAATGTGTCAAAATTTTAATGAGAATAGCTTACCTTCTATCAACGAGGTAAGAACTAAAGGAGATGCAAATGAGAAAATATCGCGTACCCAATTCTAACACTATGACACAGATATTGTTTGTACATAAGCGCCGTAAAATTTGTACACCTGTACACAATTGTACAACCCATGCACAATTTTAATCGCTTTTATTTTCATATACTCAAAAGTCTTTACTGAATTTGCAAACGTGAACGTAAAAAAGTTAATAATTTTGAAGAAAAGTTCAGTGGTAAAGAGTTTGTGACTAATATTTGCTTCGTGGCCCCTACGGTTATTTCACGGGTTTTCCTGCGTCAATGCACCAAGCCCAAAACCATCCAAACCTAAGTATGGATTTGACAGCGAAGACCAAAAATGGCGGAGTGAAACATACACAAATGCAGGGCAATTTTGGGTACGCTCATGTACACGGATCGTACATATGATTGCATCTCCTTTAGTTATTACCTCGTTGCCTTCTATAACCTTGTTGCTGGTATGCTGCCCGTGCTGATGCTTAGAAAAGTTTAGCAGTGTAGTTTTCTTCCCCCGAATGGTGAGCATCGTCGAAAAGTGAAGCATACTGCAGCGTGTGGACCGTAGCTATAAGGCATCTTTCAAATAAGAAATTTAAAAAAAAAACGAAATTGATGTGGATATTCATTCCGTACTACCTTGAGAAGATAAGCGGAGTATTTCGTTTAATTTCTTATGGAAATTACGCTTCAAATCAATAATAAAATTAATATATTTCAATTAACAAAATATGTTGCGTTACACAAGTTAACCGATAGATGGCAAATAAAGAGACATTCGACAAAAGGTATTTCCACATAACATTACTTTATTTATGGGCAAATAAAAAATCCTCTTTACAATTTTGATAACTTTGCTGATAGGTTTGGGTGTCAACTGTGTATAAATCAAAATAATTGTTTTGTTGATATTTAATTGAATTTAATAATGTCACCAGGCGTTGGGTAAGTTAAAACAAAGTGCTTAATCACGATATATATTTCTGTTGCTGGATAACAAATGATAAAGCCGGGAAGTTTTGTGAGGATTTCTGACAAAATGTGTATCGGCGCGTGCTTCCCGGCGTCCATCTTAAATCGATATTTAAGTTTTGATTTTCTTTATCATATTTTCTAAATTAATTAAAGTATTCAATGTGCGAAAATAAAATTAAATGTGAACACATTTTTGAAGTTCATCATAAGAATTTATAAGCAGTTTCTCGAATGTACAAGTTTGTATAAATTTCCCGAATTGCACAAGGCAGGGGTTGCCAGGTATTAGTTGTACATACCATTCAAGTTTTATATTTAAAAATGAAATTGTCATTATAGTACTGCGTATTTCAAAAGCAGTTTGAGAAGATTCTATACATGCACAATTAATTAAAATTTCATATTACAAGTGTGACTGAACGTAAATGGTGAATTATTTCCAAATAACAGCAGGAGCTGATCGCTGTGAACAATCAGTTCACAAAATATAATTTCGGGTCACAGTTGCAATGTATGCAAATGCGATCTTCGTGAAAGTAGAAGTGTGCGTAGCAACACGTTATAGTGAATTCGAAAGCGTTTTGAAAAAAAGCCTGAATTACAATTACGACTGAACTGTCGACTGCGACATGAACTCTTCTACGCTGAGGTGAAATTTGTAATTAACACGAACAAACACGAAGACCCGAAGAAACACTGGTAACTTTTCCAACCTGAACCTGATGAGCCTTGCAAGCTTTTGCAACTCACAATACGAACTTTTACAACTTCTGTATGATAGCAGTTAATGGGCTATTGGCTTGAAAATTGAAATTATTTTGTTCTAATTTACTACAGCAGGAATAACTTTTCACGTTAAATGTTTTTCCCATTTTTTTTTTTTTTAAATTTCCCGTAAACAATGCTGGCATCAAATAATAACAGAAATAGCTGTAAAAGTTGACGAAGTTCCAGCAGAGTAGAAAGTAGACTTACTCGAGTTCAACTTCAACCTGGCCGGCCTCACCAACTTTCCCATTGGGAGCTTGATAACCTGATCTCATATATTCTACAGAACTGAAGTTGAGGCCGGCCAGGTTGGAAAAGCCAGGACTGTGTTTCACGCTTCAGTCGCAGCGGAAGGTGAAGTTGCAATTGTATTATCTTCCACATGCATTTACTATTGAAGTTTCACAACTTTACGAGTATAAGCTAAGCTTTCCAATGAATGCCCAATCATCCTTGATGAGTGCGTTCCAAATCACAACTGCAGCTATATTTGTAGTTATGTCAGAGCTATGTGAAGTTGTCTGCAGTTAACTAAAGCTGTTGAGGTTTTGGAACGATCTGAGTAAGTTCTCAGTGGCAGCAGTTTGATGTATTTACGTTAACGGCACTCTGTTCCCTCATTTAAAAGAATGAATTCTGATTGGTTCCACCGAACAATGTTTTCTGCCCCCCAGCCCAAATCATTCTGAGAACTAATGATGATCAATTGTTACGATGCTTTGAAAATGAAATGAACAATCACTTGACTACGTCTCTTTCCGTTTTACCACAAAAATTTTATTGAAATACGTTTCTTTTTTCAAATCTAGGTAAAGGATAACATCGATGTACGTCGATGTTTTAGTGCGTCGACATCGATGTAAAAATATCGAACATCGAGAGACCATACATCGATGTTTTTAAAACATCAATAAACATCGCCCAGCACGACATACAAAAAGCAGCAGCAAAATAAAAAAAAAATGAATTTTTATCAAAGCCATGCCACCGTTCTTTTCATGTTCATATAATATTTACTATTTTTATGATACCTGATTTTTGATAGGTCATCTGAAACTCGTTAATACTAGGTATGAGGTTATGTCATCCGTAAAAGTTGAAATTTGTTCAACCTTTCCGTTCCGTTACAATCGTTTTCGATCATGTACTGCACCCTCAGATAAATCTTTTTGTTTTTAAGACAATGGGACCGGATATCCCATCCCCAAGCACGGAGGCCAGAGCGGCCCATTATGCCATCCTGCTAAAATCCCTTTCACCAAAACGTTTCTGTCCTCTTAATAAAGCGCATCAGGTCTTGGTCAACACTTTGTTTGGGCTTTTATACGAAGGGGAGTGCTTTTTTTTTTCAGTAAGAAATTTCGTAAATTTAAAAGATAATTAGGTATGTAAGCAAAAATATTATACCTTAGCAATCAATATGCCAAACGTACTCACTTTTTTTTTCCGAAACTTGAAACCATTTTCTATAATAAACAAATATGTCTCAGGTTCCACTTCGCTGAAAAGTTGAAATGAGTGGAACTCATTTTCGTATTGAGTAAACTAGTGGGTATATCAAGATGAAGTGAGGGACTGAAAACGAGGTTACTTGGACAGTAACTTCGCTTGTGAAAACGAAGTTCCTTGGACAGTAACTTCGCTTGTGAAAACTATGCTTAAGGAATAATATTTTTGCTAACATAATTCGCTTTTAAATTTTCCGAAATTTCATACCGAAAAATATAAAGCACTCCCTTTGAATAAAAGCCAAAACACAAATGTGTTGATATTTCACAAGTTACACACCAGCTGATATTATTAAAGACTACTTAAATAAAAAAAAGTACCAGTTGCAGAAAACGTACTCAATTTGACTATTTCTCAGGTACCACTTCGCTAAAAAGTTTAAGTGAGTGGAACACGTTTTCGTACTTGACTTTGACAGATTTAGCGACCGCGTCACATTGTAAATCAGCCTTTAACTATGTGAATTTGACTTAGGCGTAAAAAATAACTTCGTTGCTCTGAACGAGAAAAAGTTATTATATTTGAATTAAAATATTCATATGTATGTGTACATGAATTAATAAATTAAAAGAAGACATGATAAAGTAAAAAATGATAAATTAAAAATTTATATGCATTGATAAAAAAATGTAAATAAGATTTTATTTACGGCACTTAAAACATTAGCTACGGCAATGTTTAAACGATTTTTAAATTCGTCATTCTACTAAACAGCAATGAACTAATTTTCTTCTGCATCCATTTTAGTTTCATTTATTTTTTTATTCAATCTTTGACATTTCAAACAAGAAGGGACTATTTGGAGGGAAGGATATTTCACAATTTTTAAGGTCGATATATCCAAAAATCTTGTTTATTTTCCTTAATCAATAAGAAAATAATAATAATTTATTGCATAAGAATTGTAATCTTTTAAAGTAATGTGATGATTTAATTCTGACTTCGTTGGTATTCGTATTTTATAACACATTTTCTAAGATAACTGTATCATCTTCTGACGGAGTAGCACTTTTGTATACAGTTTGTTGATTTCACTATCTCGGTGAAAATATTTTGTATCAAAGACCTGCCTTACTGTCCGCAAGCAAATCAATCCTACATAAATATGTATTTATATTTTCTCGATGCATTCTCATACGTTCCAATGATGTTCTTAATATAGAAGAGAAAAACGCAAGGCCTATATTTGGCAGCGTGGTCGTTATGAAACGCAGAGCTTTCGACTGAACATATCAACAAAGCAACCTAAAACTTCTATATTTAATTTGTATTGATAACACGCTCCACTTTTTTCTTATCTACTTTTTTGTATTTATTTTTCCTTTTGTTTAAAACAAATAATTTATTTTTGAAAATTTCTCCTATTTTTTCACAAATTCAATTCCCTTTGATTTTGTCATATTTTTCCACTATACATTTACTCCTATAATATTGATGGCAATAAGACATTTGTATCAACAAAATTGATCTTCTGATCAACCTAACATAGAATGAGTGTACAGTCGAATCATGTATACTGCCGAACTTTCTTTCAGACAGAAATAGTCGTGATGTAGCGAGCGGTTTTTTTTGTGGCAGGGAGACGAAAAATCCCAAACACGGAAGCTAAGGCTATCCATTGTGTTAAGTAGGCGAAGTTATAGAGCTATAAATATAAAGGGAAAGTAGATATGGGAAAAGTTCAGGACCGTATCAATTGGGATTCGAACCCAGGACCCTTTGAAGGATACAGCGCGCCTGCCAACTGAGCTACCAAAGCCACAGGCTTAGTCGACAGGAATTCGATGAGGACATTCGCACACATACAATTACAATCGGCAGCCATTAAGGCGCTGCAAGCTGTAATGGTAAAATCCAATGTTGTGAAACTGTAAAAACAGCATGGAGGAGATTTCAAGAAGCCATAGGATGACTTACATATGTTTTGAGTACAAGTATTTAGAAATATAGCCGGAAGCGAAAAAGCAAATAAACTGGCCAAAAAGGGTTCTGAGATGGACACCTCTATAGCAGTCGACTATCTAAAGGTTCCGATCGATACTAACATGAATATTATCAGTGATGTCTACAAAAATCTGGTCGCAGTTGGAAATGCAGTCGGGTGTGGCGTGGTAACAGATAGAGATACTTCTCACAAGTAGCTGAGACGATATACGAGAGACTTGCAGGAGTTACATGGGTCACTGAAACATACAATGAATACTTGAATACTTGACTTGAAATCCACTTGAAACTCAATTAGGGGTTTTGGTTGAATTAATTCAAATTAATTGACTTGAAATTTTCTTGAAAATTACTTGAACTGACATTTTGCTTTTGACAACTCTGCATTAAATTCAATATATACATAGGTACGAATTTTTAGATAAATATTTTGAAAAAAGTGCTAAAAATCACAATGAATTATCAACAATAATCTTCTTCTTGTTCCTCTTTGCCGTTTCCATAACTCGCATAAATGAAATATGTATATTCAAGTACTGAACAAAATTTTATGATTAACTTGACTATTTTGATTACTTGATGTCTTCTTGAAGTATACTTCAAGTATTCATGTAAACGTACTGATAGAGAACCATGGTAGTAGGCGAAAATGATTTTTTGTCGGAGCTGTAAGGATCCCAGAGAAATGGGATCGGTTCAATATGTGCTTTGTGAATGCCCTACTTTGGCGCGAACAAAAGGAGTAGGGAACTGTTTTTTTTTTAGCTCGGTAGCGTTCTGAAATTTCTTAAGGAAACAGGGTGGCTATGAAGAGCAATAGACAAAAAGATGGTCCTAGTGAGGCTTGCAGGAGTAGTCCAGCAGTAGCCTCTAACCTAACTTCTCTAAATTCGACTTTCTTTTATTAAAATTTTACATTTATATAATTGTATTGATATAAATTCCTTCACAACTTGTTTACAATTTCAGAGTACCACCCCCAGTTTCATGGGCACAACGAAGCGATCTCCTTTTCGTAATAATTAACGTTGAGTGTAAAGATGTTGACTATAAGTAAGGTTTCTCTTGTAAACTCTATAAATCCCATTAATATTTTTTTTATTTAAATAGATTTACAGAAGATAGCATGTTTTTCAAAGGAACATCTGTAGTCGAAAATAAATCGCATGAAGTCACATTAAATTTCTTACGTAAAATAAATCCTGACAAAGTGACGAGTAAGAATATTGCTCGATGTTTGGAATTTACCATTTATAAAGTATTTCAATAAACATTTTATAAAGCATTAATATTACTACATAATGTTATCTTACAGGCAGAGTCAGGTGCATATTGGCCCACACTCACTAATGACAAAAAGAGACCTCCGTTCTTAAAAGTAGACTTCAATAAGTGGCGTGAGGAAGCATCAGACGGTGAAGAAGGTAACAAAGGTGTTTCGAAGTTTTCTGTTCAATATACAAAAGAAATAATATTTAAAAATTATGTTTTATAGAAACTGAAGATCCCAGTAAATTATATAATTTGATTAATAAAATGGTAGGCGATGATTCAAAGCCATCCTTTGATGATTTAGATGAAGATCAAGAAGATTCTGATGATGAAAATATTCCACAATTGTCGTCAGAAAAAGAATCAGAAAAAGACGAAAAGGAAGGAGAAAAAGAGAATTAATTTAAATCTAAATAATTACTATATATATTTAAAAAAAGGCAGGAAAATATGCAGAAAGAAAAAACTCAAGAACCTCTCAAAGCATTCTAATCCAAAGCATGAACTAGCCTTGTTATTGTATGCGAGTGCATAGATCCCAGAGATTTCTAGATATGTATTCACTTAATTTTTTTCATTTTGGTTTTTGTTTTTCTGAGACAAAACTGTATTTACTCATCATAATATAATAATAACAATTATAGTAATGTTTTAAATCAGTTGATTTGTTTATAAAATGTAAATTCAATAGTTGGGGTCGATGACTGGTTGCGATATATTGCGCTAAACAAGAATTATTAAATGTGGGATTTAAATATTTTTTTTTTGTAAAACGACTTTGTTTTTTTTTTTTATTAAAACAAAATTGAGGAAATGTGTTTCTTTGGAAAATATAAATATGTATCGGTTTTCTATGAATATTTTCTTTTATTCGCATATTTAGCGATTTTCGCATCGAAAATTGAGTTTATTAAATGAGGGAAAAAATTGGGGTGTGATGAGTGAGGGATCTACAAAGGTTTGGCGCTAGTTTTGTTCTTTTTTTTTTCAATTATTAATTAAAGAACGATGTTTGATTATTTCAACAATAAAATATATAAAAATTTATTAAAATATTTGAAAATGTTTGATTACTATCGCTTAGGGCCATTTCTTTTTTTACTTTTCAGAAAATTTTGTCCGCTGTTGTCCTATGCGTTTGAATTAATATTACTTCACTAAAGATTGCTCTAACTAGTGGGCGCCGGCCAATAGATTCATACATTCATTTTACGATTTTTGTTATTTGTTGAAGGGGATGGGAGAGAAAGACTGTTGGTTTGAAAGATAAACAATCGTATTTGCAAGACATTTGCATCACATTATATTTATTTATGCAGTCTCAGACTGTTTCAGGGATATAGCCAACGCCGTTTTTTTTTATAGGAAGTAAAACTTAAAAGTTACTCAAAATAACGAAAAACTAAATCTATCCATTTTATATAAGGTAAATGCACAAATTCGCGTTCATTTCATTTTATAACATGCCATAAAACGACGTATTTTCCTTAAAATTCAGATATTTCTGTATGCTTATGTTCGTGTATGTGTCTACTACCCCTAAAGTGAACAACAGGATCGTTGAGTTAAATCTGAGTCATCAGAGTTCAGTTCATTAGATGTCGGCATGTGAATAGTACACAAGTGCAGTAAAGCGTAGTTTTTTTTTAGTGTAATGCTGTAAATTTAAAAGGTAAGGGAATGCGTTTTTTTATTTCATTTTAATTTCGTGAAGAAGTTTTTTAAGTAAATATATTTCAAATTGAGATTGTTGGATAAAATTTAAATTAATTCGTGAAATAACCAATAAATTTTAGTGGCCGCGAAATGGATACATGATTACAATCATGAGCCAGTTTCCGTGTAATGGTGGCCGCGAATTAGTACTGAATTTTTTACCCTGATCTAAATTGCGGCCTACGAGCAGCACTTTATTAATTAGTGTGGTTTAATGCATTGCAGGTAAGAAAACATGGAGGGATATACTGCTGCGACACTGAATGAAGCATTGTCGGACATTCGGCAAGGAAAATTATCTATGAGAGCTGCTGGCAGGAAATATAACATTCCAAGAACAACACTACAGGTTAAATTGTCTGGAAGGCGTCCCGAAAGTATAGAAAAACCTGGACTACACAGTATCTTAACAGAAGCCGAAGAAAAAAACTAGTCAAATGGTGTGAGTCCTTGGCCAAATGTGGGTTTCTCATAAGTCCCGTTAACCTTTTGAACACTGTTCAAAAAATTGTACAAGACGATGGCAGAATTACTTCCTTTAAAAATGGGCGACCAGGACGAAATTGATATAATCTTTTCCTGAAAAGAAATCCCGAGCTTGCTCATCGAATTCCCGAAGGCCTAACTAAAGCTAGAGCTGTGATTTCTGAGGAAGTTATCCGAAAATAGTTTGATGAGCTCCAAAACTTTAAGGAGGTGAATGCAGAAGACATCTTCAAAGATCCATGACGAGTATTAAATGGAGATGAAACTAGTTTTTCTCTTTGCCCAAAAACTGGAAGAGTGTTGGCCCCAAAAGGATTCAAAAATGTGTATAAAATTCAACCAGGAAGTGAGGAAGAAACCATCACGGTTCTATTGGTATTTATTGCAAGTGGCGAAACAGTCGTGCCTATGGTTGTATTCCCCTACGTACGACCACCTAGAGATGTAGTAAATAGCATACCAAAGGACTGGTTTTTAGGTCGTTCCGAGTCAGGCTGGATGAGAAGCGATGTATTCTTTGAATATATCGCGAATGGGGTAAATACATGGCTAAATAATGAACGAATTCAAAAACCTGTTAGTGCTAAGCAAGTTTTGCTGCGCAAACGGGATAATTTCATACGCTCTTCCTCCCAATACTACACATATGTTACAACCAGCAGATGTTAGGGAATGGCAATGTAAAACAGAAAATATTAACAAAAACCTAACAAAGTCAACTTTTTGTCCATTATTCGCTACCATTTTGAAAATGGCATCGCTTCCCTCAAGTATACGAAATGGTTTCCGGAAATGTGGGCCTTATCCCTTAAACCATGATGCAGTCGATTATACCAAATGCATAAGAGACAATTACAAGGTCTTGTCAGGGAGAGAGAAGATATGCTATGCTAAACGTCAAAACTATTAAACGTACCGAGACACTACGCTACCAGACCGTAGTGTAAAACACCGATGTGCTGGGGAAACGATCCGTGCGTTCAGGTGTACACACCGATGTGCTAAAAAGCACATCGGTACGCACATCACATCAATGAAAAAGTAGGGATAGCACCTGAACGGTTGGTGTGCACTTCGATTCGAAATGTCATTTTTGAAAATTCTTTAAGAATAAAACTACGCTACACGTCAAACCTACTAAGCGCACCGATACACGACGCTACCAGACCGTAGCGTAAAATGTGCACACCGATGTGCTGGGGAAATGACAACGCTTCGGTTGCCTGAACGACATGGTGTGTAAAAATGTGACATTCTGCGTGCACCTGAACGCACGGGTGTATAAAAATGTGACATTCTGCGTTCGGCTGAACGCACGGCTGGTAGCATAGTGTCTCGGTGCGTTTAATAGTTTTATTCTTAAAGAACTTTCAAAAATGACATTTCGAATCGAAGAGCACACCAACCGTTCAGTTGCTATCCCTATTTTTTCAATCATTTGATGTGCACACCATTGCGCTAAAAAGCACATCGTGTGTACACCTGAACGCACGGCCGGGGCACGAAATCAGAAACACCGGATTTTCATCGAACGAGTTGGTGTAACCCCGTGTAAGCCCAGGGGTTACTGTAATCAAGTAGTTTCGGCCCTTTTGAAATTTCTGATCGGACAGCTATGCAATTATTTACCTGCAATTTAGGTGGTAATATGAATTTGTGATACAATTATTATTTATATCAATAATTGTTACTTAATTAAACACGTGTTATGGCCCAATATTCGGAAGATTCTTCCAACAACAAAAGGCCCAACCCAGACGAGAAATTTTTAGGGAAGGAAGGTATTTCCTTCCCTTCGCTTAAATGTGCCAAAACAATAAAGCAAGAAACACAGTGCTAACTTTTCCAACCTCAACCTCAGTAAAACTTTAAGAACCTCAACCTGGTGAATTCTGTCAATTTTTATCGCTCACAATGCGTTGTCAGTTAATTTTTTTGTAATAATTTACTACAGTAGCAACAGCTTTTTACGTTAAATATGCTTCCCAAATCTTTTTTCAAAAAATTTCCAGTAAACTTTTTCCCGACAACAAAAATTAGCTGTTAGATCTGACAAATTCCAGCAGAGTAGAGAGCAGACCTACTCGAGTTCAACCTCAACCTGGTCGACCTCACCAACTTTGCCATTAGGTTCTTCATAACCTGATCTCATATATTCTACAAAACTGTCAAAGTTGAGGCTGAGGTTGGAAAGGCAGCACTGTGTTTCTCGCTTTAAAATTTTGGCACATATGTTCTGTGCCGTAATTTCATGACTAATGTATATACATTTCTATAGGAAAGACAGATAGAGCGCAAAGAGTATTGCGTTCTCTGTACAGTGCTTTCCAATACATTTTCACGATATTTCACTAATGGCGGAACGCGGTTCGTAATGGGAATACCGTGTATATACCTTGCTCCGGAGTTACACAGAGTTTTTCCTTATAAACTGCCTAAAAACTTTCGCATGTGGGCTATGGTTCAAATCTGTGCCGGAGGATTCATCAGCGGATACATTCAGCCAAATCCGTTGTTTTCATCGCATTTTTCAACTTATATGTGGCATCACTCAATGCAAATCGAAGGAAATTTTTATTGGGAAATGAGAAGGGAATGGACCAATGGACGTCGCCGCTTCTCATTAGCGAAAAATCTGTGAAGTTTAGGTGTTTTTAAGTCTTTTCAGGCTAATATTCCGTAATTTGTAACCGTTATTTTGTAATTTACGTAGTTTATTGACATTATTTGAGTTATTAAATGTGAAAAACTCAGAAGAGTGTTTCTTTTGAGACAAAAAAGGTGAGTGGTTGTTGCATGTACATCGATTTCAGCTGTTTTCTGGTGGAAGTAAGATATAAAAGTTTATTCGACAGCAGGAATATTTGTATTCATAATTGTAAACCGTTACAAATTCGGCAAAGCCTTTTAACAAATTTTAGAGTTGTTTTGTGGTAATTAATTGTACAATGAACAAAGACAGTGTATGGTGAGAGTCTATTGTGCTCACAATAAACGCTTTAAAATTTCCTATCGAGATGTGTTTCCTCACTTCAGTTGTCCATTAAAGATTGCACCCAAAAATAACGCAGAGAACTTCATTTCCTAGGTGAGAACATGATTCACATTTTTTTTATATTGTTTTTATTTTTTTTATTGCTGTTAGCTATAATAGTTTTCTAGCTAAACGCAGGGCATTCCTTACTGACTGCAGTATCGAGTCTTTTTTTGTCAGATTCCAATGCACAGGCACACGAATCGATGGGGCTGGTGGTGTGATATGAATAGATTCCATCGAGTTGTTTGCAATTTTGCTTAGTTACGAATATATATAGAATTTCAGTTTGATTCCTGCATTTGGAACTGTTACGCAAAAAAAATCAAGAAATACGGAAAATCGATGAGTTTATGTCAAACCAATGCGCAGCTCCAACTTGAGCCTTGTATTTAGTTTACCATTCTACGCTTGAAATTCAACATGCCTATTATATAGATTGTTTTGACGTTAGCTGTGATGTCTTCATAATATTTTTATCGGTTCAATCATTTCTAAATTAATATCCCCCCTTACTGGAAAAAGCTTATGACTTTCATAAATAAGACAATATCAATAAATAACCTTGTCTGTTGTTCCACTTTTGTATGGCATTGATTCCATGTTCTGGCTAGCTGGTATCCCCTCGCCGTGCTAATCAAAGGGAAAAAAATGTATGTCGATTTCAATGGGACTTCAGTGCAACAACAGTGGGCGCGTTTAGGCGGGGACCAAACCGGTCAAAATTTCTGTTTTTTCCTCCGCGTAATTTCAAACCATACCGAAGTGGTTGGTAATTTTACATGGCTGTGACCAAAGGCTTCCAATTATTCCAAACTGGTTTGGTCTCCGCCTAAACGTGCCCAGTGTTGCACTTTTCTAGCAGTGAAAATGTTCGATGGGGCAACTTTTATAGCAGAACTGCAACACTAGTGTCGATTTCGATGGGACCAAGTTAGTGTTTTACTTTTCTGGCAGAGGAGCACTGAATGAAGCCCATCGAACATATTTCTGTTATATTCCTTGTATTTATGTACGCACATATTAGGTCTGTTTAATGAGCTGCTCTAGGTTACTCTAGAGCAGAAAACCGAGTTTCATAAATTCAGAACACTGCTCTTAAAGTACTCTAAGGTGAACTGTGTTTCATGAGTCTGTTCTAAAGTCAACTGAAGTGACCTAGAGCAAGATTTTCTGCTCTAAACTTTTCGACGGATTAACTTACGATTTTGATGGGACCAACTAATTGTTGTACTTTTTCAGGCAGTGGAGCATTGAAACCCATCGAACATATTTGTCATATTCCTTGTATTTGTGTACACACGTTTTATATATGCGGATCTGTCAAATGTAATAAATGTTCTTTATTGATATAAAGAAACAAATTCCTTAAACTTTAAGGAAATAACCCAAACAGAATCTTTCAATTCATTTAACTCATACCGATTTCCATTGATATTTCAAGAGAAGTGCACGTCAATCAATGGAAATCGAGTTCAGAGTTCAATGCAGAGCTTCCACGTCTGGAGAAAAATTCGCGCCAAATTGTTTTTTTTAAATTGCGTCAAAAATAGCCAGCTTTTTGCTGACACTTTACAAAGTTCAGCCTTCAAATAACGAGGATAGCGCATGATATTCCTAATTAAAAATAAACTATTACATTGGTGGCAATAAAATGAATGGACGGCGTTTGATCACTGCGCCTGCCTGGTGTATTGACATATACATATAATGGGCCCTATTCTGTCGGTAAAATTTTATCATTTTATGTTATGTTATGCCTTAAAATAAAATATTTCCCTAAAATCCTATTCTGTACCAGAAATTTTATTTTATTTTATGCATCTTAACATAAAATATTTCCTGTTATGGAGCATAACATAAAAGAACCTAAGCAGCACATTTTAAAGGTATTTTGACACATTTTATGAAAATGACATGCGTCAATGAACATTCGTTGTGCGAAAATTGTTTTAATTACAAACTAAAATGTCCATCGCCATACATAAAAATTACAATTTTGTTAGAAATTGTAGAAATTCGAACCCGTGCAGTGTATGATAAAATATAAAAAGTTAATTATATTTGCCTAGGTTTTAATTTTATGGAGAAGAGATCATACGATACGATATCTTCGCGATTCCTACGATCCATGTGAGTTGCCCAGCCTTAGGCTTCAAAAGTTCTTCCGGCTGGATAATTAATAAGCTTCTTATATTGTGATTTGTAAAGTTATTTTGCAAATGTTTCGTTTTATGAAAACAAATTCAAATACTTATAGATTAACTATAGCCTCATACCGGAAAGACATCTATTCCGTTCACTTTGAGTTAGGAATCTAAAATTGAACGGAAAGGACGTCTTTCTGCTGTTTTGCATTTCTACGGATATGGTTCGCATCAAACTCCAGTCAGGAGTTGTCATATTTTAGAACTTTTACACCCAAAGTATCTCAAGAGCTATTAAGAAAGCAGCTGCTTTCATAAATGATTATTTAGTGGGTGATTTGATAGAGTATCACGCAAATGTCAATTGACCAGCTGTTCAAAAAGTAATAGAAAACATATCGGAATGTACTAAATATTTTATGTTACGTGTTCATAAAAGAATTCATAAAATAATTTTATGGAACCACGACAGAATACGAATTTTTAAAATATTTTATTTTCATTTTATGAAGAAGGGATTTTTTCGCCATAAAATAACATAAAATATTGGGCCCTATTCTGTAATTTTTCATAAAATAATATTTTATGTTATTTTATGGCGAAAAAATCCCTTCTTCATAAAATGAAAATAAAATATTTTCAAAATTCGTATTCTGTCGTGGTTCCATAAAATTATTTTATGAATTCTTTTATGAACACGTAACATAAAATATTTAGTACATTCCGCTATGCTTTCTATTACTTTTTGAACAGCTGGTCAATTGACATTTGCGTGATACTCTATCAAATCACCCACTAAATAATATTTATGAAAGCACCTGCTTTCTTAATAGCTCTTGAGATATTTTGGGCACAGTATATTCTGTACTTTGGGTGTAAAAGTTCTAAAATATGACAACTCCTGACGAGTTTGATACGAACCATGTCCGTAGAAATGCAAAGCAGCAGAAAGACATCCATTCTGTTCACTTTGAGATTCCTAACTCAAAGTGAACGGAATGGATGCCTTTCCAGTATGAGGCTCTAGTTAGTTAGTTAGTTTTGGGTATAAATTAGAATTATTCATAAGTTTGCAAAATTAGTTTACAAATCATAATATAACAAATTTATTAATTATCCAGTCGGAAAAACTTTTGAAGCCTAAGGTTGGGCAATTCACATGGATCGTAGAAATCGTGAAGATATCGTATCCTGTGATATCTTCTGCATAAAATTAAAACCTATTTAAATATAATCAACTTTTTATATTTTACCATACTGCACCAAGTGCAAATTTCTACAATTTCTGACAAAATTGTAATCTTTATGTATGGCGGTGGACATTTTAGTTTTTAATTAAAACTACTTTCACACCACAAATGTCAATTGACGAATGTCATTTCATAAAATATGTCAAAATACATTTAAAATGTGCTGCTTAGGTTCTTTTATGTTATGCTCCATAACAGGAAATATTTTATGTTACGATGCGTAAAATAAAATAAAATTTCTGGTACAGAATAGGATTTTAGGGAAATATTTTATTTTAAGGCATAACATAACATAAAATGATAAAATTTTACCGACAGAATAGGGCCCATTATTTTATGAAAAATTACAGAATAGGGCCCAATATGGACTGATTGATATTTTATTTTATGGAGAATAACTTTATCTGTCAAAAAAAGTGCTTACGTTGGTGCCACCATTGAAAAAAATCATTGCGAGAAGGTGAAAAATTGGGCGCGCAGCTCGAAATGATTTTAATAAAACCTTTCGAATTTCTACTGCGTATCTAATACATATATGTATATCCTTTGGTAAGACTTTATGAGTAATAATTAAATAATTAATTTAAAAACATTTATTTCGACGAATCCACCTATTTATTTGTTGTTTTTGTTGTTTGCAGTTCTCTCTCAGTTGGTACTTGGGGCTTAGACCGAAAGAGGCTGCTATATAGAAGCCAGCACACTTTCAGCAATATATTTCTATGAACGTAGTGAGTCTCTATTATACATGTCAGTAACCTGATGAGATACATATACCTAATTGGTGTGTGGATAGTGTGCATGTCCATTGTTTGGAAAATTGGGTACCGGTACCGGAAGCGGCAATGAATATGAACTTCAAATAAAAAGTTAAGCTCCTTGGCGCTTTTGATATACATACAGGTAAGAAAAAGCGTCCGAGCTTATTGAAAAAGAGCTACTTTGGCGCTAAATCGCCAAACCTGGCAACTCTGGTTCCGTGAAACAACTTAATCAGTATTTCCAATTTAGCTACTTCGTAGCTAAATCTAGCTACCAAGAAGGTAATTTAGCTACGAAGATTTTAATTTTGCTACCGGTAGCAATTTAGCTACCGTGGACTCCTTTAACTACCAAATTGTAGCTAAAATTTTTTATCAAATTATGAAAAAAAAAGTATGCTGACCTGTAACCCCAAATCTAAACTGCTAAAAGGTTTACTTTTGGCACTGATTGTATTGACATTGTTGTAATTTACTTTTGTTTGCTTGCTGCATTGCTACAGAAATGCGAACACGAAACTGTAAAGCTGTGGTCTGAAATTTATAGATACAGTGGATACTGGATAGAAACAATCCATTTAAAGAATTGTATCAATTTTCTATTAAATCTTTCACTTTACCTCATTCCAATGCTGATATTGAAAGAATATTTATCGTCATGAATATTTTTAAAAACAAATTCATAACAAAATTAAATTAAACTTTAGATTCAATTTTTTCGATTTGATTTGGGTTTTAAAAGAATGGTAAATGTTGTGATGAATATGAATTCCTAATCTTGTTGTTAAAAAAATTGGTACTTTACAGACTTATGAAATTAGTGAGTACTGCATACGTAGATATTACAGAACTGTTGAAAGATCTTAACTAATTATTACTTATTTGACTTATTTGGATATTATGTCTTTGGATTTCACTCGTCTGTGTTATTTAAAGCTCTCTTATTTTGATTATTATATATAGGTTCTTTACAATGAAATAAATTTGTTGGTTAATATAGTATTATTTCTTTAATTGAACGATTATTATACCGATTTCCATTGATCACGTTTTCTAGTAGAAGTGTTACACTTTTCTTGCAATGTTACACCGAAATCGTTCCATTGACCTGCATTGCTAGAAAAAGTGTACGTCAAATGGGTCTGGTGCTACACCCAAAAAATCGGTGATGTTACACCGAAAAACGCACACATCTACATGAGAAATGTCACAACTGAATGTCATTGAGCATTACAGATCAATCTCCAACTATAACTCTACCAAATTCATCCGCAATCACGCCAAAATCTTAAATTACAATTTTCATAATTTTTACGTTATCCGTGATGTTATTTTTTCCAGAAAATTTCAATCTGACAAATTACACGGATATGAGCTACTATCCCATTCTCATCGCGTCAAAAGTTGTTCCATTGAACTCGCTTTTTACTTATTGACGTGCATTTTTCTTAAAATATCAATGGAAATCGACATTAGTAATACTGCAAGAAAAGTGCAACACTTCTGCTAGAAAACGTGATTAATGGAAATCGGTATCCGAAATTTCACAAATCATGACAGTCCACTTTGACAGAGCAGGTGACAATTCAAGTTTAATATGATTTATAACATCGAGATAAAATCCAGAGCAAAGTAGGGGAAGCTTATGCAAACCTGTGTTGAACTTCTGCTATAAAAGTTGTCTCATAGGGCCGGCGTACACGCTGCTGGCATGCATTACTAAGCAATACTTTTTGTTTATGAGAATTTTTCCTCCCCGCGAATGCCTCTCACCAGAAAAAATGCAGCGTGTACACCTAGGCATATAAAATTTTCAGTGCTGCACTACTAGAAAAGTGAAACACTGGTGTTGCGCTGAAGTCCGAAATCGACATTAGGTTTGTTCGATGAAAAGTTTTTCATTGAAAACGCCGTGTAAATTTACCCTCCAATATTTACCCAGGGTTTTTGCTTTCAACGAACGAGTTTTAAAAACACCGGGCAAACCTAGTGTTCTATGGCAGACAGTTCTCCCGAGCATAATTAATCGCAAAAAGTTATTTATAAAATGGGTGAAGACCAATAAAGTATGTTCTAGCCATTTACCTATTTCTTTTATTCAAATGTTTGCTTATTTTTGCTCAAGAAGTAATTTATATGCCCCAATCAGCAACAAATTGAAAATGACAGTTCTCAAGTGACAAATGTCAAACCGTTACCCTAAGAAATTTTTAGTGTAAGCTCGGGGTAGCCCTAGGATTTTCAAAAAACAAAATAGTTTAGCCCTGTATCCAGGGGCGGATTTCCCTATAGGCCGAGTAGGCCCGGGCCTAGTTGTACACTCTGCGAATGGACGCACTTCTCCCTGCTTTTGGACAGAAAACTACCTCAGAAATAACTTCAATATTTTCTATGAAGAAATATTTAATAACTTTCAATTTCGCAATATTTAATTACAAACTCAACGCTTACTTTTGTTTATTTCGACAAATAATTTGACTTGACAGATATGTATATGCCATAAAATTATAGTAACAATTGACTATTAGGGTTGCCAAAACCAATATTTTAGTTTCAGTAACTATAAAAACTCTCTATGATTGAGGTTTTTTAATGGTTCCGGACACGCACACAGCGACAAATCGACATCCGGAAAAAATTCAGGAAACGTTCTACAGTGTAGAAACCGAAAAGAAATTGACAAATGCAACCGTAATTTTATTTTTCGGCGGATAAAACGTAAAAGTTGTGTTTTTCTTAAAAATATGGGATAAATGTAGTATTTTCTTAGTTTATCCTATTTACCTTGATTTTATTAATCATTGGAGCAAAAATATAGTTATAAATGGGAATAAATTGAGTTTTTTGGTGTTTTTGATGTGATAGTCTCTTTACATTCGAAAAATCGGCGGTGTTCCACTGCAAAACACACATCTTCATGATAAATGTTTGCTGAAACCTTTATATACATATTACAGTAGAGGAAGTGGAGAAAGCGACACATGAAGGGAAGTAGTATTTATTTATTTGTAAGGATTATACAACATAAATGCTTGCGTATCCTGGGAACATTCGCTCTCAGTCCTAGACCATATGGCGCTTATGCTCTATCTTAACCTATTATATTTTATTTCTGCTTACTTTTCTATTTTTTAACATTGTATATGTACATATGAACATATTTATGGGTCCTATTTTATTTGTCCTATGCTATACCTTGTTGTGTGAACTAAAATCTGTTTTCCCTATCTATGCTAACCTAATCTTATTCTAGATGGGGAGTGGGATGTTAAGTAGGGTAATGAGCTGGAAAAGTTGAGAATCTCGGGGCTGGTTGGGGTGGAGAATAGTGGTGAGGTCGTTGGATTTTAGTGTGTTCTGTGACATTGGTCAGTCTATTAGGTGGTGCTGCACTGATAGCGCATTTTGACATTGTGAGCATGTGGGTCTGGGGGAGTTAGCGATTAAATGTCCGTGAGTAAGTCTTGTGTGACCAAGCCTCAGTCTAATTAGCGTTACTGTTTGTTGTCTATTGAGTTCAGCGTTGAAGCGTGGTTGTCTAATGGTGGGCCAATGGCTGTTTTAGGGTCATTTGCTCCGTTTACAACTATGTTGAGCGCGCTCTTAATGGTCCTCTCATTGAATGTGAGGAAGCCTCCCTCGATGTGTAAGGCTTCAATTGGTGTTGTTCTGATTATATTGCTTAATTTTACTTGTATTTTGCTGATGGAGGTTTGTGCTGCGTGCCCATACTGTTTCTCTTCTGGGAATTTGGCACCGTTTTGAATGGGCCCAGGTGTTGGCCTTACTAAAGGCATCTCCCACCCGTGAATTTGCTTCTCATCCTTGGCTGTGAAGTGCAATCAGGAGATTATCAGCATAAATCAAGATCTTTATATTTGTTGTTTCGTCTAATAGAGTACATAGGGAATCTATATATGTTTTAAAAATACTTGTAGAAAAGGGAGACCCTTGTGGGGCTCCATTGTCCAGGGAGAAAAGTGGGGACAGGAATCCATTGACCTTGACTCTGGATGAACCTGAGATCAATACCCCAGACACATAGCGTTTAGCTACTAAGTGTCTGCCTACCCGGTCGTAGGCTTTTTCCAAGTCTGCTGACAGTACTACCACATAGTGCCTTTGTGCTAACCCTTCTGTTAGGTAACTCTCTAATTGGTGAATGAGTGACAGTGTCCCTCTACCAGGTCTGAAGGCATGTTGTGCATCAGCGAGGGTGGACTCGAGAATTGGGCTTAGTCGTCTGGTTAGGATATTTTCGAATACTTTGGATAGGCATGGTAACAGGGAAATTGGCCTATAGTCTGTTACAGTATGAGAATTAGCGGATCTCTTGGGTATGGGGACAGCTGTGGCAATTTCCCATTCTTGCGGGGAAAGTTCCTTTGTCCAGGATAGTGTTCAAGAGAGAGATGTACCTCATCTTGAACGAAGTGGGGGCTTCCTTTATCATGCGATAGGATATCCTTTCGAGACCGGGGGTTGTTCCTTTAAGGAGACTTAACATATCACTGAGTTCTTCAAGGTTGATTGGGTATGAGAGGTTTCTGGCTGGGTCGGGTGAATAGGGCGTATCCGTTAAGGAAAAATTATGCTTGTTGGCTCTAAAATTTTGAGTGAAATTGTTATCAGACGAGTAGCCCGACCAAGTTTGGGCGAACTCGAAGGCAATCTCCGTGAGCAACTTATGTTCCTGCTGGGTGTTGTCAGATTGGCAATGATACCTGCACGTCTGTTACCGGATATTGATCTGACCTTTCTCCAAGCGTCGGCGATATCAACGGTAGAATTGATTGTGTTAGCAAAAGGTTCCCAAGACTTCCTCTTCGCGTCCTTGATATCTTTCTTTGTGTTTGCCGACTCCCTACGATAGCTTTGCAAGTTTTCTGTCGTAGGATGCCTTTGGAATCTCTTCCATGCCCTATTTTTGGATCTATTCTTTGAGAGGATGTCTTGGTTCATCCAACAGGGCTGGTTGTTTGGTTTTGGGGATGATGACGGAATGGCGGACGACGCGGCTAACCTCAATACCTTCTTGAGTCTGGCGGCTTCTTGGTTTATTTTCCTACTGACTGGTGAGTTGATCACTCCCTGTGTTACTAGATCTTGGAATTTAGTCCAGTCAGCTTTAGCCTCCTAGAATCTGGCGGTTGCCTTATTGTTGGCTGTTCCGACTCTTGAAGTGACGAGAATTGGGTAGTGGTCACTGCCTTCTAGGGTTGGGTAGGTCTGCCAGGAGAAATAGGTGGCTAGGTTTGGGGACGTCAGAGTAATATCAATGTTGGTGAGGGTGTCTAGTGTGCTTAGAAGTGTAGGCGATCCGTCAATGAGTATGGCGTATCCCTCATCCAGTTACTGACAATGTTGCCCTTTCGATTGGGCCGAATGGATCCCCATAACGGGCTGTGGGCGTTGAAATCACCCGCTATTATCGGATTTGATAGAGTTGCGTTGGCGACTTCTTGAAGATGCTCCGGTTGGAGGTATACGTCACGCTCCACGTACACATTCGTGATGCTTACTGGAGGGTTTGTCTCCACCTTAAGAGTAAGTGTTAGAATGGTGGTGGCATTGAGAATTCTAGAGTAGGAAAGAGAGTTATGAACTAGGGTAGCTACTCCGCTTCGTCTTGTTTTCGTATGTTTTGTTGTTGTAAACACACCTATATTGTCCCATTCGCTCTGGTCCGTCGCTTTCCAACAGTTTGGTTTCCTGTAGTAAAATTATGTGGGGTGAGTATCTGAGGATTAGGGTTTGTAGGAAAGGAAGGTTATTAAAGAAACCTTGAATATTCCACTGGAGGATGATAAGGCCTCTGGTGGAGCTGGTCAAAGATGTTTGGATCGTATGGTGGCTCTGAGGATCTGGATAAATAGGTCCCTGTGTGGTAATTATGGGGCTTTATTCCTCTATTTCGATTACCTCTGCCTCGGGCGTTGAATTGCTCGGGGCTAGGTATAAGTTCTGATCGATTAGGCCTAGTCCGCCACTGTTTACATTAATTGCTTCGGTGCAGCTAATAGGATTATCTAAATCGCAGTCACTGGTGTTACTAAGATGTTTAACTATTATGTTATCAATAATGGCTTTAGATTTTGGAGTGAAGTTTACTTGCTGTTTATCTTCGACGAAAGAACTTTGTCTTATGGGTGTTGTGCTTGGGTTGGTATTCATTGTTAAGACATTGAGATTGCTCGCTGTTTGTAGCATGTTTATATGGATGGGATTTGTATTGTGGCTTGCGATGGTCTTATTTTTTTCTTTTGCGGTTGGGGAAACTACGGTGCTTATAATATCTTGTGCGGGGAGCTTCCTTGTTGCTGTGGCAAGGCTGAGTTCTTGCTGTTTGTTTGACTTGGGTACTGTGCTTGTTGGTAATTGTTGTGGTGTGATATCTGTATTTCTGTTTGTACTGATTAGCGGGGGAGAGACGAGTTGGGGTAGTTGGACGGTTGCAGAGTAGGATTGTTGGACAATTGTTCTTGTGCTAGAGAAAGGACGGTTGGCGAAGTATATTTTCTTTGCCTCCTATTTAGAGCACTTTTTCTGTGTTCTTATTTGAAGGATGTCTTTCTCTTGTATGTACATTGGACAATTTCTTTCCGTAGAGGAATGCCCGTCTGTTTTTCAATTGACGCAGGCTGGTGATATGCCCTCATGATCTTGATTTTCGTGCAGTAGCTCCTGGGTACAGAAAGCACAGGTTTCTTTTTCCGCGGCACTTCCTGCATCTCATCGGGTTAGGGATGTACTCTCTAACATGGACTATTTCGAACCCGATGGTGATCACCTTGAGAAGGGAGAAACGATCGAATGATAAAATTATTAGTCCTGTTTTTCTATCTGTTCCGCCTTTTTTGTTTTTATGTGTACAGCTTCAACAACCCCATAGCTGCTAAGCCTGTCCACAATTTCTTTCTCTTCGAGAGATATTAACGCGGTGTTGAAAATGATTCCCTTGGTTTTATTGAGAGTTTCATGATATGAGCATTTGTTCGGGATATCTCCTGGCAACTTGTTTTTACTAATAAACTTCTCTGCTATCAGCTTATTTTGGCATAACAAAAGTAGACTGCCGTCTCTGAGGAAGAAAGAGGTTGTATATTGTGTGGAAATGCAATCTATTGCTTTCCGAAGCAAGAAAGGGTTTACCTTCTTTAAGGTTTTGTTGGGTGTTGTGGTTTGTACTACGACAAATTTAGCTTCGCCTGCTGGGTTAGGGGCTTTTTCTATTAGTGCGGGAAATTCCTCAGTTGGGGTCTCGGGCTAGCCTCTCCTTTTTTTTCCACTTTTCCGGTCTTCTGTAAATTTTATGCCTCCCAGCAAATGGTAGCGGTTTTGTTCATTTGGCGCGGTGGCCATGGTGCCGAGGGGAGCCTCCCCTGGCTTAAAGGTTATGTGACCTTCCCTGGCGGAAAGTTTGCTTGAGCTCGAGTTTAACAAGACAAGAAAAAATCGAGCGGGATTGGAACTTGGAAAGTGCTAAAAGGTTAACTAATGGTAATTAGAAGATTACTCCCTTTGAAAATTTGTCCGCATTCTATTGAAAAAAATTGTATCCACAGGTTTGCTGTTAACCTTAGCTCCGATTTGGTGCGTGCCTCACATGAAGATGGATGTTGTCTTGTACATTCCACCACGTGTTTACCGTGCGGACCTGTCGCTCAAATTTGTCCGAGGTCTTTTAACTTTCTAATTTTCTATTGCACTTAGCTTTTTCTCGATTTTTTGCTTTGATAAGCCTCTTTCAATAGTTTTCCACCTTTGTACACGTTTTCTGCTTTGTATAATACCACTGTGAGAAGTGGTGTTCTGATATTTTTGTTCAGTTGATGAATGTAATGAAAAAGTAATGAGAAAATAAATTAATTATGCCTTAATTTTTTTTTATTGGTTTATTATTTTTGTTTGTATTTTCAAATACTTAAAGTTTTAATTTGATTTCTTTATTATTAAAATTAGAGAAGTTGTGCATAAAATTAGAAGCATTTGATCAGATTTTTGAAACATTATGCTCCATGAAATCGTGATTTAGACGGTATAGTTTTTGTAAGACGAACACTGAAAACAGTAGGAAAAACAGAAAACATTGTATGGAATTTAAATTTTATAGATCATCTCCTTGGCAAACAGAAAAATATGTTGCGAAAATATATTTCAAAGAAAACAAAGACGGTTTTTGATAACCAAATGACGAAATGACCAGAATAACGAAATGCTACTTAGTAAAATATTCGCTATTAGCAGCCGTTAAGGCAGTATAAGATCACTTGCTTCTTTTAATGCAGTAAATGATGAAATCATAGGGTATAGGTACTAAGTTTGTCGTTCCGATTGTAACCGATAGAAATAATGCTGGTAGACCAAAATGATACCCATGCATATATTGAACGTTATTTTGACATTTCCGTCTGTCTGTTTGTCCGTCCCCACGATAACTCAAAAACGCGTTCACTAGAGAGCTGAAATTTTGCACACGGCCATTTAAAAAAAATCGCAGATTAAAGTTCGAAACTGGGACTAATCGGGTAATTCCTAAGTAGGTTTGCTATACAAAAATTTCGTTTTTCACTGCCCGAGCAAGGTATATAGAAGACAAGGTATTCTTTGATATTTCGTCACGCTGCCCGAGAACGCGTTGACGTAGAGAGCTGAAGTTTAGACATGGTGTTTTCATAGCAATGGTACAAAATTCAAAAAATGGCCCCTCTTGGTGTTGCGGTACAAAACTTTGGGGTTTCACTATAATTGATATTACCTGAGAACGCGTTGACGTGGAGAGCTCAAATTTTGTACACTGCCGTGTTGTAGGGGGTGGTCCTGGCATTGATCTAGTTATATAGTTCCTAGTTCAGACTGTCCGTCCGTCTGTCTATACATCCGTCCGTCCGTCTGTCTATTCATCCGTCCGTCCGTCCGCGCGATAACTCGAGAATGCTTTTTGCACACAGGCTTTTTAAAAAGAAAAAAGTAAATTTAAGTACGAAAATAGACCCCTTCGTAGGGTTGCCCTACAAAAATTTCGTTCTTTACTATATGTTTGGACAGTGCCTGACAACACGTCAACGTGGAGAGCTGAAAGTTCGAAAATGGGAATAATCGGCAATTTCTACGTAGGGCTGCCATTGAATATTTCGTTTTTCACTATATATTTGAACACTGTCTGAGAGCGCGTCGACGAAGAGAGTCTCTTTATAGTAATAAAAAGTAAGTTTAGCTTCAAAATTGGACTAAATCGGGCAACTTTTTCTTGGTGTTAGCATAGAAAAATTTAGGTTCTTACGTATACTGTAAAAACGATCACTCCTAACGTTTTTATTGTACTGAAAAGTTTTTCATAATATGAAATCCTATGGAATTGGTTATAATCATTTTTATTATGCGACGAACTGTTCTAGAAATAGTGAAAAACCACTTCAAAAATCAAGCTTGACGAGATGGGTGACCATACGAAATTACATACGGGCATTTATAAGCTAGTTATCCATCGTTTTTTTGTACTAAGCACTGCACCTTTCTAGTTATATCTAGTAATGGAAATCGGTATAAGAGTAATGAGTATAAGCAACAAAAAGCTGCTATGATAGCAGCTATCTATCTTGGACTGAGCAAATGTCAAAAAGCAAGTAAGAAAAAGCAGCTTTCGAGGTACTTTGAATAGGCAAAAGCATGCGAAAGCAGATATAGTTGTAGTTGAACACAGCCCTACTCTGAACTTTTTTCGACTTTATTAAACAGACCTATTATATATGCAGAACTGTCAAACGTAATAAATTTTTTTATTGATATATAGAAACAAATTTCTTCGTAAACTTTACGAAAATAACCCAAATAAAATCTTTTAATTCATTTAACTTAAAAATTTCACAAATAATCGGGACAGCGCATGTGACTTAATGTAACTTAATATGGATTTGTAACATCGAGAATAAATCCAGTGTAAATCTAGTGAGAGCCTTGGTCAGTGGTAATAGTTTTCGAAGTTCCGTAGCGTGCGATCCAATTTTCGTAAAAGGCCATCGCCTTTGTATTTGCTGTTATGTCCTTGAGTGGAACCACTTCTGGTCATCGTGAAAGCCTGTCGATCATAGTTAGACAATATCTATAATCTCGTACCTGAGGCATGATGACTATGTCCAAATGTATGTGTACGAAGCGTTGATTTACAGGTATGTTTTTGGTAAGACTCCTTTCATGTTTGACCAAACAAACTTACCAACATCATTTTCGTTCCCAGGCACATGCACAATTTCCGTTGCAAATTGAAAATTAAAATCAAGATGCCCAAGCTGCCTGGGTGTAGATTTATCTAATTTTTGTTCAAATCCAAATACTATTGGTTTATGGTCCGTTTTGATAACATAACTTCGACCTTCCAGTGTGTGTTTAAAAAATTTAATAGCAGAGTATATGCCAGTAGTTCCCTGTCGTAAACGCTATAGTTTTCTCAGCCTTTTAAAGTTTCGTAGGAAAAAAAAACCAGTGGTCTCCAAGAAGAACCTCCTTCTTCCTTTTGTTCCAAAAAAGCTCCTACAGATACATCCGATCCATCTGTAGAAAGTGCTAGGCTAAAGTTCGGTGTTGGATGAGCTAAAGTTGTTGCTTGAGTCATGAATGCCCGTATGTAATTTCGTATGGTCATCCATCGGTGCAAGTTTGATTTTGGAAGTGGTTTTTCGCATATATTTCTAGAGGGGTTCGTCACATAGTTATAAAACCAATTTCATAGGAATTCAGAACTTTTCAGTACAATAAAAACGTCTAGGACAGAGTTTTCACAATATACATAAAACTATTAATTTTTATAGCAACACCAAGCAGGGGTTGCCCGATTTAGCAAATTTTTTTATAAAAACCCTGTACAAAATTTCAGCTCTGTACGTTGGCGCGTCCCATTTTCATGAACGCATTCTCAAGTTATCGTGAGCACAGACAGACGGACATGCAAAACCAAAATAACTTTTATTATTATGCTTGGGTGTGCCAGTCATTTTGATCTACTACCATTATTTCTATGCGTTACAAACGGAATGACAATCTTAGTATATCCTATGATTTCATCTAGGGTATAAAAATCGAGATTTACTCAAAGAACAATTTATAGAAATGTCCATAAAGTCCAAGGCACACAAAAAGATTTCTGATTATTTTTTATGTTTTTGTTTTCTTTATGTGCATTTTGTCCCATATGTAGCTGAGTTTTTATGTAATAGATTTGCTAAAACAATTTTTGTTTCGGCAATTGTTCTTGAATAAAAGTATTTCTTGTTAAACTTATGTTATTTTTTTCAAATTTAGGTATAAGAAGCTACTCTATATATAAGAAATAGTTCGTTTGTTGTATCTTAAATCGTGAACTTTTCATAATCGCATGTCTTGTGCTTCGATTGTTTTATGAATTTATTCAGGGATTTTTATAAAAGCACATTTTGTGTTAATAATCGGGCTATTGATTATAAGCAATATTCGGTTAAAATCACTAAAATTTTGGGCTCTCGTTCATGTGGTTTTATGCGGGGACGCCATGTCAAAAAATAGAGATCCGGGTCCGAATTTTCGTTTTGAAAAATTTATAAAAAATATAAGAATTTAATTTTTTAAAACGACTTTCACTAATATACATATACATTTTGTTGTTTTGTTCTATTCGGTAAACCCCGTCTATAATAATTCACAGAGTGAAAAATTGCGCTTAAACACAATATTATGCATTCGCCCTAAACCTAAAAAACCTTAGTTCGTATTAAAATTTGAAAACGCTTTATAAATTCTTTATATTCTCTTGATGTTTTCTCGAGCACGGTGAAAAGTTTAAAGATAATTATGCGCATTTTAATTAACTATAGAACTGATATTATCTTTATATGGACATACCCATTTTAGAATTTACAATATGAACTGAGCGGGTAGCAAAGTTTCTCACATTTTATGTGATTTCTTTTAAACGTTCATGGCATGTGCATTAAAAAAACTCTTAAAAGTGATCAAACGGCAGGCAGTTTTTTTTTATTTCGTTTAGCTTAAGATTGTGTTGTAATCGAGGAATGAGTTATATTGCAGTTTGTTATTTATGTATATGCGTAATTTTTTTAAAATTTGGGTTAAGATAAACGAGCTTTAAAACAAAAAATTTGAATTTTAGATTTCTTATAATATTTTTATGATGGCGAAATTATAGAAAGGATTGAATGAAATGTACCTAAGTAATTGTTATTATGGATTGAAGGAGGTATAGTAGAAGTGTAATTAATTAATTAAATTGAAATTGAGTTCTCCGGTAAGCGTGGAAGTCGGTTGAAATTATTTAAGGCAAGAATGACCTATCGTAAAGATGGCCGGCCCTTTTTCTGTCCTCTTTTGACCATTGATAATTATATTTGTGTTAACTTTGATGTACACAAATCTTTACAACGAGGTGGAATGTGAGACTAGGCAAAAAAATGGTTTAATTCAACTTTTTCTTAGATCTATATAAATATATTCTTTTATCTATTAAACCATGTTCACGAGTGCGATACGATACCGTGCGATATTTTGGTGACGTCCTGCTCTTCCTGTAGATCTATCTCTATTTGCGACTGGTTTTTATCGCGCGATATATTCACAAGGTTGATAGCCGCTACAACTTAATTTGATTTATTTTTTGGTGGCAAGAAAATATTATTGTAAAATTTATATATACATATTTATATCTTGATATTGATATATTTACATATTTAAGTAAATTTCGACATCACTGCGGAACTTTAGCATCCGATCACAAGTGTAAACAAACATTAATGTTGAGGTTAAGGTGAAAATCGCACCAAACTAAGAGTATTGCTGCGATAAATTTTTTTATCACACGAAACGTAGAAAGAGTAAGCATGTTTAACGGCAACCACATTGCTGCAGTCAATCAAAGCTCTGTCGCATGCCATAAATCACGCTCGTGAACAAGCCCTTATGACAAATACGTTGCTGCATAAATTGATTTATTGGCAATTCACAGATATTCGTCTCTCAAAACTCCACCACTTACAAAAAAAAAAAAAAAACAAGTAAGATAGCTAGAATTGGTCTAAAACCAATTCTTATGATACCCTAGATGAAATCCCGTATGTAATTTTGTATGGTCTCCTCTTTGTGCAAGTATGATTCTTGAAGTGGTTTTTGCATATCCATATTTCTAAAACGGTTCTTCGGATAGTAAAAATGTTTATAACCAATTTCATAGGATTTCACATTCTGAACAACATTTCAGTACATTAAAATCGTCTAGGCCTGATCGTTTTCACAGTATATGTAAAAATCTTAAATTCAACAACAAGAAGAGATTGCTATAAAAACACCACGTACCAAATTTCAGCTCTCAACGTCGAGGCGTTCTCAGGCAGTGCCCAAATATATAGTGAAAAACGAAATTTTTGTATGGCAACCTTACGAAGGAGTTACCATTTTTGTCCCATTTTCAAACTTAATTTTACTTTAGATGAAATCTATAGGGTATATGTACTAAGTTTGTCATTCCGTTTGTAATGCACAGAAATAATGATGGTACAGTAAAATGGATTGGACAGCCACGCATAATATTAAAAGTTATTTTGGTTTTTCCATGTCTGTATGTCTGTTCTCACGATAACTCGAGAATGAGTTCACGAAAATGGTTTGTATGTCCGTCCGTCCGTCCGTCTTCACACGATAACTCAAGAACATGTGTACTTAGAGAGCTGAAATTTTGCACATGGGCATTTTAAAAAAAAAGTAAATTTAAGTTCAAAAATAGGACAAATCAGGTAACTCCTTCATAGGGTTGCCATACAAAAATTTTGTTTTTCGCTACATATTTGGTCATTGCTGAGAACGCCTCAACTTAGAGAGCTGAAATTTTGTACACAGTGTTTTCATATAAATAGTAAATATAATTTCAAAAACGGGCAACCCTTATTGCTGTTGCCATATAAAAATTTAAGATTTTGATGTACATATGTATATTGTGAAAATGACCAGTCCTAACGTTTTTATTGTACCGAAAAGTTCTTCTATGAAATTGGTTATAATCATTTTTACTGTGCGATATCCGTTCTAGAAATGTATGCGAAAAACCATTTCATAAGCATAGGTCTTAGACCAATTTTAGTTTTTTTTACTTGTTTTTTGCTGGATTTAGTTTCAGACTATTTGAAGATATACAAGCAAAATTAAAGCCACTTAGTTTCTGCTTCCATCTACAGGGCTTGTTAGTCTTTGAATTAAAAATGTTCACACTTTTTATGTTAATTTACTTTTTTTTTACATTTACAGAGTTATCCTCTTCCACCAAAATTTTATTTTAGTTTCTTGAACTTGTGCACAGGCCCGTAACTACAACCAAATTAAAGGCAGGGCATTAGAAATTTGAAGTAGGGCGCAAATTTTCGGTGCGTTTGGGATACATTTGTTCGAGTGAAGGGACATTTTTTTGAAAAAATTAATTTCTAGAACCCTCATTTTATTACATATTTTTATACGTGAACTAAAACAGGTACCTACAATAAGAAGAAATAAATGGATCAAAAAAAAAAAAAAAACAACATGGTAAAAATATTCAATATAATTGCAGTCTTCGATTTACCATATTGTGGGATTTTCTTAGTACTTCGTCAATATCTTTTTTGTCTGTTCTTTTCCGTTAAATGCAAAAAAATACCAAACCTCCCATTATCTCATGAACAATTGACATTTTTTAGGCTTATTGATAGCAATTAGTGTCGAAAAGATAGATTCGCACAGAGCAGTACTGATGCGACTGATGCAAATAGTTCATACGTATCTCTGAAGGATTCCCTTTGTCTGTATAGAACTTGTAATATGCTTTCAGTCTGATCTCCTCGACCATTCAACTCATTCAAGTACCTTTTCACAATAATAGTCTCTTTGGGGAAGGAAATTTATTACCTGAAAAATAATTGCAATTACAGATTTGTATTGTTCTCATTAATTTCCTCACAAAATGATATATTTAAATGTTGAATAGACTTAAAATTTGTCCAATTCATCAAGACACAAAATTGAATCTAGTATGTAGATACTCATTGTCTTCAAACCTTCTTTTATCTCAACTGTTATTATGTCTACAGTTTCATAATATTCCGCTTTAAATGACGGAGTTTAAACTATGCCTGCTGTGTTTTGACGAGAAAGTGACGGACAATACAGCACTAATCCTCCAGATGTCTTACTTGTCTCTTCTCTTCTGGGAACTATTTTGAGATTCTTTTCTACAATATGGTATTCTCAGCCTCTTCCAAAATTGCCTCATACATCTCTTCTGACCTCAATTTCTTCCTAGACACATTTTATTATTGATATGGCATCCTTCAATCCCTTTCTTCGACCCTGTAAAGCCACATCAGCCGGTTGCAGAACACATAATATTCTTTTTGCTACTATCTTTGCCAATCGAACTTCCATGTTTAACATAACGCCTTTGATGTCAATGGTCAATCTTGCCGATCATAGAGATTCGCCGCGATGACTTTTATAACGGCGCTGCAGAATACCGAATAAGTTGGCAATTTTTAAGGTAGGGCATTGCCCCTCTATGCCTTCCCCTAGCTAAGGCCCTGCTTAGCTTGTGCACCTGCTAAGTTTATGTTAGACTTTATCATGTTATTTCTTATTTTATATATCATTTTAGCTTCTAATTGCTTTAACCTCAGAAAATTTGTCGATTCATACATCACATGAGTTTATGTGAAATAAATATAGACTTTATTGCTTTGTTTAATATTCTACGCATACAGGTTAATAAGATATTGCTACATTGTGACCAGTTAAATATAAGATTCTCGTCTGGTGATTAGAAAAATCTCTTCTCCTCATGATTTCCTCACATATGTTGGGTGTTGTTTCCAAGTCAGTTATCAGCCATTATCATTCCCAGATATTTTATTTAGTCAGTAATAAATATCGGTTACCATATTAAAAACACGTGTTCTCCTAATAAGCTAATTCATCGATGCATTTTCTATGTACATATATTGTTTGGAAAACAATAGCCTAATTAAAATTGTTTGAAGATGATACAAATTTGCTTTTGCTTGTTTATAAATAGCGAATGATTAAAAAACAACAACATTGGAAAGATAAAACATAAACACAAACTAGTCATCTGTGAAATATCTGTCAATTCTAGTTTAATTTTTAAAGCAGAAAGACGATTTAATTACTCTATTTTTCATCATACCTCAATATACCTTCTATTTTGATAGTCCAATTTTATCTTTGTGCACACAACATTACTTAATAAAGATGGGAGCTTCAGTGTCGTTCTCGATCAAATAATTATCTTAAAAAAAAAGAAAAAAGATAAACGTAAAAAACTTTGGTCTTCAGTTGAACGTCATCATCAAAATAATTTTCTTGCTAATTTTTCTTTCAGAAGTGATCAATAAAACTACATAAGGAAAAAAACGAGAAATGGAAGAAGATACGGAATATAAAAAGCTTCCAGTGGAAGATAGGTGCGTTCATAAATTATGGAAAGCACGCGTGGATGGCTATGAAGAGGCTGCAAAAATTTTTCGCGAAATCGACGATGAGAAATCACCAGAATGGAATAAATTTTTGGGTTTAATTAAAAAGTTCATTGTTGATTCAAATGTTGTTGCCCAAGAAAAGGGACTTGAAGCCGCTTTAATTTTTGTGGAAAATTGTTCAAATGCTAGTAAAACAGTAGGAGATGTGATGACTGGGATTGTGCAAAAGTGTATTGCTGCACCTAAAGCAAAAACTAAAGAGCTATCAGTGCAAGTAATATTGATGTACATTGAAATAGAGAAGCATGAATCCGTTATGGAAGAGCTAATCAAAGGCATGGAGCATAAAAATCCTAAAATAGTTTCTGCATGTACGTCAACCGTTACACTTGCTCTTCGTGAATTTGGAAGCAAAGTGATTAACGTGAAACCAATAATTAAGAAATTGGCTCTACTAATTAGTGACCGTGATAAAACCGTCAGGGAGGAAGGAAAAGCATTGGCAGTTGAAATTTATCGGTATGAAGCTTATTTCCTTAAAAAATTATTGTTTTTGTTTATTTATTTATTTTTTTAAGGTGGATTGGTGCAGCAATGAAACAACAAATATCTTCTTTACCTGCTGTTGTTATAACTGAACTAGAAAATGAATTTGATAAAATTAAAGGGGAAAAAGCCGAACCAACAAGGTTAAATAAAACTTATTTTACATTTTCATTTTTAAATGAAATTTTCTTTTTTCAGGTATTTAAAATCTCAGCAAGAAAAACAGCAAGCGATTTGTGTAGCAGCGGCTGAAGTAGCGGACACTGTAGACGGTAATGAAATGGTTTTGAATTAATTAATTGATTTATTTTATTGTTTAAAACTTTTGTTATTTTGATTTCGGTATTAATTTGTAAATAATTTTTTATCTCATACCAATTAATAGCTGTGTTCCATTGGGCGGTGTAACGTACTCGCGAGCCCTTTCCGAATGGTAGGCAAGTTTGTGTTGTCAAGAGTAAAACATAACCTCCAAATTCAGACATTGTTATATAAAGTTTCTTATGAAAATAGTTAGGATTTTAACTATATTATTCAATTTATTTTCCTTAAAGGCTAGTGAATATAAAATTATGAAAAACTGGACTACTTTTCTCGAGCAGTGCTTAGATACTACCTAGAAAAATTAAGGATAAAAATTCGTCTCTGTTCGATATTTATTATATTAAAAGTTCTTACCGTATTTATTTTCATAACGATAATATATAAGTTTGAATAATTCTTCTGTTCTCGATGAGTTAAATAATTTTATTTGTTTCTTTATGAACATTTTTTCTCAAATTTTATTTATTTTATATTTTAATAACCACTCCGCATCCAAATCCACCTAGCGGAAAGTTCTTGCGAATCTACTCAGCTCATATACTCGCGGACAAGAACATGAGTAATTGCTAGTAGGTAGAAGTACTTTGGAGTACTTTACACAGCCCAAACGGCTAATGCCAGTAATCAGGCGTGTACCATAATTACATAGTTTCTGCGCTTAAATGTCGCATGAAATTGAAAGATATTCAGTTTCAGAACAAATCACAATATTAATGGAATTCTGTAGCTCAAGAAAAAAATATATATATACATATATGTATATATATCTAAGTTTCAAAGATTTAGGTTTTTCAATATTGCTGTAAATCTGTATAGTATATATACAGGGTGTCCCACGTAACGTGCTCCCTGCGCATTTTTCTCGAAAATGTGCGGAGTTATCGGAAAAGTCCTAATAATAAAAGTGACGTATCATTAGACAAGGTATCCTCTGGCATAGCCAAAGTCCTTGAAAAAGGACTTGGGAAAGGATATATTTAAAAAATGTCCTTGAAAATTCCAGTTTAACCCTTTATTATCGAGATATAAGGTATCAAATTGTACTCTATGTACCGCGTTCCTTTGCCATTTTTCTCAAAAATACACAGATATCATCGAAGTGCTAGTAACAAAAGCTACCCATAATAAGCCGGGCTATCTTTTGGTATGGTAAACATTTCAAAAAAAAGCAAATGAAAAAAGGATATCTTCGGTTTGGTCCTTTTCGTCCTTACAGAGGATACATTTTGGCTTCAATGAATAATTGCAAATCAAATTGGAAAGAAAGTGGTATATGGTCTTCGTAAAGAGAAGATCATTCATTTACAGGTATGTAATATGTTGTTATGTTATGTCTATGGGGCACATTCGAATTCCTAAATGTAGCTTCATCGGTAAATAATACATTACCGAAGAAATTTGTATCTTCGCGTAGTTTTTTTTAGCCCAGTTGTAAAATTGTGTTCTACTACTGAAATCCCTTTCCTCTAATTTCTGAGAAAGTTATAAGAGGTAAGGGTGCATTCTTAATCCTATCAGCGTCCTTTGTATGGTACTTTTTGAGCATCCAGAATCTCGCGATATTTCGCGAATGCTGACGTGAGGATTTCTAGCAATATGTTGCCGAATAATGGTGGTTCTGGATGTTGCTCTCGTTCTATTATTCGCAGTAAGTGTTGCCTAGTTGCGCACCATCTTTCTGGAAAGCGTTCAGCATAATTCCTTACAGTTTTTGCGGCATTACGGTTACATTCCCCATATGTAATCAGCAGCTCTACCAATTCACTATTTGCAAGGCGCGACATTACATTACAAGAATATTTATATCAAAGATCAAACTTAGAATAAAATTTTCATACTGCATATCACCAATTTATCCTTTTTCAAGCGTGCACTAGGCCAAAGTTGGATATACTACTTAGGTATAAGTACATTAAGTACAAACCTACTTAACTATTGTTTGAATTATATTTGCTGGTTTTGCCTCCTTTCCGTGAATTTTCTACTTGCATCTGTATCTATTTGCTTCTGCCTCATCCTCAGAAGTTTACATTAACAATAAAAATAAGATAATGATAATTTACCTAGAAATTGAATGGGGACGAAATTCCAGCCCTTTTATCTCAGGAATTATGTCAACATATTACATACCTGTAAATGATTCACCTTTTTATTGCGAAGAATTTTCAGTAGATATACCACTTTTTTTCTAATTTGATTTGCAGTTATTCAATGTAGCCAAAATTTATCCTCAGAAAGGACGATAAGGACCAAACCGAAGATATGAAAACAATTATCATAAAATTGTATTGAAATGGCATCATAATGCGAAGTAAAATTTTTAATTTTTGCGTCACGTTTGATGTGGTCTACCTATCACTGACATTAAACTCCCTATTTCAAGCTAGGGCAATTATGTAGGAATATTAAATTTCAAATGTTAATCTATCACCTTAATGTGAGATATTGTTAATTTTATTGAAAACAATTATCCTTTCTAAACCATTTGTGAATCTCTTTATATAAACTAAGCAATCTTCATTGGCTTTTCCCTGATCGCATGTATGTATCTTATGTCATTGGTTGTCTATTTTTTTTTTATTGCATTCAATTTCTCTAATCCTTATTGTGTTAACTTGCGTTTTTTTATTCATAATTTCGCGCGTTTGTTGGTTCAAAATTGTACTGTTGTTTTTTTTTACAACTTTTTACTAATTTACGTAATTTCTTTTATAGACGAAGATCAAGGCGAGACTGAAGATATCGACCCTCTAGAACTTCTTGATCCTGTAGATATACTTTCAAAATTACCAAAAGATTTCTATGAAAAATTGGAAGCAAAACAATGGAAGGAACGGAAAGAATCATTAGAGGCTCTGGAAAAGCTGCTGGAAAATCCTAAATTGGAGAATGGAGATTATGGTGACTTAGTTAGAGCATTAAAAAAGGTTTTGTCAAAAGATACAAATGTCATCTTGGTTGCTATGGCTGGCAAAAGTATGGCAGCACTGGCAAAAGGGTTGGGGAAACGTTTTTCCATCTATGCTGGGGTAAGTTTTTTAAATATACAATATTAAAAAATATATAGAATACTACACGGTATGATTTTACAGGCATGTGTTCCTGCAATTTTTGAGAAATTCAAAGAAAAGAAGACAAATGTAGTGTTAGCATTACGGGAGGCTATTGATGCAATTTATCCATCGATAACAATAGAATCTATTCAAGAGGATATAGTGGAAGCTTTAAATAATAAAAATCCTAGTATTAAAGCAGAAGTGGCTTCTTTTCTTGCGAGAGCATTTACAAAAACACAACCGGCTGCATTCAATAAGAAACTATTAAAATCATTAGTAACTTCGCTTTTAAAAACCCTAAATGAATCAGATCCAGCAGTCCGTGATGCTTCAGCTGAAGCGTTAGGAACTTTGCTTAAATTAATGGGTGAAAAAGCTGTCGGTTGTTATTTAACAGACGTAGACACCTTAAAGATGGTCAAAATAAAGGAATGTCAAGAAAAGGCTGTCATATTTGTAAAAATACCAGGAGCTAAAAAAGAAAGGCCTGCAACCGCTCCAATAAAGCAGACATCCCAAATATCAAAAGGTGGATCAGTGGAACCGAAACCAGTTTTCAGGCCATCAACTGCAGGCATAAGAAAACCGGCCATGAAAAAAACAATACCTTCCAATAGTGGTGCTGGCCTCTCTAAATCGGCCAGTACAAGTAAAGTTTCTGTAAGCGAAAAAGAATTAACACCTGAAGAAGTAACGTGTCGTGCGGAGGAATCGTTACCACCAACAGTCCTTTCAGGATTAACAGACGCAAATTGGAAAACAAGACTTGCAGCAGTCGAAAGTTTTTTGAGTGCTGTTAATGACATTGATCCAAAGACAGCAGGTATATCTCAAGTGTTAATTCGTGTATTAAGCGGCAGGAAACCTGGCTTAAAGGTTTTTTTTTTTGAAAACTTATTGATAAATTTTAAATAACGTTTTATTTCTAGGAAACAAATTTTCAAGTATTGAAAATCAAACTAGATATAGTCAAGTTAATTGCCGAAAAATTTACAATATCAACACTGACTGCAGATTTTGTGGTAAACGAAGTTGCTGAAAAATTAGGCGACTCTAAAAATAGTAATATTGCTGCGCAAACATTGACAGCACTCTCTGAGGCAACGAAACTGGAATTCATTATGTCAAGAGTTATGACATTTGCATTTGAACAAAAGTCTCCAAAAGTTCAGGCAGAAATTCTCAATTGGGTCGGTTCAGCTATTAGAGAATTTGGCTTTCAGGTAGGCTTGATTTATTTAGTATTCATTTTAGTTATTTTTTTATCCCTGAATTTCAGATTAATCCAAAACTAATTCTTGACGATATTAGAAAAGCCGTTCAAAGCAATAATCCAACTGTACGGAGTGCAGCTATATCCTTACTAGGCAAGTAACTGTAATTTTCTTCCCATTTAAGCAAAAATATAGTTCTTGTTTCAATGAGCTAGAACTAGATCTTAGCTCACTGGCTTGCTCAGGTATTGTAAATATAATTTTTGAAAATTTCAGGAACAATGAGTATTTACATGGGAAACAATCTGATGATATTTTTCGACAATGAAAAACCTGCAATTAAACAACAAATTCAAACTGAAATAGATAAAAATGTTGGACAAAAGCCACCAACACCTACAAGGGGAGTTACAAAAAGCTCGAGCAACGCTTCAGTTAATGAGAATGACGAGTATGTTTTTTTTTTTCTAAAAAAATACTTGCTAAAAATTATTGTTTTTACAGCGATGGCGGAGGGGGTGACGATAATCCTGCAGATATTAATATTGGCGATTTGTTGCCCAGAGTTGATATTTCTTCGCAAATAACTGAATCGTTATTGGCAGAAATTGCTGATAAAAATTGGAAAGTGCGAAATGAGGGGTTAACAAAATTACAAGGTAAATTCTAAAATGGTGTGGTTTATATAATATTAACGAAAGTCTTCTCAGCAATTTTAAATGACTCCAAACTCATAAAATCTTCGATTGGTGACTTACCACAAGCTTTAGCACACAGATTGGTCGATAGCAATGCTAAGATAGCTCAAACGGCACTTTCGATTTGTGAACAGTTGGCTACAGCAATTGGACAAGCTTGTAAAATACATGTCCGGCCATTATTCCCTGGATTTTTGCATGGTTTAGGTGATAACAAGGTATTCATTCGTTCTGCTTCACTAGCTTGTATCAATGTTTGGGGAGAACAGTGCGGATATAAAGAGTTCTTCGATGGTGAAATGATTGCAGATTCTCTTAAAACTGGAAGTCCTGCATTAAAAACTGAGCTTTGGGGGTGGTTGGCTGAAAAATTACCTAATATTCCTGTGAAATCTATACCAAAGGAAGAGTTGGTAGCTATGCTTCCTCATTTATATGCCAACATTTCTGATAGAAATGCGGACGTCAGAAAAAATTCAAACGAAGCGGTGCTCGGTATTATGATGCATTTGGGCTATGAACCAATGTTAAAGGCTTTGGATAAGCAAAAGCCAGCATCAAGGAAAGATATCCAAGCAGCTCTTGATAAAGCACGTCCTAATCTTCCACTAAAGCCGTTACCAAAAGGTAAACAACAAGCCCCAATTGTTGAAGATGTTAAACCTACAAAACTATTAGGAAGAGCACAAAAATCTCAACAACAAAATCAAAAGGCTGCAGAAAAACCAACCTCAACGAGGAAAAAAGAAGAGGAAGTGGATACTTCTCCACTTCTTGCTGTAAACAACGCTAAAAATCAGAGATTAATTGATGAGCAGAAGCTTAGAGTTCTTAAATGGACATTTACAACACCACGAGAAGAGTTTACGGATCTATTGCGTGAACAAATGATGGTCGCTAATGTTAATAAGGGTTTGATGGCCAATATGTTCCATGACGATTTTAGGTAGGATATTTTTTACTACATTATTGATAGATCAAAAAACCAGCTGTAATTTATTATTTTACAGATATCACCTCAAAGTTATCGAATCATTAATCGAAGATTTACCAAATAACAGTAAAGCACTGCTTTGCAATTTAGATCTCGTTTTAAAGTGGATATCTCTTCGTTTTTATGATACAAACCCTTCTGTATTGTTGAAAGGTTTAGAATATTTGAATATGGTGTTTCAAATGTTAGTAGAAAATGCATATATCTTAGCGGAAAATGAAGGGGGCAGTTTTATACCCCATCTTTTAATAAAGGTTTGTTAATTTCTTTTTTTATGAATGTCTAGCTTTACAATGAAATTTGTGTATAGATTGGCGATCCTAAAGATACAGTTAGGAATGGCGTAAGAACTTTACTGCGACAAATTTGCTTAGTATACCCGTTTACAAAGGTTTTTGCTTACATAATGGAAGGTTTGAAATCTAAAAATGCTCGACAAAGAACTGAATGTTTAGATGAATTGGGCTATTTGATCGAAACTTATGGTCTCTCTGTTTGTCAGCCTACACCACAATCGGCTCTTAAAGAAATCGCCCGTCATATCTCCGATCGGGATAATTCTGTGCGAAATGCTGCTCTTAATTGTGTTGTTCAAGCTTATTTTCTAGCAGGCGATAAAGTGTACAAGCTTATTGGACAACTTAATGAAAAGGATCTATCTATGTTAGATGAGAGAATTAAAAGAGCTAAAAAGACTAGAAAACCCACACCCGCAGTTGAAAGTGTTAAACCAACATCAACTACCGTTGAACATATTGAAATTGAAGAACCTGCAAGTGATGAGCTCCCGCCACCCGAAGAAAATAATTCGTCACCAGTTATAACAAGGTGAGTATTTATTTATAGTTTCAAAATGCAAAAGTAATTAAGTTTAAATTTTGAGTTCTGATCCCACTTCCGTCTCCAGTTCATTAGCACGGGGAACAAACGGTACGCAAGGGGAATCAAAACAAAGAACACTGAAAAGACAAGAGTAATTTTATTTATTTTTTCTGTTATGTTGAAGGGATATTTCATTTATTTTCTATTTTTATCACTAAGAAAGAAGAAAGATAAATGAATATTCTTTTTAGGGAAGGGCAGAGTCTTGCTGTTTTGTGTTTTTTTTTTTATGTTATGTTCTGGTTATTGTGATAATTTAATTCAATTTTTAAAACTTAATTTTCTGCTGCCCTTTGAATTGAAATTTTATCTGTGAGTACTTTTAGTTATTTACACGAATAAAATTATTCTTTTGTAAATTCAAAACAAAATGCGAAGTCAAAAATTGTGAAACTTTGAAAAAAGATTACATAGATATTCAAATCATAAATTCTCTCATAATTTGAAAAGCACAGGTTAAAAGTTTTGTTCGCCACTGCCCCCATTAGAAAGTATTTGAATTTATTTTTATGGAAGCCATATTTTACAACTTTGATCTTAAAGTTAAAATTATGGGAGAGTGAAATTCGTGTTAAATTCCTGCACGTACATACATGGCAAAAATAATGTCATCGGTTTTAAATCTTTAGGAATAACTAAATGAGACGCAATGTAATATAGTGCTGTAAAATTATTTTACTTGTTCTCCTTCTAAATTTGAGGTACTCATTCTGTTAATTCATGTTAACTTAGAAAATGAGATCGCCGTATCAAAAATCGCACTTTTTTATTCTGAAAAGTGCAAATTTAAATATTTTTAAAATTCTTCAATTGAAGCTGCTAGATTTAGTAGTACATACTAGTGTGTGTGAATTAATTATTAAATGTAGAACTAAGAATAAACATATCTGGCAATAGCAGCTTAGTACCTACATATTATAACGTTTCAAGAAAATTTGTGATAAAATATAACATCTTTGGGAGCTACTAAATGCAGACTTAATCCTATATGCAGAGATTCTCTAATCAATCATAAAAAAACTATACTTTTCTGGAAAATTGAATGGAAGATATAATAGTAATATTCCAAAAAAGGCTGTACTTGTGACTGCAAGATGTATCTGCTTAATATCCACTATACAATGTACACAAATTCTCTCCTTAAAGGAATAAGGAAATTCAGGAAACATTAGTATTGCATAGATCACATTAAAACTTGAGGATCATCGTGGAGTAGAGAAATCTATAGAGTTTCAGTTCGTCTCATATATGATTTTTGTCGACTATCAACAGGCCGCTACTTTTTGTTTGTTTGTTGTAACCATTAAGGACATTAATGTGAGCGCAATCTAAAATATTTCTTGCGGCATACAATCAGTGTCCTGCTGGGTCATTAATAATAATTTGGATTAAACAGATGAACATCTCTTTGCTGGCCCACCGATACCAATGCCTGAATGATATCTTCAAATGTTTAACAGGAGAACATTCTAGCTGGTATGCAAAAACAAAATAAATATATCCTAATATCCTAATACCACGGTATAATTATTACCGAAACGGGTGATACAAACAAGTAGTGCTTTTGCCCAGCTGTTTCCTCTATTTCGAAAGAAATTATTGAATACCTGCAAATAAACACTTCGAAAAGGGAAAATCTATAGACTGTTGGAAAGCTCCCTAACATCATTATCATAGGGTGTATCATTTAGAAGTTATAGATTGATTAATGAAATGTGATGAAAAAATCCCTAATTCTCTGTATTTCCATTTCCTCCCATTTATCGGTTTGTTGTTGTGCAATTCTGATCTGCTCAGCTAAAGTTGAGACGCGAGGCGGGACACATTTGTATAAATTCCGAAGGAAAAATTGAATTACTAACGAATGATCATTAATTTTGATTATGTACCTCTAGGGTATTCTCTTTGAAGGTGTGGTGTTTTTCATTCAGTGTTTGGTCGTATTTTTAACTTGTGCTTTTTATATATTATGCCTACCATTAGTATGCTTCTTATATAGATATCAGCAGTTAGTAAATTTCTTTTAGTTATGCAATAGAATAGGAGCTTTTTAGTGACATCACATTAAGAAATTTCATCTTTCGCTTACCTAATTGAAGCATTTTTTCTTTTGTTATTTGTAACTAGATGATATTTTAAACAGAGACCGAAAACAATAAAATAAGTGTTATTCATGGACTTCAATGAAATTATTCAACAATAACTGTTTTGTATAGACTTATTATATAATTCTTATTTCGGTCCCTGATTTGAAAGCTTTAAATTGCTTACGTTGATGTCTATAACATTTTAAACAGACGACAGTATTGAATCAACCTGATGGAATTACAAAAAATAGTTATCTGAGTATATTATTATACTGGTTAAAATAAATGCGAGATTTTTTTTCAAACTAAGTAATTATTGATTTTGGTTAATAGGCGTCACAATAGAAAATTTGAGAATATCATTGCAAGCTGACTTAAATTTTTGCAAATTAAATTAAAATTGAAATCAAAATTAAACTGAACTTTGTTAGCATACTAACCATTTGAACACATCACTTCAGACCGATTCCTCAACAGGCATGCTAGCCACTGACATATATCTTAAATAAACTACTCTTTCATCTGGTACTAAATTTGCAAGTAGGAGCGTCAGAACTAGTGAACATAACCCAAAGAAGTAGAATGTAAGTTAACTGAAGTTTCCTGTGTCAGTTACATTTATTTTATTTTATTTTTTGTTTTAATTGCACTTGACATTGAAGTCACACGAGTTAAAAATCAGAGAATAATTCGAAAAACTTCCATTTCAGAGCTGTGATTTCTAGTATCAATTATATTAAAAATTATCCAATGTTTAAGACAACAATTTTGTATTCTTATTTTAAACGAAATTCACACAATGAAAATAATGTAAGTACATATGTTGCTTTAGATCTATAGATTTCGGCGTGATACCCTGTAGGGTTATTTAGAAACTTGATTTAATAAGCACCAATTATGATAAGTTTCTCTGGTATGGTAAAGAAAACGTAAGCTTTTGCATACGTGTACTTTTTTAAATATTATTTAGCCAAAATCTGGAGACTTGCAGTAATGGCAAAAATAGTGAATCTTAAACAGGGGGAGGGAGGATGATGACCTCGTTGATTTAATAAAAATGTATTCTATCAATATCACATAAAAAAGTTAAAAAAAAACTTTCTATTAAAGGTAAGTCTAAGGATTTTTCAAAACTCACGACTAAAATATTGTTTCCTTGGAAACTACACAGGACCACGTTTAACAATAACACACTTTTGTTGGCGACCTTAGGTTACACGCTTGCGCCGCGCCAGCGGCTTCTCTTAGAAGCCGTAGCTTAACTAATTCCAAATTTCGTTATTTGTGCCAAGTATTCCTTGAGTATTTTTTTCTTCAGTCACTCCTTCTTTTAGTACTCAGTCAAATTTTGCTCTGTCCACAGAGCATATGTCTTCCTGATGTCCGTAAAATGATTGTTTTCGTTCGGGTTATCGATATGCCCATAGAAATGACTCGATGGTTTTTGAGATGACTCAGGAATAGTACTTCAGCGAACTGCGTTTGAATCTTAGATTATATAGCAAAAAGGATAGGCTATGAGGAAGAAAAACTTGAGCATTTTTCTTCGTGTAGTAGAATTGCATCAATGTGTGCTTTTTAGTCATGGATGTAGTAAACAACGATATTTTCAAACCGGGCACATAATATAGTGATCGAAACTATATCAATTCATAATTTTTTTTTATATTCTTAAGAATTTTCTAGTGCCACATTTATTTTTTGATAATACATATTTCTTATCGTTGCCTTTGTATGGCCGACATCATTTAAATAACAATTCAATTGTAAACATCCACACCGGCATTGGAACAGGTTCAATTTTTATTTTTCTAACTATTGTAAGCGTAGGCCAAGATATGTTTCAGAAAAGCCCCTGCGAGTTTCAATTAATACAAAATTACCAGCCACTGGTGGTGCGGTAGCCCGCCATCGCGGGTGAGGGCTGTTAGAGACGTTAGTAATATAGTAGTAGGCATAGTAGTATTAGAGAGGTAGTAGTAGTAGCATGACAGGAGTAGATAGTAGTCTTTGGTGAAGAGCTCAAAAGAGTCGGACGTGAAGTGAATGTAGTGATTATTTCAGTAAAGTGGCTGACCCTAAGTCTCTTTCCGGACCTCAGCAATGGGGCGCGATGGCGGGTTCACTTAAAAGTGGTATTATTTGGTTAAATTGACAAAAATATCTTACACTATTTTACTTCTCGGGTGGTTTTTGCAGCACAGCACAGCGCACTTCACCATAATTCAAGACTCTGGAGTCTCGATTATACAAAATTTGTTGCACAGATACTTCACTACTGTTTCTCACTATTATTAAGTAGATTTAAATTCATTTTTATCACTTTAACAAAACATCACTAGAAAACCACCTTAATATTTATAGTAAATTCAAATAAATTCAGAAATGTCGAACTGAAACCAAATAAATAACCCAGCTCTGTCATTTCTCACTGTCTACAAAAAATTTTTTTTACACAGTATAGCCTATCCTTTTTGCTAATAATCTAAGGCCGGGCGCCCACTGGAGTGGTGTGTGAGCAATGTGGCAGTGGCGTGGTTTTGGCGTGCGATGTGGCAACAAAGTGGTGTGGCAGTAGAATGGTGGCGGATTGGTATTAATATTATTAAGCGCGCATCAAAATGGCAAGCAGCGTATCGATTAAGTAATTCAACATCAACAGTAATAACTAAGGAGAAGTGGCATCCACTGCCACTTAACACTCGAAAATTAAACTTGTCGGAGACTAGTGGCAATCAAGTGGTGCCACGCCACTTGTCAAATGCCACGCCATCGCCACTCAATTTCAATGTGCGCTATTCTATTTGTTTTTACGGGACTAAATTTTTTCACTTACCATTTAATCGCCACGCCACTGCCACATTGCTCACACACCACTCCAGTGGGCGCCCGGCCTAAGGTTTGTGTTCATTGAACCACCGCACCGCTCTACATCTTAGAACATAACTAAAGAAAGCACAATAAGCCCGAAAAATTGCTGCATTTCCCACTATGTGGTGGAATTCTGTTAATGCCTTATGCAACAGAAAAACGTAAACAAAGAAATATTTTGTACACTAATCCTGATATTTTGTTTCCCTTCTCTTTTTTTACTTCTCTTGCACGTATTTGTGGAAAAGGAACTTTCTGGTTTAATATAAGGACTTCAACAAAACGGCTTCCCGGGATTAGTTCGGCGATTATTGCAACAGCACCGCACAGCACAATTCATTGTTGAAATATTCTCTCGTTTATTAACTTAAGTCCAAGGTTCGAATGTTTTTATTTAAAATTAACTGAACAATTTGACGTTTTTCAATTAAATAGTATACAAAATACAAAACCCGTCGCAAAAAAACACGAATCTGACTTTAATTCGAATTGACACAATTGATTAATTGCAAGTTAACTTGGTTAAATTTTTCTTGCCTTTCCACGCCTTCGCCTAAAAACCGAGTCTCTCTCGCTTCCTTTAGTTATATGCTCTAAGCTCTACATATAGTAGCTAAGAGTGTGGTTTTACAGTCAATTTTAGTTTTTTTTTTAAGTTTATCAGAGCCCTATTATCGATATTCGTCTTTCAAATTATAAAAGAAATCAATGCCCGAAAATTATTGCGTTTTTTTCCTTGATGGTGTCGATAAAAACAAAGACAATGATTTCTTTCTTTTGATCTAGCAAAGTTGAGCAAGAGCATCTCATATATATACGTATGTTTCTGTTAATAGATAATATTAATTTATTTCAAAAGCAGAAACTTTTAATCCACAGCATTTTTTATTATAACTTTAGTATTAAAGTCTGATCATTTTCAGCTCCTTTGCTTGGTACGTATGCCTGTTCCAAATTTTTAGTGCTCTTTAAAAGGAAAAAAAATAGTTACATTATTTTCATAACATTATAACTTGCCTACGATAAAAAACAAATCTATTTAAAAATATTCTTTATGATGGAAGAAGTTCTTGTGAGCTCTTCGAGCCAAATACATAGTAGTGGTGAAAGTTTCTATCTATGAAAACAAAGAACGAATTTTGACAACAAAATCTGTGCATGCGATGGATTTCATAGCAACACATAAGCTGTGTTCTTTTGGTTCCGTGCAGTGCACTGCAGAACACAGGATATTGCGAATTGAATTGACTTGTAGGGTGCATAAAAGTAAAAAATGTTTTGAAAGTATAGAGAAAATGATCAAATTGCCATGACTTGAATCCTTGCAAAATGTCAAAATAGAACTTGATAAACTTCGGGGCAAAATTTGACAGGTTTAACGTTTTGTAAGAATTAAAGTCATGGCACCTAGATTATTCTCTCTATGCTTGCAAAAAAATTTCTTCTTCTATGCACTCTACAAATCAATTCAATTCGCAATCTCCTGTGCTCTGCAGTGCACTGCACGGAACCAAAAGAACACAGCTATAGAGTAGCAAAATTCAATTTCACATTTACGGGAACTTAGCTAAGAAACTCGAACTTGTTTTATCAATTTTATATCTAAAATCCAAAAATAATGTATTTTTCGTCTTATCCTAGAGTTCAGGGGCAATAAGTTTGTTATTATAGTAAAAGAAAAAAAAATGTTTAGTGTCTTCTAAAAATTTGGCTTTGACTTTAACTTACGCCGTAGTGACAATAGCAGTCTATACAGTATCTCCGACGAGATGCCATTTGAGGCGACACTGCTAACCTCGAAATTCTAGATCCTCGAACACAGAAAGAGAATGTTTAGAGTGATTTTCAACGTGGTTACATGGCTGTACGTTGTATTTTGACTTACAAAAAGAGATATCATCTTCGACACGATCAAACAAATTTACCCAAGAAATTTGTTGTAAAAATTTTAAATATGATTTGAATTTTTGTGAATCATAACGGTTACATTTATGGCTTTGGATATAAGAAAATTTTTCGTTATAAATTTTCCCTGAATTTCGTTCAATATGATCTCGATGGAAACGTAGATTTAAGAAATCTTACGGATTTTAATAATTTGAATGGTTCAAAACAACCTGCTATAGTATCCTCGCATTACTATTAAATTTCTGTTGTGTATAGTTAGTGGTGAGAAATATATTTTTTTCTTTAATATCAATTTTAAAATTTTCGATTACTTCTTAGGCATTTCCTTTTACAATTTTAGATTTATAATGCAAATTTCAGGACTCGTGCAACGTATCTTTAAGTCCTGTTGTCTCGGAGACCGTTAGATTTCCCCTCACCACCCATACAATTTTTTGCTCGTCTAAGATGACCTATCCATAGCCTTCGGGTTTCACACCATTTACGAGACACCCTGTATATTATAACTTATCACAAGCCCGCCAAAAACATATCAAAGAATTTTTAAAAAATTCTTCAAACCCCATTTCAATCTGGGCTAACTTACGACAATAGTTTATGATTCTTGGTCTATATCTCACCAGTTTCCTCTATTGTGATTATTTTCTCCGAATTATTGGTATAATACTCATCTATCAAAGTCTGAAAAATTTTGACAATTTTCTAAATGTTACAAAACTTACAGGCAGATAGAAATTTCATATAAAGTGTAAAAGTTCCTTTAACGACCTTATGGACGTTTATGGAAAGGAATTCCTTAATATATATGGGAATTATTGTTGCAATAAAAATGTGAATATCTTAATTATTTATCACTTTTTTAACCACCGATTTTTACTTTTAAATTTGCCTTATATTTGTCTTTGGTTCATATTTGGGAAGTCGAAGCTCGAATCGAGCATATTAAAAGTATAGATGAGGTGCCAGTCAACAAGCAAAAGCGAATAATGCTATTGCAAGAAATTTTTTTAAAAAATCCAGTGTTTTCTTTTCCTATTTTTATTTAAATTCTTAATGAAGCAATTGGTTAGCCTATGTGTTGACGTTTCTACTTACAGGATATAGTTAAAAAATGTATGTGGTTTAAACAAAAATCTCCGACAGTGAAAATCTCACCACTGGGCATAATATGGAAGATAAGGCGATGTTCATTGATTCTTTGCCGAATTTACAATGCAGAGTTGAGCACAGTGTGCTTTGAGTACAGAGCGACGGTGCTCACAATGAAGCGCAGAGTGAAATTCGAACTTTGAAATTAATATAACAACGCCAAATCGAGAAACAAGTAAACAAGTATCGTTGTCAAAATAATAAATTCGAAAAAGGAGACACCAAGCGGGTATTCTGATCTTTTGTCGTACTTCAATGACTAAATATACGGAAAAATTAAATGAGCTTTTTTACTGCTTTTGTGTTTTTATTCAGTTCAGCAAGCTTTGCATTACGTAGAATGAACTGAAAATGGCACTTCACATTACAAATTTAAGAATATATTTTGAATTTAAGTACTTGTATTGCTCTAAGTTGGTGTAGAATATCCATGAATAAATGAAATGAATAAATGTCATAATATCCGCCCAAGGCAAGTTCCACACCATATTATTTATGTACTGATGTGGTGATGGTGAAGTTTAAATATAATCAGCAACTGATATATTGCGAGGACATCACATCAGTAGGTAATGCTACAACCATTTAAAGTGATCTGATTTTTATTTCAAAATCACAAGCAATTAAAAAGGAATGCAGAGAAGATAAAGAACTTTTTCTGCTGTTATTATTAAAGAATGGAAGAAAAAAGCAAAGTAAAATATTGGATGTGTGGTGGGTTATAATGTATATTAATATACACTTAGTAATATAGTAGGACAAAAGAACATATGCTAATGACGATTGTAAATTGCAAATTTAAATTTCAAAAATTGATTTTAAGAAGCATTATGTACTGGCAGAAACCCTAAAATATCTACTGATGTCAGTAAAAAATCATGAACATGTAAATTACTTGCTGATTATCAGAAGATCAGTATAGGTATCACATTAGTACATGACTACGTTGTACAATGTAGTATTCCTTATTAAGATATTAGTGCTGCTGATAATCAGCACACCAGTACATCAATACATCAGCATATCAGTGGCCTTGTGTGGAACTTGCCTAAAAGTACGACAAATTAGTCAGCTGCACCCGAGGTTGTGACAAAAATTATAAACTATGATAAATGGATATTCTACACCAACTTAGAGCAATACAATTGTTTAAATTCGAAATAATATTTTTGAATTTGTAATTGTCATTTTCAGTTCATTCTACGTAATGCAAGGCTTGCTGAGCTGAATAATAACACGCAAAAAAGCATTTCATTTTGTCGTATATTCTGACATTAAAGTACGACAAAAGATCAGAATCCCACCCTGGCTGCACCATCAGATTGCTTCGAACCTAGCTAAAAATTAACGTGTTTTCGTTTGTTTTTAAATAATGAAAATAACATGAAAACATGTTAGTTATGATAAAAAGAAAATGGTGCTTTTGCCTCGCCATCTACATGCTAGAATGTAGTACGAAATTCGAGTTTGTAAGCTTTCGGAAATGGCAGTGTGAAAATATGAATAGAACCTATTTTCATGTAGTTCCACTATTCTCTACTTAGAGCCATATAGAGATGGCCATATGTACTACTGCGTGCGCAAAAATCGAGCTTTTCGACCCAGCTATTAGAGAGGTCTCATCAATCTCTGATCGCCTACCATAGAAGCTCGATGATAGGGTCACCCAATTGCCCATACAAATACTTTTTATCAAAAGCAAGTGTGAATCATATAGTAGCAAGAATTTCTCGGTGCAATTGTCAAATTGGGTGATTATTCCCCTTTGTCGCCAAACGGGACTTGGATAAACCAAGAAAAACTTATTGGTGGATTATTTCTCGTCTACAACAATTCTGCTCTACTCTGCATTGTGAATTCGACACTAAAATAATTTTTTTAAAAAAAAATATGGAAAAGCTGTATAAACAAGAAATCTGATAGTTTTCGGATTTTTTTTTCTTGTTTTTGATCGTCAACACCTAACGTGGGAGATATTGAGCATTTGATTAGTTTTCCAGAAAATGTATCTTGTTCTCTTTCTTATTGTTAGAATAGACATTTTTATGTCTCGAGAAACATCGTTTCGTTTTCTATAGTAAGTTTTTGTTTTCCTTTATGTTTTCTTTATGTCTTCCTTTGCTCGTATGGTTTTAAGCACTCGATTCGAAGTGATCGAATCGAGTTCCCAAATATGGGCTCTGTTTTGTTTTACGTTCTTTGTCTAAAAAATAGGAATGTATTATTTAAGAAACATTCAATAAAGTCTTAAAATTTTCAGCACTTTTGATGTGCCACAATCACAAGTTCTGCCACCAAAACCATCAGGTCCTTTTGGTCTTGATCCTGATGTAGTAGCTGAGATCGAAAAGGATTGGATAAAATCAGACCAAATGAAGCATATTGAAAGATCTCCAGATGATTTATCATTTCTATATGAACCAATTAAAATTATTTTAACAAAAGACGGTGTTGGTTATCCACAAGATAAATTCGAACGTTTAATAACTCATCCTGCTGAAACTGTTGCACCACCTGGAATTTACAATACATATACAATGAGTCCCCCTCAAGCTGTATCAAGTGCAGGCGCTTATAATGCAAGAGCAACAAGCATGATAAATAGTCAAACTTCATCACCAAAGTAAATTTAATATAAAAGTTTTAAAATATTTCGACATTTGAAAACGATATTTTATTTTTGTTTTTAAATTTACAGTTTAGCAGATACTTTGCCTAAGTTGGATCCAAGTTTGGTAAAAATCATACGTTCTGTTGGTAGCACTAATTCATTAACAGCGCGAGCTGCAATGAATGAATTGACAGATATTATTGAATCCCCAGAGAAACAGGCTGTACTTCGTGACTATGAAGAAATATTTATTCAAAGTGTTTTAGCTCAATTCAAGGTGAATTAAGTTTACTTTAAAGGAAATAATTTTAATTTCAGTTTATGTAAATAACTATATTTAATCTGCCATTTTTATTTCAGAACCTTTCACAACAGCCCATAACGGAATCACTGATAATGTATCAACCGCTACTCTCGATAATTTTTTCATTTTTCAATTCAAAAACGTTGGGAAAAACTTTGGGTATTCCATCCTTAAAGAACATTATGTCGGTTCTTTTAGGTTTAATGGCAGATCAAAAGTTGTCTCAAGGTGACGATGGACAGTATACGAAAGTTATTAATGGAATATGCTTGAAAATTTTGGATAAAACAAATTTTACAAATCTCAATTGGTAAATAGAGAGTTGCATTTGATTAGAAGAAAATAGGTGAACGAATTTTTTTCTTTTTTTACATTTTATCTAGTGCCCTTATACGATTGCTTAAAGAAACATGTCCCAGTGCTGGATTACCGAAATTTTCGGATTTACTAATGAAATGCCTTTGGCGTAATGTTAAAATGATGCCAGAACGTTCAAATGAATTGGATTATGATTCTGTATTATATGAAGTGCATGAATTTATGTTAGCCTTACCAAGTACCTGGTGGCAACAACGTCCGTCTGATACTCCCCTTAGAACTGTTAAAACTATTATACATAACATGGCTAAAATAAAAGGGAATTCAATATTACAACATCTTAATAAAATTCCATCTCATTCAGAGTTACACGCATATCTGATTCGAATTCTTAAGGTATGAGTAAATCTATATAACTAATAGCTTAAAATAAAACGTTTTTTTAGAATTCACAACGAGACTCGAACGGTTCTGGAGTATCCCCACAAAGATCAGTTTCAGCTAAGGATCACACGAAACGTTCATCAAACCAAACATTCGAGACAATGTCACAAATTTTCAAATTGATATCTGAAAAAGAGACAAGCAGGCAAGGTCTACTTAAATTATATGAATTTAAGGTAAGGAAAACTTTCCTGTTGTAAATGCTATTACAAAACTATGCTACATTTTATTCAAATTAATTTTAACGTCAGGTTCCTCCAGATGCATTTGAATTTAGATACATAAATATTCTTAAATATTTGGTTCAAGAAGTGCAGGTTTTTTTTTTTTTTTATTTACATATAGCTGTTCGTGATATAGTATTAAGCTCGTTATTTTCTTGTGTTAAATTTTTTCTTGCATTTTCTTATTTTAGTGTATATTGCTTTGTTTTCTTACATGGGCACAACAAACACTTTTCAAATTTTAATGAGTGGATTGTTAAGTGAAAAGCTATCCATTACGTAAATTAGACAACTTTTAGTGTAAAGTTTTTATTTAATAATATTTGTATTTATCTATCGACTTCCATTACTATATGAATCAAATGTATGAATTACAATGACATAAATGTGTATATTATCATATCACAATCTAACAACAACTCATATACAAATCAGAGAGCATTTAACAATTTTTCGCTGCAGAAATAAGCATGGAAAATTCACCACAGCTGAACAAAATTACTTGAGATTGCAGGCGTAAAACTCGAGAAAGTGTTGCGTCGGTGGCCATATAAAAATCTTGGTTTTCACAATAGTTCTTTTTTAGACATTAGACAGTAAAATCCTTCATAGTGACAGTTGTCATACATAAATTTTGGGCTTCACAATTGAAAATGCGTTGACGTATAATAACGGAAACTGTAGGTCTTCCTGTATATGAAAATGATCTAAATCGGGTAACTCTTTCGCAGCGCTGCCATACAAAAATTTAATTTTTTTTACGTATATTGGGAAAACAATCAGTCCTACTACACATTTAATGTACATTTCAGAACAAATTTTTTTTACCGCCTGAAAAATTGTTAAAGTAAAATACATTATATGGGAAAACATGTAAATTTCCAAAATAGAGGGATTTACGGACATTTTTGCCTAGGGGTATTGCCAGAATTAGTCTTAGACCAATAATAAAATGTTTCCTAGTTTTAATGATATGTGTTTAGTCTCTGACAACAGTGATTTTTAAAATCTAAATTTTTTATATTTAATTAAAAAATAAAGAATAATATAAAATCAAATCAAATATGTACAAGCAAAACCTCCTACCGTTTTAAAACCAGTTTAGCCGCGTTTTAATCAATCTATCACAAACAACAATAATTTTTTTTTATGTATATAAGATCTTATGTATATAAGATCTTTATTGACTCTTAAAATTAAAAACAAACAAAAACTGGCTCTGTAAAAAGGAGAAAAGGCTCTAACTGACTAATATAAAAATAACAATATACAAGTCAATAGGGACAACAAGATAAACTAACATTTAAAGGCACAAACTACCACAATGTTCTCAAAAGAGACAATATATACGGTTACAAGAATTTTGGAAAATGCCTAAAAGATGAAAAACAAAAAATTTTTCACTTGTCCCTATTTTGACAATAGGGTAAGTGGCATCTCCAAGCAGATCCAAATTTCCCAAAAATTATCTAATAAAAATTATTTCCTAAACGATCGAAATTTCAACTTATAAATTTTACAATTTTGTACCGAGACCGAAACCGAATTAGAAACTAATAACCGAACGAACGAAAAAATTTACGCGATACCGTAATAGAGTCCCGTGAGAGCAGCCTGTAGTATCATAGACCTCTACAAACTGCCCTCATCATCCCTCCAGCTGAGCATCTCTAACGGAGCGCTTGTCCTTCCGACAGCACTTGCAACGGTTCAAAGGCGAGGAGAAGCCCCGTGGACTAGAGTTGCAAATGCTGTTACCTGATATCAGCAGCGAAAGAGAAGAGCGCCGTCCTGCACCGACGATAGTGGCTGCCATGTGTAGTTGAATGTTCCTGCGTTCGTTGCCAGATATTCAAGACGTAAACGTCTCTTCAATCTGTCAACGAAGTGGCGCTTAAGTGCTTGTGCGTGATGTAGTGGGTCAGTGTTCTGATTACCATCTCCGGCTCTCATGTAGTACAAGTGAATTGTAGATTTGGCCAGTGTCAACACAAAGCTAATCAAACAATTCACCCGACTACAAACCTTTGGTCCCCATAGAAACGATGTCCTAGTAATGTCGAAATTCGGGTGGATCAACTGACACATATCGCGCACCAGTTCCATTAGACTCTGCAAAGCTGGACAAGTGAAGAACCTGTGAAACAAGGTGCAACAAGAACAAACTGTGCAGATCCTCTGAACCCGCCGGTCGATATGTGACAACTGATTAGGATGCATAAGACTGTGATGCAGCAAATTGAATGCTACATCAGCATCTTTGTAACTAGAAGGATAACTGTAGATTACTCTGCAAGTTATCCCTCCCATCACGCCAATATTCACCCCGAGGTGTGTTCGCCATCTGTTGTATCCTGTATACTCCGGAGGTCATATTGACATAAGCACGTCACGGAGCACAAGTGTTGTAAAGTGTGCTGAAAGGTGTGTGAGATGGTCTGTTCAGAACGAAAGCATCTTCCAACTTAGTGTCAGGGTCACTGGTCCCAAGTTGGCGAAATCTCTCCCGCGCCGAAGTAGCCAGGTCGTGTAGTTGTGCAGTGTTAGTGTTTATTCGACAGTTTCCAGAGATATCAATAATATCTCCGAGAACCGTCAGTGTATGCGTGTCAGCTTCAAAACCTCGACCATTACTGAACACTGAATCTATTAATTCAGGATTAAACCTGATTGGAATAAGGTGAAATGCTGGCCTGATTCTGCCCCAGGTCTGAATCGTTGAGATTAGATCCTGTGGCCAGTCACGGGGATAGGGTGGTCAAACAGAGAGCAGGTAGTAATACTCCCCTATGCCAATCCCTCCCAGTACATTCACCCACAGCTGAGAAATCAAGATGTCTCTCTGGCAAAACACTCGTTGGAATGCACGCAATTGGGGACACCTTGATTTCATAACCAAGTTAGTGAGACCTAATCCACCTATCCTGACTGGCAGACAGAGCGTGCTTTCAGCAACCCATCATCTTCCGCACCAAAAGGCGTCTATCGTTTTTGCTTGAAGAAGACGTACAAAGCCTTCATCAAACGTCTCAGATTTTAGCAGATAATCGAAGGACGCGGTAATCAAATAATTCATCACGACTGACCTATCCATTAAGGATAATGGAAACAGTTGACTACGCCATGAGTTAACAGCCCTAGAGAGTTTCTTCAGAGCGATGCGGCTATTATTGATTTACTCTCGCGTCCGATATACACACCTAAATACTTCAGGCAAGTATTAGTCCATTGGATGTTCAGTAGAGTATCTGTACGATCTCTCCACCTTCCACACCACAAGCCTTGACTTTTACTAAGGTTGGTTTTAGCACCCGCTATACGCTCGTACTGTTCGAAAACAGCACGAGCGACCGGAAAAGCTTCATCTCTTTTCACGAAAATAGAAAGGTCATCCGCATATGCCAACATAAGGGGCCTCACATTGGTATATGGTAGATGAACTGAATATTGTCCGAATATTCGACGAAGATTCACCAGTAGCGGCTCCAACGAAAGATCATAAAGCATTCCTGACAATGGACAGCCCTGTCTGATGCCTCGATAAAACGAGATAGGAGCCAGAAATTGTCCTTGATGCATAATCAAAATCGCTGAATCTCTATACAGTCTCCCGACGATATCGAGCCACCTGGGCGGAAACCCAAATGCCTCAAGAGCAGTCAGGAGATACTCGTGCGAGACGAAATCATGGCCATTTCCGTACCTGTCTGTTCATGGTAGGCAAACAAATGCTTGGCTACGGCGATGTTGTAGATGCTACGACCAGGTACACAATAGGACTGTTCCGTGTGTATTACCGAAGCAATCACTGAGCGGAGTATCGCCCCTAACGCTTTGCAGACGATTTTGTAGTCCACATGGCATAGGGTTACTGGCCTCCAGTTCCCCATGCTCTGAAAATCTCCTTTCTTTGAAATTAATCGCATAACAGACCTCCCCCAACTAGAAGGAAAGTCTGAATGTGTCTCAACCGCCGAATTGAAGACTTCCAAAAGGTCAGGAGTGAATAAATTCCTGAAACGTATGAAGAATTCTCGAGTCAAGCCGTCATAACCAGGTGAAGTGTGTCGCCTTAGATCCTTTGTCGCAGCGATCATATCCTCCAATGTGATTACTGTATCCAGGAGCTCCTTGCTGTCTTCAGAGAAAGTGTGAATATTCTCAAGAAATTCATGGGTGGTCGAGGATGTTGTCGACGTCGATTCAGAGTAGAGACTGCTGTAGTAGTCTCGAATAGATTTTGATAGTTGTTGTCCGTTGAGGACTTGTCCAGATTCATCAACTATCGATTCGACTTCACAAGAAGCAGTACGTCGTCTAGTTGCCTGAAAGAAGTATTCGGTTGGAGAGTCGCCTTCCCTTAGCCAGCGTGATTGGCTGTGTAGCACAAACTCCAAGCTGTGCTGCCAAGCGTTCCTTTATTCTGTTAAAATAAAGAATCAACTCCGGCTGAGTTGGGAGAAGAGTTGCCACCCGAGATACTTCGGCCGACAAGCTAGAAGCTTGATACCCACTTCGATTGAAATTCGTTTCGATAAAAGATCGAACTTGGAGCTTTCCAACATCCCACCAGACTAAGAAAAGGAAAGGCAGCTTTCCTCTCTTGCCAATTGTGCCAGAATTCCATGAACTCATTGATGAACTGCTCGGTATTCAACAAATAGTTGATAATTATCCAGTATGCAGTTCTCCTTTCAACTAGAGTGCTGGTTGCCACCACAAGAAGATGATCACTAACGGAACACACTTCATGAGTGACACCAACGAAATGTTCTAGTATTCCAGATGAGACGTAAAGTCTATCGATTCTGGAGCATGCGAGACTTCCATGGATATTTCGCGAGACCCTCGTGTATGATCTAGTCGTAGGATGCATCCAACGATAGATATCCACGAGTCTGAAAACACGCACAAAATTCCCCAATCGAGTAGCATTGACGGAGTTGAACTCAACTCCGGAATGCCGATCCATTGAGGGATTCAGCGTGCAGTTGAAATCACCTCCGAGGACAATTAAATTCACCAGACAGGATTGAACACTATCAAGAACTTGTCTTGTAATATCCTGATAATGAGGAAGGTACACGTTTACTACCTTGATATGTTTGTCTTGAACGACAAAGTCCAAGGAAGAAGCGAAGCCTGGGAACATATCTGTATAGACAGGAGACGATAGTGTAAATTTGTTGGATACAATGATTGCCACCCCTGAGCCTCGGCGAGGCGTGGCAAACATTGCATAGCCGGTGTGTAAATAAGCATAGCGCTCAAGTTGTGTGTATGTGTCTTCTGTAAAATTCGTCTCCTGTAGAAGCGCGATGTCTATATCGAATATTTTTACATGTTCGATAGTACTGTGTAACCTTGTGTGTGCACTTAAACTATCTTGCACATTCAAAGAGATGAAAAGCTCAAACGATGAATGTGCGACGTCTACTGACGAGGAGAATCGGCCAAGCAATGCTCCTGGATCAACTCCTCCACCTTCCTATGGAGACGCTCACAGCGAGCTGCATTGTTGTACTTCCCCTTTTTCTTCGACTCGTGTTGTAGGAGTAGAGGCTGAGGAAGTAACAAATCTGGCCTTTCCAGCTCCCGTACAAGAATACTCCAGATTTTACCTGAATTCTTCTTGTACTGGAGTTGGCCAAGTCTGCTAATTTTCTTCCTAGGACGGGTTTTCATACCCTTCGAGACTTCCAAATGGCTACCAGTCGAAATGATGCTACCACACGACTCGTAGCCACTGAAGCTCGAGAGACCTGTCTCATCCAAACCGGTCATTTCACAGTCCGATAGCTGTTCGAGAGATACTTCCGACTCTCTCACAACAACCTTCGAACCGCGTCCTCCTCCGAGTGGGGCCGTTTTGGATCGACTGGCTTTGCTGGCGCTGGAGGAGGCAGCAACGCCCAGTCCACCTTCGTCTTCCTCCTCGTCCTCCTTTTCTTACCTACTTGGATACTCGACTCCTCGTCGGAAGTAGCCGTGTTTTCACGTGCCGACGTGGCGCCGTTTACAGCTATAATTGTTTTTGCCTCTAAGACAACTTCAGGCACTTTGCATCCCTTATTTAAAGTAATGGACGAAAATACCCCGCCCGAGACCCTTGTCCTCAATTTTAATTGGAATGGCGCGAACACTGCCATGAACCTTCCCAAATCTCCATATAGGAAATTCAGGAAGTCTTCATGACTGGCTCGCATTGGGACCCGTGAAAACACAACCTTCGTGGGCTTTTCCCTGAGTGGGATCGGCACAAGGTGTCTACCATCCACCTCGATGCCCGCAAGCATAAGCTTGGTAGCACTTTCGACGGTCGTGGTATACACCTCAACCATTCCCCCAGCTATTACTCCCATGGAGAATAGCTCCTCACGAGAGATGACTTGAAAGAGTGCTTGTGCTTGTGTTGCTATTGGTGGTCTTGTTGTTGGTCCTGTTGGTGCTGATGGCTGCTTCTTCGAGGCGTTTGACTTCGACGAAAGCGGTGGCCTCATTATGACACCAGTAGGTTTTGGCGCTGAAGATGAAGCGGCTTGGATTTTTTGCTTGACTTGAGGCCGTCAACTGCACACTTGCTACAGCTGCAGATGTTGCAGCTATTAGTCCAGACTCTTCTCGGACAGGAGCAGCAGTCCTGGCCATTGTCTTCTCAAATGGAGGTGGCTGCAAATTTTTGCCATTGGCCTCTTCTTTTGGGCCCTTATTGGCCTTTTTGGTGGGCCCTTGGGGTTTTTTCTTTAATGAAGGAGGAGACACATTTTTGATTTTCTTCCTCCTTCCACTCAATTTGAGGGGATCATCTGTCCCCCCAGAGTCGCTGCTGCTCGAGCTCATTGGGAGCCCGGCAGTGTAATTTTTTTATATTTTTCAATTAATTAATTTCTTTTATTTTCCTTGTGTCCGAAATTTTTTTGATTATCGAAGTAATCACATTTTAATTTTCACTAAAAAAATTTTTTCGCTGCTGCCACGTTGTTATGATAACGACCGAAATTTAATTAAATTTTCGAAATGTCACAAAATTTTCTAAATTAACTTTTCACAAAATTCCTCGTTGATAATCACACTTGCTCACTGTTTTCTGCGCTTTTTTACTATTATTGCACACTTTTTCGGTTGTATTTTTTGGAGCTGAAATTGACGCGTCCGGTAATACATGTGAGTTATACCACTCTAAATGGATCTTGTTCAGTTCAGTTTATAATGATTATAATATATATAATAAAGTAATTGATAATTGTTACGATTTCCTTACATTCCTTACATTCCAATCTGTAGTCCGTGCGATATCTTCGGTGGTCAAGAGGGTGTGGAGAAATCTATAAAACACTCAAGTCGTATAATGCAGGCTATCGAAAGAAATTTTTTACCCGAATAATCCTAAAAAGAAACCCTGTCTTCATCCCCCGTAATTAATAATAATAAATCCTCAAAAGTCCGGATCGTTGCCTTAATGCTCAACTTAATATTCAATATTCAACTCGACTCGAAGTTAGCAATTTAACGAGCATCCACAATCTTAAATTTTTCCATCCGATCACTATAGGTATTAATAAGATTTTATCATATGACTCCTTAGTTATAATTACTCCTTTTTCTATAACTTAAAAATAAGAATTTTACAGTTAATCAAAATATTATTTTATTATTTGTTAGAGTTTAAGCTGTTGTTGGAGTTCCAGCACGTGACTACGTAGTCTAGCCATAAGTTCTGTCTCTTAAATAAACTTCTGAATGAAACAATATAAATTGAGAATATTGATGCGGGCTTATTTCTTACTGTCTAGCTTTGATGCATCCCCTTAAACAGCCACTCCACTTATTTATTGGAGTAGGTACCACTTCCAGCGATATCCAAGGCTGCAGCTTTAATCAAATTGGCCTTAAAGCCTAGTTGACATTATGCTGATTGACCATCGCTGATGCATCAGCAGCTGGAATCAGCGCACTATTAGCACAGCACGAAAAAGTTAAACGAGCTTAACTTTTAGGCTTATCAGCACGTAATAATTGAGTAGAAAACATGGTTGGTGTGTTGTATATAGCAGGCCTTCTTTAAAACTTTCTTCAAAACGTCGCTTTTGTAATCAGCTGCGTGCGGTCTTTCCTTACTCGCAGAAATGCAGCTCTGTGACACCTTTATATTACACTTCCCACCAAACCATAACTGAAGCTGGATGATGATATTTCCTTATTCGAGATTTTTTCAATCGCATCCCGTAAGGAATGAGCATAAACTTTGTCGTAATTTTCAAGATTAAATTTTTCTTTGAATATGTTTTGTATTCCTAAAAATAATATTTTTGTAGCCACCGCTAGCGTATCGATATGGTTGCTCTGGTGCTACGGAGAGACACTGTTAGGCGTTGCCCAATGCTTCTCTTATATGCTGCAAGGTCCTATGTGGGTTTTTTTTTAAATGCACGAAATGTTTTAGCTTGAATTTTTGTTTGTCTAACTGTACAGACACTTTTCCATAATCTTTTTTAAGTTTTAAATCAAATTCATGGCATGTACGGCATGTATTGTTACCAGGTGGTTTGAAATGCAAAATAAACTTAAATAGATTAGTTGCGTTTTTTTTTTTTGTATACTAAACTGGTTTATTGGGAATTCCAAATTGACTTGGTCCTATAAAACGTCTATGGGTAGCCATGATTTTTCATATGATGGCATATTATCAAATTACATTATTTTATTTTAGGAAAGTGAAATAAATTGTGAGATTTCAACAAAATTATGAATTGTTTCCACATTTTCCTAAACTCTACCCAATTCGCTGTGAAGTGAGAGTACAGAACGTTTATTTAACTATGATTTTTTACCCCAATAACACCATGTGACAATTAGTCCCATTCATTTCTCTATAAAGATTAAATTTTTACCTATTTAATTTCTAAGCACCAAAGCTCTTGTGGACTTTTTTTTTATCCTTCTCAATGGTTTTCTCTTGTAGGAGGGGGTACTTCCAAAACAAGACTGTCCTTATTCTACCTCTCAATATTTTTCATATCTTGAACTATACATTAAAATGCTGTCGATGTTGCTAATTATTCTTACCCTATCATAAACTAGTCTAGCTACCCTGCAGATAAACCTGGAGCCGGCACATATAACCTGTCATATAATGTGTAGTCTATCTACATCTACCCTTAGTGCATTTCTCGAGAATTTCTTCTAGTTTAAACCAAAGTATAAATAAGGATAAGTAGAGACAGAGGCGAACAAAATAGGAAATTTTTCGTGTTTTTTAGAATGAAACAAGTAATTTCATATACTTTCGTCTTTTACATGAATGGGGGAAAAGAACTTGTCTATGCACTATTGTAGTGCAACTGAGACAACGAGTTAAAAACAAAAATCGAGAGAACGTAGGTTTACCCGAACGATAAAATCTTATTAAATCCCTCAAAATCCTTTCAACCTATTCATAATAATGTACATCCGGTCACACTACCTCCCATTTTTAAGAAAGAGATAAATTTCGCTTTCGCCCAGATGCTGAAAGGAGATGTAAAATTCCTCTCAAATGAAATTCTGATTTTTCCCGATAATATCAGAGAATCCAGCAAGAATTTCTCCCACTTAATCTCTTCACAGCAAAACGAATGTAAACAGAAGCACGTGCTGCTCAAATTGTATAGAAATTACACTAACAAACATTGGCTATGCTATAAAAAACATTGGATATTTCTCATAAGATTTCACAGAAAACCGGTTTTCACAGAAGCGCGGGAACATTTTTTGAGAGTAAAATGTGAAAACTCCGCCCTTTTTCATTTGTTTACGAAAATGAAACATTTGCCATTCCGTTTCGTTGCATGTAATCTTCGATTTCACATTTTTTTGTCTTATTCGTAAAAAGAGAGTTTGATTTTTTTTATATTTTTTTTATCTTTTTCCTTCCTTTTCTCGCCATGTATATTTAAATGGAAAACAATAGGAATACTCTTCTGTGTCCCTTCTTTTAGTTATTTATTCTTTGGTTTAAACTGTCGGTTTCTTGTTCGAGTCGCCGAGAAGGTTTCTTATACCTTAAATTTAATTACTTTTGTTTTATTACGATCACGCCAAATGGGATTTGTTTGGCGACGATCGTTACAATATTTTGAAAAAAAAATATATATATATATATCATAAATCACACATGCAGAGAGAAATAAATCATAGAAATCGCACTAAAACTCACGTTAAAAATTATTGATACAAAAATTAGTCACGTGCACAATTTCATAATTTTTTTTTAATTTTGGAGTTCATAAAATTGATTGTTTTGTTTGATAAAAAAAAGGAAAAAAAAACTGAAGAAAGATTCATGTAAATATTCAAACTGATAATATTTTATAGGAAAAAAATCCTGATGTCGATGTAGTTCCGCTTCTTAAAGGTGCCAGTCCTAGTTTTCAAAAGTATATTGAAGATGGCCTAGCGGAAATTGAAAGACAGCGAAAACAAGAGGCTACAAATGCTGACAATAAATTAGGTATAATTACTGCTATTCTAATTTTTGTTGGCTAATTTAACTAAGATTTAAACCTGAAAGTGTCAACAAATGTCCGACCAGAAAACAAACTTGATCCTGATTACTGGATGGATAAATTACATAATTTAAGATCGAAGGCAAACTTAGCTCCGATTAGTAGAAATTCAGAAATTTCTAACATGGTGGACAACAAAGTCGCCGATGAGAATTTAAATCTTAATCAAATATCACAAAAAGTGTCTCTAATCAGAAAAGATGTAAGTGGAAAACGTTATTCTAATTATTTTTTTTTTTATTTAATTTTTGTCATATTATAAAAAGCACTTATTCTATTTATCAGAAACCTGAACTCTCCCCAAATCGTTTGGAGCACCTTCAACAAAAATTAGCGCAATTAAAGCAACAAAAACAAACCTAAAACAGTTCTTCTTCTTTGTTTCATGTTTTCTATTTTTATATAATGAATAATATTGCTTTTGTTTGTTGTTATTACCAGAGAAGAGTTTTAAAACTGTGTTTATACGGAAAACATGAATAATTTTTATTAAGTAACTATATATAAAGAAAAATAATTACATTTTGGTCTGCAAATGTTTATATTAAAATGCGGATACTTGCTCTGGCTTAAATGCAAGAATTTTAAATACTATAAAATGGTCCTTCTGTCTACTACTATTATTATTACCACCACTACTACTACTACTATTACTACTACTACTACCACAACCATAACAACAACAACTACTACACACACGAAACTATACATATTCGACGACTAAAGTATTGGAGTTACCGCATTATTCATTTAATCGTCATCACGTGCATGCCCGATTCCATTCTTTTATTAAATTAATTTATTGTAGATGCAGCAGCCTTATGATGTATTCTCATTTAGCGTTTTGTCGTTTACGTTAGCATGTACACTTTTATACAAACTTTTTATATAAAATTAATTTTATTTTGGAAAAAAGATGTTTTTATTTTCTTTCTTTGATCTTTCATAATTATGTATTTACTTTTATTGCAACCATTTAAGATCGACTGGTAATAATTAATAAAGTTAAGAAAAAATTTAATTTTTATCTTTTTTTTATATATGTATATATGGGCACGCTAACAAGATTAGATTTTACGAAAAAAAAAAAAATATTTATATAGCTAGAATTTTTGGTATATGATGCGCACTGAAAGAACAAATCGGCTTATGGCAGTGAATGCACTCCGTGCGCAAAGGGAGAAATGTACTCGAATGAGGGGTGGTATTATAGATAAACATAGCAGATAAGGAATCCATGTATAACAGTCTTGTGGGTCTTTTTCTACATTAGATCGGAGGTATTTTGCTAAAGTTCTGTGACTACTCTCCAATGCACCGTTAGTTTGTGTGTTATGTGGAGTAGTTTTGAAGTTGTTTTCAGCAATTAAGATACTTCGGCGAACACGCCACACTATGAGGCTAGAACCTTGATATGTTAAGATGCTTTCTGGAATACCATGTCGACAAACTATCGTTTTCGTGAAGGCTTCCGTTAATCTCTTTGACACATTATTCAGACTATGGGAATCTCTTCAGAAAATTTTGAAGGTCTTGAAATGCATGGAGATATTTCTTACCAGAATGAAAAAGTCGGAGAGGTCCTACAACATCTATGGTACACTCTTTCGAAAACTTTGGAGCTATGATTCGATATTTACATTGGAATTTTGGGGTTTCTGAATACTTTACTTGACAAAATTTACATTTCCCTTTATATTTTGCAACAGTAAAATTGTTTTTTAATCCTCTTGATTGTATGGGAAACGCCTTGAGGGCCATGGTCTCCCGTTGTTAATGAATGAAAATATTTTAAAACTTGTTCAATATCATTACTGTCGGATAAATATTTTATTGAATCGATGGAGTTTAAAGTTTATTTATTGGGAAGAAATGGGAATTAAATTTGTATACTTTTCGTTATGTTCGTTCGAAATAAATTCTTTGCTTCGTATATAGTAAACAGGATAGATATACATTGTTCCTGTTCCTTGTAGGGTTTGTGAACTAATGGAATCTTCACAAATAATATCTATATGGAGGGATTCTTTTAGCGAGAAAAGCCAAGCATTTTGTTGCGATAATTGCATCCAATAGTAATTCTTCAGGTTAGATTTTTACATTTGAATGTAATGGATTCCTTCTTTATCAGATTTATCTTATTTTTTCGATTGTTCGATTTGGCTTCTCATGAGTGATAGGAGGGAGTTTTGATTTATATTGAGATTACGAATTTCTTCATCATAAATATTGACATCATCTTCGTCTAGTGTGACGAAGAGCTTTGGAAATTGTGCCTATTGCATTGAATAGTGCTTTTTGTTTGTTATTTTGAGTCACTACCACTGACATGTATATAAATGGACTGACTGATCTCATGTTTCATGCGGCACCAGTTTTGATTTCAAAAAGTATGCTCTGACGGCGCTGTATTTAAATTATTTGGGAATTTACTTATATATGCATGTCAGTGGGATTTACAGAGTTTACCACAAAAGTATTTGGGACTATTTGTATTGTTCAATTTTAATTATAAGACGAAGGAAGTGTTTTTTACAAGGCTGTTTTGGTTGGAAATATAGCTGAATCGTTATAGTTCAATGGGAAAGTATGCTCTCACGGAAAGAGACAGGAACATGGGAGTGGTACTTCTATGCATTTAAAACTATTTAATTGGTCTGCTAGGTTTGACCATTTTATAACCCTTGCATGAGCTCCGTCAATCGATTCGAATCTGGAATAAAAAATTTGTAATTAACAAAAAAAGAATAAAAATACACATATTTTTATAAATTTCTATTTAAAAGAAAGAGGAAAACAAAACTCATTTGAAGTTAGCAACAGTTCGACATTAATTTCCACGAAATCAACTAAAAAGTTTTTCTGCTCCTTGCTTCAATCGCAGCCATTTTTATCTACAAATTTTGAAATAATATTAAAAATAACATAATAAATAATTTTTAAAATATCTCTCTGGTTCACTTCTACAAAATTCATGAACAAAATAGCCGTGTGAAAATATCGGTTACTGTGTTAACAAGATAAATCTCTTTAACAGTTGTTCAATACACCCTTATTCGCTAGTGTGTAAAAACAAGAGTGAACCACTACACCCTTATTCGCTTGGTTATTGAAGAATGTAAACATTTATCCTTCAGAAAAAATCAAGTATATTTCTCTTTGTCACACATGCTCAATTTCCCTAAATGCTACATGTAACTCTGATAGCAGGACTTCAGGGGTCACCACTACAATCATTATTCCTTTATTTCTATTGATGAAACTGCATGTACTTCGGGAACATGACAAAATCCAGAAAAAATAAACAAATCTGGAAATGAGAAAATTCAGAAACGACAAAAATTTTAAAAATGGTATGAACTTCGAAATTCTCATATTTACACTCGTCGTTGTTGTTATATTAATGTGTGTTATAGATATAGTTGGGAGTTTTGTGATGACATATTCATCTGATGGAAACCTAGCATCTTTGTGAACGAAACAGGCTAACCTAACAATGCCTGCACATGGGTCACGATTTGTGAACGGCGGTCAAGAAACATTTGTATGAAATTTTGAAGTGTTGATCGCGATTTTGATATGGGTCAAGGTCTAAAATGCATGATAATTCGAATTAAAATAAAAAAGTCTAAATTTTGGAAATCACTATACATAGAAAACATTTTTTGTTCTGAATTAGTACTTATATGGTACATATCTCCCAGCAAACATTTGGATGAAAAATCTTCGGGGCGATATGTGGATGATATTGCCAAAATATCTTCCACACGAAACTAAGGCAATTACTGTGAAATAATTTCTTCCTTGTCTTGCGTAGACGAAAAACAGATGAAATCACAAACAATTTTGTTTTCTGATTTTAAATGTGGACACAAGAAGACAATAGTTTCGCTTATTTGTCATCTCTATGATACACAAATTTATTAGACTCCATGACAGTAATTAATTTGTGAGTTCTCTAGTGATTTTAATTCCACCAATCCATATTAAAAAAAGAAAAATTAAATAAATAAATCTATACCTACTTTAAACAAATATCTTCTTTATTCCCTTGCTTTAAATTCCAAAGGATTTATTTCGACGATTCTTGAGCGATTTGCTAAGACGATAAGAAAGCGAAACATATTGAAGAAACGAATACGTTTCTTATAATACATGATATGAAAATAACTCGCCAGGAAGATTTGTTGACAAATTACTTTAATGTATCGCGTAGAAGATACGCATTCGTTTCTTCAAGATGTTTTGCCTTCGGGGTAACAGTTTCTCCCGTTGGAAGTTAAGAATGCAATACGAATATGATTATCATCCACGAACTATTTTATCGTCCAGGTAATAAGAAAGTGAATCTTCTGCGTTTCGCAATGTTTGCTGGGCTAGGTCTCATCTATTAATGAGTGCGTAAATAAATGAATGTGTGTGTTGAAGTGGTAGTGTGGGGTGAATAAATATAAAAAATATATATAATTTGTTTGTTTTTAACGTTAACGAAAAAGTTCCGAGCTCATGGAGAATTCAAACTAAGAGAAAATCCAGAAAAGATATTCGCGCCAGCGAATATCTTTTCTGGATTTCGTACCCAACCCATGTATTGCAGCCCGTAAAAATGCGCTGAATCACTACGGAATTTTCTGTGCATGAAATGGAACAAGGAATTCACAGGAATGACAAAAAATTTCATTAATAAATTGGTAAAAATTGCGCAAACGATTTTTAACAATAATAAAAAAAAAAAAAAAAAAAAAAAAACTTTTTATCATTACAGACCCTGTATCGCTTTCAATATTCACCGGAGTCAATTGTCAAGACAGTACTGCTGTGAAAATGGCTCTTAACCTACTAAATTTAATTATTAAAGTATTTTACGGTAACCTCAAATGAAAAGCAAGCAAAATTTGATTGCTTTTCATAATGGCCCGTTTGCTCAATCCGACCGATTTATGACTCCCGCCGCAAGTAAGATTCACTTACCCTTCACGATGCGATTTTTCAATCCGCAGGCGGAACTGCCACATTAAAGTATCCGGATTCGATTCACTTGTTTTCACTAATCAAGGCAAATTTGATTTTTTGAGTTCGAACGTTTTCGATAATCACAAACTGGTAAATTCGCAAACTCAGCTCTGCCGGCGGATTCAGCAATATGGGCCAATATCTATTTTTCATAGATGGATGCGGAACCATAATACGAATCTTGGGTTTCGAAAGGGAGCTGAAGAGATGTGTGCTCAAATCACACAACCTATATTAAAAAATAAGAACCAAAGTGTAATTTGTTCAACATATTAAATATATTAAAATAAAAGAGATTTTTTTATTTGGGAAAAAAACTCCTTAATTATGACTGACTTATGTGCTTCTATTCATTGGTTTAAAACTACTGAAATATGCCTGTATGGTGTGCTTCTCTTCATTGGTTTAGAAGTTCCTAATACATCCTACAAAGGCTAGAATAAAAGTAATGAAAAACTGATGCTTCCCTTATGAAAGTGCTGTGTATCGATAGCTGTCCTGCTTTTACATACGCAAATAAATCATTTAAAAAGATGACAGTGGTCATATGGTTAGTGTTTAACCCCTGAATTTTTTCCCGACAGCCTATCCTTTTTCACTGGAGCTGGAAGGCTTCCGTTCAGGCCTCCCGAAGTACATTTTCAGTACTTTGTTGCTATCGGGGCTAATTCTTTCTTTCAAAATTTGCATTCATTTTTTTTTTCAAATGACGCCTACTCTGATGGGTAATCTCTCTCTATTGAACAGCTGCTCAAGAGATTTCTCTTGTTAGTACCACTGACATGTATATACATAAATGGACTGACTGATCTCCTGTTTCATGTGGCATCAGTTTTGATTTTAAAAAGTATGCTCTGACTGGCGCTGTATTTAAATTATTTGGGAATTTATTTATATATGCATGTCAGTGGGATTTACAGAATTTACCACAAAAGTATTTGGGACTATTTATAAGGCGAAGGAAGTGTTTTTTACAAGACTGTTTTGGTTGGAAATCTCGCTGAATCGTTACAGTTCAGTGGGAAAGTATGCTCTCACGGAAAAAGACAGGAATATGAAAGTGGTGCCATTTACGAGCAGTTCATTTATATACATGGGAGTGGTATTTTCATATTTTACGGAATCGGATAAAGGTGGTATACAGAAAATTTCGTATACCCGCGTAAACTCACACTTGCGGAATCCGGCCCCAGTTCAGTCTATTCGGATATGAAGGAATAAATCGCAATTAATTTAATGCAAATTGAGTTAGGTATTAGTAATAGATAAATTAGAGAATATCCATTTAGAAATTTAATCTTTTCAAGAAATTTAAAAATTATTAATTTTTTTTTTCATTATTCAAGTGTTATGTTCCTTCCTATTTCCTTGAAATGTAGAGAATTGTTTATTTTGTGAATATTTTCTAGTCTTGTAGATATTTAATGTTGGGAGAAAGTTTTTTTTTTTTGTAAATACATATTTAAAAATATTAACTTAAATTATATTGTAAATATAAAAATAGAAGTCCCATAGATTTTTAGATATTTAATTATTTAATTTTTCAAAATTGTTTCTAAACTGCGCTATTTATCAACATCTGTATGTAAAACTTGACTAATTTTTAAAAGTAGTTTTTCTTTTATTAATTGAAATTGAGAAATAAATATTGTTGACATTTTTTGCCTCTAAAATAATTGTATAAAGTAAAGACAATGAAAGGTATAATACTAAATTTGACAAATAATAATAGAAATTTCAATTACAGGTAACAAGTAGAAATTTTATATTTTAGGCCGTAGGTTTATTATTATGTACATAAGTGAAACATAAGGACATAACTTTAAAATAAAATAAAATAAAATGAATAAAGGAATAAAAAGTAAAACGTTTTTTTTTTCCTACAGCCTATATATGTATGGAGTTAGAGTGGTCAGGGGTGAGGTGTTGTCCATAGGTGAAATAAAGTTTGTTTTTGTAGATTTATACTTACACTGCTCAATAAATTATTATTGTAAATGAAGGATTCATATGAATCGTGGAGGGCGGTGTAGGACGTCAGTTTTGAAGATTATAAAGATTCAAGAAACAGCGATGTTCATAGCAGAAACTGATTGTAAACCAATTTTTTGCCATTCAGTCAATCGTGGCAGTTTTGACAGAATTTAAAAAAAATAAATGACCAATACCATGCACGACGACGATGGCGATGGCTGTAGCCTTTCGAAAGTCGTTGTAAGAGCGTGTGGCCTAAAATAAGAAATACCCTCACCATAATCAACAAATAGGCATAAGAAAATAAAATCACAAGAAAAAATACCTACCTCAATTCAAACAGTTTTACAAATTCATTAAAAGGTTAATTAAAGAATTATCGTATTTATAGAACTTAAAACGTATGAAACGGAAATTATAAAGCTTTTCCCGACCACCAAAGAAAATTTTTCTTAGCGAAAAAGAATGGAAATATAAGAGAAAATAAGATATTGCAATTCTTCTTCTTTAATTTAAAAGTTGCGTGAGTTTTCTGAAGGAATGTAGTTTTCAGTTCACAATTTTACATTTGTTATGGAAAAATATTATAAAAGAAGATTGTGGAAAGGGGCCCTGCGAAAAATGTACCATTTTTGAATAAATTGTACCTTTGTACCAAAAATGAATAAAGTAACCAAAGTGTGTACCAAAGTCACTTTTGGTACATTTGTACTTGATACGATGGTACCAAAGCTTCGTTCTTCTGAAAGGGAATCGTGGGCTGAGGGATGTGTCTTATCGAGCCGCCTTCTCCGGTCCGCTCTAAAAGTTTTCACTGACGGCTCTCTGGTGTTTACTTTCTTGAACCTGACATTGGGTTGTAGTACTCATTTGGAAGGTACACCACTGTCTTCCAGGCTGAAGTTTTCGCTATCGCAATGTCGCGTTGCATGTCATTTCATCTGGTGTTTGGTTTATGTTTAGGTTAACATACTAATTCTAAAGCCGGAAACACAATGCAACGGCCATCAGCATTCATCAGCTCAGATTTCATTCTATTCTATTATCAGATATAGGAATAAATTGAAATTTGAACTGATGAGCTCTGATGACCGTAGCATTGTGTTTCCAGCTTAACACGGAGTAAGCGATGAAAAGCATGTATTGTTGACTGTTTATTTATTAATCGTGTCATTTCAGCGAACTTGTGTTAAGCTGGTTCTGATAGTAAAAAAAAGGTATAATAATTCAATATACGAAAGCACGATCGAGACTTAACACACCGGCTCGCGTGACCATGCCAACGGCTAGAGGTCAAAATGTTTCCTTAATTGCAGCAATTAATATACGGAGAATAGTATGGAATTAAATAATTCAGTAGTTTACAGTCAACCCAAATACTTTCTGCGACTTTCTTAAGGGGTTACTTTAGAAATTGGAAGACGCTAATCTGGAGGAAGTATGGTTAATTTTGGACGACCGAAATATCCACAAGACGCATGAAATGCGTGCTGTTGCAGGAGAACCGTTATAAGTTATATGTACATATGTATGGAATTATTATTATTATTGAATTATCTGCACACTGTTGTTTTCACACATACCTTCATTGTATGAATTATAATACAATTTGTTATATCTTACTATGTAATTATTTATTTATTTATTTATTTATTCAGTCTACCGATTTGAACAATCTTACAGACAGGAAATATTACATGTTTTTACATATAAGCTATGTATACACATTAGGCAAGCATTAGAAATAATCATAGATCATAGAATTATTAACATAATCATAGACATCATTATAATGAATCATTAATTATAGAAATTATTTACATTAATTAATAGCAATTTTTCCTTAGAAATATAACATAGACATATGTCAATTACAAAGTTATATCGAATATATCCTTAGCAAATACAATTAAATGTCGATTGAAGAATTAATTAATAGCAAGGGTTAAGGAATAATGCAGAAAATTGAAGGACACTAGGTGGAAGGAGAAGCACAGGACCAAGTCGAGGTGGGAATAGAACCCACGACCCCAGGGATGGTAGCCAGCGCGCTTACCAACTGAGCTACCGAGTCCACAATTAATATTAATTGGTGTTTTTGTACCAAACTTGCACAGATGGGTGACCATACGAAATTACATACGGGCAGGGTCGGCTCAGAGGTCGAGACTTCGGGGATTTTTTCCGAGGCCCCGCGCTTAAAGGGGCGCCGCGCTTTCATATTTCTAACAACTATTAGTAGCTAGGACAAGTTTTCGGATGTTAACGCAGGTCTTTTCCTGCATTAAAATCTCGCTTGTTAAGGTTGTTTTTGATTAAATTTGTACGTGTCGCAAATGCAAACGAATGTGTTTTATACCCTGTGCCAAAGCCCTCGAGAATACTTCACAAGCCATGAAACAAGCTCCGTCCCTACCACATGCGAGGCCCAGCGGAGTCCTAACATTCTAAAATATTTGCAGTGTTCTTATGTAAAACTGACAAAAGTTTGATTTGAATAGCTCCTCCGCCCTATTCATACAGAAAAATGGAGTTCTGATAAGCTTGCTTTCTTATCTTCCGAACTGTAATAAAATTTTCATACCTTTCTTAACAAAATTATTTTAAAAAATTTATCTTAACCAAATGACCAAACAAAAATTCTCCGCTGAGTAATCAATGTAATGTCGCTGTGCCAAAGTTAACCTAATGACAAAAATGTTTAAAAAGAATAGTAGAAATAATTCTTTTCTTAACAAATAGAAATCTGACTTTTCGTGGAAATTCAGATAAACTTTATGAACCCCAAAACGGCAATTTTTTCGGGTTGATAGAATTACTGGCTAAATTTGATGCAGTTTTAAATGAACATATAAACAGTTTTATCAATAAAAATAATCGTAAGCTTTTCCTCAACCATATATTTCAAAACGAAATTATTTGTGCTCTTGCTTCGAAAGTTAAGAAAACTATAATAAACAAAATTAAACGAGCTAAGTATTATTCCGTCATTCTAGACTGTACCCCTGATATTAGTCACTTGGAACAAATGTCTGTTATAATTCGTATCGTAAATAGAAAAGATGAAAATGTTGAAATTGTCGAACATTTTATTAATTTCATAGTTGTCAACAATACAACTGGTAACGGTTTAACAGAGTCTATTAAGAATGAATTTTCGAAACAGGATTTATTGTTGTCAAATTGCCGAGGTCAATTTTATGATAACGGTACCAACATGAAAGGAAAAAATCGGGGTGTCCAAGCGTTAATTAGGGAAGAAAATCCTCGTGCTTTTTATTTGCCGTGCACTTCTCATAATTTAAATTTAATTCTTGGGGATTGTTGCACGTCGTCTGAATTGCAATTCCCCGGTGTGATAGTTACATTGGAAGAAGTATCTACTGTCGTTGCCAGTGTTTTAAAAGTAGAAGTTCTATCAATAATTAAACACATTATGTCATTTGAATTTGCAATGAGTTTGGTGATTTGTTATGAAATACTAAATAAAGTCAATACTACAAGCAAAATTTCTCAAAAACGTGGAATACAAATTTCTGTAGTTTTAGAGCACCTAAAACAACTTTTAAACTTTTTTAAAAGTTACAGAAATTCTGGGTTTGAAGATGCAATAATTAGTAGTGGTGAAATATGTAGTAGTGTAAATATATCACCAGACTTTAAAACGAAACGTATTTCCAAAAAATCAAAAATGTATACATATGAAAACAGTGACGACATTGGAAACAATGCAAAACAGTTATTTAAAGTGGACTATTTTTTTAAAAATTGTAGATTGTGCTATTTTTGCTCTGGATGAAAGATTTCAACAGTATACTCGTTATAATGATGTATTTGGTTTTTTATACACAACATTGGAATTTAAAAAAAAAAAAAAACGATGATGAGTTAAAAAAATATTGCAACGATCTTCATCTATTTCTTCAAGATGGCGAAAATGCCGATATTGATGGTTACAATTTATTTAATGAGTTAAAATTGTTGTCGCAAATTATTCAAGAGAATACAACTTCATTAGATTGCCTGAAACAAATTTGCAAAGATAATATAGACGATGTATATCCCAATACATATATAGCATTGAGAATTATGCTAACAACGCCTGTTTCAGTAGCTTCCGCCGAACGCAGTTTTTCCAAATTAAATTTAATTATTAAAAATTATCTAAGATCAACTATGCAACAAGATAGGTTAGAGCGGGTGGCTATGTTGTCAATAGAGCAGGAGATAACAAAACAGATAAATTTTGATGATATTATCGAGGAATTAGCAGTAAAAAAAACTTTGTACGAAATAGGAATAAAAAATATTATGTTTATATATGTATATATGTTATTGAATATATTGAAGAAATAAATATTTCATTAAATAAATTGATAAAATTATGTTCATGTATTATTTCTTCCTTTTTGGGAAGGAGGCCCCGCAAAACCCACAGCCGGCCCTGCATACGGGCATTCATCTAGGGTATCATAACAAATGGTCTTAGATCAATTCTAGCTTTTTTACTTGTTTTAAATATAATATATGTATATGCAAAAGTACTTGATTTTCAAAAGGATGAATTCAATGTGAAACACCTGTAGTCAGTGATTTGTGGCAGCCGGCGTATTCGTAAGAGTTCTAGCATTTCTTATCTAGACGAAATATAGCAAATAGGTAAGTAATAATTGGTTTTAAGGACTCAGGCTTTGATAGTATGTTTTATTTGGAGTGATCAAATGGTATTATACTATTAGGTAAAATTAATTCCTTTGTTTATTAATTTAAAGAACTTTTGACCGGACCGGTATTTAGATATAACAATTTTCAGTAAAATATTATTCATGGCCGGAAATGGAAACTCTGTATCTTTTCGCGGCCAGTTACTGAAATTTGTTTGTATAGAATTTCATAAATAGGAACCATAAAATTGATTTTAAAGGAAGGCGTAATTGTTATTAAGACTTTTTATATCATCTAGCTTAAAAATGTCACGTACATTCAGAAGAGCTAGCATCACAGAAGTTGGAGTTAGAAAAGTATAGAGAAAAAAGTATATCAATAAGAAAAATCAGACAAATTCCCAGATCTAAGCTTCAACAAAACTTACAGGGAAACTACCAGACGGTGTTGCATAATCGGAACTTCAACTGTTCTCACAGAAGCGCGGAAAAGGAAAGAATTGTTGTTTGGTTGAACCAAACAGAAAAATTCGACTTTCCACTTAGCTCTAAAGACTTAGTTGATATTGTTAATGATGACCAAAGAAAAACACCTTTGAAGTCGACCGGGTAAAATCTGGATGTCGTTTTTTTTTTTGAAAAAAAAAAAACAACATATCTTTTTTACACCAAAGGTATCACCAAAGGAAGAGTCAATAGCTGGGTGATAGAAGGAAATATGAAAACCCAGTTATTCTCTTTGTCGAATGGTACAAATCCCAAATAGCACTAGATCTAAACGACTTTTGCGATAATGGGATAATTTTGTATCCTCTTCCACCGAACACTATCCCCTGTAACCTGCGGACATAAGTGAAAAGGAATGGAAAAGTACTGTAGCGAATTATGAAAAGAAACCTAGAAATGCCCATAAAGCTCTAGCAAAAATAAAAATTTTCCCACTTTTGGAAATCATTTTGGAAGCTTGTGGACAGTTTCAATTAAATCCAGGGCCCCTATTCTTGAATAACGAAGACAGATAACGTATACGTTAAAAACATTCAAAATGAATGTTTATGTGGTATTCTTGAAATCCGCATTCGTTATATTCGTACGCAAACCATTCGTTATATAACGAATGGGGTTGAACCATTCGTTATTTATCGCATACGTTAAAATCATTCGTAATTCAAGAATAGGCCCCCAGGTGTTTTTCATAATTCTCATTAAGTTTAAACTTGCCCGGAAATTGGACATTGGAACATCAAGTGGTCAGTAATTGGTTACTTTACGCCACTTAGAAACAAAAAGTGGAACATTTTTAATATCCAAAACCATGATAAGATAAACCTACAACAATTTTTCACCAACTACACCATTGACAACATTCAAAAATTTGCACTATTCAAACAACAAATTCTTTGCAAGCGCCCAGAAAATTTAATCGTCACATTGCTGCTTTCCTCTAAAATCAGTTCGTTCAGTTATCGCGAACAATGATAATCTTCATATTTAGGTCTAACAAACTTTAAATCATCATCTAAGGTATTAAGAAGACAGGAAGGTTTTGGTGAAAGGGGTGTCTGCAGGATAGCACAATGGCTGCGTGCTTGGGATCTCTCGCCCCCTGAAGAATATTCTATATATAAAAAAAGTAGCTATTTAACGTGATTCATAATCTTTATGAAACTATACCGACCAATATGACCAAGCAATTCATTGTCATATTAATCATTTCGACAAATTTTTAAATTTGGATACAGACAGACCCAGCAGGAGTTTTTTTTTTGTAAACGGTTTAGTTGAATATTTATTTAAAAGCTATTCAAACGTCGTTTACTTCTTCAAAAGCTTTAAGCTTCTGTAGCGCCTGCACCGTCTGCCATAATGTTCTTCCAAGCTCACATTTATTACAATTTTTATATCGATTTTTCCTATATAGTGCTAAGATTCCAATCTCAGTTATTTTCCAACGCGAAATAATGTCAAAGTTCCTTTTCGCGAATGAATTAGGAGAAACAGCAATGTTCTCCCCCGAATAAAAGTCCCGAAATCGTTGCGATGTTTTAAGAAAAATATTTTGCTCCTTATATAATAAATTACATACCTATAATCAGAGATAAATTGTTTACACGGAAATGGTGTTATTTTTATGAATCGAAGTTGTTGTTTTGTTGTTGTTTTTTTTTTTTTTTTTTACAAACATCGACAAGAAGTATGTCTCATCATATAGTTTCATATAGCCGATTTGTTATTTAGTAAGTGAAAGAATATATAAATAGTGTGAAGGCGTTTTGGGGCGAACGTAATTGAAAGTGGACTCTTTTTAATAACATGTCAAAACCACCGACAGACACTTCAGGACTGGGGTACTCCTATCATTTACCATCTGGTGGATTATTGCTGCGAATAAGGAACTCCCTGTCCCAGTTCAGTGACCTTTTCAGCGAGTTTAACAAATATATTGCTCCAGCATATCATCATGATCGATGCGAGCGGTCCGTACATATGCGACTCTATTCAATGCATAAAACTGAATTTGTTATGGTGTTTCTAGCATTTTTCGGTTGTTTTGGTTTAGGAATTTTCATAGGATTAGCAGGACCTCCTATTACGAGTACAACAGAAATAACCTCAAGTTCCATATTAGGTAATACGACATTAGCTAAAGTAAAAAACTCACTAGCCACAGGTCCATTTGTTATGAAAACACCTCTAATGACTACCTACTCTCAGCAATTATGGTTGATTTCAAAATTAAAAACAGACAATAATGATGATGAAAAATATGATAAAAGTTTTCTGGTAAATGTTGCTATCGAAGGTATTACAGAACAGCATATACCAAAGAATATTCTAAGTTTGGAAAGCGCTAGAAATCGTACAAGACATCTACTGTGCGAGAGAAATACATGCGAGGAATTCATTGTGTTACATCTAGGATTTCTAGACTATGCACATTATTTAATCACCATCCGATTCTATGGTCTTGAGGCCTTTCATCAACGATATAATATTCAAGGAATTACATTTTACATAAAAACTTACAGTCCAGCATTTACACAGATTGAAATTTGGTTTAGATTTATATTTCTACTGTTTACATTTATCGTGACATGTTGGTTTGCACATACGCTGCGAAAATATCCCGCCCATGATTGGTCAATTGAACAGAAATGGATGTCAATACTCTTACCGTTATTGTTGCTATACAATAATCCGATATTTCCGTTGGTTTTTTTAATGAACACTTGGATTCCAGGAATGATGGATGCATTCCTTCAGGCGACATTCTTGTGCGCATTATTAATGTTTTGGCTATGCATATATCATGGTCTACGGCAAAATGAAAGGCGGTTCCTGAAATTCTACTTGCCAAAAATTATAGTCGTACTACCGATTTGGTTATGCGCTATTGTCCTTGCAACATGGGAAAAATGTAATGAACTTGAAGATCCAACATACAGCCATTTTGTGGATACGAAAAATTACAATGGATTTAAATTGTTTTTCTATATAGCCGGAAGTATGTACATCATTTACTTATCGCTATTAGTTTTACGTGCATATAGTGAACTTCGATCAATGCCCTATTTCGATATGCGACTAAAATTCTTAACTTTACTAATGTTATTCGTTCTTGGAGTATCATTAGCTGTAACAATGTGTCGATTTGGATTTGGCATCTTAGAAGATAACTTTGTAGCATCTCTGAATACAACGTACAAGAGTTCAGCCCAATTTATGTGTTTCTATGGACTACTTAATTTCTATTTGTACACCATGGCATATGTATATTCACCGAATGGACGTTCTATTCATGAAATTACTATAACAAAGGATAATCCTGCGTTTTCCATGATCAACGATTCCGATGAAGAAGTTATTTACGGTTCGGAGGATGAAAGTCGAAGACCGCTCAATTCTAGTGGAAAAAATGACGACGATAGTGATTAAACTCGTATTTGTTTTTGTTTTTTTTAATGTAATTTAATTAATATGATAATGTGGTTGAGTTATAATTGATTCAAATTTCCATCGATGTTCTCCTGTAAAGTAATTAAGTTGAATAAATTGTATATACTAAAATATGTTTTGACTATGTAAACTTTTGTTTTTTGGTGCTGTTGAAGAGCGGTATAAAATGGAATATTGATATTACTGCACATAGTAACAGCAAATAATTAGACCCACAAAGGAAATCTAATCTAGCACCATTAGATTTATTGATGTGTTAGGGGGAAGTCCAAATAATGTCTTCATAAAAAAACATATCGACTTTGTCAAAGGCCATAAATCCCCAAATTTACACATTATATACGGCATTGCACACTTTGAATTTGTCAGACGTTCTTATGCAGGGTTTTTTAATAAAACTCTTCAATGTGGAAGTTATACTATTCTTTGCAGCAATTATTCTTTCCCGAACATGTCTTTTAAACGATCGTCTTGGGGTGAAAATTACTCCTAGATGTTTATATTCTTTAACTATTTCGATTTCATTGTTGTCGAAGAGCCATTTTTCATTTCTAGTCCTGATCCCACATCATTTAGAAAAAAATAATACCTTAGTCTTTGACAAATTAACAAATAAACTCCACAGATTACAGTACCTTTCTAGTCTTCTAATCATATTTTGCAGTATAGTTGGATTGCCAGATATGAGTACAACATCATCAGCGTACATCAGGAGGCCTACATGGATGGATACCTTCTACTGTAATTCCACCGCCCAAATATTCGTGTAAATCGTTTAAATATAATGATAAAAGTAAGGGGCTTAGTGCACAGCCCTGGCGCACACCGGATGTTGTTTCGAACCAATTACTACAGAGCTCTCAATGCCAGATAGCAGATTGGGTGAAAACATATAGACCTTGAAAAGTGTTTATAATTTTGTTGAAATGCTTAAATTGTAAAGCTTCAGGAGTAATGCTCGTCTGTCAATGGAGTCAAATGCGGCGCTGAAATCAACAAAAAGGTAGTATACTTTCACCTTGCCTTTCTTCAATGCGAGATTTATCAGATTATACAGATTAATAATGTTATCTACCGTCCCATAGCCTAGTCTGAACCCTGCCTGGTAGTCATTTAATATAGAATTCGATTCTACAAAGTCGATTAATCTTTTTAGCAGTATGCCGCAGAACAGTTTTTGAACTGAATCCATGAAAACAATCCCTCTGCAATTCTGTGGTAAGTTTTGGTCACCGTTTTTGTATATTGGGAAGATTAAGGAGCGCGTAAAGCTTTCTTACACAGTTCCTGCATTGTAAATTGAGTTAAAAGCTTTTGTAAGACTGTTAAAAAAGTTCTCTGGGGGCAAACTTGTAATATTCAAAATCATTTTAGTTCCTCTACATCTATTACAGCATCCAGTTCTTCTACTGAAGTAAAGGAGGTAGCAAACATAAACTTATTTGGGTTTATTGGGAGATTTAGTACTGAGCAAAAATAAGCACACACTTTGTTTACCTTTCGCTTACAGCCAATATCAAATTGTTGCACTTTTAACTTTCGAGGCATTTATAGTCAAACCATGGTTGCCTGAACATCGAAATCTTTGTATAAAATGCAATAATAGGTATATAGAGTAAGAGACACAATTCTCTATACTGATGTCATTAATGGCTGGGATGGGACTAGTATTAATTTATTATATATAAACTATTACATGTGGTGCAGGCAGAGACGGATTTGGCTATTTGCCGTCCCTAGGCTGAAAATTTGTGCAGTCTTTTTGTCTTTTAATACAAAATTTGATTATGTGCATATGAAAAATGGTAAGAAATTTAAGAAAAAAAAAATACTTTCTTTCAAGCAAATTATTATTATTTTTTTTAAACATATAAATATGCAGATATTTAATAATGTTACATATAAAATATTAACAAAACAGAAATTCTTTAAACCAAAATCTTTATGAGACCCTTTTTTTCTGCAGTCATGGACAACGTCCTCGAAGTCCAGGGATGTTGTGAGGTACGATTCAATATTCAAAATTGCCATGCTGCTATTCTTTCTTGCCCAATCGTTGATCTTAGATAGTTTTTTAACCGCTCAAACAAGAAAAACTCCCTTCTGTTGCTGATATTAACATAGTCGGAAAATAAATCAATATTTGGATATATGGTTTTAAAATCCATAATGTTGAAACACTCATAATATATAACTGGTTGCCGATATCATTGGGATAGCTTGTGCGAAGATATAAATAATAATAATTTCATATCATTATAAATCATTTCTTTCATATAACGGCATTCCAGTAATGATTATTTAAAATTAAATTCCCATTCTACTTTTGCGAATTTCCGTTATAAAGCAATCTATAATAACTAAGAATGTAGAAATACGTCCCATTCATTGTTGTTTCATTTTCACGAGATTCATCTGCCTGTAGTTTTCGAATCTCTTTTCTTTTCGCGTCAGTTTCGTATCTAATTGTTTCTGACACACTTATCTTTTTGGCTTCGTCTTCATATTCCTCAAATCGTTGTCGGCCAGATTCAATTACGGCGATTAAAGGATCATACATTTGAATCACTTGTATGATATGTACTTCAACTTTTTGTATGGATTTATTTATTGTGTTAATTCTATCTACTTAAAACTCCGAACCACCTTGGTTATCGGGTGGCCATCAAAGCGGATGTTCATATGAAGCATCAGCAGATATGGACAAACTTGAGCTCTTGCAGGTGCACAAAACTTTTTCTTGATGGGCCGAATAAGAATTTCTGACTTTCTCTTGGGGCTCGGAAGGAAACAATCTAGATCTGTGTTTGACATCATCACCAGCCACTGCTCGCTTCAAGCTCATCTAACAGAGATGGGAGTTGTTGACAGCCCTGAGTGTCTGTCATGCCTGGAAGGAGAGCCTGAAATCGCCGAACACTTTCTGTGTGCTTGTCCGGAGGAGGCTGGATACGCTTGTGTCTGCCCTCCTATCTGAGCTGAAAAATTTACCCCACAAAGAACCGAAAGCTTCATTAAAAAGACAGGAAGGTTTTGGTGACAAAGAGTTTCTAGATAGTTAGCACAATGGGTCATCCTGGCCTACGTGCTTGGGATCTCTTGCCTCCCTGACTAAAAAAAAAGCTATCATAAAAGCGAGTTTCAAAACGTTTGACCGTCTGTTGTATGGCTCTTTATCGAAAAATTGTAATGTTTTATTTATTTCAGTTGATGGTCCACATAAGCTCTTACATGCGTCGTCTCTCGCGGACCATCTTGTAGAAGATAATCTTTGAAAGATTGTAAAATATTCCAACGTGGACTGACTGATCGCCTATTTCATATGGCACACATATTCAATTCAAAATAATGCTAGTATAGAAAGAGAGGAAAATATGATGCAGATACTGCCTTCTTTTTGGAATTTTGTTTTTAAGTGCAAGGGTCTATTGAACTTTATCTAAATATCTCGATATGTTTCAGTAGAAAATAATGTTTGTACGGAAAGAGTACCTAATCTAAAAGTTTTGCATTTCTTGCATTTTTGGTTCAACGAGCGGTCCATTTGTATACTTCTCAGTACAACCAACCAACCATGGTCGCACATCTGACGTAAAATTTAATGAAATTGTTTTTATCTACAACAGCAATTTCTTTCAATTTTACGGCAGATTTCGGACCATGGTTGGTTGGTTCATTGGAGATTACGCATAAGGGGCAGAGTACCTTAGAGCTGCGGAACTTGATTGGTGCCGCGGTCCCGTTATAACATACGCAGACGATTTTTACTGTAACTGCAATCATCATCAAAATAGCAATTCATAGAAATTTTTTCCAAAAGGTTCTGTTATTTTATTTCAAATAATCTTTGAAAAAAGAACAAATAGAACATATCTCCTTAGTTACTACTGGAATCATACGATTCAAAGTCAAAGTGTATTTATTTCTGAGTCCCCTGCTTAAAGCAACGTATAACTTTGGGCTCCACGACAATCAATTATAGTACTTAATTAGTTGTTATAACATAGCAAAATAAACTGAATCAAATTAGTATTAGAGATTAGCTATGGTTTTCCCAGCTTAAAGTCAACCGTACTACAATCATAAACGTATATGTATTTATATATTCAAATGCGGATAAAAATAATTGACTCGTTATAATTCTTATATTTAACTGTAAGAATACTGTACATAGCATTCTATATGATGGAAGCTGAAGTATATCGTTTGTTAGTACCCAGAGATTCAATCACCATCTCTAATTAGATATATTTCTTCATTCATTTAGCCCAAATTATAAATCAAGTACGAAAGAAATTCTTCAGTAGTGAAGAATATAGAAGAATACTAAAACTATTCAGAAAATACAATATCTTTACAAGAGATTTATTTAAAAGAAATGAAACTTATAGCTATCAGCTCACTTATAAAAATATTCTCTTAACTACAAACCAATCCTAGGTAATCATCCATAAGGGTACCAATCGCAAACTAAAAAATTAAATTGGTAAACAAACAAAATATAACGATAGAGCGAACTTACAATTCCAGTTGCATCAACTCTGGTCCCCACAATTTTTAATCGAATTTTGTCTTCTCCTGAAATTACTACATCTTCGTCTTTTGATTTGTAACAAGGAGGGTTACCATTTGGGCAAAATTGCATATCAGCCGGAATTGACTGAAATAAAAAATATTCATTATAATATCGATTAACAACAAGCCTAATTCACAAGTAATTAGTAAATCTTTGCCCCACACCGTTCTTTGTACTCACATGATGGGATATAAAACAGGACAATGGTCCAATTTCAGCAAACATTCCGACCTTTAAAAGGAAAACAAAGTGTTAATAATTAATACACAAAGTCTTCAAAAGTAATACCTTATTTATTTGCTTTACAACGGCATCCAAGACTTCGCCTTTAAATGGGCGGAACACTATTGCTTTATATTTGACTGGATATACCACGAAACCCTGACCCGGTTGTATCACACCTGAACCAATTTGGTCTATTGTTGTAACGGCTATCACAAAACCATATTTTCCTGTGCATGTTCCTTCAACTTCGGTATACAATTTCTGCTTAACTGTTTCTAATAATTGGGGACCAAAATAGCGAGGATGTAACAGAATTTCGTGCTCTAGGGAAATCTTAAAAATAAGATTAGTTTGTTGTATGCAATATTAAACAGATTTAACGTTGTGCTTACATGATAAAACATAATATATCCTTGAGATTTATTTATATTAGAAACGTTAGATAGAAGACAAAATTTTAATAAGTTAATGTTTTTTACTAATCTTTAAAAGTCTTAATACTCCGAAATTCTTGACGCCAGTAAATAAGTTTTTGACAGTCACATTTGCATTTTAAAATTTCCTCCTATGAATAAAAAAAGAAAAAAAATTCCCCTTAACTAAGGTTGTTCCACACTGAAAACAAATTTTCGGGCAAGGTATATAGAATACAAGTTATTCTCATTACGAAACATGTTCCACCATTGGGTGACGTAATATCGTGAAATGTATAGGAGAGTACCAAGGTAAATACCTTGGTTGTGGGTACTTTGTTCCATTTGACAGATATTCTAGTAAAACTTATTGCACTGCATTGCTGGGGCTACACGCTGTAGTATGCCTTAAATTTTGTTGCTAAGCAATTCGAAAGGAGGAAAAAATTCCATGCTGTACTTTTTTAAGCTGTAGCATGAGCAGTATACCAATGAGCCGTCCTACACCATATCGCATACTGCACGCGCATTTCGCTGATGAGAAAAGGTCGGAAAATTTTTCTCCTGCCGACTTATAAAAAAAAAGAAAAAAAAGAAAATTAAATGCGCGTGCAGTATGCGATAGGGTTTAGGATGGCGCAATATTGTGCGGCAGTGGTGTTGCGCACTGACATATATAATATGGACTGCTTAACTTTCTATTTCATGCGGGCTCAGTTGATTATGTCAAAAAAAGTTCTTACGCCGGTGCCAACATTGAAAAAATCATTGGCGGGAAGTTAAAAAAATGAGCACGTAGCTCGAAAAGCGTTATAATAAAACATTTCGAATTTCGTCTGCACATCTTATCAATATATTGCCTGTGGTAAAACATTTTTAGCATTAATAAGCCTAAGCTATTAATTTAAAAATAGTTATTTCGACGGACCCACTTATTTATTTGTTGTTTACAGCTCTCCTCAATTGGTACATGGTGCATAGACCGAAAGAGTCAGCAATATTTCAGTGAGCCCACTTTTTGCAGTGCATTTCCATTAACGTAGTCAGTCCATATTATACATGTCAGTGGTGTTGCGTATTTCATTAAAGTCATCGAAATCGACATAAGAACGCACCCTAAAAGCCTTCAAAGGGACATTTGACAAATACAATTTGACAGTTTGATATTTGATAATAATAATCAAAGCTGTATGCAGCAGCAGAGTATAAAAATAATATATTTCTGCCGTAAATGAAACCATTGGGGTATACAAAATGAATACAAAACCTATTTTGACATGTAAGTACAAGTCAAATCGACAACTTCCTTGCTAAAACTGGTCATTTCCACTTTTTCTAAATTAATTCGTGTCTAGTTAAAACCAACAACTTGAAAGATTGTTTTTGGTCTAGAATAAATAGGATGACCAGTTTTTGAAGCGAGGCCCCTAGTTCGACTGGATGGATACTGCAATTATCTAATATTTCTCAATGCAGATGCCGGGGCAGGACCTCTTTTCCGCTCTCTTGAGTCTCACCTTGCTCAAGCAATTCCTCTAGACACTTGCGAATGGAGGCGATCTTTTGGTCGTCCTGTAAAAAGTGTTCGACTTGAGGCTATTTTTCAACCATTTTCAACGGGACCTTTGGACAAATACAAAAAAGGAGAATGGAGTATACAAGAACATCCCGTTCTACATATTTTTGTCACAGAATGTAATGTAAGTTACCTATCTGCAAATATTGTTTTCAATAAATTGTAAAATATGTTTTTACAGGATGTTGACACGTATAAATCTACAGTGAAAGAGGAGATTGATCAGTGGTTAAAGTTGTTACTGTCTTACGACACTCAAGATTGGATGATTCTTCTAGTGGAAACACTAGACGTTAGGAAGACTAAAAATTTACTACCCAGAACGACAGTATTGGATAAAATTCGGTTAGATTTCGCTTCAAAGCATGGTGATCGTTGTATATCGGTTCTTAATCCTGCAAAATTTGAACAAAAGTCAACAGAGTCATTTCGTTGTTTGGTGCAAAGGATTCGGCACCTTATGCTGACCAGTTACAACAAGAACATAAGTAAATATGAGGAGCTTATACGCACAAATCGTGAAAAGCGAAATCAGGATGGATGGAATTTCACTAGATATTTTCTGCTCCAAGAAGATTTGGCACTCATACTTGAAAAATTAGACCTACACACCGAAGCTCTCATACAATATGATGAGCTTGATGCAATGTTTTCACAGTTTGTTACAAACTCTGTTTTTGGGGAAAGGCATAAATGGTTGGATGCATTTACGAAACCATTATCATCTTTTCATGGAATTGCATTGAATAGACGAAATAAATTTGAGAATCGAAAAACAATAATATCCGAGGAAGCTACGCTAATTGAATTCAGAAATTACTTATTCGAGAGGCAAACACATCTTCTACAATTATCTGAAAAGACCTCTGAGATAGCTGAACGACTATTGCCGTTCTTATTTTCAACTTTACGGGAAATTGATATCCTTAAATTAGAGGCACCCGTCGGAGCTTTAGCTTGCTGGGAATTTGTTTGTTCTCTCGAAGTCCTGGCAGTTTGTGATCAAGCAATGGAAACTAATGAAGTTGCATGTTTCCAAAATTGTGCACCGATTTGGAATTTGGCAAAAGATAAGCTATACGAATTGGGTAAAATTTGCGGGCTTTTACCCGGATTTACTCCAACATCTGAACAACTTCATATCGTTGTACAACTTTCAGCTGGTATTGGAGATGCACCGGGTGAGAACACTTTCATAGATCCACTTCCACAAATTGAGAAAAAGTCGCACTCACCCAACAGAAAGCCGAAAAAGAGTAGCACAGAGCAATTAAAAGAAGCTTTAGGGGCCAATAAGACGTTTACTAAATTATATTTGGAGCTTAGTGAACTTGCCATAAGTACTTATAAGCATGTTTCTCGACTACGTTCAGCAAGATTAGTTGGATTAGATTTGGGAAATTTTTACTGCGCTCTAAATGAGCCACACAAGGCTGTGGTATTTTTCACTGATCTGTTAAGAGAATTGAAATCTGAGAATTGGAATTGTTTAACCAGTCAAACACTTCTGGAGTTAGCTAGTTGTTACAGAAAAATGGATGATACTTTGGCGTACACAAAAACATGCAGCGCTATATCATGTTGTTTAGAGCTAGAAATTTTAGTTCGAACATTTTATTTTGATGAATTTTTGAAGAGCTTCAAATCACTCAATCAAACCCTTGCTATTGAAGAAACAAGTAACTCAAATTTTGCTGTTTTAGAGGATCACTTTAAAATTACCGATATAGTTTTGGTAAATGAGAAACCAATCATTCAGGTCAGTTGTTGTAATGGTAAAAAAATTATATGCTAACAATTTTAATCTTTAGGATGATGTTATTGTTGTACAATTAAAATTGGAAAGTCATTTTCCACGGGAGATTTTCGTTGATAAAATTTCCGTTTCTTTTGAAATGCAATCAGCTTCGAATGAAACAATTTCGCTTTCCGTGCTTAATGCAAGTAATGCTGCAGTGAATGCTCGTCAGAATGTTTCTCTACATTTGGATTATAAACAGGATAACACTTTGGCGAGTGCTTCTGTAGCTTGTGATGTAACAAGGCTAAAACAACCAGTTCGAAGAACAAGCAGTACTCGTCGAAAGTTATCTCCTACTGGAAGATCTGATTTTTCGAATAATGTTTTCATTGAATCTCAAGCCATTCAGCCTGGTGTTAATGTTGTTGAGTTAAAAGCTAAAGCAACTCGAGTAGGAATTTGGAATTTTAAGCAGGTAAAATAAAATAGAATTATTCTTGGGTAGTGTGTATTTAGACAAATGGGATTTGACATCTGATGATAAAAAAAAATTTGAAATTGTGTGCAACTGTTCCTTGTCCAATTAAAAAACAGACACGAATTATATGTTTATATTCAATTACAATTCCCGTTTTCAATAAATGTAGATATCTGCATTATTTATAAACTAAGAACACTTTTCGTTTTCTATTTTTGTAGGTACTGATTCAAGTGAAACAAATCGAATTCCTATCCGATCGTATACCACTGAAATTGCTGCCATTTGAGATAACAACAAAACCAGCATCAGCAGTTTTAAGTTTTAAGAACTTGATTGCAGGAATAGAGCAGCCTGTTCGACTTATTGTATCAGGTGGAAGTTTCATATTTCCACCCGAAGCTAAGATTAATTTGAAATGTTCGAAAAATTTGCGAGTCCGTTTATGCAGCAGCACAAATTCTGAAGAAGAAAAATTTGAAAGTTTTCTAAGCGTGCATCTTACAAATTTTAAATCATTCGAAGAACGTCAGATGCCACTTGAAGTATTAACAGAATTACCAGGACGAAATGTTGAAAGACACATTGAACATAAAATCACATTGACGTGCCCTTGGTCAAGAACTGAACTTCATATTCCACTACATTTTATGCCAGCATTAACAGCATCATGTCGCTTACATACTTGTGGAACACAAAAATTTCTACAGGTATGCCTTAAAGGTTTGGATGCTCATCTACACTTGGTAGGAGCTAAAATGAAATGTGACGCTAAGGGAGTAAGTTTGATTGACTTAAATCCCCAATCACAAAATCAAACTGTAAGAAAAGCAATATTTGTCACGAAAAAAAATGGAAATTAAATTTTCTTTCTTCTTTAGGAGATATACAAAAATTTGACAGTTTCGTACTTGTGGGAGTTGCAAGTTGAACCATTAAAAACAGAAAATGAATTTCCTGTGATTAAAGTAAATTTCTCCACGCAATATGCGAGCTATGATAAGCAAGATATTCTACGCAATTACTTATGTGCATTTGATGTGATGGACTATACTACTCTATTTAAAATTCAGGCACGTCTAGAGCCATCTGAATTATGTCGAGTTGGATCTACGTGTAACTTAAATTTAAGAATTACAAAAGTACAGGAGAATCCTTTTATTGATCTTATGTATGAAGTGTTAGCAGATCAAAATATGTGGGCAGTTTGTGGCCGATCAGCTGGTAAATTGCATGGCAAATTGTCTTGATGAAATCCATTTTATTTATATTTTTGTTAATTTTAGGTGTTGTTTCTATGAAAGATGTTGAAAGTCATACAATATCTCTTGAAGTATTGCCATTAAGTGCTGGGTTTCTACCGATGCCAAATATACGTCTCTCGAAATATATTTCAATTGTGAAAACAAAGCAAGAAACGCATCCAAAATTGCAACCATTCCCTCCTGGACAAATATATAATTCCACGAAAAGTATGCAAATCCATGTATTGGCTGGAGCTAATGCGGAACAATGAAAAAGACATACATTCATATAACTATGTAGTTTTAACTTTTAATAAAATAAATTTATTTAATTTATATTATAACTTTGCTTAGGATTTGTTCAATTTTTTCTTTACTCAGCCTGTAGAATTGCCAGCCCTCTTTTTCTGTTAATGAAATTGCGCCCAGCTTTTCATAAAACTTTCGTGCTGGATTCCAGTCAAGTACATGAAAGTCTAGCCTGCAACAGTTGAATGTTTGTGCTGCTTGAGCGACACTTTTAAATAAGAGCTTTCCTGCGCCCTGTTTTCTATACGCTGGTTTTATGTAAAGATCTTCAAGGAAGTAACATTTACCCTCCCATGTTGAATATGAAAAGAAACAAACTGCATAGCCTATTGGTTCACTGAAAAGAAGAAATTCTGTAGTTTACGGGAAAATATGGGTTTTATATTTTGTGCTTGATGTGCATGATAAGAAATGATTGAAAGTTCACGATGGTCATTATAGAAATGGCTAGAATTTTAGTTTTCCTGCACGTGTATGCTAGTATTTTTAATCGAATTCGCCTCACATAGGATAACCTTTATGGCCGTAATATTGTTTAGATAATGTGCGCACTTACTGAATTTTGTAAAGAATGAATGGAAAAGTATCAAAACTTAAGGAAAGGGTTTTTTTTTTAACAGAGGAACTTACGCTCTAAGGCGCTCAAGATTTTTTTGACGTATAGGTATAATGTCCAAAACATAAAAAACACTCACCAGGTACAATGGAAGAGCCTTTCGGGACTAAGGAATGCGAAGAAGTTCATTAACTTCCTATACAAAGTACCAGATCAGGCTATTCACTGGCATAATGAATGACCATTGTCCACGTAAGTACATGCTAAAGAAAATGGTCAAGACAAAGACGATGCCAATTCTACAGAGCACGTACTCTGCAAATGGGCAGAACTTGCTTACCAAAGACTCCAATGCATGGGTGAGAGATCCGTAATAGAATAGAATAGAATAGAATAGAATTAATATTTATTGAATGTACACCAGATATTATATCTTATATAAGTACATTAATATAAAGGACAAAGTGAGTATATAGGCATGAACAAAATAAAAGCTAGCAAAAGAGATGGCATTATTAAAAAAAAATCTATATCCTAAATAAACTAAGGTACATAAAACAAGTAAACAAACTAAAACTAATAACTAATAAACTAACAACTAACAAAAAATAACTTAAACTAGACAAAAAAAAGAAAAAAATGAACAAACAAATCTGAAAGCTCAGCACATAAGGATAAAAAAGTTCAAAATACAAATCGCGAGCTTACTTGCAAAGGAATTAATTAAAAATAAATAAAAAAAAAAAGAAACCAAACTTAAATGAAAAATTAAATTAAATTAAAATCCAAAAGAAACAAAAACAAAACAAAAACATGAGCAGAAATTGCAATATAAATAAAAACTATAAAAAGCCCAGTTCATTGCACAAGTCGCAGATGTCGTGACGAACGTAGCCGAAAACTGAATGACATTCAATTATTTATTTATTTAATTCAATTTAATATTCACCAGAGAAACGGTATTTTAACAGTGATTTGAACTTATCGAGGGAACCGGCACCTTGAATGGCTACAGGTAGCTCAATCCATGAGCGAGCAGCCTGAACGAAATAAGAGCGCTCTAGAAGTGTTTAAAAACTGCAATTGATCATAGAGATAACGTGGGGTCCTAGAGTGCATCAGAGTATACAGAAAGACCAGCATCCTCAACGTACGATGGTTATCTAGAGAGCATCCCACCAGATGGGATCTCAGGTGTTGGACGTGATCAAAGCGTCGAAGTCCGAAAATAAAACGTATACAGTCATTAAAAGCGACGTTGAGCCTATGAGAGCATGAGCTATCGAGCTTGGGATATATTAAGCTACCAAAATTAAAATGAGGAAGAAGAAGTGCTTTGACTAGTCTCATACACATATCTCTCGATAAAATATCAGCTAATAACTAGAGCTGACGAAGGCCTCCATATATTTTCCTCAGCATGAGGTTGATGTGGTCACAACAACTCATAGTAGAGTTGATTATTACTCCCAGATTTTTGACCCGCTGCACTTTAGAGAGAGTGGAACCATTTAGTATAACCCCATGAAAGTCATCAATGTTGGAAATAGCGTTGTTATGCAGGATTATGTATTTGGACTTGCCAGGATTCAACGAGAGTTGATTTCTCATTGACCAATGGCATATTCTATTAAGGTCATCATTTATGCGTGGTAGGCAATCCTCCATCAGTCCAACTGGTCTACTGAGATAAAGTTGCACAGCATCAGCATACAAGTGAATTTTCACGTCTTCAACTATATTAGGAAGGTCATTTATAAAAGTACTGAATAATAGAGGTCCCAATATAGAGCCTTGTGGAACTCCACACACGACGGGTAGAAGGCTAGAGATAACATTATTCACTTTAACTTGCTGACATCTGTCCCATAAAAAGCTATATATCAATTCGGTAGCTGAAGACGAAAAACCAAAGCGAGCAGATAACTTAGATAGCAGAATTTGATGATTTACGCTCTCAAATGCCTTTGAAAAATCGAGCAACACAAGGACGCCTACAACTTAATTACTACTTTAGTACTACTTCTAGACTTAAGTAAGGCTTTCGATACTGTGGCCCATATTCACCTTCTTAATAATTTACAAAGAAGTTGTGATTTCTCTTCCTCAGCAGTGAAGCTGGGACATGCCAATTCTTCTTATTTGCTAAAATTTAATGTAAGCTGGCAATGCCAGGAGAAATGTCAGATAGCGAAAAGTGTGTAACCAACGAAACAAGAGCTACTAGCCAGAGCAGCCATTTACCAAATAAAATTCTATTTTTGTGATTCAATTTAGGGAGTTTTAATTTTATTAGAACACGGACCCATATCCCAAAAGCTTTTCAGAAACTTCCAAACTTCCAGACATCAAGCAGTAGTAGGTCCACTTTTCGTCTCATACGTTCTGGCGTACCTCAGGGCTTCATCCAGTCATTTATTTTCAACCCATACAGGGTCATGTTTAGGCAAGCAAAAAAATTGTATGGGTGGTGGGGGTAAATCCTAATGGTTTCGGATATAACGGGACTTAACATTTTTTAGGTACGTTTTTATACATCACTCTGTAACTTCTGAACGTTACACACTATGATGATGCTTTGAACTTTGTAAGATTGACAATCGTTGGACCTTTCTAATGGTCTCTAAACTTTTCCCCTTATTGAAAATTAAATTTCGAAATTTCAACTCGTTATATGTATTTTGGGAATGGGCTTTTTAAGCCATTTTCGTTGGATACGTTCAAGAAAAGTGTAAAAAACGCAGTAAGGGTTACATTTTGGGTACAGAGTATGCATGGTAATTTTAAATTTTGGGCTTCGTTAATCTAATATGAAAAATTGGTGTTGATGACGTATTTTTTGACAAAAATAGTAGTTAAATAAAAAACAAGTAAAAAAGCAAGGTCTAAGATCAATTCTTATGATACACTACTAGATGAATGCCCGTATTAAATTTCGTATGGTCACCGATCTATTCAAGTTTGATTTTGAAGTTGTTTTTCGCATATATTTCTAGAATGGTTTGTCGCACAGAAAAAATGATCATAACCAATTTTATAGGATTTCGTATTCTGCAGAAGTTTTTAGTACAATAAAAATGTCTTGGACTGATCGTTTTCAAAGTATACGTAAAAAACCTAAATTTTTATATGGCAACACCAAGAAGGAGTTGCCCGATTTAGTCCATTTTTGACTATTTGCTAATGTAGTAAAAACATCATGTACAAAATTTCAGCTCTCTACGTCGACGCGTTCTCAAGCAGTGTCCAAATATATAGTGAAAAACGAAAGTTTTGTATGGCAACCCCACGAAGGAGTCGCCCGATTTGTCTCATTTTCGAACTTAATTTTACTTTTTTTTTTAAAGTCCGTGTACAAAATTTCAGCTCTCTAAGTATACGCGTTCTCGAGTTATCGTGCGTCTACGGACGGACGGACATGCAAAAATCAAAATAACTTTTAATATTATGCGTGGGTGTCCAATTCATTTTGCTTTACCATCATTACTTCGAGGTGTTACAAACGGAATGACAAACTTAGTATACCGTATAGATTTCATCTAGGGTATAATAAACAAGTTGAAATTCCGAAATTTTAATTTTGTTGAGCCGTAACGGTGGGAAGGAGGGAACAAGGTTTTAGACCGAAAGAATATTCAAGCAACGAAGCTTGGACCTTCGAACGGAATAAATTCGAAGCTTCGAAGCTACCATGTGACCGTAATTCAAAATTTGTAATGCCAATTTGACCCACTTTCTGTTGAGTCATTGAGCTAAAATTCAGCACAGTTATAGATCTTGCATGACATTATAATATATATATATATATATGTATATAACATATATACAATATATGAGATCAATATCCTAGGACGAGGCCTGGACATGAAGACCCAGGACCCCTAGCAGTGAGGGATCTAGCATTGAAATTAGGAGGGGGGTCATCTTACAAATTAAAATCAGAAAAAAAAGAAGTTTAGTACTGTAGTGAGGTACTAGAAAGGTTTCCGCGTTAAGCGGTGTGGATGATGTGCCATTTTTAGTATACTTTTTCACAAAAAGTCATTTTTTAATAGAATAGGCTGCAAACTGCAGGAGTCATTCAAACCAAACTTTTCTCAGTTTTACACACTGGCATATACATAGGTATAATATGGACTGCTCGATATGCTATTTCATGCGGATTCTTACGTCGGGTGCAAACATTGAAAAAACCATTGGAGGGAAGTTCAAAAGTGATTTTAATATAACATTTCGAATTTCTGTTGAGTATCTATGAATATATTGCCTTTGGCAAAACACTTTTTATCATACTATTTAACCCAATTAATTAATTTAAAAACATTTATTTCGACGAACCCACTTATTTATTTCTTGTTTACAGTTATCTCTCAGTTGGTACCGAATGAGAACGCTATATAGAAGTGAGCCCACTTTCTGCAGTGTATTTCTATGAACGTAGTCAGTCCATATTATACATGTCAGTGGTTTTACATAAGAACGCTGCAAATATTTTAGAATATTATGAGTTAGGACTAAGTTAGTGCTCTGATGCGGTAGTGAGGGAGTCTGTTTCGTAGCTTGCGAAGTATTTCTTGAGTGTTTTGGATCACCCAAAGTCGGGGTCTCAAACACAAATTCTGAGAAAAACCTATACAGATACATCACATGCATATACAATAATATTCATTGAAATACATTTTTATTTGTTTAAGTTTTGTAATAAATTTTTTTTTTTGAAGTTGAATTTTTCAAATAACTAAATTAATTAAATATTTTTTACTTCAAATTTAGGGGGGGGGGGGGTAGCGATTTATGGGTTTGCAAATTGTACTAAAAGAAAAATTAGTTTTGCTTAAGTATAAGCTTGGAAGTTGAACCCGTCGAAGCAGGAACGTTTTACCAACGAAATATCGAAGTACATATGATAAAGAATTCAAGCGAATAACTTGCGTGTAGGGCTTTTTCCCGCTTGCGAATAACCCTCGACCACTGGTGCGCAACAATGAAGTGAAGCTAAAATCAAACAAATTCGTAATCTACAATCTCTAAAATTCCCCAGATAGTCAAATCTGACCATAAGTGATATAATTCGTCCACCATTTAGGAGCCGCCGTATTGATTTTATGTTATATTAAGTTCCAAAAGTTATTTTCATCCAAAAGATGTGTAAGTGAGGCAAATTTTAGCTGAAGACAAGACAAGAATATCCAAGGTTTAATAAATAATTTTGAAGAATTGGAAACTTTGTGTTACGAGGAAAATTTTGATATGTAATTGCACTATCTGAAACGCATACTACCGATAAAATTCAAGCCAATGAAATAAAATTAAGGGATTATTATATGGTTAGAGTGGACTCAAAATCCAAATAGAACAGGTGGAACAGTATTATACATAAAAAACAATAAGCAATTTGATATAATATGTAGAGTTAATATAGATAATGAAATATGGTTTTTGTTTTGTAAAATATGTGAAGGCTCTAAATTATTTTGGATTGGAGTAGTATACAGATCTTCTAGCGGTTCTGTATCTCGATTTTGTGAAAAATTTGATGAGTGGTGCGAGGAGTATTGTGAGGGTAAGAATGAACTTATTATTTGTGGAGATTTTAACATAGACTTATTGAGTAATGCGAACAGTATATATAAAAGACGTATTTTAGAGATAATTATTGATCACGGGTATAACCAATTAATAGATGAACCAACGCGAGTGACAAACAATTCTAGAACACCTATTGACTATATTATAACAAACTCTAATGGAGTACATGCGAAAGTTAACAATGTTTATAAAATAAGCGACCACGAAGCAATTGAGATGAACATTAAGATAGGGAATAATAGAATTGAAGTACCGGACAAAGAAATAACATTTCTTAAATATGATAAATCTGCGTTTTCTAATGATCTTGTCCAAAATAATATAAGTGACCTAGTACTTCTCGATGATTTACATGAATGTGCGATGGTATTAGAAGATAAACTGTATATATATCACAAAGGTATATTAAAACTAAAATAATCAGTAGAGACCATAAGCCGTGGTATAGTGAAAACCTGAAAAAAATGAATTCAAATAAAATAATACAATTCAGAAGAGCTAAGCTAACCGGTACACAAAATGACTGGAATTTATATAAGGAAAAAATAAGGAATAAATATAAAGTTGAAATCAAACAAGCTAAAACTAGCTATGTTAGAGGGAAAATTCAGAGTAAGATGGGAGATCAAAAAGGTATGTGGAAAATGTTGAAAGAGTTAGTAATTGGAGGGATAAATGACAGTGTACAAAACGATATTAAATTTGGCAATGAGATGATAAAGGAAGATCTTATAATAGTAGCAAGAAAATTTAACAAATACTTTATTAAAAGTGTTCAAGATATAAATAATAGTATTGCAGTGAAAAATTTCGATAGGAGCTTACTTCAACCAGTAGAAACTCAATTTAAGTTTAGGAATGTTGATGTGCAAGCACTGAAAGTCCTTTGTGGAGAATTGAATAAAAAAAGAGATGATAATAGTATGAATATAAAGATGATACTAGACAACTACGAGTTAGTAAGCCCAGTTTTGATAAAGATAATAAACCAGTCACTAACTAGTGGAGAATTTCCTAAAACATGGAAGAGCTCAGTTGTAATATCTGTAGAAAAAACTAAAGGAACTAAAGTATGTGAAGAATTTAGACCAATTAATATGCTTCCAGTAATGGAAAAACTGTTGGAAAAAGTAGTGTACAAACAACTAGTGGAATACATTGAAAAAAAAATGAAGTACTAGTAGAGCAACAGTCAGGCTTCAGGAGTAAGCATTCATGTGAAACGGAGTTAATCTGGATGATTTCGATGAAGGATCGATAATAATAGCGGTATTTCTTGATTTTAGGAGAGCCTTTGAAACAATCGACAGGGACATATTACTTGCAAAATTAAATAATTATGGAATTAAGAACGTAGAGCTGAAATGGTTCATAAACTATTTGAAAGATAGAAAAAAGCGTACGAAATTTGGCAAATCATACTCAGAATCTGAGGATGTTCTAATAGGAGTTCCGCAAGGATCTATACTAGGTGCATTACTATTTATAATTTATATTAATGACATGAAATCAGTACTTAATAGTGTTAAATTAATGTTGTTTGCTGACGACACATTATTATTTATTAAAGGAGAAAATGTTAGTGAATGCGAAAGGATAATGAACGTGGAACTTAAATGCTTGATAGAGTGGTTGGACATCAACAAGTTGAAGCTTAATATAAATAAGTCAAAATGTATGATATTAAACGGCAACACGAATGTGACGATTAAAGTTAATGAAATTATTTTGTGTGTTAAAGAAGTGAAATATTTAGGTTTAATTATTGACAGTAAGCTGAATTTTAAAAGCCATATATCTATGTTGTGTAAAAAGATCGCTCAGAAAATAGGGTTTATGAGCCGAATTAGAAGAAGCGTGACAACGGAATGTTTGAAAACGGTATATAACACGATAATACTACCACATTTTGATTATTGGCAACAATTTTATATATCTGCACTGGTGAAATGATTGACAGATTACAAAGGCCGATAAATAGTATGCTTGAGTCTTTGAAATGGATGAATGTTAGACAGAGAATATCATATATTGTGCTGATTACTGTGTTTAAAATCAAGTACAAGCTCATGCCAAACTATCTAGCAAATAATTTGAGATATGTTAGTGAGGAACAACCATACAACCTAAGGAATGCTGACAACTTCAGACTACCCTACGCGCGCAGGATGAGGACACAAAATCAGCTGATGCATAAAGGCCTACAGATGTTTAATAGTCTTCCCAATGAAATTAAGATAGAAAGTAGTATAAAAAAATTTAAAATATTAACGATTATATATTCCAAGCTAAATATTTAATAATATATGTATAGTATGTATTTTAATTAAGTATAAAACAATTTTGAATGTTGTGAATCAGATGTTATCTTAATAGTTATCACGCTAATAAATATTATCTTATCTTATCTTATCTAGAAGAGTGTAAAATTAGCGTTAAAAGTTTTCAACCACGTTGCATTTCAAATCACATATAATGAAATATATTTATATATTCTTATCATAATCAAAAGGCTTATAATGCGTCTATTCTCTGAAAAACTCAGACACTCTTTAAACTATTCAAAAATTATTTCAAGTCACCTCGAATATTATAATTTAACCTTAACACTGCAAAGCAGACACCAGAAAAATTTCATGTATCGAAGCTTAGAGGCATTGGTAAAACATTCATACTTCGAAGCTTCGACAAAACACTCATGCCTCGAAGGATTTGACTTCGAAGCTTCGAACCATCTGTTCAAATTATATCAACTGCTCTAGTCTAAATTGCAGCACAGCATACATATATCCATATAATTTAATGGTATGTTTCTTGTAATTTTGGACAAGTTAATAAATTTTAAAAGTCTTGAATACTCTGCAATAAGTTGCAGCTCTCAAAAGCTATAAATTTTTGTACGATTCGCTGCAGATCACAGCTTGGAGAGCGTTCTTATTTTGTTTAAGTTCCTCGTAAATGGAACTCAATACCTATACTATCAATATCCATTTTTTTAATGAAGAATTTTCTTTAATATTTTTAATTTGATCTTATATTTTTTATTAGTTAGTAGTATAGTTATTGTCATTCATGAATATCTTTGTACCTAGTTATAAATTTCCAATTATTGTTCTAGTTATACATTAATAAGAATTTAAAATCTAAAATAATAATAAAAATAAAAATATTTGCAAAAAATCAATTTTATTGCGAAAATATTAAGATTCATTTGATAATTAAAAATTATTTGTTTAAATAATTATTAACAATATTTTTTTAATGTAAAAGATTAAAGTTCTTACGATGGGGAACTCAATGAAAAAAGTTCTATACAAATCCAATCACTATATAGACGGGCTCCGAGTCGGAACCTCCGACTTGAGAACGTAACTGCACAGAACTATAATTATAAGAATTGTGAATTCGTATTTGTTCTTGTGCAGCAGATTAAGCAATAATTCAATGTTCAAAAAACAATCTGTCACCATAACGTCTGACAGTTTATGAATTTTGAAATTTGCCAACACAGAGATCTTTGCTTTAGTTGCACATTTTTTCTTTAAATTGGGGGATTTTTTTACAATATTGTATTGTTCTACAAGCATTTGTAGACTTTTATATTTGATGCATTAATGGGCCCCTTGAAGACTTTTATACTTGCACTAGTAGGCCCCATAAAGGTCTTTTTACTTGTAGACCCTTCAATACTTTTATACTTGTACTAATAGGCCACTTGAAAACTTTTATACTTGCACTAATATGTCCCTTGTAGACTTTTATACTTGTGCTAATAGGCCCCTTAAAACCTTTTATATTTGCGCTAATAGGTCCCTTGTAGACTTTTATACTTGCACTAGTAGGCCCCACAAAAGTCTTTATACTTGTAGACCCTTAAATACTTTTATACTTATACTAATAGGCCCTTTGTAGACTTTTATACTTGTATTAATAGTCCCTTTAAAACTTTTATATTTGTGGTAATAGGCACCTTATATACTTTTACATACACCTGTACTAATAGGCCACTTGAAGACTTTTATACTTGCACTAATATGTCCCTTGTAGACTTTTATACTTTTGCTAATAGGCCCCTTAAAACCTTTTATATTTGCGCTAATAGGTCCCTTGTATACTTTTATACATGTACAAGTAGGCCCGTTAAAGACTTTTATACTTGTAATAATAGGCCCCCTAAAGACTATTACACTTGCACTAATAGGCCCCTTAAGGCTTTCATATTTGTGCTAATAGGCACCTTGTATAGTTTATATACTTGCACTAATAAGCCCTATGTATATTTTTATACTTGCATTAATAGGGCCAGTCTAAGAGTAAATAACATTTGTTGGTAAAATAATACCAATATATTCTTGTATACACTTTAATCATGCACTAACAGATCTATCGTTTTGACATCGATTTTAGTCATTATTTATTTTACTCCAGTTCCCAAGATTAAGTTAATCCCTTTAAACTTTTTATCACTCTGCTAACTTGGGTGTGGGTATAACACCTATACATACATACAAATATCGTTCACCGAATTCTATGATATTTGTTCAATTTCGTATTTGGTCAGTTGACACGTTCTCGAATGTCACATTTCGCTCCGTAAATGAAGCAAAGCACTGATAAGACTCAGGGTGAGTAAATATATATATAAAAAAAAAAAAGAAAAATACAAAAAGAAAAACAAGAAAATTTCAGACATTTACGGGGGCCTCTATTCTACGGTTTTCATAAATTTTTGTATTTGAAAGAGACGCGTAATTGACTAGACCGTGATAAGGAAATGTCAAGAGGGGTTGCCTTATGCTCTGTCATGGGTGCAAAGACGGAAAAGACAGCCGTCGTTGTATATATGAAAACATGAAACGAAATAATAAAAGCAGAAAAAATTAAATATACTTTACTTATTCAGAAGAAGATGGAAAGGAATTAAATGATCTTATGGATATTGCATTATACAAAGCTAGTTAAATAGCGTTGAAATCGTTATCAGTTATCAAGTGAACTTACCAGGTTAAAGGTCGTTCTGGTGGTGAAATTCTCGCTTCAGCTATGTAGCAATGGAAAAATTCTTGTTGTCCATTCCAGCCTGCGTCTCTAATTAAATCTGTGGAAATTTTAATATATACATATAAAGTTGAATTACATATAAATATGTTTGTATATAATGTATGTAAATAAAATAACAATTGTTTTTGCTAGCATATTACCGTCTGTTGTCAGTTTTGGTCCTAAACTCATATTCTCAAAATCAGCAAGCTCCTAGAAAAAAAAAAGAGAATTTGAAAAAATTGATGAAAAAAAAACCGAAGAAAATGATTTAGTGCTGATTTTTTTTTTTTTAAAAAACGAATCTGCAGTTTTGCAAATTATAAAGGGGAGAAATGGAAATAAAAACTTTACAAAATTTTCTTCATCATCTTCTTAATACCCAAAAGTAACATTCACGGCTATGATTCCAGATTAATTCGGTCATTTACTTTGTAGGGAGATGCCCGAATGGAGCTAAACTAGCCAAAGTGCATATATAATTTCTGTTAGCTTAAAAAAAAAAAAAAAACTCAACTCAAGAACTTATCACTGGATCTAACGAAAACTGCTACCTTTTGGAAAAGATATTACCCAGGAATCGAGTTTAAAATTATGGTACAAGAAGGAAATAATTGATAATTCGAGTAAACAATATAGTCGCCATAAACAGGTTGTATTAGATGGATTACATCTTTACCTCAACCAATTAATGCGCCCCAGGGCTCTGTTATCTCTCCGTCTCTCCTTTTAACTTTCATTAATGATCTGCTTTCCCTTACTTTCAATCCCATCCATAGTTTTGCTGATGACAATACCGTTGATTTCGCTAACTCCTTTGCAAATCTTGCGGACTCCAGAGGGAATGACGCATGTGTTAAACGAGATTGAATGATTAGATCATTGAACAACGATCTTGACAATATCCTCGCTTGGGCCAAAGCGAATCGCATCGAATTCATTGCATCTAAGACACAAAGCTGTCTCATCTCATTAAAACAAGATCAACACTTAACCACTCCCGTTTTTTTGATGGAGCATTAATTTCTGATTCACCGTCATTAAGCATTCTTGGAATTATGATTTCCAGTAAGTTAAGCTGGACAGATCACATCTTCTCTGTTGCCAAAGAAACATAGAAATGTCTTGGATTTCTGAAAAAGTGTAAGAAATATTTCAGCCCATCAAATGTAGCGCTCCTTTACAAGTCTTACATCAAACCTAAAATGGAATACAATACTCATATATGAGCCGGGGCTGGCCGCACAGTCTTAGCTTCATAAGATGTAGTCAAGAAGAGAGTCTTAAAGCCCATTGGCTATGTGTCAATTACTTATCATATCGACTCGCTCGAGCACCGCCGCAATGTTGGATGAATTACGCTTCTTCGGCGCTATATGCATGGTCAATGTTGAAATATCTAGTTTGATCCCTTTTAGATTAACTCCTGCACGCAACTCGCGCTGTAAGCCGTGCACATCCATTTACCCTTCAAATTACATTCGGCCGTACAGTAAAAATTTGTGATACTTTTTTATTCCGAACTGTGCTTATGTGGGACAGTCTACCATCTTCTGTCTTTCCTTTGGCATACAACCTGCGAAAGCATAAGGGTGACATACATCAGCACCTCCGTCACTCTCGTTCCCAAATTCTTCTCCCTATCTCCTTTCTTCTATGCTGCGCTTTGCATCATAGGGTTTACCCTGAGCTTGCCTTAATAATATACAGGGTGTTCCGGTGGAAATGATTCATATTTGGTATATCGATAGAGCGTTGCTTTCTGAGTAAAAAGTTCTTTTAGACCATATGAAAATAACTCACTCTTCTAAGAGATATTCGAGCTTTACTGTTTATTGCATTCTTCAAGTTAGACTTTCACTGAAGTTGTTGTTACTTTTGAAGTATTTATTAGATTGGAATTTGTTTTTTAATTTCCAATAGGTATTTATTTAGCTTTCAAAATAAAATAAATACTTTTTTTTTTATTTTTATTTGAGGAAGGGAGACAGAAGATCCAATCCCAAGTACGGAGGCCATGGTGACCCATTGTGCTGTCCTGCTAGAAGTCCATTCACCAAAACCTTTCTGTCCTTTTAATGAAACGCATTAGGTCTTGGTGAGGAAGGTTTTTCAGCTCATCTACAAATAGAACGGCAGACCCTAGAGTATCCAGCCTACTCCGAGCCAAGGCCGAACAAACACACAAAAAGTGCTCGGTTATCTCAGGTTCCCTTTACAGGCAGGACAGAAACTCAGGGCTGTCAATAACTCCCATCCTTAAATGAGCTGTGGCCGCTAATGATGCCAACTACAGTTCTACATTGTTTCCTTCCGAGCCCCATGAAAAAATAAGTGATATTACTATTGGATCCATCAAGAAACAGTTTTGTGCACATGTAAGTAATCAGGTTCGCCCATCTCTGCTGATGCTTCCTAAGAACATCCGCTTGCATGAAAAACGTGATACTCGTGCTGGCAACGCCTACGGCGGGTTTCGGTCCGAGGAATGGAGAATCAGAGCCATCCCTAGCTAAAAGGTCAGCCCTTTCATTCCCCATAATCACCATGTGACCAGGAACCAACAGGAAAGGGACACCTTGTTGTGGATAGCCAACTTATCCACAGACGATCTGCAATCCCCCAGTAACTTAGATGAGCAGGGAAAAAATAAATACTGTGGGTTATATTAATACATAGAGAATTAAGAATCGTCAAAGTCAGAAATCTTGAATTGTAATTCGAAGTATTCACTCATTTTGTACGGAAACTAAGACTTTGACGTACCACTTTTTTCAATTATTTAAAAGCCCTGTTGATTACCTTCTAATTGATACTTAAAATTTATACATTGTTGTCGATACTGTCATGAACTTACCTTTTAAAAATTTAATAATTTGTACAATATATAATAAATAAATAATTTAAAATAATGATGGTAGAGCAAAATACATGTCCGTCCGTTCGTCCGTCCGCACAGTCACTCGAGAACGCGTTTATTTAGAGAACTGAAATTTTGTACACGAGCATTTTAAAAAAAAAAATATAAATGTAAGTTCCAAAATGGGCCGAATCGGGCAACTCTTTCGTAGGGTTGCCATACAAAAATTTCGTTCCTTAATATATATTTGAACATTCCCTGAGAACGCGTCCACGTAGAGAGCTGAAATCTTGAACACGGTGTTATCATATAAATAGTAAGTAAAGCTGCAAAAATGGATTACATAGGGCAACCCCTTCTTGGTGTTGTCATATAAAAATTTTGGTTTTTTACGTATACTGTAAAAACGATCAGTCCTAGATGTTTTTATTGTACTGAAAAGTTCTTCCGAATAAGAGATCCTATGAAATTGGTTATAATAATTTTTACTGTGCGACGAACTGCTCTAGAAATATATGTGGAAAACCACTTCAAAAGTCAAGGATGAATTTACTTACGTTTGAATATTGCCAAATTTAATTGATTATTATTATTGTTTCGAATATTGTTTTTATAATTGATTATTATTTTATGTTTTTGTTAATGAAACTTATTTCTGTTTGTAATTTGTGATTTTTGTTTGTAATAAATAAACGTTGATTGAACATAAATTTTTTTTATCTTGAATTTTTAGTAATAATAATATATTAAACTAGAATAAGTTAAATATGCAGATTTCAAATTATAGTTTCTTATTTAACGCAGTTATATCTATCTTGCCACCTCGACTCTATATATATTCGATAACTGCTCAATTTAATGAATTACAGTTTGCATAATTGGTGGATTTGGATGTGAGGCTTCTTTCTCCACCTTATGTTTCTCGAGGACTTAGACGCGATATCAAATATTATTATATACATAGTTGCAAGATTCTTCGTGATCTTAAATGTGTACTTGTATTTCTGCGGTTTGAGTTCCGAATAGTATATACATACAGCGTGTTTCCCACTAGTAGGTCAATAGAGCAAGAGGTGATAGTACTCACCTAGACGAACTAAAAATCGTAAGGCAGGGGGGGGGGGGCATATCAACCGTCTAGGAGTTACAGGGTGATTAAGAAAAAAAGCTAGTTTTTCACAAAACACCCTTTATCTTAAAAACTACATGGCGTACGGTCACAGTTAGGTGCTTATTGTATGTAGAACTCCATGGCCTTTCGAATAGCCCTCTATTATCAAGAATTATGGTTGTCTAAACTAAAAATCTCGGATTTTCTTACCTCTTTTTTTTTTAAATTTAACCTATATTATTTTTGCAAAAAGGTCGTTAACATAACATTTTTTTATTAGAACTGTAAACTGTAGACTCTCCTCTTTAATTTGACCTATTACACCTTATGTGTTAACTGTATCCGTTAAACATAACCTATTCAGATGACAGGTTTAGAGCTAATAACTCTTAAAGGGCTTCAGATAGCACATTGGGTATAATAGGTCAACTTAAAGAAGAGAGTCTACGGTTTACAGTTCTAATAAAAAAAAGTTATGTTAATGACCGTTTTGCAAAAATAATGAGGTTAAATTAAAAAAAAAAGGTAAGAAAATCCGAGATATTTAGTTTAGACAACCATAAGATGGGAGAGGGTTGTGGGGCTGATTGAGCAGTCGTTGAAAAGGCCATGAAGTTTTGCATATAATGAGCTCTGAACTGTGACCGTACGCCTTGTAGTTTTTAAGATACAGGGTGTTTTGTGAAAAACTAGCTTTTTTTCTTAATCACCCTGTAACTCCTAAACGGTTGATATGCCCCCCCCCCCCCTGCCATACGATTTTTGGTTCGGCTAGGTGAGTACTATCACCTTCTGCTCTATTGACCTCCTAGTGGGAAAGACCCTGTATATATATATATACATGTATTGTATTGACGTCTGTCTAGACGAATTGAAAATGATCTATTTATTAAAAGATTTACTTGCCCTACATACGTCGTATGGGCGGTTTTTTATATTTAGATAAAATTATTTTGCCAAATATAATAAAAGCAAAGACAAAACCACAATTTATCAGTTTAAAATTTGTCCGTACTATTTCATGTTCAAATTGTTGTTTGTGATTGTTTTTCATATATCTATGAACGTGTCTTAACATGTATCCTAACTATGACTCAACTAATTAAAATAAAAGAAAAAAAAGTAAACAAAATAGTTTTTGCACTTCATTATTCAGTTATTAAATTTCAGTCCTGTTCATAATTCTTATTTTGACTCAAACTGAAAGATAAGAAAGTCAAATTGAAAGAAAGTAGCAAACAAGATCATAAACCGGGGTTTACTTAACGATTTAAAGATAGTCAATGACAATAGAGATTTTATACCTAACTATGATTGTGAGTCATTTTACAAACTTGTTTATATCGCTAACCAACTGATGATCGTAAAACTTTTAGGGTTTGAGGAGGGCCCCGAGAATATTATGAATAAGTTGTTCTCAGCAGGGATTAAAGTACCAAAATAAAATTTCTAACAACAATGGAAATTCAAGATTTTCAACCTTGTGATTCATTGCAAAGCATAGTTTAAAGCGGACTCAGGATTTTGAATATGTTTGAATATATGTATAGAGGTATGTTGTTTAATAATAAGAAATTTGGGGATTTTTTGAAAAGTCTATCTTGCGATTAATAGAAATTTATTACGTTACAATTATCACTGAGAGAAATTTTGCAATAAAATTAATTAAAAATTAGATTTAATTATTGTTTTTTTATAATTGATTTTAATTCCATTACAATGTGGGTACCTAATATTATTATGCAAGTTATTAAAGCGTATTAGAAATTTTTATTCTTGTAAAAATAAAAATGAATTTTAGTGACTTAATAATGTAATTGAGATAATTTCGTTGAATTATTACACTTTTTATGATAATAAATTTAATTACACTAAGAACACTTATAACTTTTTTATTTGTTTTGTAGGTATATACATTTTTAATGAATTCATTTGCTAATTAAGTTTATATAAACAAAATACAGGGTGTTTCCTCCATAGTAGTCCATAGAGCAGGAGGTGTTAGTACTCACCTAGACGAACAAAAACTTGTATGGCATGGGGAGGGGGGGGGGTCCACATCAACCGTTTGGGAGATACACGCTGATTATGAAATTATACTAGTCTTTCACAAAACACGCTGTATTTTAAAAAGTACAGGGTGTAGGATTGCTATCAGGAACTCATTGTATGCAGATCAAGTTCTGGGACTGTTCAACCAAATCCCGTACTCCTCTCCCCTAAGGAGTTATTGCGGTCTAAACTAAAAATTTCGGATTTTCCCACCTTTTATTTTTACTTTGACCACTATTTTTTTTTGCAAAAAGCTCATTAACATACTTCTTTTTATGAAAACTGTAAACTGTAGACTTTTCTCTTTAATTTGCCCTATTACATCCTATGTGCTATTTGCAGCCGGGCAGCCATTGAAAAGTTATTACCTCTTAACCAATTCTCAAACCTATTCTCAAAGATAATTTGTTCCCTTAGTGACTGAAAACACGCCATTTAAAAAAAAATATCGTCTAATTTTGGTATGACCTGAATAGATTTTATGAGTTAATAACTCTTTAACGGCTACAGTTAGCACATAGGGTGTAATAGGTCAACTTAAAGAGAAGAGTCTACAGTTTACAGTTCTAATAAAAAAAAAGTTATGTTAACAAGCTCTTTGCAAAAATAATAGAGGTTAAATTAAAAAAAAAGGTAAGGAAATACGAAATTTTTAGTTTAGACCGCAATAACTCCTGAGAGAAGAGGAGTATGCGGCTGGTAGAGCAGTCGTTGGCCATGAATGAGCGCTTGGCAACGATCCTATACCTTGTACTTTTTCAAATACTGGGTCTTTTGTGAAAGACTAGCATAATTTTCTTAATCACCCTGTATCTCCCAAACGGTTAACCCCTTCCCGCTATACAATTTTTTGTTCGTCTTGGTGAGTACTATCACCTCTCGCTCTATGGGCCACCATGAAGGAGACACCCTATATTATCTGTGTTCTTCTCTGTCCGCAGAACAGAGCAGAACAAAAGATACACATAAGAACGCCTCATACATTTTCATAGAAGATTTAAACGAAACGAACAGTACAAATAGTTCGCTTCAATCGACAGAACAATTTGTTCTCTCCAGTATATGGGAGTTCTAAAACAAGATACACAAACAAAAGAACACAGATATTATATTCTCACTCATCTACATACATAACTTCTTAACTACTTTAATTATGAATGACATTTTATTGGAAAAATATAAGGCGAAAGTAACGAAAAAGTATTACATTTGAAGAGAATAAATTTATTTTGAAGTTTTGTATAAAATATGGTTACAAAGAAATTGTTCATTATTACTACATTTTCCTTAGGTAAATTGTTTTCTGAACGCATATCTATCCCCGGCCAAATTATGAAATAAAAAACGGATTAGACTTAAAATATGTAAATCAATTTCTACTAATTATATATCAAAAGATTTTATTCAGCCACTTGATAATTTTTAAAGGAGATTTAAACCAGCAAATTTAATTCAAATAAATTTATGTTTACATATTAAAATTGCACTTTTTTCAATAATTTAATTGAATCCCATGAAACAAATTATAAAAAAAAAAATCAATTTTTATTTGTCCCCTTGTAGTCTCCATAATTAGTGGAGATGATGTTATATACACAAATGTCTGTATACCCATGAGCGTCTTTAGCCAAGTGGGGGCCCTGGCCACTTTAGAATATGGGAGCTTCCTAACAGAAATTATTTTCTAAAATGCTTTGGGTTATCAACAGGAATAATAACGTAAAGTATGTTAAGGCCTATGTCGGGTAATGTTGGCTTTTTGTCACGTAATTGTTTTGTCACCACGGTCAATTCCATAGGCTCTAATGTAAATGCGTGCAAGGATTGACGTGACAGCAAGGTGACAATAGTTCCGCCCGTCTGCTAGTAACTCTTGGGTGACGAAACTATCACCGTGCCTTTACGTTTATATGAATGTGCATGCACTGGTAACATTTCTGTCGCCGCTTGGCGACTCTGGGAGACTCAAGGAAAAAACGTACGCATCTTTTTTTGAGAAAATGGCTGCTGCAACGATAGTGTGGAAGGAAGACATAAATAATGAAGCATTAATACCTACAAGAAGTATAAATATAAGACCACCCCTATATAATAAAAAATAAATAAAAACATTTGAAGGAATACTCTGATAGCAATTTGCAGATAAAAATGTGGGGAGAAATATCCATGAAAGTGTTTATAGACCTTACAGTTACAGCAAATCTCTCTTCAGATTCAATTGATGATCGCATATTGGTACTTTGATAAGTTATAGCAGGTTTCAAAATCTGTAGTAAATCATCAAAGCTTTCGACACTCATACGGAACTATGTTTCATGTTTCCCTCAAATAATGTTCAGCTTTGTTTTTCTTGCAGATGTGCCGATGCCAGGGAGATTGTCGTGGCAATTTGTGCTGTGGAGCCAGATGGTATCTCACCTAGATTTATAAGGCTTCTTCTGCCTCTGATAATACAGCCGATTTTCTATATTTTTAATACTTTCCTTACCATGTCAATATTTCCGTCTGATTGGAATGTCGCTATAGTTGTACCTGTGTCTAAAACGAATACACCTGTGGTTCCGATAATTCTCGACCAATTAGCCTGTTAGGAACTTCTTGCTAAGGTCCTGGAAAAGTTGATGGTACAACAAATACATGGTCACTTAGAAAACCTTAACTTTTTAAGTCCTTTCCAGTCACGAGTGATATTCGTAGCTCGCTTCCAATTTCGCTCTTCTGCTGTGTCCTTAATCCACAGCTTTCTCTCTAATAGATTCGAGCATGTTAAAGTGAAGAATCGTGTTTCCCTCAAGGGTCTATTCTTGGCCCCTTGTTCTTCAGCCTGTATATTAATGACCTTCCTAATGTTGTTGAAGACTGCAAAGTTCACTTGTATGCCGATGATGTGCAGGTGTATTTCAGTCGACCAATTGGACTTGTGGAGGATTGTATCGATAAGTTGAATTCTGACTTGCGCAATATTGCACGTTGGACTGATAATAATCTTTTATTGCTTAATGCCGGAAAGTCGGAGTGCATACTTTTCTATCGCAGAGCAGTTCAGGTATCTGACCTTTCACCTTTAGTTTTAAGTAACACGGTGTTGCAATTTTCGAATCGTGTAAGAAATCTTGTTATCTACCTCAATTCTAGAATGCACTGCTGTGACCATGTTAACGATATGACAGGTAGGATTTATGGTGGGCTTTGTCGGCTGTGGTTGTCTTCGAAAACTTTGTCTTTGATTCTACCGCACTTTTCCTATGGCTGTCTCCTTTTTCCTCCGTTGTGTTCCTCTAGTTCCGCCAAACTAAATGTGGCTTTCAATGACTGCACAAGATTTATCTTCTGCCTTAAGAGATTCGATCATGTTTCGCAACATCGTAACTACCTACTTGGTTGCTTCTTAAAGCAATACCGTTTACGTAGGCTTCTGGCATCTCTATATAACCTCCAATACGAGGTGTTAATTTAATTAGCCCGCTATTTCGGTGGATGTCACTTTTGGAGCTGTCATTTTTTGACATTTGACAAGTAGAAACTACATCATTAATAAAAATGAGACGATACACGATTCAACAACGCATTGAAATTATTAAAATTCACTATAAAAATGGTAAAAATGTGGCAGAGACGGTTCGTAAAACTCGAACATTTTTGGGTCGTCGTGAAGCACCTTGTCGGACCGCAATACAGAAATTGGTAGAAAAATCGAGCTGTCGGGACAAGTTAGTGATGTGAAGAATAAAACCCGTGCACGTCGCTCAAGAACAGCCGAGAATATTGCTGATGTAGCCGAAAGTGTTGAAGAAAACCCAGGTTTGTCCATTCCTCGTCGTTGTTTGGAATTAGGCATTACACAAACGTCATTACACCGTATTTTGCATAAAGATTTGGATCTTAAGGCTTATAAAGTTCAGTTAACACAAGAACTCAAGCCGGCTGATCATCAACAACGTCGAGTCTTTGTTGATTGGGTCCTTGAAATGCATGAAAATGATCCGAAATTCCATCGAAAACTCATCTTGAGTGATGAGGCCCATTTCCACCTTGATGGCTTCGTCAACAAGCAAAATTGTCGCATCTGGGGCTCGGAAAACCCAAGAGTTATTGTAGAAAAGCCTCTCTATCCTCAACGTGTGACTGTTTGGTGCGGTTTCGTTCAACGTGTGTTCAACGCATTGCTCATTTGGTCAAGTTCCATATAAAAGCCATATTTTAGCTTATATGTCAACGCATTAGCGCACGTATCGCAATCATTGCGCTTTCGCCTTAAAGCCTAGTACTAAGGATCGCGCTAAGCTAAATTTTATATGAAAATTTAGCGAGCTAAGAGCTATTGGCGAAAATTAATCCTGAATTTTAGCAAGAGCAGTACTAAGGTGAACGTGCTAAATTTGGTTTTTGGGTTTTGATTAGCGATGGTACCACTAGTAAGTTTCCAAAAAATTTAGCTTGAATTTATCCCCCTGGGCCGTTCTTTAGCGCGCTAAAAATATCTATTGTCAAAGTTCTGAGATTTGATAAATTTATTGACTGGGTCTTTGTAGTTAACGTAGTTTTGTACGTCTTTGCTGTAAGTACGGATGGATTGGATTTCTTCTCGTGTCAGTATTTTTAATATCATTATTAATTTTTTTTTTTAGTGTATACATTATACGTATTATTTTTATATTTTTGATATTTCCAAATAATTTTAACAATCTGTTTTTAGAAATATTATGACTGCGCGTTGTACTTTGGAATAAAAAAAAAATTTCAAAATGGTTCTTATTCTTATTTTACTATATCTTTTCTCTGAGTTTCCGCTGTCATATTTTAGCTGCTAAAGAACGGTCCGATATTGGAGGCTCGTTAAAATTTAGTTTAGCGCGGATTTTAGTACTAAACTTAGTATGAAACAACAGTATAAAAATATTTGCTGATTACAAAATAGATTGAGTTTGGCTACTGTCTACTGAAAGTATACCATGAAAAAATGTCGGAAATGTAAAAATTTCTGGGGCTGCAAACACAGTCACTATACGTGACTTTGTATAAAAATTTATTGTCATAGAAGTTCGAATAAATCCCACGTTCTATGTATGTACATTCAGTAGCCAAACTTTAACAGCTAAACTAGCTTTTAATATGTTGTCTTACTGGTTGAAGAATTGGTCATCGGTTGATCTACTATCACAGGATCTAATAGGGGCTTCATAGATCTCGGGACCCTGAGTCTGGGCCTATAATTGTAATAACATTTTCATGTGAGCTATATTTTCTTTTTGGATTTACTCAACTGGTAATTTTTTTTAGAACTTTTATGTGGCTGAGAACATTCTAAAAGATTTGGATTGATGCGTAAGCAATGTGCAGAAATTTTAGAATGTATTGTTGGTAGCATGGCTGACAACAGTCCAAGAATAGCTTAGAAAAAGCATTAATTTTTTTCTAAAACCTTTACTAGATTTTTGTTCAGAATATTATGCACTATGATTCTTGAAAACAGTTCAAATGAGTGGATGACTGGGTCAATAAAATCTGTAGCGTAGTCATTCATTCATGTTTTTCGTCCTTCAATTCAAGAATCTGCTCTTCTATCCTTAGATCAATTAAACTCCATAAATCACACATGGACAGAAAATATCATATTTGCCGGTTACCCTTGAGAGCTTCAAACCAAAGTATTAATAAAAATTTGTGGAGCTGTTGGTGTACCACCGTAGTTTTTGTATGCGTTGTTGAAAGTGAGTTATCAAAACAGAGAGCTCTTGTAAAATTTGCGAGTGAAGTACCACCCGTCATTATAGAACTTTTCATACTTTTAATTTTTTTTGTTCATTGTTGAAAATTAATAGTAAAAAATTTAATGAGACATACCTTACACTGTTAAAGAAAATATTATATTATATTTTTCAGTCCATTGCGGGCTTAATCTGGATTTTTTCCATTTCTCTAAATTTTTCAATTTTTTAATTTTTTCTAGTCTTACTTTTCTATATTTTTTTCTACTCTCATATTGTCAAAGCTGGTACTGTGTTACAAAACCACTCTAAATTGCCTCTCGTTGTGTGAGTGCCAGGTCACAGCGATATCAGCGGAAACGAAAGGGCGGATCAGCTCGCGTGTATTGGTGCAACCTTGGAGGAATCATCCTGCTCAAGCGAGATTGCACCAAAAAATCTTGCATCTAGATTTTCGGCCTGGGCTGACTGCCAAAACAGTCGCCTTTTGCTGGATGATATCTCGGGCAGAACTACTAAGGGACTGTGGGTAAAACCTAACACAAGTCTGACGAAAAAGATATTAAGACTGAGCAAGCCAACTTTGAGAACACACTTGTGTCAAATCTCAATGGGCAGTCTTTTCTCAGGGGCCACCTACACAAGATGAGACTTGTTGATGATTCTATATGTAGCGGATGCGACCTTCGACGGATTCGAATCGGTCGAAGGTCGCGAAAATCGGTTTTCTTCAATTATCTAGTTTTCTATGGAAAATACGTCATTCAAGGTCATTATGAAACTTTTAGATTATAAAATTACCTACAATTTTCATTTGAAGCATTTTTTTGTATCTACAACCGTGTTCGAGATACAGCGCGGAGAGAGCAAGTGCGCATCCGTATACAGGCGTATATAGCGTATTACGCTATGTGAACGCAGGACCAAGAATTTTATTTTTTATTCATTTTTTATTAAGACCAAATATAAAATGGCGCATTTAAAATTATTCTTATTCGTCGTCGTCTTCGTCACGAGGTTGCCCAAGGTCAATGTCGACATTATTATCATCGCCCTCGATATCCGTTACAGTTGTTCCGCCTAACGCCTAACGTATCAAGCCTCATAAAGATAATGGAGATTCTAGTTAAAAATATTTTGAGTACAGAAGTCTATCTGAAAGATGTAAGTAATGTTACCAACATTTTCATATTTCTGATCTTTTATAACGAGCGTACGAAGATAATAGTTTTGCGATCAGTAAGCACTGTCTTCGTTAAAAAGACGTACCGTAACAAACGCGTTTACTTATATGTAGTGATGAAATTTTGCACACGGGCTATATATATCTAAAAAAAAACAAATTTCAATTCGAAAGTGAGACCAATCTGTCAACTCCCCATACAATAATTTCGTTTTTCACTACATTTTTGGGCACTGCCTGAGAACGCGTTGACGTAGAGAGCTGAAATTTGATACATAGCATTTTCATAAAAATTGATAATATTTACAAGTTCAAAACTGGACCAAATCGGGCCAGCTTTTATTGGTATTGCCATACAAAACTTTGGGTATTCACTTTATTTAGTTTTTATTTTTATCTAGGATGTAATATTATTAGTCTTAGACCAATTATAACTTTTTCTCTTGTTTTTGTTAACTTTATGAAGTTTATGTAAAAATAAATATAGTATGTTAATTTCTAAAAATGAAAAGTTGAACTTAATTATGTAACTCGGGTTTTTTCATTCATAATCGTAAATTTCTATAAGTGGTAGTGTCGCTATATATTTAAAAATTAAAAAAAATATATAGTAGTTTGTTGGGGGTATTAGAACTTATTCGAAGGATGTTGGAAAAAAATAAAACAAAAGTTTTTTCCGTATACAATCTCGTTTCAAAAATTCAAAATTTTTTGAATTTTTTGGAGTAAAATAATTGTAAAAACGATGTTAAGATGAAAAGTAAATAAATAAAAAACGTTTTTATAATTTAAATGTGAAGCTTAATTTCCCTACAAATACAATAAAATAAAAATATAACTTTTTAAATTCTTTTCAAACTGGTGTTTTACTATGGTCCATAATCAAAATTTTTGACAGATGCTTATATTCGATCGCATGGAATTGTCGTAATCGTTTTTGCGTGTACTAGTGAATAATGATGTCATATTAAGTGGTTTCATGAGTTCCGAAAGCTAAAAAAAGCATGTTTTCTCAATTTTTTTCACAATAAATAAATTATTTTATTCAAAATTTTAAGCATATAAAAGAGTAACATTTAATGAATATTTTATAAAATTTTTATTAAAAAATTTCGAAAATTTAGCCGGTGGAACCTGGTTTCCGTAGACCCATAAAAAAAGTAGTATAAAAAAACCAATTTTTTTCTGTTAGTAGATAAGCATATCTCGTGACTGAACGAAGGATTTAAAAAGAATTTGAAATTTGAATTTCTGGCAAAGCTGTATGCAAAAAAAGTACAATTTTTGGTAAAATTTACACTACGTATAGTCTTGTAAAATTAGTTGTAATCGAAAAAAAAAGAAAACCTTCGTTCAGTCACTAGTCAATCCTATTTTGAAGAAGTGTGCAAAATTTCAATAAGATCGATCCATTAGTTTTTGAGAAATCGTGTCCATCGAGTTCAAAAATAATGTTTTTCGTAAAACCTGAATAAAGTTTTAAGCAGGAATAAAACAAAAGAAAAAAAAATTCCTTTTTTTTTGCTTAACATAGAATGGTCGATTCCAGCTCCATAAAGCAAAGAGCATACTACAGTTGTAATAATCAGGGCATATTAAAATAATATATTTAAAATAGGTGACCCTTAGAAAGTGAGAGAAGCAAGACAGAGAGACAGACAAACAATATGTATCAAAGCAGCTGCCTCAATATATTTACGTCACTGAGGATAATTTCCAAAGCTTCTCTATCCTAGAGTTTTACTCTGATTGACTTGAAACTGTACGAAAATATTCTAGACATATTGTACTATCAGATAAAAAAAATGCTGTTTTTTTTTAAACTTCGAAGCCCATGTAACCCCTTAATATAATATATACATAGCAAGAGCTGGGCAAGTACCAAAGAAAAAGGACTTAAGTATACAAGTACAAGTACCGAAGGCCTGAGTACTTCAGCGTAAGTACAAGTACCGCATGTATTAAAAGTATTTGTAACTAAGTACTAAGTCTATAAAAAGTACTGAGTACTTTTTGAAGTACTTTTTAAAGTACGTTTTTAGAATCTTTGTACGTTGGCAGTAATTCAATGAAGTTTATCGAGCTCAGTTAATAGATATTAATAAATATAAAAAAACTATAATATGTATAGTAACCAGTGGCTACTATTTATAGTTTTTCACAGTTTTCGGTGCTGGAAGTAGAGTAAAATTTTCACCTCTCCTTGCTACACTCACAAAAACTATTAGAGGTCCGTCCAAGCACACCCAATATCGCCTCCAATAATGCATAACAATTCTAAGGAAAATATTTCCAGTAAAATTCTAAGAAAAAATTGAGGCCTCCCCTACATCACGTCGAGGCATCGTTGATTTTATATTGGAGCGAGGCATTGTCCACTGACGTATATAATATGGACTGCTTATATTTCTATTTCACGTGGGCACAATTGCATGTGTCAAAAAGAGTATGCTTATGTCGGTGCCAACATTGAAAAAATCATTGGCGGGAAGTTGAAAAAGTGAGCACACAGCTCGGGAAGTGATTTCAATAAAACTTTTAGAAATTCTTCTGCGTATTTAATGAATATATTGTCTTTGTTAAAACAGTTTTTGTCAGTAATAACCCTAAATGATTAATATAAAATCATGTATTTCGACGAATCCACATATTTATTTGTTGTTTTTAGTTCTCGCTCAGTTGGTACTTGGTGCTTAGGCCGAAAGAATTAGCAATATAGAAGTAAGCCCACTTTTGCAAACCATATTATACATGTCAGTGGTTATGTCATCAATTCGAGGTATCGTCGATTTTCTATTCGAGCGAGACATTACTGGTTTTTGTTCTACTTGCCCAGTCTTGTGTGTATGTTATTAGTTCTTTGCGTGCTTTTAAACTCAACAAAAAAAAGCTGCGCTAGATATTGTGTTTGCTTTTCTACGAAGAGTTAGATATTTCTAGGTACTTAATGGACTCAGAAATAATTAAGTAAAAACCTTGGTACTTAAGTACAAAACTAAGTCTTAAGTACACGTAAATAGAAGCAAGTACTTATGTTCAAGTACTAAGTAGGGGCATTTCAAGAGTATTGAGTAATAAATCTTAAGTAACGAAAATGTATTTTAAGTAGTACTTAAGTCTTTTTTTACTGAAGTATTGCCCAGCTCTGTACATGACTCATTCTCACTACTTTAGAATATAGAACACTTTATATATTTTAACCTAAAAAATAAGCACCATATACATGTAAATATTTCATATCCGAGATTTAATTAATCCCAAACTTTTAACTAAAAAAAAAAATTTAATTTAATTTACATAGAGAAGTATGCATAAATTTATAAAACATTCATACACCTCTTGAGTTCACAAGTGATGACATTATATATGTATATATAAAAAAAAAAAAAAAAACACAATATCACAGCATCTATTCTTATATGCATTACACAAACACTTATAGAAAATTTAATTGGGGTATTCCGCAGTAAATGGAATTTGTCCAAACTTATGATTTATTTTTAGTTTAAGAAGCAAATTGAGATTTTTCAATATGCAGAAGTTGGACACTAACTATGTTAAAATTAGAAATATATTTTTTCACTCTGACAATGTCAAAACAAAAAACCACGTGTTATCTTCCCAACTATTAAGTAAATCAGTATTTCTCCTTCTATATATTGTTATTAAATTTCCTTATACATACGCAAAAATTATTCCCATTCATAAATCACCTGAACCATGGTCCTAACCGATACCATATCTTCAATATTAGCTCGTCTAACCGAAAATTTGTTTTCTATATTATCAACCATTGCGATTTTACCGTTACGCTAATTTGTATTCTTTTTTGTCCTTAATCCACCAACTTCCAGTCGAATACTGCGTTTATTCCTAAAATAACAATCAGAGCGCTTGGAAATTATCACGGGATTATATTAATCAGAAGGTAAATTGCACTTTATCTAATCAGCGTCCGCGCATTATAAATGGGTTATCAAAATTTCTAGCTCCTGTAGATGATGTTTTTTTATACATTTTCTAGGGAAAAAGTTAAGTTAATCTCTCTGTGGAATTTCTTAATCTGTTTCCCTGATATGAAAAACGTCAAAACGTGTAGAAGTATAAATATTATCAGGAGAGTTTGGGCTGTTTCTGCAGGATGAGATAAAATTACTTATTTAACAACAAAGGCATCCAGTGGGGTGTGATAACGATAGCGCACATATGTACGAGTACATATGAAATGTGGTGTACACTATTTCTCGAGATAACTACTGTTTTGCGCCGAATGGTTTTATCATCATTGAAAGAGTAACAATGAATTTAGTGTTAGCGTAGGCGAAGGTCGTAAATGCACTTAATTCACTTTGTTTTTCATAAAAGGGAAATATACATATATAAAGAGAGATTTTTGAAACGAAATTTAAATATCCTTTTTTTCTAGCTATACAGAATAAACAACTTGCGCATGTGGCTATAGTTTAAATTGTATGAATTGTAGGACGAAGAAAAAAAAAAATTCTCATAGTTCAAACATTTATGCATATGTATATGGAGTATTCTGTGCTAGTGTAAAAATCCTCATCTACATACCTACATAATATTCTCAAGTCATTCGAATAAGATGTAATCAAAAAATATACACACTGCAGTAAAACTAGATTCGACGGTTGAACAAAAAAAAATATGAAATGATAAAGCAAATAAAACACGAAAATGTCGGAAACCATTTTAGTGATAAGAAACATTTTTCTTCTTCTTTCCTTCTTTAAATATTATATGGGTATGCATGTATATGTGGCATTAAAGTATATATGTACATATAGCTATGAGCCAGAACTAACTATATTCCTGCCTTTAATATACGCGACTCATATGGCGGGTTAAATTTATGTATATAAATTTTCATTTACCGAGCGTTCCCAAATTTTCTACTAGAAATCTTATACTTATCACAACTAAATACGTACTTTGAAAAAAATTCTTCAAGTTAGATTCTATATTTTTTGTGTGTGTATAGGTTTGATAAAGTATAATGACTATCGCAATTTATATTGCCTACGATTAGATAAAAATGTCTGCCATAGTGTCTGGAGCAAGTTAATGTTGGATAAGAAAGATAACTTATCCTGGGTAAAAAAGAAAAAAAAAGAGAAAAAAAAAAGAAAAGGTAAACAACCTAAAGCGCCGTTTTATCGATAAAAATACAAACATGAAATACAAAAAAAAATGGCTTATAGTAAATTTATCGCTTTCCGCGTATATCGCTCAATGCACCAGGAATATTTTATAAACGACGCTAAAGATAAGCGCATATAGTGACGTAGCGCCATCACTTAAAAACAAAAAAAAAAAAAAAAAAAAAAAAAAAAAAATAAAAACAGTAAACGATAAGATAATGAAAATAACAGTAAACGCAACTTTGATATTGATTATATGGTTAAGAAGATGAAAGTGGTTTGAAATAGAGAGTTTTATTGATAATTTAAAATGGATAAGAAAGAGTATAATATGTATGTAGATTATAGGTGTTAAATATTCGTGTGAAGTAAGTAGGTGCATATTAGGTAGAAGTGCGGTAGAAATGCGGTAGCTGGATGGCGGACGAATTCATTTATGACACCATATATGTCTCGAAGAATATGAAATATCGGAGCATCATGTCCTATGTGATTGCGAGGCAATTGCATACCGTAGATTCCAAGTATTTGGCTCACAACATCATAAGTCTACTGGTTTTGAGGAAATTTCATTCAAAAGGATACTACTCTCCTTATATGTATGGATGGTACGACTACTGGAGGACCTATAAAAGACAACGGTGCCATAATGAGTCAATAAATGAATTCAATGCAAAGGCCATTCGCCCCGTTTAACTAACTAATCCAGAAGCTCACAAGGATAGTTCAGACTAATTTAGTCTAGGAAGTAAAATTCTGGCAGGAGAAGTTTTATTAGTAAAAATGGGTGGTCACAAAACGAACAGTCTAAATAAATGCCACCAAGGTTTTGAGAATTTATGGCTGAAGCACATTATAATAAAATAAGTAAAAAACGAGTTTTCAAACAAAACTGAGGCCAAGTCGCATGGAAAAGTAGAAAATAAACTTTTATTCACACACAGAGGTGGACTCAGATTTTATTCGCTGACAATCACCGATATCGATATATTTCAGTAAGATCAATCAGACGTAATAAGTGACTTGATTCATGAAGAGAAGGAATATTCAAGAGAAATGTCCCAATCAAGAAATCTGAGTCCACCTCTGACATTTCTCTTGGATATTTTTTCTCTTCATGAATCAAATCACTTATTACGTCTGATTGATCTTAATGAAATATATCGGTGATTGTCAGCGAATAAAATCTGAGTCCACCTCTGTGTGTTTCTACTTTTCCATGCGACTTGGCCTCAGTTTTGTTTGAAAACTCGTTTTTTACTTATTTTATTTTCCGCCTTTTTCACGTTAACTAAATTAGAAAATTCTTTTTTCCTGAAACAGATTTATCACTAATCATATCGATGAAAATTTTTCCGATGATTTTCCCGCTTTTCCGGGTTTTCCATGGAGTTTTCCACAAAAGCAACTTTATGCAACTCATTTCGCTCTACAACTTAGTCTTAGGTTGCAAAACGCTCAAACCCTTCCTTGGTCGGAAAAACTCCGGAAAAGCGTTTTACATGAATTTTCCTCGATTTTTTCTGCAAGTTTTCACCATTGTCGGAGAGAAAGTAATGATGTCAGTTGATAGGGAACTTGATCCTGAATAATTTAGAAAACTTTTTTACCGGAAAATTTTCCGGAAAAGGCGGAAAATTCCGAAATTTTTTTTCGGAAAAATCGGAAAACTCTGCATTTTTTCTGAAACGGATTTATCACTAATCAGATTTGTACCAAATTTTCAAATGATTTTTTCCGATTTTCCGGGTTTTCCATGGAAATTTCCGGTTCAAATTTTGACAGATTCAATTGTCACGCGACATGAACCTGTGTATCAAATTTCAGCTCGCTGTGATGACGAAAAGTGGGTCTACGAGAGTGTCGAAAATAGTAAAGAAATAGACAAATTCGTGTACGAGTTAAAGGGAATGGCTGGCCTCAAAAAGCAAAACCAAAATAGATTTTGCTGACCACTGAAAATACCTAAATTAGCCTTCATCGACAGTAACAAAAATTTTTGACATTTGAAAATTTTGATTCGTAGTGCAGCTGCTATAAATTTGTGAGGAACTATAAATCCCTTAAATAGTTTTAAGAACCAGAGCTGTGGCAGGTTTCAGGCTTTTTTGAAACTCTAGATATTTTGTATAGTTACTGAAAACCATGGTTTTCCTACACAGTAGTAAACAAAATTTCCCTAAAGTGAGTGGCAACAATTTGTGACACAGAGCTTAGGTATTTTTTGATAAGATTAGGAAAAGCTTTACCTTGGGGAACTTAGATTAGGTTTTTATCCCTAAAATGCAGGTAGGGTTTTTCTCTAAAATGTAGGGAATATTCCCTAAAATGTAGGGAATGTTAAAATTTTGTTTGTTTTGTTTTTCCCTAAAATGTATGGAATAGTTAACCGCCTTTATAAGTTTTAGTTACTGTTGTAGTTACTACACCTTTAAAAATATAAGAATAAGCTGAATAACTCATTTCTTATGTGCCATACTACCATTTTTGTTTGTTTTCATTAAAACATATACATAGTATGGAAGCTAGTAATGGCGCTGGGGCATTGGACACAAACGATTTGTACATTTGTAAGTGTTCCATAAAAACTGTAGAATAATACCTAATTTATTTGAATGTTCTCTTTCTTATATCCGAGAAAGCTTAAAATATTTCGGGACTTTTACGTACTTACTATACAGGGTGTTTCCCCTTAGAAGGTCAATAGAGCAAGAGGTGATAGTACTCATCTGGGCCAGTGATGCCAACCAGACGCTTGGGAAAATCCTTGAGTTTCGATAGAAAAAATCCCTAGAATTTCCTAAATAATTGGCTTAAATAAATTTTATTTATTTATATATTATTTAAAAGTAACAAAGAATATATCTTCAAAGATAAAATAAACAATCTCCTGTGCATTTGATACAGTACAACGGAAAAATTTAGAGAATATGAACATTTTAGAATTTTGGCACTTTTTGTATAGTACGTCAAAATTTTGCTAGGGGGAAATACAAATTCAAAAATATCCGGAGCTTAGCCAGACTTTGTTTAAGTCTACCTTATTCAAATGCTTAATCGGAGCGTATATTTTCTGTTTAACTGATGTAAAAACAAAAAATAAAAATAATATCGAGTCACAAGCTGTTTTGAGATTTTCAAGTAATAATAGTTGCAATTATTTTACAGTAACAGATGAGCATAAGAATTAAATGCGAAAATCTTCCCCACACAAAACTAATTAGCAATATTATTTAAGTAAAAGTCAAAGGTGAACATTTTCCAGTAGCAAATTAAAGTTATTTTTGTTATTGTTGGTAGTTTAAGTCTGCATATATTTTATGAAAATCAGGGAATATTTTCTTTGATAAGGCTGATATATGTTAGCCAATTTTATTACAGCTTCAGCGACTTGTGCATTTTGCTGACGGGCACCAGAAAATTATTATTGTGATATTAGTTTAACATTCTGAATTCAACCAATAGATATCTGATGCTTTTTAGTAGCAGCATGTCTCTGCAATTCGCTCTTACCACCAATTTGACGAAACATGACCTGCCAAACCAAAAACATGTCAAATCATTTTTTCCTTTTGCAGTTCAACCTTTAAATGGACTTTTATAAAAAATAAAAGTTAAGGCACAATAAAAAGATCAAAAACATTTTAGTTCTGGATCACAAAGCTTTTCGCAAAGATCATTTCTAAATCTTCGTTTTTTTTTGTGTATCTTGCTGTCGTACTGAACTTGAAACACTAGAATTGAGAGATCTATTAGCCATAACACAAAAAAAAAAAGAGAGCGAATAATCTGAACTATGCATTTCCCAAACTGCAAATTTTCATTATATGACAACGGAAGAGTAAAATTAATAGTCCACTGCAGTGATTCTCGTTATGTGCTAGTATTTCTTCAATTTGCAGAAGTTCTCTGTAGTTTGGAGCAAATAAATTAATAGAAACTTTTAGTGCACAAAATATTCTTAGATATCGTCACTTTTGAAACTTTTATCCCTAAATCCCTAATACCGAAAATTATCCCTTTATCTAGGAATAAAATATAAAATCCCTAAGTTGGCATCACTGACTTAGGCGAACAAAAAATTGTATAGAAGGGGGGGGGGGGGAATACAAACTGTTTAGGAGTTAAAGGGTGATTAAGTAAAAAGCTAGTTTTTCACAAAATACCCTGTATTTTAAAAAGTACTAGACGTGTGGTCACAGTTAAGAGCTCATTGTCTACAGAACTTCATGGGCTTTCGAACCACTGCTCAACCATCCCCGTACCCTTAAGAGATACGGGGGTCTAAGCAAAATATTTCGGATTTTTTTTTCTTTTTTTTTACTTGGACCACTATTTTGTTTTGCTAATAATTCTTTAACGGCTGCAGATAGCACATGAGGTATAGTAGGTCAAATTAAAGAGGAGAGTCTACAGTTTATAGTTTTTATAAAAAAAGGTTATGACCGTTTTGTAAAAAAAAAAAAATAGAGGTAAAAAAAAAGTATAAAATCCAAAATATTTGGAAAGGCCATGAAGCTCTGCACACAATGAGCTGCTAATTGTGACCGTGCGCCCAGTACTTTTTAAAAGACAGGGTATTTTGTGAAAAACTAGCTTTTTTCTTAATCACTCTGTAACTCCTAAACGGTTGATTTACTGGGAACATCCTAGTGTGACCTTGAAAATTGCTGATATTCATTTTTATTGTTTTCAATGAACAGGATACGATAATCGGTCCGCCTGTTTTTGTTTATTCAAATCAAATCTATACAAAAAATTTTTCATTTTTTTTTTAAATATTTTAGATAATGTTTTTGGCCACTGCAAGATGATGCCCAAAGAAATATTGGTAGAAGGTCCTACTCCTTTGAATATTATCTGAAGTAAAAATAAAAAACAGATCAAACCAGAATGAAAAGCTCCAGAGCGGTATAGAGATTGTTTTTTTTTCTGTTTCGATCAAAATTAACAAAATGGCGGTCATTTCAGAATTTAATATCGAATTTGTTCTTTTTGGAATAGTTTTTCGTTAAAAAAAAAAATGAAATTTTCAAATTAAAGGAATAACGTGAAGAAAAATGTGGCCAAATGACGTTTCAATAAAAATGCGTTTGAAGTTTCGAGTACGAGATTTTCATATGACCTGTGGTACGTACGATCAATTGCGATGCCAAGTCTATACAATAATCCTTCGGCTTTTTCGGATTACTTATTATTAGCAGAATTTTCATTGCTATGTGATTCTCTATGTTATTTTATATACTCGATTCGTTTTAATCGATTCGAAATCAGTAATAGGCTCCTTGGTTTCACGCAGCTGGTCGAATCGCTTTTTCTCAAAATGGTTGTATGTAGCAACCAGAGCCAGAACAATTTGAACTTCATAATCAAAATTTAATAGTATGTTTGTAGAAGTCCATACTTTTGTATAATGCAAAAAAAAAAAAAAATTAAAAAAAAAATGTTGTAGCTACTAGGATGGTCACTTAAATTAAATAAATGTTTATTTATGCTTTAGACGACTATTCGCTATGTGAAATTTACAGATATTCAACTGAAAATATTTATAAATTTTCGAAATTAGCACAAAATGCCTTTACTTGCAGAGGGTCTCATTTGATAGACACATCACTAATGGGCGATTTCACAGTCCAGGCTTAAGCCATAGTTATGGATTAAGTCAAGGCTTAAGTTTTCCTACTGTTTTAAAGTAAAGGCTTAAGTTACATGACTGGCCTAAGCCAAGATTAACTTAAGCCCTGATTCTTGGTGGCTAAAGCATTGGAGTAACTAGGTAGGGGATAGGGTGGCCCTGGCCCCCAAAATGCGCCCCCCCCCCCCCGGAATTATGAAAATTCCCAAAAGACATTCCTGAATTCGTACAATTTTAGGTCTAATTAAATTGAATCCGTTCGGATCGGAGTCGTAAAGGCTTTAATGAGTTTTTTTCTCCAAGAAAACCTATTAAAATCTTTTTAGAATTTTGGCAAAGGGGATCACGAGAAATCATGCAGAACTGTTTTGACAGTTTGTGCGGAAATTTTACTTGATAAACTTTGATATCAATGAAATTTTGAAAATTTCGTAAAACTCTGTTTAATTTTCCCGAAAAAATTTTTTTAAACTTCTAAAGCCAACGGATTCAATAACAAGGCTGATTATCTTTATAGGAAAGAAATATCGTGTTAAAAACTTATATAATATTCTTATTACATTACATTATGGAATAAAATTATATTAGCGCTCAGACAATAAATTCTTCGGGAAACCGAGAAATTCACAGAAAAACATTAAATTTGTCTAGAGCCTACACGAGTCTCGAAAAGGAAAAGGCAACCGGAGAGAGCAAAAGACTTTTTGATAAAACCCACTTTAGGTAAAAGTAATTTAGTAGACTTTCCATCAGATACAAGGCCAAGACTACCCGAATATTCGAAGATACATATTAACAACTAAGTGATGGACAACATTACCACTAATTTTAGAAATAGGTTTGAAAATCTACCTTTGGCACCGTTAGTTGACTCATTTATAAAGTTGTTTTCAATATAGATATTTCCATCTTTCTGATTTGAGTTATCGAAATTTCTTGAACCTCATAAGTACCAGTACCAGTTCCTGGACTTGTACTTGAAAATTTTTAAGTAACAGTACCGGAACTTGTACTTGTATTTAAAAGATTTGAAGTATGGGTCCTGGTATTGGTACTCGCAATAAATACTGGGCATTAGGAAGGGCGCCACTATCATATCAGTCTCGTGTATGGAATTTGAGGATTCTGAGTTATTTTCTTTAATACGTGAGAGAACCAAAGGAGGGGATGTGGAAAACACAAGTCCCTGTTAATTAAACGACACGACTTGTGGCGACACGGCCACGCCTTTTGTCACGGATATACGCCCCCTTAATGTGAGCCACTGTATTGATCTTAGTAGACAGACGAATTCCGCGGAAGGAATCTACTTTGTGCGGCTTAGAAATATTTTAATTAAATTTTGATAGTAGGCGTTTTTAGTTGATAAGTTAATGTTAGCTCGTCGTATATTAGTCTAATTTAGAACGCAATATCAAATAGACCAGCTCTCCTGATTAACATTGGATTACGCCATATGAATTTCGCATAAGCACACCAATAAAGAATATTGAAGAATCTGTGCCTTTCATTTGGCCAAATAATCCTATTTCAAGAGATTTAAGAACAGCCGACAGAAGATGAGAATCCAGTCGCGATAGACTGGTCAGGTCGACTCCTCATATCCACGGACAAGCTGTTAGGACGGCACTTCTTCCAGGACTGTTTGGGAAGACGTCCCCTCTCAAGGAGTGACCTACCAGGCCACACTAGGATTTCGAAGGGACAGGCGCTCCTCAGTCAGTCTGTTCTCTCTGAAGATATAGGAGACTCATCCGCCAAGAATCTCAAGGACAGGCGCTCTGTTGCCGGCTGGCTTTCACTATCTCTCTCTCTCTCTCTATCTATCCCCAATACAGATTCTAGGTACCTTCGAACGAGCTGCCGTTAAGAGACGAATGTTGTAAGGCTGTCCGCATTGCACCGAGTTCTTCAGTTACAAAGAACTGGTGGACCTAGACAAACATCAATACATCCACACACTTTCTTTTATTTTTCTTTTAAAATAGTGCAAATTTTATTTTAATTACTACTTCCTATGAAAAATGCACTTTCACTCAATTCACCAATTACATTATGTACTAATCTATTTTCACAATAATTTAAATGTCCGACTAAAACTATTTCGTTAATACTCGACGCCGTTGGTCTCGATAAACAATAAATATGGCCCGATTGCCGACTGACTAGTTATCCAAAAATTGATTGAATTCTGATGACATATACTAACTGATAAGCGATGTACCATGCTTTTCTCTCTCCACGTGCTCAACAGAATTATAATAAAGAATGGGAAACAATTGAAAACTGTTCGTTGTTCTTCTGACCTTAACATTGCAACCTCGGCAAAGACTGCCATATCTCAAAAGCTTTTCTTATTAAAATCGCACAGGTACCTGCATTTGTAGTAGATTAAAAGTGCTGATCTAGATTTTTTGGTTTCTTGGGAGCGGAGTTAAGGTTTCACGTAAGAAGACTACATATTACAAAAATAGTGACGCGATGTCTGCGACTTGTAAAATGAGAATTATTTTATGAAGAATTATTTTATTTTTTTTTATTTTTATGAGATTTATTTATATTTTTTTGCAGAGTTATTTTAGCGGAAAAATTGTTCTAGAATTTAGATTATGTTTCTTGTGGGCTCTGTTAATTATGCACTATCTGTACTCTCTGTAACGATATAATAATACAAGTTATTCTCATTACAAACCGCGTTCCGCCATTAGTGATGAAATATCGTGAAAATGTATAGGAAAGCACGGTACAGAAATCACAATACTCTCTGCCCTCTCTTTGTCTTTTCTATAGAAATGTATATACATTAGTCTCGAAATTACGTCACGGAACATGTGTCAAAATTTTAATGAGAATACCTTGTCTGTAACTTAAGAAATTTTAGGTTTTTTTTTTAATCTATCCAATTTAATTGGCTCTAGGCATAATATCAATAGCAATGCATAAAAAAGATCGGTCAAGAGCTGGGAATACTCATGAGCTGGTATACTTCGCCAACAAAATGTTTGTTAAATACCATGTACGAAAGTTGTGGGACCTGGCCTACCCCAGAAAAAAGTTCCTAGTTACGCCAATGGGCTTAAGCTTCAGTTATCTAGTTATCAGTTATTGACTTTACAAACTTGTCAATTGTTTCCATCTTCCAAGTGCAAAAACTTTGTTTCTAATTCAAAGATTTTGGGAAGGAGGTAACATAAAATGGAATATTTATCTGATGCAGAAGACATGAGTGACGACGAGGAAATGCATAATTGAATATCCAAAATGTCAGGCAAAAAAAAAAATAATTATAAGAGCCGCCCACAACAATTAGATGCAAGAAATGACGTCAATTTTCGTTTTCGAAAATTCTGCAACAACGATAAAAACCACTTCAAACTCCCACTTCAAACTGGAAATAAAAGAATTTCTTCTTCTTTTCTGCTTAGGTTTTAATCCAGAATGGAAATTATCCTATAAAAAATCTGCAGTTTAGTTAAACCTCAGCTTACAGAGTGCCTACTGCTATGAAACAGAGTAGGCTTATGCTCGGGGCTTAAGCCACACCCATGACTTAGCTGAATTCTGGATTAAGTCTGATTTGTAAAATCGGCCGTAAGGATTCTATCTTCAAAACAGAAGGGCGGTATATTTGCTTTACATTTTATGTATGGTGCCAATTATCGACAAAATTATTCCAAGATTATCACTATTTTTACTGGTTTTTACTTTCTTTTAATAATAAGAAGACAGTTAAAAGTCAATTTCATATAAGAATACCAATATTTTCTGTCTAATAATACAGAAAAGTAAACAATTCTTCATTTCAAGCAGCATAAAAAAAACGTGACAATTAGATATTGTGTGTTCACCATTAAAACACATATTAGTATAAATTAAAACCACACAAAATACACTTATATATATATATATACCGAAGTAACAAAATGTTAAGTTCAGTAAAACTGTACATAACCACCATTTTATTCCTTATTTATCACGAAAGTTTTCTTATTTACTTGAAAAATATTCTGCTCCCATAATATGAGATTGTTACAATGCTACGTGAAACGAGGCAGTGTTGTGCGCTTGTTTCTGTGTTCACACACTTAAGTTAAAATGAAAAGTATAATTTCCTACTTGTCAGAAAATATCAATCATGGGGTCGTAATAAAACTTAAGAAAAACTTTTAAGTTTACATTTCGCGCTGTACTATATTTAAGTGTATATGTGCATGTAGAAAAAAGAAGAATAAGAATAAGAATGCCTTTAAGAGTGTGATCCTGCTAGAAACGTATAGTACCAGTATGGTGGGATTGCCTGAAAAATGGTTTCCACACGGTTCATTAATCATTTATAAGAGTGCAATGGAATTATACACCTAGCTATACATATATATATATATATATATAGTATATATGTGTATCTTTACAGAATTTATATTGTCGATCAAAACATACATGAAGATGTAAAGTATAAAAATACACTTTGGATGTGTGTTTATTTTTCCTTTATAGATCAGTTCTATGTAATCATTATAACATAAAAAAAAAATCTTTTCAAGTTTCAAGCTTTTCCACAGTTTAATTCCCCGTCAGATGCTCATTTACCCGACTTGAGAATACTGAGCACGCGCGCGCGCGATTTATATTTCATTCCGTAGCTGCAGTTTGCACTTGAAAATCTCTGCGAAAATATCAATAAAAATTTCACTAGATAAATCTGTGAAAATTTTTGAAGTTTTTCTGTTTTTTTTTCTTCTTGTGTTTACATTAAAAGTTTTATTACAAAATTCATCGAACAGGTGATGTCTTCAACAAAGGATTATTTCTGTAAGTACCTACTTAAAGTAATCCTACTAGTAACACTAACTTCTTTTAACCCATCCAGAGCTTAAACGGTTGAAAAGGTTCGACTAACTGAATGATTGAAATTTATAATGTGGAATGGTGATAAAAGTTATTTTGTATACATTCCTCGTGTGTTATCATCATTAGCTTTCCCTCACAGCGCTGATGTTGTTTTTCCTCTTTTTCATATTTCCAAGTCGTTACTTTAGTAAACTGATTGTGTTATCATAAAAACTTCATTTTAATATACAGGAGTAATACGCGCCCGTACGTATGTACGGTGGGCTTATACAGCACAGTTGCCATATTATATTTAGTTATCATAATAGGAATATATTTTGCCACACATATTTTTTCTCGATGTATTTTCCATATTTTATCTCGACAACAAGCAACACCTCCTCTGATAAAGATAATATGATAAGAAGAGAATGCTAAGGTGTGATAAGGCAATCTAAAATTCTAATCGGTTTTCAGTTGTTTTTTCTTCTATTTTTTTTATTCATTTTTTTTTTTTAAACATTGCATTATCATTCAATGGGCCACTGAATGAAGTTCAGTTGGGCGGACATTTTCAACGGACACGGAACTTCTTACTTTATAAGATTTTGGTGTTTTCTAATAATAGTGTTTAAAATGTACAAAGCTATATACATACATATATAATATGTAATTGTGACAAAGGCTTACCTATCTAAAGTATTCTCAAATTACCGGGTATCGATAGAGAATTTACGAAATACTCTGTAAAATTAAAAAAAAAAAAGTGTAATTAAGTGAAATATATCCATATACATATATATCTAAATAAAGAGTTTCTATTTTATTATAAATGTGTTTAAATTTATCAAAAATTTGTTTTTCTTCCATTTCAATATGGCTGCCATTTTGTCTTTCTATAATGATGATTCAATGTGAGAGTTGTGCATTATTACATCACGCTGTACATAGGCTGTGAAATTTTTTTTTTTTTGTAAAATATAAAGTATATAAATAGAAAAGTATGTACATATGTATACATAGGAAATTATGATGCAGTCTTTTGTGACAGTTTATAAAATTATTTGAAATTAAAAATTAAAACGTTCCGAATAATAAAGCAACAAAGTTTTTTTTTATATCAACTGCTTTGTGATTTTTTTCTACAAAAAACAAAAAACAAATAGTTAATTGTTTAGCATACGAATCACTTAAATTAGTTCAAAAATTCTTTGAAGTGGTCCTGCTCTAAGAAAAAGAGAGAGAAAAAAAAAGTCATTGATGCATAACATAACCTTAAAATTATATTTTTGTTTTTGTGATAAAGGTTAAATATCTTGTGCGATTCAGTATGGTGCATATACCTAAAAGTGAACATTTTAATCAGAAATTTATCAAATATCTATATTTAACATCTAAAAGATCATTTCGATCTTAGTATAGTGAATTATATTTGACTTCTGACAAAAAAGTCAATGAATAAATAAAATAAATTACGTTAGGTTTGAGAACACGGTTGAATTCGGTGGTGATATTAGTCCCTCGATACTAGTTGCTCCGTAAATGATAGAAAATGTTGTATTAACCCTAAATTTTTAAATTCTTTTGTGAATTAGGTATGTTACTACATTGAAACAAAATTAGTGGGTCAAATTAACCAAAACTCTAAGTCAAAATAAATATTTTCAAGTGTAAAATGGTGTCTACCAAAAAAATGATTGAAAAGATTACTATTAAGCATGCTTATTTCAAATATGCGAAATTTGAACAAAATAAATGCCGGTACCCATTAATTTAAACATCAATCATATTCGTTTTTACAATTACTTGCCTTCAAAACAAATATAGTCTTAATGGGTAACAGAAATGTTTTGGAATGTTGAGAAGGTTGATATTGTACCCTAAAAACTACATTTTGTGAAGTTTTTTTATGTGGAATGTAGCGTTATTCTGTTGATAAATTAAATGATCGGCAGGATAGTGCGCAAGATACGGATGGAAGAAGTTTTTGTCCGAGGACTTTCCGGTACCCCGGGCTATTAATACAATAGGAATAAAATGCCAATTATATGGTTCTATAATATTTAAAGGCGTCCCATGCAATCAATAACATGCCTCAAAAATTTCATATTTGAAAATACCAATAAGCCTAAATATTATGTCATATTAATAAATTATTTAAAGTTGAAATGACGGTCCAGATGGTCTGGCGGATATTAGAGGGATCTGCGGAGAGATCCCCGGAATTTTCAAATATCAAACTTTTGAGGTATTTTATTGAACGCATGGAACGCCTTTAAAGATTATGGAACCGTAGGATTAGTCTTTTCTTCCTGTCGTATGAATAGCAAATACGCCTTCCGTAACTTGCGAACTATCCTACCGATTTATCAACGCTAGGATTCACACAAGAAACTCCACAAAAGGTAGTTCTTGGGGTACAATATCAACCCGTTCTCCTGATGAAAGCTCCTTGGGGGATGGTTAGTTCAAACAGTTTGTTTTTTAAAGATGCCAAGGAATTTAACAATACCAGTAAGCTTAAGGATACAGTTCCAACAGATTGGCTAACCTTGACTCCAAAATGTGTAGATATTTTGTGGAATCAATGCCAAAAAGTATTCTGAACATTGCGACGAACAAAGGTCGAGCTAGGTACAGATTATTAATAAAAATTATTTATTAATTTTTGTCCAATGTCATTATTGTTAAATGAAATAAAGTTAAGTCCATTTATATAATAATGAAATACTCATTTTGCTCATTCCCACAACTTTATATCGAATTACTCTACAAGTACCGTTTTAACGGCAAATCTTTTCTTGGTGTCAACAATAACAAGAAGGCAGATGTGTATTGACATCACATATTTCTCTCTTTCTTGCTACAGAGATGGGTTACCGCACTATTGTATGGTGCATCTCTAACTTTGCAACGCAGTTTATAACAATTAACTTAAATGATGTATAGTTGAAAAAACGGAGACACGTAAAAAGACTAATCACTTTTTGCATCATTTATGGATATCTAAATTAAATCAGGCGACATTTTGGTGAGCTTCGATATACGGTAAATATCTCAAAAACAATCTCAAATAAGGAATTACCGCGAAAACTTAAAGATGCCTTTAGGGAAAAAATATCTGAGAACGAACTTTTTCCCTATGTAAACTGCGGAAAAAAAGTGACACTTCAAATGATGAAAAAACTGTGCAAACGAATCCTGATCTGTTCATTTCAAAAGTTTTCGCGGTTACTCTTCTGAAGTTGCAGCTAAAAATTTGTGCAAGTATTAGTATGTTTCTATCAGTAGAATGTTTTGACAGTCATATTGGACGCAATAAACTAATATGTTTGCAATGGAATTAACTCGAAATCAAACATTTTTTTTCAAACGGCATGCCCGGCCACATGGTCAGAGAAAAGTATTGCCGATGAAGGCTTTTTCATATATTTGAACCAGGAAAGAGTTGTTTTAACAATTAGTTTTCTAACTATGTTATCAAATGCGGCGAATATTTGTTATAACAGCTGAAATTTTTCTCAGTGTACTAATCATTCGAAAAAAATTATGATTGAAAGAAAAGGCATAAAAATCAGAACATATGAAAGTAATTATTGAAATCAACCATAATATACACTGTAAAAAGGCACAAATTGTTGCCACAAAGTTTAGGGAAAAAATCCCTATAAATTTAGGAAATGTTCCCTAAAATGTATGGAATATTTCCTAAAATGTAGGGAATATTCCTTATATTTTAGGGAATATTCCCTACATTTTATGACATATTCCCTACATTTTAGGGAATATTCCCTACATTATAGGCAATATTCTCTACATTTCTAGGGATTTTTTCCCTAAACAACAATTTCCCTGGCAACAATTTGTGCCTTTTTACAGTGTATGTATAGATATTAGCTGTGTTCTTTTGTGTCCGCAGAACAGAGCAGAACAAAAGATACACAAAAGAACGCCTCATACATTTTCATAGAAGATATATAAATGAAGCGAACAGTACAATTAGTTTGCTTCAATTGACAGAACAATTTGTTCTCTCCAGTATAGGGGAGTTCTAGAACAAGGAACACAAAAGAACACAGCTATTATGGGCACTTCAACCTTTATTGGATCTCTTGGACTTGAACGGACACAACTTGAATTATTATAAAAAAAAAAGATTACAAACAGATCTTCCTTAATTTTTTCCATAAGTAAACATACCTAGCAGAATACATTTTAGGTGGACCGTATAAACTGATCTCTTCGTCGAATAATAAATAAAACACTTTAATATCTGGTTTTCCATTACTTAGACTAATTTTAATAGAATACTGTTCCTGAGCTGTAGATAATTTTATTGTTCTTTGGTTTATAGAAAAGTAAAAATTTGTCGCTATCAGAAAAAGAAAAAAAAACATCAAAGTTTAAATTTTGTGATTTTTATTTTAATTTTGAAGCTGTTTCGAAATTGTTGACATTTATTTTCACACAAGGTCTCAACTATTATTTAATTTTAAACAGCTTTACCTATTTCTGTAACTAATTTCGAATGTTCTATTTAAAAGAGGCTTTATATTCATTAATGATTTATTGTAGGTTAAATAAGCTTTAGGTGAGATTGTACAAGAGTTTTGTGCGTAAATAGTTAATTTTAAAAGCATCACAAAATAGTTTCCCTAATATATAAACCAGAAGGAGTACTTGATGAAACAGTCTGAATTAGGTTGTAAAACATGGTAAATAACAGACAAATATATCTGAGATAACACATAAATTCAATTAAAAGTATACGATATGTTTTAAGAGCGCGTAAAACATTTAAAATTATAATATTTTATACTTGCCGTTACTTAAAAATTTTACTATTACTAAACTTTACTATTTTTTACTTCGCTGAAGCTATAACTTTGTAACTAAAAGTCTAATAACATCAATAAGAACTTGTGTGCTATTGATGAAAGCGACACGGCAACATAAATTCGGGTCCGTAGTTTTTACGATAGTTTATTGATTTAGAGTTAAATATGGGAACAATAAGAACAATCTGTTGAAGTCCAGACCCATTTTCTCATGCCTCTGAAATTGATTATCAAATGTGTAGAATTATCAATTGTGTTTGATAAATAAATCCTCACCCTACCCAAATCTGTTTATCCGCGAGAATGTAGGGCACCACCACCAAACATTGAAATACTTTTTAGTCAGTTGTAAATTAAATATCCACTAATTATTTCTAGCAGTTCCTTTTATACGGTATGTATATACAGGGTGTCTTAAAAGTGAACAACCAAACGAAGTGAGGTGATAGTGGAGGTCATTTCCAATCAAAATAATAGTATATGTTGTTATCAAATTGTTGATGGTTCAAAAGTCATAGCAATTAAAAAAAAAAAAATAATGCGTCCTTTGGCTGCTGTTTTTTTTTAAATATTATCTTGAAAGGGCGTTCTTTTAAAGCAAAAGCATTTTCATAAAATTTGTTATTAATTCTGCGGACTAAAAAAAGAACAAAATCATAAAAATACAATGTTCACAACAAATTTTAGGTTCATTTTGAAGTGACGTTCACGAACAAAAATGTACTACACAAAGGCCGACGGTGTATTTCATTTTGCAAAGAGATCTATTGCATCCATGCCATGTTTTTCAAGGTCTTTAAGGAAGTAAAAGTCTTCAAAGCCGTTGGTGGTGATAGTTTCAAGCCCCTGTTAATTAAAAGCTGCATCTTATTCTCGGCTAAGCCTCTGCGTAAACTATTCTATTTGTCTTATTCGACAGGAATTTTTCCATCTGCTTGGAAATTAGCTCACGTTCAGTCAATTCCCAAAAAAGGAGAGTATAGCGATCCCTCAAATTATCAACTAATTGCATTCACTTGAATTCTTTCAAAGGTTTTTGAATCTGTTCTTAACTCCAAATTAATGAAGCATCTAGAAACCAATCAATGCACGCCAATATGGCTTCTGAATTGAGCGTTCATCTGGAGATTTGCTGACTTTTCTTACGTTGGAATGGTTGTGTGAACAATTTTGGTGTGTCCAAAATCGTTGCCCTAGATATTTCAAAAGCTTTTGATAGAGTCTGGCATCCTGCCCTTTTAGTCAAACTTAAAGCATATGGTCTCTCCCGCAGTCTTTTATTATGGATTGAACGTTTTCTATCTGGTCATCTAGTTCGTGTTGTATTAGAAGACGTTATATCTGAATATCACCCTATAAATGCCGGTGTGCCCCAGGGCTCTGTTATCTCTCCGTCTCTCTTCCTAATGTTCATTAATGATCTGCTTTCCCTTTAGATTTAGATTTAGGGGATTAAGCGGGGGGGGGGGGGCCTTTGCTTATTGTGCACCGCTTTCATTATAGTTCATCCAACAATCCCACACTTCGTAAGAAGAGACTGCTCTTCTGAAATTTCTTCGAAGTCGGCAGGCAGAAGTATGAGCTAAAAGCCCGGAATCTATGGTGTGCAATGATCTCGCATTCGCATAAGACGTTCCCCAAGTTTCAGCCTCTTCGAGACATAGCCTATATACATCAGTGGGTGATATACCCAACCGATACTTGTGTTTGTTTAGTTTGCGGTGTCCGGTTAGAGCTCCTGTAATGACACTGAGTTGATTCCTAGCGAGCCTTCAGAGATCCAGGCTCTTCTTTTGTGGGGGTCTTTTTAGGAATATTTTGGCTTGTCTGGGGCCAATCATTGAAGTCCATCTCTGGTCCATTCTGCTTTGGTTCCGGTTTAGAAGGGTAAGTTTACGGTATTGTAAGAAATACCGCAAAATGGTTCCGGTTCTCTGAGGGGCATGGATGTTCCTTTTTTGATCAGTATGTTTGCGTTATTATTTCCATCAATTTCTGATTGTCCTGGCACCTATTGAAGGGTTAGGTGGTTCTTTGTGCAAAGGTTTGCTAATGCTTTCCCTTACTTTCAATCCCATCTATAGCTTTCCCGATGGCAGTAGCCTTGATTTCGCTTACTCCTTTCATACTCTTGTGGACTCCAGAGGGAATTACGCATGTGTCAAACGAGATTGCATGACTAGATCGTGGAATAACGACAATATCCTCGCATCTAAAACCCAAAGCTGTTTCATTTCTTTAAAACAAGATCACCACTTAACCACTCCCATTTCATTTGACCGAGCATTAACTACTGATGCACCGTCACTAAGCATTTTGGCATTAATATTTCCAGTAAAAATTAAGCTGGATAGACCAAATCATCTAGAAGAATTGAAATGTCTTGAATTTCTGAAAAGGTGTAAGAAATATTTCAGCCCATAAAATCTAGCGCTCCCCTGCAAGTCTTATATCAGAATGGAATACAATTCTCCCATCTGGACCGGGGCTGGTTGTCCAACCTTAGCTTCATTGGATATTGTTCAAAAGAGAGTCTTCAAACTCATTGGCCATTTGACAATAACTTGTCATATCGACTCTTTCGAGCACCTTCCTAATGTTGGATGCTCTTCGCTCCTTTATCGCTACATGCATATGTTCCGATGAAATAGCTAATCTGATCCCATATAGATGAATTCTTGCACGCAATACTCGCGCTGCGAAGCGCTGACATCCTTTCACCATTGAAAATACTTTCGGTCATATATAAAAATGCCATGATGCTTTCTTATCCCGAACTATGCGAATGTGGAATAGTCTACCATCTTCTGTTTTTCCTTGGGCTTACAATATGTGAAGGTTTAAGAGTAACATACATCAGCACTACAGCCACTTTCTTCGTGTCCCTTAATCCTTTCTATATATCCTTCCTGTCATGCTGTACTTTGCATCAAAGGGCATCCCCAAAGCTTGACTTAATAATATAAAAGAAAAAACACTTTTACGCGCTTACTACGACTTAATGGTGCAATTTACCATTAAGTTTTACGTCGCCGTATTGCTATAATTTTTATCTAAATGACAACCTTAGAAAAGCCTGCAAATAAGGGTTCTCTCAAACAATTTTTGCATACCAGAATCTTATTCCAAAATTATTCCATTGGCAGATTTTCATATATTTTCAGCATGTCAAAATCAACAAGTAAATCCCACTCACTATTGGTGATAAATTCTTGATCAACGTCATTGAGTAGTTTTTAAAGCGACAAAATAGACAATTTTTCATCAGATATGACTTTATCTGGAGATGTATAAATACGCCAAGCTCTATAAACAAATTTATTTTTAATCTCAACATTTTTGTTATATAAGAATATACTTATATAAGGTTTTGTAAAAATCCAAACAATTTCTTTCAAACTTTTTAAAACTCCCTGTAGATGAGAGCTCATGGATTTTAAAACAAATGCCAATAAATGGAAATGTATTTTAACACAAGAATCCATTAAAAAATCCGAAATAAAATTATTCCTTGAATTGACAAAATTAATTTCACAATTTACTCAAGTAAAATAATATTTTTGAGCGCTCAATTATTCCAGAATACAAGCTTTTTACTTTAAACAAAATATTCGCAGTAAAATTATTAAGGAAAAACATAGTACAAAATGCGCAATTAGTTATCTCCTCTAGGGACAACAATCGAGTTGTTGTAACTTTTACGATAACATGAAGTGGAGGTCCGAAATATTCCTGAAATGTCTAAGCATATGAACACGAGAAAAGCTATGTATTTGAAAATCGAAAGTTTATTGCCGAAATTAAGTCAATGACATTGAGAATTTGTTTGCTGGAATTTTTTATAGTAATAAATTAGAGGAAATTTCATTTAATCTTGCTTGAGCTTCACTACATACATTTACCCCGCCATTGTTGCAATCCTTTTCGATGTCTGTACTTTCATCAATTGAAAAAGAGAAATAATTTGATTTTCAAAATCTCTGCTAAATATTCTTCGTTTGTTAAGGGGCTAATTATTTCTGTAAATAATTGACAGCCGTTTTTCTATTGATTTACTATATAAATTGTTCTGACTATTTTTGAACTTAAATTTAAGGCCATTACTTTTAAAATGACATTGCAGATGTCAAAAACTTTATTTATTTTTGAAAGTTGCATCTCCTTTCTACCCTACATATGTAGATGCTGAAATCATAGGGTATAGGTGAGCCCGGGGTATAATGACGAATGAAATTTAATCAGATTTATTCTAAACTGGGGCTATGATGATACCCATAATTCAAGGTTAAGTATTGCCAACATATGGTCAAAATTTTTTTCACGTTAGTTTATGTTTGTTGTACGAAAACAGCAGACGAATTTTGCAATTAGAGGAAATATTTTAGGCGTTTTGATTTGAATGGTGAGTAAGTCTAGTTTTATGGTGTGCAGTTTGTCGGGATAATGATAAATTTCATATTAGTTTTTGTTAAATTTTGCATAGCATTTTGTAAGGCAAAAGAGTTTTTACGGTGCATAATGACGAACATTTTACGGGGCATAATGACGAGGTTTTACGTGGCCTAATTAAGAGCTTTTTACGGTGCATAATCATTTTTCGACTTTCACATTCTGGTAGAAGAACGAATTTAGAAGATATAATTTTACATTAGAAGAAAATTCGTTGCCAAAGAAAATGTCTTCAACAATTAGTGTATTTTGCAAACTATGAATTTATCACATTTTCGGACGTTGGTTGCACAAAAACAGAAAATTCGGCATTTTGTACAAACAATATTAATTCTATAAATACAAAAATTTGGAATGTCAATTTATTTATCGTAAAACTTCCGAAAACCAGAAATTGTGTTTTAAAGGTAAAATATCAGATGTTTTCAGTTTGCATTTTTCGAATTAAAAACTTGAGGTATTCCTCATTTTTGAATGTATAATTTTATTGTAAAAACCATATTCCTGCCAGGTTTAATGGTCATTCATTAATAATAATATAATATGATGTTATTTTATGTATTAAATATAATTCGTTATTATGCCCCGAGCTTTTCGTCATTATGCCACGTATGTGGGTCATAGTGACGAATTGGTCATCACTCCACCTAGGTCAACAGTTCTCACTTGATAATAACATCCTTATGAAGTAAGCTGTTGACCTAAGTGGAGTGATGATCAGTTGATGATGGTAATTATCTATATTACATTTTCTTGTTGATTGACCCTAATTGGTATTGGTATATTTAAAGCTTCAAGAAATCGATTCAGGGATTTAAGAAAAATCTACAGAAAAATCGTTCGTCATTATGCCTCGGGCTCTCCTACTATTTGTTTGTCATTTCTTTTGTAACGCATAGAAATAATGATGGTAGAGCAAAATAAATTGGACATCCACGCATAATATTAAAATTTATTTTGATTGTTACATGTCCCGACTGTCCGTCCGCCCGTTCGTCTGTTCGTCTATCCTCACTATAACTCGATAACACATGTACCTACTTATAGAGCTGAAATTTTGCACACTGGTTTTTATAAAAAAAAGAAAGTAAATTTTAGTTCGAAAATTGGACAAATCTGGTAACTCTTTTGTGGGGTTGCCATAAAATAATTTCGTTTTTCACTATGTATTTGGACACTGCCTGATAACGCTTCAACGTAGAAAGCTAGAAAGCTGAAATTTTCTACACGGTGTTTTCACAGAATTAGTAAATATAATTTCAAAAATCGGATAACTCCGCCTTGGTGTTGCCATATAAGAATTTAGATTTTTATGTATACCTATTCTGAGAACAGTTCTAGATATTTCAGAATATGAAATCCTATGAAATTAGTTGCAATCATTCTTACTGTCGGCAAACCGTTTTAGAAATATATGCGAAAAATCACTTCAAAAATCAAACTTGGACAGATCGGCGACTATACGAAATTACCTACGGGTATCGTAAGAATTAGTCTTAGACCAAATTCTAGATTTTTTACTTGTTCAGTTATAAAAACATACTTGAAGAGTTACGACATATTCAGGGCTTTGAGGTCATTTTTCTCGAAAATACAAAAAAAAAATCGTTTTTGGCGGATTTTAATACATACTTACAATATGAAGTCCCAACACAAAAAAAAAACCGATTTCGGGATTTCGAGGAATATTTTGAAATATGAAGTTCGCTCAATCGAATGCACCTGGGATCGTGCTGGTTATTTTTATCGAATTAAAATTCATTTCCTGATCAACTGTGATTTTAGAGGTATTCTTACTTATAAATCCGTTTAAGATGTTTTTTTTACTGTTGATCCTTCTCTGAAAAATGCATTGGTAACTTCATAATTGTTCTGTGATACTTACTTCGCATATAAAATACCTAAATTCAAGAACTTGCCATAGCATCTGTGATTTGATTATTTACAGGCATGCGCAGCTATCAATATAGACAATGTTTTGATTTGTGAAAGGCTGACAATAGCTGGCCAAAAGAGTGTGTTATTAATAGTTAAAATTTCAGTTTGAAATACCCTGTAGTACTTCAGATTGGAAGGCGATAAGTTCAGAACCTTCCGTGAAGGCCTAAGCTCCTGTATCTATATAAATTTTAGATCCATCGGTGAAAATTTATAATTCTGAACCGGTGATAATTCAATTCTCTTCACAATTCTTTTAGCTCAGAATTATTACAGAGAAGCCTGCTGCGAAATTCTGCATTAGACCAGTACATTTATAGATGGTATTCATTGGCAAGTATAGGGACCCGGTTAGGACGCTAGTATTATCCTGTCGGCTGCGATCATAGTCAGAAATCCTCCGGTAATTTGAATCTTGTAGTTTTAATGTAGGCATTTCTTCTTTGGGGGTAGTCAGCTATTCGAGATTTTCTTAACTGTCAAAATATTTGTAATTGCAAGAGTAAGCTGTATACGTATAGACTGAAATACTTTTAAAGCCATTTAGTAACAGCAACAGCTTCTTACTTGTCTCTCTTCAGAATTGATATTGACGGATCACATAAAACCATTTATGTATGCCAATATGAGTTATAATAAATTCACACGTTAGATGAAGCTGTGAAAAATTAAGTCTTTGATTTTAAATAAATTCATTGTTGTGAAAACGTATTTCAAATTTATTGGTCAATAATTATACTGCTTGATTCGTAAGTGTAACAAGTCTCTGTCATTGTAGGTTATGGAACGATACCGAGGGTAAAGCCACAGACATTCTTTACAAGGCGCATTATGCATACATATATGTAACAATAAAGCACTAATCATGCCACCATAACAAGCCCTGCATTAAAATAGTACATACTACATATATGTCTTATCAGGTTTAAAACAAAAGAAAATTTCCAACTTCCTGTTAAAGTCCAGAAAATATGCGTCGTCAATGGTCTTGGTAAAATTCATTTTTTCTTGTTCCCATTTTTTTATTTTTCTTTTTAATTTTTTTTTTTTGTAAATGCTTGAACATTTGTTGGCCATTTCCGCTCAGTTAGTTTTCGCTGTTGGCTTCGGTGGAAGTTATAATGATATGACATGACCAACTAGCAGCATAAAGTACAATTTACAAAAAAAAAGAAAGACAAAATAAGGATTCCTTAATGTTGTTTTTTTTTTCGTAAGAATTTTTAACAAGAGATTGGATAAAAAGATTCAATGTAAAAAAAGCAACAAATTGCAAATTGTAATGGAAAATTTTCTGAACTTAAAAATGTACTGAAAATATATAGAGCCCATATTTATAAATATATAAAATAGTATATCAAATAAAAATCTTATATAAAAGTATTTCTGAAGAAAGAAGAAAGCTGAAAGAAGAAAACTAAAATAAAAGAAAATTATAATTTAACTGAGAAATTAATTCGTAAAAGTCGATCATCATTGTCATGTTTGAATGCTCTTTAAATTTAAATTAATATTTATAGTTTAGGCAACAAAGAGGAGTTTTACTTTATATTAATGGCAGTGGTCCACTTTTTCTGGCAGTGGAGCACTGAGTCCATCGAACATATTTCTGTCATATTCTTTGTATTTGTGGACACACGTATTATATACATGGAGCTTCAAATGTAATAAATGTTAATGTTAAGAGTAGGAGTGGCTAGGACACCGCGACCATAGCTGATATATTTCGCCTTCCCCTAGAGTGGTTAGGCAAAATCGAGCCTTTTAACGAGCTCGATTATTGTTTTTGGGATAAGATTGCAGACATTATCCTCCAGTGATTTACAGCCTTAGACCTGCAAGTGCTGGGTACTCACATATAACATGCATCGACGTTTCATCTTCCACATCACACAGTCGAAACAGTTCACTGTCGGATTTGCCTGTCTTCTTCAAGAAGTGACGGAATGGTCCATGACCAGTGACCAGAGTAAATAGTCTTAGCGACTATCTGTTAAGTCCAATAAGTTGATGCGTCTGCAGATGAGAGGGGTTGAAGAATTTCTTCGCCTGCCTCATACCAGGCGCGCTGCTACGCCAAAGAAGATCTAGTTGCCTGTTTTTCTACTTAAGCAGTTCCCCCTAAAGTGGTTTTTTGGTAGGCTAAATATCGGGTAGGGACCAGTATATGGACATTCACTTCCAGTTTTAGCCAGTTCGTCCGTTTTTTCAATACCGTGAACTCCTTCGTGTACAGGGACCCAAACCAAAGTTACTTGGTTGTCCCTAGACAGTATTTGGAGTGTCGAATAGCAGCTCCAGACTAGTTTCGACGCAAAGACTTGAGAGGAAAGAGCTAGGAGTGCAGTTTGACTATCTGAAAAAATGTAGATGTTGGAGTTCTTGCAGCCCTTATTTAGGCTCTCCTGAGCTCCAACCTCTATAGTATAGACTTTCGCCTGAAAAATGGAAGGTGAGGCACCAAGCGGAATGGATAGTTCCATTTGTGGACCAACCACCCCTGCGCCTGTTTTCTCGTCCTCCCGGGATCCGTCAGTATACCAGACTTGGGCCTGTTGCGGAAGCTGGAGTCCTCTGTTCAGTATCTGGCTTCTTTCATTAACCTTGTAATCTCTTTGAAAAGAAAGTCTCTTGGCCATAGTATCTGTTGGAGCTTCTAGGTCGGTAATGTTGACCTGCTCGAAGATACTGAGATGACCCTGCCTGGAAGAAGTGCGCTCATCTGGCCTTTTCTTTCACAGCATACTAGCCGCTGCTTCCCTCTGAATAAAGAGGTAGAGAGGCTGTAAGCCAACAATGGCTTCAAGTGCACGTTATGGACATGATGAAAAGGCGCCAGTGGTGCTTAAACATGCCATCCTTTACACCTTATCAAGGGTTCTTCTGGTGGTTAATATTTCACTTTTAATTTGCTAGAAACAATATAATTAATTAGTGAATCTATTAAAGTTACTTGAAGAATGCTTTTCCACGAAAATAACTCCGTTCGTTCCTACAGCACAGCACAGCGCACTTCATTGTGATAATTTAAGACTCAGAAGTCTCTATTGCACAAAATATCGTTCACAAAAGAATATTACGCACTTATTTCACACTAAAATTACGTAAAAATCACGTTTAATTATTTATTTTTCACAATATCGCGAATTCAAATTCGAAAACTTATTTTCAAAATTATGAAATGTCAGAATGTTGAACTGACATAAAATATCCACTACGCCCTCTTGTCATTTCTCCTCCCCCGCCCGACCATAGGTCGCACTGTCATTGAAATGCTTAAACACGTACACTGTATTCGCACGATACCCCGCTTCCTTATTAGTTATTTATTCAATGACTTGATGCACTTACTATAAAAAGTACAATAATTTATGTATTGTAAAATAACGTCAAAATGAAATCGATTACGAATCCCATTGATGTAGGCAATAAGGCCCCTGGCCTTTGTCATTGCAAACAAACACAACGACGCGTATACCCACGCAAATTCGATAATGGAGCATTAGGTTTAGTCGAAAATATATATAAATTAAAATAAAAGAAATGATAACACTCTATTGTGTCGCCGAGCAGAAGCATATTTAGGAGGGGGGTCTCGCATGATCAAAATTTGTCTCCTTCAAAATAACGAAATTCAGATGATATGAATTTCAGCTAATTCTTCAGAATATCTAGCTTCATTCGATATACTTAGACACTCTGATTTAATCTTAGAGAGATCGAATTTTATTGTCGAGGCTACCATGTGGTACAGGATGTGTAAGGCACAGGGTTGCTTGACCGCAACAAATAGATTCTCGTACCAACTTTACAAAAGTATCATACGTCATGAAAAATTCTCTCGCACACTATGTTTATCGGGAGATTAATGAGAAATAGCGGCTAAATTAAGACTAGGGACATTTTAGTAACATTTTATTTTACGCTTTTATAACCTCTAAAAAAATTTTATTTGATAAATTGTTTAAAATAATTTTTTTTCTTAAAATGATGATGATTAAAATAAAAGACATCTAGATCAGGCTAGGATTATGTTTATCGAAATTCTCATCATTAGATCGCACTGCAGTAGCAGGTTTAAGTGGGTGTCACACCGGGAGCGGCGCGGCACGACCAAATAGTTGCCGCGCGGCGATTTTGGAGATTACTCAAAAACACAATTTTGCCGCTGCCGCTGGAGTCAAAATTTCATTTTCGTTAGAAATAAGTCCGCACAATTCGTTAAATGAGGCTTTTGCCATTTAATATTCCTAGAATCGATCCTCATCAGTATAAATTTTTCGTTGCCGCCAGCGTAAAATTACCATTTTGGACGGTGTCTCACCTAGTGTTTTGCGTTAAAATGGAACAGTTAATTGAGTGCGTGAAAAAATTCCCTATTTTGTATGATTTTACCAACAAATCATATAAAGACAACAATAGAAAGCAAGAGGCTTAGAAATTGGTAGCAGAAGAATGCGGGGTGGAAGAAAGTAATTTTTCAGATTTGTATTGTAAGTTTTAGATTGAGAGCAAAAATTGGTTTTTATAATGCAGGTGTGGCAATACACAAATGGAAGAACTTACGCGACACATATATGAAAAATTTGAGAAATCAAAAAACAACAACCGGACAAGGAATTTAAAAAAAAAAGGAAATGGGCTTACATGGAGTTGATGAGTTTTTTAAAATGTGATGCTATTTCTGAAAAGTATGTGCGGTATTGTTTTTAAAAATTTCGTGTGAAGGAATCGTTCGTTTTTTATAGCACTGTCTCAAATGTTCCCAGAGAAGATAATTCATGTGGAGAAGATACCGTTGTTGTGACATCACCGTTCCCGCCAAATGCCCCTGAAGAACATAGTGAAGTGCCACAAAAAAAAAAAAAAATTCAGTACAACACACTCCAACTGTGGACAGAGTAATACAGTACTTGGAAAAAAAGAAGACGAAAAAAGAAGAAATGGACGCCGTTGAAATGCTTTTTCAGAGTTATGCGAAAACTTTGAAACTATTTTCAAAGAGAAGGCAGATTACAATTAAGCGGGAAATAGCGGATGTATTTGCTGACGCCGAATATGATCAAAACGCTGAAGATGAGCAAGAATAAATAAATTCCTCTGCCACGAACATATCTATTACTTCATCGTCTGCAGGGCTTGGTCGAAGTGCACAGCCCCCAACTAAACCACCCAACGAGAATCAAGACATCATAAAACTCTCTATAACTGATTGTCCTGCTGGAAATAGTGGATGGGAATCAAATATTTTTATTTTGACATAAGAAATAAACTTTATTGATTTAAATATATATAGAGAATTTATTTTATTATTCCCATGGTAGTTTTCCTTGTTCTGAATTAAAATAGGTTACAAACCGATCTCTGATATCAAAAGGATCATTACGATCCCTTCTACTGTTTACTGCGATGGATCTCAACGATGTCATTGCTTTCTCTTGAGGAAACTGTTCTGATCGGCCCAGGTGAGGATTGTTGACTTTTTTCGCCGCGCCGCTCTCGGTGTGATCAGGGCTTAATTCTGGTATATGACAGCTGACGTCATGCGACTTATCCTCTATCCTTTAAATCGGGATCCTATTTTCAGTACTAGTTTTAACACACCGAGCTGAAAAGCGGGCTCCTGTTATGGTCTTTGTTGACAGCGGATTCAAGAAAACTTGTGGTAAAATATGTCAACTTCCTTTTCTTTGGTCCAAGGAAAGAAGTCGCCACACGTCATCAAGTTTCTTAGTGTCTGACAGCTTTGTTACACAGTACACAGGTGACATTAAAACAAGAGTGGTGGAGTATCGTTTCGGTGTCTTGCCGATAAAGCTCTGTTGGTATTTAAAACTGGAAATGTCACCAGTAATTCATTCTTAACAAGTAAAAAAGCTAGAATTGGTCTAAGACCAATTCTTATGATACCCTAGATGAATGCCCGTATTAAATTTCGTATGGTCACCGATCTATTCAAGTATTGATTTTGAAGTTGTTCTTCGCATATATTTCTAGAACAGTTTGTCGCACAGAAAAAATGGTAATAACCAATTTTATAGGATTTCGTATTCTGCAGAAGTTCTTAGTACAATAAAAATGTCTTGGACTGATCGTTTTCAAAGTATACGAAAAAAACCGAAATTTTTATATGGCAACACCAAGAAGGAGTTGCCCGATTTAGTCCATTTTTGACATTTTATTTGCTAATGTAGTAAGAACATCATGTACGAAATTTCAGCTCTCTACGTCGATGCGTTCTCAGGCAGTGTCCAAATATATAGCGGAAAACGAAATTTTTATATGGCAACCCCACGAAGGAGTTGCCCGATTTGTCTCATTTTCGAACTTAATTTTACTTTTTTTTTTTAAAGTCCGTGTACAAAATTTCAGCTCTCTAAGTATACGCGTTCTCGAGTTATCGTGTGCACAGACAGACAGACGGACGGACGGACGGACGGACAGACATGAAAAATCAAAATACCTTTTAATATTATGCGTGGTGGGTGTCCAATCCATTTTGCTCTACCATCATTATTTCGAGGTTTTACAAACGGAATGACAAACTTAGTATACCCCTATGATTTCATCTAGGGTATAAAAAGAAAACGTGCCTTAATTCCTATGCATAGTTATTGCAGATGCTTTCGGCAGTAAAGTAAATGATGAGATCAGATCTTGAGCCTAAAACAGAAAAAGGAGGCTACAATAAATTAGTTTTCTTTATTTATTTTTATTTTTTTTTTATTTATTTATGGAAATTATGGTGTTTGAACCAACTCCAAGCTACTTTTATATGAAAAACTTCTGCAATAGTTAAGACAAGGCAAAATATGTGTAATGTCGGCCGCTATACGCTTTTCAAGTCTTACTTTATGGCTTGCATATTCCATGGGTTACGGATCTGTTTATTTTTCTTAAATTAGCTTTTACTATTGCTTTTTGTTTGTAGTATTACCACAGTGTTAAAATTCTGGTTGGAGAATATTTGACGCCGAAATTCTTGTACTTTCGTGTACGAGAATACATTTTACCTCGTACATCGCACCTGAGTACATGTACGAGAATTATCGTACTTCTATCAAAGTTTGTAAGGCAAATGATACGAGTACTGCGAGACAAATTATACGAGTGATGTGACCTTAAACGAATCCCTTTAGTACGCAGATTTGATTGCTCAAACCATCCCGTTTTACCCAGCTGTCTGCGAGGCATTCAAGATTGCCCTGACTATTCCAGCAACAATATGTAGTATTGAACGTTCGTTTAGTACATAACGACGCACGACTGTCAAGACATGGAATCTATTCACGATAGAAAATGTCAGGCTAAGCGGTCTGTTCATGCTCAGTGTTCACAGAAAAAAGGTAAAGGAGCACACTGAATTCATTGACAAAGTGTCAAAGTGTCAAAGTCGACTCAAGTTTTTATTTAAACAGTGATATTCTTCTTCTTTTCTTATTACTGAAAAAAAAAAAAATTTAAAAATACATAATAATATTTTTTGTGTATTCTTACTTTCTATGCAAGGGATGGAAGTGCACCTCCTTACCGGCGCCAATGACTAGTTATGATAAATCCTATTTTATTTTTCTTCACTTATAATTGATTCATATTGAAAAAGGCCTTGGCAAATAAAAAAAGACCTTCAGCTGCAAATATATTACAATTTAAGTTCGCCAGGTAAAATAATCATAGCGTGAAATATACTTTCACACCTGTGAATTGCATTGCATTGCATTGCTATATCGTCAGAGTAATAAAACAAAACCTCTTCAAAACAGAGGACAAAAATATTCTCGAACTTAATAAGAAATAAATAGCGAACTCCAGAAGTGTGCATTCTTAGCACAGAATCGTTTAATGGATATTGCACGTTTTGCATAATATGTAACTCGGCGCAACAAAAGCGCTTTTAAAAGTCATCAAAGGGTGGTGTAACGGAGTTGCAGCTTCATTGAAAGTCAGTGAAACTGAACTCGTAAATTCTATAGAAATCGCCTTACTAACCTAGTTGCAGTCCAGTACAACAACATCAACTTCTACGCCTCTATTCGCACTTTGCTTTTTTAACGCACCATCACGTCCCTGGTGAAATATAAATTGCAGAAATTTTATTTTCTATTGAAATTGACACCGTACTGCTTTCGAGTTTGGTTTTTAGAGTTTTTGTTTTTGTTGTGGTATATACATGAAAACATCACTAAAAAAATACCTTCTCAATAGAAACAAGGGGCGTATAGTAGACGGGGTATACGAAAACAACAAAAACAACAAACAGATTTATATTCGACATCTGGTAAACTCATCAGCTATAATAATCATGCGTTTGCTGTCTTTAAGGAAGGTTCAAAACGGGCGTACTATACTAAAGGATTTGAAGTATGTATGCAAATCACCACGTGTTTTGACGTTAATGGGAAGAGAGAAGTTATCCCCTTGAGAATGAAGAACTCTGTGCACTGAACTGTTGATATTCGATCGAAATAATTGCTGGGCGTTAAGTTTTATTGTTTACTTTTTTCATATTTCCAATGGACAGATGACACCCACTAAAATATTTTTGACACTTGAAAATGTACTGAGAAGCTTAGCGCCACATGAATTTACCGATAAATGTTATGGAAAACTAATAAAAATAATTTATGCGTTAGGTTATTTAAAAAAAAATAAAAAAAAATAAAAAAAAAGTAAATAAAAAAAAATAATATTTTCTCTTTACAAAAACACATTTCAAAATTGATTTTTCCGTGGAAAAAGAGTTACGGTGATTGTCATATGCTTTTCTTACATCCATATACATCTACGTTCAAAATAATGTTGAAAAACGAACCATATTTATACTAATGTGGAAGAAATTTTTCTAATTAAAATTTTTAATTGGGTATTCTTGTAAAATTCTCTTATTTACGGCAAACACTTGTTTTCATAAAAATTTACTACGCTATTATGACGACTGGCGACCGCCCAGTCCTGCTTCTGCCGTATCGGCTATTTCGATGAAACCTTGAAATGGAACAAATTTTTTAAATCATGTGGAAAATAGTCCCATAAATCATACACACACACATTTCGATCCTTTCTCAACTCTGAGGTTAGACCGAATTTTCTAATTTAAGTTAGGGATGGTGGTGGAGGTATTAAATTACAACAAAAACAAATTATGATGTGTCATACAAGGGTTGAAAGAGTCTATAAACGTTTTCGAATTATGGTTTAATTTTGTTTTTTTGGTTTTTGTATATGTAGGTATGTGACATAAATCAAAATGCAGCATTTTCACGTTCAAGTTAAGTCGTAATTTTTGATGAAAACGACTGAAGAGACCTCTTCATTTCAGATTTGTTTGAATATAATTAGTCATAAAAATTGTTATAAATTTTTGTCGTAGATTTTATATCCTTTAACGAGCTGTTTAAACATTGTATGCTCGTTAAGAAGGACAATGAATAGCATTTTACATTTCACACTACACAACAAATCGTTAGAAGACATATATAGAGCGTGGTTAGTCGTAAAATTTTTGAAATACATTTTAGTTACAATGTTGCATAAAATGGGGGGTGTGAAACAATTTGTTGTTATATACAGATATGTAGGTTTGGAGATGATGATATGATTTAAAATATTATGAATGCATTAGGACTTTTTATTTGCTAAGAAAAGAAATGTGTTTTGTTTTTTTTTTTTGTTAATTTGTTAATGTTGCTTAATTAACTTGAAATTAAAATCAAAGAGAGTATCTAAAGCCAGAGCCTAGGTATTATTCTAGACAAAAAGTTAAACTGGAAACTACACCTCGAAGATAGAGCGAACAAAGCTCTTAGAGTGTTCGCAATGTTCGCAGTAAGGAAGAAGTGGGGTCTCAAACCGCGGATGATTCTATGGATATACATTAGTGTCATCCGACCCATGTTAACCTACGGTTCAGCGGTATGGTGGAAAGCAATGGACCTCGCCAACCATCGCAGAGAGAGAAGATGCAAAGACTGTGACTTCTCAGCGCAAGCGGCGCTTTTAAGTCAACTAGCATCAGGGCTCTGGAGGTTATCCTCAATATACACCCGGTGCAAATACATATCAAGCAGAGGGCGTCGGTTGGCTTCATGGGGGAACAAGGGTTCCACATGAATCCATTTATGAGATCGTGCAGTCTATCGCACCTGGCATTGACAGAGATAGCGACTACCTCCTCGAGACCATGCTGGAAAGCAATTTTGAATATAGAATTCCATCCAGGGCAGAATGGGAATCACATTCCGTGTTTCAACCATTGACAAATCCAATTATAATATATACGGATGGTTTTAAGTCCAATGAAGGCACCGGAGCGGGAGTTTTCTGTGAGGAGCCTGAAATTGAGTTGTCCATTCACCTTGAAAACCACTTCACGGTTTTCCAGGCAGAAGTCAAGGCTATCCTTGAAGTGGGAAGACAACTCCTTAACTCAGACACTGAGAATAAGGAGATAGCCATCTGCTCGGACAGCCAAGCAGCTATCAAAGCTTTGTCTAAACCATTTATAACATCCAAATTATTAATGGAGTGCAAAACTACCCTGAATTCCCTCTCTCGGAATAACAGGGTGATAGTGCAGTGGGTGCCGGGGGCACAGCAACATCAGCGGGAATGAAAGGGCAGAGGAACTTGCTCGTCTTGGAGCAGCCTCAGAGGAACCTGCCTCTACAGTCGGGATTGCACCAAAACACCTTGTCTCAATCATTTCAAGCTGGGCTGACCGCCAACACAGTCGCCCTTGGTTAGAAGATCCCACGGGTAGGACAACAAAGGAACTGTGGGGTACACCAAATTTAAATCATACGAATAAGCTCCTAAAACTCAGCAAGCCAACCCTAAGAACTCTGATGTCCATTCTCACTGGGCATTCCTCTCTCAGGGGCCACCTTCACAGGATGAGACTTGTTGATGATCCTATATGCAGGGTTTGTGGAGAGGAGTTCGAAACAGTGACCCATTTTCTATGTCACTGCCCGGCACTCTCAGGAATACGCTACAGAATTCTTGGTTCAGTCCTCCTGGAAGAGCTGCATGATGCTGGCAAGGAGGGCTGGGAGCCAATACTGAAATTTATAAGAGCGTCCAGTTGGAACCTATAAGCAATCGCGCATGGCTCTGGAGGGTGAACAATGGGCCTTGTCTTGGCCTTCGTTCGGGGGACCTGAAGAGGGGTCCCAAACCTCATAAATCAATCAATCTAAAGTCAGAAACACATTGCGATCCAGTGCAGTTCTTTGACAATTAATTTTTGAAGCTTTCATATTTAGATTTTGGTGAATTGTAATTTATTATTTTGAGAAATACTCTCTATCAACTTTTCATTTAATGTCATTTTGAAATTATAATTAAGCAATTCCTCAACTCTGCTACTATTCTGTGCTATTTAATAAATGTCAACGAATGTAGAGTTCAGTGTTTTTGAAATTAGCTTAAACGATGCTTAGATTCCTATATAACACAAAATTACCTAGGGACATTCCATTCTTGTCCCACAGATCCCATAATAACTTTCCTGGGATAAACAGGAAGTATTCAGTATGTAGGTACTTAGGAAATTTAGAGTTATTAGAAATTTTCCATATGTTATTCCCTGGGATATCCTACGACTACCTTCTGTGGGAACATTTTCAGTATTTTGCAAATAAATACATACGGGACATACAGGACAATTTTGAGACAAACATGGGAAGTTCGTTTTCCCCCTTCCAGAATTTATTTCGGCATTTACTCTGATTCTCTGGTGAAAGCACTAATTTGTTTCTTGGTGTACTTCCGTGTGTCGTTTAAAAAAAAAAAACAGAACAATAAAATATGTATTGAAAGAAGCCTGAATCGTGCAGCTATATTAGAATACTATTCGCTTCTGCAATTCCTTCCTGTTTTCACAAAGTTTATTAGTTGTACTTTTTAGTAATTTCGTCATAGGAAATCAATTTGCTTGTGTTACATATATTAGATTTATGTTTTGTGCAAGTGGTGCATACACCTCTGACATATACTCTCCAGCTATTATTTATTATTATTTTTTTTCAAAATAACTAAACATCAAAAAATTCTACAATTCCAGAAGATCTCATAAAATATTTTCAGGTGTTCCCCCGTACATCCTGCCAACAAACTAGGAGCTCCATAAAATGTCCTAGATACGCTTGCAGCGGGAATTTTACATTATTGAATGCGTTAACTATACAACCACAGGAAATCCTGTGGGAAGTTCATGGGATTTACCAGGGATATCCCAACTCCGGACATTCGTCATTCACAGGAATGCCCTAAGTTGGGAACTGGGATCGGACGGGATTCCCTACGGACAATTTATATATCCTTACCGGACTTCCCAGTAATATAAACCACGGACACATTTGTGCTGTGTGGGCAAAAAGGCTATGAGGAAGAAAACTTATCGATGTACTTGTTTAGTCATAATTTAGTAATGGAAACTTTTAATTTATTATAATAAGGTCTGGCCTCCATTTTACGGTACACACCTCGACGTATCGAGTCTGTTCAACGGAACTTCCTACGATTTGCTTTCAGGCGCCTACCTTGGAATAATTCTTTTATTCTTTCACTTCCACCCTATGAGGATCGCTTGAAGCTTTTAAATATGCACTCGTTTAAGAAACGTTGCATGGTTGCCGATGTAACTTTTGTGCATCAACTCTTAAATCCGAATATTGATTCTCCATTGTTATTTGACAAAATATCTTTCTGTGATAGTAGGCACAATTTGAGAAGACTACACTTCTGTTGAATGTTAAAGTAGGATTTACATTATGATAGCATATATTTTTTTACAGAAATTGTGAGGGTGGATAGTTTATTGAAATTTAAATGCTGCCGAAGCAATGACTGCAATACATCTCACCTACAGTTTTTATAGTACAAATCACAAACTGTCACGTTGTCAAGTTATCAAATTGTTGTTAAAAAATGAACGAAAAACTATGTTCGAAATAACTTCATTCTTTTCTATAAACAAATATGTGAAAACTTTCGATTTATTTCTATTTAATTATTAACAAATCAAAAACTTACTTTTAAATTGTTCCATTTTTGACAGATGATTTAATAAATAATTTCTATAAAATTATAGTAACAACAACAATATGGCAGCACGAGTAGTCGAAATTGACAAATTAGTGTTGCCAATAACAATGTTTTAGTTTTGGTAACTATAGGGTCCGCCAAATAACTTTTTTTTTTTTGAAAATGCTATAAAAACATCGAGTGTAGCTTCGGCTGTGTGGCACGTAGCGCCGTCCTGTTGAAACCAAATGTTGCCAATATCCTCCTCTTCAATTTTCCTGAACAAAAATTCGTTCAACATGGCCCGATAACGATTGCCATTGACTGTAACGGCCACTCCTTACTCATTTTCGAAGAAAAATGGCCCAATTATGCCTCTGGACCAAAATCCGCACCAAACAGTGACTCGTTTTGGGTGTATCGGCTTTTCAATGTATGCGTGATGGTTTTCTGTGCCCCAAATGCGACAATTTTGCTTGTTTACATACCCGCCAAGATCAAAATGAGCTTCATCCGAAAAGATGATTTTTTTGGCAAAATCGGCATCTTCTGTAAGTCGATCGCAGGCCCACTCAGCGAAGCGAAAACGCATTGGATGGTCAGTTGGCTTCAACTCCTGAACCAATTGGACTTTGTATGGCGTCATACCAAGATCTTTATGCAAAATTCGTCTCAATGATGTCTCCGAAATGTTCAATTGTTGAGAACGACGGTGAATTGATGTTGATGGTGCTTCACGCACACTTTCTGCCACACAATCAATATTCTCGGGTGTACGCACTGTTTTTGGCTTTTCACGCTTTGGTTTATCGATGAGGATGCCAGTTTCTTTCACTTTTTTCATAAGATAACGAACATACGGAGCTGATGGTGCTTCTCTTCTTCCAAAATCCGTACGCAATTTTCGCACACATTCTGCAACATTACCATGATTTTCAAAGTAATGTCGCAATATTTCCCAGCGTTGTTCAAGCGTAAACACAACCATATTCGTTCAGCGGAAGAATAAAACTAATTATCTGTCAAATCAGACATGAGCTAAGTGTTACCATTCACGAAATAAGCACTAGTTGAAAAAAAAAACGTTAGATGGCGGACCCATTATAAAAAATTGCTATGCATGAGGTTCCGGACACGCACACATTGATAAATTGAGGTCTGAAAAAAATGCAAAACGCGTTTGCTTCTCTTGTCACTCATAAATAAATTTCCGTATACGCTGTACTATCTCCCTTACAATTTCTGTAAAAAATGCATGCCATCATAATGTAAATCTTCCTTTATTCCTCAAGGTCTAACTTTAGCATGTGCGAAACTATTAATCGCATGCACATTACTGTTAATAATATGGATCAGAGTTTTGTTGTTGACGTTTCTAAGCATGTTTTAATAAAACGTCTATGTAATAGCTCTGTTCGCGTACTAGCTTGAAAATACAAACTCGTAAAACTGTTTGTAAGTTTTTACTCGAAGGCGTTCGCGTACTCGAAAATAAATTGAGAGAGAGATTATTGGCGTCACTTTTCCCCTCCATGCAATTTATTACATATTTGATTAAAGTAGAGAAAAATCGTCGAATAAAAACTTGGAAATTGTCAGAAGTGCCGCCGATTTTTACTTATTTTTCAAATTTTTAGTTATTTTTCAAGTTTTCAGTTTACTTTAAATAAAATGTAAAACCTGCTACTCCTCCTCAAGTAGGAGTAGAATTTTCTCCAAAAACATTTCTACGTATTTAAAGTGGTAAATTAAATTTGTTTATTGTACTACAGAGAGTAATTCTCCCGCATTCATATTTATTTCAAATAGGAGCACAATAATTCAATAATTTAAATAATGAATCAAGTAATCCACTTGAATTAATTGACGTTACACAAGTTTTTACTCGAAGTAGTTCGCGTACTTTGCAAGCGTTATGGCAGAAACACATCCAGGCCTCGAGGCTTCCTCGAGGTATTGTCAAAATTTCCAACACGGGTTTTTAAATGATGCAACACAAAACCAAGCCAGCAGCTATCCTCAAGGCTGCGCTCTTTGCTCAATATTGGAAATTTTTCTCTCTCAGGCCTGGTTCTGTCAACAGATGTACTAACAAAATTCCAATGACAGCACCGAGCGCGGTGGTATCATTTTGTTTTCATTTCTCCGAGGCAAACCTTGAGGCAAGCTGCGAGGATTCCTGAGAGAGGCCAGGCCTGAGGCTTGCTTGGATGTGTTTCTGCCTTTACTCTCAATTTCTCTCCCTATCATACAATTTGACGTTTTTTGACGTTTTTAAATTTTCATGTTCTATGTTGCATGTCATTTTATTCGGTGTTCGGTTTATGTTTAACCACAGACAACGAATACCCAGGTATCGCCGCCAGTACTAAGAAAATGATTTATGGAAGACTTCATAGCAAACCTCAATAACTCACTGATCTCGGCTAAATATATCATGAATACGAACCAAAAATGTTTTTCAATATAGGAAATAGTTCATTACGTTCTTAGAATTTAAATCGACCATATTTCTTCAGTCTTGTGGGATGAGTTGATTATGAGGGGGATAATATTTCTTGGCATTGTATTTTGTATGGCTGATATCATGTAAGTGACGACTGACAATTCAAATGTAAAGCGGTTAACACAATGCTACGGTCATCAGAGTTTATCAGCTCGAATTTCAATTTATTTCTATATCTAATAATAGAATAGAATGAAATCTGAGCTGATGAACGCTGATGGCCGTCCCATTGTGTTTCCAGCTTAAAGAAACAAACCGGCATTGGAAAATGTTAAATTTTTTGTCCCACGTCTATTTATTTTTATGACTATTTCACTTACATATTTCATTTAAAACACTATAATTTATTATTGAAACAATTAAACCTGGAAAATAATTTCCTACGGCAATCCCAAGTAACATTGAACTTGGAGGTTGAATTTCCTATCATCGAAGAATTTAACCTCAAAGATAACTCTTCCTTAAGGTAAATTAGGAAGGAAATAATACTAAATATTTCCTTAAACCTTAACCGCCCGGGTACGGTCGTTATGACCGCTCCATATTGTGGGGATACCAATTACTCATGCTTCCACTGCTGCTACTACGCACTTCTCTCTCCCGGTACCTTCCTAAATCTGTATCTAAGCTCAGTATGATTTTTGCCTTCATGTAGATCGCGCGTTTATTTATCTTTCTGTAATTCGCGCGCAAAAGTCCGCAGCGGTCATGGTGATCGCACCCAGCCTGTTACGTGACTTTTTTTTTTTGCATAAGAATTTAGAGAATTCGATTTAATATATTTGAAATTGGACAGAGGCTGGTGATGAGGATAAGGAATGCAGTGATATTGATAAAAATGTCAAGCTTAACCATAAGATTTAGAATTCACACGATTTTGAAGTTAGAAACTAGAATGACATTCCGCACATATAATCGGAAGAAGAAATGATAGACATTCTATGTTTGTTTTGCTTACTAAAATCCTATACGTTTCGAATGTAGTCAAAAAATGTGTCGTGATTGTCGTTGAAAACTGCTTAAAAGAACATAGTGAATTTTTAGTATAACTTTTTTTTATTTATCTTTTTTTTTTTTTTATATATACAGGAATACAGGATGTCCCGTAAGTCGACGTCAAGCCGGAATCGGGTGATAGATCAAATCATAATAGTTACCGGAAAAGTATTAAAAAAATCTAAGTCATGTATTTTTTAAATTATAGACATTTCTTTTATTTTTCAAGAAAATGTACACCCTGTGCTGGTTTTTTAGCTCTTGTTGCTACAAATCTTTACTTTTTTTCAATTTTTTTTTCTTATGTAATCCCGAATAGTGCATATGTAACCTGTTGCTTTAAACTCTAAGCCAACTGCTCCAGCTTGGAAGAAAATGTCACATTTTGCCGAACCAAGAATAGAAAATTAATAATTCGCCCAACTTTAACTGACTGTACTGAAAAAAAAAAACAAAATGTCATCGTAAGAACGGTAAAAAAATTCATAAATCCATTGGCAATGTCCTGTATTTCGGGTACATTGTTTTTCAGTTGCATATTTTTCGCTTTTCCGAGCGACTAAAATGAATACACTTCACGTAACTTACCGTTCAAGCGACGATTTCATATAAATTTATGTTTTACGTAAATTTTATTTTTTATTTTATTTATTTATTTATTTAAGAAAGTTCAAAAGATATTATACAGACAAAGTCCAATAAACCAAAACCTTATAAGTTACTACGGTAAGTCATACTAAAGAAAAAATTATATAAAAAAAAGAACGATAGAATTTAATCTAAGTCTACAATATGAAAAACCAGGACCAAAAAAATAAAATAAAATTATAATGTAAAAATTAAAGTTATGAACTAAACTATAACTAAACTACAAAAGAGAGAATCCAAGTACAAAAAATTGAATTAAAAATTAAACTAAAACTAAAATACTAAAAATTATAAGAAAAAAAATACTTCAAGAAAGAAAGGAAAATGAATATTAATTAATAATGAAAAAATAAATAGAAAAATGATAGTAAAGGCAAGGAAAAGGCAAAGCAAATACAGAAAAACTATTTTATATAAATTAAATTAAAGGAAATTGCTCAATCTCAGCTAAAACTGATCTTTTGAAAGTCTGGGGGCTAGAACAAAAGACATCGATATTGCAAAACTTACAGTTGAATAATTTCTGCATTCTTACCAATGGTGACTTTACGCGGATATTGGTTCTACAGAAGGGGATTCTAAAAGGAGGAGTATGGAGTCTTTGGGATCTTGTACTAATATTTATGCATATTTTGGAGAGCAAATCTGGGCAAAGCACGAACCCATTTAGGAGCTTATATAAAAATAAGCAGTCGAGATGCATACGACGGTGTTCTAGAGATGGCAAGTTAAAAAGATATAATCTTTGATTGTACTCCATCTCATTAATGCCTAGTTTGAAAAGAAGAATCCTGGTAAACTTTCTCTGGACAGAATCAACTTGCTTGTTATAACATGAGTAAAAAGGGCTCCAAATTTGACAAGCATATTCCAGAATGCTTCTCACCAATGAGGTAAAAAGACAAGTGAAAGCAGCACTGCTCTTGAAAAAATTTGACAGCTACAAGTCCTATGTGATAGTTGAGTGAAATTATTAGCAGAGAATGTGTGAATGTGGTGCACTCAGATCCTTTAGTATTCGGGCGCTTGAGGGTATCTTCAACATTCAAATACACATCCGGAAGGAGGTGTCAATTGTGGCTTTGAGAATTACATAAAGATAGCATTGCAACGTCGCCTGATTTAGCTTGGAACTATCTCTGGAATTGGAAAAATTTATCGTTTATTTGTCGTTAATTTGTCGTGAAAATTAAAAAATTGTCATGTCCTTTTTTCTGAAGGAAACTAGATGTGGTTCTAAGTTGGTGTCAACTTTGCACCACATCCAGTTTCCCTTTAGGAAAAAGAGCACGACAAATTAACGACAAATTTCAATATGTAAGATTTTCTAGTCCTATAAGGTTTGACCGACCTCTAGTGAGCTGTTATGCTAACTTGACGTCAAGTTACCATCACATCCAGTTTCCTTTAGAAAAAAGGACACGTCAAATTTATAGTTTTCACGACAAATGAACGACAAATTTCAACATGTAAATTTTTCCAATCCGATAAAGTTTGCCCGAGTTCTAGTGAGTTGCGGTGTTAATTTGAAGTCAACTTAGCACCACATACAGTTTTTTTTAGAAAAAAAGGGCACAATATAATTACTGGTTTCACGACAAATTAACGATAAATTAACAACAAATTTTGAGGTATTTCCGAACTAAATGAGGTGAAGCTGCGGTGCTAATTTTAGGTCATTTTCATTTATGTTCCTAAAGACAACGTTCTAATATCCCGAAGGGTTTCTATTAAGTATACACAGCAAATTCAGCAGAGTTTTATAATTTTATTTATATTTTTTCGACTCAATTTTAACCCAAACTTTGCTATCGCTTTAAATTAACTGTGCGTGTCCATTATAAGCAGTTAGCGTTCACGTAAATTTGACATTTCTCTCCATTCCGTTGCGCCCATTGTACTTCAGCGTTCAGCCTTAAGACCACACGAGAGATCTACTTTAGCGGACAGCTAAGCTACTCTCAAAGACTTGATCAAGCTCCTCGCAACCGTAAAACTGATATTCGAGTATAAAATTACACTGAACTTTCTTTCACAGTGTACTTGTTGTATAAGTTTCAGTCACAGAAGCGAAAATGAAAGCCGGACGAGCTTGCTCTCGCTCGTCTTGGAATTTCAATGACGATAAATAATTGTCCTAATAGAAGCTTAAGAGCAAATGTCGCTTTAAGGGTTCAATCCCCCGTTAATTCATATATAAAAAAAAAAATACTTAGTATAATACTTGTGTACCTACCTTCAAACAATTCAAACCACTTGTGCGACTTGAAGCTGGTATTCATTCAGTGGCAAATTCTTTCAAAATATGGAATATAAAAATAAATTGATCCTTTAGTTCTATTAAAAAAACAATAATAATAATAAAAATAGGTATACAGTTAGTTACATCGATTCAATAACAATTTCATTTCTATAACAACCATAAACCAAGAACTTATTATCCAAAAATCATAAATCCATCAGTGATCATAAGCAATTACGGGTATGGTTGTGGTACTTAGACATCTTCGAAGGAGGAAAATTATCAGTGGTCACATTAATGACTTCTTTTCCCAAAGGTCAAGTGTCCAGAGTATAGCTATAAATTTGTCAAAACACACTAGAATACATATATATTTCGTTTAGACCCTTTAAAAGCCGCAACATAAGATGAGTGAGTTGAGTAAACCTAACGTGCGCCTGCCTGACAAGCCACAATAAACTCGTAACAAATAAATCGAATTTGGGATTTAGCCTAACACGAGAAGAAATATATCCTTCGAGTCTTTTCTTGTTGTTTTATTTTTTTCTGTTCTTTAAAGTTGTCGTTCTCAATTTTCCGCGGTCTTTGAACGATTTTAATGAAAAGTCGACCGGAAAATGGTTTTGAGGTCATTTACCGCAGCGAGGAGACAATTTATTATCAGCACAGTTGGAATTTAAAATGGGACTATAGTTCTATGGGAACTATGCGCACTACAAAGTACATACATCGTTAAGCAGTGGTTAATTATATAATTCGTTCAATGCTGATAATTAAAATTAAAGTCGCGTTCTTTTATAGACAATTTTATTCACTCTATACACCACAATATAAAAAAAAAAAAAAAAAATTGCACATAATTAAAAATGGAATTAGAGCAATTTTCAACCATTGTTTACCTTTTCCAACAATTAGTGTCTCTGCTTACTTGAAGGCAACAAAATTAATTATTTTTGAGAATTACCTACCTACCTTTAATGAAACGAACAGTAGTGTGTAGGTTTTTAGATCTTTTACAGGATTAAATCATGCCTGCATTAAATGTGTTTTTCTATTCTTAAGATATTTCTAGGCCCTATGGTGTGACGTGTTTAAGATATGCCGCGTGCATTCTTAAGTATTTGCCTTGATTAAATAAATTTTGTTTTGACTTGTTTTTCTTCTTCTCTTTTTCTCTGCATTTTGGTATGAAGATGACGACAATGCACTCCAGAACAAGAACAGAGGATTCCTATAGCGCAAAATATTTGTTTGGAGGAAACAACAACCTTCAAAAAAAAAAAAAAACCTTGAGTAAGATATCTCGAAGGCCACAAGAATTAAGGAAGGACGGAAATGTCAAACATTAAATAAATCTTCGCGTGGTCTTAATCATACTTCCTCTTTATTTTGGGGATATTTGTTTTAAGTAATTTTACCTGTCTGGGTTTTTTGTTGGCCTGTTCACTATAGCTCTAAGACTTTTGACAAATTTGGTACAAGATGAGATTTCAATAAATATTGTTTTAGCCATTGTTTTGAAGATTTCGGATTATGAATATGAGCACATATTATGTATTGTATGTATATGAAGGTGTTTGTAGGTTTGCCCAATAACTGCATAATGATGTAATACTATTTGATTAATTTATGGTATATGTATACGTCAAAACCTTTTTTGGTAAGTTTTGTTGATTAATGTGATGAGTCCTCGCAGGTTGTCGGACCACAATTTCAAATAGCATTCAAAATCGACTTTATGGAGCCAAAATTAGAAATACACACATATACACAAACACACACACACACACACACTATTGTAGAGTTTTAGATTGTTGCCTCCTGATGAGAATACAATTTCTGTATTCAATCTGAAGATGATATATGTATGTTGAGACTTTCAAGTTAAATGTAGTATGACTATGGAATTTAAAATGTGGAGTGGATTGCTTATGTCTTTTAGATATATTTACCTACTAAAAGAAAAGGTTAAAGTTCGCTTTGGTTATGAAGTTTCGTCTGTCTATCTGCACCAGAACTTAAGAATTTTTAATTTTGAAACAACTTATTAACGTTAAATGAAACTGCTTCAAGTTATAATACAGGGGTGGCCAAACTTTTGAAGTTCGGGGTCTACATTATAATTCAAAATATTGTAACGATCAACCGTCAGCAACTGTTTTACATACAACGCGAAAACTTTTCTTCAAAAAATCTGTAGGTCCTTCTGAATGCTCCAGATTTGAAAAATACTAGTGTCCACCAATTATAATTTATTAATTGCCCGATGTTAGTAGATAATCTGTCAATGTTAATGCCTTCGTTAAAAGGGAACACCATGAAACTGATGACTTCTTTCCGAGATCCAAAAACTTCTTTCTAAGTCCTCGTATAAATTCTCCAACTGTTCGGCGAAATTTTGGAATTCCCGATATGTGTAGATACGCTTGCTCCAAGTTTTTGGTAATTCTTCAATTCGCCTATTCTTAGTCGGGATGGATGCACCTGAATCTTTTCTTTGAATGCTTTAACTAAACTTTTCATATCAATGAAAGTTGTCTTTCCATGCAGACTGAATCGGTACATGACAAGGTTCAATGACAGTGAAATGCCGTTGATTTACAAAAGAATTTCCTTTTTATTTATACCATATGTCGCTGCTTTTGATTTTGTGCCTAGCATCGTAAAAAAGATTGCTGTTCATATAAGCCAGTTTTTGATTCACGCGCCTACTTCTATTTTTTAGATTTTACTTCCAGTTGGAAAATCGGTGACGTAGTTTTAAAATACTTGTTTTTTTGTAGTGCTACACCTGAGTTACAAATAAGACGAGGACAGAGCGAGAGAGAGAGAGAAAAAGTGCGAAGGGTAAGTGAGGCGAAGAAATGGCGCCATGTTGGCAGGGTTAGATTATCCGTCACTCACGCCACCTAAGGCGGCGCAATTATCTGAAAACGGTAATTTATTGTAATTTTTGTTCAATTAATTTTACTCTCGCGGGCTACCAAAAACTTCTACGCGATCGACCGGTCGACCGCGGATGACGTCTTGGCCACCCCTGTTATAATAGTTTCTAGACATTATCGAGAAAACTTTCCAGCGAATGAGTAATTTTGAGTTTTTTTAAGGATTTCTTTAGAGGACTCTTTGGGTATTCTTTTACGTTCTATTATAATAAGTAAAAAGGCTAGAATTGCTCGAAGACCAATTCTTATTATACCATAGATGAATTTCCTATGCCAACCTCTGTGCAAGTTTGTTTATTGAATTGGTTTTTTGCATTTATTTCTAGAACGATTCGTCGGACAGTAAAAATGATTACAACCAATTTCATCGGATTTCATATTTTGAAGAACTTTTCGGTATAATGAAAACGTCTAGGACTGATCAAGTTCACAGCATATGTAAAAAACCTGAATTTTAATATGGCAATACCAAGAAGGGGTTCCCCGATTTAGCCCATTTTTGAAAACGCAGTGGACTTTACAGTAATACGTTCTCAGGCTGTGTCCAAATATATAGTGAAAAACGAAATTTTTGTATGACAATTCCATAAAGGAGTTGCTCGATTTGTCCTATTTTTGAACTTAATTTTACTTTTTTTTCTAAAGTAAGTGTGCAAAGTTTCAGCTCTCTAAATTCACGCGTTCTCGATCAATCGTATCCATAGATGGACGGATGGACAGACGAACGGACGGACAGGCGGACATATAAAAATTAAAATAACTTTTAATATTATGCTTGAATGTCCAATCCGTTTTGATCTAGCAGCATTATTTCTATGCGTTACAAACGGAATGACAAACTTATAATACCCTATGATTTCATCTAGGATATGAAAATGATTTTCTTTTCTTGATTGAATAAGATTTAATGTCCAATCATTTGAATCGTGTTTGCACAACTTCTGAGCTTATGCTAAAATTTGATCTTCTTTCATATTATTCTCAGTTTCGAGTAACTTCGTCTATATGTTCGTGAAGTTTTCTTACTTTTCATCTGGAATACATTGTTTTAGCTACAAAATATGCATTAACTTGGTAAAGGTGTGGAATTCATATTTGTACTACTTATATGAACCGTAGCGTCTTAGAAATATGCATATACATATACTGACAGTCAAACGCCCATTAAGGCGTTGGATGTTGTATTGGTAAAATCAAAGCTGATATAAATACCGGTGTGCCCCAGGGCTCTGTTATCTCTCCGTCTCTTTTCCTAATCTTCATTATTGATCTGCCTTCCATTACTTTCAATCCCATTCACAGCTTTGTCGATGACAGTACCCTTGATTTCACTTACTTTTTTGATACTCTTGCTGACTCCAACGAGTCGTCAAATGAGATTACATGACTAGATCATTACTTATTCACTCCCATTTCTTTTGATGGAGCATTAATTTTCGTTTCAAGTTCACTAAATATTCTTGAAATTAATCAAAATGTCTTTGATTTCTGAAAAGGTGTAAGAAATATTTCATGCCATCAAATCTAGCGCTCCCCTAAACATCTTATATCAGACCTAGAATGGAATACAATTCTCACATCTGAGGCGGGGCTATTCGTACAGCTTAAGCTTCATTGGATATTGTCCAAAAGAGAGCCTTTATGCTCATTGGCAATTTAACTTGTCATATCGACTCACTCTCTAACCCCTGCGCTTGGCATAATAAATTTAAATAAAAAGGTATGCAAAAACAGCCTAGAGGAAATTTCCAGACAACAAGGTGACCTTATTGGGGTCCTGGCCATAGTAATATCGAGGACAATGAGACAGAGGAAAAGCTAGTAAAAAAGGGTTCCGAAATGGAAAGCACAGATGCAATATCGTAAAACGCCGCCAACGACAGCAATGTTAAGGCTAATCTAATCATCGGTGGGTCAATCCGAACACCTGTTGTATTGCGAGGTAATTATTAATTATAGCCTGTGTACAAGTGCACAATAAGAAAAAAACAATGAACCTTCTGGGGGGGGGGGGGGGGAGCAGAGTCGGAAATTGATAGGGGTGTTAACGAGTCATTGGGCCATAAGTAACCATGTTAGGAGGATGGGTCTAGAGTCAAACAATTTTTGTCGTAGCTGTAAAGTTCCTGAGGAATTCGAATCACTTAAATATGTGCGTAGGGGTCCTGCTCTAGCGACCAAAATTGGCGGCCCACTTAGCTACTTTTTCTCAATCTGGGATATCTGCCAGGTAAAGAGTTTAAATTCATCTTGAGTTTCCTTATAGAAAATCAGGGTGTATCTAGGGTTGTTTCTAGAAAGATAGATACCCATGAATCTATAGGGCACAATGGACTTATCAATGGTCTAAGCAAAGTAAGCTAAGTTTTTTTTGGCGGTACTCCTCTAATTTAATCTAATCTAAGCGTAGAGTGATATTATACCTTAATCTCTCTACTAATTATTTGAAGTCGTAGGAACTCTTCTGTGAGAACTTGGAGATTGTGAATGAGAGTGCCAATGTTTAAGAATTTTATTTTCTGGAGGTATTAAATTTACCACACACCATAAGCCGGAACTTATCATTTATCGATTTAGTCTTGTAGGTGTGAAAGGAATCCTTCATTACCATAAACTAGACGAAATGAGTTGTGCATTCATTTAAGCGAATCAAATCGCCGCGCTAAACTGGGACAGAGATTTTTCCGTTCTCTTTCGACTTGCTAATCACTACATAAACAAGAAGTCAAGGTATAATCTTCCACAAAAAATCTCGAAATAAATTGCGAAGAAATTGTAAACATATCTTTTAACATAGATAAGATATAGATATTTTTAAGTGAAAGTAACCATTGGTGTATGGGGAAGAAAGGATATTTTTTTGTTTAAATTTACTATATACATACAGTCTTGGTTATCTCATAGAAGAAAGTCTGTGTTCTTGTTATATATACTAGTATTATACATTTCTTTCATCTATTTTTTTTTATTTGTTAAATACTGTTGCATGTAATGAGCGAAGTTAATTTATATTTTAGTTGCTGATTATAATAGTTAAAATAATTATTTAAATCTAAACTTTTTACTATGAACGCAGTGTATCAAAGTTATGTTGAATCCAAAAATTCATTTTAAAATAGACCAATCTTACATTTAACAATATACATACATATGTATTTGGATATTTTATTGTAACCCACCGAATTAACAATAATTATTAAGAGGAGTCAGTACTAAGATTTGCAAGTTTCATACATTTTTCAATGCGAATTTCTAGCAAACTATTTGTAGCATAAAAATGACTTATATATTAAATTAAAGGTAACGAAGAGGTCTAGTCAATAACGTCGAGAAAAAATGAAAAAAAAATGTATTGGAATGGAGATATTAGCTCGGAAACTTGTAAAAAATGGTAAAAATTGATTTTTTGCAAATCAAATTCCTCTTAGTAGGTATTCTCATTTCTTTATATTGTGACTATTTTAGAGAGATAAAGCCTAGATCTAGCAAATAAAGTCCATTTTTTTTCAGTTTTAGTGGCGCATTTTTTAATGGTTTAACTCTAATAGTACTTGTTTTTTCTCTCGATATTTCACCGACGAGAAATCGCAATATTTCGTTGAAAGTTTAAGAAATATAAAGCAAAATAGTATATTTAGCAACTATGTGCAAAATAAAATTCAGGAGAGTTAAATCTCTTTAAAAATTTTCAATTTCTTTGTACTGCAAATTTTCATTTTCGTCTTAAATTTTCGCATATTGGGTTTCTGTCTTTTACCCTAGATGTCTCTAATGTGACTTGTGGTCTAGATCTAGAGGTGTTATTTTAATTAGCCCGCTATTTGGGAAGATGTCACTTTTGGAGCTGTCATTTTTTAACATTTGACAAGTAGAAACTACGCCATTAATAAAAATGGAACGATACACGATTCAACAACGCATTGAAATTATTAAAATTCACTATAAAAATGGTGAAAATGTGGCAGAGACGGTTCGTAAAACTCGAACATTTTTGGGTCGTCGTGAAGCACCTTGTCGGACCGCAATACAAAAATTGGTAAAAAAATTCAAGCTGTCGGGACAAGTTAGTGATGTGAAGAATAAAACCTGTGCACGTCGCTCAAGAACAGCCGAGAATATTGCTGCTGTAGCCGAAAGTGTTGAAGAAAACCCAGGTTTGTCCATTCCTCGTCGTTCTTTGGAATTAGGCATTCCACAAACGTCATTACACCGTATTTTGCATAAAGATTTGGGTCTTAAGGCTTATAAAGTTCAGTTAACACAAGAACTCAAGCCGGCCGATCATCAACAACATCGAGTCTTTGCTGATTGGGTCCTTGAAATGCATGAAAATGATCCGAAATTCCATCGAAAACTCATCTTGAGTGATGAGGCCCATTTCCACCTCGATGGCTTCGTAAACAAGCAAAATTGTCGCATCTGGGGCTCGGAAAAGCCTCTCTATCCTCAACGTGTGACTGTTTGGTGCGGTTTATGGTCCCGCGAGGTCATTGGACCTTACTTTTTCGAAAATGAGGCTGGAGCAACAGTTACGGTGAATGGATTGCGCTATCGACAGATGATTAATGATTTTTTATGGCCGGAGTTGGATGGTATAGATCTGGACAGCGTTTACTTTCAACAAGACGGCGCTACGTGCCATACAAGCAACGAAACCATTGATCTTTTACGGGAAAAGTTTCCGGACCGTGTTATCTCTCGAAGAGGTGATCACAATTGGCCACCGAGATCTTGTGACTTAACACCTTGCGACTTCTTCCTTTGGGGCCACGTTTAAGAGAAGGTCTACGCCAATAGCCCAGCGTCGATTCAAGACCTCAAAGATGGAATTCGTGAGGCTATCGAGGACATAGGGCAGCCACTTTGCGATTTGGTTATAGAAAATTTTATGAAAAGGATATGTACCTCTAGGCGTGGTCGTGGTGGTCATTTGGCTGATGTTATTTTCCATTATTAACGGCATACCTTCCTCTTAATAATGAAATAAAGATCCGATCATTTATCTCAAAAAATGGCATTTTTCTTTGAATATCAAAATAACACCTCTTATTGGAAAAACCTTTATAAGATCAACTTTGGTGATACCTGTAAATATGTAATAGGAACGTTTCAGTTTTGAAAATATACAAATTAGATCGTTTTTATATTGTAAAGATCTCTTAAGGTTCTTCGTTTTCCAAATAAATATATACCTACTTCCCAAATTTATGAGATCTCCTATCATATCCGAACAATATTTTCATGCTGTTGGCATTGACATTTCCATCAACAATTTTGATTGATTGAAATCGTAGGGGATATACAGTGCTTGAGAGGAGTAGTGTTTTCAACCTAATCTTCTTAAGACCATTCATAGAAACGTAACCAATAGAGTTGTTGTTAATTTTAGTTTACATATTGAAAACTCATCAATTATTCATTTTTCGTTAGCAAGATACCAAGCTTCAGAAGCTTAAAATCATTACTGGCTGGCAAAAGAGGTCATCCTGATGATCCTGAATCTAATAACCATTTTTTAATAAGATCAAATAGTTGATTATCTCGTTAAAATAAAATAATTTTCCAAATTTTAATGTTCTCTATAATTAACAAAACCAAAAAAAAAAACGAGATCAGATCATGCCTCATAAGAAAAAAAAAATTATTCTTTAAAAAGCGCTTCACTGATATCGTTTAAAAGCTCAAGGTTAAATTTCTGAACATTTCTGATGAATATTATCCCCACCTTTTTCTTCATTCGTGTACATCACATTTTAAAAACAGAAATGAAATGAAATAAATTTACAAAAAAAAAAATATATTTTTATTAAACGATTAACTGAGATGAGAAAATTAAAAACAATTTTTTGAACTAGCCCCCTCCCCCCCCCCCCCCCCACACAAAGGTTAAATGAATCATTTTTGTCATGTTTTGTCTCCAACTGTCGCCATGCCTAAAAACCTCCACTTTTGCTTAAGTTTTTGTTTTATTTTTCCCAAAATGTTCACCTTTGAACTCTGATCAAGATGTAGAGACTTCAGAAATAAACAGATTCAAAAGACAAAAATTGGTGCGCATAAAACAGCAAGATCAGCAAGTTCGACACGTACACAAATATATCAATTGCCAGATTTCTTCTGTGTCGGATGCGAGTTGATAAAAATGTTTGAGAGTGTATTGCGGTTTTAACTGGTGAAATTTTGTAATTTTCCACTATAAAAATAGATGGATCTTGTTTTCAGGCAGCTAAATAATATTATTATTTTATTTGTTCGTTTGTTATTAGTAAATATGTAAGTTCGTTTAATTTAGAAGATGCAACAACGAAACCGAACTGAGATTTGTTGAATGCTGTACTTTCTAGATCAAATCTCTGTGTAGATCTTATACTAGCTCTCCTCTTTTAGAGTGCTAATTTCTTTTTTTTTTAGATTACGTTAGATTTTTATTTATTTTTTTTATACTGAAAAATTTCTTTTTCGTAGCTATGTAGGTATGGTAAAAGTTTTGAATCCAATTCTTCTTGATTTTTCACCATAGCAGAATTCGCAAACTTCGCGGTGATGTTGCATGCATGGATTAGATAAGCCTGATTGAACAAAAAATACAATCTTCACCAAAACAGCTTCCACAGTCGTCCAATGTGGAGGTAGTACATACTTCTGGTTAAAAGAATTCTATTAGATCTCACCATTATTTCAGCTACTGGTTATTTAGGACATATACATCTTTTGATATCGCACAGGTTGTTAGCTCCAGCCGTATAGATTAGTCAGTTTAAGGAACTGTAGGAAGCTCATTCGCTGTCTCATTTTATTGTATATCGCTATATTCCGAAACACTAGAAAATAGCTTGGATCGACAGATTGAGAAATGTTGACTTACAAGTCGTCGTTCCAAAATTTAGTCCACTACAAGGCCTTTGTTCACCCTCAAGCCAAATGCTTTTATGAAGTTATTAATAGGCTTGGAATTTTCATTGCCTGCTTTATACAGTTTTCGGCAAAAATGGAAGTCAATACTCTTAACAGAAACTGTCCCACAATAAAAAAAGATAATGTATCATCTCTGCACCCTTAGTATTTTGGATTGTTAGTCAGCTCTACCCTGTAGAGCTATTGCTTGAGATATAGGTGTCCGGTAATTAAGGACGTCGAAGCTTTTTATTTAGCCTAAGAAATTATTTATCTACCTTTTTTTTGGCTCTGCTCTGTCCGTGCGTTCGTCATGCAAAAATTGGTTGCTAAAAAACGGCCTCTTAGTTTGCTTCAAGCGAAGCGAGTTTGTATGGCTTGTTTTTCTTGTTATACGTGGGATATTGCTGTAATCCGGTAGTATCCGAAGTACACAAATACTTCATTTAATACTACCAAGAGGTGACTGTCAATGCAGATGGCTATCTTTTTGTTTTCTGTAATAGAATTGAGAAGATACCTTCTCGCATACAAGGTAAACTCGCGCTTCGGCTTGGAAGATCGTCGTATTATTTTCTATTTTCTATTTTCTATTTTCAAAATATTCACAGAAGATGCTCCTTCTGAGTCAGCTTCTGATTTGGAGCCATCTGAGACTCAAGTATAGAATATAATTCACATTCTGCTCTGGTTGGAACTGCCACTTTGAAGTTGGCGGTTAGTTTTAAGGAAATGATCATGGTTCTTGGTGATATCAGGCGCGTTCGATTGCACAAATTCAATGATCGAACCATCTGTAATCATTGTTCCAGCAAATTCAGCCTCTTCAAGAATGGTACACAAAGTTTTATAAGAGATTTATACCATTTTCCTCTTCAGAAATGAAAGTTTATTATTTCATGTTTTTTTTTTTTTTTTGTTTAAATGAGACTTATTAGCGATCGCCCTCCATAAACCACGTTTTTTTCTTGTTATTGAGTTGCATATCGTCAGAAAATTTTTCATTGCAATATCATTCAATATGGTAAAGTTTAGGTAAATTTCATATATTTTGATACAAGGCTAACCCTCATTGTATCATTGCTCAATTGGTTTTCTGATATACCGCTGTAAATAATTCAAATATAAATAGACCCTGATATCTCGCGCTACTTTCGGTAAGTCGTTAAAGAAAAAACTAGTGGTACTAGTATAGAACGTGGAGTTACCCCACAACTTAAGAGTAGATTTGAATTCGATGAATACATTCCGCCTAACAATTGTAGAAACTACATTCATCCTGAAAATATACAAGATCAATAGCCTTGGGTAGAAAATGAAGGAGTCCACACTAAACTATCAAAAATGCTTTGAGAAATCTAAGAGCACCACCAAGTCAGGAAGATTTTACCTTGTGGCTCTGAAGTTAGAAGTCAATATAATGACAGCTTCTGGTTGATGTCAAGATTGCTGACATTTCAAGAGGTCGTTGTTTTTAACATAATTGAAAATTGTTTTGCTTTTGGACCTAAAACTGTTTAGGATTTGAATATTTTTACGAATTAATAAGTGGTATGTTCTTTTTCTCGTTTTAAATGAATCTGCATGAATTGACAGAACGATGTCATAATTTAATTCTATCTATACAAAATGAAACGATCCAAAATTAAAGTTTAAATTGGCTTTTCTTCATTTTGCAATGATTTGTAATTAATAAACCTAGAGAATTGAACTTAAACTAGGCATTAGTTAGAGCAAAGTGTAATCAAAAGAAATTCTCAAGCAAAAATAATTATAAACTAATTGAAAATCAGGAAAAAAATTCAGGTGGACTGTGAAAATTATTCAGATTTCGAAAATGTGATGACATAGTTTTGAAAATAAATCTTTCGATGCGAAAAAATTGAAATTGAATGAGATAAGAAATTCTTGTTGTTGCTAATCTGATTTAATTAAAGAGCTTAAAAACAAATTCTGACGCAGGCTTTTAGATGCTGTGTCAATTTTCTGATGAACTTTTAAATTTAGTGCAATTCGATAGAGCTGGGTGAATTATTTTTAAAACTTGCCACACAAAAACAACTTCGGAAAAATATTAATTACTTTTAAATTTTTCATGCTAATTTATGATTAGGAAAACAAAGAACTTACTAAGATGAATAATTAAATGCATTAAGACTGACTGAAAATTAATTAATTTAAGGACTTTTCTATCTTCTACAAAAAGTAGATCCAATGTTAGTTTTGTAGTTAAATGATTTATCACCGAGTCTAGATACTACTAGATAAGCTTTCTGTATATTGAGATAGATATTTACTTTTTTTGTTGTGTAAATTAATATAAACCAGGCAGATTGATGACATGTAAAAACTATTTTGAATGTCACTGAAATAATATTATAATACATAATTTGTCAACTGCAAGCAAACTAATTTTTGTTAATTTATTTTGCTTCAAATAACTAGTACCATAGATTGCACAAGAATTAGATATCGCATGGTATATCAGAGCAGAGCATATAGATTGTGATATGACTGGTGCTATCTGGAATGGACCAAAACATGTTTTAGAACACGCCGAGAAGTAAATGTTGCTTTAACAGCAGTTTTGTATACAGGGTGTTTCCCATTAGGAGGTCAATAGAGCAGGAGGTCAATAGAGCAGGAGGTCAATAGAGCAGGAGGTCAATAGAGCAGGAGGTGATATTACTCACCTAGACTAAACAAAAAATTGTATCACAGGGGGGGGGGGGGGGGCAATATCAACCGTTTAGGAGTTAAAAACTAGTTTTTTCACAAAACACCCTGTATCTTAAAAAGTACGCGGCATACGGTCACAGTTAAGAGCTCATTGTATGCAAAACTTCATTGCTTTTCCTCTTATGAGTTATGCTTGTCTAAACTAAAAATTTCGGATTCTCTTACCTTTTTTGTTTGATACTTTGGCCTCTACTTTTTTTTTTGCAAAAACGTCGTTAACATAACTTTTTTTTATAAAAACTATAAACTTTAGACTCTCCTCTTTAATTTGACGAATGTAAGAAAAATCCGAAATATTTTGTTTAAATCCCTGTAACTTTAGAGAGCTGGATAGACAGTGTCGTTGGAAAGGCCATGAAGTTCTGCATACAATGAGTTCTTAACTTTGACCGTGCGCCCAGTACTTTTTTGAAATACAGGGTGTTTTGTGAAAAACTAGCTTTTTTTCTTAATCACCCTGTATCTCCTGAACGGTTGATATAACCCCCCCCCCCCCCCTGCCATACAACTTTTTGTTAGTCTAGGTGAGTACTATCACCTCCTGCTCTATTGACCTCCTAAGGAGAAACACTGTATATTGGAGTGACCCCCTCAAAATGGTAGATGCGAGAAAATAAGAATCAGTCGACGTGTATCCATAATTTCTCTTGTAGTGGTCCATTCCAGAATGTACCACCAGCCATATAAAGTGTGCATACTCTGTTCTGGTATTGCATGCGATATCTAGTTCTTGGGCTGTCTATGTTTGTACTTTTATCCAATATAGTTGATGAATTGTTCATAAAAAATTACATCGAAAAGTATGAAAGTAATCTAAAAACGTGTATGTACTTAGCTACAAAAATATAAAAAAACAAGCTAAAGATTGCGGGGGAAAGTGGAGCATCGAACAGGATTAGACCTAAGAGCACCACTAGCTTTGAGAGATTTGGGATGAACGTTCGAACTATCGTGGTACTGTTAGTGCGAATTGCTGCTACATTGCTTATGAATGAAAATAAATACAACTTAATGAAAAAGAAGAAAATTGATAGTATCTCTTTTCCTACACAATTATTATAATTATTAAAACGGGGGATGCAGAGATGCAGATCTTACCTTGTCTATCATCTAGTCTCTGCGATCTAGATATTTTGTGACATAACTCCTAAGTGCCATTCATGGAGACTATATTTGCAACAACGTCTGGCAATGGGAATGCCTTTTCTAGATGTTTTAGCTTTATGCAGCCGAGAACTTCACAGTCTCGCTTTCGACCTAACCCATTTTCTTGAGATGAGCAATGTCCAGTCCTCTGTTCCGAATACGTAATGAATTTCATCGTATGTCTCAGCCCTGGGATGTTTTCCCAGTTTACCAATTTAATTCTGTCTTCTAAAATCCTGACTTGTGCCGAAAAGTGGCTCTTTGGATGCCCAAAAACAGTCTCAGGATAAAAGAAAAACATCAGAGATCTGGCTTCTTCCTTTTATAAAGCAATGCGTAATCACGTTGGCCTTAAAGTCTTCATGTCCTGGCACTCAAATCAGCGTAAACTTATTTATTTCGGCTAGTTGCTTCAAGACAATAAGACAGTCCTAAACCAGCTTTGGTTAAAAGGTAAACGATTTTAACACTTTGCGTCCTGCTTAGCTGGCTGTTTGAGATTATATATATTTGTGGTCTTATTTGTGGTACTTATGAATTATTTCGCGGACGAAGAAGCTCTATAGCGTGGACCTTTGTCTGGCAAATGGTAGGTGAAGCTCCCAGTACAATACCGAGTCGGTAATTTGGCCCATATACGCTCACACCAACTCTATCTTTCATTTTGGGTCCATTTGGGTAAGGGATCGTTTTTCAAAGGGAAAGTTACCAGAATACTAATGTTGACGGTCCCCCAAGATTACCTTGAATGGTGTTTCAAGCTATGGCGTTTCAACATAATGGCGGAGATTGGATTGGCCATCGGATCCTGTAAGAATTCTTGAAGCCTGTGCTTCGGTGATTTATAGTTTGCAATCTTATAACACTGAGAATGTCCTCCTTCTTAACATACAGATATAAGCGAAGCAGTTCCAGTATAGCCTCCAAGGTTGCTGTTAGGCTGGAATGCATAGCACCGGGTACTCCGGGTTGTAGTTTTTTAAGCTAGCTTGAGCTACCTTTTCTTTAGTTTTTGGAACAACAAGCGAGTGAAACGTACATATGTGTGACCATGGGTCTCATAATGAATATACATATATGACCATAGGGTAATTTTGCTCCTTACTTGAAAGTTTTAGTAATAAGAAATACGTACTAAATGGCATATCACTCATTAATGGTTGACACTTGGATCAAAATTGCCTATCAATAGAAATAAAAACATATTGGACAGTAATTTATTAGAGCTTCATTTTTCTATTAAATCGATAGTTTAGAAGATTTTATTACATGTTTAAATGAAATTTTAATTCCTTTTAATGAGTGCTAAATTTAATTTCGGTCGGCTAGCCGGTCGATATGGTGGATAAGTAAGTTATATGTGAGTCGTCGTACTTCATGCATAGTTTTTATTCTATTCCAGAGACTACTGCTCTAGTCATAGATGGTAGCATGAACAGAGGTCTTGAATCGAATTTGAGTAGGAATAATCAGCCCCCTCCCCAATGAACAATTTATACTTTATTATAGCCACAGAAATGCTCTCACAACTCTTTATAAAACACACTGTTTTATAAGATTGTTGTTAAAAATGTTGTACGAGCTTTAAAAAAACTCTTATAGAGCTAATTGGGCACACTGTATAAGGGTTGTGGAAGCTAATTTATAAAGCAATAATAAAACGTTTTAGCAGTCTGCGAGAAAGTGTTTGAAACCCTTATAAAACCACTTGTATCAACAACTTGGTTGCGGAGATATTTTATAGTAGTTGTGAAAACTTCCTTCCTGCAGTTATTTGTTAAAACTTATATGTATTTGTGTAATATGGATCTATTGTTGTCTTATTTTTTCTTTATGAAAAATGTATTACAAATTTCCTTCAAAAATGTGTGAGCAGGAAAAATAATTTATGAATTCAGACTTTGTCATCTAACATAATTTTGTTTGGAATACTTATATGTGTAATGCGTAAACATTAATTTTCGATTAATATTGGAATAAAATGTCATGCAACTTTAATTTTATTGTAAAAGTTATACTTCTAGCTCGAAAAAATACAACGCGCCTAGTAAATTCTAAAAATAAATGAACTTAAATAAATATTTATTATTAAATATATTTTTAATGTTAAGTTCCAAATCGTTTAAAAAAATTAAAAGTGAAATCATTAATTTTTTTTGTTTTATTCGCGTGTTTATTTTGCGTGTTAGTAAACGAAAAAGTTAAATGCTAAAATGTTGCTCGCTGCAATTTATTCACTTTTTTTATAAAATGGCCGAATGTTTTCACCTCACATTACAGCTCTTATAAGACATTTTAGATTCGTGTTAAATCTTCAGGATCGGAAATGTCAAAGTGCATACTCCAGTACTTAGTTTTACACAGGTTAATTGGTATTTGTGACGAACGGTTTTTGTTAAAGTGTTTAATACCAATGTAAAGCTTCCATTTTTTTATAAAGTTGTCATAAAAGCTAAAATATAGCTTTCGAGTTTTATAAAAGCGAGATCCCATGCTCAATTCAAGTCGCAACCAAATGGTTTTATAAGTGTTCTAATTTAATTTTGTGATATGTTTACAAAATTCTCCGACAACTAAATTGCTCCGGAAGCTAAATTGTTTTAAAATGCCTTTCAAAGATTTGTTTCGAACTATTATAAAATACTTATGGAATACATTAGTTTCCGGAGCAAAACTGTTTTATAAGAAGTTCGGAAAGCATTCTCAGTGCTACATTATAAAACAATTTAGCATCGGAACTCAATAGGAACAAGCAAAAAAGCTAGAATTGGTCTAAGACCAATTCTTAGGATACCGTAGATGAATGCCCTTATTAAATTTTGTATGGTCACCGATCTATTCAAGTATTGATTTTGCAGTTGTTTTTCGCATATATTTCTAGAACGGTTTGTCGCACAGACAAAATGATTATAACCAATTTTATAGGATTTCATATTCTGCAGAAGTTTTTAGTACCATAAAAATGTCTTGGACTGATCGTTTTCAAAGTATACGTAAAAAACCGAAATTTTTATAAGGCAACACCAAGAAGGAGTTGCCCGATTTAGTCCATTTTTGACAATTTATTTGTTAATGTAGTAAAAACATCATGTGCGAAATTTCAGCTCTCTACGTCGACGCGTTCTCAGGCAGTGTCCAAATATATAGCGGAAAACGAAGTTTTTATATGGCAACCCCACGAAGGAGTTGCCCGATTTGGCTGATTTTCGAATTTAATTTAACTTTTTTTTTTAAAAGTCTGTGTACAAAATTTCAGCTCTCTAAGTATACGCGTTCTCGAGTTATCGTGCGCACAGACGGACGGACGGACGGACGGACAGACGGACGGACGGACGGACAGACGGACGGACGGACATGCAAAAATCGAAATAACTTTTAATATTATGAATGGGTGTCCAATCCATTTTGCCCTACCATCATTATTTCGAGGTGTTACAAACGGAATGACAAACTTAGTATACCCCTATGATTTCATCTAGGGTATAAAAAGCGGTACCTCTATAAAACATTTTACTTTTCGTGTAGCTGTTATACAACCCTTATAAAATAAAAATCTAATTCTTGCAACTAATTAGTTGCAAAAATGTTCATTGGGTCTATAATGCATATAAATCTAAAGAACAATTATCCATAACTTTTTACGGAAAAAAAAAAACAGTATGCAAATCCCTAACCTGAGAGAAAAATAAATGTTTTTTTCTTAAGAGATGTTAATAATTATGGTGTGCTAATATTAATTTTGCCCCTTCATGTGGTCGTGATATCAGGGGCCAAGAGCTTTATCATTTCAGAGGCAAAAAAAAAAAAAAAAAAATTAAGTTCTTTAGCCACTTTGCTTCTTGAAGAATGGAGACCTATGTATGTATATGTTATCAGTAAAGTTTGAGCAACATTGTAAGCATATTTTTGTCTTTTTATAATATAAAAATTAAATAATTTTTTAAAAAACAATTTCTTGATGATCGATTTCCAAAATTTTGAACGGTAATTTATATGTTTTTTAGCGTGAAAGCTCATTTTATCAACTTGATTTCTTTTGTATATAAAATTTTATGACCGTTATTAATTATAATAAATGCAAATAGAAGTTACAATTCTATTTATTTTATAAAACGAATAAACATTTTGTTTTATTTATTCTTAAAGCTATTTTTCGCATCTATTTCTAGAACGGTTTGTAGGATAATAAAAATTATTATGACATAGGATTTTATATTTTGAAGAACTTTTTAGTGCAAGAGTATATGTAAAAAAACAGCAATTTTTGTGTGGCAACACCATGAACGGGCTGCCCCCCCCGCTCCAATTTGGTCCCATTTTTGGAATTGTATTAACTATTTTTCAAAAATACAGTATACAAAATTTTCTATCCATCATCCAAATATATAGTGAAAACCCAAGATTTTGTATTTCAACACCCAGAAGAGGTTTTTGAAATTTTGTTTACTATTTTTAAAAAACTTCCAACTGCTGTAACTTTCCAACGATTTCGAATATTTGAAAATCACTTTACCAGCATATTCTACACCGCACGTCGTATAGAAAAGTGACCTAACTCAAAATTCATCGTTTTTGACTGATGGTGAAATCGTCATATTTCTATTTGATTTTTTTGCCGCTAGACGGCGATAGTGTCATTTTTATTTTACTTAAGAATAGAGATATTCTTCATAGAACAGTGTCACTTTTTGAATTGTGACGATCTTCATTACAAACGTAAATATGTTTTCGACATTTTAACAGAATTTAATTTTTTTTTTGGGTTATGACATTTTTCCACAACATTCAAAGTACGGAATTTAATTCTAAAATTTTTATTTTGAGTTGTGTCACTTCAAAAAAAAATATATATTTATTTATTAACAAAGAAAAGCAACACAACTTAAGAGCTTGCGAGATTAACAGCTAACCTCGCCAACTGTGGTAACAAAAATTAAAAATTTTTTTTTATATAAATATTCAGAAATAAATTTACTAACAAATTTAAGAGTTCAGACTATTTTTAGCAAACAATTACTACGTTAAGCTAGAATTAATTCTATATTGTTTCGTTTTTTCGCTCTCCTGCATTTTTTGAGTTGGGTCACTTTTCTATGTGACGTGCGACATGTCTGGAATCAATTCATGAAAAAAAAAAAATAAATAAATTTTTTTTTTCAACATATCACACGGGGTGACCACTGACTTATAACAATGAACTGAGCGTATTGTCATTTTCCTATAGGAAAGAATGACACAAGTTTTATAGTTTTCTCTTTCGCGTTATGGCAGAGTTGGAGCTACCAACACAAAATATTGCTTACTGAACGTTTTCTTATGACATTTGATGTTTTTATGTTGGCTACGGATGGAATCACAACAGAAAGAATAAGATAAAGATAGCATGGTCCATCTCTCTTGCACATGCGCAGGATTCAGGTAAAAATTTTGAAAATTAAAGTTGGAATGAGTTTAATTTCTTATAATAGTGCTTAAAATCAGTTAAAATGTCACTTGAACACAAGAAAGATATTTTTTTTTAATTTAAGTCGATTTTCGGGTGTAAAATTTCCTCTGATTGGTTCAGTTACATGTTTTTATGTAGTAACGTTTTAAAGGGTGCTCAAATTCTGATATACAAAAACACAATATTGTTTGTGCCACATGAATTAGCTAATCACTCAGTCGATTGTTATAAGTCAGTGGGTGACCCCCTTAGTTATCGTGGCGACGAACGGACAGATAGATAGACGGACTGGCAGACAGACGGATACTGTCTCTATGCGTTACAAACGGAATAACAAACTTTATACCATAGGAGATTTCATCTAAGGTATAAAAATGGCGTTAAGAATAGGTGTTATGACATTTCTGTTGGCTGGTAGTAGTGATAGAGTGAAATGTATACTCATTGTCCATTTCGAATAATATTCTCCCAAAAAAATACAAAACTAGTGAAGATTTGTTTTAAAATTATGTTAGTGTGGATTCCTTGACATTAGAAATGAGTCCCAAAATGTTTAAATATTGTCTCATATAATTTATTATTAACTTGGAAAGTATTTCTTCGAACAATATAACTTGAAGAACACTAGACATTTTTAGTATAACATTTTTAATGAAATTTTAATTAATATAATTTAGTTTTGTCCTGCGTGATAAGGTAAAGCGAACAATATTCGGAATATAAAATAGAAAAAAAAAAACAAAACAATTTAATAAGAAATAAAAAAAAAATGAAATCACATAATTTCGGAAAATACTGGAACTAAATAGGAAAGAATTATTTACTTACTTAAGGGGAGGTTACCGTCGAGAGGCATGAAAAATGCATAAACTTTGGAATTTTTTTTTTACATAAAATAAATACTTTTGGAAATGAGTTTTAACGTATTTTATTCTTCTATCGATGGAGAGTAAATTCTAATTTTATTTATAAAAAAAAAAAAAATGGCGGCGCTAGCACCCATCAAACAAAACCGTGCACGGAGTGTTTCGGTCTACGCGGGGCGCTCTACAGCTCTGCCAATTCATTCGAAAACAAATCGAGTTGAAAATGATTAAACTTGATAAAATTTGAATTTTGAATAATAATAATAATAGTTTGAATTTGAATAAAAACATGCTAGCCGTTTGAAAAAAAAAACATTTTTTGCCCTGTTTTTTCTTCTTCAACGGACGAGAAAACTATTTGTAAATAAATTTTTGACAAATCGATTCATCCTTTAAAGCTGTAGAGCGCCCCGCACGATGAGAAATTTTGTTCCCAAAAAAACTATAGAATATCTTTGACAGCTTATTCCAGCTATTCCAGCACCATACAGTGGCCCTTCTTCTTCCTTCAAGAACTGATTATGCTGAATCTGAAGGTTAACGGCTTCCTGAAATTTATGAGAGTACCTCAGGTAACGAAAAAGGGTCTCCCCAGCAAACGCGCTCCGAGCGCCTCAGCTACCTGTTTTCTAGCCGGCGGATGGTTCTGCACTCAACAGGCTGTGAATTCTAAAATACTTTAGATATGAAAATATCCTTTTATCCACGTATTCCAAACACTTTAAGGATGATAATTATGTAAAAAAAAAATCGAATTTTTCATCGTCATGAATGGTTAGCCTCCCCTTAAAACAATAGTTATGTCTGCACTGCACTGAGAATATATTGTCATCGCAATACCTACTTATCTCTGTGCCCCATAGACGAAAAAGTTAATTTTTCAGGAGACAATTTTTAAAGTTTATCTTATAAAAAAAGTATTTTATTGTTGCCTTTTAAACATGACTTAAGGGTAATACTGGAATAAATGAAATAATGAAATCATTTACATGCAGGGTGTACCATGACCAGATGGTAAAAATTTTTAAGAAGTGAAAGAATAGCCACTTTTCAGTCGAAAATGTTTATTTATGTCACATTTGAAATTATAGACGATTTTCGATTCTTTCCAAATTTTCAACTTTATGACGCTTTTGAATTGTGGCTTAATCCAATTCTCTTACTGGAAGATCATTTTATAGTTGGATTAGTCATATCATTATCGGCTCTTATTCGGTCTAGTTTAGTTTTAGAAAGTTCACATATAACGAAAAACTTAGTGATTTTATTTTTTGTTTGTCGAAATATCATCTGTTTTGTTAGTCAAAAATCATTAAAAGTGATCATATTAATCATCAAATTAATATCACGAGATAATCCAGTTTCTGGCCACAATTTATATCTGTGATACGGCATAACCACGATACTTTCAATATCATAACTGCGTAATTACATAGAGTAGCAAAATATCAATTTCGCGGTTAAAATCCAAAAATATAATATTTCTAGTTTAGCTATTTTGCCATTATAATAAGAAAAAAAAAAAAACAAATAATTTAATACCTGCTGAAAACTTCAGGCCGTGACACATTAAAAGTTGATCAAATCTCAAAAACTCTGCTGCTGCTCAGTTCTGCCAATATTATAAAGAAAGCTAAAATTTGTATTTCATTGGTGGCATTCTTTCTTTTAGAAGTGTCAAACAGGTTTGATGCGACAAGAACAAAATGTCTATGAAAATATTAATTAATTTTGTTAGAAATAATAAATTAATTAACAAATTAACATCAAGATTTTAAAAATTATATCTCCTGACATCGAAATGTGTACTTAGTTGACAAGTAACTGTCACTGTTTTAAGCTTCTGCTTTTATTGTGGTTGACAAAACAGAAATGTCGGATTTCTGTTTTTTCCTTCTGTTTTTTTCGGTGCTTTCTGCTTTTAATGTGTTACGGCCTTTAGCGTTTTTTTCTTAACTTACGGGATGGTAACATTAGTTGTCTCGCGGTTATGCAGTATCATCGACGAAACCAAATTCTAGTAGATTAATAGTAGTAGATTTAGTATTAGTGAGGCGAAGATTGTTGATATTCTTATGAGTTGTTTGTGGACTTAGTATTGATTTAAAAGGAACTTCTTGGTCGAAGTTATGTGAACAATAGACCCCAGTTCCTACGTGGATCACTCGTTTGGACTCGTCTGGATGTAAGTAAAAATCTGATTTAAAACTGCAGAAGTATTCTGGAGCAATTAGCAAAAAAAAAAAAGAACGAAATCCATATGTGGGTAGGTACCCAGAATACGACCGGTATAGAGGTAATGAGATTTTGTCGTTCACTGTACTGAAACCTTTCAGAAGGAAAAGCATTTAGTAGGAGGATTAATGACTGAAATAGAAAGGGTGCACTATAGGTACTTACTGTGAGAACATTTGACGGTTAAGGCATAATAGCTGTGCTCTTTTGTGTACCTTGCTCTAGAACTCCCATATACTGGAGAGAACAAATTGTTCTGTCGATTGAAGTGAACTATTTGTACTGTTCGCTTCATTTAAATCTTTCTATGAAAATGTATGAGGCGTTCTTTTGTGTATTTTTTGTTCTGCTTTGATCCGCGGACACAAAAGAACATAGCTAACATGAAATTACTCTATTTAAACTCTAAAAAGTATGCACCAGATATGATAATGCTATTCGATTGCCACTGACTGATCATTGCCAGCTTATATAATATATGCTTAAAAACCAAAACCACTGATAATAACTACCGAGGAAGAGATAGAGATAGATAGAATCTTCGGTTCGCGTGCTCTGCGAATGTGTAGGAGAACTTACTCATTAAAAACGGCAAACAATTGTTTTTTGGTAAAAGATTCGTAAGATCATGACACATTCAAAAAGTCGAGCCTAAAGAGGTCCAATGTAGACTAGACTGGTTGCGAAAGATTCCTAACTGGACTGTAAGTTGCAGTCCTGGAGTTACCAAAACTACAGTCAGACTGAACTGGTTCTTTTTACATGGAGAAGAGTTATTCTGACTTTTACTCCATCAAAATTGGGTAATATTACTCTCGAATTGAAAACTGAAGCCAAATACCTAGGAGTTATACTAGACTCCAAACATAACTGGAGGATGAAAGTGAATGAGTGCGTCAAAAAGGCGGCCATTACGATATATGTATGTTTGCAAAAAATGTAATATCCACTTTTGTAAGACCTGTCCTCATCTATGAACTCACCTATATAGTCTTACCTATAGAGGCCAGAGGGCAGTTTAGGTATTACAAGTGTGCTCTTCGAATGACACCAACGAACGTCAGCAATGGAGATTATGCTCGGGCCTCTCCTGCCCCTTGACATCCAAGGAAAATGTACTGCTGCAAAGATTAGACTTAGACCAAGAGAGTCAGGGTGCTGGGTAACCGCAGACTTTGGTCAGAGCGATGTACTAGGCAATGAGAGAGCGGATGCTCTGGCCAGGAAGGGTGCGCCTATGAATATATGCTTAGCGGAAGAATCTATAAAAAGGCCCCTAGAAAGCGAGAAAGATTCAGAACTACAGATCTGCAAGCTGACTAATCATAGATGGGAAGAATTAACCACATGTGCGCTTTCAAGACAGCTTTGGTCAAAGATATGCACTAGAAAAACAGAAAGTCTGCTAACAAAGAACAGTAGTTATTTCGGCACACTGTCTGTTTGGAATACATGCGGAATGCATGCAAGCTTCATGCAATGACTTCTGCAAAAGTAGTATGGACGGATAAAAAAAGGAAATGTGAAGGTCGTGCTTGCTGCCCAAGGTACAACATGTAGCTGCATCATGGACAGTGGGGTATTGTACCTTGGACATTTGTAATTTATTAAGAAGCAATGATGTTATATCAGCAGAGTTAAATTAAATAACACTCTCACATTTCAACTATTTCGGAGTTACAGGGTGATTAAGAAAATATGTTAGTTTTTCACAAAACACCCTCTATCTTAAAAAATACAGGGCGTACAAGCACCGTAAGGCTCAGCTCATTGTAAGCGGAACTTCATGGTCTTTCCAACGATTCCTGAACCAGCTCCTTACCCCTCTCAGCAGTTATGGTGGTCTAAATTAAAAATTTCGGATTTTCTAACTTGTTTTTTTTTTACAAAAAGGTGAATAATATAACTGTTACACCCTATGCGATAACTGAAGCCGTTAAAAAGTTATTACCTCATAGCCTATTCAGGTCATACCGAAGATAGATGGTATATTTTTTAAATGACGTGTTGTCATTCACGAAGAGAACAAAAGATCTTTAAGAATAGGTTTGAGAATAGCTTTGGGAATAGGTTAAGAGCTAATAACTCTTTAACGGATATACAAATTAGAGAGAAGAGTCCGCAATTTACAGTTTTTATAAAAAAAAAGGTTATGTCATTCATTTTTTTGTAAAAAAAAAAATGAGGTCAAAGTAAAAAAGAGGTAGATAATTCCATCATTTTTAATTTAGACCACCATAACTCCTGAGAAGTGAGGGGGACCTGGTTGAGCAGTCGTTGGAAAGCTCATGAAGTTTTGCATACAATGCGCTCTTGACATCCTGTACTTTTGAAGAGCACAAGGTGTTTTATGAAAAACAAGAATTTTTTCTTAATCACCCCGTGTAACTCCAAGACTGTTGATATACCTCCTCCCCTACCATGAAATTTTTTGTTTGCCTAGGTGAGTACCTACTATCACCTCCCACTCTATGGAGCATCATGGAGGAATCACCCTGTATATTCTTAAAATGATTGCATTTTGCAGCAGTAAACTTAACAGTTATCTGATGCTGAAAAGGGTACCTACCTATATACCGAGGCGGATTTTAAATTTCCAAATCGATGACTTCTGATGATATAAAAATTCACTCTAATATTCTTGAATTTGTGAGCAAAATAAGGGACTAGTTGTCATATATAAACTTACCGTAAATGATGTAAAATGTAAAATAAATTAGGCAAAAAATATTTGAAAAACTAGGCTAGGCCTTTCTAGCCACCATCTTTAGCATATTTAAACTCTTTTTTTTTGTGTTTTGTTTTACTTGTTCCTATTTAATCTTTTCAATTTTATTATTAAGCACTACACTTTCAACTACATAGTACCCTACCTATCGTCTTAAATTCTATGTCAGCCTAATTATTTAGGTCTTCACCGTAGGTACCTACTTAAAAAAATAAATAAATAAATATATAAAAACGCTTATAATTTGAATATAAAGCATTTTTACAGGCGCCGTAATATACGAAATGTCGCTTTCGCGAATATAGATTCAGTTATAAACAATAATTATTCAGATTTGAATTATATCCATGACTCCAGCTCCCATAAAGTCCAAAACCATCCACCCATCCCATCCATTCATCCATTCATCATAAAATTGAGAAACATTTTAAAATGTTTCTCCCACTGCCTTATAATTGGCTGCTGCTTCTAAAGAAGCTTCCCATTATAACACAGAAAAGAGATAACACAATCCTCGAAATGAAATCAATTTTATGATCACCGTTGATATTTACATGCATTTTTCTATAGTATATATGCTTCTCTATATGTTGAGCCAATCAAATTGCTGGGTGAAGATCATCATAATATGGTCAAGAGCTGATTGTACACAAAATCAGCAGCACTTTATTATCATCATCCTATCCTACTACACAGACGTTAAGACTCTCGCTGATGATTCTCCTCTGCGCATAGCCGCCAGCAGTGGAAAGAATCAAAAAATTCATTCTTTATCTGTCTCCGTTCCTCTCGAACACTTTATTTACTTTGATCGCGGTCATGAAATTGTTTATTTGCTCATCGTAGTATGGCAAGATCACGGCAGGCCGGCAAACAGCCCAACAATTTTCTTCTTCTTGTTGGGTGGATGATCTTGTTGAGGACACTTCTATAACTTGACGAACGCACCACAAAATTGACAAAGTATATAAGAAGAGGCGTACACATTGCTTTTGTATCACGTATATATGTATATACAAATATGTACATAAAAGATCATATAGTTGTATGCATGTAATGAAAATATGTTTCACTATCTATATATTGTGAATGACTCAACGCGTGCGCATATGTTTCATAGGATTAGTTCGACGAGTTTGAATAACTCAAACAGCACAGAGAGGGAATTAACAGCAGTGAGTGTATATCGGATCGGTTGGTATTTTAGGTAGATAACTTTCCCGCTTACTCCTTTTAGTTTGAAATGAATGAAAGGGGACATAAAATTGTAGTTATAAAATTTGCCTGAAGAGGAGAGTGAAAATAGTTGTCGTAGAGAAAGAAAAGAAATAAAAAATAATGGAAAGTATAATTTGTGTGTGGTGTGTTCTTATATGTTTGTCTCATTTTGATTCTCATTTCAAATAATTATATACTTTGTTGCAAGCTCTATATTCTATGTCTAGTTTTTGGATTTTTAATTTCTTTCCGTTTTATTTTGTGCACTTCCAGCAGCAACGGACACTACAACAGCATATGAGGTAGCTGTAGCCATGAAATTTCCAGTTGTCGGTTCACCACTACGTCAAAACGGTGCTCATAGTAATCAGCAGCAAGCGATCAATTCAAATACTACCGATGATGGTCAAAATAATACAAACATAGATCGTGATACAAATAATGATAACAGAGTGATCGGTCAAAGTAGTGATCTTCTAGCATCAGCATCAGTGTCTGATGGATCAGTTCTTCGATCACCATCGACGATAGTGGCAACATCAAATCAAACTGTGTTAACTTCTTCGTCTATAAAATCTGTAACAATTGCCACCGTACCAGTGATTGAGAATTTGGCAGAGGAGAATAGTGAAAATCATCAGCATCAGCAGCAGCAGCAACACATACTAGTAGCAGCAAATACTAGTAGTAATTCAACTAGTACGATACAGCAGCAACAACAACAACAACAACATCAACAACAGAATAATGATAATAGTGAAAATGCAAGTTTACTTTTATTAACACAAAATCAATCCGATAGCAGTAACAGTGTGACATTGCCGATCGGTTATCGGGGTACAAACAATACTGTAATCATATCGAACCGTTCTAATCAGACGCCACCTTTAAGATATACAGAACTAGTGAGTAGTAGTAGTAGTAGTGGTGATCATAATCAACAACAAAATAGTGCAAGTGTTAATAATAATAATAATAATAATCAAACAAGTGACTCTGCTGTACGTTATTCTACTGTACAAGCAAATGTGCCGGCGCATAATGCTAGTCACGACGAACAATATTTACATTTGAATATTGCTAACGGTGCCTCGTCTTATAATTGGCCTTATGATTTGTCTTTACATAAAGATAATCAAAAAAAATCAAATAATAATATTGTGAATAGTAATTTCTCTAGTGATCTTCAACAACATCATCATCAGCAACAGCAGCAGCAGCATCATCATCATAATCTCCATCATCCTAGCCATATTCATCAACAGCAGCATCATTCACATCAAATTATTTTACAAGAAGATCATCACAATTTGGACAACAATATCAACAATATGAGGAGTAGTGTTGCACTTTATACAGCTTATGGAACTGATCATTTACATGAAAGTTCTGTAACTGGACATACAGCTCCTACTATAGATGAAGTAATTCAAGATACTTTGAAGGACGAAAATTGTTCTTTGGTTGATGAACATCATCATCATTTGGGACATGGTGATGAAACTGCCACATATTTAACTATACCATCAGGTGGAGAAATTCATCAGTTGAAAGAAACCAATTATCATAATAATTCAACAAGTAGCGGAGGTGATTCAAGAAGTCCTTCAGGTTTATCACAAGATGATGTCGGTTTACAGAGTTTTACACAATTAACGAATACAGCCCATCGTGGTGGTGGCAGTTATATTTCAAATTTTAATCATGCTTTAATTCCCGGATCTAATGACTATGATGCCTTGAGTCCTGGACTTACTCCTACGTAAGTACTTTTTTTTTTTTTTTTTTTTTTATTATTATTTTATTTATAGATATGTTTTTTTGTTTTTCAATCTTAATTATCAAATCTGTCATAGCGCACATAATTTAATTTGAAAAGTATATTTAATTTATTGCGTTAATTTATCTTGACGCCATATGAAAAAAATAAACAATCAAAGAATTGATAGCGATTGATCGATGCAATTTGATGTGCGTATGATCTATGTACTCACTATAATATGTATGTAAATATCTTGTTATATTTTCTAGTTTCAGAGGATATGGAATAGGGAAAATAACAAGACAACTCTTAGAAATTGTTTATTTAATAAATTTTAATTGAGACTTACGGGGGTAATTAATTGTAAAGAATTGTGTAATTGTCCATAGGGAAGGAGGGTAAAAGAGTTTAACATCGATATCGGCTATACTACTAGACTATTTATTTTTACTGCAAATTTGCTGGTTTTATGCCATTGGGATGTATGTTTTTATTTTTTAAATATTGCTTTTAAGGCTAGCAGGAAACTAAAAACAAATTATTTTAAAATTTGTTTTTTTTTTTTGCTAATAGAACTGAAAAATTCTATATAACGTGAAAAAAGAGAATAATATTTTTATTTATGTGTTAAACTCAACAGAAACTAGTGCAATTCTGCTCTACAGAAATACTGTAGACAAGTTTCTGATGTCTTCATATATTTTTTTTAGAGAATGTTTCTAAACGTAAAACAGATCTTTAATTTGTTAATCATCATTAAATTTTTTCAACAATATCCGCTAATTCTTATGTATGTAACAAAAAAAAAAAAAGTGGTCAAAGGGTATTGCTCCCAATATTCTTAATATATTTTAAGCGGGAATCTCACTGATACAAGAACATAATATGGGAGCGGGCGATTTTTCAAAATAGCGTGCAAATTTAATAATTACGTCAAATTGTTATAACTAAAAAGTAAGTAGGTAACTGGGGTTTGTTTTAACCAAGTTTTTATTTTACCTAGAAATGTGTTCTTCTATTTTAGACTGTCAAATTTGGATCAATGTACATATATATCGTTTTTACGTCGGACGTGCAGTTTTTCCCTTTTTGGATATAAATTTTTAAGGCAATATGGTAAAATTCAATTTTTTTCTTCCTAATAGTAGAACATTGTCTGATTCTATTTTCTAAGAGGGCTTTTCGAGACTATTGTAATTATTATACATATATAAGACGGTGGTACATACATATTAGTATATGGAAAGACTACCGTATGTAATGTATATATAATTTCTGTATTAGTTTCAAACTGTGCCGTAGGTAGAATAAATTCAAATGTTATATACTTATATGAAAGATTGATTCGATATGTTAATCGTATATGATGATTGTTCCGAAGTTGTATACCAATACTCTGAAATATAACTTTCATCTCGATGGTATTATTAATTTTCTTCTTTTGTAATCGTAGAACAGGAAAGAACAAAAGATTCACAAAAGAACGCCTCATACATTTTCATAGAAGATTTATAATTGAAGCGAACAATTTGTTCTCTCCAGTATATGGGAGTTCTAGAACAAGGTACACAAAAGAACACAACTATAGTTACCCTCGCTAGAAGAAAGTTGCTGCTAAATTTTGTATAGATGTTTATGAATTTTGGAAGAAAAGAACATTTTTCAATATTGGCCTAATTTTAGCCAGTCGATTCGTTTCATCGTCTATATTGTCGTTATCATTAAAATGCCATAACCTTTCCATGTTTGGCGGAATCTTTGTCTGTACATACATACAAAAGTGTTGTTTTGGTCTGTTGATCAATAAATCATTTATTTTTTCGTACTTGTTCCATATATAAATAGGAAAAATCCCAAAAATTGTTTTCATTTCTTTACCTATTCTTTTTCTTCTCATTTGACAGATTTTGGTGGCATTTTGAATGGTACCTACATAGTAATTAATACCTAGTAGGTATTTGAGTCTTTTACAAAATATTTGAATAAAATAATTTCTGATGAATAAATTTACTGCGTCGTTTATAGTCTCTGAAACATTGTTAACATTTATTCCAGGATGATCAAGAAAATTCTTCAATGATAATTGGAAAATTTTTAGTGAACGATCATTTTTCGTCGGGCTCATCATCAGAATTCATTTCAGTGTCCAAATTCGAAATAAATAAAACGTAATATTTTAGGCTTTCAGTCCTGATCCCCAAACTATTTATGTGTTAATTGCGACTTCTACACTCACGGAAAGGTTTGGCTTTGTCCAAGTGGATTGTAACACATCAATCCAATTGGATGGAATTTTTTGTTTTTGATTTTTAGTTGATTAAATCGAAATATAATGGGAACATGTTTTAAACCTTGTTTTTCATTGTGCAGTGAAAAAATTAAAATAGCATTTAGTCAAAGATTCTATAATACAAAAATATTGCAGGCCACATTGTGTAGTTTAGCCTCAGTTGAAAATAATGTGGAATCTCCGAGATTCCATCTCTGTTAAGAAATTATTAAAACTTCGCATTGTACACGGCCTCAATTAATCATGAGCACCACAGCCACGATCTGATGTAGAGAAGCACTCAATTTTTTCTTAGAAATTTACTGGAAATATATTTTCTTTAGAATTTGTATGAAGTATTAGAGATCGACATCAATTACCATGTTTACATGCCGGGTTGAACCATAGTTCAACTCGGGTTCAACTTCATTTATACGCGGCTCGAGTTAAATTTGGGTCGACTCGACTTCTCGACTCGACCGCGCTTGGCTGGCGTAGTCGAGTCGAAATGGTTTCCTATAAACGCAGATTGAGTAGTCGAGTTGACAGCTAACAGTTTAGATTTACTTTGTTTGCTGTTTACTCGAAAGTTTTGTTAGGTTGTATATTTATTGTGATTTTTTTTTTGGTTATCTAAACAAAATTTATAATTTTTATAGCTCTATCACAAAAATACCATAAATAAGATGTTATGTTTAACTGTCACTTCAACTATTTTTGGACCCATTTTCAACTCAATCTCTCAACCCTGCGTACTTAGAAACACGAATCGAAAACTCAACTCAATCTCGACTCAATCTTTGAACTCTGCATGTAAACATGGTAAATTCGTCGCTCCAATATAAAAACAACAATGTCTCGACTTGAGGGTTGAAAATTCTGAAAAAAAAACAAAATGTTTTTTTTTTCGTGCAAAAAACAATTATTGGTTTTTTTTCGGTTCTTTTCAAAAAAAATTTGAAAAATACAGACGGTATACTTAAGGGAAAAAAACACGGCAAATTTGAAAATAAAAGGTTTTTTTTCAACGGAACATGTATTTTTCGGAAAAATTTAGTTGAAAAATATAAGCATTCTTTCATTTCCACAATGTTAAATTAAAGATAATTTCTTAAAAAAACAAATTAATTATCATCACAACTTTCGCTGTCACTACAAACTATTTTTCAACTGACGGTTTATCAGATTGTAAAAATTGCAAATTTTACCTTACATAAATAAGTTTGTAAAGGCGATCAGGGGCTAGACGGCTCCTGTCTTTTGTGTGTGTTCGTTCAAATATTGACCAATTCCGTTCGGAAGCTGCAAGAGCAATTGAAGACAGCGGCTTGGATGAACAAAATCCTTTCCATCAATCGCGAGGATGAATATTTGTGACTGGTTGCCATATCAAGTCATTACTCCAGAAAGTGCTACTTGATTGATATTCTGCGAAATTAGCCAATATTTCAGAAGTACCTTTTTGCGAGGAATCAGCTACTTTGGATAAGTATTGAGTCATTTGAAGGATTAACGTTTACTGTTCACTTGTGTTATCAGATTTAATAATGCCTTTGTCTCATGAAAATTACTCTTCAATCTGTGTAATTCCTACATTTTGAAAAGCAGATTCTTAGAAAATAACGGTCTCATTATCATTAAATTTACAGTGGCGTCGGGAATTTTGGATTACTTATTAACTCATTAAAAAGTCAGTAAATATGCAGTATTTAGAGAAATATATAATGGAAAGAGCGTAGAAATAACGTATTAGGTATATCAAAACCAAATTTTAATTTGTTGGAATTGAGTAAAAAATTCCAGTTTTTTTCGGGTTTTTTTTCATAGAAAACTTGAAAAATTCGGTAACGAGTTCTTATTGTTTTTTTTCAAAAAAAAAAAAAAAAACTTGAAAAAAACGAGCCATAAAAAACGGGAATTTTTTCAGTTTTTTTCCAACTGTAAGGCCTCAATTTTTTCCTTGAAATTTATTGGATATTTTTTCTTCAGAATTTGTATGCATTTGTTCGACAACAGGTGCTTGGAGGTGGCTAGTAATTTTTATGAGCGTAGACATTAGTTAAGCAATAAGCATTCATTTCTTCTTAGAAATTTATAGAAAATGTTTCGGCAGAATTTTTATTCATTTAGTGGCCGAATGGAATTATTTTCAGATACAACAATTTCGTGTGTGCCGTATTCGGACGCCAAAAATGGATACAAATTCTAATGAATAAATATCCAGTAAATTCCTAAGAAAAAAATGAGAGCTTCCCTAAGAATATTTGTTGGGTGTGAATGAAATACTGTGGAGTTTCAGATATTCAATTCTATTTTAGAAAATTAAGTATTATAAAAGCTTTGGTTGGGTCCTGTTTTGGCCTCGAAACATCCTAATCACAATATATCTATAGGAGTTCTTTGTAAAAGGGAATAGGGTAGATGCTCCAAAAGTCGGCCACCCTTGACAGAACTGTCTGTATAAATTGATTTTGAAAGCAAATACGCATAAAACGAAAATTGAAGAGAATAATATTATTTGTTTTTAAATCGTATAACAAAAAATCATTTCTATTATATGTGTATGACGATTTAACTATAAAAGATTAAAGGAGCGTTTACAATGGCAGAGTAGAGTGGAGTCACCAGATTGCATTATCTCTCATCATCTCACCAACGTGAGATTAAGAATTTTTCAAATCTGACGCTACTCTGTGAAATCAACTCTGGTGGGAAACGCGAAGTATTTATATTAGAGTGCAAGCTTGGGACAAGTAGAGGCAATGCAATCTGGTGACTTCACACTACTCTACCATTGTAAACGCTCCTTTATTCTGTGCACATACATACATATGTCAGAGTTGGTAAATCTGTGCTCCGTGAATTTTTTTGAAATGAGATTGAGGTAATTGCGAAATCATGTAGTTTACCTATAAATACTATTGTATTTTCTACTTTAGTATTTCATTTATTAAAGTGCGGTTGTACTTACATTTTGAAGTGAAGAAAATATTAAAAATTTAGTTTTTCTAAAAAATATCGGGGGGCCCAGCATTAGGGAACGTAATTCTCGAATTTTTCCTAATGTCGGCCACAAGATTCCAAACCTTAAGTCGGCATATATCCGTTCAAAGATATTATAAAGATTTATACCTAATACTTTAAAGTCGGTCACAAATATAATCTTAACAAAAAACAAAAATTATAATTGGTCTAAGTAAGACCAATAATATTATACCCTAGAAGAAAATAAAAGTTAAATATAGTGAAAACCCAAAGTTTTATATGGCGACACCAGAAGGGGTTGCCCGATTTTGCTCGTTCTTGCAAATTTATTCACTATTTTTAATGAAACGCTGCACACAAAATTTCATCTCTCTCTATCAAGGCATTTTTAGGCCGTGACCAAATATATAGTGAAAACCCAAAATTTTGTATGGCAACACCTAGAAGGAGTTGCCCAATTTGGTCCATTTTGCTTGCAATTTTTACAAAACTTGAGCTCTTCATGTCGAGGCGTTCTCAGGCAGTTTTCAAATATATACTACATAGGTACTTGAGCTTGAACTTTTGTTCTCATACCTTAGTTTAATATATTGAAAAGACGCTTTGTTACTCATTATTTTTATATTTGTTATTTGTTTTTGCTAAACGCAATAAGTTACTGTGAATACTAATAAATTTGTATTAAAATAAAAGTCTGAATTTAGCTTAAAACTTTTTTCTTTTTCTTTGGTCGACATTAGGTAACAATATGGCCGAAGTTAGGACTTTGATGGCCGACTATAGGGTAAAAGTGTACTTTTTGAAACTTATATTTTTTATTAAAAATGTGGGTATATATTAGTATTATTATTATGCTAAACATATGTTAAATGCTTTAAATTCTCAATACAAAATGTTTTCATAGCAACAAGCTTGGGACAGTCATTTTACGGCTACCTAAATGTTCTATCTATGCATATTTGGCTGACTATTGGTGTTTTCCCCTTAATAGTGTCACTTATTAATTTTTGTTCTATGTATTACCTATATATATGTAGGCTGCACCGAAATTATTGAGATAAGTAGTAGAAAATAAAAAAAGAGTTTACCTTTTGTAAAATGTATTCCTTGAATTTCTACATATTTTTTCATACTTTCAAATCAATCCTCAAAGCTCTGCGATTAGAATTTATTCAAGTCACTACCGAAATCAGTTCACTATTAACGTCCGCTTCAGGTGTGGAAAAATATAGATCTAAGATTTTTTCTTTTATGAAAAGGAAGCGCAAGAAATAACGTAGTGAGAGTTGTGGCTTATATTGGTGGATAAATCATTGATTTTACTCTATTTCCTATTAAAAATGCATTTTTTTTGTGCACTATATGTGGATGTTTTATTATAATGCAGAAATATTCTTCGTGAATTTGTTCGAAGATTTGGCAAACCGAAGGTGGTATATACATATTATTTTACATTAAACGTAACGCGATGTATGTAAAGCTACTATTGCCAAAAGAGAATGCCGCTATCATTTTTCAATTTAACATTTCTTTACTTGGTTTTTTTGAAAATGTCGCTATTCTGTCGACTGTCGCTTGATCTCTGACTCATAGCAATATTACAAATTTTCGTTTGAACTTTAGTCTAAATATTTCTAGCATTTCTCTGCACCGCTTAATTTATTAGAGCGTCTTTTTGCTATTGTGCGGCATGAAAATTTTTCTTACACGGAAATGATTCTTCAAGATCCATATTTGGATCTACATAATTCATACCAATCTCCAAAGATCCTGAAATTAAATTGTGCTTTACTTATTCTAAAATTTTCTTTAATCACTACAATCTCAGTTTTTTCTAGAGTAACTACAGCATCCTTTATGAGATTTATCTTGGAATGTCTGATTGGATTTGTCTTGAAATGGGAAAACTAAAGAAAATATTAAGAATTTGTCTGCGGTATGTCATAAAATTCAGTAACTTTGTGTATATTTCTTACAGTTACAAGGTTTTTCAAATCTGTCAAAAATCCTCCTCCAACCTTGTCATAATCATTCAATTTAAAAAATGATATTACAGATATTTTACAGTTCACATCATATCAGATATTTCGAAACACTTGGAGTATGTATAGGGTTTTTGGATTAAACGAAACTATTTTCAAATTGAATGAAACTATTTTTACATTAAATGAAATGCTTTTCCCGTGGAATGAAACCTTTTCACGTCTTTTCACGTGGAATCAAATGAAACTCTTTCCAGTTTCATTTCAGTTGAAAAAAGTTGGATTTCATTTGAAAATCTTTCATTCCGCGCGAAAAAGGTTTCATTTCATGCCAAAAGGGTTTCATTTAATGTAAAAATAGTAGTTTCGTTCAATTCGAAAATGTTTTCATTTAATCCAAAAATGCGTTCATAGTTGTAGTTACAAAGGTATACAAATAACTACAGTAAAAATAGTTACTCCGAATTCCCTTCGAAAAATTTCATTTCGAATTTTCAAAACTGTCGTAGATATTCGAAATAACTTTTCTCACTAAAAAGTTGAAATATCTTATTTACAAATTTCGAGTCGAATTGGAAAATCTGTTTTCTACTAAAAAAATTATTTTCCAAACCAGAAGCGGTATAAACCTCCATTTGCCGTTGGTTAATATGATCTTCAATTCAATATGAAATTAATGTAAAATTTAATACTCTCAGTTTTAGACTTAATCAAAATCAGTTTAAGATACTCTTTCTGGTTGGAACTGAATATGAGAAAATCAAAGAAAGAGCTAAGCATTTCGTTATGAAATATTTCGTAGGCAACATTGGATATCAAAAGGCATATTTAAAAGTCGATATATTAGGATGATTCGTTGTCAATTGGACTCATACAAAATTCACTAAACATCTTATCTATCGTAGCATATTAATTTTGAGCTCAAAGTATGACTGTCGTTATATTCGACGATTCTCTTAATACGGCGGCTCTTCCAAAATTTTTGAATTGGAATAACTTTATCCTATACTTAAAAATCAATTATTGAATCTCAAATGATTATCAATTTTATTCAATCCCTTTTGAAATAATGCCATGTCCATAGGTATATGCATATATATGAGGGCTTAACTAAAGACCCTCAGCAGGATAAGTAATGGACCTAATACACGCGAAGAAGTTTATCAAGTTATATATAAATAATCTAAAATAATCACCAACTTTGGTAAATAGTAGGTACTAGATCAGGCTTATTATTATTGCCGAAGATAAATATCGATTCTGCAATGAAGAAGTAGAATCTACAGACCGAATACTAAGGACCTGTTCGCACAAGACTCCAATGCCTGTGTAAGGGATTTGTGGTGCATAGACTGTAAAGCAGACTTAAATGTGGGGATAACCTTTCCAAAAGAGGTCAATTTATTCCCCATATGGCCTCCACATCAAATAAAAATAATCATAATATAAATATTACTTCAATCATCTTTTTGTATTTAATTGTGACGGTTTTTGATGTGCTAACTACTTATGGTATAAAAGTGTTCCTTACTTTTTCGAATATACAGGGTGTTTCATCTGTTTGTGTAACACCCGAAGGCTATGAATAGGTCATGGTCATGCTTAGAAAAGCAAAAAAAAAAAAAATTATAGGCTGGGGGAAGTTTTTTTTTATTTAATTACCATTTTTATCAAAACGACTTCATCAATACTAATTTTTCATATTGGATTTAAGAAGCTCAAAAGCTTCACTTTAAAATAACGCTTTGTACCCAAAATGTAGCCCTTTCTGCGGTTTTTGCACTTTTAAGCATATTCAGCGAAAAAGTTCAATAAATGCCAGAAAGTAGGCTATTAACTTTTGGAAATGAGCTTTTTAAGGCATTTTCGCTGAATATAATCATCATCATCATATGGTGTAACTTTCAGAAGTTACAGGGCAATCTATGAAAAGAAACCCAAATATGTTTATCTCGAAAACCACTAAGAGTGCCCCCCTATATAATTTTTTGGTTGTCTAAGCATGACGTATGACGATGTGTAACACCACAGACGGGACACCCTGTATTCGGCGCTATGACCTCTTAGTATGATGTCGATAGCTCAGCTACTAATTGCGCTACCTACCGTCTCAGAGGGGGGGGGGCGGTCGTGGGTTTCAATTCCATTTAGAAATTGTTATACGCTTTTTCTTCCACACCTACCTAGTTTCCTTTCGAAGAACTATTTGTATTTGTAAGCCTTTCGTCGTGATTAGTGGGGGCAACATCTATGACAATAACATAAAGAACATCTTTGACAAGATTCTAACCACATCTTTGGGACTGCAGGTTAATCACCATTTAGAATAGTGAGTAAAACGATGCCAGAAACTTTAGCCACAGAGTTGTAGAAGGCGGAGAGGCAATGTGGAACCCAAAGCTTCCAGTGAAGTAGGGCAAAAAAAAAATACCTTCCAAATTGCTCTGTCTTCTTGTTTTAGCTCTTAGTGCTTTTTTGTTTTTGAAAAGGAAGTTCCTCATTGTGCAAAAGTTGTCTGCCAATACTCTTATATATTGTCCTATTCGATAAATCTACTTAACCCTTAGCTGCCACACTGGGGTCGGACTGACCCCAGCCATATTGAAGTCCAATTTAAAACTCTCGCTTTTACAAATATAATTATAAACGTCACCTATCGTTAGTTGAAGAGTACCCCGGCCCCTTGAGTCCAAATCAAGTATTAGAAAGCGTTAGTGTTGATCTGGCAGCTGTACAAAAAGAAACCTATGAAAGAATCAAGCTGCCAACAAGACAACGATGCGTTTCGTGCCCTCGAAGAGAAGATAGAAAAACAAACATTGCATGCAGTGGCTGCCAAGCACCAATTTGCGAGGAGAATCGTCTTACTTTTTGTCACTCTTGCGTTGGAAATTGAATTTTGACTCATACTACATTTTCAAACTTCTAAATAAATACCTTTTTTTAAACCCCGACTATCAATTTTTTTAGTGAAAGTAGGCATTTTCACCATTTTTTTTTTTCAAAACTAAAAATAATTTTTTTCATAAAAAAACACTATTTTATATTTTAAAGTAAGTATTAAGGAATATCAGAAAATTTTTGTTAAGAAAAAAAAATCAATATACGCTTCGCAATCAATTTTTTTAACGCTGGGGTACGAAACGACCCCAGTGTGGCAGCTATGTTATTCGACAGAAGTGTGGCAGCTAAGGGTACGAAAGTCTATTCCATTTGATGATCTTGAATGAAAGTTTGTTTTCCATAATCCATTTTAAAAATTCCGATATACAAAAAATAGTTTCAAAATGCATTTCTAACTTACATAAAGGCTACGTTAATATTTTTTGGGATTGAACTAGTTTGATATGAAAATGAATATGTAAAATTGTTTATACTTTTTTTTTTGTTTTGTTTAAAATAATTATTTATACATTCAACAGATTTGAATACCTTTCCAGCACAGAAAATCAGAAATTTGTATAAAAACTTATTTTACATTTCGGGAAACTTTTTTTTTTTTTTTTAATTAGACAAGAACAGAAACAACAGTTTTTTTAGATAATTCCATTTACCTAATTACACAAATAAAATTATTTTTGTATTAATTTTGTGAAAAATCTGATAGAAAAAGATTCATTCGGAGTGAGTTAAAAGAGGATAACAGAAACAGAGTGATTTGAAATCTCTTCCCTGACAAAAAGAAAGAAAATTTTTCTGTGAATTCATTTTGAAAGAGTAAAAAATTACACGTAAGGAATGTAATTTTGCACATCTTAGAAATCGGATTTTTTCAAAAATTTTAAACAATTATTAAATTCAATTTCTTCAGTGCTTATGAGTGAGCTTAGAGTGAGCATGTTATTTTTCTAGCAAATGAGATATATTGGTATAATTTTTCTAGGTATCTAACCGCAGGGCATATATACATATACATATGTATGCAAAGAATAAGTAATAATAAAAATTTGTATGAGAGAGTAAGAAAGTGTCGCGAGAAATTTTTCATAAAAAAAAAAAAAAATACAAATTAAGTCTAGACTCTAGGTGTACTAATTTTCATATAAACATTCAATTTTAAGTTCAAACTATATTATGAGTCTATGCCTACCTGAATTGAATAGGTCATATATCGAGGACGTGATCTTTTTCGTGAATCAAATGACTAATCTATCATTGAATACTTACAGCTAACTAAATGACTGTGTATGGAATTAAAGTCCACATTTATAGTCCAAGTCCCACTTCCTCATGCTTCTCCAGAGTTTCTGAGTCATTAACAGTGAATTTATTTATCCACAGGCATAGCATTGCACCTATATACTGTTTACTGTGTCTGCATTCCAACTTAATCATTAAAAATGAAAATTGAGAGCACTACAGCAATTCTTATGACTCGATGGAATGAACTATAGTATGAAATCTTCATGAAAACAAAGCAACAAATATTTTACAATTGAACACAAATAAATATAAATTTAATATCAATAATGAAAATTGTTATATAATGTAATTTACACGTAACATACCTACATACATAATCATATACAGCAGTTAAAAGTTAAAAATTGCCAAATTAGCAATCTGTTTTCTGACCTTTAAAATGCGATTAATGTATGACGTCAATATACCAAGCACTTTGCGCATCTCAAATTCCTTATGTACTTGAAAAGGCGCGCGCAGAATTGGAGAGTTGTTGTAAAGATGTACTGCAAATGAATGTGCATCATTATTACGCCCATATGTGCTGTTTCCAACCAGCACACCTGAGTTTCATAATTAAATAAGTGTGTATAAAAGTAGGAGAAAAAAAAATTTAACCATGCTCTTGTATACTTGGTATAATACTTATTCATGCAGAAGAATATTGTTTTTTTTTGTTTTTTTTTTTTTATAAAAAAAAAGGAAAAAAAAGAAAATGCTAAAAAAGTATCAGTTTTGTGTGAACGACAAAACTGCTGTTTGCTTTTTGTGACTAGGTACATTATATGGGGTTAGGCTACTGTTCCATTTGCATTAGCACCTCTATATGTAACTTACCCAACTCAGAATCCATTAAGTCATATTTATACTGCTGTGTGAACGTGACGTTAGCTGTAATTTAAAGCTTTCCTCCTTCTATACAGAGGTGTAGTATCGCACCATATTATTTGCGATGATTTTTACCTTTTTCTAACAAAACCACAACTCTTTCAACCACACACCAGACGTAATTCTATGCACACGATTCAATTTTGTTTTGCTTTTTATAAAAATTTTCATTTTTTTAAACTCAGTCGCCTTTTGTTTAGTTACTTTCTGGTAGTGGATTTCTCTGATGGAAGGTTTTGTTTCTGTTTGTTTTTTGCTCTTTATTTTTTTTTTTTTAATAGCTACCTATACCGGTGAAAAATATATGTACGTAGAATTTGCAAATTATATTTGGATTTGTCTAATTCATAATTTTTCATAGTGTTGATAAAAGAAAAAAAAAATAACATTTAACTATGCTAAATATTTAGAATGAAAATATTTGTTTGTTGATATTATCGAGGTCCACCTATACAGACCCAGGTCGAATAATTTTTAGAGCGCTCCGCAACTACCTAGAATTTTTTTTAAATTTTATATTGGACGGTCTATTAAAAATATTGTTTTTATATTTTACACTATAGTATTGAGGATAGATTAAGAAAAAAAGAAAAAGAAAAACAATAAAACAAAAAACGGAAAAATCCCGCTAATATTTAGTCATCTTGGCATGTTATTTATCAGACTATGGCTCTACCTCAGACAACATACAAGTAGATAAGAAAATCTCCATATAAACCCGAGAGAAAGAAAGAGAAAGAGAGAGAAATAGAGAGAGAGGAAGAATGTATAGAGCTTTCTATTAGGGGGCCATTAGATGATTTTAATTGGACCCACTTTTTTTTTTGGTTTTCAAATGTAAGTTGTCCTCCCCCCCACCTCACTGTTTTTCCCACTCTCTCTATGGGTGGTTTTAATTGGACCGGTTCTTTTTGTAAGTTGTCTCAGGCTCTACACTACAGATCTATTACTTCTTTTGGTGGTAATGATTTCATTTAGTGATACTTTTCTCTCTCACTCTCGCTCTCTCTCTCTTCCTCCGTATGTCTCTCTTAATAAGTGCACAGAAAAGTGTTAAGATAATTCAAAAGGAGTTCGTTTTATTTTTGGGGGAAAAGACTTGACTGACTGCAATTTTTTTACGCAGCCCGTATTTCTGTAGCTATCTCTCTATCTATTTCTATCTTTTTATTTTAACAATTAATGGAATTACTGCCATTGTGAAATAATTTTTCCATCAAAATATAATAAACAAAAAAAAGTACTTTAGCTTGCTTGCGTAGAGATTTCAAATGATGAAAGTTAAGCTTACAAAAATATATTTTTTTTACGTTTGGCCAGTGGAATATTGTTTTTTTTTTTTTGTATTTCATGAAATCGTCAATGATGCTTTCCAAGTTGGGAGTTTTCCGAGTACTTTTGAGCTAAGGCCTTAATGTCTCTTCTTTTGTTTTCGCATCAAATTCTCATTTTAATAATGACAAATTTCGTTTAGATAAAAGAGATTATAAAATGGTTTTAAATTGCATGTTTATTTTCTTCTCTTTTTTTTATTGGATTTTAACTGTCCTCTCTTTCTTATATGTTTTTTTTTATCTTTTGTGAATCTTGCTCTCAATCGAAATTCTGGGCAGTCAGTACTAGCAGTTCTTTAAGCTACCCCACCACAACTGTATGACACGTAACATAACAGTGTTGCAGGAGATTCCATTCTATAAAAAGAAAACAAAAAAAAAAACATTGGGAAGGTTAGATTAGATTACATTCATAGAGGGGTATGCAGGCTCTAGCTTCGCTTTTACTCTTGAACGATCTTTTGTGAATTCCCTAGGTTAAGACTGTTAATAAAGTCTAGAATCATTCTGGGATTGAGATTCTACACGTAGTTTGGTGGAAGAAAAGTATATTCGATGTGGAGTAATCTCTACCTGGCTAATGCTTCGCAGTTGCAGAGGAAGTGCTCTCAAATTGCATGAGCATACTGGCAGAAATAGTAGAATGAAGTTTTTGTCAAGCCCATATTGTTTAGGTGCTACCGCAAGGAACAGTATCCTGAGAAAAGCTCTGCGATTATTTTGAGCTTTGTTCTTTTGAGTAGTATGTAGGAGTTCTTCTGTTCTTCCGACAGAAGTATCAATCAATTTTTTTGTCTGTCAATAAAGGGATTTTTGTTTATTCTCTCAGCTATTTAGGAAAGCTCTGAGGTCTGAGGTAACAAAGATAGTTTCGGTTCCTCTTTGACTAGGCTGTCAGCAATTTTATTGCCTTTATGGGCCTGAAGTCATGGTACCCACATCATGAGGGTAACTTTGTTTCTCATCGAAATTTTTTTAAGGGTATGCAGACACTCCCAGGCTATCTTTGACTTAATAGTGAAGGACTTTAAGGCCTTGAGAGCGGCTTCACTATCCGAGAGAATATTGACGGTTAGCCATTTATGGCCCTTTAGTGCAGGTATTGGCGCATTCTTTTATGGCTAATACCTCAGTCTGGAATATGAAGTAAATTGCAAATTCCAAAATTTAAAACCAAAATATTCGAAAAACTGAGAGTCGTTCTGTTTAGGTAAGCGAATGAAGATATAATTTTTTCGAAAATCATGTAATGTTGAAAATTTTTATTTTTTCGTGGTTGTCTACTTGATATTGATCTTTTTTTAAGCTCACAACCAACAATATTACTCGGGATAAATTGTTCTTACCTTTAACACCATCAAAATTGAGTCTTTTTGTTGTTTTTTGGAGAATGAGAACCTTTTCGAAAATCGTGTATTCGGTAAAGGGACAGAAATCATATTTCTATAAAGATTGAAATACTTAGACATAATCATCGCTATTTCGCTCCAATTAAGGTTAATTTATTTGCAATCTTTTTATCATATCTTTGCGATAGAATAGAATAAAGTTTTCTTATATTTTCGTTGTGTTGGTTGCATAAGTAATTTATAGTCATATCGCGGGTGAAGTAGATGTGATAACTATAATTTGATTTATATTTTAATGTAAATTGCTTTTTTGGTCGTCGCGTTATAAATAATATTTATTTATTTATTTCGCTAAATGCTAGCTACAATGGTCCCAGGACACAATACTTAAATTAAGCTAAAGTACAGAGCAATTATTGAGGATTTTTCTTAATTGAGTCTTATTAATATTAAAATCTATCGAATGAAAATTCAAATTAAAAGTACAGCACATTCTAGTCATAGGCTCAAAGTGTCCATAGTTGGTGCGATGAGAACACAAATAAATGAAGTCATTAGATCGCAAGTATCGAGATCGTGAATTGAAATTAATTTTCTGAAGTATCAAAGGCATGTCGATGTCACCCTTCACAAGTTGTATTAAATTTAATCTTTCGTTATAAGGAGGAAGATGAAGTCTATCCCTCCATTCAAGACCTCTTAGAGCAAAAATTAAGAATCTCCTCTGCACGCTCTCAATACGATCGGAGTGATTTTTGTAAGAGGGAGACCAGACAGGACTGGCATATTCCAAAATGGGTCTAATAAGAGTGGTAAGAAGTTTAGTAATATAGATATCATCTAATTCTTTTGCCCAACGCTTTACAAAGTCTAACATTGAGTTTGCCCTATTAACGATGCGATCTATGTGAAAGTTAAAGGTGAGTTTCGAGTCAAACAATATCCCCAAGTCACATATTTTATCAACTTTTGAAAGTAATAACCCATTCATAGCATAGACAACATTCGAATGGGCTCGCTTACGAGAGAAAATGGTTACCTTACATTTATCAACGTTTAAAATGAGGGAACTCTTTTCACACCATTCAACAAGTCTGTCCAGGTTATCCTGCAAATTGAGACAGTCGCAATTCGAGTCGATAGATTTATATAGTTTTAGATCATCTGCGTATATTAGCAAATCAGATTTGGTAACTACATAGGAAACATCATTTATGAATAATATGAAGAGAAGGGGCCCTAAGTGACTACCCTGTGGAACACCGGAGTAAGCCGTTATTTCTTCAGACAGGGCAAAACGGAACTGAATCCTAAGTTTGCGATCCTTAAATTAGGATGATAACCAGTTCAACAGCCAAATTGGTAAACCTAAAGATCTCAGTTTAAATAACAAAACAGAGTGAGGAAGCTTGTCAAAAGCCTTGCTGAAGTCTGTATAAATACAGTGAGTTTCACAACCACGCTCAAACGATTCGATACAGGTAGATGTAAACTGAAGCAAGTTTGTTGTTGTTGACCTTCCCTTCATAAAACCATGCTGATGAGCATTAAGAGCTCCACTACAATGAAAATACAAAAATTCATATAACGAAGCTTCAAACAGTTTGGGAATACAGGACAGTTTAACAATAGGACGATAGTTGGTAACAAGCTCACTTTTACCCGACTTAAAGTTTGGGACAATAAACGACTCTTTTCATAACTTAGGAAATTTACCAAGCTGCAGTGATAAATTAAACAAAAATGTTAACGGGTAAGAAAGCATTCCACTGCGGTGCTTTTAGGACAATAGGGGGTATCCCATCAGGCCCAGCAGAACAACCAGAGTCCAGCTTGGACATGGAATCTTCAAAAGATTTCTGATCAATAGTGAAGAATGGGATATCAACTTTAGGAACCGTGTCGTTAAGTAATAAAAATAAGCAAAATCTATTTGAGCGTCATATGTTAAAAATGATTCACTAAAGTAATCAGCAAAGAGATTAGAAATCACAGATCATAATAGAATTATTATTAAATACTAACACAGGAGGAAAATTATTAGATTCCTTTTTGGTATTTACAAAACGCCAAAATTGCTTAGGATCAGATCTTATTACATTTCTCATCCTAAACAGGTACGTATCATAGGCATGCAGAAGAGCATTACGAAATTCGCTCCTCAAATACAAAAATTGTGTTAAGTCATCATTAGACTGAGAGAGGTGAAATTTTCGCCAAGCCTTATTTCTTAAGTTGCGCAAGCGTTTAAGCTCAGCATCGTCGTACCAAGGAGGACACGAAGAGCTATTCTTGATACAATACAATGGAATACAATCATTGAAACAATTAAACATAACATTATAAAATTGTGCTGTAAGTTCATCTACATCATTATTGCTAAACAGAAAGGACCAGTTAGTAGAAGATAAATTAAAGTTAAGTAGATCAAAATTAGCTTTTTTAAAATTAAAGGTGGGTGACCCCTCTAGTCCCCTAATTAGTTTATCTAAAGTTCTGAAACTGCTTCCTTACTATATCAAAATCAAGATAAAATTTACAAATATATTCAAGAATTATTCCTTATGCAATAGTTTCGCCTTCCTTTTCCTAACTTAATAAATGAGTTCCTCAAAGTCAAGACACTAGATAAATGGTTTTCCCGCATCTGACAAGAATATAAGAATTGCTCATTTAAGGCTTCGGAGATCAGTTCAAAAATATTTTACAAATTGGATGATTGAATTCTCAATTTCAATGAAAGTGATGTCAGTTGGAGTTAAAAATTTGAGAAAGCAGCATTTCTCGTCGTTACTTCCCTATAAATTTTAAATTGATGAGTACATATTAGAAATGCCAATCTCAGGTTCCTCGAGTATTGAAACGGTTGTACTAGAAGCGCGAAAATTGAACATAAAAATTGAAAACTTTACAATATCTTGCATAATTTTGAAAGTCAATAATTTCATTCATGCGTTGAATAATTTTAATTATTATCATTTTTTGACGAAAAAAAAACAACTGAAATCGTACAGAATTCATTCTCCTCGCGAGCCGAAAAATTTCTATTTCGAATTATTCCTCGAGTTGGAAGAACCAATGTGTGACACCATTTTTCTTCCCGTAAGAGTTTTCTGTAGCAGTTTCACGAACTCAACAAAACTAGTACCACCAATTGAATACCAAAAAAATTTCTCGAAACCTCGAGTCGCAATTATTGAGAAGCAGGAGGCTATATAGAAAAGATTGTGTAGTTTATTTATGGAATGACCCTCATATACGATTGATTGTCATTCACTCATCAAATGTTAAGCAAAATTGTTGTTACTTTTCAAAAGCTAGAACGTTCCACGAATGCTTTTTCCCATATATATCTAGTCAGTCTTTGAGTTCTGTCAAACATTTGATGTGAAATTAAATGAAAACAAAAAATTAATTTATATTTTATTGGTAGCATAGTATAAAAAGAATTTATGTTAAATCTATTCAAAATGACAATCACAATTTTTAATGTAACCTGTTAACGTTTACGGTCAATCATCGATAGCTGCACGCATAATATTCTATTTCTGCCACTGACTGCCTTGAAAAAAGATTCCATTAGAGAGGGTCAAAGTTTTTATGACTATAAGCACAGGCCTCCTCTAAAACCTGCCATATTTTGTAATTCAAGAGAATAAGGACCAGACTGGAGTAAAGCCAATTTTCGTATTTGATAAAGTCAATTAGGTTGGGTGTTTTTAGCATTATATGCAGGAGCTGATTCCTACTGGCGTTGAGATATTGTCAGAGATAGAGGTGTTACGATACTACTAAGTAAGAATTGTATCTTGATAAAAGCTTTGGCACTGGCCTTCAGGCTTTTTGCACAGAAATGCACTTCAATCCAGCCAGAATAGGACACCCTCAATCAAACCAATACCGACAATCGAACACGTGGAACAAGTGTACTAGTTTCTTTACTTCCGTGAGCGTATACCCCATAATTTTGTCTGTTGTATTTTTCTTCAACGGTGAAATTTTTTTTTTTTAAGACAGTATCTCGCGTTCCTTATTTTTGCTGTAGTTCCGTAACAACGTACGTAATCTTTTAAGTTGCAATGATTTTAGACGAGCAGTGGGAAGATACCCTTTCTTTTTTCTAAACGCATGTAGTCCAAGATTCTTCATTTAGTACTTTTTTAACGGTACCCGTGCTCAAGCCTATTTTCAGATTCATAAATTCTTATTTTCGAACAGAAACTTTCGCCACACGCGCCTTAGTCGCTTTAATCACAGATTTTGATATCAACTAGATCTTTTATTGTCTTCATTACTAGACGCTTCGTGGTATCGTTTGATAGTACGATAAATGAACTTAAACGTTATTTTGAGATTTTCCAGCAGTTAAGAAAATATACTCGTTGAATGTCCAGAATGGAATGGTGTAATGCAATATTGCAACATGATCTTCTTTTATCGTCTACTCCATATCTGCTTATATAACCTCAAAGGCTTAAACACAATGAGATGGTCATCAATTAGAGTTCATCCAGTGCTGACAAAATGTCACATAAAGGTTGCGTTGATCGGAACAGAAAAAAAAAAGTCAATTCTGATTACTGCTGATGATCGTGGTTTAATTCAAGAAAAATTTTTCTGTGTATTTTTATTCATTTGGACATTACTCAGACCTGATAAGCTATGATGACCGTCGATGTGTGTTTCCCAATACATGCATGCATTTTGCAATTTCCAATAGGAATTTCCTATTGGAAATTTGAAATTAGTACTAAATGACAGCACTTAATGACCCAAGCTAAATAGAATGCAAGGTATTCCCATTACGAACCACGTTCCGCCATTAGTGACGAAATATCGTGAAAATGTATAGGAAAGCACGGTACAAAGAACACAATACTCTCTGCGCTGTTTCTGTTTCTCCTATAAAAATGTATATAAATTAGTCACAGAATTACGTCACAGACTATCAGCTGCAATGTGTCAAAATTTAATGGGAATACCTTGTCTACTATATACCTTGTTAAGAACCGACTAGGTATTGACCTAATTTTCAAATTTTTGAAGTGGAACATTAAAATTTCATGCTACTGTCCGAATTTCTCAATTCAATTAACCTAGGTGTAAAAAAGCCCCTAATTAATTACATACCAATTGCTCTTAATTTAGATAATACTACAAGAAGCTCATTTTTTTTTTGTTTTTTTGTTTTTTTTTTTTTAATAATGACTAGTTTTCAGATATTAATGGAGATCACTACTGGCTCTTCGTCCTTTTTTTATGTTCTTTAAAATGTTTTTTTTTTTAAACATTTTGTTCAAGTATTTTTAATTTTTCTTCTAAAAAATACTGTCAAATGGAACTTTTATTTCTAATGCCCTTATTAAATTCAGCGAATTCCTTTCTCAAGGATATGTGATAAATTAAAAATATAATTTAATGTTATCACAATATATTAGAAAAGAAATATTAACAGAAATTTTAATACCTACTACAAGATATGCGAGAGGCATGATATCGTAATGAAACGTAATAAATTTTTTAAAAAATGTTGCATACAACGCCATCTAACGAAAAACCATAAAGATATTTTGTATTGTATTAACCTATGTTATTACTAAAGTCAATTATATATTCACATCCATTAAAGGATCAAATTAATTCGTTAATGTGTCTTTCATATCTCGTAAGTAGACGTTACATAACGGCGATAATTTTTTTTCAAATTATTGCAAAAATATGGCGAGAAGTTACGTAAGTGTTATCGAATTGATTCTTGGGAGAATGAATTGTGCAGAAGCGTATCTAGGGGGGTAGCAAGGGGTGCGATTGCTCTCCCTGGATCAAATTTTTTTTCAAAATCTGGCGCCTTTATAACAACGGAATTCAGAGAGTTTTTTGTTTTTTATATTATTAAGCCAAGTTCAGGGGATACCCTATGATGCAAAGTAATGCATGCCAGGAAGAACCTAGGAAAAGGTTTAGGGGATATGAGGAAAGTGGCGGAGGTTCTGATGTATGTTACTCTTAAACCTTCGCAGATTGTAAGCCCAAACAAAAACAGAAGATGGTAGACTATTCCACATTCGCATAGTTCAGGTTAAGAAAGCATCACGGCATTTTTATGTACTGGTGAAAGTATTTTGAAGGGTTACGGGATGAGCGCGACTTGCAGCGCGAGTATTGCGTACAGAAATTAATCTATATAAGGGATCAGATTAGATATTGCATCAGAACATTGGCCATGCATGTAGCGATAAAGGAGCGAAAAACATTCAACATTGAGGGTGAGGCGTTGCTCGAGTGAGTCGATATGACAAGTAATTATCAAATCGCTAATGAGCTTAATGATACGAATTTAAACATAAATATACTGAATCCCTGATTTTCGTGTGAAGCAGTTTATTTCTATTACTTAAGAATAACTCAGTTATTTATAATCAAAATAGTACAGAAAAACAATGAGATGTTGACAGTTGACTTTTTTTATTTTGCTTTTCCTAAAGAACCAGTTTATGGAACAGAAATCGTTATCGGAAAGATGTGAATATGCTGTCTGTTATGAGCCTTTTATTTACAATATTTTTTCCTGCGAATTTTCTTGGATATTTTTCTTCAGAATTTTGTATGCGTTGTTGGTGGGCAACAGCAGCCCAAAATAGTTGAATTGTTTTGGTATACTCTGGTCCGCTAACCATTTTATTGAGTATTGCTAATTTACTGTTGTTAAAATTATCATTTTTTTTAGGAATAATTTTCGAAAAATATTCGTCATAATTTGCATGTCTAGTTTCGATACCTATGGTCGACAGCGTTTTCCGAAAACAGAAATTGAGATTAGAATTGATTTTTCATTTATATATGTTCTTCACTTTGAGTAAAGATTATCGCAGTATTCAATAATTTAATTTAATTCTACCAAGAAAATTTACGAGTATTTACTTGTTAAGTTGCAATTTGCATTAGCATTTATACAGAAGAAGACTTATTTGCTGGAAGAAGCCAAAAGGAAAAGAAAAGCTTGCAAAAAACAGATTTCATAATCAGCTCGGCTATCACTGCAAACTTTATTTGAAAATCTGTACACTCTCCAAAAAATTTAGTTCGTTTTATTTTCGGTAGGTGGCACTTTTATTGCAATTTCACTAATATGGAGAAAAGTTTTCCCCACGTTAAATCGAATCAAAATGTTGCAAAATTATTTATTCAAAATTCGTCATGTTGATTACTACAGTAAATCATTACAAGAAAAACATTCCATTAAAAAAAAAAAAAAAAAATAAAAAAAAAAAACAAAAAAAAATGAAAAAAAAAGAAGAAGTCAAAAACAAAGAATCAAAGAATTTTCAATTCTAGTCTAGAAAAATTCAAATTAATACGGTCGGTCGAAATGCTCATTAAAGAGACGAGACATTGCAGTTAAAAACTCGTTCGCTCCATACTCGGTTCGATGGTAAGGAAGATGGCGAAAGTTATGGCTTCTGAGTGAGCGAGGCGGGGTTTATACACCTGTTGAATTTAGCAAAAGAGGGGAATTTATTGTCCCATTTAAAATATCCAAAATTAAAATAAATCTATAGAGATATTACGTCTAGTTTCCAGCGTCTGTAAGGATATTAAATTCAAATCAAAGGTCCACATAGGCAGGCAAATTTAAAGGATTACTTCAAGGAGAAGACCACGGAATGCAAACCGGAAGAATCTGCGTTGAATAGTTTCGATACGATTGATCTGCACTTGGTAGTAAGGAGACCAGATAGGCCTGGCATATTCCAGTATACCTAACAAACGTGCAGCAAAGAAATTTTGTAATGTAAGGGTCATTTAGACTATCTTTTAACAAAACCCAAAATCGAATTAGCCGTAGTAAGTATGTAATCGATATGATCCTCAAAAGAAAAGCGAGAATTGAGAATCACACCCAAATCTTTGGTTTTGTCGGGGCACCTCATTTGTGTGATACCTGCGCAATTGACTCCATTAAATTTTAAAATTGAAATAAAATTAAATTATTTAAAAATTAATTGATTATGGAGACAGTCTGTCTTCTAGGGTATTAAGCCGACCATTTTCACAAATTTTTTATACAGCAGATGAAAAAAACTTCCGTTAACGTTGGCAGTGATTTTTTTTATTATTTTTAATATGCTTGCTCCTCCAAAAGTTTTAACCTAGATAGATCTCTGGAACTGTAGTTAGCAAGCTTCTTACCCAATACAGGAATAGATTAAGTCGAAATCGATGGCAAAATCAATGTTGTCTTTACTTGGCTTATGTATGTTCCGCTAATTGATTTTAATATATATATATTTGTAAATAAAATAGAAAATTTTACAATAATGTCTCATTTACAAAATATTTCACTATAACTTTTATATAGTGCTAACCCCGTGAATGACCTGGAATTTTATATATACACAGAAAATAATTTATTATGGCTATGGGGATAAATTTAAAATGACTATTCTCGTCGAAAAAATATGCAGGCGTGACGTGAAAATGAATAAATTCCGCCACGTGCTAACAAATGTTTATTAATTTCCATGTTCGCTACATTTTGTGTTGCGCCCCGAATGTTTACATCTCGTAATTATCACTTGTCACGTACTTTCCGCAAAACATCGAAACGAACTAAATAATTCTTTAGTTCCGGGAGAGGGAGGCAGGGTCATCGTCTGTGTGAAAGTTGAAATTGATCAACACCACCAGGTAAAAAATTAATGAAGCCCTCAGAAAAATATATGTCTAAAAAAAAAAAAGAACAAGCCAACATAAGAAAAGCAAAAACAAAAAAAAAAAAACAAAAAAACATTTCACTGTATAATATGAACATGAGGCACCTATTACCCATCGAGTTTTAGTCGTCTAGTCTAGATCGGATCGATCCATCAATTTTCCGCGAGCCAAAATGAGACTCGCTGAAGTATACCTTGGTCATCACCCGCACAACTAGTTTTCACGGCAAATGACTTCAAGTATTCAATTGGCCATATAGATCGTGGTGGCAGACCAGTATTTACCTACATAAGTGTGTATATAGCGGGGGCCTTTGTTTCGAACATTTTCATAGACGAGCGACATACATATATTGGATCGATGTTGATCGTTGCGACTTCTGGTTTTTTGTTTTTGGTAGTTGTGTTGTTATTGTTACTGTTGTCGTCGATATTTTTTTTAAGGTTTATGTGCAGTACAGCAGTCATCCGACGCAGCGTAATGAACACTCTGCTTCAGCTTTGTTCTCGATCGCGACTTATGACATCTTCGCTGCAGCTGGATTTTTCTACTTTAACTCTGCAGCATTTTACAGGTAGTGAGTGCAACACATTTCGCATTTCGTCTTGCGTTTTGTTAATTAGTCGCAGTCTTATACGCGGAAGTGTAAAGGTGGATGCTTGGAATAGACTTTAGATAATATGTATACTTCTACCCAGTGCATATATAGTGTGATAATAATAATAATCGATTGAATTTTGTTTTCTTTTTATTCTGTTTTTTTTTTGTTTTTTTTTGTATAAATTTTTTTAATTTTGCAGAAAAATGTCTAACGTTCAAATGAAAACGAATTTTACTTTTTGAGTATAAGTTCATGTGAATTTTAGATTTTTGTTTTCTTTTTTTCTTTTTGGATTTTTTTTTTTTAAATAGTTTACTTAAGTTCAATTTTTCTTTTTGGTAAGATATTTAAAATTTTTGCACTTGATTTTGATAAAAAGGTAAAGTACCAACTATACTAATTTGTACATTTGTGATTTTGTGAAGGTGTGTGTGTATTTCAAGTATTATTTGGTTTGAAAATTCTCTATGAATCAAAACTGATATAAAAATGATTTTAATATTAATATTTCACTTATATAGATTTCAACAAATTTCAGTAAAAATTATATTTAAAATTGTGTAAACTTATTGCAAACATATGTATGTTTTGGAATTGGAAAGTTATACCTATATGTATGTTGTATACACACAACTTCATTTTGAGGATTAATATATGGCTGAATAGGTATCTAAAAACAAGTTTTGGTATATTAATAAAATTTTATTATTTAATTTAATAATATTTTTTTTTTTTCATAATAATTTTCATGCATTTATTTGGGAATTCTTCCAAGATAATTTTTATTCTGTTATTTTTGTTTCAATTTAATTTAAATTTTATATTTCATTTTGTTATCAATAAATATAATATAAAATAAAATAAAATAATATCCATGAAAATATCATTGATCGAAAAGTTTAGATTAATTTTTAATAAAATCTTAAAAACGTATAACAACACAACCACAGGTAATACAATAATACAATTTTATTACATCGATTTTTTAAAACTTAATTCATTAAAATCAAATCAATTCAAAAATATTGCTTCATCCTCTTCTTCTTCTTCCTGTTCTTCATATTCTAGTAAAAGTAAATAATATTTTATTAATAATACTAAAGTTTATCATCTTCATTAAAATAGCAGTGCCATCAAATATGTAAGACGGTCTATTCCAAAATTAACCTTATTTCACTAATATGAAGTTTTCATGTTGCCAAAATCCATTTTTTACAGAATTCAATTTTTACAAAATCCGATATTACAAAATTAAAATTTGTGCAAATTGTTTAATTAAATCATGATTCGCTATCCTTTCTAATACAGGTTTTGTTAAATGGCATTTGAAAGACCAGAATTCAAGGGAATACTCCCGAAATAAGTGCAACTCTAATGTTATAATGTAATTGCTTTCACAGATATTATTAGCCTAGAAAAAAATTACAATGCATCGCTATTTTGTTTTTTGTTTTTTTTTTTTTGTGGAAAGGTAAAAGTTGAAATTGAACTAATTTTTCCATACGGGATTCTTCAATACGATTTTTTGTAATACCTAATATGGGGTTTCTTGTTTTTTTTTTGAAAAATACGGACAATTAAAACACGTGTTTTGTTCTGTGGGATTTATATATCGTTCCAAAATTTATTCACAGAAATACTTACCAATATTAGATTAGTGCTGCTGTGCTAAGTGCTTTTTAAGATTGGATGAAGTGGATATTTTGAATGAGATATTAGATATACATATTCAAAAGTATACTAGTAGTTATTAGTTATTGCAATTTTAAGCTTATAATAAAATAACAAATGATTTATAAGTGAATTGAACGGGTTTTGAGCTAATAGCGCTTGGATAAGAAAAGTTCTATAATATAATAATGACTCTATATTAAAAAGGTAAAGTAAGAGAATTTCAAATGTGTGAAAATCCAACAAGAAAACTATAAAACTCAATTTCAAGAACACTAGGCTAGTTGATGTTAATTTCCGAACATTGTTCATATCGGATTAGGTAATTGAGGTAAAAATATTTTTCATTTAATTTTAAAATATTTTGTTTTTTTTTTTATGGATTAACTTGTGTAGGGTAGGTGGGGCTGGAAGTTACACTTTTTAAATTGTCGTCAATATATCATAAACTTTTAGGTCAAATTATATGATAATTTAAACAGACAATCTTTATAGTATCATGTAGCTATTAAAAAAAAATAGATGTAAAAAATTTAATTATTTTACGTTATTAATTGATTTTAAATGCGCAAGTCGTTCGGAACTTTTTACCCCTCTTGCGGGTAAAAAGTGTTCCACCTGTTGCAACTTGGTTAGAAAGAATAAGAAATGAATGTTATTTTTATATTAAATTTTTAGAAAAATCTTTATAGACGCATTGCAATTCAGGTTGTTTTTAATATTTAAATAGGTAGTTATAACTTTTAGTCTTTGTTATCTGTCTTATACCTAAAATTCACCCCTGCGACAATTTTTACCCCAAATGATACAAGAACATGTTTATAGATTGCAAACAATGACAACAAAACATTTATAGTTTTAAGTAGTATCAGAGTGCTAAAAAAAAACACCAATATAAAGGTCCTTAGTTTACTTAACCATGATTAGCACATTGAGCAAGAAATTAAAATGTCCGACACGATGTTTTTTTACTTTTTTTGCTAAATTAATAGCACTATTGCATGTGCGCTCTTACCTAATGCCTGGCAGTGATTGGCTATATATGTGGCAAAAATAACACCACACGAACTGCATTCCTTGCATGTACGTACCCCACCCAACTCTACATTCACTGTTATACCACACAAAGGAAGACTTGCTTGTGATATTAATTTCCTGTTTTTGTTACAATTTTTCTAGTACTTATATCAAGAACATACGTCATAATTTAGCTCTCCTAGAACTAAGCAATTTTTTTGCATTTCACTAGACTAATCTGATGCAAATCAAACGAAGAATTTTCTGCGCAAATTGTCTTTAATGTATCCACTTAGAAATTATCTCTCAATTTCGACAAAATATAACTAAAACAAGTAAAAAAGCTAGAATTGGTCTAAGACCAATTCTTAGGATACCCTAGATGAATGCCCGTATTAAATTTCGTATGGTCACCGATCTATTCAAGTATTGATTTTGAAGTTGTTTTTCGCATATATTTCTAGAACGGTTTGTCGCACAGACAAAATGATTATAACCAATTTTATAGGATTTCGTATTCTGCAGAAGTTTTTAGTACCATAAAAATGTCTTGGACTGATCATTTTCAAAGTATACGTAAAAAACCGAAATTTTTATATGGCAACACCAAGAAAGAGTTGCCCGATTTAGTCCATTTTTGACATTTTATTTCCTAATGTAGTAAAAACATCATGTGCGAAATTTCAGCTCTCTACGTCGACGCGTTCTCAGGCAGTGACCAAATATATAGCGGAAAACGAAATTTTTATATGGCAACCCCACGAAGGAGTTGCCCGATTTGGCTCATTTTCGAACTTAATTTTACTTTTTTTTTTTAAAGTCTGTGTACAAAATTTCAGCTCTCTACGTGTTCGCGTTCTCAAGTTATCGTGCGCACAGACGGACGGACGGACGGACGGACGGACGGACGGACGGACAGACGGACGGACGGACGGACATGCAAAAATCGAAATAACTTTTAATATTATGAATGGGTGTCCAATCCATTTTGCTCTACCATCATTATTTCGAGGTGTTACAAACGGAATGACAAACTTAGTATACCCCTATGATTTCATCTAGGGTATAAAAACAAAGAAATTGTAAAAGCGTACATACTTCTCACTGACATGTATATAAATGAAGTGCTCGTTCAATCAAAAATGCATGAAAGCAAATGACATTTGGATTTTGTCTCTTTCTGTAAGAGCATAATATCCCGCTGAACTGTTACGATTGGTAGTGAGCTAATGTTAAGGTTCAATGGTATTCGCAGAATTGGCAACATGGTAATGAAAGCTTTTCTACCAAAATAGTATTGTAAAAAACACTTTCTTTGTAAATCCCTCTACATGTATATATATATATGTATAAGTAAGTCCCCAACTAATTTAAATACGGCGCCATTTATGACAGTTGGTACCATTGACAGTGACAGTATACCTTCTGTAATCAAAATTGGTGCCACATAAAATAGGGGATCAGTTATACCGGAGACAGACATGCAATTTAAATATTGATATATTGATTTTGTAATTATGTCAATTGCAATATAAAATATCAGAGACACACTTGCGTTATACGATACTGAGAAAAAATTATTACAGAACATACATTTGATTTATCACTTGACTTGTCAATTAGTTTGTCATTTGACTTAAGAAAGTCCGAAATAGACACTTCAACTTGACAAGTGTCAAATATTAAATGTCAGTAAAAGTTGCAGCCAACATTGCAGTATAAAATTCGGTTCTAAAAGGTTCGTGTATTAAATAATAATGGTTTATATGACAATAAACTTGTCTACCTCGTACATTTTTCGCAATTTCAATATAGAATTCCATTGTACTACATACTGAGTGTAAACCGAGCTCAGTATATAGAGACAACATTTTTCTTTTTATAATTTTTTTTCCCAATTCACTTTGTACGCAATAAGATTTTCTAATCTTTGTACGTAAATAAATAATTATTTTTATTGTTAAAAACAAAAAAAACTTGCGGTTTAGCGCAAATTGCAATATTGAAATTGCATGTCTGTCTCCGGTATTAGTCGAGATACTCCTTAATCCAGCAGCTCCCACTCACCAGAGTCCGTTTGACTGAAAAATGTCTTTATTTCAATTCGTTAGACAATCGAATCAGTAGATTCGAATAAGACTGAAAGCTCCTCAAAAGAGTTTTATCATCGCTTTTGGAAGAGCTTTTTTCTTAAATTACTTTGAGCAAATTTTACCATATTTATATTACATACATTCTTAACTTTATGACGGTTATATGTTTGGATATCCGGATGCCCGGATTTGCATACTATCCGATTCTTGAAATCCAGATCCGGATCTGATTCTTGAAATCCGAATCCGGATCCAAGCTATCCGGATCCAGACTAAGCAAAAGAGGTACAAAATTTCAACCAGATTATATTGCTACATTGGGAAAATATAAAGTTAATGATATTTCCATTTTTCCAATGAAACAATGCAATCTGGCAAAATTTTTGAACATTTTTTGCTTATTGTGGATCTGGATAGTTCGGAGATTCAGAACAGGATAATTCGGATCCGGAAATTTGTAGGTAGAGTGATGCTTAATTTCTGCCACTAACAAGCTTTCGAGCGACAGAGACAACATACTGACCTATATAAACTGAGTAATTGTATTCCTGTGGGTAGTAATAGCAAATAACTGGACCATTGCGAATACTTTAAGTTAAAAGACTAGGAAAAAAAAATTGTTGTACCTTCTTAAAATTTTATAAAGGCAAGGCAAAAGAAAAAACCCAACGTGTAAATCATGGTAGAATATCGATTTTGGTTTCTTAGTCATCTACACAAATTCTTGGCATAATTGCAGTTATATTGGCCTGAGTAAAACGATGAAAAATAGCCAAGCATTTGTCAAGAGTGTCCGTCGAAATATGAGATTTTTCCTGTACGACAAACAATATATGAACATTCACAGTAATAATTATTATTTTTCCTGCTCTATTCCACTCTCCCATCGGTTACTGGAGATCCAAAGCATATGTTGTAGACCTGTGGATAAATTTCATCTCAGGAGCCGAATTCTGTATTACACAGAGTAGGAGAGATCAGAGATATTTATACATTTAACTCTGCAGTTCTATAATTTTCAGAGTTAGTTACAAAGCTCTCTGGTCTAAAAGTTTTCGAGATATTGTTTTTTGCTGAAGAATGAGAAAGCAGAACTTTAAGATGATCTCCAATAAGTTTTGAGAGAAGGTCACTAATTAAGAACGGAAGAGTTTAGTTTAGTAAAGATAAAAATTCTCTGATATCTCAAACTCTCCAACTCTCCATGTTGCAGAATATGTTGCAGGTAATCTCTGTTTATACATTTTGAATAGCGTCATTATAAATTCGTGTATATTTTCAATTTAATTCAAATTCGAAGCTTTTAATTAAGTTCTTTCATTTTTATAATTCACCTTGGAAATTTTAATGTACACCTCTGAGTATCAGACCACTTTTAGTACTGCAAAATGGTTCCATTTTCTCCGACACCTTGGGAGAGGGAGGGGGGGTGTTCTGGGACACTTTTTGTTGTACTGAAAAATTTGGGAGTTCTAGATCGCTTTCTATGGAGGCTCTGAACCACTTTCTATGATGGTACTGTGCCACTCTCTATGGGGGCTCTGGACCACTTTCTATGGAGGCATCAGGTCACTTTTTACGGGTTCTGATGCAATAACGTTTAAAGCCGTTATTTATGGATACACTTTAAAAGTATTGCTGTACTTAAAACATTCTATTGCACAAATATTTTACGTTTTATTTTTTAGTGTGCTAATGAAAACAAAAGATGTCGTTTTAAAATGTATCGTAAATTACGCGTTTTTTTTTAAATAAATGATAAAAGTTGTTACCGTTATTCCATGTTTTTTTTCGTCTGTTTAGGCTTACGCAGCATTTATTCGACGTATGTTTTCGATTTTTTGGACCTTGCACTTTTTATATTATCAATTTAAATTGAAAATCTTCACCACTGTGTGCCGACTAATGCTAGTAATTTTTCTATAACAGTTTCCCTTGTTTTCTTGTTTTTAAAACGATTTTCTTAAAAACAATTTTTACAGGCTATATATCTGAGGTCTAAATACTTACATAGTATCATTTAAATGAGTACGCAATAAATACTAGGTTTTATTATAATTTAATAGTTAAAAACCATAATATGCGAATCAGTGAGTGTCTCGTTCTAGAATTTGTTGTCCCATAAAAACAGAAGCACGTCCAAAAGTAACGAATTTTCGTTTCTACGCAGTATAAATTGTTTAATAACGTCAAATATTGCCTTATGCAAAAAATCTAAATTAAGTATAAAATCGATTGTACCCATAGATATTTTTAAAGAATAGATTTTAAAAAATGTTGTATTTTTCAATTTTTCGGACACATATAAAATATAATCTAGATAAAGAGGGACAATTTAATTCATGCCAAAAGTGAAAGTTCTGTTTTTCGGTTCCATAACAAATTAACTGTGCTCAAATTCAATGCTTAACGCATAAAATTAAATCTAGTTTTTTGCTCAAATTCTCGTAAGTTCATATTAGCCGCCACTCTAACCAAACCTAATCTAACCTTGCTCATAATTTCTTGCTAAATATACCTTTCACCATTATTTTATTTATGGCATTCATTTTAAATATTATCAAACAGCTAGAGTTCCGAAAAATTCAAAGAGAAATTTGAAAATTTGTTGGTGGCGACATCTCTTTTTCTTCTATGTATTATTCAAAGTTTGTACATACGAAGTTTGTGTTTGTATATTAATTCTTCTGTCTATTCTCACGCGATTGATATAGTATGCATGAATATTTCGTGCAGGGCTTGTTTTTTTTTTTTTTTTTATATATGAAATTTGTGAATTTAAATTTTGCATTTTTCATTATAAAATTCCCAATTTTTGATCTTAAATCTTTGCAACTTAAGAGCTAGGAAATATACTGAGACTGATTCTATAGATGCGAAGGGAACCAAACGTATCAATAGTAGTTCTAACTTCATTAGTCTTAAGGATAGGTACATACAAGGTGTTTTATTAAAATCGAGTGAAAAAACGGTAACTCTCAATAACGCTTAGGGCCGGTTTCACAGTTCGAGTTTAAACTCAGGATTAGTTAAATTCGGTTCGTAGTTTAAACTGAGTTTAAACCACAATGAGTTTCACAGTGTTCGACATTTTTAATATGGCAGCACTATGGAATTGTGAACTAACAAGCTATTTTCTGTACAATTGTGAACTAGCAAACGATTGTGAGTCATTTACTGTCAAAATATTGCCAAATCGTTGTTACAAAAAAATTAATTAATTAAACCTACGAAAGTGAAAAAAATAAAATAAATTAATTAAACATACGAAAATGAGTAAAGACTCTTTGAAACGCACGAAATGTCACTTCATTCATATTTAAAGATAACTGAGTTTAAACGCTCAATTTTGGTGGTTTAAATTAAGTTTAAACGAGGTTTAACTTACCTGAGCTTAAACTACATCTTAAGTTTAAACTGGAACTGTGAAACCGGCCCTTAGGGGGTAGATTTAACCAGAATCCCCTGTCAGTTTGTTCCTTTTTGTGACGAAATTCTGTTAGTACAGTATGACAGTAATATTCGTGTATTTAAAATTTTTTTTTTATGGACTTCTAATTTTCAGTACAGTAATTACATAATCCTTAGAAAAAATTACGTAAAATGTCGCCGCAGTGATCGAAAGAAAGTGTCAATGACAATCCGAAAACATCAATTCGGCACCGTGCATAACAATTGGACATTTCGAGAAGTTCTCTACGAATTCTAATGAATAACCTACTTTTGTATTCTTAAAAAAAATGTAGATACAAGGGTTGCATATTCCCAAACCCTTTCGATGCTGATGCTTATTTCTGTAGTTGATAGTGTGATGAAATGATAAAGTATTTTATATCCATAAATTCAAACACTACTAGCTCTGGCGGTATTTATTCCCGCAGTTTCCACGAAATACTGCTTGTTCTTGTTCGTTTGGGCCATATCTGCAAAATATGCCCAATAGAATGTATGAATTCGGTAACGCTAGAAAGTACATATGCTTATATTAAGGAAATACCTACAATCTCACTTATTACTCTACAAGCCAACATAAGGGACCAGTTTGGGAGCAATACAATTTTAGTGTACTGATGATAGCCGATTGGCTGCAACCGGTCTCCACTTAATAATTAAAAAAAAAAAAAATAAGTGTGATCGATTATAATCTCATGTAACGTTCGATATCAATATGTTGTATCACAATATTTGGCGAAACAATAAAATTAATTAATACCTAAAGTAGTCAGACTTATCCCCTTTAATAATTATCATCCGATCTTCTCAAGGTAACCCCACTGACTGGTCACTGACATACACTTTGAACTTGATAAAGGTCATTTATTAGCATTTTATTAATTCTATCGTTATTCAAAAAAAAAAAAAAGTACTTGATAGTGTTTCGTATACATGTATGTATGTATAATGAGATACTATTTGATACTGTTTGGGGCACTTTCATTTCTTCTCTACGTATTGCTACTTTATTAACCCAACACTTTTTGTATTATAAGTACATACTTATATGGAAACTAATAATTCTAAGAGATGAAGTACTCTCAAGCCACTTTTTACATATTTAAACGTGGTGTGCCCAACGGATATATTCTCATTCTATTACTTTTAAGTCTATTTATTTCAATTACCTTTCACATATGATTCATCTTAATGATAATAATTCTAATGGTATTTTACAAATCAAATAAGCTCCTACTCCTTAGAAGAATAGAGCTCAAGATGATTACAGAGCTCTTGTTAGGACAGTGCTTCCTGTGGTATCATACCTAAACAAGATGGGCTTGACTTCATACTGCCATTTTTGTCAGAATGCTCATGAAACTTCAGATCACCTGCTTCTCTGCAATTGCAAAGCATTGACCAGGCAGAGATTATTTTACCAAACTACTTAAGTGTGGAATATCAATTCCAAAATGGTTTCAGATTTTATTAACAGTCTAAACCTAGAAAATGAGTAAATTGAACGGGGACTTACAATAGATCTTTCAGATCGCTGTCCCCAAATCTAATCTAATCTAATCTACTTCGGATATGATTTAATTGCATCAATAAAGTGAGACAAGTATAAATAAAAATAGAAATCTGTAGGTGGAGTGTGGTACACGATTTGAGAACATGAAGTACTATCATTACATCTAAACATTAATCTTCTTAAATGCCTTTGAATATGATTCAGTTTGCTTCCTTCCGTTGCAATTTTTGATTAAGTCTCTGAACATATTGTATTTCATGTTTATATATAATAATATTGTTTGTAAGTTTGTTTATACTTACTACTACTAAACGTCACTTTCGTCTTATCTAGATCGTTATCTGATTAATTTATTTCATTCTACTTGAAGATTTAAGCTTGTACCTGTACAGATTACACAACTCAGACATTTTCCAATGTTCCAGGAATTTTTCGTCATACGTACGAGATCGCTTAATGATTTTCTTCAATTATATATATTCTTGAAACTCTGCATATATGATGACTATTTCAAATTTATACAATTTTTTTATTTAATTCTTTCTATGTAATTTATACGTTCTACTTTTGGTATATCATCATAATGATAACCATAATAAATCTTATAATTTCATCCAGAAGAATTTTCATATTTGTTTTTTCCCCCTTTGCAATTTCTCACATTTTACAAAACAACGTATAAAAATTTTCATAAATTTATATATATATATATTCTGCAATATGATTATTATGATTCATATGACATCTGAACACCTGGAACATCTGTTTTGTTGATATTTCTTACTCTATTCTTTTTTTCTGGTTCATCCATCTTCATATAGCTGGTAGCTGGTGTTTTGCAGAAAAGCTCTCATAACATAATAAAATTGTTCCCACCTGTTTTATGCATTTAAAGAATTTAATGTAAAAATATAAATTTAATGACAAAAAAAAACAAAGATTTTCATACAGCACAGACGTTGCAGACAAAATATGCTTATTTTATTAAAAGATAACTGCATCTTTACTTAGGAAGAAAAATCCTTAACAACGATTTTAAGTGGAAAATTTTAATACAAAGACAAAGAGATATTAAATATTCGAAACTTTCCATATCTGAGCTCTTGCGATCATTCACTATTCAGGAATTTATTGTTGCCACTTTAATTCACAAGAAAGGAAAACAAAGACAAATGACGACTACGAAAATCCCGGAAGCTAATGAGTTTCCAGACAAATTTTTTTTTTTTTATTTACTTATTTAATTTGTTTTTTTTTTTCAAGAGCTTATTTGAGACACGATCGGTAGTCGATATACTGATATTGATCGTTCAAGAAGGTCATAATGCTCCTTACGCGCTAATGTAGATTCTTTTTAAACTAAACTACAACATAATGCTGGTGATCATTAAAGATAGTTAAGTACTAATTACTGCACTATATCGTATCCTAACTGTATACAACATTTTCAGACAAGACAAAATTGTTGCCTTAAGGTATGCATGAAGACGTAACTTTATACATATTTCTCTTCATGTCTTTATAAAAGCCACAATGGACTTGAGTCTCTTAGCCTTCGCTTGATTTTTTTTGTTTTTTTTTGTTTATGAATAGGGCAGGGTTCTTAAAGTAAACACAGGATCAGATTAATTTGAAATTGCATTTTTCTTTTCTGACTTTTGTTTTTATTTTTATTTATTTAATTTTTTTTTTTATTTCTGATTCTTCAAACATTTAATTCTTCCTCGACTTTTCGTCGTTTGTGTCTCTTTCATTGAGCAAAAGTAAATATCCGGTCAGAGTCTCAGACAATTCTTAGTTTTGTGGGTACACACAGAGAATAGATTTTCGTATATGTACAACTATATAATTTCGAAGCAATAGGATGTAGGGGCTTGGACAGTGGTGTTGTCAATAAAATTTTTTCTGTAGATTTGTGCTTTTTGTTTTTTTGTTTTTTTTTTTCTTAATTACCCATGAATTAGGTTATGTTGTAAATTAAACATATAAGTAAAAGTATAAATTACAAAAAAAAAAAACCAAAAACAATTCAGTGCATATTTTTTCTTTCATCCCTTGAAATCAGGCCACACAAAAGTATTAAAAGAACATTATGAATGTTGAGATTGAGACCACCCTGTTAGAATATTTCGGATGTTCCAGTCATATTTATAAAACAATATATACAGAAGAACTCTATAACTGCTGACATCATACAGAAGCTATAATTAAAAAAAAAAAAAAAACCACTCACACACTTTACCTTCAATAAGTTCACTATTGTGGCCCCGTTGCAACTCCGTCAGTCTTTACGGTCTTTTGAATCAACTATTACGGAACCCCACTTCATCCATCGGTCTCCACGAGATGGATCATTTGTTTATATCAGTCAAGTGTTGGATTGACGGTTACATTTTTTTTTTTTTATTTTATTTTTTTTTTTTTTGCATAAACATTCCGAGTCAGAAGAGTACGAGAATTCAGACGTGCCTACGTAACAAGTGGACGGAAATTATTGATGGCTTGTCAAATAAAAACAATAAAAAATTCAATATGACTGTTATTAAGAGGCTCTTTATAGCTAAATGTGCTACTGTTGAGAACACCGACAGACCCGGTCCACGCGGATTGCGAATCGCACATGCCATATGGATTTATGTGTGTTTTTTTTTTCTTTTTTTTTTTTTTTTTAATGAAAATAAACAGGTGAACCGGGAGCCAGTTTATTAATTTAGTGAAATTGGCAGCATTGATTTAAATGTATTTTGATATATGTTTAAAATGTTAATATTAGCTTTTATTTTTTTATTCTTTATAATAGATATGTATGGGGCATATTATATGTATACCTGTAAATATATCGGGTAATTTTAACTAGGTTAATAAAAAAGCCTGTTTTTAATCCGTGTGTGTCATCAAATACCCTGGGTATTCTGACAAATACCCCGAAAAACAAGTACTCTATATCTTCAAAAATTCCTGGGTAATTACCTGATAATAGCGCCAACTGATCGTCGCTAGAAATAAGAAAAGTAAAAAATCTAAAATTGGTCTAAGTAAGACCAATTCTTATGATACTCTAGATGAATGCCCGTATGTATTTTCCTATGATTACACATCAATGCAAGCTTAATTTTTGATTTTTTTTTTTCGTATATATTTCTAGAATGATTCGTCGGATAGTAAAAATGATTATTATATTTTATTTATATTTTATTATTATATTTTATATTCTGTACAACCTTGCAGAACCATAAAAACGTCTAGGATTGATCGTTTTCAAGATCAAGAAATGATTTTTTCATAATTCAAATTAAAAAATTGGAACCCGTTACAAGATCACTCTTGCGTCGGTTAAGGATTTAAAGAATTTTTTTTTCAAAATATTGGTGAATTCGTTATAAAGTTTAAACTGTACGAAAAAATATCGTTCAACCTACATAGTGCTGATATTCAAATTTGTTAACTACCGGTTCACTTTTCCATTTACGTATCTAAAATTTTGTTAAACTGGAGTAAAATACTTTTTTCGATGGCGAGATTTATTTCCGATATATGTATGTATGTGTATAACAAGATTTTTACTTTATATACGAAAAAAATCTTAATTCGTATGTAAGTAAAAGTTTTTATCACAAGTAGCAACATCTCCTATACTCTATATCTACAACACATATATGATTCCGGAGACATCTACTATATTACGGTCTGTAATCAAAGTGGTATATCAATTAAGTCATAATCCTTCCTATTCACAAATAAACAATTCGATTAAGCCAATTTGGTTTATCTATGTAAATTTTTACGTCAGAGGACCGAGAATAGACCTCTGAGGTATACCGCAGTAGAGAGTTAGGCTTAGAGCAGATGCTAGTGACTGAGTAACTTTTACCGATTGGCTATAGCAGAGCAGAAACTTTTTGATGAGATAGATAGATATATATGAGAAATTTAAATTCCGTTGAAATTTAAGTAGTAGTCTATCATAAATTACAATACAAAAACATAAATTGAAATATATACAGAGTGGATCTTCATATGTGCCAACTTTTGGTATACTGAATGTTCAGAAGTGTTAATATTTTTTCGGTTTTATTTTAGACTTTGTGACAGTGCCCAAGAGGACTTTTAGCACGACATTCACGAAGTAGTTAATTTAAGGATTTCTTTCTAGGACATGTTTGGGCATTTTACTGACATTCATTGACATGCTTGTTTAGCACACATTACTTTTCCATATTTTTTGATACGATTACTTGAAAGGAAAAGTGTGTTCTAATCATCCATATTAGTGATGGGAAAAATCGGTCATTTTGGTGACTCAGGTTATACGAGTCTTTTGGTATAAGTGACTCATGTAAAAGATTCGATCACTTGGGTCATTTGTGTCAGTTGGGTATAATCATCTAATAGCCTAAAATTACCTACCCCATCGAATCGTTCATATTAGAGAAACGCTTAAAGCTAAAAGTGTGCTTAGTTTATCAGCAGCTGTTCGCGACTGATATATCACTGCATGTTAAGCAATCACAATCAAAATTGTGCCTTCGTAACTGCTCAACTAGTGAAATGTGGCATAGCAAGGCAACCCGGCTAGCCTCAAAGCAAGCATTTAGCAAATGAAAAATGGCTGCATTCTCTAAATGATTAAATCAGTCTTCAGTGCTGCAGAAATTTGTATTTGTTTCAATTTATTTCATTCTTTACTCATAGAAATAACTTTTCCTTAAAAAACAAGCTTCTAAGGAAATGAAAATTACATATCTATAAGATAAATCCAAATTAGTTGGATTTAAGTATGACCGAACTTAAAGTCCCGATAAAGTCAATAGTTGCAGGTACAGCAAGAAAATATATATAGTCTAGGAACTTTAGGTAAAAAATGGGCTTATCTTCGAAAAAAGTCCAACCAAGCTAAAAATTGGTCTACATTTACCTTTCAGCTCTCCAAATAAGGTATGAAAACTCCCCGGAATCCGGTTGTACGCATAATTTGTGGCAGTCCAAAAACGGGAAAAAATTTACCATTTTTCGGTTTTTTTTTCGAATACCTATCTTCGTTCCTGGCGGTAAGATATACTTATGTAAAAGATAGAGCGGGAAACTCTGTGTGAAAAAGGTGGAATAAAGTTTATTGATAATATTAATAGTTTTCCTCTAATCTGGCATTGAAACTCCAATATAAATTTTGTATAAATATTTAATTGCATGTAATGATCGAAATCGAGGTTTCTGTGTGGTATCTTCTGACGTTTTAATAATATTTGAAACAGTTGTGGACTGTTCTTCCTCAAACCGGACAAGGGAAAAATTGAGCGAAAACTTTACTCTTCTCGATGTTTCAATGATCACGAAGGCATCAGCGATCATCTTCTACTTCCAAACGTCTTCATTCTGTATGTGACACAACGTCTGCTCTTTTAATAAATGGACAACTGCAGCGCTCAAATTTTTCGCAAAACGTCAAAACCTACGTGCTGCAGTACAAATTTTCAACCAGAGTGAAGTTTCTCGAGAATCAATTACTTCGGATGGAATTCCAATTTTTCTTGCTGTGTATGGGGCTCCAGTTAAACAATATTATTTGAAGGCGTACCGTTATCTTTGCTTTATGATTGCTATAGACACAAACAAATCGGTAAATTTCAGTTTATTACCCCCAACCAGCTGATGCAGCTAAAAAGTACCAGTATAGTGTTTCCTACCAGGTGCGGTATTGATTAGGAAATCAGATGAACCCACCAGATTGAGGATGAGTACACAAAAACGGCATATTGGAACCAATAAAAACATCGCAACCTCCTGCCCCAGAGAGTCTTTTAAACATGATTTTTTGTAATTGTTCGAAAGGCTGTGGCGCATTGTGCGGCGAAAAATGCTAATTTTTTTCCACGTTTTTGCGCTGTCACAAGTAATGCGGGCAACCGAATTCCGAGAACTTTTCATACCTTATTAGGAGTGTTGAAACGTAAGTGTATACCAATTTTTAGCTTGGTTGGAAGTTTTCCGAAGTGAAATCTTAAAGTTCCTGGACCAATAATAATATTGTAAACGAAGTAAAGGGTTTTCCAATAAGAGGTGTTATTTTGATATTCAAAGAAAAATGCCATTTTTTGAGATAAATGATCGGATCTTTATTTCATTATAAAGAGGAAGGTATGCCGTTAATAATGGAAAATAGCATCAGCCAAATGAATACCACAACCACGCCTATAGGACATATCCTTTTCATGAAATTTTCCATAACCAAATCGCAAAGTGGCTGCCCTATGTCCTCGATAGCCTCACGAATTCCATCTTTGAGGTCTTGAATCGACGCTGGGCTGTTGACGTAGACCTTCTCTTTCACGTGGCCCCAAAGGAAGAAGTCGCAAGGTGTTAAGTCACAAGATCTATGTGGCCAATTGTGATCACCTCTTCGAGAGATAACACGGTCCGGAAACTTTTCCCGTAAAAGATCAATGGTTTCGTTGCTTGTATGGCACTTAGCGCCGTCTTGTTGAAAGTAAACGCTGTCCAGATCAATACCATCCAATTCCGGCCATAAAAAATCATTAATCATCTGTCGATAGCGCAATCCATTCACCATAACTGTTGCTCCAGCCGCATTCTCGAAAAAGTAAGGTCCAATGATACCGCGGGACCATAAACCGCCCCAAACAGTCACACGTTGAGGATAGAGAGGCTTTTCAACAATAACTCTTGGGTTTTCCGAGCCCCAGATACGACAATTTTGCTTGTTGACGAAGCCATCGAGGTGGAAATGGGCCTCATCACTCAAGATGAGTTTTCGATGGAATTCCGGATCATTTTCATGCATTTCAAGGACCCAATCAGCAAAGACTCGACGTTGTTGATGATCGGCCGGCTTGAGTTCTTGTGTTAACTGAACTTTATAAGGCTTAAGACCCAAATCTTTATCCAAAATTCGGTGTAATGACGTTTGTGGGATGCCTAATTCCAAAGAACGACGAGGAATGGACAAACCTGGGTTTTCTTCAACACTTTCGGCTACAGCAGCAATATTCTCGGCTGTTCTTGAGCGACGTGCACGGGTTTTATTCTTCACATAACTAACTTGTCCCGACAGCTCGAATTTTTCTACCATTTTCTGTATTGCGGTCCGACAAGGTGCTTCACGACGACCCAAAAATGTTCGAGTTTTACGAACCGTCTCTGCCACATTTTCACCATTTTTATAGTGAATTTTAATAATTTCAATGCGTTGTTGAATCGTGTATCGTTCCATTTTTATTAATGGAGTAGTTTCTACTTGTCAAATGTCAAAAAATGACAGCCCCAAAAGTGAAATCTACCGAAATAGCGGGCTAATTAAAATAACACCTCGTATTGGACAACCCTTTATAAAGATTATCCATCATGTTCCTTAAATAGTTACATTGGTTTGCACCCTTTTGCACCCCTTGAAAAAGCAGAATTGAAGTAAATACCAAAACTACGATTTGGCAACAGAGTTGGCAGTTGAGTGACTAGTAGCAATAAAAATTAGTTGCCTAGTAGCAACTTTTTGTTGCTTCTTATGTTGCCGAAACAGAGTTGTAGATGGAACATATACAATATGAAAGTTTTATTTCAATGTGAAAAAGTATTAGCTAAAAATCTGGCTGCATGTTGGCCCTGTAAATAAAAAGTTTAAGATCGGTTGAAAATATGGCTTTACCAAATAAGTCAAGAAATGCAGTTTCTTTTCAAATACAATAAAACTTTTTAACCTCGCTTATTCGACTCACGATTCTTTTTTGCCTCCCTCTTGTCCAGCCATCAAACCGCAAAAAAAATCTGTTATCCTCATTCCTATCTGTCTTCTGCCTTTTCACTGACAGATGGCAGTGGTGTCACAAAATGTACTAAGGCCGCGTTCGTACGATCATAACACCATCTCAGATATATTTTGAATATAATAAATTATTTATTGAGGTAACATTTTCATTGAACTGCATAAAAATTTTCAAGTAGGGTACGGTATACCGGTAAGAGGTTATTTGTGTAAATTTTATGCCAGTTTCAGATTTACAATACACGTCGACATTTATAATCGGCACCAATTTATAGATTTGTATGGTTTTAGGTTTCTTTTTAAATGTTTGTAAAAGGGGATTGCGTGGATTCTTAATTAATTAATAAATGTGTTTCATTGTTTATGAAATTATGATTAATTTATGAAGATAAAGAAAACAGTGGCTTTATGGTCCATTCCGGGATTTTAGCAGATAAAACTTGAAATTCAAGACTTTCAAAAGAAGAAGCAGTTCTTAAGTGTTCAGATGGGCATAGGATGCGATTTTAGAATCCTATTTCTCTGACATTTCTTTGGATTGGGGACACCTATTAAAGCTTCGGACATCTTTTTTTTTTTTGTTTCACACACACAAATAACAAGACCATCCGATGGAATTTCTTGGAAGATAGGTAACTCTTACAAAACTAGCCCTTCCTGAGTGAAAACCTGGATCCGCGCCTGTTTCAACAGGTGGATTTGGTAGATTAATAGCGCAATTTAACTTAGACTTGGTGGATCCTGTTGTGCGTCTTGGTGATTTTGGCTTTTGCGATGTAGTTTGTAGATATTGTTTTCATTTTTATAAAATGTTCATATTTTTAGTTTTTTAGTTTTAGAATTTTTGTTTTTTTTTTATTTCTGTGTTCATTTTATTATTTATGTAATTTTCACCTTTAACCTTCACTTCACTTTCCATTTCTAACGTTTATTTTAGTTTACTTGTAGTTAGAATCTTCCACCAATAATAATTATTGTCATCCTTTTTAATAGTACTGATAAAACATGTTTAATCCTATTGTACTTAATCCTTAAATAAATTTGATTTGATTTGATTTAATTTGAAAATTCTATCATCCGAATTCAGTTTTAAGGAGTGCAAGAATATTGAATCTTTGTTGACAGAGAAGTTTTTCTAGATACAAATATAACAGTAATAATTAATGCTAATTCTCAAAATTGGGTATTAAATTCAATATGAAATTTCCAAATTGATTAAAACAGTTTTAAAACTAAACTTACATGTATGTATATGTAAGTATGGAGTTTATGGATACGTGCACTTCTTTTGATTGGAATTCAAGATTTATTTTGCAAACTATGTTTAATATAAACTGAAGAAACAAACAGGTATGTGTATGTTTAATTTTCTTCTTCTTCTATTTTTCTTTCTCCATCAATATTTTCCTTTTCACTCTATTATCTTCATAAAAAAAAATATATATATAAAATATAATTTTAAGGCACTTTACTGCACTGGTCAAATATACGATTTTGAACTAATGTATATTTTTGTAATTATTGCCAACGAGTTTGAGATGAACGCAATATTTTATGAAATTTTAATGAATTTTACAATTTTTTCAGGCTGCTGATGCGTTTTTGGACTATTTATGTAGAAATTGTAAATATCCCTAATGAATTGTTCAATAGAATTGGAGAAATTTTCATAGGCATAACTTGGGCACAAATGAATCGAGTGAAAAATGTATCCCATCAAAAAGTGAGTTTTCTTTGAAGGCTATTTAATTTCATAGCAGCCATTAGATTTGGGATTGTCGATCCAAATCCAACGTTCCATATAAAAATTTACTTTAAATGGAACGTTATATAGTTTTATAAAAAATTATTATCGTAATAATAAAGAAATGTTTTGGGCGCCGAATTCTTTTTATTAAAGAAACCCCAGAATTGATTTTTCATAAACTCGTTTAAATTTTTACTTATGTAACATCTTGCGATTATAACTTAAACCTATGCTGAACTTACGTCAGTTGTTTTACATATTCTGTATTTGGTTCATATCTCTTATATTTCTTCCATTGTCAACTTAATCTCTTTTTCACATCAGAAAATAGTCGATTCATTTCATTTGTCAAAGTCAAAATTTACCTTTCAGTTGCTCCCTTAACCCACCTGGGTGTGTCCGGTAGCCGGGTAACTATTTGAAGTTTCTTTTGCAAATTCATTAGGAAAAATTCTAAGACGATTAACCAGTTTTCCTACTAAAAATGTAAAGTCAGGTGGGCGAAAAATTCCCATTATAAATTTTCTACCTAATAGGCACACTTATGGTACTCGGGTACCATTATAAATATTTGGTATGAAATAATGTGTTGAGTGAAAATTCTGTATAGCTGGGGAAAAATTTACTAGAAACAAAAGGAACTAATTTGGCATTTATTTATTGATAATTTGTAATTTTTGTAAGTATGAGTCTGAGTTTGACTTCGGAATCGATTAGCTGACTTTGGTTTTAAGATATATAGATCTGTAATTATAAAATATCAATTTGATTGTTCGATTGATTAAAAACGAGGTTGAGACCTCGATGGCGTCCCTCAAATGTAGGCCATAATAAAGCCCATTTTTCACCGACCATACTTATAAGCAATCGCTCAATAGTCCCAACCGGATGCTCTAATAAAGCTCAAAATTGGCTTCCAACCAACCCTCCTTACCAGATTCATGCAATTCTTTCAGGAAGTGTACACCAATGAATCTGTAACAATTTCCAGTGAGAAATGAGTCACCGTTTTGGATTCGCTGCATACCGGATCGTCAACAAATCCCATCCTATGTAGGTGAAACCTGAGACAACAGTGCGCAGTGAGAATTGAGACTAGAATTCTCAGGGTTGACTTGTTTGCCCCACAGTTTTTAGTTCTACAACTAGGGTCATCTAAGCAAGGACGACTATGTTAGTAATCGGTCTAAGCCGAAATATTAGAGGCAAGATGTTTTGATGTGATACCAATTGTGGAGGGAGATGCTCCCGAGACTGCAGCACGACGAACAAGTTCATCCGCATTCTCATTTCTGCTAATATCGCTGTGACCTGGCACCCAAAGAACGATTATCCTGTTGCTCTGAGAGATGAAATTCATGGTGGTTTTACACTCCAGAATTAGCTTGGAAATTGTACAGGGTTTTGACAGGGCTTCGACAGCTGAGCAGATTGCGATCTCCTTGCTCTTAGTATTTGAGTTGAGAAGATGCCTTCCTCCTTCAAGCATAGCCTTGACTTACGCCTGGAAAACCGGAAGACGTGGTTGCCAAGGTGTATGGTAATTGCCGTCTGTGTTTACAATAGGGTTTGTCAATGGTTGAAGCACCGAATGCGATCCTCATTCTGCCCTATCTTGAATTTGTGCTTTCAAGTTGCTCTTCAGCATAGTCTCAAGGAGGTGATCGCTATGCCTGTCTATATTAGTTGTGATGGGCTGCACGAATTCAAAGATAAATTCATGTGGAACTCTTGTTCCAGTGTGCATCCAACTCTGATTGAGATGCAGCCTCAGCGCGGCGACTGACGCCCTCTTTTTGATGTGTATTTGATGTGTATTTTCACGGGGTGTATGTTCAGGATGACCTCAAGAGCTCCGGTGCTGGTTAACTTGAGAGCACTACTTAAATTAAGAGGGCACAATCTTTGAATGTTTTCCAATATCATACGATGATTGGCGAACTCAATTGTCTTCCACCACACCACAGAACCACAGGCTAGCATGGGTAGGATGAAACTATTAAATATCAATTAGTATATTGATAATTTTCTTAAAATAATTGGTAAAATTCACTATTCAGTTGCATCCGCTACATTGGACGGTTGCATAAGTTAAATCTACCAGTCTTCGTCACCTTAAGCAGGTTTTGATAATCATTTAATTGTGAAAATTGTATACTTGCTGTACAGGTATCTATAATTTGATATAATATTCATACCTAATCAGGTATCATGATAATGTTATTTAACTTTTTCAACATTTAGCGCTTAATTTAAAAATTTTAAGCAAATAATAGAAAGTACGTATCGTACCAGTATTTGTCAAGTAAAAAAGTGCCCGTAGAAGTATTCGTCAAGTTATGTACCAATATTCGGCAAACAGCTTGTATGCATTAAAAAGAACCATCTTACTCGTTAAAAGCTAGTAAATATAGAATTAATTTTTTTAGGATAATCAGTGTGGTTTTTTATGAGCCAAGGATAAAATACATTAGCGATGTACTCATAAAACGTTTGTCCAGTCATCCATCCGTTACCTGACCTCCCCATACCCCAAGATGATGGAACCGATTTGGCAAATATTTTTGGAACCCTTTTCAAATTTATTATTACCATAGATGGTGCTAACTCTCCGGCTGCATTTCCCATAATTAACGTGTGGTTATACATTCCTTGTCATCCGAATTAATGATGTTATGGACAATCTTTTGTCCAGTAAACAGTCCAGTAATATTTTTTTATTTCGTTGAACCAGTTTCTTATATTTCCTTCGCTAACTCCAGCCTGTGTTCTATTTTAATTTTGGGAAACACGTACAGATAAGTTAGGGTGGCGTTTTAAAAATGCTTCATACCAGTGCCTCTCAGGCTTTCCTTGTGTAAAAGGATTCGGTATTTGAAGCCGTTTTAATAATATTTGCACACTTTTTAATAGTTGAGCCTTACTTACGGGAATCCCATGTCTCCTAAATGTAAAATCCATTTAGCTTAGTGTGCTTCTTCAGCTTCGGGTTAGTAGAAGATGGCCCCATTTTTCGGATGATTGGTGTTTTTCCTTTGCATTTATCAGAAAGTATCATCCGAGGAACATTAAATGTTTTTGCTGTTGAGTTAATACTCATTCCATTTTTAACAACATTTATCGGACTTAACATTTCGTTTTCTGCATACTGAAACCGAGTCAGGGAGAAAGGGAGACCAATATCTTAGATTGAATTACCAAAAGCTGATGACGATTACTGGTCAATTAATTGTAACATCTATATTTAAACTAATCTGACAAGACACAGCCTTATAACTCTCTGAATACAAGAGAAAATAGTATATATTAACATGATAGCAAAGTATTCGTCAAACATGACGAAAACTGGTACTTGCTACTGTTTGTAGACTGAAGAAGATAGGCAAATGCGACAGTGAACTGTGCGAAGAGGAAGATGAAACCTCGATGCACGTTATATGCGAGTGCCCAGCACTTGCAGGTCTAAGGATGCAAATCACTGGAAGAGAACTTATCTCTCCAGATAATGTCTGCAATCTAACTCCGAAAGCAATAATCGAGCTCGTTAAAAGACTCGATTTTGCCTAATCACTATAGGGGAAGGCACAATAGATCAACTATGGTCGCGGTGTCCGCAAGGTCCTGGAGGCCTAGTCGCCCCTGCTCTTAACATTAACATTAACATTACTGTTTGTAGTATACCAGTATTCGTCAATGGCAAAATTTTCGGAAATTATGTTAATATAATAATTTTTACAGTTTGCTACTACTATTTAACCTATTACCAGATAATCAGAGTAAGCAATATAACTTATTTACGAAGAACACCTATGCCTCTTATGCTTATGAAATACACATGGGGTAAATTTATCCGGTTAATTAAATTAGCCTACTTTTACTCCATATGTATCACCAAATACCCCGAGTATTTTGACAAATACCCCAAAAAGCAAGCGAGTAATTTCGGGGTATTCTATATCCTCAAAAATTGCTGGGTAATTGCAATTACCCTGATAACAGCGCCAACTGGTAGTCGCTAGAAATATAAAATTGGTGTTGTAAGCACATATTCAGCGATAGCCAATGCAAAGTCAAAACCAAAGTGGAAATGAAAAGTGACAATTCGAAAAATATTATCTGAATAAATGCAATTATACATCCATACTAAACGTCAAGAATGCGTATTACCATTAAAATTACCCCGATTTATGTGTATCAGGGGTCTCCAATTAACTAGGTAATTCAATTACCCTGAAGCAAATACCCAGCTAAATTTACCCTGTATCATAAGCATTAGCTTAAGAAAGTTAATGTATAATTCTTAATCAAACTGTTAAGAAAAACTGCACTTGTCGCGTCGCACCTTGAATATACCACAACTGTTGGAAGCTTGTTTCACAATGATTACATAACGGGTGTGCTGCTGAACTAATTCTATTAACGATTCTTTTGTTTTATAGCTGCGTATTCGTCTTCTAGATGTAAACCCCTCACATTTTGTGTATTGTGATACTGGTGACGAATACTAGGTCAATGACGAACATTGGTACATTTACCTTAATTATGAATGACTTTCGTGATTTGTGATATGTACTTCATATTTAGTGACGACATGCACACATGGCAGTTGTCATTTACTGCCAGACGACCTGAAGCAAGAATTGCCGCTCTTGTTGGTGGAATTGGGATGTTTATAGGATGACCCAGAATTTTTTCAATCCAATTTTTCATCCTGAAATAACAATAAACATTTGGTGTTTCTGAGTGCATGTTGATAACGGGAGTTATAGAAGAAAACCATTGGCCACTGTCGGGCTCTTCATTTAGTAAAAAAGTTTGCAAGCCGCTTATTTATTGTATCCTCCCCGCCTTTCGTCCTGTTATAATATTCTATTATTTCAGGTTATGGAGTACACTATCTGACACTTCTTTAGATTGATGCAGCGTGGACGACATAACGACCGCTTTGTTTGTTTATTGGAATGTAGAAACAGTTATTTTGTCATTAAATATAAAAATGGTGAAGTAAACTTTGCGTAATTCAGATGCCGGCCATTGTTTTTTCTTCAGCGTCAATAACAATATTTCGACGGGTATCCTTATACCGCAGACACAAATCTCGCATAACATGCTCTCCGCGATTTATCTCACGTGTCATGCTCGTCTCTCCCGTATATATAGATTTGGCCTTGCAAAGAAGTATGAGTTCTTGGCATCAGAAGCCCAACAAACCTTTATGCTGTATTTTTCTAGTTTGGACGGCATATATTGCGTAAACTTAGTGTGATCCCGGAATGGAAACAGCTGCTCATCAATTATTACAGAATCTGTGGATACGTATTGATAAGCAAAATTAACATTCAACTATAAAAAAAAACCGAAAATGCGGCTGCTTTATCGTCCTTTATACGCTCTGGCCTCCACGTAGGATTGTCGAAAAGAATGAATCTGTTGATTTATCCTGCAGCTAGAATAGCTATGTGGAAAGGATTAATAGCTTGTGTTTTTCATAAGTCATTCTTTAGAATGAAAGAAACACGATATACTTACTTAAAGTAAATCAGGAAATATGGTCGACCACACTGAGCGTATCCTTTCCTATAGGTCATAGAATCTTACTCATCTCTTACCTCTGTTCCATAAAATACAGAAAGAATTAATAATGAATTTGGTTTTTTGGATTATAAACTAATATACATACTTACATGGTAATTATTAGTAAGAAACAAGTTTAAAACCAATAGATACTGAGAAAAATAATGTGAAGGTAATAAAAACAAACTTTCCATAGAAAATGTATCAGGTATCCAGGTACCATAGGTATGCGTATTGCGAGGATTTTTCTCGTCTGCCCATAAGCGTTAATCAGTTTTGTTTACTGCAAATCACGGCATAAATACCTCTTAAATGAGTTTACTCAATGCCAAGACCTAAGAAAATTATTTTTTGCATTAGAAAATGATAGATTCACTCTATTTCATCAAAATAAAGTATTTTACCTTCTAATTTCCTTTAAACTTTAAACATAAAGTTTCCTCATAAATACCCCCTAAGTGAGTGTTCTTTTTCAAAGTCAAGATCTGTTATAATAGATTTTTTAGCACCGGAAAACTTAAGTTAATGACTTGCTTGCGTCAGAAAACGGTAGATTGACTATATTCAATTAAAACTAGCCCCTAAATCACCTCTGATTCCGTATTATCTCTGAAATCAACTTTCCCAATGTTAAAACTTAACTAAAGTTCATTTTTTGTTCCAAAAACTGGTAGATTCACCTCTTGTGGCTTAATATGCTAGATAAGTTAATAAATATAACAGGTAAAGGCGGCATCTTTCTTGTTAGCTTAGAAAAGCGGAAGGTCCAGGCTTTAAAAACCGGACGAGGTGGTTGCCTTTTTCTCTTGTACATTATTAGTAATTTTCTTCTATTCTACATCTGATGATTGTACGTTCGAGTTTAGGATGGGACAACAGGGACACCATAAAAACTAAATAAGAATTGGACTTGTTTACAGTGATTTTGTTTTTGTGATTATTTGGTCATATCAACAGATTATCAAAATGCAGACGTTAAGAGCTTTTTTGTTTTTTTTTGTTTGAAGACTTCATTGTCGATTGATTCATTCTGATAGTAGGTAGCTTTACCTGTTATGAATGACTTGAATTATCACCTTAAAAACACCACCCCATGCATGCCTTCTATAACCGAAAGATCGTAGATCCCAGTATGGAATGCAACCCTCTTGCTTTAACGATAAGTACAAGTGCAATAAAAGCAATAAAGTGAAAGAGTTTGCTTTTCACGCCCACCAGGTGCAACCTTGTCTAGAATTGAAACAAGTCTACAAGATTGCATGGAACACCTGCTAATCCATTATTCAGAGAGAAAAATTTCTTTTCGACCAGAATGTTAGACAAAGAATCTTGAGAAGCCGCAAAGCCAGGAAATGTTTCTGGTCCCTGGTTAAAACCACCAGGAATAACTTTAGCAGTTCCTTTATATCTTCACTACTTAATAATGGTGAAGTGATAGTTGACTCCCTGGATAAAGCTTATATTTTGACCACTAGATTCGCTTCAAATTCTCGTCTTTCACCCACTTCACAGACACCTGTTTTTTATCTCCCGTATGGTTGCGTACAATAGCCAATACACATCCGTACAAGAGATATATTCAATGTCCTTAAGAGGATCAACATCTTTAAAGTCGCAGGTCCTCATGGTTTCTCGCTTCTGTTAATTAAAAGCTGCGCCTCATCCTTGGTAAAACCTGTGCGCAAACTATTCTACTTGTCTTATTCGACAGGAAAATTTCCAACTTCTTGAAAAGTTGCTCACGTTCAGCCTATTCCTAAGAAAGGAGAAGGTAACGATCCCTCTACTTATCGACCAATTACAAACACTTTGATTCTTTCAAAGGTTTTTGAATCTATGATTAATTTAATTAATGAAATATCTTGAAACTAATCAATTTTTTAACGATCGTGAACATGACTTCTGGACTGGACCAGAACATTGGAATCGTAGTCTTCACCATTTTGGTGAGTCCAAAATCGTTGCCATAGATATTTGATAGATTCTGGTATTCAGCCCTTTTAGTCGAAGCACATGTCCTATTCTATTATGGATTGAAAGTTTTTTATCCGGTCGCCTAATACAGGTTGTATTAGATGACATTTCATCAAAACCTCATCCTATAAATACCGATGTGCTATAGGGTTCTGTTATATCTCCATCTCTTTTCAAATGATTATCATTAATGTTATGCTTTTCCTTACTTCGAATCCCATTCATAGTTTTGCCAATGACACAGTACGCACGATTTTGCTTACTCCTTTGATACTCTTTCTACATACGTCAATCTAGATTGCTTGATTAAATCATTCAATAACGAAATCGCGTTGAATTCAATTCACCTAAGTTTGACAGCTGTCTCATCTCTTCAAAACAATAATTTTTTCAATCCTGTTTATTTTGATGGAGCAATGATTTACGATACACCGCCTTTAGAATTGGAATATAATTCCTTTATCTGGGGAGCGGTTGGTCGCACTTAGCGTTTTTATTTTCGACCGTACGGTAAAATTCCGTGATGCTTTTCTATCCCGTACTATGCGAATGTGGAACAGTCTACCGTCTTCTGTCTTTTCTTTGGCATACAATCTGCGAAAGTGTAAAAGTGACATGCATCAGCACCTCCGACACTCTCCCGAAATTTCTTTATTCCTTTCCCTATCTATTTCCTACGAACTTGTGCTTTGCATCATAGGGTATCCCCTGAGCTTGGCTTAATAATATATATATAAAAAAGTACCTATGTAGGTCCCAATGTCGTAGTAATACCAAAAATAATATAACATAAAGATGTCGCATAATCATGCTTGGGTTGTACCCAGAAAACTGCTTTCTGGGATTTGTCAGCAGAACCCATGTGACCCCTTGTCAGACTTTAACAACGGCACTGCACATATCGCTCTCGGTTTTCAATTTCTCTGAGAATTTTATTTTATTCTCTGAAATAAGAAAAAATACATTACTTTGTTTCGCAACCCTCGGTATATAATACAACAAGCCATGAAGTCGCCGAAGGTACCGACACATTAAAAGGCCTTAATGGCCCGGCTGCAGTAATGCATTGTTTACGTCAGATATGATTTTCGTGGGTGATATAATATGTTTGAAGTATAGGTGAATGAAATATACACATGTATGGATTTGTATTCCAAATGAACATTATTCGTACAAGAGAAATTAAAATTACAGGATTAGGTAGACAATATGCATAATCAAGTTTTGAATAAGACCTTGAATCGTCGCACAGGTATGGAGCATCGGGTCAAAAAAGTAATAGTAATGACTTTAGATTTAGTTACGCGATTGAGAGTCAAAAACTTTATAGCAGAACATACAAATAATTCTGACAGTCCTTATGAGTCAATATCAGGAAAAAATGATTATTAATTATTAATTTTCGGGTAACATTTTTATTTGATACCTTTGCTAACAAAATTATTTAAAAAAATTTATCCGAACCAAATGACAACGATTCCTGAAACAAAAACTCTCAGCTGAGTAATCATTGTATCATTGTATATGCCGCTGTGGCTGTACCATCTGTCGCGGGCTGATGATGCCGACTGTAGCTGCCAACAGATTAGGACTCCGACTGCACGTACACACATGTAATTATTACTCAACTGAAAGATTATTGAGCGTAAAATGGTAAGGTTACCTACGTTTTAATCAAAACTATTTTATTATTTTGTTAAGTAAGGTATATATTAAGGGTAGCCTTTGGAAAGGTAAGGAACCAAGCTGTAAATTACTAGAAGACTATTTTCCTGTATGGATAGTAGTTTAGGCTCTATAACAAATATAAAGTCAATGTATGGCACTTTTCCATAAGTATCAATATAGAACAGTTTAGAAAACGGACTCCCAATGCACACATATAGATTTCTGTTTCATGAACTTGCAAAGAGATGAGAAAGGAAAACAATTCCAGAGACCTGGCAAAGCTGAGAAGAAAGTGTTCAGTGGCGTTGGTATTTTTTTTAAATAGGGGAATCTGGGTTCTACTAATAAAACCCGAACAGTTTCTTCGTCTAACCATAGCACAGGCGGCGTAGCAAGGGCTGTGCGATATCTTTATGTTTTATTATTTTTGGTAATACGGTCTAATTTTGAATTTAATAAGATCATCGCGGCTGCTTCACTCTACGCAGGCTTTCGCTTGCGTATTAAAAAAATTGTTGTTTGTTTTTATAAAATAAGATTTTTTTTTTGTATTTTTTCTATGATGTTTAGAGATATTGAAATTTTGGGATTTTATTTTTAGAAATTTTTATTAAGGGATTTTTTTTTTTTTGAGTCATTATGAACTATAAAGATCTAAAAATATTTGCTTGTAGTTAAAGTTAAAGTATGAAAATCTTAGAGTGACTTCTATTGGAAGGTATTTGACAAAGTTTTTTACTTATTGAAAAGTGAAAAATATGAGGAAAAACAAAATTTATTGTTCCGAAATCTTGAATCTGTTTTATAATTTTCGCGAATGATTGCGCAGTTAATTTTTTTACAGTTTGTGGACATACATAATTATTAATTAAAGTAATATAAATTGGAATATAGAAGTGAATGCTGCTTTATCTTTCTCATAAAATAGTTGTGTTTTCTTCTAAACCTATTTTAAATTTCGTATACCTACATTATACATAGTATAGAGTACCTGTTGTGGTGGTTTTTTGTGACATTATTCATGGAAGCTGAATTAATATTATTGCTTCACTGGGCCGCCACCCCTATTTTGGTTCTTTACTAACGCAGTTAAGAACACATTTTTCTTGAGTATTATTTACTCGATTAATTTTCTTCAGAATTATTTTTTATTTTTTTTAACCTGAATATATTTTAAATTTTTCTAATTTAGGTATATTATATATTTGTATATACATATATACATATATTATACTTACTATTATTTTGGACAAAATAATATCACTAACCTTATGAGGTTCGAAAAACTGCTAGAATTGCTTCAATTGGAAATGTTTCCCAATATATTATAAAACCGGGTAAACCATCTATTGAAGGTATATAATCAAACACAGGTTACTCACATTATTATCTATGTATTAATCAACAAAAGTTTATAAGAATATTGCTATGATGGATTTGTTTTTCAATTACATTCACCTTTCTTGCTAAAGAAAAAAAAAAACACAAAAATTTCACTTTAATTATGTTCATATTATCAATTAAAAACACTTTTTATTTTAGATCACTTTATCAAAGAACACAATTCTCAACAGCTACCGGAGGAATGCAATATTTGAACGGAAGTCCAACACATGACGGATCTCATATGTGGTCAAGTACTGCAACAGGTCTTCCATCGGAAGATTATGGGAGTCCCAAAAGTGGAACACTTCCCGCTTTTCAAAGAATCACATCAGGAACAAATAATTATACGACAGGAACGCGAGGAAATCATTTTACACCGCTTTCTAGTTATAGAAATCAGGTAAATTACCTAATATACAGGATGTCATGTAAGTGGTGTGAAACCCAAAGGCAATATGGATAGGTCATACATTTACACGAGTAAATATTTTATGGGTGGTGAAGGGGGGGGGGGTGGGCTTCCGAGATAATGGGACTTAAATGTTTTTGGTTATGATCACCCTGTAGTTTCTAAACGTTACACTCTATGAAGATAATTTAAACTTTGGCAGATATATAATCGTTGGATCTTTCCAATGTTCACACTACTTACGGGACACCATGTATAACAGTTAGTTATTGAATATTAATTGGTTTTTGTTTTTTTTTTAGAATGAAACCTGGCAAAATTCATACGAAACAAATAGTCTCAGTTATTCAACAGCAGCTACAGGAGTAGTAGGAGCAACGAATATTCGAGGACGTAATAATGATTCTTCTCATTTATCAGCGTCTGCATCATTATCAGCAAGTAAGTCGAATTATAATTGTTTTAAAAAATATTTAAAATGATTTTGTTACTTTTCTGCTTGTTTTTTTTACACAAAACAATTGAAAATCAAAGTTCCAAATGATTGCTCTTTAAAATATATGGGTTTAGAGAGTTTTGCACCTATATGTGCGAATATTCCCCTAAAAACTTATTCAAATCTATAACCTGCACCATACCCATATAAAGTGTATGAATTTTACACCAAAATTAAGCGAAAATAATAATATGAAAAACATCGCCAAAAGGCGCCCTAATAGGTGTTGAAAAACTTTTGAAAACGTATATAATGCCTATATGAAATCATACCGAATACACCTTGCCTCGTATACCTACCTACATCGCCGAAAGGAAAGTTTCTTTAAACGTTGAAAATGTTTACAGCACACTGGCCTCGTAATTTGAACTCTTTATAATGAATCCAAGACTTCGTTGCAATAAATCCATCCCGTCGAAAGTAAACAAATCGCCCTCATTCATACATACAACATGCAACAGACGGGGATCACCTTTCTTGAGGCTAATAGTTTTTGTCTGAACTGTCATAAAAATTGTGGTCCTAAGCAATCCCTTCTTCTTTAAAAACGCGTTAATGAAAAATGCCTAAATGACCGACTATAGTCGCGTCGTTTCATCGTCACAGGAAAAGTACCTACAAAAAAAACAAAAAAAAAACAAAACTGCTATTAAGCAAAATAAGTGTGGAGAGGACACCACTTAAGAGTTATACAGAAAAAAAAGGGACTCTTTGGGCAAATAAGTGATTTGCGCGACCAACTTAAGTTTCGTTCATATAAAGACGTTATATGTGTTGCTGGATTTGGATTTTAGAAAAGGTCTTAATACAGGAACCTGCGTGAATGGGATCATCATAAAATTATATGTATGTAGAAATTTTTGTAAAGTATGCATAAATGTGTAGGTCATAAATTCGCTGGACAGTCTCAATTTGGCCGGATTTGCATACATACAAATATATATAAATTGAGATTTAAGTATAGGTCTGTTTGCCAATCATGCAATATTTTACTAAGGAAGAAACAAACAAAGAAACGTTTATTCTTTGCATGGATATCGGAACTAGAATAACTTTTGGCGTTAGTTTAGAAGAAGAGAAATATGTTTTTGCGCAGTTTTAAGTCATTCCATGCAGCTTTGTATAGAAGAACAAATACAGGAAGTGATTGTTGTGATGTAGTATACGTGGAGAGATGGTTATTACAAAAGTCAAACCCTTAGCTAATCCAATTTATTTTTGGCGGTCGTATTAGAAATTTTCTTCTACATATAGATATTAGTATTGGGATAGTGAAATCGGGAGAGTTGGTATGGCGTCCTCCAAAATAGGAATTTCTGGGCATTTTACATTTTTTTCCTGTGTCGAAAAGCCATAGAAATACACTAGAATGAACAATTAAAATAATTGTTTAAAACAAATTCATTTTTATTGATAACAATTTCAAATAAAATACATACCTAACAGTTAAGGCTGAATAAATTTGTAAGAATTTGCTCCCCCTTTTTGTTTTCCACAGTTTTTTGGATATTAATTTGAAATATTCGGCAAAATATTAAAAACTCTTCAAGTTCAAATGCTATCGGGCCTACAGGGTTGTTATTATATTCTGTCAGTAAATAAAATACGTGTAACTTTTGAATAAATTAATTAATTTTATTTATTTGTTTGAAAGTATTAAGAAGGCTTATTAAAATTTAAAATATAGAACTTATAATTCAATTTGACTACCTTTGGATTTAATAACAGCTCTTAATCTCTTTGGGAACGAAGAGCAAGCGGCACGCACTACGGCTCGCGCAGACAGAGAGCGGAGCTGAGCTGAGCTTAACTGAGCTGAATTAAGCTCAGCTTATCAGCGAATAGAAAAATAGTTTAGTGCGCACATAAAGGGTCTTCCAATAAGAGGTGTTATTTTGATATTCACAGAAAAATACCATTTTTTGAGATAAATCATCGGATCTTTATTTCATTATAAAGAGGAAGGTATGCCGTTAATAATGGAAAATAACATCAGCCAAATGACCACCACGACCACGCCTACAGGACCATATCCTTTTCATGAAATTTTCCATAACCAAATCGCAAAGTGGCTGCCCTATGTCCTCGATAGCCTCACGAATTCCATCTTTGAGGTCTTGAATCGACGCTGGGCTGTTGGCGTAGACCTTCTCTTTCACGTGGCCCCAAAGGAAGAAGTCGCAAGGTGTTAAGTCACAAGATCTCGGTGGCCAATTGTGATCCCCTCTTCGAGAGATAACACGGTCCGGAAACTTTTCCCGTAAAAGATCAATGGTTTAGTTGCTTGTATGGCACGTAGCGCCGTCTTGTTGAAAGTAAACGTTGTCCAGATCAATACCATCCAATTCCGGCCATAAAAAATCATTAATCATCTGTCGATAGCGCAATCCATTCACCGTAACTGTTGCTCCAGCCTCATTTTCGAAAAAGTAAGGTCCAATGACCCCGCGGGACCATAAACCGCACCAAACAGTCACACGTTGAGGATAGAGAGGCTTTTCAACAATAACTCTTGGGTTTTCCGAGCCCCAGATGCGACAATTTTGCTTGTTGACGAAGCCATCGAGGTGGAAATGGGCCTCATCACTCAAGATGAGTTTTCGATGGATTTCCGGATCATTTTCATGTATTTCAAGGACCCAATCAACAAAGACTCGACGTTGTTGATGATCGGCCGGCTTGAGTTCTTGTGTTAACTGAACTTTATAAGCCTTAAGACCCAAATCTTTATGCAAAATACGGTGTAATGACGTTTGTGGAATGCCTAATTCCAAAGAACGACGAGGAATGGAGAAACCTGGGTTTTCTTCACCACTTTCGGCTACAGCAGCAATTTTCTCGGCTGTTCTTGAGCGACGTGCACGGATTTTATTCTTCACATCACTAACTTGTCCCAACAGCTCGAACTTTTCTACCAATTTCTGTATTGCGGTCCGACAAGGTGCTTCACGACGACCCAAAATTGTTCGAGTTTTACAAACCGTCTCTGCCACATTTTCACCATTTTTATAGTGAATTTTAATAATTTCAATGCGTTGTTGAATCGTGTATCGTTCCATTTTTATTAATAGCGTAGTTTCAAATGTCAAAAAATGACAGCTCCAAAAGAGACATCTACCGAAATAGCGGGCTAATTAAAATAACACCTCTTATTGGAAAACCCTTTAGAAACCGACAGTGGTAGTCGCGCGTGAATATTGTTTTGGCTAGTTCTATTATAATTCTGTAAACGAAAATTTTAAAAAATGGTATCATCCAAATTACGTCGGGCTAAAGGAAAATGTTCGGAGAATTCCATCATATATATAAAGGACTACGACAATTTTCAGTAAAGACTATTTGTAACTCTGAGGTAAATAGCACACATACTTCTTTCTTGTTTATTTAATTTATATCTGCTATAAAAAAAAAAAAACGATAAAATAACTGTTATAAAGAAATGTAACTTCATTATGTTGACAAAGTATTTAGACGTTATAAAAGTAAATAAAATAAACTGGCTTTCTAGAGTATTTTACAGCTTGTAAAATTAATGAATTAAAAAGATTCGAAGTCAACATTTCTCTGTAGTTCTTCAAATTGAAAAGAGTCATCGTTCCAAGATTGAGCGGATGGTGTTGGTGTTACGGAAACCGGCTTTTGGATATGTTTTAAAACTACATTCTGGATTTCTGATCTAGCTGTTAGTTTTTCGACTGGAGAAAGTTGCTTCAAAAATTGAATCAGACTTTTAAAAAAGTGGAGATCATCACACTCATCTCTCTTCGATTCTATTATATCCATTTCCAAAAGTTGTGTTTTTTTTTTTTGTTCAAGGGCCAAGTATTCATCTTTGTTATCTTTATTTCGTTTTAAAATTTTCTGTTTTACAACTTTTTGTTTAATTTGCTGATTGCTTAATAATTCTACATTTGGTGCACTGCAAGACTGCGTATCATTTTCAGAGTGAATTTCGTGAATATCCTGGACACTTCTTCATTTTTATTACACTCACTCCTTCTTTCACATTCACGGTCTAAATTTCCTTCTAAATTTTTTCCAACTACGAACTTCTTTATAAAAGACATAGTTTCAAAATATTTAAATGAATTTTTAAATTGTGTGGCTGCAGAACCGGACGCACTTTTGGGTTCTCTTCTTAATGCTTTGCGGTACTCATCTTTTAGATATTTCCATTTCTTCTTACAGTTTTCCTCTAAAAGGTCATAAACAAATCAAAATTAATCTTCTTGAAAGAAAAAAAAAAAATGCGTAATATATTTTCCTAACTTTAAGTTATTTAGCGACGGGGTCATCAATTCGAAGTCTTGCCTTTACTTTTCGCATTGGAGAAAGCACTTTAAGAGGTATTGTAAATGAAGCTTGCCAAGCTATATGGAAAAATCTGAAAAGTATTCATATGCCCATCCCTAACAAAGAGAAATTTATACGAATTGCTGGAGATTTCTACGAAAAATGTGAATTTCCGAATTGTATTGGCGCAATAGATGGCAAGCACTGTCGGATTAAGAGTCCACCGAAATCAGGATCTGAGTACTTTAATTACAAAAAATATTTTTCAATTGTTTTGCAAGGTGTGGCCGATTCAAACTGCAAATTTATATTTATTGAGGTTGGAAATGAGGGTAGACAGAGTGATGGAGGTACTTTCGCAGCATCAACTTTACTACACTTTATCAATAACAATAAACTCAATATTCATGTAAGTAGAAACCTTCCAGAAAATAATGAAAAAGTTCCATTCGTGTTTGTAGCTGATGAAGCCTACCCTGTGACAACTTTCTTAATGAGGCCATATGCTAGGAGGGCACTAACCAGAAAAAAAAAAGTTTATTTAATGAAAGTCTTTGAACAGCAAGACGTTGTGTAGAATATGCTTTTGGTATTTTGACAGAGAAATGGCGTGTACTGAAAAGAGAAATTGATACATCTACTAAAAGGGCGATTATTTTAATTAAAACTATGTGTTTATTACATAATATAGTTATTGACATTGAGAATAGACGATTACTATTATGTATACGACCCTAATGAAAATACAGAAGAGAATGGAATCCAAGAACGTTCCATAATCCATATCTTTCAAATTCTATATGAATTTCAGAAAAATTACTTTCCAAAATGTAATGCTTAAAAAAGAATGACACAGTTGATCTATTTGAAAGCACGCAGAAAACTGAAGTACTTTTTTAACGATGCTTGCTGATACGCGCTTATATGAACAAGCAAAATTCAGCAACCTCAATCAGCTTCAGTCAGCGAAATGCTTATCAGCCCCGATTTGCTGGCTGTGTGCGCGCGCTCTAAGGAATTAAGTTATTTACAATGTATTTGCTTACATCATCGCCGATAATCTCAGCTCAGCTCAGCTCAGCTCCGCTCTCTGTCTGCGCATTCCCAAACTTTCAACAAAACTTTTTTAAATTCACTAATATTTCTGACGTCCCAGTTGGTTAGACGTCCAAGCATATAACCCCATATGGAAAAGTCTTGTGGGCCATTCGTCCTTTTGTATAAAATCTGGCAAATTTACTTTGTACCAATCTTGAACCACGTTTGCCTGTTGAAACAAAAAGTAGTCTTCACCGAACAATCTTCTGGCATGAGGCAGCATATGATTTTGCAAAACATCCGTTAAATAATAACTGGAGTTAATTTTAACACCTTTATCGATGAGAAGCAATGGCAATTTTCCCCTGCTACAAATAGCTCCCCAAACCATTATGCGAGATGAAAATTGAAATTTTTCAATAGCGCGTTTTTCTCTTGGAATGTCAGTGATATTACGTAACTGCATAGCACCTATCGTTTTGCGAATTCAATGTTTCTTCTAAAACAAAAAGCTTTTCATCTGAAAAAATTATTTCGGAATCAGCGTGCCATTCAAGCAAAATCTTGGAACGTTGATGTCGTTTTGCTTCCTGCAATTTCGTTATACGATGAATTTTTCTTTTTTTATATGGTTTCATTTTCAGATCCTTTATTAATATATTTCTGGCTGTTGATCGACTGATTTCATGTTGTTTAGCGATTTGCGATTTTGCGAACGATTACAATTTCTTCTAATTTTTTCTCGAACTAGTTTGATAACCGCTGGTGTACGAAACGAACCGTACACTTTCTACCTGATCTTCGCCTATTTTTCACTGAACCAGTTTCTCGAAATCTTTTTATTGTACGAAAAACAAATCTATCAACAATTCCCACTTTTCTGCACTCACGACAAATTGCCTTCGATTTCGAATTTCGCGAATTAACGCAATAACTAACGCACGCTTTCCTTGTAGATTCATTTTTTCTGTTACAAATTGCTGCTGAAATCGAACTGTCAAAATATTTCTCTCGCACTCTTGTATGACTTAATAAAAAATATTAGTTACCATTGTTTACTTACCGCAAAGGATTACTACGCAGTTGAATTTTATTGACAGAATATAATAACAACCCGTATATGTTGCGTTTTTTTTTATTTTTTATTTTTTTTTTTTTTGTAAAATCGAAAACCTCAAAAAACCGTGTTTATTTTTTTCTCCCACCTCTAAACAGTTTTTCATGTACACACTAATTTTTATTATTTTTCGTACATAGGTTTTCCACAAACACATTATTATTTGTAAATGCTACCGCAGCTATTTTTCCAATTTTGTTGATATTATTCATGTTATAATTACTTTCATAACAATAAAATTGAGAATCCTGTAATTTAAATAAAATTTATTGCTATACATTTACACATTGAATTATACACGAAAATTTAGATTGAGATAATTTTATCCAGTAGCCAAAAACCCGGATAAATCGTGCAAGTAGTTTATTTTATAAAAATCAATTTGTAAATCTCTATCTTGATAAAAAGTGATTGATTTATTCATTTTAATTCTCAAAAGCTTTTCGTGGTGACGACAGAATCTAGTAGTCTAAGCAAATACTCGGTTTTGAATATATATGTATGTAATTTTGAATAGTATACCATCATATACATATCATGATGAGCTTATCAATGAGCTCCTAATGAGCAATCAGATGAACGTGCTGATGAAATTTGTTCGCGTTTGAATTAAAACCGGAAAAACAAAAATCATTTATTTACTTATTCACAGATAGTGTTCATGAGATATTGCATCTCTTTCACTTATTTCCAAATGTATAATTTGCTTCTCTTTTGTGCATTTTACAATATTAGATGAACACTTCGATGAGTACATAATGAGCGTCACGATGAGCTTATTAATGAGTATGTCAATGAGCGTCACGATGAGCTTATTAATGAGCATGTCAATGAGTGTCACGATGAGATGAGCATAGCAATGAGTATCACGATGAGCTTATTAATGAGCATGTAAATGGGTGTCATGATGAATACATAAATGATAATCTGCATTTATGATTGATTTTATATATTTTTCCGAACTCTGCTAGCAACTCAAACTCTAAGACGCTGAGGCGTAAGGATTTGGGCATAACGTCTTGTTCGGCATATGGGTGACAATCTTTCCGCAGAAAACTAATCAAAAAATTAAAAAAAAAAAAATTTTTTTTAAAAACATAAATAAATAAATCACAAAAATCAATTCAAATTATCCAAGTAGAAATATCATCTGATGACAATAATAAATATTTATTTATTGCTGGTTTAGTACCTAAATAGGAGTAGTTTCATGCTATCCAATGATCCCTTCGATGAGATTTAATTAATGCTCATCAGGAGGCTCATCGGGACTTTATTTTCTATATGTTTCTTTATGAATTGCAAACACCTTTATACTTTTCAGTCAGATTAGCATAATAACATAATAACTGCTCTTTGCAGAGAAGGAGACAAGGTAAAACTATGAGCAATTTCTACTAGGGTACTTTATAGGCACTATTGGTAGGCAATGCTAATGAGATTAGAACGAAAGTACACGCTACTACTACATAGTCAAAATTTTGGAAGCTTGGTTGCTTATTTTTAGTCATTCAAAGCTCAGTCATGAGAAAGCTTTCTTCCTCTATAAATGTACATTTGTGTTGTTCGTATTCTTCAGTACATTTCGTTACATATCTGTAGAATTCTGATCCCATTGGGAAACAGAGCGCTCCAAAAAACTTCCTGAAGCGCTTCCCTGGAAGCTCACAGCGCTTCTTTTCGCTATCCTAGTCCATTGCTTTTTTACTAGGCATGTCTACAGAGGCAAGCAACTCTTAATGTTGTTCGAAAGAACCACTCCAGCATTCTAAATAATGGGCGAAGAAGATTTTGAAGATGTCTTTTCAAAAGCTTTAATGAGCTTTTTGAATAATCATCACAGTTTTCCCGTGCTAAGGTAAAACACGCTATTCGAGTTAAACGACTTTGAAGTTTGAAAATGTTTATGTAGCGAGGTCTGAAATATTTTTATAGATTTTTTTAATAAAAATATAAATAGCAAAATGGTTAAATAATTATTTTAAGTTGATTATTTTGTTATTCCATGTTTCTATCATATCTATTTTATCTGTTTCATAGCAGGTAAAATGTGCTATGTTAGTTTAAAGTCTTATTCCTCAAAAAGCTTTAGAATGTGCGAAAAGCTTGTAAAAACCTTGATGGTATTATAACTCTGTAAAATAAGTGAAAATGCTTGCTCGATTCATACGAAAAAAAAAAAATTAGTAAATACAATGGGTTTTTAGATGAGAATATAATACAAAAATATATTTATTAAAAAGCCAATTTTTTCGTTTTAAAAAAGTAAAAATAAAATGTAACAAAACAAAATTTTGAAAACAATAATCTTCAGGTACGGGTAAGATAAAACAAAATAAATCCAATTGTCTTCATCTTCTAAGAGGTTTTTCGAAGCGTCGTTAATGGGGATATTTACCTAAAATCCCTGCCTATTTGGAGGAATTTTATCAAAATGTTTTATAAGACCGTTATTTTTATTGGAACATAGCTCTCTCCATTTACCGTAAGTTTTTTCTCGATCCACCAATCTTGGGGTTTATAAAATTTATCGTTTCTTTATAGGATTCTTCATCAAATTGTCGTTGAAGTTCCTGTGAGCGTTTTTATAATTTTAGCTCAACAATGACAAGGTATAGTTTCAGTTTTTGATTTTGAGCTATTCCTTATAGATACAAAAATTTCGTTTTTCGCCTAGTTTTTGCTTCGCTAACGTTGCGTGCGTTTATAATCTAACACTCTCTATATACAACAGGTATACATTCGATATTAAAACTTAACGTGCGCTACGCAGGTTACACATTTGAAATTTTTAATCTGACTCCTGTTTTAAAAAATACTTTCTTAGCAGTTCTAATTTCTACCACCAAGCGAAATATCTTTATGTGGTTATCGCCGATTTCAAATTTACGGCGCAATTATCATAATTATTTAAATTTGTTTTTATATAATTTAAACAGAAATATAAAAAACGCCGCCCCGTGCCACCCAGGGCGCACCGACCCCACCGACCCACCCTAGATACGCTACTGGCTCTATATGTCTGTTGTCATGAAGGTGTCCCCAATTGTGAGATACTTTTATAGATTTTTTCGTGTTATTAGGGTTCCGTCCCAAAAGGGTAACAACGGGAACCCTATAACTAAGACTTCGCTGTCCGTCCGTCCGTCACCAGGTTGCATCTCATGAACCGTAATAGGTAGACAGTTGAAATTTTCACAGACTTATTGGCGATATAACAACAAATAATAAATATAAAATAAAATTAAAAATTAAAGGAGGCCCCATGCAAGATGCATAATTTTTTCATTATATTTTCGCATGACGCCTATTCTCATTCGCAAAAATAAATGAAAAAGTACATACAAGTGTAGTGTTAAATTTTGTACGATGGTATGGAACCTTTCGTGCGCGAGTCCGACTCGTACTTGGCCGGTTATTTTTTTTGTTTTTAATTTAGGTAAGGAATAAAATAAACGTTTTTATTTTGACCTGTGCGTCTTCCATCCAGAGGATTATTTGCTCAGCGCCTCTATTATGGGCAAAATCATTACAAATGCACTGGCCACATCTTCATTTTTTCTCCTGGTGATCGCTTCATGCCGTATAACAAAACTGTGCTTCCTCTTAGCATTCATTTTCATTGAGGCGATTATTTAATTGAAAACAAGAAGTCTGAATGTGAAGAACGATTCAGGCATCCTTGGTAATAACAATACTTTTTACATATCTGTTGAGCATTGAATAACTCTGTCGAAAACGTTTCAATCCTTTTTATATTACTTGCGAGCAGGCTCACTCTGGAATAATTTATGAAAAGATATACATACATAAATACACAAACTAATGTATATAGTTTAAACTATACGGTCGAGCATAGGTTGTCGAGTGTAAAAAGTGAGAGTCAAACATACTTTTGTGATGTGATCCTCTTTGTATTTTATATATTACGGGGTAGGATTTTCATCCACTATAGCCCAAATACTATACATATCCCAACATTAGACTCATAGAAACCAATATTAAGTTTCTTTATTTGCTTCCTATAAGTCTCGTATCCAATCCGTTATTCTGGATAACTGATATTAAAATCTTTTCACATAACCTTATAGTGCGATTTGTAACGCGATTTTCGCAGGCCATTTAAGTATGTGGTGTTTTATTACCTCCTCATCTTTTTTGTTCGGAGGTGTGCTCTTGTTTCGCTGGTCTGTCTTAGATGCAACCAGTTTGGAATTAAACTCGTCCTGTTTAGATTTCAAGAAAGAATTCATAACAGAATTGCTCTTAGATTCAAGAGTAGTTAAAAAGAAAGACAAGCAGACTTGATGATTTTCAACTACTCCTTGGTACCATGTATTTTATAGTATGTGGAAGATAAAACTCATTCTATGGTCACATTTGACATCCAAGTCACAGACAGAACCCACACATGGCAAATCGAGGAACGTGAGAACACATAATCACAAGTTATTGGTTTCTGATTCCTATGGAAAGTCATAGCCTCACATTTGTCGATTTTGAATACCAAATAAATGCTCTTATACCAATCGTAAAATTCGTGAAAATCACCCCTAACCTGTTCACAATCGGTAAAAGAATTAATATGAGCGAAAACTTAACATCCTCAGCTAGTTGGCTCATAACAGAGATAATGTCGTCAATAGATAGAATAAAGAGCAACGGGCCCAAGTGACTCTCTTGAGGTACGCCAGATGAAGCTTTCAAGATTCTAGAGTTGAAATGTCAGAAATAGATTCGGTATGTTCTGCTATCTAAATAAGACTCCGTTCATTTTAGAAATGCTGGGGGAAACCTATACTTTGCCATTTTAAACAGTATCACAGAGTCAGATAACTTGTCGAAGAAGGCTTTACTAAAGCCTGTATAAATACAATCTATCTATTAATCTTTGACAAACCCGTCAATGGCATCCGAGACAAATTCTAACAAGTTAGTGGTTGTAGACCTGCCCGAAATAAACCCAGGTTGGTTTGAAGAGAGAAAATTCTTACATGAAGTTGATAGCTGCGAGTATTAATAGATTCGAATAATTTGGGTACGCAAGATAATTTTTGGGCTTATAGTTAGAAATTTCCTTTTTACTACATTTTGTGTGAATAGGTATGATAAAAGAATTTTGCCATAGCTGCGGGAAACAACCACTATCGAGAGATTTTTGGCAAATAATTTTTAGTTGAGCTGCCAGGAAAAGGCGGCATTACCTAAAAAAAGGCTACATCGATGCAATTGAAGGGATGGATGGATGGATTGAAAAGAGGTTGAGTCCCCCGGGGGGAGGATCTAGAGCTCAGGCCACAGCAAGGCCCATTGTTCACTCTCCAGACTCATAAGCAATGGCTCACAGGTCCCAGCCGGACGCTTTAACAAAATTCAGAATTGGCCCCCAAACCTCCCTGCCTGCCTTGTGCAGTTCTATCAGGAGGTGTGAGCCAAAGAATCTGTAACGCTTTCTTGGAGAGAACTGGACAGTGACACAAAAAGTGAGTCACCGTTTCGTGCTCCTCTCCATTTCGGGCTCCTCTCTGTTTCGGGCTCCTCTCCATTTCCACAGTTCCACAGTTCCTTAGTAGTTCTGTCCTAGGGATCATCCAGCCAATGGCGATCGTGTTGGTAGTCAGCCCAGACCAAAATTTTAGAATATTTGGTGCAATCCCGATTGTAGAGGATGATTCCTCTGAGGGAACGGATAGTGAATAAAACGTTATGAGAGTCGTTCATATGACTGAAGCTGCTATTTTGAGATTGAAAATTTTATGAGGCAATCGTATTGTCAAAATATGAAGCAATTACAAATTTCAGACGAATAATCATTAGCAGAATCTTTATACTTGGTATTTTTTTCTTCATATTAATCAACTTAAAAAACGATGCGTGTGTTACTAAATAATTTCGTACGCATGTACTGATTATAACTCATCATAAAATGTAGAGGAAGTACTTTCAACTCATTATAGAAGGTCAGGAAATTGTTGTGACTTATCTTGTCTTTGTCCATCAAAATTTTTCCACAATTTATTCTTTCTGTAGTTAAGACCTTTCAGTTCTTTATTAAACTAAGGCGAAGATGTTTTAGAGAACCGCTGTCGCTCGCGCAGAACATGAGAGGAGACTGAATTGAAAAGAATTATGCAAAATTTAGAAACGTCTTCATCAACCCAACTGTCACACAGCAGTGTGTTGAAATCAATAGAGATGGGTCTGTTGGAGCGTTTCGAAATATCAGCCTTTATAAAATTGAAAAAGTATTGTGTTTCGTTACCATTTTTGAGGTCTTCGGTTTCATGGCAATATGTAATTAGTAGAGGGGTAGTAACTGTCAAAATTAGACATTATAACCGGGGTTAGTTCAACTAGTAAGTTACTCGCGTCAGTAGGTATATAAATGTCTACCCATATCATTCTTAACATTACTGATTTGGCTGAGACCAAGGGATGAAATAGTGTCCAGAAAGAGTGATTCTCTTCTTGTCAAGTTGTTAAGAAGAAGATAGTCGCCATTATTTTCATTAAGTATCCATTGTATATTTATTGGGTAAGCTAAAAACAACAATAGTTGGTCAAGAGATTCCATGTTGCCATGGATATAAATGAATATTCTGATCTTTGTCGTCACCAGTATTTATGGAGTTTTGAGGAATATAACAATAATGTATGTATAAGTCATATTTTAAAAGAGACAGCTTAAGAGCTAAAAGCCCAATATCGAGACTATTGGAGAAGCTTGGAAGTTCAATTTAGCTGCAGTTAAACTGGGTTTTACAGGCGAGGTGTACGCCACCGCCACTAGCTTCAGAATCAGTATTGATAAGATGTGTCAAAGATTTCAGAATTGCGGATGTCATTATGCAACCAAGTTTCTTTCAGTGAAAGCAATTATATCGAAGCAAGTCGCAGCAGAGAATTTGAAAATTTGTGCAGTTAACTTATTGTAATCATTGATTTTGTTGATTACAACATTATTATATTATTTATTTTAATTTTTCTATAATATAGACAGAAATACAATAAAAAAAATTCCACCTAAGTATGCTACTGATTAGATCCAACCGCCACAATTAGATATCACTATATCAGTCTCTGGATGAGCAATTACGGTTCGTGTAAAGAGGAGAGGGTCCCTACACGTCATCACCGATTTTGTCCAAATTCACAGTATAAGTAGGGGTTGACTACAAATGAAAGTCATCATGCAAGTGGGAGCTCCAGATGACCAAACGGAACAGAAATAATGCATAATGTTGAGTAGCAAATTTTCACGGGAGTTGTCGCGGTTAAATTGCAACAGAATTTGAACAAAAGTGCCCAATTCATTTGGGTTAAATGCCAACCACAGAGGAGATTTTCGATTCTGTAAGTGGCATTTCCGTGCATTTTCGAATATCACCGGTAGATGGCGAAAAGTGGGTATCCAAAAGTTTTATAGATTTAATTTTTTTTTTTAAATAGGTAAATGACATCTGATCTTCCTGAAATTTTGTACAGATAATCTCTTAGTAAAAGCGCATCTATAAAAAAAAATAAAACATTGGATTAATCGATAAGTTGTAGAAAAACATTTTGAAATGAATTTTTCAGACAGAACTTTGGCCGTCGAAAATTAAATTTTGCAACTTAATCAGAAGGGGAGTGAAAATATGTCCAAAAAGTAAAAAAAAAAAATCACAAAAAACTAGCAAAAGGAATTTTGCACATCGGATATTATTTACCCCACATCCCTCAGAACACCACAATTCGGGAAATGAGAAACTTTTTCCCATTGGTGTATATGAATGACCTTTTGACATTGAATTTATCATCCGATTTTGATGAGATTGTATACGAATATGGTAGAATATAAAATAAATGCCCCCACCACTGGAAAAATATTTTTTTGTATATTTTTTTATTATAATAATATATAAGTAATTTACCACGGGTTACCACTCTATAACCCGCTGCCGTACGAATCTCGTAATAGTTTCAAAAACTCATTAAAAACTCACAATGAATTTAGCAAAGAGAATTTTGAAAATCGGTTGGAATTTCGCGGAGAGATAAAAGGTGGTAGCTTTACAGTGTATATGAAGCTAATTAATTTGAGTTGAAAGTAATTTAACAAACCTCGCAATCTTATTTTGGAAAATGCTCCTAAACTAATTGGCATAATAACTTTTGGTTTTTGGTATATGAAAGATAACAGATACAATGAAAATAAAGTGGATTAAATATTGTAAATATACCCGGGCTCACCTACATTATGCATTATTTCGGTTTCACTTGATCATATGGAGTTCTTATGTGTGTCACTTTGATTTCTAATCAAACCCAACATATACTGTGAATTTGGACGAAATCAATGATGGCGAGTAGGAATATTCTCCTTGTAAGTCCCATTTTCTACATACTGTATCTACCATCATAGTATTGCGGAATTCTGAAATTGTTTCTTTGTCGTCTTGAACTTTACAAATGAGGTATAATTCGTTATGATCTCTTTTTATTTTTCTCTGATTTATTATCATTGTTTGGTTGTAGAACATTTGGAACTTTGATATTATATTTTGTTTTCCATCATTAAAAAAATAAATAAAATAAAATTTTAACCAAATTCCTTTTTAAATACTAATGAAATGCTACTTTGTAAAAGATTTTATAAGATAACAGAAATAAATTAAAAAAAAAAAAAAATACTCCGTAAAACTACATTTCTATTATATTCTCTTCATATAATGAATTATTCGATTATGAGAAATTATAATAAATTCAATTAATTCTTCATAATAACAAAAATAAAAAAGTAAATAAGGAACAGAGACAAAAAAAAAACCAAAAACAACAATACCTCTTAAAAAAATCTCATCCCCATAAAATCAATATAATTATGTATGTTCAAAATTCAGTAATTTTTGACCAAAAAAAAAAAAAAAGAAAATAATTTTCTTAAAGCATATTTCGAAGCTGATATATTTACTGAAGGCCGGGAATGTGTTAATTGTGGTGCTATATCAACACCTCTATGGCGCCGGGACAATACCGGACATTACCTGTGCAATGCATGTGGCCTATATCATAAAATGAACGGAATGAATCGACCATTAGTAAAACAGCCGAGACGATTGGTAATTTAATTTTTGCTTCATATACTTTTTTTTTTAAAAAATAAGTCAATATAGCACCCGTTAAAAAATAAATAAAAAAATAATAATAAAGGAACAAAATTTTTGATTAACTAACTAATTTTTGTTTTTTTTTTTTGTATTTGCAACCTTGGATCACTTCTTATAGAAATCCGCCGATTGATAAATAATTTTTTGTTTTGTTTTGTTTTAAGAGTTAAGAAAATTAATTGAATTTATTATAAAAAAAAATAATGGAATAAAAATGAAAGCGAAACATGTAAGCTTGCAGGTTTTTGTTTTTTTTTTTAAATTGCATTTTAGTAATGCCCCACTAATTGATAATAATCAGCCATTAAGAAAATTGGCGCAAACGTTTTACACAAAGCCACTTGTTGTTTTTGTTTTTTGTTTTTTTTTTCTTGCAAAGTAGTATTTGAGCTTTTCTTTCCCTCATTCTTCTTTTTCTTTTATTATTTTACCAATTTCTGATGATTGTCCTTTTTGTTTTATGAAAAGAAAAGTATTAAAAATCAACAAAACTTAATAATTACAGTGGCCGCTGAACAAGGCGGGGATTTCTATAAGAGCTGCTATCATTCGTTTAGTCCTATACCGACTCGGGTAACTGAGGAAAAAACAAGCCGACGACTGGTACGTTTATCTTAATCATTGTATTTGTTGCTTTAACAGTACTATTGTTTTTTTTTTTTTTATTTATGTATAATATGTTCATATGTGTTATACATATATACTTATGTAGAAAAAAACAATCAAAAATTTTGTTCAATTTGTTTAAAGACATTGTTTTTTTGTATGTTTGAATTTTTGTTATTTAACTTTTGTAGTTTATTCAAATTTATATATGTATGTATATATAAAAAAAAAATTTTTAAATTAAAAAGATAAGAAATAAAAAAAGAACTAACTTACAATTTTTACAAAAATAGAGTGCCTCAAGGCGTGTAGGATTGTCATGCTCAAATTGTCACACAACACATACATCACTTTGGAGACGAAATCCAAATGGAGAGCCTGTTTGTAATGCATGTGGCCTATACTATAAACTTCACAGTGTTAAACGGCCGTTAGCTATGAAAAAGGATACAATACAGGTAAAATATTTAATATATATTTTTTTATATAGATTTATAAGAACTTAAATGGAAATTTATTTGTTTCCAATGACATCAGTTGGAAGTGTTCATATTTATTTTTATATTCATATTATTGGATTGTACAACAAGATTAATAATCTTTTAGATATGTACAATATAAAACATATTGAATTGGATATTACTGAAATGTAGTCTATATACAAAAGTAAAATAAATTAGGAAAATATTAAAATAAAACAAAGAAGAGAGAAAAAAAAATACAAAATAAATATTCAAATTCACTTAACTAAAACCTATAGCTGATCTCAGTCCAGGATGTGTAGTCATCTTAAGTCAACGAAGGGTGACTAAGACTAATGGTCGGGGTTGAGTGCAGTATTGCGAGCTAGAAACGGGAATTACTGGCAACTTTTCCCATAGATTATTATGCAAATTCCCACAATTTTTTCATAGATACCAAAAGGTATACGAAATTCAACAAAAGGAAAAGTTCACGTAACTTTTAAAAATTAAATAGTTTTTATTGATAGGGGAGATCTCTATTAAAAATACATTCACAAACTAAAAGTAAAGTGATCCAGTGGTAGGTACTATATAAAGGGTTTTCCAATAAACGGTGTTATTTTAATCAGCCCGCTATTTCGGTAGATGTCACTTTTGGAGCTGTAATTTTTTGACATTTGACAAGTAGAAACTACGCCATTAATAAAAATGGAACGATACACGATTCAACAATCGCACTGAAATTATTAAAATTTACTATAAAAATGGTGAAAATGTGGCAGAGACGGTCGTGAAGCACCTTGTCGGACCGCAATACAGAAATTGGTAGAAAAATTCGATCTGTCGGGACAAGTTAGTGATGTAAAGAATAAAACCCGTGCACGTCGCTCAAGAACAGCCGAGAATATTGCTGCTGTAGCCGAAAGTGTTGAAGAAAACCCAGGTTTGTCCATTCCTCGTCGTTCTTTGGAATTAGGCATTCCACAAACGTCATTACACCGTATTTTGCATAAAGATTTGGGTCTTAAGGCTTATAAAGTTCAGTTAACACAAGAACTCAAGCCGGCCGATCATCAACAACGTCGAGTCTTTGCTGATTGGGTCCTTGAAATGCATGAAAATGATCCGGAATTCCATCGAAAACTCAACTTGAGTGATGAGGCCCATTTCCACCTCGATGGCTTCGTCAACAAGCAAAGTTGTCGCATCTGTGGCTCGGAAAACCCAAGAGTTATTGTTGAAAAGCCTCTCTATCCTCAACGTGTGACTGTTTGATGCGGTTTATGGTCCCGCGGAGTCATTGGACCTTACTTTTTCGAAAATGTGGCTGGAGCAACAGTTACGGTGAATGGATTGCGCTATCGACAGATGATTAATGATTTTTTATGGCCGGAATTGGATAGTATTGATCTGGGCAACGTTTACTTTCAACAAGACGGCGCTACGTGCCATACAGGCAACGATACCATTGATCTTTTGCGGGAAAAGTTTCCGGACCGTGTTATCTCTCGAAGAGGTGATCACAATTGGCCACCGAGATCTTGTGACTTAACACCTTGCGACTTCTTCCTTTGGGGCCACGTGAAAGAGAAGATCTACGCCAACAGCCCAGCGTCGATTCAAGACCTCAAGGATGGAATTCGTGAAGCTATCGAGGACATAGGGCAGCCACTTTGCGATTTGGTTATGGAAAATTTCATGAAAAGGATATGGTCCTGTAGGCGTGGTCGTGGTGGTCATTTGGCTGATGTTAATTTTCATTATTAACGGCATACCTTCCTCTTTATAATGAAATAAAGATCCGATCTTTTATCTCAAAATAACACCTCTTATTGGAAAACCCTTTACTATACATATCAGCTATTAAATACAAACTCACATCCCTAATCATAGTTTTAGTTATTTGAACTATTATGCATAAGCAAAGGAGAATGCCCAATTTTCATACAACTTTAGGCGGCTCGACATGAACAGACATGAGAGATATCTTAAACGATGCATTTAAGCGGGGGAAAGCTTTGGCGATCGGATGTAGCTTGAGCGACTTTCTTGGGTGAAAAGTGGACTGTTTTACTTCTCGTGATTGCGTGGAATTTTTACGTCGTGAAAAATGACTTCCTATAAGAAAAATATCTAGAACAGAGCAATGGAAGAAAGATCTGCAAAAATATATGCGAAATGTAGTAACTGCAATGCATGTGATTCAAGTGCATGAAAATGGGTTTTTCTGTGGCAAAAATGTTCCGATAAAGTTTTCTTAATCGGGGAAAAAGTACACCACCTGATAGTACTCGGCGAGAGCTTTAAATTGATATGCAACTTGCCGTATTGGAACTACCCCACCCCGTCGGGGTTCTCAACCCAAACCCTAAAAGTATGCAGAGAAAAAATTTTCTTCCACGAATTGTAGCTGGTAATGAGTTGAGGCGAACAGTTAATCACGTTTTCTGATCCGACATAACCTTACCGACCGGGTTAGAGCCAATCTATGGTGCGAAAAATCTAGTACCTCAGTTCGAATAAAATCGAATAAAAAAGATGGAAATACTAACAATGGGGATAGTTATTTAAGCTTACGAGTATAGAAGTGTGGATACTCAACTTCTTCTCAGGGCCAAAGGAATTCGATTCTGTACTAGATCAAACTTTGATCTGCCCAAGCCTTCCTCCACTTAAAAATCGAGTAAAAGTGAAATCGTGTAAATAAGGTACAGTATTATAGTCCCAACTGTTAAACTGATACATATGAATTCAGACAGAGATGCGTTGGGAATATTGATCCTGGGATAACTGTAAAAAATCTTTACCGCGATCAGAATATCTCCTCCGAGCATCAGCATTACGATCTCGTCTAAAAACTTGAGAGTCGTTGTCCAGTAATTCAGCATCCGAAAAGGAATTGTTAAGCTATGTCTCTGATCGGCCAAGGTACGAAACGTTTTACCAACAGCGACTTCTCAAGGTCATCGGGAGGTAGCAGTTTGAAGGACGACAGTATACGTTTTGGAAGTCCAATGTGTATACATATAACTGATGAGTTGAATTATGATCAAAAAGCTGAAGATCTGCTCCTCCATCTTCGGTACTGAATTATCGGAAGTCCAGCGTTAGTTATAATATTGTTGAGTTACCGTGCTGTTGTACAGTCTGACTGTTATAATCTACTATTACTAGTCAAAAATTCAAATAGTTTCTTTCGGAATACACTAACCATCTACGTTCAATCATAACTGAGGGAGTATTACATATTCCAGCTACATGAACAAAATAGACTAGATCGACAGTCCATGTTCCAAAGCATGGTATTATTATATTAAAAATGCCTTGAAGATAGACAAAGTTGTATTTATGTTTCCATAAATTTTCAGCTTTCATTTACTTATTTATTTCTACAAATTTCATCAAATAGCTGATTACTACAAAATTAAAACAAAAAGAAAATGTTCAACATAGAATAATCCCATTTAAATAAATTAAAAATAGGCACATATATATAAAAAAAAAAGAGAAAAAGCATTAGATTAAAGAGAATATAATACAAAAATACAGACTAGAAATAAAATTGAACAGAAAAAGAGAAACGAAAAAGAAGAGAAAGAAGAAACAAAAGAAAGAAAAAAAGCTACATTAGGACGCTTTACTTGGGCTTTAGTTAGATGTAGGTCCAGTACGTGCCAATGAGCATTAAGCAAACGAGACATCGACGTAATAGGCTCATTAAAACTGTAATTTGTATCACAAAATGGCAAACAAAAAAAGTCATGGTTTCTCAAGGAACGACAAGGAGCAGAGAAATTTAGGAGCCCAAGAAGCTCAGGGGAATTAATTGTACCATGCAAGCAATCAAAAATAAAAAGGATCCTAGAAATATCACACCTCTTCTCAAGGGTGTAGATAGAGAGCAACTTGAGTCGATCAGCATAAGGAGGCAAGGCTAAAGGATCGGCCCATGGAAGGCCACGAAGAGCAAATTTTATAAATCTGCGTTGAACTGCTTCAATCCGATTAATATGGACAGAATAAAATGGTGCCCAGCCCAAACAGGACTGGCATACTCCAAGATCGGCCTAACAAAAGCGAAATAGAGGGTCTTGGTTAAAAAACGGTCATTAAACTCCCGGAACCAACTCTTAACAAAGCCCAAAGCAGTGTTAGCCCTATTGACAATATTTGAAATATGGTTTTCAAATGAGAGCCCGGAATCAAAAATAACCCCCAGATCCTTGGTGCTGTGAAGTCTGGACAATAAACTTCCATTGATGAAGTAATTCAGATACAAAGGACTACGCTTACGATAATAAGACAAAACAAAACACTTATCCTTATTCAAAGAAAGAAAATTCTTAGAACACCAAGAGTAGAAGGTGTTCAAGTCAGAGTTAATTAGATCATAGTCATCGGCATTCGAGATAGTCCGGAAAAGCTTGACATCGTCAGCATAACAAAGAATTTTGGTATGAGGTAGTAACAAGTGTAAGTCATTAATATAAATGACAAAGAAAAGAGGACCAAGATGGCTACCCTGGGGTACTCCAGAGGTATTAAGGATATTCCTGGAAAACCGACAAGGGAAACCCAGCAAAGTAAGCTTATGTAAAAGTATCTTGTGGCTAATCCTCTCGAATGCTTCACTAAAGTCAGTATAGATACAGTCAACTTGTTTTCCTGTATTAATGGCAGACATACAATGATTATAAAACTCCAATAGGTTGGTAGTTGTTGACCTCCCCTTAGTAAAACCATGCTGGAAACTACCTATGAACGGTTTAGAGTGAAAATAGAGAGTATCACAGACAATAGCCTCAAATATTTTGGGAATAGTTGAAAGATGAGCAACTGGTCTATAATTAGATATGTCAATTCTGTTCCCCATTTTATGATGTGGAAAAATTAAGGAGTGTTTCCATAACTTAGGAAAGACGCCTGATTGACAGGACAACTTAAATAGGTGAGATAAGATGGGGATAAGCGGAATGCTGCATTTCTTCAACAAAGAGGATGGGATGCCATCAGGGCCAGGCAAAAAGCTAACTGCCAAATTCGAAATATGTTTCGAAATTATGGCATCGTCAAAAACAAGATCCTTTAACTCAAAAGAAATCGAAGGAAGCATCGTCAAGTGAGTAAAATCGCTACAACTAATATCATAGTTGGAAGCACTAAAGGCAGATTCAAAAAAATCAGCAAACAGATTGGCAATAATTGTAGAATCAGCACTCTCAGCATCACCAAAAGATAAGGATGAGGGGAATCCATCAGACTTGCGTTTAGAATTAACAAAAGAGCAGAACTGTTTAGGTCTATCGAGCAAAGAAGTCTTCAATTTGGATATGTATAACTTATAAGAAGCCTCAGAAGCAGCCATGAACCCTCCGCGATGATACGAGTAAATCAGATAGTCCTCGTCGCTCCTCGAAAAACAAAATCTCTTCCATGCTTTAGTTTACAAATTCTTAAAATGGTGTATTGAACCATTAAGCCATGGCTGATTCAGACATTTATTCCTAAATCTAGAAATTGGTACATTCTGAACAAAACAAAGAAATATAGAGTCGTAAAATAGCTTGATAGCATTATCGATATCTCGTTCCTCAAATATATTACTCCAGTTACGACTAGACAGCCAAAAGTCGATTCTAGAATAGTCAGCCTTAACAAAATTAAAATAGTAATCGTCAGAGTAAGATACATTCAAAGATATTGGATCAAAACAAAATACAACATGAACTGCTGCATGGTGAATAGACTCTGGAAGCAAAGGCATTAAACATCTCCTAGCCGTAGTACCATAACAATGCGAAGAGAATACCAAGTCAAGGAATCTCCCTGAGTCATTTGAAATGCCACTGCACTGGAAGAGCCCTGCAGAAACAATGCTGTCAATAAAGCGGGGAAAATGCTGAGGAGCAGACAGATTGGCTGGACGAAAGCTTTTCATATCAGAGTCGTATTGCCACGAGACAGTCGGCATATTAAAGTCCCCGAAAACAAAAAGATCATCAGAAGGCAGCATAGTATCAGTAATTCTGTCGATAGATGAAACCAACGAATCGTAAGTAGAAGGAGGCGAACCTGGAGGAATGTACACGTTGACGACAAATACATTCTTAAGCCGAAGTCTCAGAACCACCACCAGAAGCTCAAGATCATCCATCCCGTCCAATTTCTACCAGTGAACACGGAATACCTCGCTGAACCGCGCACAGAACACCCCCACCAACAGGAGCATTCAGCAGGCCCAAGTGACAATCCCGACGAAAGACCTGAAACTCAGGACCAAAAATCTCAGCATGGACAATTTTTCTACATAGCCATGTTTCGGATAAGCACACCACGTCAAAGCTTGAACTCGTAGATGACACAAATAGCTGGGTAGTCTTAGATCGGAGTCCAGTTACGTTCGCATAGTAGAACGAAATCTCCTTGAGTAGTTTTTTGACGACGAAAGTGTCTTAGCCTGAGCTCTAGGAACAAGTTCTCGCACAATCCAGTTAGGCGGCCATATATCCGGAGACATCACAGCTGCAAAAGATTCCTCATGAATCAAAACCCTAAATGATGCAGAAAAGGTGCGCTCATAAGCACCGTTTTTCGAGTTAATTTTCCTACAAGAGATCTCGCTCCGTTGAATGCCCAAACACGATGAAATATGACAAACAATGTCATCCTCAGTAGTGTTCGGATGTACCCTAGAAATGAAAACGCTCTTCGGTAGTCTTGCAGGTCTCAGGGTACCAACCCCAGCAGGAATCCCGCCAATGCCGACATCTCTCATAGAAGAAACGCCATCCGATACAGGGCCGGGGTCATCATGAACCAGAGCAATCGAGCCATGAGCAGAGACAGATGCAGAACAGGAAAGAACAGAGCAGACACCACTAGTTTCCTTTGCTTTGCAAGTATATACGAACTTATGTAAAAATAGTAAAGCTTTAAAGAGAAGATACGACTGTAAGGAGCAACTCAGAATTACATTTTGGTATGGACTTATATCCGATTATATCGTCGTAACCCATAACTGCAACGAATACAACAATTAAATGCCACGTTCAATTGAACAATTATGGTCTAAAGCCGGAAAATAATGCTTCCATATGTGAAAGGCGGTATAATTAATGTTTTTACTATCTTCAGTTTAGCAACAGTGGAGAGAAAGTATCCTGAAAGCAAGAGTCTTTGTAACACACCGTAATCATTATTTAATATTTTCTTTACATGGTTGCAGCATGTCCTAAATCATTTTGAGCATCACACTATGATTCCTAATACATTTGAAATGTGGTCTATCTGTTGAATTCATACCTACATCCCTCCCTCCCCCTGTGAATGACTGTATAACTAGATTTACCGGTATTTAACAATAGATTGTTAGCAATAGATCACTCACGTGTACATATGTTCAAAGAACATGTTTAAATGACAAAAACCATCCCCCGTACATATGCACTTTTACATCACGTGCAATATTATGTTCCCATTTCTGTACAGGCTAAATAATAATAATAGACCCAAAATGGAAATGGCAGTTAGGAAAAGTTGATTGAGCTTCAAAGGAAATCAAAGTTGGGAGATCGGCTTCGAGACTAATAATCATCATTACCCTCCTTTAATCTCTCGAGGGGCGGAAACGGTTGCTCCCCATTGGACCCTGTTTTGTGTGGAAGCTCCATGACCCTACGCTTGGTGTTGCTTCTGTGTGAGAATAGCCTTTCTCCATTTTGTTCTTAGTATTGATCCTGGTTGATCTGTCTAGGATTGGGCGCCTCAAAATTTCTTCGTTGGACCCCCAATTTTTATTACTCGGCGAAGACATATATTGAAAAAGGTTTGCAATCGGCGCGGCGTATTATGAATTGGATAACTTCCTACGTCTCGTTAATAGCAATCCTGTTTTCATATTGGAACTGAAGAGTTATAGCTTTGTTTTAACGGACATCTCACTGCAGTTCCATATCCTTAAGGGCACTGTTTATTGGGATTGCAAAGAAATTTTGTCTAATTGACCACATTTTTAGAGCATTTAAGATTAATGGAGAGTATCGCGCTGATCTATTGGAGAAAAAAATGTAGGCTTCGGCTGAGGTTTTTTCAGGACAAAGCTCCAGTTCACACAGTAAAAATTGTTCAATATTCGCTACTGGAAACAGAACTAGAGAAAATCGATCATCTGGTTCTTAGTTATTATTTCCTTCTCAGTATTTTGAAGACGAACATTTGTTGTACGAGATGAAGGATGGCAGTAGAGAAGCATTTTGAAGGCAAAAACACAACTTAATTTTTTAAGCTACAGGGTGAATATGTATATAGAAAAATAATTTCTTTTTAGACTTTCATTTTATTTGATTCAATGCCTTATGCTTAGAAATTTTCAACAACCTCCATTCATATGTTGATTATGTAGTACACATAGAATTCCCTCTGAAATGTTCTTTTATAAACTTCCTTCAGTTTTCTACGCCTGCGCCATACACATAACAAATTGATAAGCAATTGATTTTATATATATTTTTTTCATTATGTACTTTTATACATAAATATTACATTCTACATAAGAAAATGTATTTATATTTTTCTTTTTCTTTTTGTATTTGAACAGACAAGAAAACGAAAACCAAAAGGAAGTAAAATTACATCTGAAAATAGTTCCAATAAAAATTCAACAGGAAATCAAAATTCTCAAGTACTTAGCATTCAAGAATCTACGGCAGGTATGTGTTTTGTTTAAGAAATAAAATATCTTATAGCATTTTTCAATAATTATTATTGATTATAATTTACAGAGCTTAAAACTCTTCAATCATCAATTCAACATACAAGTACACACAATCATGCAAATATAACAACAAGTGCCGCAAGTAATGTAACACCACCACCACCACAATCAACACTATCACAACCACCACATTCACAACAGAACCTTTCACCAATTCATCAATCACAAAATTTATCTCCAATACACTACTCATCACCGTTAATAAGTAGTGTAGGACAAAATTCATCGCCATCAAGTAATCCCAGCCCAATTTTGAGTAATAACAATAACAACAATGGCAGTCCGAATATAAAATATATGCAAAAATATATAAATCAACAACAACAACAACAACAACAGCAGCAGCAACAGCAGCAACAACATCAACAGCAACAAAGTATAAATAATCAAATGTTTCACCATACAAATGCTTCACCAGCACATCAACAACAACATTTATTGGCGAACAGTCCAACAACTTATAGTCCTGTTCAATCTCCAAATTATTTCTACGACACTCTTACTGCTGGTGATCATGATCATGATGTTATCAAATTGGAGCATCAATTTCATCATAGCAGTCGAAGTCCATCCATTGATGAAGATCAAGAGCATCACCAGCATCACATTCAGCATCATGTTAATAGCCAATTGCAGCAACATTTACATGATTTGGATAATATTAGGAAAATGGATAGACATGTTGTTGTGAAATTGGAATAGCAACAATAGTATAGGATTTATGGATGGATTTAAATTGTTCCTCTGTACGGCAGTTTTCCCTCTAGAGGATGAGAAAAAGTTGCTGTCAATTCAAAATGATAGGTATACTGAAACAAAAAAAAAACAATATTTTTTATTTATTTCTAAGTTTATTTCGGAGTTGTAGTTATGCTTAAGATCATCCTTTTACACTTATGTATATTATTGTTGGAAATTTTTTTCAAGGCTTTTAAGGTCTTATTATAATTATGACTTTTACTAATGACTTCATAACGACAGTCATAATGTAATAAGACGTTCCTAACGAAAAATTTGCTCCTCCCTATAACGGCGACAAAAAAAAAAAATCAGTAGTCAAAGTCTGTTTAGGATACGGCTTTCCGTAGTTTCAGATTATTGCCAACCAAAAATAGACTTCTCGGTTAGTTGATTTTACTAGATTTCTTATTATTTTTGCTTTAATTAATTGACCATGGCAGATGTATTTTAATCTAAAAATTTGTGTTAATAATAATTTTCAATTCGATTGAAAGATTCCTGGTCACAAGGGGGAATCCCTTTGTAAATGATCATATCAAAAATTTTAAATTTCGTTTTATGTAACTGAGAAGTGGGTTTTAGATTTTTTAATCAAATTAAACTAAGAACCAATATTCCAAATTAGAAATGCAAAAAAAAAGTGCCTAATATTGCTCTAATCCTTTGGTGTGGCCATAAGAAAATACTGAAAAAGTTGAAAAGATAACTAGACGAAGGCTAAGTGCGACTCGAACCCATAGCCTCATTGATTGCTGATATTTGAACGGATTTTGTGTTTAGTCGAAAAACTAAACTAAAATAAAAATTTTTCTAAATTTGGTAATAGAACTATTTAGTATCAAAGAAATGTGATAATCAAAACACACTTATCAAATTTTCTGAAAAATATCTCCCAACAGGTTGTGATAAAAATCGAAATTTCTAGCGAGATAAAAAAAGAAAAAAAGTGTTGAATTTCTCGATTTAGAAGGGTTTTATTTGTCCATTTTTTTATGAATTGTATGGATAGTCAAAAATATATATTTCGAGTTAATGAATAACATTTACATACATTCCTATAGTTGAATAATAGTTGAATTTCTTGGGCAAACGAGCAGGTCTAAAGACAAACTGACAAGATGAGATCTGCTGATTGCTGGAACGAACGAAAAGTTAAATGTTTATTCTTTTTTAAAACAATATGACACTAGGCCTTTATGTTATTCTTATGGTAGCACTGGTATAAATATGTATAATATGTACTATTCTTTTACGCAGGGTTGAATTCAAGTTGAGCTTATCGAAACTGGAGTTAAGTTGACTTCAGTTAAATCCTTATAAACTAAATGAAATTAGTTGGCTTAAGGGGAGTCAGTACTCAGTAAAAATTTCAATTTAGATGCCAGCGAGCCTGTAGGCAATAAAACTTACTATACGTAGGTTTGTGTCCTGAAAGTATGAAAATTCATATAAAATTAGCGTAGACCTAGACCATAAGTCACATTAGAGACATATAGCGTGAAAGGCAGAAACCCAACATGCGAAAATTTAAGACGAAAATGAAAATTTGCAGTTCAAAGAAATTGAAAATTTTTAACGAGAATTAACTCTCCTAAATTTTATTTTGCACATAATTGTTAAATATACTATTTTGCTTCATATTTCTACAACTTTCAACGAAATATTGCAATTTCTCGTCTGTGAATTATCGAGAGAAAAAACAAGTACTATTAGTGTTAAACAATTAAAAAAAACGCCACTAAAAATGAAAAAACTCGACGTTATTTGCTAGATTTAGGCTGTATCTTTCTGAAATAGTCACAATCTAAAGAATTGAGAATACCTACCCACAGGAATTTGATTTGAAAAAAAATCAATTTTTATAATGTTTTACAATTTTCCGAGCTAATATCTCCATTGCAATAATTTGTTTTTTATTTTTCTCGACGTTATTTACTAGACCTCTTCGTTACCTTTAATTTAAGGTATAAATCATTATTCTGGTACAAATAGTTTGCCAGAAATTCGCATTGAAAAATTTATGAAACTTGCAAATCTTGGTACTGACTCCTCTTAAGTTGAATTTTGCATACTACATACTATAATATATATAATATAGTATTACAAATGCATGGGGTTGTAGCGCCATAACCCTACCTTAGTAGAAATTGTTCACAGTTTTACCTTGTCTCTTGTCCCTCAAGGGGCAGTTATTATGTAAACCAATACTAACTTGACTGAAAAAGCATCAAGGTGCTTGCAATTCATGAAGAAACATATAGAAAATTAAGTCCCTATGAGCCTCCTGATGAGCAATTCATTAAATTTCATCGGATATCATGAAACTGCTCCCTATATACTAAACCAGAAATAAATAAATATTTATTCTTGTCATTACCGTGTCAGATGATATTTCTACTAGGAAAATTTGAATTGATTTTTATGATTTATTTATTTAAATTTTTAAAATATTTATTTTAAATTAATTTTTTGATTTGTTTTTCCGCGGAAAGACTGTCACCCATATTCTGAACAAGACGTTATGTCCTATATCCTTAGGCCTCAGCATCGAATTCGGAAAAATATATGAAATCAATCGTAAAATCAGATTCTCATTAATGAACTCATTGTGACACTCATTGACATGCTCATTATTAAGCTTATCATGACACTCATTATGTACTCATCGAAGTGCTCATCTAATATTGTAAAATGCACAAAAGAGAAGCAAATTATACATTTGGAAATAAGTGAAAGAGATGCAATATCTCAAGCACACTATTTGTGAATAAGTACTATAAATGATTTTTTTCTCGGTTTTGATTCATCAGTATGTTCATCAAATTGGTCATTAGGAGGCCATCATCATGATATGTCTATCAGGGAACAAGATTCTGTTGATTTTAAATATTTATAAATTAAATCTGCGCCTTTTTTTCTTTGCGTTTCAATGATAATGTTTTTTTTTTTTTTTAAAAAACTTTATATGGCAGTATGTGAGTGGTTTTGGCACGATTATGACTTGCAGGTTGGCTTCCAAAGCATATTCGGAATAATAAATGCTTTTCCAGTGATTTACAACCTTAAAGTTGCAAGCGCAGCACACTCGCATATGATATGCTTGATTTCGTCTTCCTTTTCGCACAGTCGGAAATCGTTAAGTTCAATGATTGCTTTAACGAACAGTTTGAGCGATTGTCTATTAAAATCAATCGTCATACTAGTCGCGCTAGCCCAGAAGATATCCAGTTGCCAATCTTCCCACTTTTTTTAGTCCCGTAAAGTGCCTTTTTGGTAGGCCAAATATAGGGTAAGCACTAGTATAAATATATAGACTGCCGGTTCCGGTTTTAGCCAGATCATCTGTTTCTTTCCATTTTTCCTCTACACCTTGGTGCTTGCGAATTCAAAGCAAAGCGACTTTATTGTCCCGTCCCACCAAATAATAGTCGGAGCCTGATTTATGAAACTCATACCACAGGCTCTGATATTGGCTCCCTTTCTGTATATAGGGCATTTTTGTTTACACATGTGAGTAAATCTTTCCAATAGTTGCACATGTGGCTAGTTTTGTGTGACAAATCTAGACTAGTTGTGACTCAAAACTTTGATAGGACAGAGCGCAGGTTGACTGCCTGAGTAAATACATATACACATTGGAGTTTTTGCAGCCCCTGTTTAGGTTTTGCTGAGCTTCAACCTCTATAGCGTAGATTTCCACCAGAAAAATAGAAGAATAGTTTCACCCAAGTGAAATGGAAAGTTGCATTTCTGTGGTTTCTGCGTCTGTTTTGTTATCCTTCCTTGATCCATCAGTCAGTATACCAGACATGAACTCTTTGTTAGAACTCTAGAGACTTCTCTATATAATATGTGACTTCTCTAGTTAATGGTTATCTGATAGCCCATTGCCTTCTTTATTACAGGCCGTGGTGCTAAAACTTTTCTTTACTTACATATGTATGAGAAACGTGCTGTTTGAAAGCTTTTAGCATTGCGCATTACGGAAAATCAAACACGTTTCATGTTCAAAAATTTATGTAAAATAAACAACGATTTTGGTGACGATAATTCTAACTCCTATTTATAGGCCAAAATGTTTACTTTTAGGGACAAAACGTAATTGTAATTATTTGAATGAAATTACGAAGAGTTTCTGCATTTTATTAAACTCTACCCAATTCGCTGTGTAATGAGAGTACAGCTTTCGCTCAAGACGAACGTTCTTTTTTAAGTTTGAAGTCTCTTTCCCCTGAAAATCATGAATATGATTTTCTATTGAATGAAAAAACGTATGATTTTAATGTAATAATTAAATTTCTTTCAATTGCATCACATTTGTTTGTTGGACTTCACAAAACAATAATTTTCATTTTTTTTTACCTCCAATATGTCATTCTGTAATTTTTAAAAGTTGTTCAGAAGCGAAAAGAGAAAGAAAAAAAAGTACTCTGTTTTATTTTTCAAAATTAGAGAATGTCAATTTGATGGTCAAAAACTTAAAATGAATGTTTTTATAAAGTCTAACAAACAAATGAAATGTAATTATTAATTATTATTTAATTATTATATTTAATTGATAAGTTTAATTATTATGCATTTGATGTTGATGAGCGAAAGTTTTACTCTCATTTCACAGCGAATTGGGTAGAGTTTAGGAAAATGCAGAAACACTTCGTAATTTTGTTCAAATAATTACAATTACGTTTTTTCTCTCTAAAAGTAAACATTTTGACCTATAAATATGCATTAGAATTATCGTCACCAGAAGCGTTGTTTATTTTACATAAATTTTTAAATATGAAACGTGTTTGTTTTTCCATAACGCGCAATGCTAAAAGCTTTCAAACAGCACGTTTCTCATACATGTGCATTTTATATCGCCACGGCCTGTAATAAAGAAGGCAATGGATAGCCTCATTTGAAGAAGAAGAAAAAAACAGATAGCAGGTCGTAGGTAATTTATTGGCTATGATTACAGTTATATCTACTACATAGTTAGCCTAGAGTTTTCCTGGAGAGATATGGAGTTATAGAAAATGTGCAAAAAAACGCAGAAACGGTTACATTTTGTGTATAGAGTGTGATAAGTCCTTTTAACGCGAAGCTTTTGAGCTTCATGAAGTTAATATGGAAAATTGATGTTGATGAAACCGGTTTCTTGATAAAAATAGTAGTCAAATAAAAAAAACGAGTTAAAATTTCGAAATTTCGGAAGTTACATGGGGATCTATGTACATACTCAAATATCTTTAAGTCCCGTTAGCTTAGAAATCGTTAGGATTCCTCCTCCCCCCCCCCGCCCCCCTCATAACATTTTTGCTTGCCTAATCATAACCTTTCCATAGCCTTCGGGTGCCAGACCACATACGGGACACCTGTATACCTTACTTCTTTTTAATATGCTTGACTGAATTTTCAAGACTGCTTTGACGTTCTCTTGTTATAGGCTTGGTGAATCAGTCTCTAAAAATTTAAAATGAATTACTAAAAATGTTGATAGCAACATTATATGCAAATGATTAATACCACTGAGCTGAGCATATGTACATGTGAAAAAATTGTGAATAGCGGAAATAAGAGCGCAGACGATGACTTAATAATTTATGAATCAAATAAGTCACTGTGAAGAATCATCTATACCCAAGGTTAATATTTTTCTTTTTTGTAAAATAACGTTTCGTAATGGAGAACAATCTTACTACAAGATATTCAAATTTAATATATCAGATCAAAAGTAATATACATTTCTGAGTATATTTCTTTTGAATGACTCCAATCCGTCAAAAAATGACAAAGTTATTGAAGTTTAAAACAACGGAAATTGAAAACGGCCCGGGCTTGCGAATCTGGTGATGACGTCACGATACACAATATGGACGATGCCAGTCTGCACAATATAATATTTATAAGACGACATTATATGAAATAAATCCAAAACAAATTCAATCCCGAGCGCTTTCTATAGGCCAAAACACAGTGAGAGCGACACAATAATGTTGGCAACTTAGTTGGCGATAATGTCGCATTTAAAACACAATGAACGCGACTCGACAAATGTTTTTGACAGCTATCTTTGCTTTATTATTGTAAAAGAAATGGCAAAAAGGCAAAAATTAAGGAAAATCGCTAGTATAGCTTATGCGGCTTACTTAAAATTGCAAAGCATAAAGAAAAAACTAAAAAGAAGACTAAGAAGAAATTTCTATGGGATGACGTTTATTGCACAACATAACTTTTTCCCTCATTTTCTCTATTAATTCCTCCTCAAAACTCATAATTTGTCAAACTAATAAATGAAATTAATTTTATTCAAGTTTTTAATAACTAGTTTATTTACTATTATCTTTTAGTTTACTATGTTTCATAAAAATATCCAAATCCACATAACATGAATGTCAATTATTCACTGTCCACATAGAAATGTCAATTATGTTGGCGACTAATTTAGAGATTTTCCCAAACTTTTTGTTGGCAACTTATCGCGTCGCCCTCATTGTGTTAAGTATATGGGACTTCCGTATATTCGAATCTTTGACAGCAACCAATTTACGGCGACTTTGTTGTGTCGTCCTCACTGTGTTTTGGCCTTATTACGGCGGCGGCGCAGCGACTACAGTCCCGCTGTGCTAGACCGCGAATTGTCTTGTGTATCGTGACGTCATCAGACGATCGTTCATGTTAGACGCGTTTCTGAGAATGTGGCACTAAAATCGCTATAACTTCGTCATTTTTTATCCGATTTCAATAATTTTTTCACTGAATTAATTCTTTTTTTTTGTTTTGTGACTATGCTTCTGCATAATTAACTAAAATAGTCGTTGTTCCTCATTATACAGACTTTTTATAACAGTTGCGTATCAAGATGTATACATACTAAGCATGTTGATAGACTTCGAAGCAGGCGATTTGCAGCTTCGAAGTCGAATCCTTCGAAGCATGAACATTTTGCCGAAGCTTCGAAGCATGAATTTTGCCCTGTATCTTCTGGAGTATTGTTAAGGTTAAATTATACAATAATAATCGAGGTGACTTGAAACTAATTTTGAATAGCTTAAAAAGTGTCAGTTATCAGAAGTTTTTCGGGGAATAGGAGTATTATAACTTTTGGTTATGATAAGAGTAGGTACATAAATATATTTCATATTATAAGATTGGAAACCCAATCTGGCTCGATACTTTTAACGCTGATTTCACTCTCTTCCCATTGAGCTATTGATCACAAATTTAGCTCATTACTTGTATGAAAACAAATTTTTTAAATTTTAATTTTATATAATAAAAATTCAAAATGGGGCGGCCGAGTCTTATCCTTAGAACACATAACAAAAAGAAATGCTTATAAGCAAAATCCCCGAGAATACTTCCCAAGCTATGAAACAGAAATCTATATGTGTGTGCGTTGAGAGCTCGTTCTCTATAATGTTCAATATTGTGACTTATATGGAAAAGTACCAATCATTGACATTATATATTCTATAGAGCCTAAATTACTATCCATACAGGAAAATAGTCTTCTAGTAACTTACAGCTTGGTTCCTTACCTTCCCAAAGGCTACACTTACTATATATCTCCATTAACAAAATAATAAATCAGTTTTGATTACAAAGTAACCTTACCATTTTACTGTCACTAACTTTCAGCTGAGTAGTAATTACATGTGTGTATGTGCAGGCGGAGTCCAAATGTGTAGGCCAGCAGAATTCGATTTCATCAGACCACGGCGACGGCATGCCAAGACGGTAATTTATTACTCAGCTGAGAGTTTTTGTTTAAGGAATCGTAGCCATTTGGTTAAGATAAATTTTTTTTTGTTAAATAATTTTGTTAGGAAAGATATAAACATTTTATTTCGGTTCGGAAGATAAGAAAGCATGCCCCAAAATTATCAGAACACCATTTTTCTGTATGAATAGTAGTTTAGGGCGGAGGAGCTATTCAAATCAAACTTTTGTCCGTGTTACATAAGAACACTGCAAATATTTTTAGAATGTTAGGACTTCGTTGGGGCTCTCATGTGGTAGTGAAGGAATCTGTTTCATGGTTTGTGAATAATTCTCGAGGGTTTTGTTATAAGTCAAATTAAGTGAAGCTTCTCTAATGTTTTTGTTGAACTCAAGTTTTCTAGTATGAGAACACAGTTAGAAGAATTCATGAAAGAACAACAGTCAAGTTATTCTAATAAGAGTGTAAATTTGTTGCAATTTCTACGCTCTGCTTTTTTTGTGTGCTTGCATTTCATTTGCACTACATTTCTCGTCCTACGTATAGACGTACCTCTACCCCTTCTTCGAAATATTATGAGGGGAGTCACGTACACGAATTTTATACGATACCCGCTTTCATGTTTGTTATACATACATATGCATGTGTTATATGGTTTTAGATGGTGGAATGGACCAACAAATGGATGGACAGCGTAACAAACTTTGAATCAAACATATTCACTCGTTAAAGCACTCATACCGTACTTTGAAACATAAGAAATGTTGACGTGTACTCATACAATGTTTATGATTCTAAAGCCGGTTCCAGACGATGCGCTCACTTGCCAACTAGATGATTCTATAATGTGACAATGCGTGAACTTGGACAAAGTTTGTACAAATTGAGATGATGCGTTTGTCAATTCATACTCATACAGACGATGTGCTTATACACGTATGTGAAATGTATTATACGAGAAAATTTGTTTCACTTTGTTGCTCGTTTTTTTACTGTTTTGAATTTGAAATTTAGTGTGCTATGGGAAAATGGAAAATGGATCGAACCAGCTATGACTTTTTATGAAAAAAGTTTTCTTTACTTATTATTATTCGTGACCGATAAAACTTTTGAAGCTAGAAAGGCAAGCGCAAGAGCTTGATAATCTTTTTCGTTAAAAAAAATAAATCTAGCTTGGCTTTTTAATTTTTCTAGCCGAAAATAGCAGGTTTCAAGTTATTTTTTCTCAAAACCTATGAGAAATCAATTTGGCTTTTTACTTTATGAAATGGTGAGTAATTTAGCCAATTAAGGGGTGTCTTAAAAAACTTTTTGAAAAATAATGTTTTACTTATTATACCCTAGATGAAATCTAGGCTGTTGATAGAATTCGTTTATGTTGAGGTTAAATTATAATATTCGGGGTAACTTGAAATTATTTTTGTCATTCAGACGATGCGATGTTTCCCTACACTTCACATATATTTGTCATGTGGATGTGGTGGACGCATTTCTGTATATATGCGAGCTGCCATCCAAACGATCTCAGATTTGACTAAAATTTCGAATATGTGGCAAATGGGCGCATCGGTCTGAAGCCGGCTTAAGGGTTCGACCTTGAACTTTCGAATCACCTGCTTGGAAACCCATTTATACAGTAAATTTTATTAAAAATCTGTTTTGTTTTAGTCTTTTGGAAATTTGTAATCTAAATATAATGTGTACGTAAATTAATGTTAAATTTCAAGTAGATCGGACTACAAGATTTGTGAAGTTAATAATAAAAATTTCTAAATTTTGTTCAAAAATCCGTAATCGTCAACTCCAAAGATCCCCAAGATACCGAATGGAAAATAAATAGCTAAATTTGTTGGGTATATTGAATTTATAAATTGTTACCAAAAAATTCATAATCCGCGACACCGATAACGACCACGTAGATATTAATTTTGAATCGTATCAAATCATTAATTGTAAAATTTGTCCGCCATAATGTATGTACTCACGATTTTCGTTTTATATTATATAAAACTGTACAAATGTATTGTTATACAAGATCAATAAGAGTGCTACAATTTTGCTCAATAGATCAACGGGAAGTGAGTAAAAAGAGCGTTACAAATGTCGTGTACAATGGCCACATGGTAGCTTTGAAGCTCTTCCGTTTTAAGGTCGAAACTTTGATATATAAGTATTCGAATATTCTTCCGAATCTTCGAAGCTTCAATAATCAACAAATCTAGTACATTACACATATTAAATGATATTTCGTCATAGTACATATTTCTAAATAGTAATTGTATCTCTAAAATCAAGAAATATATTTCTTTTGTTAAGATCTGCAAAAGAAAATATTTTTTGTATTCCTTCAATACCAAGTTTGTTGGAATTTCTTACTTTTGAAATTCTATAATTATTTAAATTCCTAAAAATAAATATAAAAAATTAAATATATATAAAATTGAGGCTTGAAATGATGGAATAAAGTTTGTTAGAGAATTATACAGGAATTATATACTTTTAAAGCCTTCATTAAAATTTCTCGAATTTTTTTTTGTTACTGTTATTTATGATAATAAACTATACTATTTGTAGTTTAAAAACTATTTTTAAGTTTTTTTTTTGAGCATATATTGACATATCTGTAATTGCCAAAAAGACGTATAAATGTCAGAAATAATAATAAAAATCACTCGAAATACAAAGAGAAACTAAAACAAAAAAAAAAAAAAAACGTAAATTAAAATTGACGAGAATCATAAAAATTCCATGACATAATTATAATGTAAATAATATAAATATGTAAAATTACATAAGAACATAAGAGAATACGAATAAGAATAAATTCGAACAAAAATAGTTTACGAGAAAGTGAAATTTGTTAAATTTATTTTATTTTTTATACATATTTAGAGAATCATTTATGTAAATATTCCTGTAATCATAAATTTAATATTAACTAAAAATTATTGAAAAAAAAGACAAAAAAAAAACGTTTTATACGTTTCTCCTTAATATTAATTTATGTTTACTGTTTTTGGTTTAATTTTGAAAACTAAATCTCTTCTTCAGTTTTCATCTATCAATAAGGATTACATTCCTCTAACTATGCCAAATTAAATTTTAAGTTTTTGCTTTTTTTTTTATTTGTATTTTAAAAATTGATGTATATTCCATAGCTCGGTAATGTAATGAGTGTGAGTTCTAATCATATTTTGTGAATATGTTCTGATTAAAAAAAGAAAAAAAAACTTTATTCTTTTGTTTTAGTTTATATTTAAATATGCAATCGCAGAACAGAATAATGAAAAAATTAGTAAAGTTTATTAAAAAAAAAAATAAAAGGATTAATTTAATTTTGTTTATTCTTAATTTACTTTATTGCTTTATGTTTATTTTATTTTCATTAAAAAGAAAATACCATTTTTATGTTACTTCGTTTTAAGCTTTTTAACATGATACAACTAAATCTAATATAAGTTAAATACTTTAATAAATATTTTATATTACTTGAAGGACTCAAAGTGTATTTATTGTTTATTATTTAAATCCATTTACACTTTTCTTAACTGATTTGGGGTTTTGACATATCTCGGCTGTTCTAAGGAAGAACACATTAATTGCTGTTTTTTATTTTTAAAGATAAATGATACTTAGTGAAATTTTCCTGCCTAAAAAAACTAATAACAACAATTATTTTTTGTCGTAAGTTAACCTTTCTTTGGGCTTTCCTTTAACAAAATAATAGACTTATACAGGGTGTTTCCGCCTAGGAGATCAATAGAGTAGGAGGTGATAGTACTTACATAGATAAATAAAAAATTGGATGGAAGGAGGTGGAGGGCATATCAACCGTTTAGGAGTTACAGGGTGATTAAGAAAAAATGCTAGTTTTTCACAAAACACCTTGTATCTTAAATAATAAGTTAACAGCTAATAACACTTTAACGGTTACAGATAGCACAAATTAAAGAAGAGAGTCCACAGTTTACAGTTTTCATAAAAAAAAAATTTATGTTGATAACTTTTTTGCAAAACAAAATATAGGTCAAATTAAGAAAAACGGTAAGAAAATCAATTTTTTTTAGTTTAGACAACCATAACTCTTGATATATGAGGGGTACGGGTCTGGTCGTTGGAAGGGCCATGAAATTTAGCATACAATGAGCTCTTAGCTGTGACCGTACGCCCTGTACTTTTTAAGATACAGGGTATTTTGTGAAAAACTAGCTTTTTTTCTTAATCACCCTGTAATTCCTAAATGGTCGTAATTTTGTAACATAACATTTTTCCAGTATTTATATATGATAATAACATTAAAATATTAAAAAGGAAGAAATACATGAAAAGACATATTGAAAAAAAAAACAAACAAAAAACAAAAATAACAAAAAAAGTTCCAAAAATAAAACTTATTTTGATATGCAGAACACTTTCGGACTCTTGTAGTACAGACTAAATCCTCCGAAGTTTCCGAAGATTCGATGCTTTCCCAAAATAATTTTCTATTAGTTGGCATAAGTGGAGTCAGTTGATTTCAAATAGTTTCTTTTTTTTTTGGAGATGTTGTACCACGATTTGTGCCACATTCGGCCATGTAAGCCGTTTTTTGTTTTTTTGTTTTTAGAAAATTAACTTTCTTAAATTATTCATCGAAATCATTTTTGTATTTCATTTTTCTGGATCCCTTAGAGAATTTAACTTCGACAAATGATCTCAATGTGAATTTCTTCATGGATCAGCAATTTTACAAAAAAGTTTTCCTCTCTTTTTTCCATTTGTGAAATCCACTAAGTTGGAGTACTCTCAACGATTTCACATAACTCCTGAAGATCGTTGATATACCTCTTTCTACCAATTTGTGCCCGATGTTTTCTTGAATCCCATCTACAGACATATGACTCTTTGTTTAAATTTTTTTTTTTAATTTATCCGGTTTGGACCTGGTTGGTTGCATTAATAAGCATAGCGAAAATGAATTCAATTTCTATTTTGAGCTGCGTAATTATCACATCAAATTATAAAAATGTTGGCATCTCTTTTTTCAGAAATCACACGTAGAATGATGGAGTCAGTAATATTCTCGGCTTTCCTTCCAGCCAAAACTTTATGACATAAAACACAATAACCTTTTCTTTGATTTTAATTTTTGGCATCATTGGAAGCAGCATAATTTTCTTAAGGTCCATTGAAAAAATCCGTATACCTTCATATTTTTATACCCTAGATGAAATCCATGTATATGGGCTACTAAGTTTGTCATTCCATTTGTAATGCATATGAGGGTTGATCAAAATGGGTTGGACACCCGCGCATAATATTAAAAGTTAATTTGATTTTTGCATGTCCGTGTGTGTCCATCCGCATGATAACTCGAGAACTCGTTCACTTAGAGAACTGAATTTTTATATATGGCAGTTTTATAAAAATAGTAAATGAAATTTCAAAAATGAATTAAATCGGGCAACCCATTCTTGGTGATACGATATAAAAATTTTACGTATACTGTGAAAACGATCAGTCCTAGGCGTTTTTTTTTTCTGAAAAATTCTTCGGAATATAAAATCTCATGAAATTGGTTATAATCATTTTTACTGTCCGACGTACAGTGGGACTACACGAATTTTCAAATATTCATCTAATGTATCGTCAGAATTGATCTTATTGTTAATTCATGATTTTTTACTTGTTTTTCGAATACACATTTTGACATTTAGGCGATTTTTTTCAGAGTAAATTGTCAAATTATCTTTATTATTGTTATTTTCATTCTTATTAGTGCTTATAGTCCCACAGATCCTACAGAAAAGAGATTTTCCGACCAACTTTTAAAACACAATAACAACTGTTACTACGACAAAACACATTATATGCCATGCAAATACTGTGTTTTACTGTAGTTGTTATCATTTACTATGTTTTGAATTATTGGCTGTCTTCCAAAAAATCAGTTACTATGTTTAGCGAATGAAAAATTTCGTAATCGGGCACCTTTTAACCGAAACTGAGCATACAATGAGATAGATATCATCACATTAAATGCATATTTGTGTTTAACTAAATCTTTTCGAATTAAATAATTACTGTGTTTTTCCTTAGAGCAGCCGATTTCGAACTTAACGTAAAACAACAAATAATTCTGTACTCTACTTGGAAACTAATACAACTTTGTGGATATTCAAGTAATTGATATAAACAATAAAACAAAGAGTATTTAAATAACACCACTATAAATATTTATTAATATTAATTTAACAAAAAGGCTTTAAGAGCTACAATGTTTTAGGCGCTATGTTCTGTGTTCGGTCCAAGGTGAAAGGGATAGAATCAAGAAGTGCGAACATCAGCTAAAACGTTAAAGATGATTAATTCATGCTTTTACGACGGTGCTGTCACAAGTAGAATTATCGGCAAATAACGATGGCGCCACACTTAATTAAAGTTGCACCATCTTCAATGTTGAACGGCAATTTTCATTAATAATACGATGGGTAAGTGTACCTACTGACGCCTAGAGAAAATTGCACTAACTAGCTCATCATTGGTGGGGTTCGCGGTACACTTGTCGAAAGAAGACAGTTACACAACTGAAGTACATAATTGCACTTGCATGCCGAGGTAAAATTGCGAATGAACGGAACGGACTAATAAACAATACATATACCTCACATTAGGAAGGATTAAAGAGAACGATGCCTCAACCTGATGTAGGGAACCCCCCTCAATTTTTCTTTAGAAATTTATTGAATTTTTTTTAGCATTTATGCATTTTTGGAGGTCGACAATGGCATACATTGTGTCTGAAAATAACTTCAGTCGGTCACCAGACTGAATAAAAATTCTACCCGTCTTCGCTCATACAAATTGTTAGTGGCCCAAGCATCCGTTGACTGCTTCCAATAATGAATAACAAACAATTCTAAGGAAAAATTTCCAGTAAATTTCCTAAGAAAAAATTGCTGCCTTCCCTACATCAGGTCGATGCATTATTGATTTTATATTCTAGCGAGGCGTTGTGTAGTCCATACACTTATCAATTTAGTTTTCAATATTACCTCAACTTCCCTGCAATTAATTTGGCGAACTTCCGCAATAGCGAAACTTAAGCGACAATCGAGCTGTAGAGAGCAATAGAGAGTAAATGCGACAGAGCTTATATTTATTATGCTATTGTTATGGTACATATTGTAGAGTGATTTATTTTGGACGTGAAGTCCCACGATATACAGACTAACAAGGTATGAGTATCCGGCACCATAGATTCGCCATTTTCTGTGTTAGTCGATTCGCATGACGCGTTTCTTAAAAAGCGAAAAATATAAAGTTTAATATTTATGCAAATTTATTCTACTGGATCCATTTAAAATCTTAAAATAAGTACCATTTTACTTTCTAAACATAAAGATAAATTGAAGGAAGATTATTAGAATTGTATTCGACATTTTAATTTGCCACTAACCCCACTTTTTACACTTCGTTATGATGCATTGCAAATTTACCTTCTGTTTGAGAAGATTACCATTACCACTAAATAATTTCACTATAGAAATAATAAAAAGATCTTAAATAATCAATTAAGAGTGCAAATTATAAGTATTTCAGTCTTATTTTGCATTTTTTTATCGATAAAACTTTCGTGGCACTTTGCCTTGATCCGAACTGATTTCCCTGAAATGAGCTTTAAACTAACAAATTCAATGTATATTTATGGTAAGAAAGTCATATTTTATTTATTGCAACATTTTCTATGGATCCAGTGAAATAAATTTACATAAATATTATCACTTTATTTTTCCCGTTTTAAGAGTCGATTCGTGTGACGTCACACGCACTTGACAGCCCGGACAATCATACCTTGTTACTCTGTATATCGTGGTGAAGTCCCAACTGTCAGTATAAGCTGACAGATCACTCGGTGGACAGCGTTGACTGCAGGACGGCACACTAGCACCTCGGCTATTGCGGCAGAGTTTTAGAGGGGGTTAATCAAGAACCTGCCGCTGCCACTTGCCATAATCAAAAATTTCGTGTCTACTACCTAAAAAAGTCGTAGCACACACTGCAGCCCTGAAGGGGCCTTTTCACCACTTACCCTTACCTGCGTGAAGGCACAGATGGACTGCCTTCTACTGCTTGCCCCATCCACCCAACGACACTGTGGGCAGATTGTTTACAGCATCTCTATGTTGACCTGAAAGAGAGGAGAGTAGTGGACCTATACGACCTTCAAATCAAAAGGGCTCCAGGAGAGTGAGAGGGAAAGAAAAAGCCTTAGCCCTTTATAACGTTATAAAAATTCTTTAATTCCTAATACTGAATGTCCTATAAAACGGTTCGAAAAGCCTACACATGATCTCTAATACATATACTTATAGGATATCTACCCTATACTCATTTTCATAGAATTAGTGGTATGTACATATACCAGCACATGTGTATGTAAAAATTACAAACTAGAGTTTACTAACTAATAAGTTCACACGGGGTGACGACGTCAACCACCTATATCGCTGTACTTTAAATCGTATCACAAAATTCACCACATAGGTACAGGAGAACCAGATCATATAATAAGAATAGTACAGATGTCCTAATGATCATACCACAAAATTTTCTCAGCCCGGTATCTATGGCATACGGCCTCATGATTTCAGTTTCTATACATACCTATACAAAGCTACTAATACATAAAGTTCTCAAGATCTCTAACTAAAGCTATATCAAGGTATAACTGAGAGCAATTATGCTGGATCCTGTAAGAAGTTCCAGTTCAACATAGGTGTGATATCACTAAATCACTTCTATTACTAGGAAAGTACGTAATCATAAATAAAATGGAAATATAATTCACTGTCACTGAGGTCGTCCGCTAGTACTAATGTTACGGTTTAATCAGTACTTGGGTACCTATGGTTATATATGTATATAGCAATAAAATTATTTTTCAATTTGTCAACAGAAAAGAAAAAGTACTTACCATAGCATCCTCGAAGCTTCAGGTGACTCCGGGTACCTGGTTTATTTAGCGATAAAATGTAAATATGCAATTGAAAAAACTACTGGCAAACGACGTTCAAGACTGATAATCAACGCAATTCATGTAACTATAAATTACTAATTAGCTGTATAGAGTATTGTACGCTCACAGACTATAAGATGTCTAGATTTGGACTATAACTAGGCTGTTTAAATTCTAGTAACTACATAGAACACGATACTCAACACAAATTCATTTCTGCAACTGATAAGTGCTATCTTTATTAATATTCAACAGCAACTGATTTGCGGTCTATATTGTAATGAAATTGTGAAGTATGTGGGGATGTTGTCAAGTTGATTAACCGTTGTGCCAACTTCAAGTTGAGCAACAAATCGATAAATGTGTGGGCCGCCTTACGGGTGTTCTACTTCCCAGGCTTTGTATTTTGTTTATGTTCTTACGGCTTATCCCTTAAAAACTTTGTAAATATTTCAGTTGCTTCAGACGTTTTAGCTACAGGCGTGAGCAAAACCGTTCAAAAAGGTACAAGTGGAGCCATCTGATATTATAACATGAAAGCATTTTCACCATCGCTAGATAGTTTTATTCACAAGGTCAATGCACCGAAAAAGAGTCATTACAAAGTAGCTCAATAATTGTCAAGGCTAAAATAAATTTATTTTCACATTGCATAACTCTCGGCGTAAAGATTATGATGAATATTTATTCACCTCAAGTTATGCAAGATTTTTTATTTCAAATGAATTGTTGTTTTCCCTTGATTACCCTATAAAGCCTCGCGCAGATTAAAACCGTAGCACAGCGTAGCCCAGCATAGCGCAGCATAGCATATATTATCCATTGAAAGCTTGAACGCGTTTACTCCAACTTGTCAATTTCAATGGTTTATGAATCAGTCAAGAAGAGGAGGTACCAATATAACGAACAATGAATGTTAAAGGCGCGCTTGGCATAAAGAAGTTTTGCCCTCACAGTTGTTTATTTGGCTTTAGAGGTGTGAAGGAATTGCACTTGACAAATATGCTACCATTTCAGCTTATGGGAAGAGAGCACTTTTTAATTTTGAGGCTTTCTACTCGTAATTCTCAAACTACACATTTTACAATAAAAATATATTTAAACTATTTTTTAGCTACATTTGTTATACCTTTACGTATACAATATAAATGGGACATAGAAGTAAAATTTTGAGTTTTGTAGCATTTTATAATAACCTGCAATAATTTGCTGAAAATAATAATTAATTTCGTAGCTTGCGGTAAGGAGCAACTGTAATAAGGGTGTATATTCTAAGGTCTAGACTATTCGTGAAGTGCTGAGTTACGTCAAATGTCGACGACATATATAGCGTTCTCTTTCGATCTAAGCACCAAGTACCAACTGAGAGAGAACTGTAAAAAACAAATAAATAAGTGGGTTCGTCGAAATAAATGTTTTTAAATTAATTATTTGAGTTAATTAGTGATAAATTCACTTTTTAACTTCCCTCCAATGGTTTTTTCAATGTTTGCACCGACGTAAGAGTCCGCATGAAATAGCATATCGAGCAGTGCATATTATATATGCGAGTGTGTAAAACTGAGAAAAGTTTGGTTTGAATGACTCCTGCAGTTTGCAGCCTAAACTACTATTCTATTAAAAAATGACTTTTTGTAAAAAAGTATACTAAAACACATCGCTTAATGCGGAAACCTTCCTAGTACCTCACTACAGTATTAGAGGCTAAACTAAACGACTTACGGTATTGGATGTCTTTTTTTATTCAATTTAATTTGTAAGATGACCCCCATAATTTCAATACTAGATCCAACACTGACATCTTATTATCTGCCTATAGCCCTCCAAGATAATTTAATATGGAAATGGCTGTTGAATTCGAGCAATGTGTCTTTAATTTATCACATAGATACGCCCAAGTGATTCTTGGTGGCGATTTCAAAGTAAATATTCTTGCAAATTACTTATTAACTGACAAATTCTTTTCACTACTTCAATCTGTTCATTTTAATTTAATAATTCATGGTCCAAGTCAATTTTCGGTCACTTCCGCTTCTCAGTTACATCTTATATTTGTAACGGACCCGAAATCTGTGCTGCGTCCCGGCCAAATTACTTTTCCATCCATTTTTGATCCTGATTTTTTGTTTTTAAAACAGCTTCCTTGTTGTTTTGAAGGCTATATGGCAGACTGAATGGTATAAAATGTATAACTTGATGTTCTTGGTTCTTTAGTTATTACATAATTTATGTTTTCTTTCTACAGAAGTGAAACTGTATCTTTAACTTTAAGAAGATTTAATTTTGTTCCTAAATAGAAGAGAGATTTATTTTATTTCGTTGGAATCGTTTTGTTTTACTATTTTACTGTTCCTTGTAAATTGACTAATTTTATAGTAAATAAATAAAAAAAGACACGGTATAACAATTTGAACCCATTTCATTAGTAAGTAAAATAAGGCACATTATCTAGGAAGAATGTCCGGGTTTTATGGTAACAAATCCGTTACTATCGAACTCTTTGTCCTAGTTTCATAATTGAATCGGTCAAGTCAAAAAGTGACAAAGTGCGTTGAGCTTAATTACTGGCAAATGAACAAACACTATACAGTTCTTGAATTTTTTGTTGTAGAAATTCCAAAAAATTCTATTATATAAGATTAACGGCCTGCTACCATATGCAATGCAATATTTGTGTCTCTAAATTTCTCTACACCCCCAAATATTTTTTGAATATTGTGAAAATGGTCACTTTTTGACTTGAGGGGAATACTTTTCACCTTTTTATAATCATCATGCTTGATAAATTGGATTGGCATTAATAAAAAAGCAACATATTAACATAACTTCAACATTTAGTTGATTAGTTGATTGTCGAGGGATTTTAGTAGCACGGGTGATGGGTTATTCAATTTTTTAGCTTTAATTTCTTTACAAATATTGCAAACATCAGTCTTTGGCCTTCCAAAACTATAGTTAAAGTTTTGATTGTAATAGTTCCGGTATATGTGTAATTTAACTACGCAGCACACTACTTCCTTGGTCGCCTCCTTTCTTGATAAATTCATATTAGCATGGGTAATATTTTTCCAAATACATCCTGTGCATCTTCGCCACGTTTAGTTCTGAAGACAGGTAATACTTTACTTTAGATTTATAATGGCTTTGGCGAGGATGAAATAATCTAATATGTATGCTCATCAATACTCTTTAATACATCCGGATCATACCTGTTTGGACGATTGTGATGTTTACCGCGTCCTTCACACGGTATTATTCCCTGGGCTGCTAAAGAGCATAATCTCTTAACACGACCTGACTTTACTCCAAACAGTCCGCAGTAAGCTGATCGGCACACAGGAATTTCACAAACTTCTTTTTTGATAGAATAATAATAAGAGACAGACCTTGGAACGACAGCATTACGTTTTCTTCTTTTAATAGCAGCAGGTTTTATTCCACCTTGCAGATAAATATCCTGCTTTGTTTTATTGGCCATACCATTGAATTTAAGAAGTGAATTTTTCTTCTCACCTTCTGAAAAACTCTCGTAACATTTTTTCTTGCAACTGAAAGGAAACGACAGTAACAAATATGCATGTACCTCCGCTATTATATATTCCATGATTATAAATTGAGAATAATGTTACGTAAGTTCTTACTTGCATGGTGGCCCTTGAGTTCTTACAGGAACAACTTTTCCTTTCCAATCTTCATGTTCCAGTCCTGCTGCTTTTTGTTTGGGCACTTTATTCCGTTTCCAAGACTCAACATTTGACTTCCTTCGCTTATTTCTCCCTACATTCATATCACTCATTTTTTAAATAATAAAGGCAATCACTAAAAAGGAACAATAAAATACATTTTCTTACCATACGCTTTGCACTCAAAATGTTAACTAAAAAGCAGAACGTGTGCGCATGATAATCTAGTGAGAAAATGAAAGAACTGTACAGAGTTGCCAATACCAACTCAAGAACTGACCAAGTTGCATATACTTGGGCGGTTCTTGCCTTGAACCTGAAATTCAATTGCATATAAAACACCCACCAGAGGTTATATTTGGTCTGTTCTTGGCTTATTTGATGCCTTTCAGGGAAATAAAGAAAATGGCGGTAATAACTCATTTTCACTAAAAATGTCACTTGGTCACTTTTTGGTTTGACCGATTCAATTTTAAAGATGCCAGCCCTAGGTAAGGGTATCTACTCATGCAGTATACAGTGTAATTTGTTGTGTCTCATCTTTCTTGGCAAGTATGTTATTATGATGTCACAATGTTATGAATGTATAGGCAATATAGGTATGTATGTAGGTAGGTATGTAGATATATAGGTATGTCGCAACAGCTTCCACAAATCTGGTTAATCTGACAATTTACACCATCCGCCATGTGTAAAATTCACATAAAATTGAAGTTAAATGGTCCTTCCCAAACGAAAAGTTCTTAGGAAAGGAAGCAATTTCTACCCCTTGTACTTAGACGTACAGCACAAAATGTTGCTCCGCAGTAATTGTATCACACGTTCACAGCACCCAATGATAATTAAATTATTATATCATCAAATAAAATCGCAGGTAAACATCTGTACAACCGTCCGATTAGTTTTTTCGCAATTTCTAAATGCCTGGACCTTGCAGTAGTATTTGTAGCACGGAATTTTTCCTACCTCCGAATATTTCTCAGATATTAAAACTGCCTAAAAACTTTCGCGTGTGGGCTATAACAATGTGTGGACTTGTGGCGACGCGTCTGTGTCGGCTGGATCGTTCTCCAAAATTTATCCAACCAACGTATAAACCAGGTCAAAGGTTCTCCGAAATATCATGCTAGTCATACCTTACTGACACGTAGGAAGCCGTAGCTAGGTAGGCTAGGAACCAATGTATTTAAAAAACAATGTAAAAAGTTTCAGTTTTGTTTTTGTAACGTCAACGTGAGGACACGAGAAAATATTTAAAATAAATATAAAATAATACTTTCGATATAAAAAAAACGAAATAATTCTTTTCTTCAAAAAGGATTAACTTTTATTCGTTTTAAGAAGAACTTCAAGACGGTTAATGATCATGTTCGATGATCATGTTCATGAACACCTCTTTTCGGTGAATCCTCCTTTCTTGCAGCCTTTCTAAGATTATATTTTAGAGCACCAAATTTAAGGTGCTACAGCAGGCAAGAACAGCACCGGGAGACCCCAGGAAAATTCCGCAGGAGGTGCAACTTCATCATAACCGAACTGCTAATCAGAAGGGACTAGTTATGCAACAGCACGCTGATAAGCGCTCCACCGAACAATCCCATTGTGCAACAGCACGCTGATAAGCTCACGACCGCACTGTCGTTAGTGATAGCCCAACTTAATTAAAATAAAGTTCTTTCAGGTTAATTTTCTAGCCTCCACCAGTCTAGAAGAACGAACGTGCCAATTTGTGCTGACCAGGTATTTACCGACAAGCAAATACAGAGGCTTGCGGAGCAACGATCACCGGCATCCCGTCTAACTGTCAACCGTGCCAGGACCCCTAACCAGGTCCAGTACAGCGACGAGCAATCGATAGTTATTGGAACTACTCTTTTGCTCTACGTCTGCTCGACGTCACGGAACCATCTGTGAACAAGTACCTAGTGGTTATCTTATTTACCCCATCGCCAACAGATAGAACATATATTGGACCTCTTGTCCAACTCAAGAATTGCGCCTGAAATAGTACAGTCGTCTTCAACTGATATCCTTACGTCAGTACCAACGTCATCTGACGACTGCTCAGCCTTGTACAGAATATGGAATAATCTACCAAAGACTTGCTATAAAAAGTAGAAAAGATTGGAACAAAATTTCCAATTTATTCAAGTAACTGTCCGGGTCTCAATGGGCCTTTAACTTAATAAATGGTTTCATTTTATACATATCATCAACATATAATAAAATTATTAATTTGAATTTTAAAACAAACAAAAAAACCGAAAAAATGGAGGATTCTTCTTATTTGTAGAGGATTTTCTTAGTTTTCTTTTAAATTAAAAAAAAAACAAATCGCGTTTTTCTTACTGCGATAATTTTTTTACTTCCATGAATTTTTTTATATAGTGTACACAGTCAGAAATCTATTTAACAAAGAAAATAAATTATAGAACTTTATTTTTTATTATCTAAGTATAATTCACAATGGTTAATGTTCTTCGCTTTTTCTTAATTTGAAATTTAAAACAAACAAAAAAAAAACTATAAATGGAGAATTCTTCTTATTTGTAGAGGTAAATGCCATTAGAAGAATATTTTGCTTAGTTCCTCTTAAATTTAAAAAAAAAAATGCTCACAAAAATATTTTAAGTAAAAATTTTCTTTTTGTTTGCTTGCAAACTTACATCTGTTTACACATATATATAGGCACAAATATATACAGGGGAGGTTTCTTTTTTGTTTAGAGCGCGCATAGCTTTACCATGAATGATCTTACAATATTTCTTCTAGTTATGGAAAAACTTATGAAGTTGCGTCTCGGACGGAAGGATTTTGCTTGTTATATATACAAGGAGCAGGGAATTATGTGTTAATGAGCTACAGATCTGGAAATGTAAGAATAAAAAAAAAAATTAGTTAATAACTTCATGAAATCAATTAATAAGAATTCTTCCATACTCATTGTCTCCTGTTGAATCTCAACTTTGTAGCTAGGATTATCGTAGGAAGCATCGTTTTTTCTTGGCGGTGTTATTGATGCTGTCTGATGGCCTCTTCGTCGTGTAAGTATTAAGAGAAGAATTAAAGTTGACATAACTGCTAAAGCAGCTACAACAGCTACTACCACCAATGGTCCGTAGTAATCACCAATAGGTTGACTTTCACCAGCAGTCAATAGTTTTCCTAGAGTTTATATAAAAAAATATCATATTTTTTTACATGGATATAAAAGGATGAAAAGAAGACAGGGAAAAATGTCTCTTATGTATTTAATCCAAAAATTTCCAATTACTAAAGCTTAGGTCGATACAGGCAGGTGGAATATGAAAAGATGTTTATCGACTTCTGCATGTAAAGGGATAGGAAACGAAGTAAATCATCAATGATGTGGTGTCAATTCTGATTGGGTCACCTACACCGGCTGGCTCTTATTTTCACATATATACTGATGTCCTTCAGACTTATGGTGCATCTTCAGTCAGCAATTTTTCAATCTTAACTACTTTACTCAACAATAAATTCTGTACAATCTCGCGATGGTGTGCGGATAACCAGCTCAGCATATCAATCCACTCAAGTCGTAGGCGATATTATAATCATAATGCACTAAGACCCTTGCCCCACTCCATTTGCCCCCCCCCCCCTCCTAATCATGCAAACCTCAGTTATGCCTCTCTCGAAGGGTTCATGTCAAAAATTTGGGTCTGTTAATTGACACTCACCTCAAATGGGGGCCGCAGATGAAATTGATTTGTGCTAGAGTCTATGGTGGATTTCGCTCGTTATATGTATTATCGCTCAAACTACCACCCAACATCCAGATGACGTATTCACTTAAAGCACTTACACTTCCACACTTCTTCTGTGCGGACATAGTTATGTATTTTCTATAAACCAATACAATGGATAAACTGCACCGTGCCTTTAAGGCCTGTGCCCGTTTCGTATTGGGACTCCGCCGCTCAAAGCACATCTCACCATTCATGAGTTTATTCTTTCCATGCTTGCTCCCCAAACTCATTGATATACGAGTGCTCACCTACATCATACGCTCCAAGCTCAAACTGCTCCTTGACTATGTCAACGACAAGTTCAGATGAAGTTGGAGATGCGCTACGCGTATCACCCAATCCTTCACTAGCTCGCACTGTGGATCCTACACCGTCTACGGGGAAAGGGTCTTGCGCTGAAATGCGCTACTATCTCTCATTAGGGGCTCGACTGCTTTTGGAAATTTCAAGACCTGTGTTTTGGAACACATACTTAGCTCTCAGTAGCCGGTCAGGATCTGGCTTGTAATAAATAAAATTTTGAATTTAAATTTGAAGTGCAAAAATTAGACTGAACATAAAGAAAATCTTTGTTTTCCGATAATGATCTGAAGCTGAAAAAGAGATGATGAGGATTTTATGGGATCATCTTGTGTTCAGAATACATCACAATTCTGATATCATTAAAACCAGCAAATTTACATGTCGACACATGTATATATCGACCTAAAGAAATAAATATTTTAGGTCTCAATTGTAATAATTTCGCAGAGAGATGAGCCAAAAAACTGTCCACGGGCAGTACATTGCATTCACGCATGGTAATTTTTTCTGTCTATCTAAAGCAAATTATCATCAGAAGTTCAAATTATCAACGCTGCAGGTGAAGTGAGCCAGACAGAAACAACTGTACATTGGTAGTACAATGGATTTGCACTTGGTAAGTTGAAAATAAAAATCTATTTAGAAAAAAAATCAGTAGGCAACGAATATTTCTGACTGAATAGAATTTACAAACAAGTTTTTTTTTTTTGTTTTTGTTCTTTTGTTGCATTTTAAACAATAGAAAACGAAGTGCAGCTGCTATGCCAATTTGCCATGCGCCTTTGAATGCCGTTCTTTGGTGCCATGAGCAACCCATGGCTATATAAATCGGAATCTGACTTGACTCGTCCTTTTTTGCAGTTTGGCAGTGCAGTGATCAAGTTGGTATTCTAGTTCCTAATGTTATTTGAAAGTGCTCTAAATTTTATTAACATTTCCCAGTGTTATTCCCAAGTGCTATAAATTTTACTAACAGTTTATATACTTTATTTAATTGACAGTTCAAATAATTATTTTTATTCTTAAAGATTTTATTTTGAATAGCAATTAAATTAAAGATTCTTATTGCGGGTATCAACCGAATAAGAAATTTACTAATATAAATCACTTTATTACGGGTCTCGACCGAATAAAGATTCTTATTGCGGGTATCGACCGAATAAGAAATTTACTAACAAAAATCACTTCATTACGGGTCTCGACCGAATAAAGATTCTTATTGCGGGTATCGACCGAATAAGAAATTTACTAACAAAAATCACTTTATTACGGGTCTCGACCGAATAAAGATTCGTATTGCGGGTATCGACCGAATAAGAAACTTACTAACATAAACCACTTTATTGCGGGTCTCGACCGAATAAAGATTCTTATTGCGGGTATCGACCGAATAAGAAATTTACTAATATAAACCTCTTTATTACGGGTCTCGACCGAATAAAGATTCTTATTGCGGGTATCGACCGATTAAGAAACTTACTAACATAAACCACTTTATTACGGGTCTCGACCGAATAAAGATTCTTATTGCGGGTATCGAACGAATAAGAAATTTACTAATATAAACCACTTTATTACGGGTCTCGACCGAATAAAGATTCTTATTGCGGGTATCGACCGAATAAGAAATTTACTAACAAAAATCACTTCATTACGGGTCTCGACCGAATAAAGATTCTTATTGCGGATATCGACCGAATAAGAAATTTACTAATATAAACCACTTTATTACGGGTCTCGACCGAATAAAGACTCTTATTGCGGGTATCGACCGAATAAGAAATTTACTAATATAAACCACTTTATTATGGGTCTCGACCGAATAAAGATTCTTATTGCGGGTATCGACCGAATAAGAAATTTACTAACATAAATCACTTTATTACGCGTCGCGACCGAATAAAGATTCTTATTGCGGGTATCGACCGAATAAGAAACTTACTAACATAAACCACTTTATTACGGGTCTCGACCGAATAAAGATTCTTATTGCGGGTATCGACCGAATAAGAAATTTACTAATATAAACCACTTTATTACGGGTCTCGACCGAATAAAGATTCTTTCTGTGGGTATCGACTGCAGTCAGAATTAATAACCTCACTTTATTCTGGATATCCACTAGAATAAAGAATAGCCCAATTCCAAACCTCAATAAATTAGAAAACCAATTTGATCGAGTGCCTAATACTGAGCTGGTGAGTACATTGTCAGATACAATAAAATTTTCTAAACATAAATTTAATTTAATCTTACTTATTCTTTCACATTTATTCAATATTAAATTTAACTTTACAGATAAATTTAAATTATAATTGTGGTTTTGAAATAATATTATCAGGCATATATATTATGTATTAATTACAAATTAAAGCATTTATTGAATTTAAAAAAAAATCTAGTTGAAGTGCGAGTTACAGTGTAGTAAGCTTGGTGAACGGAAAAATTAAGCTACGAAATCACTGACTTTGAACCAGGGTTATAACTTTCATCATATTTCTTCATTATTTGCGTGTTCGCTCTAACTATGGGCAGAACATCTTGTTTCCAGGATACAGTAGTAGAATTATAGGAAATGAAAAAAATATACAGATATCGTAGAGAAGACTCATCAAGATCCATGATAGGTTTTTGAGATATGCATTGGATAAGCATCATTCTTCATCTTTTAAACAATAGAAATATTTGCTTAAAATTAGGAAAACGATAATATAAATATTCAAAGATATTGGTGCCAAAACTAGACCAACTATAGTAGTAACTAAGAATCATTCCTACAATAATTATTTAAGTAATGTTTTGCATAGGGCAACAAAATATTTCTTATCTTATAAAGGACCAAATAGTATGGAAAAAGCAATTGATAACAAAGAAATTGTGCTATGCCTCCTTTAAAACATTGAAAATGTGCTTGATAAAATTTCTTTAAAGGCAACAATAACTGCATTGGTCAGGTATGGTGCGAACTCAACCTATAGCAAGTAGATTCTAATGATACCTTTCAAAAGGACAAGAAATACAAGGCTGTTTGGATGATTTAAAAAAGGAGATCTCCTTAAATCACGCCAGTCTCCTTGCGATCAGCGCAAGGTTTAAGAATGCCACTGGAGCTTTTTGTGTATTCACATCTCAAGGCAATTTGATATTATTATTTCTGATATTTATGTACGTACTTAGAAAACTAGGATAAAGAGTAAATACTCTTTAGAGCACTTGGTAACCACAACTATGAGTGCGTAGCACTTGGTAGAGAAACTTTTGATAGAGACACAATTTAATATTCACATGTTGTTTGTGTAGAACTCTTCCAAGTGATTTTATTTTTGATAGATCTCTACCACGGTTTCTCTACCAAGGACACGTACCTTCACAGATGCTCAAAAGAAATGTTTTCTAAACAAATCTCACAACTTCTGTGATGGGTGGTAGTAACCAAGGATTCCTTTCTTCTTTCTCAATCAACAAAGTCATATTTAAATTCAAAATAAAAATCAAACAAGAATTCTATACCTGTTTTTCCAGGAGCTGCAGGACCACCAGGTTTCGTCAAAAAATTAACAACATTACTTTTCTTGATATTTCCATTGGTCATATACATTTCCAACCAAAGACGGTATCTAGTTCCAGGTTTCAAGTCCATAATTAAAGTACCAGTAGTCGAATCACGTTTAGCCACCTTAAAAACACTTGAATCTTCTTTTCCGGCATCACTTTGATAAATAGCCCGATAAATGTTGACGTACTTATCTTCCGGATATGGTACACCATTCCATGAAACTTCTACACTTGTTGCCTTAACTTTGGTAACATTTACAATCACTTCAAATCCATAAATATCTACTTTAGGTGATGTTCTTACTTTAATCATATTTCCAGCTCTCAATTCAGCACCATGTCCAGGGAATGGAATAAAATATAATCCAATCTCATAGGCTGTATCCGGGATAAGATTTTCAATTGTGTAACTTGTCAATGTTCGATGTATTAATGATGTAGCATCATATATCATGCCTGATATTTCTTTATATCTTAATTGAATACCATCGATATACTCTAACTCTTCATCTGATAATTTTCTCCATGCAATCTTTAACCAAGTTGAGTTAGTTTCACTTACTTTCAATTCAGGATCTTCAACATTTTTGAAAATATCTTGAAAATCAGGTCTGTAATCAGTGATTTGTGGAGGTGGAGTGATCGTTCTTTCCGGTGGAGTCTTCACTGTATACACTTCACTTGATGGCTGAGTATTCAAGTCTCTGAGGATCAATGTAATTTTTATCTTATACAATGAATTTGGTTGTAATCCAGGTAATTCGAACTCTAGCTGTGATGTTGCTATTAAATCTTCTGGTGGTGCAAATATTTGAGTTTCCCATGCAGTTGTATCATTGTTTGGACCATTTGTATATTTCAATTCAACACGCCCATGTAGATTAACATAAACTTGTGGAACGATAAACACAATACGAACAGTTCGCGGATCGATAGCTTCTAAAGTTAAAACTTGAAGATCTGTCTGAAGATTTCCGAATGGAATACCTGAAATAATAAAATATTTTCATTTTGAGCATAACATGATCTGTAAAAGTATAAAGAAGATGATTTTATTTAGTTCACAGAAAGAATAGCGTTAAAGATTCCAGCACCAAGTGATCATAGATTTAAGTAGATTCCCAATAACCGTTTCCCGGTATTTTACTGTGTATATATACATATATCGCATAAAAACAAAAAAATTTGCAACAAAAATTAGGAGTAACAAGTCAACCTGTTTGTGGTCTCTGAATAAGTCCTTGGTCATTTGGTGTTATCTGATGCACAGGAAATCCACCGAAAGGAAAATTATGATGTCCTTCAGATGGTCCTGAAATTGGTATATGTACTATCGGTCCTAGATTGGACGAGTCGCTTGGCTGCAAATGCTGTAGTAAATGTTCGATTCTAACATGTGGTGGTAATGTTTGCTGATGATCACCACTTGTTCCCAGGATATTGTAAATTTCTGAATGATTGGGCTTATCTGGAATAGGATTTTGTCCAATTGTAAACGGATTAAACGGTTCGTATTGATTTTTAGTGATGGCCGGATTATAATAGCCTTGAATTCCTGGATACTGATTATTATTGTTATTATTGTTATTATTCTCATTGTAATTATTGTTGACATCAAATGCTGTAGTTGGTTGATATTGATTGGGAATTGATGATGGGAATCCATGAGGATATTTAACATCTACCGTATCCTTATTCATTTTTTTGTTTGGCTTTTCTGATTGTGCTACTTTTGGCGGCTTACCATCAACTGTCGGATATAATGGACCAACTATATTCGATAAATCTGGATTTACATCATCTTCACTTTCAGAAAACGTTCTGTTTGATGTCACCTGTCCTGAGTTTTAAAGAGAAATTGTTCACATACATAAATATGCCAATTCGTAAGTCACACGTAGTTAGAGTCGTATACAGTCTCAGTAATTAAGGAAAATTATAGTATAAAAAAAAACACACACACAAATTTATAATAATAATTAATTGCAGGGTGTGGGAGTTTTCAGAAATTTTATTTTCAGATTTTCTTTCTGAAATGTAAAATTTACCCCCATGGAGGCTGTGATAAGTAGCGCTTTTAGTGCAAATGCTTATGATGAGTTATAAAATTGTGCGAATATCAGTAACATTGATAACGGTTTTCTTGTGTTAATTCAATGAAAATTTATTTAATTTTTTTTTTTTAATAGCAAGTTTGTTAAAACTGAAAATTCGAATTGTAGAATGAAAATGAAAAAAAAACAAAAATATTTTTTGACGCAAAACATAATCGCGGTGGGTGAATTTTAAAATTAGAAATATTAACACTTTAAAAAGATCATGAATTATTGACAATAGTTACTGCAAATATATGATCTAGCGACATTTTTATATATGTATATATTGTATGTAATCGTAAAAACTATAAAGCTGCTGGTCCCTTGAGTCTGGATCAGCTGCTAAAAAAATGTATGCCAAATCTCCAGATTACGATATATGAATTAATACTAAAAGTATATAATTTATCACCGGATAGATTAATATTTTTTCAAGTAACCTACCTTTTAGCATTCTCCAGTACAACAAAAAAACAAAAATTTAAATGTTGCTACCTAAGCCAAGATTTTCTGTTAGAATAAGAAATAATTTTTGCTTTTTTGTTATACCAGAGAATGGCAATAAGTAGCTTACTTAAAAAAAAACTAATATTCAGCAACGAGTCTGCCACAGTTTCTGTCCATAAAAACAGGTGGTTTTTATTGTCATACACAATCGTGTAAGAAAGGATTGAAGTGATTTTTATATATAACCATCTTCTTGTAGGGCATTGAGAACTATAAAACAAAAATATCTGTTTCCTGATAAGCTGTATTTGGACCTCGACTTTTAGTGAATAATTTTTGGTTAGCAGAGTACTGAACAATTGGGTGGCAGCGGTGGGATTCGAAGATAACTGTCAGCGACCATGGGCCACAATGTTACCCAGTACACACTGGCCTTACCAAACCCCCCGCAGACCCCGCCACGCGGGGGGCCCACAGTTTCTAGGGGCCCACAAAAGTCTAGAAAATTAAAGTTTTCGTATGAAACTAGAAACCACAAAAAATAACAACGGTGGATTAATAAGCAGTTAGATTCATTCAATTCAAATTTGGTTTCTGAATAAAAATCATATTAACTCTGTAATGATTTCATTGTTTCAGTTTCATCTTAAGGTGCTCATACCATCATAGGCTTTGAGAAGCTGCAAATACGCTGGCTAGACAGTAATGATGACACAACAATAAAAAAGTCGAGAATTCTTCTATTTATTCTTTGTATTAAACGGAGAAAAAAGGTACGGAAATATTTGGCTGGTTTCCTTAAGCTAGGCGTATACGCTGCTAGCATGCATCAGAGTTCGTAGAAAAGAGAAGAATATTTCTTTGACTTTAGCATATTAGACAAGTAAGAAATGAAGGGGAATTAAAATATGTATAAGGTCAAAATTTTCACGTTGAAAATTTTTGTAATTCCCTCAATCTCCCAACACTGTTGTAAGGTGCGGTGATCAGTGGACTCGGGCTCTTACTTTATGTAATTGGATATTTCCGGCTACTTATGTGGGAAGCTCAGATACTCCTCGCTTTTAATGTGCTTTCTTGAGGATATGTTGGGGCTGCCAGTGGTTTTTTAAGAGGTTTATTGATGAATGTAAAGCACTAAATAAATAAGTCTGGCAATCCAGATCTTGGAAACACTGCTCGTAGCACCCACGAAACCTTTTTATTTTTTTATTCAACTCTGGCTTGGAGTGAGTGGAGTGAAGGCACTGTTGGGAGATCGTGAGAATTCTCCCATATTATGGGAATTTCTTTCCTAAAAAAAAAAATAAGTGAGAGAAGGGTATAATTTCGTCTCCCCGTACAAAATTATGGGAAACATCATACATCCGAAGCTCAGAAAATATTTCCTTACAATTGACACCTACATAGCTTTGCCACTTTGTGTAGCAGTTTACACATCTGGTTGACTTGATCGCTGAATCAAGAATCGAGTTGATTTATTCAAATAGAAAATATATTGTGAGGTTGGGGTTATGTTTGATTTCTGTCTACAAACTAAAGCTACGCTTATAAAAATAGCATAAAAATTGCGCAAGCTTTTACTGTTTTAATTCTTTTTATTATTTTTTGTTTGTTTTTTGAATTTAACTGCATTTATGATGATCAAGAGTTATTTGACTGCGTATAAATCTAACACATTTCGCATTTCAGGAACAAGAGAGCTTGTTTTCAAGCTGATTATGCACGGGGCGAGAGATACATACAATAAAATAATAAAATACAACATCATAGATGCTAGATTAGGCTAGGTGAGGTTAAAGCAGAGGCTATCGGAAAAGCCTGCGATTAGCATCACCGATAGTATATTTCTATCTCATCGGAGCATTACCGAAAAATGATTGTTTAATTTAGAGGGTGCGTTAACGCCAGCCACAAGAGTGAATTCACCTCAAAAATTTTCCAAACTCGTTGTCTGCTAATTCACCAAATTGCGAAAACAGTAGCCACCAAGCGCACTATTTTTATTCTTGACAAGGCTTGGGCAAGTGCTCAATGATCTCATCCTTTTCCTCGTCCATACAGTCAGTTTCTACAAGAGTCATTGTATGGTGGTTGCATGCATTTGGAATATTGGGAAAAGAGGCAGTAACTGCAGTAGTTCCTACTTAGCTGAGTTTCCGTTTTCCTAGGACATATGTTAGACCATTGCCTTTATCGCTTATCTTTTCATTCCTCTCTACTAGTAGGAATGTTAGTTGGGAAGCCTTTTTCAAAGTCTATCCGTAGCTTCCCGTATACAGTCCCTGAGACAGATCTTTAGTATTCGGCTGCGATCAAGCTCTGCGGTTATCCATCAGCCTAACTCTCTTAGTCTCAGTGCACTCTTTGCAACTATACATTTACCATAAATGTCAAGCACAATCTCCACTGATACCGTTGGTGTAAAATAGCTCCTGTGATCTTTAATTCCCTACTCCTTCTTTGTTTCCTGCCAAGCATAGATTATCTCCTGAACTTTGAAATCATAGAATTAAAAATCAACAGGCAGCTCTCTGCATTTTGTTGAGACTTTTCAGGTGAGTCGCTCTTTCTAGAGCACACTGAGATTCCATAGGTGTGAATAGTCTTAAAATAGCAGTGTATGTACATGCAGTTGATTGGATGCAAATTTTCTTGCTAAAAGCTTTTTTGCAGACATACATAATAGTCCAGTCAAATAAACCGAAAAAATGCTAAAGATCGTATTTAATTCCTTTCAGGCTGCAATTTGGAGGGTTGATGTAGGGTGGTCCAGGGAGTATTGTCACAAAGATGTGGCATCCCTGGGCCAAAACAAAGGGGTGAAAGATAATAGAAACACCCCCGAGAGCGTGATAATCTATTTGCCATGCGTGTGGATCGGAAGTGGTGAAATTTTTAAAAAATTTAAAAAATGCCATTTTATTCAAAATATGATTCTAAATAAAAAAGCCCATGCTGACCAATCCCTATCTCGTAAGGGCGCAACAAGGAAAGCGAAAGAAGCTAAAGGTGGATTATTTCGATTCTGCAAGATTTTGGTTCAGGAGCCAGCAACCAAGAGAAGCGTGAATGTTTCGTTGAGGGAGCAGAAAAACGGGTGGAGTGAAGAAAGTTATCGGATTATATGTTGCGCAATATAGGTTTTTCCAATAAGAGGTGTTATTTTAATTAGCCCGCTATTTCGGTAGATGTCACCTTTGTAGCTGTCAGTTTTTGACATTTGACAAGTAGAAACTACGCCATTAATAAAAATGGAACGATACACGATTCAACAACGCATTGAAATTATTAAAATTCACTATAAAAATGGTGAAAATGTGGCAGAGACGATTCGTAAAACTCGAACATTTTTGGGTCGTCGTGAAGCACCTTGTCGGACCGCAATACAGAAATTGGTAGAAAAATTTGAGCTGTCGGGACAAGTTAGTGATGTGAAGAATAAAACCCGTGCACGACGCTCAAGAACAGCCGAGAATATTGCTGCTGTAGCCGAAAGTGTTGAGGAAAACCCAGGTTTGTCAATTCCTCGTCGTTCTTTGGAATTAGGCATTCCACAAACGTCATTACACCGTATTTTGCATAAATATTTGGGTCTTAAGGCTTATAAAGTTCAGTTAACACAAGAACTCAAGCCGGCCGATCATTAACAACGTCGAGTCTTTGCTGATTGGGTCCTTGAAATGCATGAAAATGATCCGGAATTCCATCGAAAACTCATCTTGAGTGATGAGGCCCATTTCCACCTCGATAGCTTCGTCAACAAGCAAAATTGTCGCATCTGCGGCTCGGAAAACCCAAGAGTTTTTGTTGAAAAGCATCTCTATCCTCAACGTGTGACTGTTTGGCTGGAGCAACAGTTACGGTGAATAGATTGCGCTATCGACAGATGATTAATGATTTTTTATGGCCGGAATTGGATGGTATTGATCTGGACAACGTTTGCTTTCAACAAGACGGCGCTACGTGCCATACAAGCAACGAAACCATTGATCTTTTACGGGAAAAGTTTCCGGACCGTGTTATCTCTCGAAGAGGTGATCACAATTGGCCACCGAGATCTTGTGACTTAACATCTTGCGACTTCTTCCTTTGGGGCCACGTGAAAGAGAAGGTCTACGCCAACAGCCCAGCGTCGATTCAAGACCTCAAAGATGGAATTCGTGAAGCTATCGAGGACATAGGGCAGCCACTTTGCGATTTGGTTATGGAAAATTTCATGAAAAGGATATGGTCCTGTAGGCGTGGTCGTGGTGGTCATTTGGCTGATGTTATTTTCCATTTTTAATGGCATACCTTCCTCTTTACAATGAAATAAAGATCCGATCATTTATCTCAAAAAATGGCATTTTTCTTTGAATATCAAAATAGCACCTCTTATTGGAAAACCCTTTATTTGCGTTCATGTTTTACTGTCGTGACGTATTTAGAACATTTTTGATTTTTTCTTACTACTACGCAGTATGTAGCGCAGTTTCAAAAACGTATCTATGAAATGTTACTTAAAAGATTCAAATTAATTTTATATAGCTTAAAATGCATACCATATGGGTCAGTAAATATGTTTTTGAAAATCCCTCGAGCTTCTCACTAAGTTGGAATCTTTTCACACACAAAAAAGCTGTCTCAATCCCATTTTCATAAATTCATAGAAACATGTACTTCAAGTCTCACGTTGCGTCACAGTTCGCTCTCTTAAACATTAGTGTTAGAAAATTGTTTAAAATCTACAAATAAGATGTTTCTGTATCAGATATTAAAATAAGAGCAATTCATTCTTTTTTAACTTTCGATCTATTGATATCATTCACACCAAGCATGATTCAACTGATTATATTAAACATCAGCGATTTGAACCAACACGTCGAATATCGTGCTCTCATCCACTATCTAAACGCGCTTGCGCATGAGCGACTATAAAATTCCTTCTGGGCCGAAATATCTTTGATTCTTCGTTTATTAATTTTTCGATTTCACTTCTGCGATATACGTTCACGATTGCCAATCTTATAAATTTAGTTCGGTTTTTTTTTTTTTTTTGGATTCGTAATAGATCGTGCCGATCTTATTCTCTTGTAATTGAGCGTCAAATTACTATCGAAATCTAAAAGGGACTCTAGATATACAAATTACCAACCACTACAATTTTTGTCTTGAATTAAATCTAAATGTGAATTATTCTTTGTTTGCGAGCATTAACTTAAGCGCACAAGGACCTTTTTCTCTTCTAATTTTCTTTAGTATAAGTTTACAGGGGACTTATACCCTGGAGGCCTAGGCAAACTATCTCCATAGTGACTCAATTTGAAATTCAGTCATTTCAAGAATATGAAGATGTGACAAACGGTGAACTAAGTTCATTTGAAACGTCATTGATAGTTCCTCACTGTGTGTTTATAAAAAAAAAAAATTGTTAGAATTCTCTGTTGTTGAAAAGCATTTAGACACAAGCAAATTTTTTTTGTTGAAAAAGGCTAAAAAGAGAAGAAAAGCTACAAAGCAAAGAGATTTCATTCATGATCAGCTGATATGATTGCTATGACTGCTGCCTTTATTAGAAAGTCTTTTCGCTTTCCAATAAATTCAATTAATTTTAATGACGATATCTCATTTGTGACACACTGCACATATAATGCTGTCAAAGCTCAGGGGATACCCTATGATGTCATAGCACGGCCATGGTAGGAAAGGAAGAAAGGGCACGGAGTTGAGGATTATTGGATTGAGACAAGTAGGTGACGGTATGCATTAAGCTTGAATGTTTGTTACTCATAGCCGAGGGGGAATACAGAGGATGGCAAACTGTTCCGCATTCGTAGTTCTGCTTATGAAGAATTCACGGAATTTTACGGTGGGGCTGAATTTGAATTTGGGTGTGAGGGTGATCTTGGGTTACAGCTTGTGTGGTGCGCATATTAAGATTTCTACAAGGGATGAGGGTAAAAATTTCGTCAGAGCACTGGTCATTATTATTATTAATAATAACGGGGAATGCAGACAGGATTCCCGTATCTCATCTTGTCACCGCGACCTATGAGATCTTTTGTGACATTACCCCCAAATGCCCTAGGGCGCTCATTCGAAATTAAGGTCTTTGATGGAGCCTACAACATTCTTGGGAGCCATTTTTCCGACATCCTCTGGCAGTGGAAATACCTTTACTTTTCATACAGAATCGACAGGTCTCATCATCGGCCTTACCTATCTTCTTAAGATGGTATCTAAGTGGGCAAAGCCGAGTAAGTAGGGACGTTATGAGCCTTCGTTCCTTTCTGCTAAGTGTGAGGAATTCTCTTGTCCTCTGTTGCGAATAAATTATAAACTTCTTCGCTTGTCTCAGCCCCTGGGTATTTTCCCAGTGTTCCTTCTTAGTTCTGTACTCCCAACGCCTGATCTGAGCTGAGAGATGACCTTTGGGTGTCCAAAGACAGGCTCAGGGCCAATAAACGGAGATTTGGCTTGTTCCTTTGCAAGGCGTTCCGGAATCTCGTTTCCCTTAATGCCTTCATGTACTGGTACCCAGATCAGTGGCACCCTACTTGTCTTTGCGCAACGATGAGCGCTGACAATAGAAATAGCAATAAAAGAGAGACAGACATAACGCCGGTGCTCTAGGGAATCAATAGTTGCTATTGATGTCTCATCGCTAATGAGCCGAATGGTTTTCTTTTGGACTTTGTCTAACGCGGATAATGCAGTGCGTTCGACTCATACCCAAATATGGGAGTTATATTCTAATCTAGGCCTGACATGAGACATGATCGGACCAATTAAGATTGTTGGATATTTCAATGCCTAAGATGTTAAGAGATCGAGTTGGAGTCCGTTTAAGTGATAACAGACAACATTGCGTTTTGGAAGCATTAAATAAGATCCGGTTCGCTTTGCTCTAAGCGAATATTGTTGTAAGGTCATAGTTTAGTGAACTGAACATGTAGCTTCGTTTGTCAACTATAACATTCTCATGAGAATCAGCTATAGAGTCGAACGAGTACATGAAATCCAGGGTGCTGTCGTATGTCAAACTAAGAATAGTATTGAAATAGAGAGCTAGCAGATCATTAATAAAAATGAGGAAGAGAGTAGGAGAGAGCACTCTTGCGGTACACCGGCATAGATTATAAAATGGTCAGAAGTAACTCGGGGGGGCGGAAAACTTTCAATCCATTTTAAGAAAAGAGAGTCTAGACGTAATGCCTGAAGTTTATATAAAAGAGCAGGATGTCAGACTCTATCGAAGCCCTCCGAGATATTTAAGGCAATGATCTCAGATTCACCAAAATTATGGAGACATTGATTCCAATGCCCAATAAGGAATGTTAGTAAATCTCCAGTAGAGCGGCCAGCACAAGGGCAGTATTGGCGATCGCTAACAAGGTGATTAGTTTCTAGATATTTCAACAAGGATGTTGATGAGTGTTTCGAAAGTCTTCGAAAGAATCGAAGTAAGGAAAATTGGTCTATAATTTGAGAAATCGCTTGCCTCTCCCCCTTTTCGGGTACTGGCTGAACATGTGCCAATTTCCACGCCGAAGGGAAGACTCCTGTCGGATAAGACAGGTGAACTAGTTTGCGTAGACGTTTAGTTAAAGAAGAGGCGCAGCTCTTGAGTACCAGAGGCAAAATAGCATCAAGTCCAGCAACCTTAGACACATTAATACCTGCGAGCACTTTGAAGACGACCACCCTTGTGTGGAAATGTAACGGTCTTTGACTGTAATTGGTAAAAATGAATTCGCAGCAAAGTTATTTACATTTTACTCCATTTAATTAAAAATTAAGTCATTATGGAGACAGTTTGTCGAGGGTATCACATATCTTTTTGTAAAACTACAGTGGTGTTATAGAATACTTTACTAATTATCGAATTTCTTCTGTAAGCCCAAAGAGGACTTACATAAAACTCATTCTGTGAATTCTTGTTCTTTTTATATGAACAAAGTCTCTTATAGACAGTCAATCAACTGCTGCACAGCATTATGAAGGTATTTTTTCCGACCTTTGCTGTAAATCAGGAAAGACAAGAAATTAAAAACCAACCCTCGTAGTAAATGATTATCCAACGAAAACTATCGCATGCGAACTCGTCTAGGCTCTACCTATGACGTCACACAGCATTGCTAGCTATTCGCCACTTACGATGTATCTACACTCAATATGAAATTCTGTTTAGCCTAAGGGAAGCAATTGAAAAAATGCTTCTTGGGACCTACAAACACAGCTATACCGGTAGCATGTATTAGGTTAATTTCATTCATATGATAACATTTTTCTAATAATAGATCATCGCTGTATTTGTTTTAACTGGAGGCATTTTTATTTCTGCTTCCATCAATTTCATGTCGGTAAGTCGATTAGAAATCATCTTCGCGAGGTGGAATTGTAAATCATTGAGGGGACTTTTTTTTCTTCTGGGTAGGGGAATTTCATTTTAAAACAGAGACGTTTTGTAATATGATGACAAAAAAGTTCAGTCGGGGGCAAATGAGCTTAATAAAATTTTCATGTTTGAAGTTTTCAGCAATATTTTAACGCCTGTCATGAACAATTTTGGAATTTCTCCATTTCTCCAATTGGAATGCAAATAAGAGATAGCTAGCTTTCTATTTAAATATTTGGGAAAATTTACGGTTGCATGCAATTAGATTATAATTATATGTAAAATGCATGAAATTTTAAATATTTTGGGTTACCAGTTTTCTTCATGTTTGGTTTCGGGCTTAAATTTTAACTTAAAAAAAAAGGTTTTTAAAAAACATTAAATTTGTGTAGTGCGTTAAATAGTGTAGTGCACGAGGTTTGTTAATTTTGATTTTTTTTTTGTTCATATTGTTTTTATTTATTATGGCAGAGATTTCTGTTGTAGGGAACTTTTCTGTAATTGACGATCTGTTGCAACGGTCTTTCGGCTCACGTTCGTTTACTGAAAAAAAAAACGATAATTCAAAATGGAAGACCGAAGCCTATATTAAATATTTCTACAGAGAGCAGAACATGCACTAGACATTTTACTGTAAAATTATATGATAGCGCAAATTGGCTTACCGGTTGTCAGAATAAGCAAATATTTTTTTGTTGGCCTTGCTTGTTGTTTTCATAGGAAAATAACGTATGGCGAACTTCGGGATTTAGTGACTTAAGGGGGAAAACGCACAGAGAAATTTCGAAATTTTCAATTTGTTTTGTTTGGCTTTTCTTCAAGCTTAACCTCTTAAGAATGTATGGTGAAAGCCACATTCAAAAATTCGAAAAAATAACGGAGTTAATGCCGATCTAGTCAGTACCGAGCGGCCGAACGAAATTCAGGTAGAAATACGCTGTCGGCCCCTATTGTAACATCGTCTGCGTAACCGGGCGTTATATCGAAAGTTTTCGTTCGGAAATAATATATTCGGTGAAAAATGGATAAAAGAAAGGTTCTCGAAAATCTCAGAACCATTATAAGTATCGGCCGAATTGGAGTGGATGATTCTATGTAAGTTGAAAAATTTTGCGATTTATTCATTGCTCAACTTTCAAACGCGTTTTTCTCGAAATCATGTTTTTGAAGTCGGCACGCAAGATATCTCGAAAACTGATGAACCGATTGTAATTATCTTTTTTTGTGCTTATTCTACACATAATTATCTAGTCTTTGTCATATTGATTTTTTTTTAGTGGCTTCGTTTTTTTAATCGGCGAAGTAAAAAAAGCTATGTAAATTCAAATCTCCGCCATTTTGTCAAAAATCGATATTTTCAAAATCGCATATGACAAAGACTAGATTATACTGTCCAGTTTAATTCTTTTTGTATTTTTTTTATTTGGATGATTACAGATGAAGCAGGAGTGCGTACCGCGGAGGGACTGTTTTTTGCGGTACTTTATGGACCAGAGGATTACTTGGCGAATATTTGATATTTTTAAATAAAAAAATTTTTAATGTATTCTTAAAAATGTGTTTTATCATTTAAAAAAGATTTGGTTTGATTACTGCTATAGATTGCCTTCAAAAAAATCCAAAAAAATGGCTTTTTTTCGCGCTTCTCGGTGCGTTTTCCCCCTTAAATAATTTCCATAAAGCAATAGATAGGCATGGAAAAAAATCTTCAGATCACTTCAAATCAGTGCTAGCTCTCACTAAATTTGGTTCTGGTCAAAGAATTGACCAATTAATTGATAGTAATTTCAGATCGTCAATTATAAAGCATAATGAATTAGTTAAGAAGAACCGGGAAATTATTAAAATCTTAAAAAATGTAGTTTGCCATTTGGCATGCCAGGAGCAGGCTTTTCGGGGGCACAATGAAGCCTCATATTCAATAAGTCGAGGAAATTACGTTGAATTAATTTCGCTTTTGGCCAGATATAACCCAGAACTTAAAAATTATTTAGATACGACAACGGTATTTTCTGGCTTATCGAACTATATACAAAATGATTTAATAACTGCTATCTCCTGTACACTTACAAAAAAAATATATTTTGAAATTCAAAACTCGGAGTATGTTGCAATTATTTGCGACCAAACAACTGACAATTCATGTCGATCACAGTTGTCAACCACACTACGGTACATTTGTTCTTCCGGAGACATAAAGGAGACTTTTATTAGTTTTAAGAATATTTCTGACAACCGAACGGCAAGTTGTTTGCATGAACATGTGGTGAACGTCATGCAAAGTTTTGAATGCGGTAGTAAGCTAATTTGCCAGAGTTATGACGGTGCATCAGTTATGGCAGGTGAAGTAAGCGGTATTTATTTTTCCCGGACGGGAATCGAACCTACACTTGTTAGAATCAGTCAATGATGGATAAAGAAGAATTTTAAGAACTTTTATTTTTAACGATTCTAAATCAAATTAATAAATACAAGAAGTAAAAACAACCGCCTCGTCCGGGGTTTGAAACCGTCCGGGAAAAATAAATAAAAATTGAATTTACAATTTATTTGTGCGCTTTCATCGTTACTGGTTAATTCCAGCTGAAAGCAAATCGTGGCTTAGTAGGCTAGTAGCAAATTGATAAATGCAAGAGGAAAAATCATCTGTCTCGTTAGCTCAGTGATAAGAGCAGTCGCCCGGCAAGCGGAAGGTCCCAGTTTCAAACCCCGGACGAGGCGGTTGTTTTTATATTTATTAATTTGATTTAGAATCGTTAAAAATAAAAGTTCTTAAAATTCTTCTTTATCCATCATGAAGTAAGCGGGCTTCAAACTAGAGTAAGGGCAACGTTTCCTAATGCGATTTTTGTGCACTGCTTCGCACATCGATTAAATTTGGTCCTGTCCAAATCATGTGACAAGATTCGTGAATGGAAAGTGTTTTTCCAATCAGTCATCGCTTTTTCAACTTTTTTCAGTCATTCAACTAAAAGAACCATTGCTCTTGACTCGTTTCTAAAAAGAAGACTTCCCAAAGTAGCTGCCACCCGCTATAGAATTTCAATGGAAGTCTTATTTTGTCCATTTACGATAATATTGATTCTCTCAAACTTCTTTTTGAATATATTGTCGAAAATGAGGAAGATATTTGGGATAGTAAGACTGTTAACAGTGCACGGAGTCTTTCGGTACTTTTAAACTATTTTCTGTTTATTTTTCTCCTTAAAATGTTTTCAAAAATATTTCCGCAAACTGATGTCCTTTTTGATATCTTCCAAGCTAAACACAGTGATATTACGTTTTGAATTAAAAAAATTAGAGACTTTCAAAATCAGCGTCTACAGCTAAGAAACAATTTCACCGAAATATGGAATGAAACTTCTTTGCTGTGCGACCTACCGCGTCAACGTAAACGAGTACGTTGTATTGTTGATGGTTCTCAAAATATTGAATTAAGTTTTAAACGTTTATTCGCTGAAATTATTGATATTATTCATGAAGAAATTATATCACGATTTTCTTACTTAGATAAATTTAAATTTTTAGAGCTTTTTAATTCTTGTAAATTTCAAAACTATGCAACGAAATTTCCTGATGATTTGCTTCAAAATCTTGATGAATCATACTCGAAATTATTTGATAAAAGTTCTTTAAAAACGGAGCTCATTGTGCTGTTCTCTGATGACGTCTTCAACGGTAAAACAGTTCAAGAAATTTATCGATATTTTATTAACAACAATTTGCAAGATTGTTTTATTCAATGTTTTAAACTTCTACGACTTATTATAACTTTGCCAGTTACTAGTGCGTTGCTCTAGAAACTCAACGTCTGAAGAAAGATTAAGTGACTTAGCTTTATTGTCCATTGAAAAAACTTTCCTTTCCCACGAAGAATTTTATAACGATATTATTGATGAATTTGCCAGTAAAGAAAGAAGAATTTCTTGACCATGTGTGTTGATTTTCTTTTTTATGCATTTAAAAAAAGTGTTTTTAACGCTTGTTTTTGTTGTTAAATGTGTAAACCTATTGAAGTGGTATTTCGTTTTGTTTATTTTGATAGTTCAGTTTTATATAGTTTTAATTTTTTTTGGTGCGCTTTTAAGAATTAATGCTGTCACATTAAAATCTACATTTTTATAATGCAAGCTGTATAAAAATGTATTAACTTTTGTGTATTAAGTTCTTTATCTGTCTACTAATATTTTAATTAAGCTTCCCGAATGGGTAGTTTCGTATAATATACTATATAAGTAAATTGCGATCTGACTATGATCATTTGATTAACTCTTTTAATTTGACAGCACGGGGGCCAAAAAAAGAACAAAGTGTGCCTACTCTCACGTCCTCGATCGTGGTCCATGGGTGCTTTAGAAGCAGCTAACGAGAAGGGTATAGATAATTTATTAGAATAACTGCAATAACTTTCGATGCATGCCTATTTAACGCTTTTATAAACTTAAATTTGATTGCTTCCCCTCGCATCAAGTCCACGCCACGCCACTGGCAGTAAGCATACTGTTTTAGGCCCTACTGGTTATAATCCTTTATTGACGAAAATAGGTGGTCGTGATTTAAAAAACATCGGTGAAACACTTAACATATTTTATAGTTTTGAAACCTCTATAAATTTATGTTCCTATAGGTCAGAGATGATTTTTAGACCTTTAAATACGAAATTCCCTGTACAGTCTTGCATTATACAAATTCATTTTCCCTACATTGAAGCTGGAATACATACATATAAAGCAATTCGGAAAACATTTAAAAGGTGGTGATTTTATAACTATTTACTAAATATGCATAAAATTTTAATTAAATAAAAATTATATAAAAACAATAAAACTCACCATTCGAACTCTCATTTGGTGCTGCACATGTCCAATGTTTGCAACAATCATCCTCAGGAATTGGCAATAAACGTGCCATACTTGGATGACACGGTAAATGTGGTGGAGGTAATGCTTGAACTGGAGGACATGCAGGACGACATTCAACCTTACCACCTTCACAGTAACAATGTTTTTCACATCCTAGCATAATATTAAAAATTTATTAATTTCTATTTTTAGTTTAAAATTTTTCGCTCGCCAAGCTCTCACCTGTTATATTGCTTGGAATTTCTGACCAATTATCAAACATTTCTCCTTTATACTCGCATGTTCCATTATCTACACATTTCATTCTTTCAGGACAACATTTCGGTGCTATTGCTCTAAAAGTAGCTGGTTCTGGTTCCCATCGTAAACAATGTGGATCAAGAACATCTAATCCAAAATATGATGGACATTCTAATTTAGCACAATGAACTCCTTCAATGGCACATATACATAAGGAATCACATCCATCATGAAATTGTTCGTTAATCTTGTATCGTTGATTTTTATATTCGCATAAAGATCCATTTGAAAAACCTTCTTCATGCGGTTGAATGAAATTATCATTCGGTACCATAGGAACCGGAGAGGTTTGTTCATGATCATCTAAAGTTACATCACAAAGTTCTAATTGACAGCAAACATCTTTGGGATCTTTAACTAAAACGCATTTTTCAAGTCGAGTATGATTTCGTGGGGCACATCTTGGTTTACATTCCATTTCTCCTGTAGTTGAACAATGGCAAATCTCTTCACATCCAATTTCTAAACGTTCACGTGATTGATACATGACGCCATTGAAAAAGCATCCTTCGGAAGGTGATAATGTTGGAAGAATTGGGTTAGTGTCTGAAATTTTTTGAAAAAAAAAAATAGTTAGGTAAGCATATAAATAAGTTAATAGAAAAATGTTGTTTTTATAGGTCGAAACGAACAGTTCTTAGTAATAGCAAAATGGGAGTATAGATCCTTATTTTTTTCCATCAAATGCATGCCAAATAAAATTGCATAGTACAGGAATACCATAGTATTAGGATACCCGGAAGATACGTAACTAGTCTATTGAGGTCAAGTTTACCAGTTTACTCCAAGTTTCCCAGATATATGTTCATAAAAGGGAATGCCCACTTGGGGGCCCAACATGAACAGACATGAAAGATTTCTTAAACGGTTCATTGTGATAATCTGAACATATTTTATTAACAATGTTTATTTTATTTAAGCGGGGGCGAAAGCTTTGGCGATCGGATGTAGCTTGAGCGCCTTTCTTGTGGGAAAAAGTGGACTTTTCTATTTTTCGTGATTTAGCGGAATTATTGCATCGTGGAAAATGACTTGCTATAAAAAAAATGTTCACAACAGAGCATTAGCCATGGAAAAATAACTGCAAAAATATATCTGAAATGTAGTTCTTGGGGGAAAAAGTGGACTTTTCTATTTCTCGTGATTTAGGCGGAATTATTGCATCGTGGAAAATGACTTCCTATAAGAAAAATGTTCACAACAGAGCATTAGCCATGGAAAAATAACTGCAAAAATATATCTGAAATGTAGTAACTGGGGTATATGTGACCCAAGTGCATGAAAATGGGTTTCCCAGCGGCAGAAACGCCCGGAGAAAGTTTTGTTAATCAGGAGAGTATACCACCCGATAGTACTCAGCGAGGCCTTTCATTTGATATGCAACATGACGTATTGGAACTACCTCCACCCCTCCCCCCCCGACTCCGTCGGGTGCTCTTACCGCTCACCTTAAAGTATGCTGACAAAAATTTTCATCTACGAATTGTAGCTGGTAATGAGCTAAGGCGAATGGTGAAATCTGTTTTCCGATCAGATATAATCTTACCGAGTTAGAGCCGATCTAAGGTGCGAAAAATCTAGTACCTGAGTTCGAATAAAAAAGATGGAAATACTGAAAAAGTGAGTACGGGGATGGCTATTTAAGTCTCCGAGTATAGGAGTGTGGGTACTCAAACTTCTTCTCACGACCTAAGGAACTCAATTTTGTATCACCCTCTTCCTCCAAGCCGCTTAATTGAAATAAACATTGTTAATAAAATATGTTCAGAGTATCATAATGCATCGTTTAAGATATCTCTTTTGTCTGTTGATGTCGGTCCTAAAATGGACATTCCCCTTTACTCCCCGAACTTAATGAGCTTCACTATTCAATATTGAGTTTTAAATGGAAAAAACCAAAAAAAAGGAAGCTTGATATAAATTGCTTAACATAATTTTTGTATGTTATTAATCATTTAAAAAATCCCTTTTTGTTTAATTTAGGCCATGACTTTTAAAAGCCCTCTCATAGAAAACTTGAAGAAAAGGATTGAGGAGAAAAAAAACATCAAGGAAAATAATAAATTTTTTTTCTTCTAAATTAAAGGATGCATGAAATTGAACTGTCTTATGCTGAGTCTTGTATATCTAGAGGCACATTGATTTATTTTTATGATAAAGATGATTGCACAGAATCTATAGAATTGTGTAAAGAATTAACTGTGAATGATTTTTTTCTAGCGAAATTTGTGTGAAATTTTTAGTTAAGACAAAATTTCTTCTTTGCATGGCTCTTATTAAAATTATTTATTTCTGGAGTACTTCACTTCATTTCGTTTTATAATACAGAATTTCTAAGAGTCTCCAAGAAATGTTTATACAGGCTCTGAGTAATAATTACTACGTATATGTTTTCTATAACAATATCTGAACGCCTTCGTGATTTCCTTCTTCAACAAGAGCCAGGCACAGACTTAATATTAGAAAAGGAGCCTAACATTCAAAAGATATGGATGTAAGGCCCGTAAATAACGATCAACACTTTTACTATTAAAATAATTAGGCCCACCAAATTCCGTAATTTTTTTTTTTTAGTATCTATATAAATTGAAAATAAAATACTCATTCAAATCAGCCAGGTTGGAATTAAAACAAAAATAAAAAATATGAAAACAAAAAATTTCTTACCATTATTTGCGGTACTATTATTATCACAAATCATTACAGCACAACAATCATCATCTGTGGATAGTTTCTCTCGGCAAGTTGGATCTTCCATGACTCGACCTCGTTTAAAGAAGACTCCAATACATCGTGGTTCACAGATCCAGTCACCACGATTACAAGTGCATCGCTCATCACAGTCACGATTTATTGTTTCTCCATTCTAAAAAAAAAACAAAACCAAATAGGAAAAAATTAATCAAGTACTAATGGAGTAAAAGAAAATATCATCTTCCCAGAGATAAGCGTTTTGTATAGCACTGCATGCGTGTGCATATAAACTTAAGACTTTTCTAGGCAATTATCACTTTATCAATAACGCAACTAATCAGTGGTCTTAGAACTCGGCGGTACACACACGTTTGCTATCTCAATGGCCATTTCTCGTTGCTGAATGCAGTTTTCTTAACCAATCAGGCTTTCGGCCTATTCATGGTCATAATTGTGACCTTATTCCATTAATAATAATAATATTTAATTGATCGATGGAATTGAAGCGAATATGGTACTCTTTGGAACAGTCGTTGGTACCTTCCATTTACCATAAGTATGTTGTACTAATGGTATATAGGCAGCAGCAAATGAACGTACCATGTAATTGCGAATGTGAGAAAATGAATGCAAATTTCATGGGATTGAGAACGGTTCATAGTAGTTTTGCTAGGAGGTGTTTCCAATTTTCTGAGCAGTAAAATATCGCAACATCACCATAAATAACAAAGTTATTTTAATGGTTCTCCATTGTATAATCGTTTCGGTGTGTAAAATATCACCATTTTTTTTTTTGTGACACATTTTAAGTATGTCATGCACATGTCGATTGCTATTCAGAATTGATTTTAGAAGTTTTTCACACAACTTTGCGCTGTAGGCGTGAAAAATTTCAAATCAGAAAAAAATTAGTTTTCTGATAAAATATTTCATTTCTACTAAAATTAGTACATAATTATTTACGCATGATGCTGATGGATGTAATCTGAGCACGTTATCAAAATACATTTAGAGATTGAAATGGAAGAAATGAAGAAGAGAAATAAAATTTCATAAATGCTTACGTGAAATCATATAAAAAAATTAGGATAGAATCCTGAAATCTGTAACCTTTAATCTCCAAGCATATTGTGGGTACATTCTGGTGAAACTGCATTCAAAATCAGTCCATTTTTTTAGAATTTTTCAAAAAAAAAAAAAAAAAACTATAAAACATTGTGTGTTTATTTTTTACAATTACATTTACATATTTGAAGATGAACGAAAAATATTTATACAGGGTGCGTACTATCCGTACTGTAGAGTGAGGAGGTGGTCGGGGTGGTGGGGATAGGCGCGTTCCAGAGCCCACACTTGGATATTTTTAGTAGCCACCCAACGAGAAATATGTCAAGCGTTTGTCAGAGGAAGCGCTTCCACAAAATAGCCACAAAATATCTTTTCCGAAGCGTTCTTTTACCATAGCCAAAGGTAGCTTTGCGGAAGCAGTTCTCTTCTCTCAGCTTAGGCTGACTCATAAGTTAACTGTTATTTGTAATGAATCTGAAAATGCAGAAAAATTGTCATTCTTTAGTAGTCAGTTGAAGTGTATGGTTAATTGAAAATTAATTTAATTTAAAATTAAACGGAGCGCATTCAGAAAAAAAACTGAAATTTTTAATAAAGCCCTTATCTTGATTCCCTCTGTATTCCCTATTAGCGCTCCAAGAGTACTACCCTACAAATGCTCCGAGAGAGCTCTCCTACAAGCGCTCCTAAAGAGCTTCCCAAGAATCTACACTTGAGCGCTTCCCTCTGCGGACATGCTCACGTTAAAACGATATGAACAGGAATACGGTGGGGAAGTGCTGCGAGCTTCGAAACAAGCCCTATTGCATACCTTTTTGAGCGCCTCCATTTCCCGCTGGGGATGGACAAAGATGGGCGTAGTGCATTAAATTTTCCAGTGCATTAAATATTTCAATAGCACAAGAGGCCTCTGTGATAGTTAAAATCTAGGTTGCACTATCACTAAATGATTAGTGGTAGTGCAAATTTTTTATCACTATCACTAAACGAATAGTGGTAATGCAGAGTCTATTGCATTATCACTAAACGATTATTGGTAGTGCAGGTCTATTGCATTATCACAAAACGATTATTGGTAGTGCAGAGACTCTTGCATTATCACTCAACGATAAGTTGTAGTGGAAATACTTTTCACTATCAATGAGTGATAATAGGTCTGTTCGCGTACTTCTCGTGCAAACACTTTCTGGGTAAAAACTTACTCGTGTGGTGGGGGAAGAATGTAAAATGCATGAAAAAGTAAACGAACGCTTTTCATGCAACTTCTTGAAAAACAAGAAGAAGAAGTGTGGAATAACATTTGCGAATGAGTATTGTTTAATTTTTTTTAACTTGTTGCAGTCTTGAAAAGTCTCATGAGAGTATTGATACTTAAACTATCTTCATTTGACATTTTTATTGCCCTTTAAAAACTTTTCAGAAAATTCCAAAAATGAACTTTTCCTATGACAGCTGTCAATTTTCTTTGCAAGAATTGTGCAGTAACTAAAAACTTCGGGTAAATTCATGCGAGAGGGGAAGCTGTGACGTATGCAAAACTCGTGTAATTTTGTGTGCGCGAGAAAGTAAACGAACGAACGAGTACGCGAACAGACCTAATGAATTCGTGCATTGGTAGTGCAAACACCTTTCACTAACACTGAAGCTCGTTCGATCAAAATTAGTGTTAATTGTTAATGAATCATCTCCATTTCGGCAAAACAGAAAACTGAACGGAAGGGTTTTTATTCTATATGCTGAATTTGAATTCTGTGTAATATCAAAAACTTAATTGTATTAGTCTTGGTCCATCAAGAAACGGTTGATTTCCTTTGAAGGTGGATCACAGCCCAAAGATATTCTAGCAAAAATATGTACAACAAAATGGAAGAAGGGTAAATAGTTTGAATCTGTGCAAACGTTATTTTTTTGTTATTCACTACAGAGATGCCATACATTATCCAGTGAAAATATAACCAGTTGGGCAATTTCTGGTGGATTTTGTATAGGATTACATATGAATCCTAAAAAAACACGGCTTGCTTATACATATAAATATAAGAGCATTTAATCTTGTAAAGAAATTGTCTTCGTTAATAAATAAAATATAAAAATCAACCAACTTTTTACCCATTGTATTTATGAATTTTAGTTTCTAATAAAAAATACACCTACTTCAAATGAACTTTTACAAATGAAGTATTAAATCAATTATTGTATGGCAACTCTGAGACCGACAGGGAATGCTGTAAGGAAGCCCTAATTTTTTTCACTCATTGATGGTGAAATGTATTTGCACTACCACTAATCGTTTAGTGATAATGTAATAGTTTCTGCATTACCACTATTCGTTTAGTGATAGTGGTGTTGGTAGATGGTTGGGATGAAAATTCCCTCAAAAATGGGAATTTCTGTGCACTTTTCCCACAGATTATGATGAAATTTCCCACATTTTTTTCCCTGTGACGAAAAACCATAGAAATACACTAGAAGGAACAACTAGAGTAATATTTCAAAATAAATTCATTTTTACTGATAACAATTTCAAACAAACTACAAAGTTAAGCAAAATTCCCATAATATAGGAGGATTCATTCAATCTACCATGATAAAAAATTTGCACTACCAATAATAATTTAGTGATAATGCAACCTGTATTTTGACTATCATTAAAATTTAGTGTTGCTGCCATTTTAGTGGTAATGCAAAACCGCCCATCTCTGTATGAAGTAATGGTCGGGTGAGCGCCGTGCGTTTGTTTTCGAGGTGTTTTTTAAAAGTGACGATTCCTGCGTTGCTCCTCAGCGGCAATTCCGTATGCATTTTAATGTGGGTCTAAGAGGAAGAGTCCCAACTCGTAACACAATTTTAGGATGAGTAACTTCAGAGCTACCGGTTCAACGTTAAAACGGAAATCGACAGGCCGTCCAAGATCAGGCAGGACGCCAGAGAATATCGATCGAGTAAGAGAAGCTGTGGAAGCCAGTTCTCGGCGGCCGGCCCGTAAACAATCTGGTGCTTTGCACATGTCTGGCCGCTCGGTAAGACGAATATTTCGTTTCGATCTGCATTTCCACTCATACAAAATAGCTATTGTCCAGCACTGAAAGCCTGACGACTATTCAAATCGGAAAGCATTTGCAGAGCAAATGATTGACTTAATGTGACTCATGACAAAATTTTCATGATGAGCGATTTTTGTAATTTTTTCTTGTATGGGTTTCTTAAAGCGAGAGTTTACACAAACCCACACACACACACTGGACAAACTCGAAGAGGCCATAAGCCAAGAAATCGCCAACCTGTCTCCTGCAATGTTAGAGAAAGTGTTCGACAGCTTCAGTGCAAGACTGGAAGAATATTTAGTTAAAGAAGGACATCTTCAAATCTTAAACGGATGAAATCGGTTGTTCTGATGTTATTTTCATTAGTTTACATGAACACCGTTATGTAATAAGCAATCAGATTGATAAGCAACTAGATTGAAAAACATCGTTTGGAGGAAAAAACGTTTAAAGTACTCCATTCCGTTGAATTGTTCAATAAAAGTACTTTTGAAATCTGCCGAAATTTGAACAGTTTGTCGTTTCTTCGTTTCGACCGACCACTTTTCCAATTCAAAGGTATAATTCCAGATTTGAATACAATTTTATGTTATGAAAATCGAATGAAAACTGAAGCATCTACGCTAAAACTCCTCCCAACTAATATTACTACGTCGCTCAACTTTTGGCTGTACAATTGTTAATTCTTCGAATTTCTTCTTGAAATTTTGACAGTACATTCTTGAAATGTTGTACAATTAAAAGAAATGAAAAAATACTATATTCTGGTAATTTTATTCCATGGCACCATAATAAAAGTTGAAAAATATTCCACTTACTATTTTCAGTTATGTATAATTTTTATGTGGCTGCACTATGTTAGTGCCTATGTATTTAATAAGCTGTCACTTGATTATAATTCCTCAATAAAATTCATTTTATAACCCTATGTATGATATGTTCCAGAAGAGAGTAACTGCGCCGGACTTAGATTATATTTATTTATTTGGGAAGTTAAGAAGACATTATACAGAAATCCAGTAATATAATACCTTGGAATAATTACAGTTAATCATAGTAAAATAATATATAAAAAGAAGGAAAATAGACAAATTAACTAAAACTCCAAAATGAGAACCATAGCGAAAAATAACATAAAAATCAAAATATAAAAAATGTGAAAAAAATTGTAATAACTACAAATAATACAAAAATTCATATGAAAATGAAATGAGAAATTAAAAAGTGAAAAAATTAAAAGGAAAACAAAGAAAGCCAAAGGGAACGACAAATATTTATTTGAAACACCGCTAAAATTTGTATAGAGATTTATTTTTATAGAACTCGATTTATTTCCATTATATCTGATCTTATAAATGTCAGGAGGTCAGAACTAATGACATCATTATTGATAAACTTACAATTAAAAATTTTCTGCATTCTTACCAAAGGTGATTTTATTTCTGCAGATTTTGAAAAGTAAATCGGGACAATGATTTCAAAAATAAAACTATTTATTCGATAAAATCTTTATCAAACAAGCTATCACAAATAAATACCAAACCAAAACAAATGCTTCCCCATTTTGAAAAACGGACAATTGCGTCAAAGAACCCAAGTACTTTCCTTATACCACAATTTCCATGGAAAAGTTCACTCAAAGGTTTTACTAAAACACCGCACCACAGTTGTTCCATTTCCAAAAATTCACAATTTTCTATTGCGTTTATTAAAAAATGAATGAAGACTTTATTGTACTGCATTGACCTACAAAGCCACCGATTTTAAATGTTTTTACTAACAAACGCACACAAACACACACACACACAAACGCACACCCACACACACACACACACACACACACACACACACACACACACACACACACACACACACACCCACACACACACCCACACACACACACACACACCCACACACACACACCGCAAAATATTGCCTGCTTCCAAAACCCTCGAGAATACTTTCCAAGCCATGAAACAGAAATCTATATGTGTGCGTGCTTAGTCCGTTTTCTAAAATGTTCTATATTGATACTTATGGAAAAGTGCCAAACATTGACTTTATGTATGCTATAGAGCCTAAACTACTATCCATACAGGAAAATAGTCTTCTAGTAATTTAAAGCTTGGTTTCTTACCTTCCCAAAGGTTACACTTCCTATATACCTTACTTAACAAAATAATAAAATAGTTTTGATTACAAAGTAACCTTACCATTTTACGCTCAATACCTCTCAGCTGAGTGATAATTGCATGTGTGTATGTGCAGCCGTAGTCCGAATCTGTAGGCAGCTACATTCGATATCATCAACCCACGGCATGCCATGACGGCACAGCGACATTATAATGAATACTCAGCTGAGCATTTTTGTTTGAGAAATCGTAGTCATTTGGTTAAGATAAATTTTTTTAAATAATTTTGTTAGGAAAGGTATGACAATTTTACTACGGTTCGGAAGATAAGAAAGCATGCCCCAAAATTATCAGAACACCATTTTTCTGTATGAATAGTAGTTTAGGGCGGAGGAGCTATTCAAATCAAACTTTTGTCACTTTTACATAAGAACACTGCAAATATTTTAGAATGTAAGGACTACGTTGGGCTTCGTATGTGGTAGGGAGGGAGTCTGTTTCATGGCTTGTGAAGTATTCTCGAGGGTTTTGCTGCTTCGCAAAAAACTCCAAACGCTTCAATTTACTAAAACTTTAAAAACACTTGCCGATTTCAAATTTCCTGCAATCCAATTTCAAAAAATGTCAAAGGGAATGCCCATTTTAGGCCCTACACCTCCAGACATGAGAGATGTCCTAAACGATGCGTTATGATGCTCTGAACGTATTTTAATAACAATGTTTATTTCTACTAAGCGGGGGAAGCCTGGGGGAGGGAGAAGGTGTCAAAGTTTGGTATTTTGGAAAATCTAGTATAGATTCGAATTCGTTAGGTCCTGAGAAAAAGTTTGAGTACCCACACTCCTGTACTCGGAGGCTTAAATAGCAATCCCCATACTCACTTTTTTAGTACTTCCCTCTTTTTTATTCGAACTCCGGTACTAGATTTTTCGGGTTATGTCCGATCAGAAAACGTGTTTCACTGTTCGCCTTAACTCATTACTAGCTACAATTCGTAGCAGAAAATTTTTCTCTGTATACTTTTAGGGTGGGGTAGGAACACCCGGCGATGGGGGGTGGTTCCAATACCGTATATTGCATATCAAATTAAAGGTCTCGCCGAGTACTATCGGGTGGTGTACTTTTTTCCCGATTCAGAAAACTTTCTCGGGACATTTTTGCCGCCGGGATCCCGTTTTTCATGCACTTGGGTCACATGCATTACATTTTGCATATATTTTTGCAGTTCTCTCTTCCATAACCTTTTATGTTCTGAACATTTTTCTCTTAGGGAGTCATTTTCCACGGCACACCAATTCCGCGAAATCACTACAGGTATTAAACCCATTTTTTTTTACCCACGAAAGTCCCTCAAGCTACATCCGATCGCCAAAGCTTTCCTCCGCTTAATTGAAATAAACATTGTTAATAAAATATGGTCAGAGTATCATAATGCGCACCAGGTGTCGGGCCTAAAGTTGTATGAAAAGTGGGCATTCCCCTTTCGAACCTGATTCGAGAATCGAATCGGACATGATCAATATAAAGTTAAAACGAGCAAGGTAGGTAAACGTATTTTGTGATGTTTTATAATTTTATGTAAATTTCTTGTGTTTCAGAGTCCAGTTTTTTAATGCTTTAAGTACTACTAGTAAGTATTTTTTCTTCGAATTGAATCACGTTATCTATAACCATTTTAGATTTTAGAATTTCCATTGCTTCACAAATAAATCGAAAATGGAGTCCTCATCCATTCTAAACCTTGTTCTACTAGACTTTCGGCGTATTTAATAAAAATAATCGCATCTTCCAACATCATCAGTCTACATTTAAGGAAAGTTGAAATTTTCCATTTCGACAAAAATATATTCAACGATGACGATTCTTTACCGAATAGGTACGTTAACAGATTACCTAATAACTGAAAGAAGTCAGTAATCAGTAAATTTAGTACAAGCTTAAACCCCTCAAAAGCCATTAAATTAATCGATTAAAATTTTATAGTAATACTGTCGCAAGACTATCTGAGCTACCAAAATATAATAAATTCTGAACATTTTCGTCAATGCTTAAAAGGAGGACCGAGAAACCGAAAACTGAAAATCAGGAAAAAGTGTATGACAGCAACAGTTACGACTATTATTTTCTGAGTCATAAGTTACACTGTTGTTAGTTAGACGTAAATTACATTTACGATTGACATTTTGCTATAAATATTGTTTAAAAATTTATTTAAAAAAAAGTGTTCACCTGTTATGTTATGTTACCCTCTACGAGTAAAAATCTAAAGAGAGGCCATTGCGTGTGTATGCAATACATTTTTACGTGCCGAAGGTGGTGATTTTTCTAACTTTCTAACATATGGCTGCATCTCTATCCACATGTACCCTAGACGTCACTTTTTTGTTTATGTTCGGTAGTAAAGTGTACCCTAGCACAAAAGCCGTAGGTAAGATTAAAATTGGAAGGCGATTAAAAACAAATATATTTACATTCTCTTATGTGAAAATTTAGTAGGTAATATTGTCTTTGTATGTTTTTTAATAATAAATTGGGAATATTGGTAAATTTTGTAATTTCGATAAAAGTACTTAATTTTTGATATATTTTCTTGAAATGGATTTACCAAAAATGATTTTCCAAGACCGAAGATCGTAATAGACTTACTGGACAACCGGGAACCTCAACAGGTTGTTTTATATTACTACTATGCTGCTGCCGGTATACCATTCTGCTTCAAACTTTCAAAAACCGCTCCAAAGTCCCTTGCATAGGGCTTTTCTTTTCATCCGCCCGCAATGCGCATTTTTTATGGTGTACGTATAAACTTACACATCTTTACGATTGGCACGAAAATTGTTCCTCCTCTACTTTAGTTACTTACTCATAGGTTACCCTACATAAAACCGACACATATTTATTTAATGTCAACATTTCAGTGAAAAAATGCTCCTTCTGATTTTATATAGCCACAAGTATAAGATCTTTTATGTATGTATGTGTTAAATAAAGAAAACAGCAATCAAAGCGCCACAAATTTATAAAACTACTAGGGTTAGCCCGTCGGCATTGCCCGGCGGTAATATAGATACCTAGATTGGAGGTGGGTGTGGAGTGGTTAGAGATACATAATATCTAAGCTATTATCTGACTCGATCGCGCGATTCCGTAGTCTAGGGATTCATTCTGGGTTTGAATGTGTGTGTGTGTGTGTGTGTGTGTGTGTGTGTGTGTGTGTGAGTTCGCGTCATATATTTATATATGTGGGAGAGTGTAGCTCTCTACGTTTACGCATTCTTAGGCAGTGCCTAAGAATATAGTAAAACATGAAATTTTTGTATGGAAACCCAACGAAGGAGTTGCCTGGTTGGTTGGAAATTTTATTTACCATTGTTATGAAAGGTATGTCAACCCTACGAAGAAGTTGCCCGATTTCTCTTTACAAATTTTACTATTTCTATGAAAATACCGTATACAAAATTTCAACTCTCTACATCGACGTATGAGGCAGTGTCCAAATAAGTATACAGTGAAAACGTAAAACTTTGCATGGCAACACCAGGACTAGGTCGCCCGATTTCGTCCATTTCTGAACTTGTATTTGCAGTTTTCATGAAAACGCCATGCACAAAATTTGAGCTCTCCACGTCGACGAGTTCTCAGACAGTTTTCAAATATATAGATAGTGTAAAACAAAAGTTTTGTATGGCAACATCATGAAGGGGTTGCCCTATTCAAACCATTTTCGGAATTTTATTTACTACGCCATGTACCAAATTCTAGTTCTCCACGCCGACACGTTCTCAGACAGTGTCCAAGTATTTAGTTTAAAACGAAATTTTTGTATGGCAACCCTACGAAGGAGTTGCCCGACTTGTCTCATTTTTGAACTTAAATTTACATTTTTAATAAAATCTCGTGTACAAACAAACTTTGAGCTCTCCACGTCGACGCGTTCTCAGGCAGTTTCCAAATATAGTATATAGTAGTGAAAAACTAAAGTTTTGTATGGCAACACCGATTTTTGAAGTTGCCTTTGCAATTTTCATGAAAACGCCGTATACAAAATTTGAGCTTTTCACGTCGACGCGCTCTGAGGCAATTTTTTAGATCTCGACAACAGCGCCATCTTTCGTGTCAAAAACTTTTAAGCTTGAATCAATCAAACACATTCATAAAATTTCATTGAAATCAGTTGGGCTGTTTCGGAGATTAGCGTGTACAAACACAGTGACACGTGATTTTTATATATTAAGATTATGTAGTTATGTAGTTTGTAAAAATTTATTTTTGCATTTATCTGAACCGAAAAGCTTAATTTGGATTTTACATTAACTACTTCAAAATCAACTTTTCAAGTCAGTGAATTCAACGCAGAAGCCTTCATTTAGATTTCAAACCTTAAAATTACGCTTCTGCAAAATAAAATTTGTGGTGATCATTGTCATCTATCATATATTTTATTATTATTTTATTTATCCGGAAAATGCCGTAAACCTTTTGAATTTAATAATCCATAGAAATAAATAAAAGGAGCAGCCTTTATAGCCTTATCAGAAGAAAACTCAAAAATCTGCATGCAATTTTCCCCTCAACCTGTAATTTAAGCTTCGTTAACATTTTTACTAAGTGAGTCTCATTCTTGATTTTTATGTGCCTTACAAAAAAAAACAAGTTTTCTAAATAAGAAAGTTAATTATACATTTTTTCCCACCCACTCGCATAGGTATATAATTATTGACATATTTCATAAAAACTTATATAACAAAAAGATCATCATCATGCATTCAATTATATTTTATCTATTCGATTACCGTAGTAAGCTAACTATAAACGCACATTTTATATTCCCCACTGATTATATGTATAGTTGAATAAGTAAAAGAAAAATTTCACTTTAAAACAGGTATGAAGCGCCAAAATAAATACATCAAGACCGATGCCAATATCTCCAAAAGTGAAAAAATTTCTTATCACCCCGTCGCGCATTGCGCGGCTAAGAAAACAAAGCAAAAAAAAAAAGATATTTAGCAGATAAACCAGTCGCTCGTCTTGAATCGCTAATAAGCTACCTCTGACTCATTAAGTGTGACTGTATTTACTGAAGTGAGGTTGTTTTATGATTTTTATATTTGTCACATATTTGTCACCACCGATCTGATAATTATTTAAACCCCGTTAAATGTCTTATTCCAAATAAAGTTGTCGTTTGAGTAAGAAACTATGAATGTCATGGCCATGGGGTATTTTGGAGAGTCTTTTTTTTTATTTTACTACATATGTAGAAGCAGTTAGTCATAATGTGGAATTGCATTTTGAAAAGTGTGTCATTTAGTTAATGAGTGGATCTTAATATTTTAAGCACTGATTACATCTGAGCGAAGATCAAAGCTGCTTTTAAACTCAAGAAAATTTACTAGAAATATCTTGCGCTTGCCTATTCTACTCAGCTACGTGATATTTGTCGAATCTTAAATGCTCTGTTAACTTCAAAATTAAGTAGATTTCACAGTAGAAGCCATACTTAATTATTTTAAAATTGAAACACTTCGAACCCTCCGTTTAACTGTTGTGTGGGTTACCTTAATTCAATAACTTCTAACAGACCCAATATGCCTATACAGAGCTCCTCACAAAAGGTGTATTTAAGCTGATAAGAAAGTTATTAGTATTTCTCATACCATATGCTGCAAACAACACCAAAACACATTACCTCTCGAAAGAACAAAAAATGACAACGAAATAATTCACCATACATTCAGATTTTTTTTTCAAAATATATAGATCTGGTCTAAACCGTTCCATCTGTTAGACGAGTTAAACTATTTCTGACTGTTCCTACGTAAGACCACATTTGCAAATTTCAAAACGTTTCGATTTATAGTCCATTGTAGATAGATATATCAGTTGAGGATATCATGACGAAGTTTCAGCTCGACACAGACCTAAGTGTCCTCATAAAACGTTAAACGATCGGTCATGCAGAGTTTCGATCTTTTTAGATATTGTCATCGATCGAAAAATTTGGCCTATAAGAACTTGTACAATAATAATAAATTGTTTCCGAATTGTTTAAAAACTAATGGGAAAAATCTTATTATGAAACATTCAATCTCAGTTTAGAAATGTATTTTTTTACCACGAGGTGAATAGTTGAAATTTCGGTTTTATTTAGCACGTAATTCAATTTTTTTCTAACAGCTAATGACATCACAAAATGAGTTAAGCAGAGTTAAGGTAAAGATACACGGTAAGATTCCTTTGCTCTCCAATCTCCAGTTAACAGAGACACAGTAAACAGCAGACACGATAGGAGACTTTTGTCTCCGGAGACCATAATAAAAAAAGTTTCTAGAGACACATCTCCGAAGTGTATACACAAAATTTGAAGTTTGGCTTCCAGAAATCTCCAGAGTTCTTTGTTAATTGTCAAGCAGGAGATTGTTAGAAAAAATTATGTCAAAAGTTATGAAAATTTTTATGCTATGGGAAAAGTAAAAAAGCTTAAAACAAATATCCTTGGTGTATTTTACGGCATAAAAGATAGCACAACAATTGCTTTTTTTTTCCTCAAAAATAACTACTCTATTGACGAAATAAATTGTCTACCCTAAATCCGTTATATTAATTATTAATATCTTTGTAAACAATTTGTCAATCTTACTCCACTTTATTCCCTTTTCTTTCCAAGTAGACCTGACCAGAGCACACAAATAGTTTCCGGAGACCTGGGGACGACAAATGAACAAACTTCGGGAGACGGGAGACGAAAAAAGTCTCTAGTGACTAGGTCTCTTTACATGGGTCTTTGGGTCTCTAGAGACCAAATAATTGGTATCTGGAAGCTAAAGTCTCTCGTCGTGTAGCTTTACCTTTAGGCCAAATTTAAGAATCAACCTAAGCTATTCTATAATTGAATTATGAAACTCGATCCCCCATCTTGGATTTTTAGACATTTCTAATTTTTAGTACAATTGAGATTGGCGCAAACCAACGTAAATTAACAGGCATCAGATCACCAAATTAGGAAAAGTTGTAGGTAAGTTTTACTAGAATTTCTTAAAAATTTTAAGATTTCTCAAATTTTAATAATCGAAGGTCCAATTTATAATAATAATGCAATTAGGTCGATTGCAATATAAAATTTCAGAGACACACTTGCGTGAGAAATTAATTAGAGAACTCACATTTGATTTATTACTTGATTTGTCATTTAATTTGTCATTACTTGACTATATGGAAAATAAGAACGAAATAGACACTTCAAGTGTCAAACATTAAATGTCAGAAAACTTTGTAGCCAACATTGCAGTATAAAATTCGGTTCTAAAAGGTTAGTGTATTAAATGATTATGGTTTAAAACTAGTGTCATATTGCAATAAACCCTTATGCTGCGAAAAATTTTCGCAATTTCAACATTGAGTTCCAATGTACTACATATTGAGTGTACACCGAGCGTATACCGAGCTGTTTCTCAGTATATAGAGACAGACAGAGACAGGTTTAGCGAAAATTGCAATATTGAAATTGCAAGTCTGTCTCCGGTATTAGTTGGATTGTTCTCTTTTTGCACGAAATTCACATTCTTTATACACTTTAAAGAAGTACCGTCTTATTGGCATATAGCCAGGCCAGAAGACTATTGGCAAAAGGTAACAATCTTTTGTTAAGATATTCCTGTATATACTACTCCTTTGGAGACGGGAGCTTAAAATAATCACAGAGCTCTTCTCAGGCCACTGTTTCTTGCGTTATCATATAAACAAGGTGGTCTTGACCGAGACTTTATCCTGACACTTTTATCAAGATGGTCATGAAACCTCAGAGGAACTGCTCTGCAATTGCGAAGTTCTAGGCAGGCGGAAACTACTCCACCTCGAGCGAATATGCTTTTATTGTGTGGAATCTCACTCCCAGAATGGTCCTTGACTTTATTAACAGTCTAATCCTCGAAAAGGAGTAAATTGGACGGTGACTCACAATACATCTTTCAGATCCCAGTAAATTCGAGGCCAACGCCTGCACACTGTTCCACAAATTTAATCTAATCTTATATCTAGATTGTGACACGTTTTAAAATTTCAGCACAGTTTGACGATATAAAAAAAATCAATGCCATCCCCTAAGTACTTTGAATAAAATTTAATTATTTCTAGTTCCTAAAACTTCTAGATTTTGAGAGATGAGTATTTTTAAATTTCACGATTTAATTCTTTTTGAGGCCATTCCCTTTAACTCGTACACGAATTTGTCTGTATATTTCTTTTTTACTATTTTCGACACTCTCCTAGACCCACTTTTCGTCATCACAGCGAGCTAAAATTTGGCACACAAGTTCATGTCGCGTGACAATTGAATCTATCAAAATTTGAACCTGAAATTTCCATGGAAAACTCGGAAAATCGGGAAAAATCATTTGAAAATTTGGTACAAATCTGATTAGTGATCAATCCGTTTCAGGAAAAATGCAGAGTTTTCCAATTTTTCCAAAAAAAAATCCGGAGTTTTCCGACTTTTCCGGTAAAAATTTTTTCTAAATTATGCAGGATCTAGTTCCCTATCAACTGGCATAATTACTTTCTCTCCGACAAGGGTGAAAACTTGCAGAAAAAATCAAAGAAAATTCATGTAAAACGCTTTTCCGGAGTTTTTCCGACCAAGGAAGCGTTTGAGCGTTTTGCAACCTAAGACATAGTTGTAGAGCGAAATTAGTTGCATAAAGTTGCTTTTGTGGAAAACTCCATGGAAAACCCGGAAAAGCGAGAAAATCATCGGAAAAATTTTCATCGATATGATTAGTGATAAATCTGTTTCAGGAAAAATGCAGAATTTTCCAATTTTTCTGGAAAATTTTCCGAAAATTTCCGGAATTTTCCGACTTTTCCGGAAAATTTTCCGAAAAAAATTTTCATAAGCTATGCAGAATCATTTTTTTTCCGTCCTACTGGCATCAATACTTTCTCTTCAATAATCATGAAAACTTGCATGAAAAATCGAGGAAAATTCATGTAAATTTAAAAAAAATTCATAGTAATAGGAAAAGTCTGTGGAAAACATGAAAAATCTGGAAAATTCATGTTATATGAGATCGAATACAGCTAAAAAGCGCTGTTTAAAACATAATTTGAATATCAGAAAACCGTTGCAGTACTTTAACGATTTGATACTCGAACAAATTTTTTGAAAAACTGGTAAATCAGTGTCTTTTCAGCCGTCATAAAATTGTTTTAAAATATCTCCATGCAGCACGTAATAATAATTTAGTTAACGTGAAAAAGGCAGAAAATAAAATAAGTAAAAAACGAGTTTTCAAACAAAACTGAGGCCAAGCCGCATGAAAAAGTAGAAAATAAACTTTTCTTCACACACAGAGGTGGACTCAGATTTTATTCGCTGACAATCACCGATATATTTCAGTATGATCAATCAGAGGTAATAAGTGATTTGATTCATGAAGAGAAAAAATATTCAAGATAAATGTCCCAATCAAAAAATCTGAGTCCATCTCTGTGTGTGAAGAAAAGTTTATTTTCTACTTTTTCATGCAGCTTGGCCTCAGTTTTGTTTGAAAACTCGTTTTTTACTTATTTTATTCTTGTTTCTGACGTTCTACTTTGACGAATTATATCAAAATTTATGTATGCCCAAAGTAAGTATTTGGATTCCTCGTTTTTAAAATGTAATTTAGTCTTGATCAAAGGCAAGTTTCTGGTAAATAATGCAAGCAACAGGCTATCGATAGAACGGAATATTTTCTCTAGTTGCTGACAATAAGCATGAAGAAGATGATGCAAATTTATGATAATTTTCGTACCACTTTAATGTATGCGGTGGCTCTAAGATAAAAGTGGTTCTTCTGAAAAAGTGATCATATTTCAATTGTCCTAATGCTTAACCTTCGCTCATAATTAAAAATGGACTTCCAGTAATTTGGAGGTTGATGCCTTCCTTTCCCAAATTTATTCTAATTCGGATACTTTGAGTGGGAGAGTGAGCTCCATTCAGGGGGGTTTCTCTAGTAAGAGCCATATCATAGATTATAATCACATTTTGAATAATAATTTTTATTTTATGTCTTCGTCAGGAAGTGTTATAACAAGATGAAGCAATTGACCTATAAAGTCGGGTACAAATCAAAAAATGAAATAGCACAAGCGCGATCGTATTTATTATTTTCGTATAACTTACTGTCCTGCGCACAATAAACCGAAAACGTACGGTCCTCAACTCAGTTCCGTTCCTCTCCAGGATAACTCAGTCGAAGCCATTTGTTTGCGGAGGTTACACGTGTGAAATTATCGTTTGTTTTTACCTGTTTTTGTGAATTTATTGTGAGTTTAATTTCTAATATATGCCCCTCTTTCGTTATGGAATCTTCTAGTTCAAGTATATAATAATTGCAAAATAGTGTATATAGTTTTAAATCATTGCTGCAACATAAAATAGCCGTTGATTATTAGTTATTATTTTAAATTATTATCAGTAACACCTAGATTATAAGTTGTGTCCCGCCCCGGATCCGGGCTTGGTCTTTTCGTTTTTCTAATGAATATTTATTGTATATTTCATAATCGATTTTACTGCCTGCTTTTATTTGCTCCTTACCTGGGTATTTGAGCTTTTTCAATTTTAGTCAATTTTAATAAAAATCAAATATTCCATCATTACCTTCAGGGATGACTCCCAATACAATGCTCATGTTTTTTAATGAAATTGAGGACATAATAATGTTTTTGAGAGAAGAGGTCAAGACCAGAACAAAATCTTAAGGATTTGAACAAAATCTGAACACACTTCTAATCGGAATTTAAATCTCGTCTAAGGCTCAGTATACAGTACCCAGATGTGGATATTGAATAATAAATAATAGTCTATGATATCTACTGGTTTTTATTTGACGAAGAAAAACACGGTTAAAAAAAATTTGTGATATTCGAATGATTCAATTTTTCGTTAAACGAAATTGCGAATTTCGAAATTTTTCGAACATGAAATTTTTGGGTTTCAAAAATGCATAAGCACACTAAATTTAATCTTGCTGCGGCTGAAGGTGTAAAAGTTATGATGTGAAAACACACATAAAGTATGTTTAAATTATTTCCCCTTATTTCCCCTCCAACACAAAAATTCAAATATCTGTAACGCACTTTGGATTGTAATCATATAGTCTATCATTTAAAAATATAAAATTCGAAATTGGATTAAATTTCGATTAAACTTCCGAAGTTCATATTTTCGAAAATTTTCGAAATTCGAATTCGAATATACCTTCAATAACACCGTTAAAAAGAAATATTCAACTTTGCAATCATTTCATTATGCCTATGATTTATGGACAACTTTGTAGGACCCTGCCCCACTGTGCGACGACGAAATAAAGACTTCAATTTAAATTTGAATATTGAGAAATAGATGGCGGGTTCTACGACAATAAATTTCCTCTAGAACTGCACACATAATTTGTCCATTTTTAATTGCATAAAATCAAATTGGAAGAATGGATGTATCATAAGTTTTCGAAATTTATTTTAAAACTTGAAATTTTGTGGTTTAGGGTGTCAAGGATATTAGACTCTTCTAAAGTTTATTCTCTTTTTAAATTTTTGAGTGCATTAAATCAGTTCAATTTAAACTTAAGAAAAAAAAAACAAATGAAATTAACAAACAAATATAACCTAAAATCCATTTCTTTTTTTCTTTTTTTCTAAACTCACCCTAAAACTTTTTCCATTGCTAATGCATTCATGAGAGCCTTCACTATTTACAGCATCGATTCCAATTACACCATTCAAACTTCCATTAATATTTTCATCTTCTTCATCGTCCATACTGACATCACTTAAATCTTTCGTCACCTTATTTTCCATAGTGAAATGGTTTTTTTCCGTTGTTACGAAATTTAAATGTCCACCGGAATATAATCCATCAAAAGTATTAGTTTTATCCGCAGAAGCAACATCAAAATCTGAGCCGTTCGTTGTAATATTAAGAGCCCGTCCTCTGCCATCTGACGAAGCGATCACTTTTCTCTGATCTTTATGTATAAGATCAGGTGCTAACGGCAGAAAGTATTCTGTCGTAGTACTTCCAATGTTAAGGGTCATATCGGAATTATTCAGATCGCTATTGTTAAACGAATTCGATTTAGTTGTATTCACTTCATTGAGTCGATTGATCTCAGTTGTTGAGATGAAACTATCTCGATTTGTTATAGTGACGCCATTAAATATTGAGTTCTCAGAAGTCGAAGAGTTTATGAACTTATCATTTTCTGTGGTATTTTCTGAGTTATTGAAATTTATATTTTCTAACGGTTTTTGAGTGGAATTTTCGAGTGGAAGAACTGATAATTGAGGTGTTGAACTTGATGAACTTTGTATCAGTGAGGATGTCGTGACTTCTGTTTGATTTGTAAGTAATGATAATGTTGTTGTTGCTATGGTATCTGAAATTAAAAGAAAAATAATTGATTTAAGACTGCCATATGATTAATATTGATAATTAGTGAGTGAATATATCAAAATTTGTTGGAATATATTGCGAGAGACAGTTTTGAAATTTCCAGATTTTAAGTGTATTTTGTTCAGGTTAGTCGATAAGGGATACAACTAACACCATTAAATATCGTCTCATTTTTACGGACAAGGAATACATGTACAACAATCTGGGGTCTTGTCAGTTGTGCTTATGTGTGTTATTGAAAAATTAATAAGGCTTGAGTCCTTTATCCTTGGATATCCTTGAATATGTACGGAACAAAGAAAAAATCGCGATGTTTTTATAGGCTTCTCTTGGAAAATGCTCAATTTTCCAAATTTTCGGGGGAGTTCTGGCGATTAAATTAGCGCAGAATTTGAACGAAAGCACCAAATTCATAAGAATAAAATGCCAACAATAAAAAAGATGTGCAGATTGCTGACTCTATAATTGCCATGTGCGTCAGTTTTCAAAGATCGCCGGTAGATGGCGGAAAGTAGGCAAGAGGAATTTTGCAAATCGGAAAATATTTAGTCGAGATTTTGCGTTGGGGTGGTGTTTTCCTCTAATACTGGTTACTTTGTGGTATACGGCGACTTTCAAAATCCATATCTCAAAAACGAAGCCGAACGCTATCGCAATTGTTTGTACATAGATAGATATGATTTCTATCAATATAAAAATAGAAAAATAAAAGTGCTAGAAGTCCTCTCTAGTGAATAATAGTATTTTTTTGAAAAATGCTATTATTATCAAAAATATTTTTTCGTTCAGTGCTGTTATTTTATTAATAAAAAATATTTGGTATTTGAATCAGAAAAATAATAAATTTTTTTAAAATGACGTTTTATCGTAAAATCACAAAATTTGATGGGAAGCGGTAAGTGGAAAAAAAACATATGGGTGGGCTATTTTGGTATTCCCTACAAACTGTGAAAGTTTGACCCAAATCGGAGATGGCTGGATTGGCTGAAATAAAGTGAACAGTTGCCTATGAGTTTAACAACGTAGGAAATAATCTAGTCTTAATAGAATATTTTTCAGCTACTTAAAATGAGGGTAATTTTTGTATTCCAAGAATTTTACAGGCCTTAAAAAACCATGCACTCAGAAGATTTTCTTCTACATCATATTATGGAGGGTGGTGGTGTCATTATTTATCCACTTAAGTCTTACTGTATCCGCCAACACTTACACAAGAATCTTTTTAATTCGTTATTATGGAAAAATACATAAGTAGAATAGTATACGATTGACTGTTTGAAAGCTCTGTTTCTTGAAATCTAGAAGGCATCCATGAAACAGATACATTAAGATTAGATAATTCGTTTTACATCTCAGATATCACAACATTATTTCCGTTTTTTACTGGTTCCTCAGATTCATCCTTGAAATAAATAAGGTTCCACTACTTACAGGTAAGATCCAATGCAAATACGCTAACTCTTTTAGAAAAAAAAAATCAATTATAAACTGTTTTCTATCTACATATAAAAATTTCATTCACCTATCGTTTAACATATCTAGAATATAAAGGAATTGTTTCTGAAATGACCTCTTTCAAGTGGAAAAATTCTGTAGTATTATTATTATGATTTACTGAAAATGTCATGCACTTGCATTTGTCAACGTTTAAGGATAATTGATTTTCATAGCAACAGCAGAAGCTGCTTCTGGACGTTATTTTAGGGATTGGCAATCAGATAGGTCATTTATAATTCGATAAATTTTGGTGTCATCGGCACATATTAAGGAAGCAGAGGATGATTCATTAGGGAGATTATTGATATATAATAAAAAGAGAAGCGGGTCAAGAATCGAACCTTGGGGTACACCCGAAGCTTGCATGTATGAATTAGACAAATATCCGTTAATTATGACCTTTAGATGATGATTCAAGAGATATGACTACTTTGTGGTTTATTCGGTCAAAGGCCTTGAATATGTCCGCATAAAAAACATCAGCCGTTTTAGCTTCATCGAGGGCCAGAGCAATAGAGTCAAAGAATATCGAGAGATTGGTTAACGCAGATCGGCCTGGTAGGAACCCCTGTTGCAGAGGGCTGTGGTTGGGCTTTAGTTGCGGTATTAGATTATTGTAAATAGTTTTTTCAAGAATCGGGGCTAGGGCATTGGAAGCAGCTATAGTTGGTAATAAGGTTGTATTTATTTCGCTTTTTTTCACGGCTCTGCGATATTCATTGGTGCGCATGCAAAAAGAAAACTGCACCAAGTAAATTATTATATTCAAAAGTTAAATATCCATTCGATTAACATCTTTAGGGCTCAATAAATACATTCAGCACCAGATTAATTAATTTTAAAATTCATTCAATATAGACAGGCGAAAACACTGTTGATAGGCGTGTTGATCTTCAATTTTAAAAATCCTATATCTGACATCCATACCAGGCATGTATTAAAATTATGAAAAAAGTCTACCATCGCTTATGTCTATCTCTTTCAGATCTCAAAACAAAGTGGTAGAGTTCAGGAGAAATTCTTGACGACACTAAACCCGAGAAGATATCATGTTGATATCATTCTCGAAATCTATACGGATGTCTCCAACCTTTGGGGAAGTAAACAATTACACTACAAATAAGATAAAATCTTTACAGAATCTTCTAAATTTAATACTGGATGAGACTCAATAAAATGAAACCAAACTGGTGCTGTACACTTTTGAATTAAATCAGTCAAACTCAAAATTGAAAACTATTGGCAAAATTTCCTAAATGATAATTTTTGCTCAGACCTTTCTAGAAAAATTGATTTTGTTTTACTTAATGGATCGTTTTGGTTTATAACTTTCAAAAAAAAATTTTTCTTTTCTTTTTTTTACATTTTTCTGAAGTATATTTATCTAAAAGTATTGTGTAAAAAATTTTAAAACGATCGAAGTAGTCTAAATATGTTATTCTGTGACTTTTAGGTTGATACCTTTACTACCTGAGTGTGATTTCCCGACCTGTCTTTTGTCTAATCCGCTCGGCTGACCCGTCTCGCTCTCCGTACCTTTATTCGTTCATCTGCTTGCTTTTTTTTCTTAGAATTGAACCATTGCTGGTAGATTTGACCAGTGAAGAGGGACCTTGAAACTTTGAGTAGCTACAGTAAGTATTCGATTTTCATTAAAAAAAAAACTTTAAACTCGTTTTTCTCAAAACAACGTTTTTTCAGTCGGCGGCGGTAATTTCACCGGAGCCAATGAACCGATCGATTCTTATGAAGTTTTTACATGAATAACTTTAGCGCATTCTATAATCGTATTACAATTTTAATTCTTACTATTTTTTTTTTTAAATAGTGAAAGAAAACCTCGTTTTTTGTTGTGGTTTTTTCATCTCCGCCATTTAATTATTTACCAATAAATCCATTGAATGTGCGAGGGCTACAGTTATACTGAATCTAAATAATTTCGATTTGCTCGATTTCGATGAGCCGTTATCGAGATATCAATGCCGCCAGTGACATATCTACTTTTCGAGGAGTTATGTTTGCCTGTTATTTTTGTGTATAATAAGAAGTACATATTTAAAATAAATAAAAAAAAGAATATGTAGTAAGTGGGGTTAAGATCCGGTGTTCCAGCTGGTTCCAAAGAAAACTCATGCAGTTTTTAATGCATATTTTATTTCCTCAAAAATCCATTATTTCGGTCTCGGGTGTAGACCATAATCAAGGCTAACACAAAATGAAAAGCCATACATCAAAATTAATCTTGCACAAGACAGATACCAATATGATAAATGTAATTTTTTACCTAAGAATTTGGTATGTCAAAAAAAGGAAAACATCAATGGATTGTTGAAAATCCTCGTCAAAATAATTAGAATATTAAAAATTCTTTAAGAGATTTGAAAACAAAGCACTATAAATAGATAAAAACTGACTAGAGAAGTTCGAGATAAAAACAACAAAAGACACATTCCGAAAAAAAGTAAACTATCACAATAAATAACAATAACCACATTAAAAGATTAAATAAATAAACAATGAGGCTAAATAAATAATTAGATAATTAACGAAATAAAAACTTGAAACACTTAGCTTCAGCGACTAACAGACATGTGAAGAAATATGTTAAGTGTATCCCGCTAATGGAGCAAAAAAAAAAAAACAAATTTTATATCAATATCTATAATGATAAATATAGCCCTTTTTTGAACATCTAAACCAGAATGATCTTTTAAATTGGTAGGTAAGTATAATACATAAATAAGATAACTAAGATTCTACGAAAATGGGTCAGTAATAAAAGCCCAATGAACGAATATTGCAATCATAAGAAAACCTAATTTTATGGTAGCTCTATTCAAAAGACTTATACCATAGCAGTTTCATGCTGAGACGGCCAAGTACAAATCATTAATTTTATTCACTTCCATGGAATTCGTGTTTAGTGAAACAATTTCGATTTCGTATACCCTCAGATTCATCCATTGTATTTTAACCTTCAAAATTGTCGACCATTCATAAAATTGCTAAATAGAACTTGCACAATGACAATGTAGGTACCTACCACTGTTACACTCATACAATCTAACTTTATTATCTAAGCTATTTCTAAATTTAAATATTTAGATGCACACATAAATATCTACAAAACTACGTTTTTTTTATCAGAGATTTATAAAAAATGTATTTCCGTAAATCTATGTTGATAAATGTCAGATATCTAAAAAATAATTAATTCGGATCAAAATTTCATTATTAATTGTAATCATAATTGATAATAAAAATTAATTTATTTCACACTGTGCAATTCCCAATGCATATGTATACAACAAAATCTACCAATGAAATATTCAGAGAATACAACTTAAGCAGTTCTTTAACAAACACATAAAATTCCCAAAACTTTTTTAAGTTCACAACTCCGATCTTCTCAAGGTTCATTTTTAATTCTTCTCCAGGTAAAAGAAAGAAAAAAAACCAAAGAGAAGAAAATGGAAATGCCTCCACCTTTTATGTTTCGTTATGCTTAAAATTCAACGATGACATAACAAAACCTTCCAAGAAATTTAAGAGTATAATAAATTAGTGCTACCACTCCACCACGAACGAAACACAATGATGGAATGGAAAACTTAAGATCATTATAATCAAAAACATAACAATTCCGACGTGATGAAGGTATTCTCGTATACTATGTATAATGTACCTACATAACATAAAAAATTCTTCAAATCAAACCTATATACTGGTATATACATATATTTTAGACTAAATAAAAGCAATCTAAAAACGATTCAGTTTTGTTATTTTTTTATTTCTTGTTCTTATTCTGTCTTCCATTAAAATGGGGGAAAAAAAAGATCAATTTGAGTTGACCTGGTCTGACATGAAAAGACTCAAACGTGATATTTGTAAGAAATCAATAAAAACACAGGAAATGAGGGTACCTATGTACAGGTTATAGAAAGCTTCTTGTGTAATTATATGTTCATCAATCTTTTTTTTTTTTCTTATAATAGAGTTCATAGGGATAGAACGGATCTAAGTTTGATGTCATTTAATTAGAGTAGGGGGATTTCTATGTGTGCGCGTTCTACAGTGTAAATAATGTTAGGTTCGTCGCTTAAGTCTTTTGTTTTGTAATAATATTTTGCTATGTTAAATAGTGATTTATTTGAAACTACAATTGTAATTTATGATAAATAAATATTTTTTAAAATACATTTAGCGATATATATATGTTTATATCCATCTAACCCGTACCATTTTAAATGTATTAAATTTAAAACTCTTGTAAAATGACAACACGTGATAAATGGATATTCGGAACGCTTACTAATATTGGAAATTAAGGAAAAATAATTATATTATAATGTATTTAACAAACTCAGTTTTACTCCTAATTCCCAATTTAGTCAATTTTAAACAATAAATACATTCGTATAAAGTTTAATTAGCAACTAAGTTAAAAAAAATTGCATTATTTTATTGACTTATTAAAAATCGCTTGTAACTGTTTTTATATATGATAGAAAACAGTAAAGAAGACGAATTCTGAACCTAAATACTAAAACAATATGTAATTGTAAACACTGTCTAAAATATAAAAATGTCATATAAAAAAAAACATACAGACGATATTATTTTAGCTGAAATAGCTTTATGTTGTAAGAAACTGAGATCAATTTAAATAGTTCTCAGAAGGAACCAATCGTTATATTGATTGTTTCTGCCATTGATCCTTGGAAACTCTGGCTGTAGTTTCACTACCCAGTATCCACGTTCGCCCGGAGAGCTGTACGTAACTATAATGGCGTCCTCGATTTTCGAAATATTTTTAGAGCTGCAGCCAATGGTCGGTTGTGAGCTTATAGCTGAAACATAATTCGTCTAGATTACCATTTCCCGAAAGTGTTGACTTCCTTTTTGTCCCTCTTAAAACAGTTACAAAAATCATATCTGCAGCTGAAGCTACTACACCAGCAATTGTGGACAACGTGGTAACGAGGACAGCTCCTGTAAACCGTCGTTGAATTTCCCCCAGCATCCACTCCGATTGTATTAGTGTCAAGAAATGCTTCGTTAACGTCATGTAAGAATCAAGAACCAATTTTCGAACTCTACCTTCGCTAGTTTCATCTTTTTTAATATACATAAAATTCTTGTTTAAGCCAGAAATAAATATTTGTTCAAATCTATATTCCTCTCACCTTCATAGTCATTTACATTTTCTTCAGAATACCGGAGAATCCCAAAAGAAAATTCTTTCTTGAAGAAAATTTCAGAATACCGAAAATACTGATCAAAATTTTGTCATTCCAAATAACTAGGATGAACTGGTAAAATACTCATTCATCATCAGACCATCTGCATCCGCGACTGTTCCTCGATCAAAATCTCTTCTATATTTTACTTTTAATTCGTCACAGCATGATATTTCAATATACATTTGCACTTCCTCGTCTCCATTTCTGCTATAATTCTTTTTTCTGTTTCGATTTTGTTTAGCAAATATTAAGTGTTCGGAAGAATATTCTGATCTACTTTCTGCATCTGATAACATTTTAAATTGTCATCGCTATGAACAATATCTTCGTCGTTGCCTATTAAACTCTCCGTTTGATTGCTTTTTTTGACCGACACTGTCTTATTCTTCGGAAAAGGCATTTTGAGACAAATAATTATACAAACAAACCGAACTATTATCTGGAAGTGTTCACTACACAACTTATTGAATGCATCGCATTAACATTTTCAATTGCACAGAAGGCATGATAATGCCTATGTAATGAATCGGTTTTAAAATATTTAAAAAGTTAAAATTAAAGCTCTATAATGCAGAAGGAGGATAAGCAACAACTTACTACAGGTTTAACTGGCATACTCTGGTGAAAGATGGCTTTTATTCCACTATATTTACTACACTTCTACATACACAAGTTCTGTAGGGTTCTTAAAAATACAAATATCCATTATCGACCTATTCGAGGAAATTTTTATATTTGTTATTTAGATTTAATTAACTAGCAAATATTTTTAGACGGTTGGTTTTTAATTTGGCAACACTGTTTCTGGTGACTGTTAATTTGACAGTTGACAATTGATTTATGGTCAGTATGTCTTGCAATTCCACCATGAATAGACTTACGTCGGAACAACGTCCGTTTTACGATCAACATAATCATCCATCCGAGAAAATCATTCCGATAACCATCTATTGTTTTCACACTACGCATACTCTAGCATCCACAAGGACGTCATACATTGCGCACAGAAGAAGCTATTGCTGTTATGGATCGTAGTGTTGAGGAGGACCCGAATGAGTCGATTAACGCCGCACGTTCAGTGAATGGGCCGGAAACAAAATTCAGCTTGATTCTCTTTTTGAACGAAAAATTTTGTCCAGCGATGAGGCTCATTTTTGGTTGAACGGCCACGTCAATAAGACGAATTTTCTTTGTTGAGACACCCTTACATCTAATAAAAGTCACGTTTGATTTGCTTTGTGGGTAGGTGGAATAATTGACCCATATTTCTTTAAAGATGATGACGACCAGAATGTTACAGTCAATGCTGACTTCTTCGTTCCTCAGTTAAATTGTATTGATGTGGCAGAGCTTTGGTTTCAACAAGATGGCACAACATGACACACAGGGTGCGACAAAATCAATTTATTGTGAGAAACATACTATAAGAGCATAATTTCGCGTAATGGACCTGTGAGCATGCCTCCACGATCGTGTGATCTCACATCTATGAATTGCTTTCTTTGGGGATATATGAAGTCACTAGCCTACTCCGATAAACCACAGACGTCGGACTACTTTAAATTCAACATTCGCCGCGTTATTGCCGATATACGACCACAGTTGACATATGACCGAAATCATGTTTAAACAATAATGGTATAAAATTATATTTTAAATAAAACCAACACGATGGCCATTAATACATTAATATTATTTTTACGTATTTTATTTTATTTTAAATTTGTGTACCTCTAAAAAACATCCTTTATACATACATATATACATATATATATATTATATATATGTGTAAGTATATAAAATTATTAAGAATCTAAAAACATTACATAAAATCTATTCCACTAAGAAATTAAATTTTACATCATAGCAAAGCTAGAATAGGTCTAAGACCAATTCTTATGATACCCTAGCTGGATGAATGCCCGTATGTAATTTCGTATGGGCACCCATCTGTGCAAGTTTGACTTTTGAAGTGATTTTTCGCTTATATTTTTCTAGAACGGTTCGTTGGACAGCTAAAATGATTATAACAAACTTCATAAGATTTCATATTCTGAAGAACTTTTCACTACAATAAAAACATCTCGGACTGATCGTTTTTACTGTATACGTAAAAAACCTAAATTTTTATATGGCAACACCAAGAAGGTGTTGCTCGATTTAGTCCATTTAGCTTTACTTACTATAACCTGAGACAACTTACATCTAGATGTGCAAAACTCACAAAAAAGCGGTCGAATTAAAACGACCTAATAGACCTCTAATAGAAAGTTTTATACATTCTCTGTCTCTCTCTTGCTGTATTATACCACATAAATTCTTCGCAATGATAGCTTTCTTTGGTTGAATAAAAAGTTAAAGAGCTTTAAGAAAGTGATCCGGGTTTATATGGAGTTTTGCACATCTAGTTGTAAGTTGTCTCAGCTATAACTATGAAAATACTGTATACAAGATTTCAGCTCTGTACGTCGACGTGCTCTCAGGCAGTGCTCAAATATATAATGAAAAACGAATTTTTTGTATGACCGCGCCCCGATTTGTCCCATTTTCAATTTCAGCGGTCTAATTCCACAATTTAGGGAAAAATAAGTGCTGAAATTTTTGATCATAATGCAAAAATAATGATTTTACTTTCACAGCCAAATAAAAATACAAAACCAACACCATTTTGAAATATTCATCTGACAACATTGGCCAAAAATTCTGATATGTGAGGTAGATCTTTTAGTCGACAATAGGTTATAGGGGGAGTTTGAATTAACAATTTGACTTAATAATAACACCATTAGCTAAACTAATCTCACTAAATGAATTTAATTAATAAAAAAAAAAAACATTACGATAACGCATGATATAATCTTTGTAACTTAATAATTTTCACGCTGTAATTATCCGCACGATATTTTCAAAGACCGTTCATTACATTCCAACAAGCTTAGTGTAATTCCAGTTTACCATAATATGGCGTCGGTTGGCTTTGAACGCACACAAGCTGTGCTATTAATCTAGCATTCATGCATAGAAACCGGTAGAGCGAGTGTACTGTTATTTAAAATTTGTAATAAAAACCGTCTATGAAACTTTACGGCCACAATATTAAAATACTTTCACAAATTAAATTTTTTAAAACTAATGAACGCAAGTTGTTACTTGGACACGTCTTTATTTAACAATTAACAAGTTCCTCTAAGACGCTTATAATGCAGTTGACATTGAATGCAATAGACATTAGATAGAGACATGACGATTTCTTTTCAGCAATGTTTTTTTTTTTTTCAAAATAAGAAATGATTTGGTATAAATAAAACATATCAGAGGTCGAGCTTTGAAGTTAGTATTCTTGTCGTTCTACAAAAATGTTAAAATTTATTGTCTAATGTAATTTTTAGTATAATTGGGAATTAAAACATAAAAATATCGTAGTTCTTGCAAATATTTATTCGCCAAAACACTTGAATTTTTGAAATATTAAAATCAAATATAAACGGATTTTTAACGAAGTGAAATTTATGTAACATTTTGTTACCCTCGTTAAGAGTATTAATTACAGTAAAATACCTATTAAGGTGAGTACAATATTACATGAGAGTCCAAGGTTAGAAAATAATTGCCTGCAATTTAACAAATCTATGTACTCATTTATACGTAATAAATGTTTTTCAAAATAAAATGAAAGGTAAAAACCATAAATAAGTCATTAAGAAGCACACATACTTTGAAAATAAAGGATTAAGCATAAATGTGAGGATAAAAATAAGTCATCAAGCAAATAATTACAAAATATTGAATAACGAACAGCAATTTAAAATATAATTTACATGCGCGGATGCACCCACCCAGTTTATTACTTCTTTTTTATCTAAAGTTCAGACCGGTGCCAATCGTTTATGTGTTGGAATGTACTGAGATAAACCGGACATAATGAATGTTATTATGAATCAGAGCTGTAAAATACTGAACTTTATATGAAGTATTACTTAAATATGATACTTCACTCATATTTAAGTACTTCAAACTTCGCAGTACGGCAGTATTTTCACTCAGTATACTTAATCATTCCATTTTGTATTTCAAAATACTCGTAATGCAATACATGGTAATGTCTCTGAAGTACCTGAAGTACGTTGAAGTATTCTGAAGTACATTGAAGTATTTCGTATTTCGTTTAATCTGACAAATCTTACAAAATATGCGAAAAAAAATAAAATTTTAAACTTGTGGAATAAGATAAACAGACCCAAAACTCAAAAGAAATCGTCAAAGCTTTAGGAGATCAGTTAAAGTACCCAGTCAGAACGAGGTGGAATTCCACTTATGAGTCTATAAAAGATATCCTTCACCATAAAGACCGAGTTAATGGGCTTTGTAAGAGGTTTTCCATAGTCACATTTATTAAGAGTGATTTCGAATATTTAGCTAAATATAAAATATTGATAGGTTCTATAGCTGAAACGCTTGACTTTTCGAAACTAGAGAAATATATAATGTTCGGCTACTTTCTGGCCTCATTAGATTCATTGAGAAGGAAGCTGAGCACAATCTGTTGCGATGATAGTCTGCATATCCTTAAAAAAGAAGCTGCAAAGCTTCAGGAGAGTTTGATTAAACGATTTCAAGCATACTTTGATTTATCGCCGGATATCAATGACGCAATTTCTGCTACAGTATTATGTCCCACACTGAAATTAAAGTAGATAAGTTCCATCAATTGGAAAAATTTCAAATATTGTCACAGATTCAATTAAAATTGAGTGTGCAACCGTAATCGAAAGAAGTGATACCGAACTTACCAATGAAAGTTGTGTGAGTGACGATGAGTTTTTAAAATTTTCAGGAGAGTCGTACACATATAAATAAATATAATAAATTCATTCATAATATTTTTGCTTTTTTTAAATTTTGTAGATCCGGCAACATTAGTTTTTGACGGCTCGCGAGAATCACTCATCATATCTGAATACAATAATTACTTAGGAGATCCTTCCAAATGTTTTGAGAGGCTTAACAAATACCCAAGGACTAAGCAAGCATTTCTAAGACACAATACTCCACTAACCTCGTAAGCTTTTGAACGACTATTTTATTTTGCCGGGCTGGTGAATTCGTCGAGACGTGGATACTCTCTGACACCACGTTTGAGAAATTAGTCTTAATAAAAGCCAATAGAAGTGAACTAAACGAACTCGGAAATAGTTGAAATTTCTGAATAAAAATTCAAAATTTTATACTTTAATAATATCAAAATTTCTCAAAATTCATTTTTGTATATAACTAAGCCTGATATCATTAATTAAGGTATTCTTTTATTTGTCTAATTTTGAGTTGTCTCATTTACATCTAGTATTAAATCACATTCTCCTCAGAAACTCCATTGAAATTAAGAATAATTTACAAATTTTGCTCATTTGTTAATTGAACAGATATTGAAAATGGAAAGAAATACACAACATAATAGCTCACTTTACGCTTAATCTCGTCAATCCATGCTACTAGACTAATACAATGATCACTCTTTTTCTAGATAAGAACTGCCAAATAGTAAATCCAAACAAGAATTCTGGGATAAATAATTATTATGGCGGTTTGATTACAATCATACAAAAGCATGGTAAAAATTACTATTTTCCATTGTTATGTAACAATTTCTAATGTAAGTAATTTAGTTTTTTACTATTTTCATTGTTTTTGCAAAATATATATATTCTTTCGACAAGCTTGACTTAGTCATTTAATTGTTGTAGAATAGTCATTATCAAAGGAAAGAAAGAATTTTAACTGAAGTTCCGTTTAAGAAACATTTTTAAAAAGTAATCGTAGATGAAAGAAAATACACTAAGAATTATAAAAATATTTTAGAATCGTGAATAAATAGGCATATTTAAATAAAATTTTAGTTTTTTCGCATCTTTTGTAAGATTTGTCAGATTAAACGGAATTCGAAATACTTCAATGTACTTCAGAATACTTCAACGTACTTCAGGTACTTCAGAGACATTACCATGTATTGCATTACGAGTATTTTGCAATACGTACTACTCAGTGTTGGGCAAAATGCAATCTGATTGATGATTAATGATTACGATTACAATCTGAAATCTGTAATCATGATTACAGATTGATAATATTAATAAGAAAAGTAATCATTTATGGCGATTAATGATTGATCAATCGTAACCGTAATCATGATTACATGATTACATTTTTTGATTACAAATTTGCGAAAGGTTTAAATTTGTAGTTAAAAGAAAACAAACATTGTTGTATTTCTATCCCGAAGTGGGTAGTGAATAACTTGCATTCTACCCTTGAATTCATTCGAACTAGCATATAACAATGTTGAGTAATACGAAAAGTGTAGCAAAATCAAAGCGTTAAAGGCATTATTGCATTTTCCATGCTCAACGACTTTCTTATACGCCCCAGAAATCTAATCTCTTTCGCTATCTTTTTTTCACATATAATCAAGATCCTCGAATTTAAGCTGATGATCAGATATGTGTGAGTCTCTATCAATAGAAGCACATACATTCTTTACACTGACTTCAATTAATACATAATTCAACAGTGTCTTGGAGTTTTCTACAATAAAAATTCTTACGATCACAGATTGTTTGTTTTCTTAGAACTAAATTTTAAAATCTCTTGAAAAGTTTCATTTGTAATAAAAAAATGTAATCATGATTACAGTTATATTTGCCTAACTTGACTGATGGGTAATCATGATTGATGTAATCATGATTGATTTAATCACGATTATTAATCTGATTACAAATGTAGTTGATTACGCCCAACACTGAGTACACTGAGTGAAAATACTGGTGTACTGCTAAATTTGAAGTATAAAAAGTTTCCTTTAATTCATTAATTCATTTTGAAGTACCAGTATAAAATAATGCAGTACCAAAAGTAATGCATTATTTTACAGTTCTGTTTTGAATGAGTGTTGAAATCAAAAGAAAAGTGGAACATAGAAAACAAAAAAATGTAGCATTATTAAAAAGAAAAACTTCATAAAAAATGTAAAATGAAATACAGTTATGAAATTAATGAAAATGAATCCGAGAAAATACTACTCATAATTTGTGGAAATTCTAAAATTCTTTTGTCATGATTAAGATCGTCAAATATGTACATGACAGTTAATCTCGTTGAAGTTGTAATTCAAGATACAATATTTAATGCAGTAGTTAAAGATAATCTGTGTCTTTTGTGAGTCTAAAAAAGCTAAAAATGATTTCCACGTTTGCGTTATACGCAGTTATAGAAAAAAGTACACAGAAATTTTTTATACAAATTCAGATAATTTTCCTCATTTTTGTAATGAAAACATTAGAGCCGTTTTTTTCAAAACAAAAGTTCGTCGTGTATTAAAAATATATTTAAATTTTCACACATTCACATTTTTCTTTCATTAACTACAGCATTATTTGCTTTTAAAAATTAAAAATTGCAATCCAATAAATGCCAATCCAAATAAATTGTTCAAAATATTGGAGGTGAATAGTCCAAGAATATAATTATCGTAAACTTTTAATCAGAGTTGTATGTAAATCATCATTTCAATTCAAATTCAATTCCTTGGAATTAACATTTTGCAATTCCATTACATTTCAATTAAGAAGAGGAATGACAATTGGAATTAATATTCTAAGTAATGATTTATTGAACTAAAATTTCTCCGAGATTGGCAAAACAATGAGAAGTAAATGAAAATAAATTATTTATGATTTAAAACCGATTTTAGTACCTTAACTCCTTTTCCATAAAAACATTCTCAAATTGATTAGTACTTCATATAATTTTTTTTTTTCTATACAAAGTAGCACAATATTATTTTTATCATACATGTTGCTTTTATTCATTCATTTTTAGGGTTCTGTACCCAAAGGGTAAAAACGGGAACCCTATTACTAAGCCTCCGATATCCGTCCATCTGTCTGCTATAACAACAAATATTAAAAATAAAATAAAATTAAAAATCAAAGGGGGGGGCCATACAAGAAACGTGTTTTTTGGTGTATACATAGTGTTAAATTTTGTACGATGGTACGGAACACTTCGTGCGTGAGTCTGATTCGCACTTGGACGATTTTATTCTTACCTTCATTAACAATATTTAAAAAAAAAAAAAAAAACAGCAAAGATGTATTAGCCTTCAACAAAACCAACTGAAGTGCTAATCAGTTTGAGAATTAAAAATAAATTTACGATTTAAAATTGAACAATAATTCATAAATAATTTCTTTTTAATAACTTTTCAATTCTAATCACGGTTGAATTCATAAGGAATTTCAATTCAATACATGATTACTTAGAATGTTAATTCTATTGATGATTTCATTCCTGATTGAAAAGTAAAGGAATTAAAAAATGTGAATTCGAAGGAATGAGAATTAGATTGGAGTTAATTTCAAAAGGAATTATTACTTTACTTCCTTTGCTTATAATAATAGTCATAATTATTTTGCCGGTTTGAATTGGCTTTGAAAATTTCGTGAATCTTAATAGAATCTTAAATGAAGAGCTTGTTTTAAAAGAGTTAATTTTCATTAAATAATGTCGAATATAGAATTATTTTCATTTTCTATTTCTTTTATTTTTGTTTCGAACAGAAAGCTTAAGGGGACAGTTTCATAGCAAACTTGATTTATTTATATTTACTTTTAATACATAAATATTGACATATGAAAGTAATACAATTTTTTTTTCACTATAAGTCTCGCTGGTACGGCAGGCTGTAGTTAGCCCTATTAAAATCTGGCTGACACGATATCTTGACTTTGGATTACCGGAAACAAAAAAAAAAATGGCGAAATTAGTATAATATAGATGACTTGTCGCTATCGTTCGGCCTGGAATAATTCACGTGTGATAATAAAAACAAAATGGCGGACTTTTAAAAAAAATTTGCCCTTTTTTTTTCACTTTAATTGTTTAAACAATCGAATAAATATTAATATATATATAATAAATATACATGATGTGTATAAATTTCAGATCGATAGGTGCAAATCTAGAATGTCAGCCAGGTCGTCAAAAAACATTGTTCCCAGAAAAACTCGTTTATAAATTTTTTTTACTAAAATATGTCGAAAAAAATTTTGTATAAAAATGGCTACGATAAACTGCTCCGAATTTCATCTCAATTCCAAAACCGAAACGAAAACGAGCAGCTGCTCAATGTATAATACGAAAAGGGACGATTATCAGGCAGGTATACGCCAGCTGCAATTTTGAAGTGCAAATCGCCTAAGCGCATCTGAGACCCTCGTCTGCTATGCGTATTTCTACCTATTCTCGGTTTTACTAGCATAAATGACACTTTGTATACTAATTCTAATTAGATTTGTGAAGGGGTGTAGAGGAATTATCCTCGCTATCACTGCGACCTGAAAGATCTATTGTGAGTCTCCGTTGCATTTACTTCCTTTCTAGGTTCAGACTGTTAATAAAGTCTAGAACCATTCTGGGATTGAGGCTCCACACGTAGGTTGGTGGAGGAAAAGCATGTTGGAAGTGGAGTAGTCTCCGCCTAGCCAATGCTTCGCAGTTGCAGAGCAAGTGCTCCGAGATTTCGTGAGCATCCTCACAGAAATGGCAAGATTAAGTCTCAGTCAGACCTAGCTTGTTTAGGTGATACCTTAAGGGGCAATGGCCTGACAAGAGCTCAGTAATCATATTGAGCTCTGTTCTTCTAAGGAGTAGGAGTTTTATTGTTTTTCCGCCAGAGGTGTCGATAAACTTTTTTGCCTGACGAACTCCTTGTAGCCTTTTCCAGTACAGGGATTTTTGTTTATTCTCCCAGTAGGTTAGGGCAGCTCTGAGGTAACACTTTGAAGTGCCACAAAATGGCTCTGGTCCGACAAGTTTCCGCTTCTCTTTTGGCTAGGCCACCAGCAATTTCAATGCCTTTGTGGCCCTCATGTCCAGGTATACCCACATGAGGATAACTTTGTTTCTCCTTGATAGGTTTTTGAGGGACTTTAGATATTCCCAGACTATCCCTGACTTGATAGTGTAGGACTATAAAGCCTTGAGGATAGCTTAACTATTCGAGAGGATATTAATGGTTGAGCTATTTATGGCTCTTTTAATGCAGATATTGGCACATTCTATTATGGCCAATACCTCGGCTTGGAATACGGTAGGAGTAGAGCCCAGAGCCTTTCATATATGGCATTTAGGGCCGTATATGCCCAGTCCGACTCCAATGTGTGTTTTTGAACCGTCTGTATACCACACTATCGATCCTTATTGGAAGGACGGTTTAGTGGAACGCCATTGCTGTCGGTTTCCCAGAACCACTTGGAATGGTCTTACAAAATCCAACCTGGGTGTGATTGTATCAGATTTTGTTGTCATTTGCTCAAAGCATATCTGTTTTAAGATACTTAAATGACCAACCAGAGAGAGAGATCGCTTCCTTTTTCACCTGCAAATGTAGGGGAGGAAGGTTTAGTAAGGTTTCCATGGCTGCTGTAGGACAGGTTCTCATGGCATCAGTTATTCTTATACAGGCAAGCCGCTAGGTTTTATGAAGTAGAGTCTCAGCCATTTTTTGATTGTTTTTGGCCACCATGCGAGGGCCGCATAGGTGACCATGGATCTAACAGCCGTGGTGTACATCCAGTACAACATTTTTGGCTTCAGACCCCATATTCTGCCAATGAAGCGACGTCTTTCTGGACAGATGCGAATTCCAGGTAAGTTTTTTATCTAGATTTACCCCCAGATATTTGACTTCGTCTGAGAATATAAATTCCGTGTTATCAAGAAGAGGAGCCGTTAGTGAAAGCTTCGATCTTCTTGTAAACGGAACGATAATCCTCTTATTGTGGTTTATGCTGAAGCTTTTGTTCAAACACCACGTACGTATTTTGGAGAGGGCATTTTGCATGAGGTCGGATATGACTGTTATCCGCGTAGCCATTTACATTAAAACCAGAACTGGTAAGTTTCTCTAGCAGGTCATCAATTACGATAGACCACAGGAGTAGAGAGAGAACTCCACCTTGTGGGCAGCCTTTTGCTTCATTGATCGTGATTGCACAGTTCCCTATAGTCGTGGTTATCCTCCTGCTTCTAAGCATGGAGTCTATCCAGTTTACCGTGGAGGGCTCAAAGCCTTTATCCTCGGCAGCTGATTTAATTACATCGAAGGAGGTGTTATCGAAGGCTCCTTCTATATCCTCAAATGAACATAAAGCACCATCTTTTGCTGCAAGAACTTTTTCGAGGTCTTTGAGTAATGTGTGAATGGCAGTCTCGGTAGACTTGCCAGCTTAATAAGCGAAGTGGTGATTTAATCAAAATTTCACTTCGAATGTGTAGGTTTAGGATTTTTTCCATGGACTTAAGTAAGAATGAGGAGAGACTGATGGGTCGGAACGATTTAGCTAGTCAACTAGCCCTTTTTCCTGCTTTGGGTATAAATACCACCCTGACATCTCTCCAACATTGGAGAACGTACCCTAGAGCGTAGCTGGCTCGAAATTTTTTTTTATTGTGGAAGGAGTATTTCTTCAACAGGAAAACACAATGTACAAAATTTCCGCTCTCTGCGTCGACGCGTTCTCAGACAGTGCTCAAATATATAGTAAAAAACGAAATTTTTGTATGGCAACCCTACGAAGGAGTTTGTTTGTTCCATTCTCGAACTTAAATTAACTTCTTTTTAAAAAGGCTGTGTGCAAAATTTCAGCTCCCTAAGTAATCGTATTCTGGCGAGGTCGGACGGACGAACAGACAGATGGACGGACGTGCAACTAACATTATTTCTTTCGAGGTGTTACAAACGGAATGACAAACTCAGTAGGTATACCCTTTAGATTTCATCTAGGGTATAAAAAAAAGGGCAATTATTTAGTTTTTTTTGGTAGATGGATAGCCACATAAAAGAGCTCAATTTGTTGTATAAACTCTTATGGAATAATAACATAAAAATAACAAAAAAAAAACAATTTTTGTTTCAATTCAAGGAAAGCAGCCGAATTAATTGTGCAATTAAATAAGTTTGGTTAATTTCGAAACATTATATTGAGTACTCTACAATGATCTGTACCCAAAACATCTCGCATCTTCAATTTTCTAATGTTATTTCTCGACCTACTTTTATTATGGTATTCATCAAATTTTAATGATTTTGAATTTTAAATAATTATTTCATATAACTGTGTATAATTCATATTAATTAGCCCACCAGAATAAGGAATGAAATCACAATAAAAGTGTGGCCAATTACCATGCAATATTGAATTAGATGAAATTATTTTCTTAGAACAATTTGGAAATAAGTAATATTTTAAAAGAAGAAAAAAAAAGAAAATTTCCCCAATTAGTTAATTATGGAAAGTTCGTAAAATTTTAATTAATCCACCTGAAGGTATAATAATTATTGTTTTTGCAGTAAATCTGCCAATTTTAAGCGATTAAGATAAAAATCTCAATTTAAAAAAAAAATATCATAAAACTATGGATCTCATTTTCAGAGATAGTTATTATTAGTGGCTTTCAAAAAGAAAGGCATTTAACATGAACACTTTTTTTATTTATCTCCAATATACGCAAATAGAAAAAGAATTGCAAACGTTTCTAAAACTTGAAAAATATTTCATTGATTATTGATTATATCTTTTGAACTTAACTTAATGAACACACATCTTCGCAGATCTGGTGTGGAAAGTACTTACATACATACATGATAGTTTCTGTATGAAATCAAGTCAGGCAGGGTTTCATAGTGAGTGAGGAAATGATAATTTAAGTAATTTTATTCCACTTTAGTACATGATTTGACTTAATTATAATATAAGGCATCATATGGAACTTATATATTATTCATAAATTAAAACTAGTTTTACTACTTTTAATAATGAAGCTTAACAAAACTTCATATTGTTAGAATCTCAAAAGCTGCCTTAATACCACACAAAAATTAAACTTCTGAAATGCAGTGTAACTATTTATAAGACCGCAGTAATATTTTGAATTAAAACAACGCCTCTCTGAGGCTACTGACTTGAAATAATTCGACCCCCCCCCCCCCCCCGGCTTTGTTTATGTCATTTATTACATACAAAAAGTTATTGAGCATACCTTATTCGTCTACTGTACATATACTGTGCTGGTTCGAAGAACAGCTGGCAATGTAGCTTTTTTCTTTATATTGTGTTTATTTGTGCAATTACTAGAAAAATTCGAATAAAATAGAACAGAGTCATTACATCAATAATTTGTTGCTATAAATTAATTTTAATTTGTGTCTAGCAAGACGCCTGCAAATTTAACGGAAGTTTAGACCTGTGGTTGACTAAGCAAAGTTAGTCAAAATAACCTGCAAATTCAACACCTATCTTGTCTCTTGTGTTTTCTCATTGTATTGTACATAACACACCTCTCTCACACATTTGGCTAAAAATAAAAAAATAAATAATAATAAAACAGCAATTTTTTTATGCCTGTTAGGTTGATTTGAAATCTCAATTTATGGATTTATTTTCAAGTATGTAATGAACCTTGAATTGATGCAGGAAAGGTAAATAAAAGTAATACTATGTCAAACATTTTCACCAGTAAGTATTGTCCAAAACACTGTGCAAATTGTCACATAAATAAGTGTCTTATGAAATCAATTTACTCCTCCTGGTGATGTTTATGGAATCCAAAAAAGATGAACGTAAAGTAAGGACTCTGAGAGGAAAAAACTATTCACGAAAAGATAAATAGATAGACAGGTTAGAATTAACTTACCCATGAATATCAAGAATAATGCAAATTGGATTAGAAATAGTCTACTTATCGGCATATTACTTAATGGAATTCTTGGGACCATCGAGTTCTAGTAAGTAATATGGAAAACTATTGTAACTTCAAAAGTAGTGAGGAAGACTATAGTATAGAAGATGTTTCCGGTTCAAAGGTCCATATGGAAGGAATCAACTCAGCGGTAAATGGATGCAACACCGGATTAAAGCCGTATTGCAATTTTGGCATGTATCATTGACCCATGTCTGCACGAAAACTTCAACGAACTTAACACACGATGTCCTAGGCAGGATGTGATCCTTTTTGCAGGAATAAATGTCGATGAAAGCGTCAATGAATAAGAAGAAAACCTCGATGAATTTTCACTGAAAAAATATTGACGACCAATCAAATTTTGCAGATCTAAGAGTGGTAGGTGATATGTAACTTGAATGGAGTAAAATGGAAACGCTTCTTATATGCTGCGTTCCTTTTCTCGTTCTGAATGAATCTGTATAAATCGACAGAACGATGTCATAATTTAATTCTGTGTTCATAGAAAAGGAACGAAACAGAACCATTTAAAGTGTTTGACATTTCTTCCATTTGATAAAGCAAGTATAAATTCGTAAAAATTGTTGTTCATGAAAAATAAAGTCATTTTCCAACAAAAGCAACTTAAACTCAACTATTACCACCTCGTACTAATTGTAAACAACCCATTCGTGAAAACAAATTAAAATCGTTCTGCTTAAATCCGGGGAAAACTCAGGTGCATTCAGAACGATTCAGAATCCGAAAATACCGATGACAGATTGAAACTAAATCATTCTGCCCGAGAAAAAGAACGACATGGATTGAAAAAATTCTTTCTGAACGAGAAAAGGAACGCAGCAATAGCTACATATATTTTATATTAAATTAATAGATTTTTATTTTTGTAATTCTACTATTAGAAGTCGTTTCGACTTTACTCGATTCAAATTACATATCTAGTAGCGCAATAGCAGAAAGGAATGGATTTTTATAGATATGGAAATTTAATCGGTTTCTGCAATACCAGGAATATATTTGCCAATTACATGTATATTTCACAAAATAAATTAACTTAAGAAAATCACTTTTTTATCACTTTTTAATTAACCTGAAATTTTTACCTGCAGTGTCGTTTATGCAGATGACTCATCAATGAAATTTGAACCAGAAAACAATAAAAAAAAACACGTTCAAGCAGGCAACCTGGTTCTAACATAATTTGAACTTCAAAGTCGGGCTTCGCTTCTTTTCTGCAGGAAATGTACAAATTTAATTTTCATTGAGATGGGATAGTAAGATCACGTACACAAACAAAAAATCGTATGAAATCGTTGAGGGGGGGGGGGGGGCCTTTCAGCCGTTTCGGAATTATAGAGTGATTAAGAGAATATGCTAATTTTTCACAAAACACTCGGTAACTTCCTTATAGTTACAACCTAAGATGAAGCATGTTTTCAATAATTTTACTAATTTTGCGTAGAACTGCATAAAAATTGGACGCGAAATAATGAATCATGAAACCTGGCTTATCTCAAGAACGGTTACATATAGGTAGATATATGAGGATCAAATGAAAGGGAACATCCCGAGGCTTCCAAATCTTGCATGTAGTGGTATGGTTATGATGCTTTTAGGTAGGAAAATCTTTAAAATTTAAAAAAATTATTTGAATTTTTTTAATTTGACGCCCTTTAATTACACTGGTCAACAAATTAAAAGTTTTTTTTTTTTTTTTGGATCTCCGGAATTGACTTGAACTGATTCTGAACGAAGGTCTCTATAGAAAAATTTGTGTCTTAGATGCTAATGAAAACAAATTTGTCAGTAATGAAAATATTTTTATGTTGTTTATTTTTTTTTTTTTTATATAAATTACATCTACGGCTTCCCTTTGTAAAGTCCAACAACAATCTGCTCACACAACGGGATTCCACCTGCCCTGGTAACCCTTTTCCGTACCCGAAATATGTATCTTGATGGAACCGTTCTCCATGTTCATCACTGACATCGCCCATATTTTCTGGGAAAAAGTCCAAATGAGAGTGCATCATATGCATCTTCATTCTTCAATAACATTTTGCAGCTTGCTACTCTAAATGCTTTCAACATGTCTTCTACTAACGTTTTGTTATTTTCAACTTTTCGGTTTCCTAACTAATTCCAAAAAATTGCAACCATAGTTCTCCCATTGAATAAATAACTAATAAGGAAGCGGGGTATCGTGCGAATACAGTGTACGTGTTTAAGCATTTCAATGACAGTGTGACCTAAGGTCGGGGGGGAGAAATGACAAGAGGGCCTACTGCCTATTTTGTGTCAGTTCAACATTCTGACATTTCATATTATTTCAAAATAAGTTTCGGATTTCAATTCGCGATATTGGGATAAATAATTAATTAAACGTGATTTTTATGAATAGTAGTGTGAAATAAGTGCGGAATATTCCTTTTGTGAACGACATTTTGTGCAATAGACACTCCGGAGTCCTAAATTAACATAATGAAGTGTGCTGTGCTGTGCTGCAGGAACAAACGGAGTTATTGTCGTGGGAAAGCATTTTTCAAGTAAGCTTAATAGCTTTACTTATTAATTATATTGCTTTAAACAAAATAAAAGTGAAACATGTATAAAAATAAAGAGCCATGGCAAAAGATTTAACATTTTACCAATGCCGGTTTATTTGTTTACAATTGAATTGTCAGTTGCTGCCTAAATTATTCCAGTCATACAAAGGCAACGCCAAGAAATATTGTCTGAAAATAAGGGGGAGCTAAAAATTTGTTTATTTTACATAGGAATTTGGATTATGAAAAATGTGCCCTTTCAGAATGTCAGAATTTAATTACTGCCATGACGAAACGAATACAAACAGAGCACACTAATACATTTCGCCGAGATGCTTACGTTTTCACCCGATATGCCGTTTCCTTATTAGTTATTTATTCAATGAGTTTTCCATGCTTTTTTTTCTGTTAAATTTAATTTTGCTTCGAAATTTGGATCTCCTATTACTTTGTTGATTTGACGACTATCAAATACTCTCCCTTTTATTTTGGCTTCAGTTCTATTAGAGAACTTTTCTCGGAGATATTGGAATCCTACTCCTTCACGATTCATTGTCTTCACGAAGTTTTTCATTAAACATAATTTTATGTGGAGAGCAAGTATTATGATTTTTTCTTTATCCACTAAAGGAATATATTGAATATTATGATTTCCTTGCCGTTCAATCCCGTTTAAGATAATGATTCTCCTTATCGCAACTATCCTACAAACATAGAAAGCAACAGTATTTGCTGTAACCTTGTTGTTGTTGCATCTTCAAAAGTACAGCGATAATTTTAAAGTCAGCACAAATCCTCCACGAATGTTGATTGTAGTTAACTTTTTCCTTCTTCATATTTTCATAAGTTTTCTTCATGTATGCTGCATGACCAAAAGAAACAGCAGGGTAATTGTTTCCGTTGTGAAGAAGTACCGCTTTGAGACATGTTTTAGAAGAATCGATAATCAGTCTCCAATGTTTTGGATTATGTTCTATTCCAAGACTTTAAAAAACATCTTCAATGTCGTTGCAATACACTAAATCACCATCCATAATATAAAAGTCTACAAAATCTTCGTGACTATGATGAAACGAAAAAACTTTTGCCTCCAAAAGATTCCACTGCGGAAGGCGTAATGCAAAATGTTCTGCTTGTGATTTCGATACGATTAAGTCCCTTACTAAGTCATTAAATTCCTCCTTGTTCATTAAATGGGATTGAGTGGACGTTGACGGAGATATTCGATGTCTTCAGAATCCTCGACCGGATATTCTACACTACCAGCTTCACTTTCTCCTGGCCATGAACTTGCTGCGACATGCATGATGAACTAGATGAGTTTCGCCATGCGGTCTAGATCTTCGTTCTGCAGGTGACTCCACGTATTCAATGCTCCTTCTTTTACACACAGGTAATCCTCGTACCTATTTTATTTTTGCGAAACAAGCAATCATTGTCATAATTTACTTGTTCTGTCCATATCATTACTACACCAAATGGTATCCTTGATCGTTGATGCGCTTTCCAGTCATATATAAGTATTTAGCACTACTTCTGCAAATTCGTGTGGAACAAATGGCTTGTTTTGGTGCCTTACAGGTTATCCCAAAATACATTTTGTGTAGTTCACAAAGTGTAGGAGTTATAGTTTTCCCTGTATCCAACGGAGTAAATGTACCACAAACATAACAAAAATTATCAGGATTGCTATTACACTAGACTTTGTGAGCATTTTTATCAGAGTAATGGCTAAAAGTATTTTTTGTACAGAGATTTCTCGAAAATTAAAAAAAAAACACACACACACATAATTTTTAAGATTCGCTAGATGCTTACATGTGACTAGCTTAAATTTTCCCTGTTTTTGCTAAATACATACGTATCGCAGCCCTACTCATCTCCTGCAATTATAACCGAGATGACTCAGGTCAAAATTTTCGTAAAAGGATTACTGAGAAGCCGACAACAGGTATGCATTTCTGAGAGTTGTAAATTTGAACACCTGTTCTTGAGAAATCCCGCGAAATACGAACCAACCGGAAATTTTTAATATTAGTAATGAACATTGTGGTGCCAGAGTTATTTGATTCCTTTGTTTTGTTCTTATTCCGGAGACAAAAACTACATTAGGGTAGCGAAGTGAAATTAAACGGTTCACTATCATCTGAACTTCAACTTACTTCGACAGCTTGTATAATATGGACGTTACGGGGTAACCGGTTACATTTGAAATGGCGCTCCGGCGTGCCATACAGGCTATGTGAATACTATCACCTCCTTCGATATGGGCCCATGAGCCGGAAACGTCCTGTATATGCAGATATGATTTTTTACTCTGGAAAGCTTTCAAGTAAATAGTTGGAAAGAGTATTAGAATTAAGTAGTTTTGTCAGAAGGTGGATTTATTATAATACTTGCATACGTAGGTACTAAAATCTCAAAACTAACCTCAGTCGAGTTACGATAGTCTTCCTTGGAACCATTGAATTCTTTTATGATGTTTACTTAGGGTATAAACGCTTAATTACCTCAAACCGATGTCCTCACTTTCTTGTTTCCAAATTTAAATTACGTCGAGAAACCTTTAGTTCAGTAAAGTTAATTTTTGGATTGATTCATTTTATCAGAGCCGACAATTATGCGAAAAGGATAAAAGCCGAGTGAAGAAAATAATTCCAATCTCATAAGAACTGCAGTTGCGGGAAAACAATATAAAATTTAAAAAGCATCGGGCAGAGGGCGGTCAAGCGGATCTTAAAAGTTTATTAAGTTAAGTAAAGGTAATATGTAATTCTTTTAAACAATTATGTAGCGAAGCAGATGTAAACATTCGATTAGGATTATTTAATATAAATAGGACACAAAATTCATTAATTTATAAAGAATTTAAAAAATTTAACGATTTACCATTAGAAATAAGAAGAGAAAGTAATTTTAAGATTTTTAAGAGAAAATGGGGGCAATAGATAGAGCTGTTTAAGGAATTGGTATGTAACTTAGGAACTATTATAAAAGTATTATTTATACTAATGATGGGTACCTGGCCACAGCGATATCATCGACAACGAGACGGCTGATGAGTTGGCCAAAAAGGGCTCTGAAATTGAAATCTCTGCAGCAGCGGTAGCTTATGTGAGGATCCCGATCGGAGCTTTAAAAGGAGATTATCAGATTCGCCCATAAAAAGGCAAGCCTCCGGTGGACACACAGGGAAACCTGCCATATTGCGACGCAATTATGGCCTGCATATGACAGAAAGAGGACAAGAGAACTGCTTAATGGCAGTAGAACAAATATATGGAATCAAGTAGGGGTCATTATGGGGCACTGGGCCATAGAAAACCATGCTTGAATACTGGGAATAGCGACCAACGATTTCTGCAGGACCTGCAAAAATTCGGAGGAAATCTAATCCATTCAACACGTAGGTACCTGCCTTGCGAGTGCCTCGCTCTGTTGAATAAAAGAGGTAGGCTATTATAGAGAGCTACTTCTTTTCAAGTCTGGGGGAACTGCAAAGTAAAGAGTTAAGATATATCCTGCGATTCTTAAGGGAAGCAGGATGGATCTGGGTGATTTTAAAGTTTATCTGAGAAGTTGAGGGGCACAATGAACCCACTAGAGATCTAAGTAAGCAGGCTAGGCATTTCTAGCGCCATCCCTCTTACCTAACCTAACCTAACCAAAATCGTACTCTCTATTCATAAAGAGTAAAACTCTGATTTTCCTACATAATATTATGGTGGTTACACCGAGTCACAGAAAGGAGTTCAGTATAAGTTAAGTATAGATAAATCAAGCCAAACAAACCTTTTTCAAAACTAAAACAAACATAATCAAAATTAGTGCTGCCAGAATATCAAAAAACAAAATAATCTAACCCAAACAGATTATAATCCATAACTGAACCTCAATCAATCAAATTCCTACCTACCCTGAATATAAAAATTTTTGAACAACATATGTAAATTGCTATTAACTATGTATAGGTTGTATTTATACATATATAGGAAGGTAAAATAATTATCATAAAAATGTCAAGAGAAAAACTTAATTACCTGCACTGTTGTATGATGAAACTTCATTTAAAGTTTGCGCTCTAAGTAATCCAATAAAAAATAATCCTAAAATTAAACGATAAAACACTCTTAGCTCCATTTTGACTATTGTGATAGAAACTATAGGTTATATCCAAGCACACTTCACAAACACATTTATTTACAATAGACTTAAATTTAACTTTTTTCTAAGCAAATATTAAGTATTTTTTTTTTTTAATAACTTCGTTTTGTATGTCACTTTATTTGACACATTTCTTCACTTTCTTTTCCGACTGTAAGATTGAACGAAGATAATATTATTTTCTTTTCTTAACATGCATAGATCTGTGTAACTTAACTTCAACTTGTAAATTTATAATAATAATTTAAATTCAATCGTACTTTAATCACATTTTTTTTTTTATTCGTTATTCCTATCACAGCAAACAAAAATCACTTTGATTAAAGCAGCGCTCGGCACACTGTAAATAAACTAAAACTGGTTTTCAAAATATTTTTCAGAAGACCTAGTGAAAATATGAAATTGACAAAACACTTTTCGTTTGGGTAAACCGGTAAGATGAAGATTTTTATTTTTTGTTTTCTGTTTTACTATGTTATAAGCGGAACACCTTGAAATTCCAAATCACATTAGTTTTTTAAATCATTTAATCATCTTCCGAAAATGTCGATCTATTTTTTTTTTTCGCAATGAAGAAGCATCACTACCTACATTTTAACTTCCAAGACCTTCAACCGAACTTTTAATAAAAAAAAAAAGAAAGATAACGGAGTATTAAGAGAAATATTTAAAAAATTCAATATTAAGTGCACCGTTGTAGGTATGTCCTCATTGATTAAGCTAAGAAAACTGAACTGAACACAGAAACTGGTCTGTGTATTCAAGACCCGTCTGGTAACCAACTAAAAGTTGAGGTCGATCGACTAGCAGTCAGAATGACTTGTCTTGAGTCTTGCTTGCTTGCCAGCCAGCCAGGTGAGCCAGCCTAAGAAATATAATAACGGCTTTGTAAGGAAAACGATCGCGATCGTGTAAATAGGAGAACCTATGTTAGTAGTGTTTGCAATAGTGTAGTACTGAGCTCGGTGTAGTGTCTTCTGTAACAACAACAAAATCCATAGATATTTTATATAGAAATTACCTATACTCTTGCACTATCCTATCTGGATTGAATCTGGAAGCAACAAAATTAAATTACACACACATCTCCGTACTATTACGCGCGCACACAGCTTGCATAGAGCGGATTATGATCAAGAAATCTCCATAGATGAACACCTTGGCATATTCTAATATGAAAATTCCACCAAAACACTCTCATTTCTTACTGTTTTATTTTAACAAGTCTTGAAGAAGTCAGTCACGCTTCTCTTAAGACAAAAATCTTGTAATGGCGCGCATATCATAAATTCCCCACCTTTTTTTTCAATTTGAGTTTAGTCTACCATTCTTCTTGTAACACTCGAACAGAACCGCAATCAGGTGTTAACCGATATTCTTTTTATGATCTCAGCATAGAATAATATTGCGTCTAGAGTATTTGTGATAAATTGGGCTCTAATAAAAGTAGAAAAAATCTAAGAATGCCGACAAATAAAATTTGCGTCACTAGAGCTAGATATGGACTCGTATATAACTGCAATAAACTGTCGGAAGTACCTAAAGTTCATTTGTTTATCATTCTTAGAAAGCCACTTTTGTCATGCTAAGATTATTTTCACCCAGCTTTGGATTTATGATTGATGTCACGTTGCGCCGGTTGATTGTTTGACTTCTTGAATATTTATAACGAAGCTTTGATTGTGTTTAATTATTAAGCAAAAGTATAGTTGATATCGAAAAGAAAACAGCTTTTTAATTCTAGTCTTCCTGTTATAAAAAACATTTTATTTTGAATGGACAAAATATGTAAACAATATTCTTTGCATCTCCCGGTGGTCGATCCAGGGGGCGGGGGAGAGTGGGTTGTCCTAGGGGCCACCCACCCTAAAAAATTCAAGTAAAAATATTTAATTAATTGAGTTATTTGTAAAAATTTTGTTTTTATTTATATAATTCAACTTCAAAAAATTATACAAAATATTTTTATTCCAAAACTTTCAATGAATATTATTGTATGCATCAAGGTATTCCCATTTCGAACCACGTTCCGCCAAGTGACGAAATATTGTGAAAATGTATAGGAAAGTATATGTACATATATACATTAGTATATGTATGTACATTAGTGCCAAAATTTTAATGGGAATACCCAAAACCCTCGAGAATACTTCACAAGCCATGAAAGAGACTCCCTCCCTACCACATGCAAGGCCCAACGTAGTCCTTACATTCTAAAATATTTGCAGTGTTCTTATGTAAAACTGACAAAAGTTTGATTTGAATAGCTCCTCCGCCCTAAACTACTATTCACACCGAAAAATGGTGTTCTGATAATCTTAAGCTTGCTTTCTTATTTTCCAAACTGTAATAAAATTTTCATACCTTTCCTAACAAAATTATTTAAAAAAATTTATCCTAGCCAAATGACTACGATTTCTCAAACAAAAATTCTCAGCTGAGTAATCATTGTAATGTCGCTGTGCCGTCATGGCATGCCGTGGGCTGATGATATCGAATGTAGCTGCCTACAGATTCGGACTCCGGTTGCACATACACACATGCAGTTATCATTCAGCTGCGAGGTATTGAGCGTAAAATGGTAAGGTTACTTTGTAATCAAAGCTATTTTATTATTTTGTTAAGTAAGGCATATAGGAAGTGTAGTCTTTGGGAAGGTAAGGAACCAAGCTGTAAATTACTAGAAGACTATTTTTCTGTATGGATAGTAGTTTTGGCTCTATAGCATTTATAAAATCAATGTTTGGTACTTTTCCATAAGCATCAATATAGAACATTTTAGAGAACGGACTCCGAACGCACACATATAGGTTTCTGTTTCATGGCTTGGGAAGTATTCTCGAGGGTTTTGGAATACCTTATCTTCTATATACCTTCGTGTATGCATGTGAATAATGTGTATAGCAGGCATGGCCAAATTGCGGCTCGCGAGCCGCATGCGGCTCTTTGAATGAGTGAATGCGGCTCTCGAAAAGAAATGAAAAAATAAGTAATACATATTTAATAATTTATTCAAATTGCTATAAAATTGGAAGTAATACATATGTATAATGTTTAATATAATATGATTTAATAAAATCAATTATTATATTTGTGTATATTTTGTGCTCTTAATCGAAAATGTCTACAAGTGGGATAATTCCCGTAATTTTATACAGTTGTGTTTGGACTCACTTGAGATTTTCGGTCTTATGCGAAAACCCTTGTTATTCTTTAATAGAGGTTTTAAAGCCAGAAATGAAGAAATGAGTATGCGAAAAAGGCTATTAGCGCAAATACAGGCTTAACATTCAAATGTTAAATGACGAAAATTTAACATAGGCTACCCTAGTTTAAAGCAATTTTTATTTAATTTTCATACTTTCATTTTCATCGGTTTTCGTGATAAATCTACTTTTTATTGCAAGTGCGTACCATATTTTCCGTTGCGCTGCTTCAACATAACTTTGCATTGTATGAGTGTGCAAGTATGAGTGTTAAAATGTCAAAACGAAATGCCTGCAATCCCTCAACCTAGCATTACAAGGCAAAGATAAAGTTATTACTGATCTTTTTCAAACTGTTCTAAGTTTTATTAAAAAAATTCAGCTTTTTAAACGCGATTTAAATGCAAAAATGTTCAATCACTTTTCTCGTCTGAAGACAAGACTCTCTAAAATTGATGAAATAAAACTGAGTGAATACGACAGTAAATTAGGAGAATTATTAAAAGAATTACATTTCCGATTCGATGATTTGAATAATTTAAAGATTTCTCTAAACTCTCTTGTAAATGCATTCGAGATTGACGTAGTTAACGATGGATTATCGATTGCTCATTATATTTTGAACGAAAGTGCCACAGGAGAAATGGAATTATTAGAACTTCAAGAGGATCACAGTCTTAAAATGCATCACAAATCAACACAATCTACAAATGAGTTTTTCCAATAAGAGGTTTTAATTTGATATTCAAAGAAAAATGCCATTTTTTGAGATAAATGATCAGATCTTTATTTCATAATAAGGAGGAAGTCTATGCCGTTGATAATGGAAAATAACATCAGCCAAATGACCACCACGACCACGCCTTCAGGACCATATACTTTTCATGAAATTTTCCATAACCAAACCGCAAAGTGGCTGCCCTATGTCCTCGATAGCCTCACGAATTCCATCTTTGAGGTCTTGAATCGACGCTGGGCTGTTGGAGTAGACCTTCTCTTTCACGTGGCCACAAAAGACGAAGTCGCAAGGTGTTAAGTCACAAGATCTCGGTGGCCAATTGTGATCACCTTTTCGAGAGATAACACGGTTCGGAAAGTTTTCGTTGCTTGTATGGGACGTAGCGCCGTCTTGTTGAAAGTAAACGTTGTCCAGATCAATACCATCCAATTCCGGCCATAAAAAATCATTATTCATCTCTCGATAGCGCAATCCATTCACCGTAACTGTTGCTCCAGCCTCATTTTCGAAAAAGTAAGGTCCAATGACCCCGCGGGACCATAAATCGCACCAAACAGTCACACGTTGAGGATAGAGAGGCTTTTCAACAATAACTCTTGGGTTTTCCGAGCCCCAGATACGACAATTTTGCTTGTTGTCGAAGCCATCGAGGTGGGAATGGGCCTCATCACTCAAGATGAGTTTTCGATGGAGTTCCGGATCATTTTCATGCATTTCAAGGACCCAATCAGCAAAGACTCGACGTTGTTGATGATCGGCCGGCTTGAGTTCTTGTGTTAACTGAACTTTATAAGCCTTAAGACCCAAATTTTTATGCAAAATACGGTGTAATGACGTTTGTGGAATGCCTAATTCCAAAGAACGACGAGGAATGGACAAACCTGGGTTTTCTTCAACACTTTCGGCTACAGCAGCAATATTCTCGGCTGTTCTTGAGCGATGTGCACGGGTTTTATTCGTCACATCACTAACTTATCCTGACAGCTCGAATTTTTCTACCAATTTCTGTATTGCGGTCCGACAAGGTGCTTCACGACGACCCAAAAATGTTCGATATTTACGAACCGTCTCTGCCACATTTTCACCATTTTTATAGTGAATTTTAATAATTTCAATGCGTTGCTGAATCGTGTATCGTTCCATTTTTATTAATGGCGTAGTTTCTACTTGTCAAATGATAAAAAATGACAGCTCCAAAAGTGACATCTACCGAAATAGCGGGCTAATTAAAATAACACCTCTTATTGGAAAACCCTTTAGTGTCACCATCAAAGTACCCTAATTTAAGGAAAGCTGCTAGCAGATTACTGTCCATATTCGGCATAACATATTGTTGTGAGTCACTTTTTTCAACAATGAAGTTTATAAAATCAAAGCACCGTTCGCAACTCACAAATGAGCATTTAACGGAATTAATTCGTACCGCGATTACTAACTATGAACCCAATTTCAGAAAATGCTCGGCTAAATTACAAACACACATGCCATCTACCAGCAAACAATAGCTTAACTTAAATATATGTATGTATATGTTTGAAGACGTATTCAAAAATATAAAAATTCCATGCCAACTTATGTTTTTGGTAGTTTATTTTTATGTTGGCTCCCGTTACGACAGATTATTGGAATTCGGCTCTTCTTGGAGTGAAGCTTGGCCACCCCTGGTGTATAGGTTTTACTCAGAATTTGAGTTTGGAACCCCAACTTTGGGTGATGCAAAACTCTCGTGAAACACTTCCCAAGCAACGAAACAGACTCCCTCACTATCACATCAGAGTCCTAGCTTAGTCCTAACTCCTAGCATTCTAAAATATTTGCAGCGTTCTTATGTAAAACCACTGACACCGACGTAAGAACTTTTTTTGACACAAAAAATTGTTCCCACATGAAATGGCATATTGAGCATATCGAGGCATACAGGGTGTTTCCCCTTAGGAGGTCCATAGAGCGGGAGGTGATAGTACTCACCTAGATGAACCAAAAATTGTATGGCAGGGGAGGGGGGCAATATCAACCGTTTAGGAGTTACAGGGTGATTCATAAAAAAAGCTAGGTTTTCACAAAACACCCTGTATCCTAAAAACTACAGGGCGTATGGTCACAGTTAAGGGCTCACTGTATGCAGAACTTCATGGCCTTTCCAACGACAGCTCAACCAGCCCCGTACCCCTCTCCCCTCAGAAGTTATGAAGGTCATACAATTTTTGGTTCGTCTAGGTGAGTACTATCACCTCCCGCTCTATGGACCTCCTAAGGGGAAACACCCTGTATATATATATGCCAATGTGTAAAACTGAGAAAAGTTTGGTTTGAATGACTCCTGCACCTCTAAACTACTATTCTATTAAAAAATGACTTTTTGTAAAAAAAATTACACATCATCGACACCGCTTATTGCGGAAACCTTCCTAGCACCTCTGTGGCTAAACTAAGCGACTTACGGTGCTGGACAAGTGGTGCGCCATTTTTTTTTTTTTTTTTTGCTAAATATGTAATTGCAGTAAGATGACCCCCTGCCCACTCCTAATTTCAATGCTAGATCCACCCCTAGCATATGAACAGAAACTGAACGACAACTTGACAATTTTGTGAGTAAAATTCTAAATAAATTAGACAGGAACATAGAACTGGGTAATGATAAAATCAATTTCTTAGATCTGACGCTTAAAATAGGCAATAATAAATTATATTACAATATATTTAGAAAACCAACATTTGCTGACAATGTAATTCCAAGTAACTCTTGCCACCCTTGGAATACATAAATTACATCTTTTCTCTGTATGATTGACAGGTTATTAAAAGTTCCCCGTAGTGTAGTTGATTTTAATAAGGAATTGTCCACCATTTTGAACATAGTATTAAATAATGGATGTAAAGAGAGTACAATTATCTGTATTATCCTTTCAATCAAGTTATCAATTCCATTTACACTTCAGTGCGGGGCAATAGTCAAAATGCCAAATACAAAAAAAAAATCCACATAGGGTAAATGTACTAGTATCCGGACACTTAACGTTTCATCTTACTTTTTGCTCAATCATTTTATTGCTATTAGTAATATGCAATATATTTAATTTTTTTATTATTATTTAAGCTGTTTACATTTTGCAAGTAAATATTTTTAGGCCATTTAATAATATATTGTTATAGTTTTGGGGGTTTGAAAAAAAAAAAGTTCACTTTTAGCTAGTATTCAGGCATTAATATTTAGTATTCGGACACTACAGTTTCAGTGTCCGAACATAGGCTTTTTGGAAGAAGTTTATTACCATTTTCTTGTTAAAAATTAAAACATTTGAACTTTTTCATAAAACTATATACATTTTATTAATTGAAAGAACTATGAACACATTTTAACCTTTCCTTTGTGTACAGGGGTGCAAATACACCCACCCCAAGCCTACTAAAACGTAAATAAAAAGTAAATCAATCAAAATATAAACAAAATTTTCTAGGAATTTTATGTATTTGTGATAGATATGTTTTAATTATTTAAAATTTGTTTTTTTTTTTCAGTTTCTATTGTATCAATAAAATTTCATAAAAACTAATGCAGACAAGGTCTTTCACTTAGATTTTGCATTGATTGGGTGCAATTGCACCCCTTTACACGTTTAGTGTTAAAACTACACAAAGAGAAGGTTAAGGCACTTTTCTCTCATGAAAAAAAAACTAACGAATATACATATGCGGGTAAATACTTGGTAATAATAAAAAAAAAAACTACCTAAACAATTTTAAAAATATTAGAAATCGAATATTAGTTTTGTTGTTAATATTTCGAGCACACGAAGTTTTTACTTGCTCCTCGTAAGATAATGAAAACATTGGAGTACACTTGGGATAGTACCACCCACCTACCACCTAGTGCAAGAATCCCAACCAATGTTTTTAAATCGTCATCTCCAACATCACTTTGTAATTCAATTAAAAAATTGCTTCTTCCTCTTAATTGACGTTCTTTAGACTTTGTTCCTTTTTCATTTGTCTTCTCTATACTGCATCGAATTGATCCCGCTTGTTTTTTTCTTTCAGAGTGCATATTTTTCGCCATCCCTCTGAAAATATAGCACTGGGTGATCTATCACTTCCTTTTTTCTTAGATCTGATTTTTTCAAATAATAAACAAGTTTAGGGTAAGGAAGGTGCTTACTAATAAATTGAGCTGGTGCACGGAATTTTGCTCAAAATTGAAAGTGGAGTTCCTATCGCAATCGCAGGTAATGATATACGGGAAGGAGCAGTCGTCAGCGACACGCAAGAAAAACTAAGTTCTGGAGAAATAGTTTCAACTTTTTTAATTAGAATCTCATACCAGTTGCAACTTTCTGCCGTCATTCAAAATCATATATTCCTCCCGTCAGATGGTTGAATGTAGGATGTAGTTCTGCAGACGCATCTGTCGAAGCTTCTGTTGCGGCTTCCTTAACCCTCTAGCAGGATAATTATTCTTGATTTTTTTTTTTTTTGAAAATTTACTTGAAATAATAAAAAAATATAAAACGAATAGTACGACACTATTAAACTTAAATCAATGTGTAAATATATACACGATAAAAGTCGATGCAGTATGCTAAAGCAACCAAAAGAATTACATTAAGATATAATAAGATCAAGGTGTTGCTCGCCAAAAGGCGGTCAGTTCTGCTAGATGGTTAAAGATGTCCAAAGCATGATTTTCGTGAATATTCCTCATTTTTAACTTATGATCCATTAACTCAGTAACCTCAATATCAGTGTGAAACGTCTGTAGTGGAATTGATTCTTGCATTGCAGTTCGTATATCAGCATTTCAAGTAGCTGCAAAATTTTCAACCAGATTTTTCACACATTCACTGAAAACAACTGCTTTCGGGTCGTAAGGGTAAAACCCACATTTCCTGAAGTGTTTTTTATGGTGTTACCAAAAAATTTTTAGATTTCGCAAGAATGCAGTTTACAGCAAAGGACAGTTATAAGTTCTAAGTTGGCCAATATTCTTTACTGCCATTTTCGAATGATTTTTTCTAACTGACGCACAGTGGGGCAAGAGACCTCAAAACTTGGAATTAAATCGAAATATGAAATTCATCCCATGCATTTGCTCAATTGACCATTGTTCTTCATTACCTGGAGGATAAAAGGACGTGTGAAAATGAACAATAAATGCAACCATCTCACCACCATTCCAATCAGTCTGTACCTTTTATCTGCTGAAATTACACGTACATTGCTTTCGTGCCGACAGAGTAGTGTTATTGGTGCTATATTTTTGTTACATTACCGTTAAAAATTCATTACGTTGTTACGGAGCCGTCAAGTTCAGGTATGTATCTATTTCCTCTTGCTATTTTTTTTTTACCGAAAATATTGCTATAGATTTTAATAATAGCTGTTATGATTAGCCTTTCGTAAATCATTACTTAATTCAACACTTGATGGAAACTCGTACACCTTTAGTTATGTTTCGGGTCAGATCCGGTTTTCATTTTTACATATTTGTCATCAGTATTTATTGTTTCTTAAGAAAGCATTTCTTTTTTTTTTTTGCCCCTTTTTGCCCTTTGTTTTTATATAAGGTACTTTTCATTGGTTATCCGTGTTGATTAAAACTACATTATACAGTCTGTACAGTACAAGGTCTATGGAATAATACCGGATATGCGCCATTCTGAGTGTTATTTTGTGCCAAACTGTCCAAATATTTAATATCATGTCATAAAATTTTCCCTTTTCATAATTTACTCGAATATTTTATTACATGTTCGAATACATTTTTCATCACGCGGAAAGAGCTCTATGACATCATGAAAACCTCTGAGCGTGAAGGAATTGAGGATCAACTAAAAATTTTACAAGACGAAATAGGAAAGAGATAAGGTTGTACTAAAAACACATTAAAAGAGATTAAATAAAGGTTAGCTCGTTTTAAATTAGATTTTAAGTCTCGGTGGATGACAGCACATAGTATGGAAGAACGATTTCTCCAAAATAATCGTACGTGGCTGGAAACATCTATTTCATTTCCTCAATTTGTTGCGTTGAAACGTCACCCGAAAGTTTCATTTGAAGAAAGTGCGGAAAGAACAAAACGGCTGAAAACCGAAGATCTCTTGTTGAGTTAACTTATGCCACTGAGATGAGTTTAAGAGCATCAGGACTAACTGAAGCTTCAAAATTAATCAAAGAAATAACAACATCAAGTCCAACACGTGCCAGTAAATACAGAAAAGCGTACGAGAAGTCATTGGAATCAAATGCCATGTCAGGAGAAGATGGTCTAGCACTCATAATAGAAGCGGATTTATCTCGCCACCAATATAATTTAATTAGAATGAAAACTTCAAAAATATTCCCATCCTACAAAATTGTTGAAGAAGAAATTAAAATAACTTCAACTTCAGTTCATATTGATTTGCAAACATTACTCAATCTTACTGTTGAACGTTTGCTCACCGTTCAAAAAAATGTAATTGATTTACTTGAGCCTGAAGAATTGAAAAATATGTGTTTATATACAAAGTGGGGCTATGATGGCAGCTCTGGGCATAGTTCGTACAAGCAAGCCTTTCATGGTGTAGAAGCTGATGATTCAGGAGTTTTTATTACGAGCATTGTTCCTCTCCGATTAGTGTCTGGCACAAAGGTAATATGGCAAAACCCTCGACCTGGTTTAACTAGATATTGTAGGCCTTTAAAACTCGAATTTATTAAAGAAACTACCGAAGTCTCCATAGCAGAGAAAAAGAGAGTGGACGAGCAAATAAAGCATCTTCAAAGCAGCAATGGAAAACTCGACGGACAAATTATTCTAATCAAACACAATTTGATTTTTTCTATAATTGATGGAAAAATCTGTAACGCCATCACAAATACGTCATCGACTCAGAAATGTTATATTTGTGGCGCTACATCCAAAGAATTCAACTCAATTGATGATATGTTAAAAAGGAAAATCAAAATAGAAAACTTAAGAGTTTGGTGGTTTATCAGTATTACATGGCTGGATACGCTTCTTCGAATGCCTTCTCCATTTGTCATATAAGCTACCAATTAAGAAATGGCAAGCTAGAGGAGATGATGATAAAAAAATAGTTGCAGAAACAAAGCAACAAATTCAAAAAGACTTTAGCGAAAGATTAGGCTCAATTGTAGATAAACCCAAGCCCTGAAGTCTCAGCAGAAATAACAAAGCTTGATAAAGAATTAATAAAGAAAATGCCTATGATATTGATAGTTGTTTCATGCGGTCATGAAGTTCACGTTGGGAAATTTCGAGAGTATACACTTAATACAGCCAGATACTTTGTAGACAAGTACCCATGGTATTATATGCCACCCACACTACATAAATATTTCATTCACGGGCCGGAAATAATATCAAGTGCATTACTGCCAATAGGGCAGTTAACAGAAGAAGCACAAGAAGCGCGGAATAAGGATTTTAAAAAATACATGGAGCATCATTCCAGAAAAAGTAGCCGTGAAAAATCAAATACCGACATATTCAATTTCCTACTACATATTATCATCAGATCGTGTTATAATGAGCAAAAGAAAATTACCAAAGAAGAAACTTCAATGCCTCCCTAAAGAAGCTATAGAACTGTTATTACCTCCATCCTTACAAATACTAAGCCAAGGCGGCCATGACGATGATGATGATGATGATATGATATTTTTAGTCCTTCTTCACATGTAGATTATCACGATTTTATGAAAAGAAATGGTTTTAGAAAGTGTTTTTGTGTTTTATTTTTATTAAAAACATCATTCCACACTAAAATATCAACATTGGAACTTTATTCTAAGCGTCTATGATTTGATGCCAATTTTTAGGGGATTTTGCCCCACTGTGTGACGTAAGCTGACCGCATCTTATGATTGGTATTTGGTGGCAATGCATATAAAATTATACTTTTTTCCTTGAAATTTTCACTCAGCACTAACGTCAAGTGTGGCTTGTGGCCGTCTACGAACAGGATTGCTGGTCTCATTACTCCTCCAAGCACCCATTAACTCCGCAATTAACTACATATTCGAAAAGGATATCGCTCCTCAACCATTGTTTTTCTGTTCGCAAAAACATTTTCGCTGGGATGCTCTTTAATGACGCAAATAAGAAAAGACTACAATTGGGGAATATTTTTCTGCCTGCATAAAATAAAATTCTTTTTTTTTTCTCCTGTCTAAATTTGATAAACGTTTTTCAATCCACATGGCATGGAATTACTTTACTGATCTTCGGACAAAGAAAAAAATTCGTTTTATACCCATTGATCTGATACTTTTTAAATAATCACTGCTCTACCTTTGGTAATACTTTCTGCTTGTGTTGCAGCCAATGATGTGTTTCATTTAAAGAACAAATTGAGCCATGTTCTTCCTCGTCGACCATCTTCCTAATATGTTGCACATTGTTGACCAAGTTATCTTGTTTAATTGAAACTCCACACTTGCCAACAACACTCCATAAATATTTTTCATCACACTTCATAATGCTCAATTTAATTTCTCTGACATCGATGTAGTAAAGCTTAAGTCATATCTGTATCATTTTTAACGGATCGTTTTATACGTTTACTCACTTTGTATGTATAAGTACTGTCATCTATTATTTTGAAAATTATTACGATTATTTACTACTCAGATACCTTTTGTTTTTAATTAATCGATTACGTATTAAATATTTTTTTCCGGATACTGAAACTGACATTTTAGTAGTCGGACAACAGAAATGGAATTTCTTAAAATGCGTCCGATACTAAAAGTATAATAAAAAAAAAACATGTTTAACTTTTTCTGTCCTATAAAAAATATATTTTGTAATTGTATTAGAGAGTAAGCAGGAAATAAACTCTTTTGAAGCATACCTTCAGTATCCAGACAGCCTATCCGGAAACTAAGAAATTTTTTTTTTTTGATTTAGTTACCGGACATCCAAAAATTTTATGAATTTAATAAAACATATTTCATATTCTTGACTAAATACTAATAAAATAAAGCAATACTTAATAATTTTATATCACTATCTCTGATGTCCAATGTACTAATTAATTGTACTTTACATAAAACACGTGTTGAACTTACTGACGTGAAGTACATACACAGCCTGATAAGTATTTTCTCAAAAACGACATGTGTATTATCTAAATTTTGGATATACATCTAAAAATGTCAAATAAACAACATTCTAATGGAGTTCTTAGACTAATGCGTGTATTTTTCTTATTTTTATTAAATAATATGAAAAGTGTCCGAATACTGAAGCTGGCCGGATACTAGTGCTGTTACCCTATAGAAGGTTTATCTAATAAATTCAAGGTTGCATTGAAAAATGCTAATATAATACCAACCTTTTTCAATAATTATAATCTTAAAAATTTACTAACCAATAACAAGATAAAACCTAAAATTTATAAGCTAAACTATAACGATTGCTAAGTTGTTTATTTAAGGAAGACAAAAAGATGTCTTAAGACAAGATTTTCCGAACACATAAATTCTAGTAAATCCAATAAACCGAACTCAGGCTTTGCAAAACATCTGCGCGATAATAAACATTCAACCAATTTAAACGACATTGAACTGGTTATGGCATTGCTTAAAAGGTGGAAAAATATTAGACAAGTATGAAATTTCTGAAATCAGAAAGCAACAGCAGAATAGTACTTTTCTAGTTAATGATCAAATTGATTTCAGTAACAGAAGCCCTCGACTAGATCATATTATATAGTTAAAGTTAGTTTTCAGAGCATCTAGTCAGCACAACCACAATCGATAATTAGTATGTAGTCGTTTAGCCTTGATAATGTTCTAATCGAACAAAACGCGTCGGCTTTATTTTTTTTTTTTTATTAAAAACAAATGACAAATTTATTGATAACGTAAAACATAAATTGCCAAGTATTTTTTTAAATTTATTTTACCTTATATCATGGTGCCCACAGAAAATACAATCAATATAATTAAAAAAAGCTCAATGTTCTGCTCTATCTTCACAAATTATTTATAATATTTCTGCATTGACTACTAGTTTTGGGTCAGTATTTCCAATAATTTTCAGAAGCTGGTAGGATTTCATATTACGTAAAATATTTAAATTTTAATCATTCTTGCTTAGCCTGGAACATTAGTGACTGTCTTGAGATATTCAGTATAAATTATCGCTAAAATTCCAAAGAAATTTTGAAATTACATCGTTTATACCAAGAAGGGAATAATTAAAAAAAAAAATAATCGGATTAAAAATCCGAAATTGCACTTTATGAAATTCTATTTGAGGATCGTAGATCAACTTCTGTAACAAGCTGACATTATTCCAACGACAACGAGAATTCGTCTGATTTAAGCCAATTTTATTCTCATTTAAAACGTAGACGGGATTTAAAATAAGCAAGAAAAATCACTAGAATTAGGGTCCTAAGTATTCTTGAATAATGAAAGCTGATTTCGCTAACGCTTCGTTATTCAACAAATAGCTTTAGCCATTGGTTATGCAAAACGAAGAGTGAATCTCACATTAAAAAATTTTCTCTTAAGTGGGTGGCAGCAATTTGTGTCAGAAACGCTATCAAAAGCTTTCTCGTAATTTCCCACAGCCCAGGATATTTTTCGGGTATTTCTGCCTGCAGCCAAAATGTTTGATGGCCTTTTTTTAAATTTCACTTTCAGCTCCTCATTGGTGCTAAGCTCGAGTAGCTACTCTTGTAATATCACATTCGCCACTTCCGTTTCGACAAATGGATTTATGATCCATGGTGGTATTTCTATCGTCAGAATATCTTGAAATCTGTTTTTGAAGTCATCATGCAGGTATGTGACAAGTTCGGAAAGTGGGAGAATTCGCGCCGACTAATATTTTGCTTCATAAATTTCAATTATCAAAGAAAAGCCGAAATTACATCTTTTTTTTTATTAAATTTAGTCTCTCCCCTTGCAACTGCAAGTTAATGTCATTACATTTTTGGAACAAATCTATCAAATACAATTTGATTGGGTTTTTCTTAAATCTGGATCTTTACTTTCCAGAAAGTTTAAAACTGATTCAAAAAGTAAGTAAAATCTTGTTAAACTTCCACCTTTCGACAACCAGCGTACTTCAGTATGTAAGGGTAATCGTTAGAAGTTTTCATCATTTTCGTCGTACAATTGTGCAAATAAACGGGTATTCAACACATTGTTTCTTATTTTGTTAACAATTTTAATCACAAATTGAAGCGATTGATGCAATCTATCACTCAAATTTTTCACTACCTGGTGTTGACGGTGAATGATACAGTGCCAGTTACTCCTGGTATAATTCTTTTAAGATGGCTTATAATCCCAAGATATCGCTCGAACATGGCAGGAGCTCCAGCTGTTGCCACCGAAATAATGTTTGTAAATGGAATCAATATTTCCTTTAAAAAATCACCCAGGACATTAAATATTGATTTGCCTTTAGTGTCCGCCTCCAAAGTTTTCGCGAATAACAGCTCTTCATGGATTTCTTCATCCATAACAAATCGAACATATGCCAATAATAAAACCAGGTAAAGATGACTCGTCCAGTTGAATAGAAAATTGAGTTGTTTGCAGATAATTACACAAGAAACTTTCAATATCAGAGCTCATTTCATCAATACGTCTTTGTACAGTGTTGTTATTCAAAGGAATTCTTTTGAATATGTCAATTGGAGGTTTGTGCAGAACAGTTTTTAAAACCTCTTCAACAGCGGGTGAAATTAATAAAATGCTTGTAAAAACTGGTTTTTCTGAAATATTCTCTCAATATCTCAATGTTTTTTATAGCAATTCCAATGTTTTTTATACATAGCAATTCCAATTTCGTTAGTGTAATCCTGAACAGCACGTGCTTTCTGTTTACATTCGGCTGCATTCGGTTTGCTCCGAAAAGGTTAAGTGGGGTGACTCATAATACTGGATTCTCTGACATTTTTGCGAGAAATTAGAATTTTATTTGATAGAAATTTTACATCTCCTTTTAGTGCATTGTTTAATGCGAAATTTTTTTCTTAAAAAATTGAGGTAGGGTTACCAATGTACATTATTATGAATAGTTTGAAAGAATTTTGGAGATATTTAAGAAGATTTTATCATTCGGGCAATCCTACGTTCTCTCAATTTTTGTTTTTAACGCTATTGGCCGGATTACATTAACAACGCCAACGTCGGTGTGGTCGTCGTTTTATGTCAAAAATATTTAGAGACAGTACTGCATGTATGAAATGCATTACATTACCCATGCCGGCGTCGTCGTCATCGTCGGCGTGGTCGCCGACCCATCTCTAATCCTAATTTTAACGCTGGCGCTCCATTGCTGCCAATATGCAAGATCTAAATCTATTATGAAAAAACATGAAAAAATGCAATGATATTTGAATTTCTGAAAATAAATGATTTTATATTAAAAAATGTGGACTTGAAGGACAAGAAAATATCTTTTTTATTATTATTTAAAATTTTATTGCAAAACGGCAGAGATTACAAGCAAATAACTCAACTGTAAAATGTATGGGAAATTAATGTATGGCGGTGCCGCCCAGTGTTTATGTAACTTGCCCGGCGTTTTGTTCGGCGTTTGACGACGACGATGACGACGACCACGCCGGCGTTGTTAATGTAATCCAGCCAATCGGGTCAGTCGTACTACAATAATGCATACTCAAGTTCTTTTCCCCCCATTCATGCAAAAGACGAAAGTATATGGCATTATTTGTTTCTTTCCAGAAAACAAGGAAAATTTCCCATTTTGTTTGGTTCCCGACTTCTTGTTAGGTGACCGATAATTGTAAGCACAGCACAGGTCATATTTCGTCCCTTTGCACGTCCGAACAAGCGTTGCGGGCGGAAGGCTTTTCTTTGCAAGCTTCGACACGCATTGTACTGAATATCGAATATGCAAGTTTTTACATATAACAGTCGCTAACCTTCTTAAAATATTATCTGCCTACATTGATAGGTAAAGAAATGCTAACATTTTTGTTCTTCACTATCGAAACCAGATAAATTTTAGTGGAACTCCACTTATAATTTGTGAACCCCAATTTTTTGTTAACGCCAGCGTCTCCCGTCGAGTCTCCCAAGGACCCCTGAGGAACTACCTGGACCACTTTGGGAATCACAGATCTCAGGTATTATAAGAATTGGTCTTATTGTTAGACAATTCTAGCTTTTTTACTTGTTGAAATCGTTTGTTTGTTTTTTTTTGTTTTTTTTTTTTTTTATGAAAACGTCGTGTACGAAATTTTCGCTCTCTATACGTCGACGCGTTCTAAGGCATCGTCTAAAGAGACAGGGTGTCCCCGAAGTGGTGTTAAATTTGAAGCACAGACAAGAAATACCCAGGTAACAACGGTAGTACTAAGAAAGTGATGTATGGAAGAGCTCATGGCAAACCGCAATAACTCACTGGTCTCGGCTAAATATATCATGGGCACGAACCAAAAATATTTTTCAATATAGGCGAAAATTTCTTTCTTTCTTAGAATTTAAATCGACCATATTTGTTCCGCATTCGTGTGCATTATTGGTGGCTGTAGAAAACAGTCCGAACAAATTCATTTACATATATTTATATTCATATTTATTTTCATATTTCACGACTGCTCAGGCAGGAGGGAAGCCGAAACCGCTGCATTTCACGAACTGTGCACTCGCATTTTATCGTTGATTTGCAATAACTTCCTACTAATCTTTCTACTGCTATGCCGCACATTTTCCCTACTTGCAATTTTAAATTATTTTACCTCAATCAATACTTTATCATATTTAAAACACTTCTAATGTGCGAAACAATATCTTTATTTCGAGTCCATGTTTTGTAAAAATTTGCAATTTTCTCAATACGGAAACCAAAAAATACAAAATCTAATTTGGTTATGGCGATTAATGATTTGATTGATGTGCGATTTGTACCCATACCAATAAAATTCGCTTAAGTTTGTAATTTTTACGCCTCTCGAACTATCAGCTGTGTTCTTTTGTGTCCGCAGAACAGGGCAGAACAAAAGATACACAAAAGAACGCCTCATACATTTTCATAGAAGATTTATAAATGAAGCGACCAGTACAAATTGTTCGCTTCAATCGACAGAACAATTTGTTCTCTCCAGTGTATGGGAGCTCTAGAACGAGGTATACAAAAGAACACAGCTATTAAAAGAAGTAAATCTTGCATTAATGTTCACGGAAGACGGCAGACAGAATTTGTTAGACCGTCTACAGCCACCAATAATGCACACGAATTCGGAAGAAATATGGTCGATTTAAATTCTAAGAAAGAAAGAAATTTTCGCCTATATTGAAAAATATTTTTGGTTCGTGCCCATGATATATTTAGCCGAGATCAGTGAATTATTGAGGTTTTCTATGAGCTCTTCCAAACATCACTTTCTTGGCACTACCGTCGATATCTGTATATTTCTTGTCTGTATTCGAAGGCTATGGATAGGACATACTCTGATGAGCAAAAAATTCTATGAGTAGTGGGTGAAATCTTAACGATTTCCGAGATAACAGGAATTAAAGATATTTGGGTATATTTTCATAGATCACCCAGTAACTTCTCCATATTACACTCTACGATGATGATATAATCTTTATTGGATAGATAATCGTTGGATCTTTCTAACGGTCTATAAATTTTTCTCCTCCTCCCCTCCATTTTCTATACGTTTAAAAAAAGTTCAAAAATCGTAAAAAGTGTTAAGTAGGTATTAGGCCATTTTAAAGCTAAGCCTCTGAGCTTCTTAAATCCAATATGAAAAAATGGTATTGATGCTTTTTTATATTTTTTATTAGAAATAGTTTAGAACTGAAAATTAATTTATCAAAAATTAGTCATAAAACTCGCGAAATGAGGTATTCAAAAAAAAAAAAAAAAAAAACTTATGGTAAAATAAATTCCTTCTAAGGCAAAAAAACAATAAAAACTAGAATTTCTATAAATATTTTTTTCTATTTCACATTTCTTTCTTGAAGAATAAAAAAATTATTATCATCCACGTACTTGGAACACAAAATACGCAAAAAACATTCGAGATATTCCCGCGATTGTATTATATATGTTTTTGTATGTATTTCATACATATTTATTGTGTATTTTATCAATATATGTATAGTGTGGATTTGGAAAATTAATGAAAGTATTTTGTTATATGAGAGTTCCCAGAATTTTCTTTCCGTGTTATAGGATATCGTGTATTCAACAAATTTCTCAGGGAGATTAAAATTTAAAAATATTGTTTGGATTTCATCTCATCATGAAAATATACGTTTATACAATTTTTACCAATGAAATTAAGGTAAGCAAGCACATTTAACAATTTTGATGAATGACAGTTATTACTTAAATAAACTTTCATTTTATATGGGAACATATCCCACATTCAATTTTAAGAACCGTATCCGATGGATACCGAGGTACCTATATCAATTAATTTAAAAACAAAAAAATTGCTACCTAACCACATATAATTATTTTCACCTAAAAATGGCAATTCTACAAAATTGATTTCACCTAACCACATTAAAGACGGAGGTCCGTCAATTAATTACTAATCATTAATAATTTGGACATCCAGGTTTGTTGTGAAAAGTGATAGTAGCTACATAGTAAAATCTATAAACCACAATCTATGTATACGGCTCATTCACTTTCTTTGTACATAAGAAGGTAGGTAGGTAGGTGCACTTGGCTCACTTTTCGTCTTCCAACTACATACTTTCGAATGATGAAAAATTTTCTTTTAATCAAACAACAAAAAAAACAAAAATCAACAATTCACAAAAGTTGAGAAAAAGTCGTCGCTAAAAGTAAGTAGGTTTTTGTATGCTTACCTGTATGTACATATGTTAGTATGTACATATATACATACATGTGCACCAAAATCATGTCACTATACAAAACTTTTCATTTTTATAGACGTCTTTGCTGAAGTGCAGAATTATTGCTATCATGTCTAGAGAGGTTCATTATATGCGGCGCAAGTTAAGCCGCCTCCGAAAGTAGTGCTGAAATGGGAGACGGAGAACACCCTTTCGTCACGCATAACAGTGAAATTAGAGTAACGAGAGTAAACTATGTATGTAGTAGATATCAGCTGTGATGCCAGTGAAAGATAATGTGACACCTTGTGTCTATTTGATTAAGTGATCTACCTAACGGGAGCATACTGAACTGTAACTGGTGACTCTATACTTTCCCTGTCTTAACTTGGACTGGGTGTTGATTTGAACGGCAAAAAGAAAAGAAATCGCTAACGAGCTCAGGTATTGCTGTGCGACTGGGAACGGGAATTCCATTGAGAGATTCGGCTTTTTTCTTTTTTTTTAACAAATAAACAACAGTTGTTGGGAAATTTCTTGCTTTGAATTATTGTATTTGATTTCCAAAGTAATATGGATTGGGGTTTTCCTTTCATTTAGTTTCTTTCCATGGTAACCGAAGGTTTTTTTTTTCCTTTTTGGTTGATGCAGTTTCCAGTTTCATTCATAGTGAAAACAGTATAGTTATAGACTACAAACGAGATCTCCTACAAAACATGTTCTTCTTAAGAGTTGAAGGGATGTGGAAAAACCACTCAGACCAAATGAAATTCAGATCAGGACTGAGTAATCATATTATATAACCTTACCTCATTATGCTTTAGTCCTTCGATGTAGATAAGAACTGAGCATATCGTTGCTGTTTTGTGCAAGAGCTTTTTGTATACTAAATGACCTTCTAGTTGATATTGATTCACTTAAGAAGGATGCCCATACGAAGTAATTTCTAGTCACTTTTCATGACGAATTTTTAGTACACTCCAGTCGAGGTTTTTTTTTTTTTTTTTTTTTTTTAATTTTAGCGACGATTTTGCATTAATTTTATAACTATTTACTAAAGTTTACAATCACCGTGCTATGAACTATGAATTGAGTAACTTTTTTTCACATCAGCCAAGCAGTGAAACTGTTAGATTAGTGTTGAAAGTCCTGTTGGAGTTCCATATCCGGGGTATAGATTGAGACATATTGCTAACAACACAATTTAACATAACATTTTATTAGAGACGATAGTATACAAGATTACAGTCTTTTATTTAACCTAAAAATAATTGGTCTAAAACGTGGAGGAAGTATTTAAAAGAATATCAAAAACAATAACAATTGAGAAGAAACTTATGATAATTTTTTTTATGTAAATTTAATCTTTATTCGTGGCTCTTTGGCTCTTTTCAAAATGTCTTAAAAATAGTTGGCAAAAGGCTCTACAAAGAGTAAAAAAGGCACTAGCTAAATTAAAGTAATAAAATAAGACAAGTAAAACAATTAAACTAAACAAATGACATAGAACTAAAACGAAATGACAAAAAAAGTAAAACACATTCAAACAAAATTCTCAAAAGAGCCTAAAAACTGTCACAAAAGATTTGAAAAAGATCTTATTTATAAACAAAAATTTAAAACCAGTCCCAATTTTGACAATTAGGTAAGTGACAGTTCCAAGTAGTTCAAGAATTTCAAAATAATCTAATAAAAATAATTATCTAAACGAGCGAATTTTCAACATAAAATTTTGTAATTTAGAACCGAGACCAAAACCGAATTAAAATAAGAAGTCGAACGAAAAAATTTACCCGAAACCGGTATAAAGTCCCGGGATAGCAGCTTGTAGTATCATAGACCTCTACAAACTGCCCTCATCATCCCTCCAGCTGAGCATGTCTAACGGAGCTCTTTCCTTCCCACAGCATTTGCAACGGTTCCAAAGCGAGGAGAAGCCTGGTGGACTAGTGTTTCAAATGCTGTGGCCTACTATCATAATAATAATAAATATTGCTCTTAAAATAACAAACTAAGATCTGAGTACATATTACGCATATAAGGCTAACGAAAAAAAGTTATAATGAACTACAAAACAGAACTGATACTAGAACAACATACTAATGCAATAGAAAAAAGTGCTACAATAATTCGCGATAGTACTCCGCCGTGAGAAGTGATCCTGACAAGACAATCAAGTAAAATTACGGGCGTCTAATTAAGAAATATGCATCAACGAGGCTCTTAGATGGGGGAGCATTCCAAGAGCGCACAGTCTGGACAAGATAAGAGTCCCGCACGATCAGCCTAGTAAAATTAAGAAAAATAACGTTCCTTTTTCCATGCAAATTAGTGAAATTAATCATTTCTCTAAGGTAATATGGTTCATTATTTTTTTGCAGATTAAAGAAGAACACTAACGCTCTTTTCTTGAGATATGTATAGGTAGTAAGCGGGCACCCCACCAGCTGATCGCGGTAAGGCAAGACATGGTCATATCTTCGAAGTCCGACGATAAAACGTAAGCAATCGTTGAACGCGACCTCCATTTTACGGGTACAAATGCTATCAAGTCGAGGGAAAATTAAACTTCCGCACGTGAAGTATGGCAGGATTAGTGTCTTAACCAAATTTAAACGAGTTGCTTGTGGCAAAATACTGGCTAAGAGCAAAAGCCTTCGGAGTCCAGAGTAAATTTTACTAATTTTTGATTTTGTACCTAAATATTTCACTTTACTAGCAGGAGATAATATTTTACCGTCCAGAATTACGGGTAGGATATCAGACGAATGGAGTGGACTGTTGTGAAAAATAATATATTGAGACTTAGAGGGATTCAATCTCAATGCATTAATCTTGGACCATGCATTGATTCTGCTCAAATCGTCATTAATACGTGCGATGCCATCTTCAAACAGGCCAATAGGTCTGTTCAGATAAAGCTGCACATCATCTGCGTATAAGTGAATCTTGACATCACGTCCAACTAGAGGAAGGTCTTTAATAAATAAACTAAATAGCACCAGCCCCAAGATTGAACCCTGAGGTACACCAGTCGGGAGAGGAATTGAATCCGACAACTTATCATCCACCTTCACCCGTTGATGGCGTTCTAACAATAAACTCGATCAGAGCAGAAGCGGAGGCAGTAAAGCCAAGAAAATTAGGTAGCATATGCTGTAACAAGCTGTGGTTTACACTATCGAAAGCCTTTGAGAAAGTCTTGCAGATGTGAGAACGCCGGAAACCAGACTACCAACATGACAAAAGCTTGTTACTTTCCAAGTGACTAAAAATCTGGAAGCTATTTAGCTTTTCCAAAACTTTAGACATGAAACTTAATATACTGATTGGCCTAAAATCACCAGGAGATTCCGGAGAAATTTTTTTAGCAATTGACAATACCAAAGGCGCTTTCCAAGATTTGGGAAAACAAGAGGACATGAAACAAGAGTTCAGGATATGAGAAATGTATGTTTCGATCATTGGAAGCAGAATTTGAATAAAACGTGGCGACAGACAATCAGGTCCAGTGGCATGAGATTTAATAGCATAAATGAAAGTAAGCAATTCACTTCGATTTATACCTTGAAAAGAAAAATAAGGGGTAATGCAACTGCTGCCACTTATAGTAGAATCAATATAACTCGATTTAGAAGTCCTAGCATTCTGATCGTTCAATGGAGTAGTAAAAAATCTATTTTCTTATACTCTGGCTGTAATCATAGGTCTGTCCGTACGTCCTTTTCGGTCTAATCACTTGTCCGTATGTCCGTTAGTCCATCTGTCTAACGCAATAGTCCGTCTCTCTGTCTGTCTGCATCCCTGCACGATAACTTGAGAACACTTTAACTTATATTACATATTGATATTTCGTACATGGTTTCTTTATAAAAATTTTTAGATCTGATTTATTTCTAAAATGGATACAATCGGGCAATACCCTAGTAGGGTTGCCGTATACAATTTCCAATTTCTTACATATAAGTGAATATTAGTTGCGAACACGCGCTGGGACCTCAAATTTTGGGTGAAGTACTAAAATTAAAATTTCAGAAAAGAATGTCAAAAATGAAATAATTCGGATAACCTTTTTATAGGGTTGCCATATAAAAATTCTAAATTTGTATACATCATATCATATCAAAATTTACCATACGACGGACGTTCTTGACAGGACCACATTTTCAGTTAGGAATAATTTTCAATCAATCACAAACTCTTTAAAACATTTTTACTGGCTGCATAAAGTTAAGCCTATGGGCAGCCTCTAAATGTAAGAACATTTCCACTGCGGTTGGGTAACAGCTCTTTATCATGTTTTTCACTTTTTTTTAGGTCCGTTTTTTTATATAGAATTTTTCACATTTAAATGTTATCTACTCGTCTCCTAGTTATTCAACAAAAACAAGGTATAGAGAAGGAAGCGTTAGAATATACTTAATGTTAATCGTTGACCCCAGTTCGAATATATGAAAGAGACAGTACTACTCCATACGAAAAATGTGCATCAAATTCTACCAAAGATGCAGGTTTCTTGTGTTAATGTGAATTGATTTTAGAACAAGCCGCTGATTACAGACACTTCTGGACTTAACAAATACTATTTATCATGAAACTGACATTATTTACAGGAGAAAATTTTAGTTTATGTGATAAAAAATGTCATCAAAAGAGTCCAAGCTTGCATTTATGCTCATCGTTAACAACTGATGATATCCGATTATTGGCCCTGAGTCTGTTTTTTTTTACATCCAAAAAGCCACCTTTCAGCACAGATTAAGCCTTCAGAGGACAGAATTAAATAGGCATACTGGGAAAATATCCCGGGTCTGAGACAAAGAAATAAAGCCCATAACGGGACTATTTACTGGGCATTGCCCACTTACATATCATCATCATCAAAAGAAGGGTAAGTTCGATGATGGGATCGGTCGTTTCGGTATGGAAGGCGATGAGACTGCTTAACTCATCCTGTGTGACTGTGAAGCTCTGGATCGCATAAGGTTAAAATATCTAGAAAAGGCGTTCCCACTGCCAGAAGATATTGTACAGATGGCCCCCAAGATCATCATAGGCCTTATAAAACACCTTAAGTTCAAATGGGCGCCCTAGGCTAAGTATATAGGTCGCAGTGACTAGATGAGAAGCGGGAGGTCTATCCGTATCCCCCACCAAGTAATAATGAAAATCACATCTGATGCAAAACATTTTAAGTTTATATAAATATGCAAAAAATCATTGGACACAAAATCTTAGGCTATATTTAAAGTTAATAATTTTATCTCATTGAAAAATAATTGAGTATTGAGTGCCAAGTAGATCGACAAGCCCTAGTCGAGTTTTATTAACTCAAAAACCTTCCGTTTTTGTCAAATTTCTTGCTTGTAAAAATCACGATAAGGGCTGTGTCAAAAAAACCTTCGAGAAATACTTCCCAAGCCATGAAACAGACTCTCTCACTAATACATGATAGCCCCAACTTAGTCCTAACGTTCTAAAATATTTGCATTAAGAATAGCTCTCAGATAAGTAATAATTGCATATGCAAATGTATCGTGGCCTGATGATTTCGAATGAATCTGCTTACAGATTCGGACTATCACTATGGCCATACATGTAACTATTACTTGAACGTCAAATGTTAAAATTCAGTATGAAATCAATGTCTAGTCATTTTTCCACTACTATCAATATAAAACATTTTAGAGATTAGTATCAACATAAACACATATGGATTTCTGTTTGTATTTCTCGAGGGTTTTGTTGTGTTATTTTAGAAAGCCTTGCCCAATAGGAGAAATTAGTAACAATATAACAACAATAACAATATTACTTTATTACGGTCAACTGTATAAAGATTACAAATCTTATTGAATACAGATCTATAGGTAGAAGAAGTGATACAAAATTATTGTTTTAAATGGAAAACAAGAAAAACAAGATTAAGCAAATTCAATTAAATCAGAAAGAGAGAGGAAAGAAATAAAAACTAAAAGAGAGGGAAAAAAAAAGAACGAACCATATAAATTCTAAAAAAAAGAAGAAAATGTACTAATTAAAAATTAAGATTAAGATTAAGAACAGCCATGATGTGTACCTAATAAGGCTCCAAAGAGCTTAACAATTCAAGAAAGTCTCTGCCTGAGTTCGTGCTACGTATATTAGATGGTAAACTATTCCACTTACGTGAAGTTTGGACAAAATAAGAGCGCTCTCCGAAATGAGAATGACAGCGTGGTAAAAGAATTTTTAAACTTCTTTGAGAGCGCAAGAATTGCAGCTTACTGTAGAGATATTGTGGCCTCCTTTTATGAATTAATTTATATAAAAAATACAAGTCGCGATGAGCAAAATGGGTATCAAGAGTATGTCCAAGGGCTGCATTAACTTGCATTGAGATGTGGGCACTGCGTGTTAAGTTGAAAACATATCTAGTACAATCATTGAATGCAACTGTCAATCTTCGACGGCAAACTGAGTCTAACTTGGGAAATACTATTGTGTCATACATAAAGTGCGGTAAAATCAAACTACGTACCAGTTTCAATCGCATATCGATTGACAATAAATACCCACAGACTCTCAACTGCCGTAAGGACCCATATATTTTGCTTAAAATATTGGTAACGTGGCTGCAGCAAGTAAATTCAGTGTTCAGGACTACACCTAAATTTTTCACAGAGCTAGAGAATGGTAAGGTAAAGTTATTTAAAATAATTCGTGGTAGCTCTAATGCCTCGAGGTGGTTTCTATAGATCGGCATACACACAGACTTGCTAGGATTCAGTTGAAGCTTATTAGCTATCGACCAGTCGTAAATTCTTGTTAAATCTTCATTTACACGAGCAACACAATCTTCTTGTAACCCAATTGGTCTGCTCAAGTAAATTTGTACGTCATCAGCATACAGATGAATGTTCACATTCTTAATCACCTCAGGCAAATCATTGATGTATAGACTGAATAACAGAGGACCTAGGATTCATCCTTGGGGTACTCCACAGTATGAGTTCCGAAAGTTCGACAAAGAGTCTTGAACTTTGACTGCTTGTAGTTTACAGGTGAGAAAACCTTTAATCAGCTTGATGGCTGAAGAGGAAAAATTGAAGCAATTCGAGAGTTTGTAAAGGAGCAAATTGTGATCAACTGAGTCAAAAGCCTTACTAAAATGCAATAAGACAAGGATAGTTAAATCGTCTAGATCTAAGGATTCAATAATATCCGTAGAAACCTTCAGAAGGGCAGTTTCGCAGCTGTGTCCACGTCGAAAGCCTGACTGGAAAGATGACAGAAGCTGATGCTAGTCAAGATATTTGGTGAGCTGATTGTACATTACTTTTTCAAAGACTTTGCTGAAGTAACATAGCAAGCTAATAGGCCTATAATCATTAATTCCATTAGGACGAGGTTTTTTAGGAACAGGGACAATGAGGGCTTTTTTCCATAACGACGGAAATTGAGAAGTTGCAAGACAATAATTATAAATATGTACTAGAATATCAGAAATAGCGGGGGAAATCATCTTGATGAATCTCGGGGGGAGAAGATCATGCCCAAGCGCAGTAGATTTTACCGCAGACATTGCAAAGAGTACATCAGTATCAGCAATGCAATTAAACGTAAAACCCTCAAAACAATTATCACCCACCACTAGATGACTATTAGGGGCTATAGGGGTAGAAGAAGCAAAAAACTCACTTAGGGTCTCAGCATCAATATTGCATTGAGGAGTTTCTCTCCCAGCAACGCCCAGTGAGCGGATGTTGCTCCAAAGTTTTTTTGTTGGAAGATCAGGATTTAATTTAGTGCTATAGAAAGCCTTTTTGGAAGATCGAAGTTTACAAGTCACAAGGTTACGAACCATCTTGTAGCGACTATGAATTAGAGGGTTGTGCGTGGCTTTGTACTGACGCAGTAGTAGATCCCTTTCAGCGATAATCGAATGTACATATCTCCCTGGTTAACCACGGACAGCGCTGTGATGAAATCTTACGCCTTCGCAGTGGTACATGCCAGTTGAAAAGCTGCAGAAGTAGATTGCTTAGAGTATTAACTTTATCGTCAACCGACTCCATTGAGAAAATATCCAGCCTAGGCAAGTTTATACAGTCTGTATACAGCAGGTCCATGTCAATGTTCTTGTAATCTCTGTAGGAAAATGATTCACAGCCAGCAGAGTGTCGCAGTCCAAAGGAATATGTTATGTAAAGAAAGTCATGATCAAAGTAACTCGTGTAGTGTAGTGCACTTTCTAGAAGCAAAGGAACAGAGCACTTTGGTTAGATCTCAGTATTGCTATAAGAGAACTCTAAAAGGAGTAATTCTGGAGCAGAGATAAGGAATTGATAGTATTGACCATGAGTCTCATATTTTTTCTGCACCATATTTTTGAGAATATTTTCCAAACTAAACGATGCTCCAAAATTCACATTTATCTAAACGTCGCTAAAATGATTTTTTTTATATAACTTAATTTAACGTATATGGTAGGCGATCAGAGATAACTATCTGATCGCTGGGCCAAAAAGTTCCATCATATTTTTTTTTTTGCACTTCACTTCAATGCATTTTACAAATTTATTGAAATTATTTTCGATAAGTTACAGTCGTTTAGACGAGAAATCTTACTAATATAAATTAATTTGCGAAATATTTTTAAAAATGAATTTTCTCTAAAATGATTTCATTTCAGTTGAATAATTTGCAAAGAAGAGCTCAATGATCATTTTGAACTAAGAAAGAAACCTCCTTATGATCATGCTGAGCTACAAAGGAGTCATCCCTTTATGATCATTCTTAGCTAAGCTCCAGTTCTAATCAATTCATAGTTCAAAACGAGTGCTCCTCTTTAATGACATACATTATGTTAAAAGGAGATCGAATTGAACTGATAACGAGCGCTCCGATCATCTTAAAAGAGCGCTCCACGATTACTAGTAGGATGATCGCCTTATAATGACGTTACATTTAGATAAGCTTGGAAACGCTGTATAAGTAAATGTTGAAATTACTCTGTTACTTTCATAGCCAAGTAAATTTTAATTTGATGTAATATGTGACGATGTGTTGAAGTTAAGTTACGCATGATAAAACACACTTTCTCGACGTCTTTCGGTTATAATAAGAAAATAATAATTGTGTTAGAGCAAGACGTAGATAAAAACGAACATAACCTCTGATTGTGATAGAAACCATATTCAAGATTATCTAATTCGTCAAGACAAACAATTTCAACCCATTCTATTTTAAATTCTTTATAGCTGAAAACATTTAAATTAAATACATTTGAGAAGGTCCATTAATCAAATAACTTCAGATAAATCAAATTTATGATAATTTTAGTGAGGTGCGTGAAGTGACTTTAAAAAAGAAATAATAAATAGGCACATACAAACACACATACAAACTACATATCAGTTATCCACAAAACTATTTGTGATCGCATAGCATGAATTGAAAAGGACTCCGATAGTTGGCTACCTACTTGTTTTTTTTCTTTTTTTTTTATTTAATAGATTTCTTTATAATCCGATAGCTGCATACGAAAATCATAGAATGGAGACCATAATATACTTGAAGCATTTCAAATTGCAGTCAGTCATACATCACTTCTACTTTCGTAAAACAATTTCATCGTGGTTTATGACCAGTCAGTGCACGTACTAAGCCAACCGACGACGATAGCTAAAAGTTGAAAGAACAAAACACAATAGCGAAGTGACTCTTTTGCTGCTTTTAATCTTGCTCTTGAATTTCAAAGTAATCTGAGGTCTAAGAGATTGTTGACCCGGAAATCGAGCTATGTTGCTATATATAAACTCATGAGACTGACCACAAATTACACCGTGTTGGGGTAAAGGGCCTCTAATTGGTCGGCTATTCGCTGCATAATAATAATGATCACCGCATTTCTATTATATCAGCGTTGATATGGTGCGCAAAGCGTTAAAAAAGTTGCATAGATATAAGCAAGAGAAGAATAATGGCAGTAGGGGAAACCGCGCTGATTTTTTATTTTATTTTTTTTTTTTAAATAGCTATTAAAATGTGTTTTTTTTTTTCATTATACCTACACAACTAATCTATTGTATTTTGTAATGAATTTTTATATATTATTTATGACGAACAGCCCAATTTCTGTGTTGATTGTCATAGGCCCACCTCAATGTTTTCGTGTTTATTAGAATTTTAACTAGTAATAATTAATTTCGACTTTTAATAAGAAAGAATAAAAATTTAACTGAAATTTTTGTATTTAAATAAAAAAAATTTACTTACAATTTGTTTGTAAGATAGACGACCTCTTCCAGATAATTAAAGTAGAACTGAGAATTAATTGTGTGTGAGTTTATAAAAGTAAACAGTGGAGTGATATAAAAAGAAGTTGTGATTTATATCTGAAATACTGTATTTTGAATAATGAACTAAGGACACACACGCTACAATTCGCAACCAATTAGAACATGTTCGCCTATTTATCAACTTTCACTTGTATTCACTGAACTTTCTAAGACTCATTCCTGGCGCTAAGAAGTGCACTATTTATATTCTAAAAATTCTCCAGAGCCTTACCGAAGATTTCAATCCAGAAACATCGATTCTCTGAACCTAATGTTGTTTAGTGTGTCCGCACTCTATTACACGAAGTTTCCATTTCCAATAGATTGTCCTTTTCTATTGTACGTAATACTACCACTTTCTTAAAATTGTTCGTCCCGAACATTAGATGGTCCAAGGTCTTGATGCACAATGAATCCTGTATACCCACATCATTACTTCTATGAGTAGTTACCACTGAATATGATCCTTCCCAGTGGTGTTGTAATTTTAGAGAGCATCCCTTACGTCGTTTCGGGTTGTACAGCCAAACAAGATAACCTTGATCAAATCTTGCTGAATTGGTACGTAAGTCATAGCGGGTTTTCATTCGATCGGTATTTACTGTTTATCGTGTCTCCCATAGATCGCTATCTTGCACCGAATTTTTGAAGAACCTAGAGCAACCTTGATTAAGAGAGTGAAGGCACAAAGTACGTCGAGGGCAATTGACTGCTTCAAAAGTTATAGTCACCTACAGATCTATTTATGGATTGGGTATAGTTAAGCGCGTAATTCCTGAAGTAAGGAGTTATTGCTCCTCTCAAAATATTGCTGTTTCGAATTATTTTCCCCAAAGTATCAAAATTATTCAAATTTTGATTTTTTCATCGTTAAGCTCATATCCTTAAATCTAGCGTTTGTCCACTTTTTTTTTTACGAATAGGGCTTTAAAACTACTACTTAGGTAAGTACTGATTTCGATAAGGCTCTTCTGTTTTAATTTAAGAACTATGAATTTATAACGATTTTTACATTGAGTTTGGTCAGGATTATATTTAGGACCGTAAACACCAACCAGACTAATCCATATTCACGTGTAATGCACAAAAACCAACCAAGATCATAAATTTAAATTAGATTTGAAATTGAGCGAGCGAGTGACCTTTGTACTGCAGCCATTTATTGGCTTACGGTGCACCGCTGTCTTTATACTGCATCCAACAATCCGACTTTTCCTAGGAAGAGCAGTATTTTTTTGAATGAGATTTCCTCAAATTCGGCAGGCTTCAGGAATATGAGCCAAAGGCTTAGATTTACATTGTGTAATGGCCTTGCATAGGACGTGCTCCGATGGTTCATCCTCTTCGAGATAAAACCTATGTATATGCATCAGTGGGTGATATACCTATCCGATGCATCTATTTGTTTAGTTTGCAGTGTCCAATTAGGACTCCTGTGATGATTCTGAGTTGATTCGTACCCAGCTTTAAAAGATCCTGGCTCTTCTTTGGTTAAGGTCCTTTGATGAATCTTTTGACTTGTCTGGAGCTTATCATTGAAGTCCATCGTTGTTCCATTTGGTACTGGATCCAGTTTTGGAAGGTAAGCTTCATGGTTTTGTAAGAAATACCGCAAAATAGGTCCGGTCCTATGAGGGGCATAGATGTTTATTTTTTGGCCAGTAAGTCTGCCTTGTCATTCTCATCAATTCCCGGGTATCCTGGCATCCACAGAAGTGTTAGATGGTTCCTTGTGCCAAGGTTTGTTAATGCTTAGTGTATTCTCACATTAACTTCGTTTTGACCTGCTCTGATGAGTGGCTTTCGATATCGCTTGGCTGTCGGCTGAGATTTTCGTATACACATTTAGTGATGTCATATACTTCTACCTGGAATATTAAGGCATATATTCCTGCTCTTACTGCTTTCCCGGTTGTAGATCCGTCGCCGGTGTACCCTACTAGGGCTTCATTTAGTAGATTTATATATATTTCCTCCCTATTTGGTACCCTTCTTTTGAGAGGTAGATAGGGGCTGTGTTTAACGGCCATTTTATCTGATTTCATATCCAATATTGGAGTTGCCTCTATTCGTTCGGTTAGAATGCATAGACTTTTAGAGTCCCTTTTACCATAGCTGTCTGTCTGGGCTATATACACTATTAAACCGGCCTCTTTTCCAACAAATTTTCTGAGTGCTGGTAGGTTCAATAGTGTCTCTAGACTGCTGGTTGAGCCATCCAGTTTTCTGCAGTTGCATAGCGTTAGTGCCATTTTCTGGACTAGCTTATCCATATGTTTGCTCCAATTGAGCTTATCCATCAAGGGCTATTCCAAGATATTTAGTATATTTGGATATAGGGATCTCTGTACCAAACAGGGTAGGGCTTTTTAAATTTCTCACAATCCTTCTTCTGTTAAAGGGTAAATTGCTGTTTTGCTGGGGTTAACCGATAGCTTGTGTACAGCACCCCAGTCTTGAACAATCTTTAGGGCTTGTCGAAACTTTCTAGAAAGCAAGCGCTCATATTTGCCTTTGATAATGATAACGCAGTTATTAGCGTAACCTTGCGATTCAATATCTTGGTTGTTTATTTGAATTATCAGGTCATCAACTACCATGGACCTCAGTAGTGGAAATAGTACTCTCCGTTGGGGGCAGCCTCTAGTGGTTTGAACCTCCAGTATCTCTCCAAACAGCTGCGTTCTAACTATCCTGTTGGAAAGCATTGCCCGAATCCATCTGTTGTGTGTTTGACCCAATCCATATTTGACCAATACAGGCATTATTGAGTTAACAGAGCAGAGGTGTTATCATAAAGGAGCAAAGGTCAATTTCTCTGCTGTCAATAGCTTTTTCTATACCATTTGTCAGATTTAGTAAAGGTGTACCTTTTTGGTAGGCAAACTGATTCGGACTTAATGGATGCTCTTTGAACGCTTTCACTATTTACTCAAACGAAGTCAAGCTTATGGGGCGATACACACCGGTGTAATATTTTATCGGCAGCAGCAGACAACAAAGAATAATACGTTTCCGTGGCAACCGTATTTCGGTTAGAGATGCACTGATTTTGAATTTTTTTTCTACTTAAATAATTTTTTTTTAATATTATGTAACAAAAGAAAACTAAAAATTAAATTAATTTTCTTCATTATATTGCTTATTTAACATTTTTTTTCTCCTTTACTTCGACATACTGAAAATGTTCGAAAGTAAACACATTGTTTTGGTGTTTACGTCCAAAGCAAGCTGGCCTAATAATACAAAAGTACTGAAAATGTACTTCGAGATACCTGAACGAAAGCCTTCCAGCTCTAGTAACAAATGATAGGTAGTCGGAAAATAATTCAGTGATAAACACTACATATATGACCACTGTCGCATTTTTAAATGCATTATTGTGTATGTAAAAGCAGGATGGGTAGCGCTACCAAAAATGATAATCCGCACTTTCAGGAGGGTAACATCAGTTTTTCATTACTTTTTTGCTGTAGGATTTGTGGGATGTATTTGGTACTTTTAAACCAATGAAGGGAGCACATCATTCAGGCATATTTCAGTAGTTTTGAACTAAAGAAGAGAAGCACACCATTCAGGCGTAATTCAGGAGATAGATTTTTTCGCAAATAAAAAAAATTCTTTTCTTTTAATATATTTAATACTTTTAACAAATTAAACTTAAATTCTTCACCTCCCGCTTGAAACCCAAGATTCCCATTACTGTTCCAGATGTATCTATGAAATATAGAGATTATGATAAGCAATCAAATTTGGCTTACTATTCATTAAAGATTATCATAGCTACATTTTCCCACGGTTCTATCGCATCTTCACTTTCTGCAGTACTAACACAAAATGTGTGGAATAATTTTAAATATCGGCATACTCGCGTTCTCTTAATGTACCAACTTGCATACCATGCAATGTACTTCAAAAGTACTTTATAAGCCCTGAAGATATGTAAGCCAGTTAGAATGAGACAAATCTATCAATATACTTTTATCTTTCTATGAATACTGCACTAAACTGCTGCTGTGAGTACTGAATCAGCACTGAAAAGATGATAAAATAATGAGAGAAAGGTATCATATTTGCGTTTTGTTTAATTTTATGCGCAGAACTTTCCGTAATGATTTAGTACTAGTACATTTTTAAGGGCTGAAATACATGCAGTTTCACCTACAGGATAAAAGAATTATGATTGTAGTTGTAGCCCCTGAAGTCGTGCTATCTCGGGGGATTATTCGCGGACAAGAGTAATCTTTACACAGGAAATAGGATTATCCTCGTTAGTGTTTGCGGCCCTTAGAGAATAAAATTTGTTTTGAAAATAAAACCAATTTAAAATTCCTAAATATTCGATGATTATGTGCTGTAAATTCTGTAATAATATAAAAAAATCTTTAAATATTCAGACAAATGTGCCGACAAAGTAATTTATAGGTTCACTTAAAAATATAATTTCTTTGGAGATTTACTGTCATCAAATCATTTTTTCTATAAAATATAGCCTAAGAACAAATATTTTAACTTTATAAACCACTCAAACTATTTATGTTTGTATGTATATGTGGATTACAAACCATTATATTTATCAACATCGTGGAAAACGCAATGGACGCAAGAACTAAATATTTAAAAATTCCAAACATATTGAATATAATTTCTGCACTCTGCGTGAAATCTTCGCGTATTTTTTAAGTGTGCAATTAAAAACAAAAAAAAACATTTCAAAAATTCTTTTGGTTTGCAACTAAGGCTATTACTGTATTGACCATCACTGGATTGTATACTGAAGGTGGGATTTTTTTTTTTTTAGAAAACCATAACGATTAAGCTTCTAATGTGCAACGTATGCGAAAAAAAAAACATTTCGTACCTCTTTCAAAAGTTTAATTATCTGAATTCGTAGAAATCCGTCATGAGCTCAACAAAAAATTCTGCAATTTTCTTGCTTTGAATGCCAATTTCTGGAATTTCTTAATGGTGCGTGATTCATATAGTTATGGTAAGCAGTAGGTAGGTACTAGGTAAATATGTATATAATTACAAGGTTACAACATTTAATACCTACCTAACCTATAAAAATAATATTAAATTAATAAGGCGCGTATAAGTTTCGACAGTTTGCAAAATCTTTAAGGAAAATGAAAATTTATTTCCGATACTTTTAAAACATCCATATATAACCACTCTGATTACATTAAAACCACTTATAACAACACTGAGCGCAATTTAGTTAGATTTATTCTCACATTGAAATATGCTATTTCCGCCCAGTAGGTTTTTGTAATCATTGGTAACTGAGAGTGAGCAATGTTTTGATTAAAAGTTGCAAATTAATTAATTAAAGCAATGAAAAATGCTATTATCGTTTTCAACGTTATGCAAATAGATTCATTCATGCAACCTGCCGAGAAGTGATTTAAAAAAACACACACATAACATACAAAATCAAAATATTTCGTAATATTTTTTTTTTTTGCTATTTAAAAGTGTCTAGGTATGCAGAAGACAATACATAATTCGTTCCATCCATCGCAATTTTTTCCCTGGAGATTTTTTTTTCTTAGATTAAAGGATTGACAACAACAGATCGTCGTTGCCCGCCTTCACAAATCCGATTTACAGGTATTTTTCCCATGATAATCTAAACTACCCAAGAATGGTAAATTGCTCATGAGCATTTCTTGTGATCATTTGTTTGACGCCCATTAAACTTCGTGGAACTACTAGTTCCAATGATGCCGCAATTTCGATTGTATCTATTTGGTGGCTGTGGTAGACTGTTTGTAGTATGTATGTCTCCAGTGACTTTGGATGACCTCATTTATGAGATGAAGAGGCGCTTCAAATTGTTGCTTTTAGTGACGCATATATATCCAGATTTGGTTTGGACTTCCATTCATGAGAAACCAAAAAGAAATCTTTGACTTGTTGGGAGTTTTTTTTTTTTTTTTGTTGTCATGGTGTAATGGTCTTGAACGATCCAACAATAAAATTGACCTCAACTTTGTGAAGAAGAAAAAAAATGTTGAACAAAAAATTAAGGCTAAATAGAAGAGAAAATATAGGTACGTCTCTTTGAATTTTGATATTTTTTTATAATTTTTGTGAAGGTATTTTAAATATTTGTAAGGTGTGCGTTCACATGATGACTAGTTTTTTTTTTAAATAAATTTAAACATGCACTTTACACACATTTCGATTTTAAAGCAGCTTCACACTAAAGTGGAAGTATGCAGGTGCCGAAGGTTTTTCATGTAACTGTGTGTATCAATGATATATTGAAAATACATCATCATTCCCTAGAACCCACTTCTATGTATGTTTATATGTCACAAAATATTTTATAATTGAAGGAACCATGTATAATTAAACTAGAGATCTGGTATCCTTTATAATGCGGATGTATTTATCTAATGTGAAGAATTAAGTTAAATTTCAAAATATTTAAGAGAATTCTCAAAATCTGAATTAAGTATCGTCTGGGCAGAGATTGTCAAGAAATGAAGCTTCTCTACAGTGAGTTTGAGCCTCATTTACATTTATCTTCTACCTACATCAGCTAGATTCTTACCCACCAGGTCCAAATTATACCATATGTATTCGAGACTTATCCATGTAGAGAAAAGTGAGATTAAAAGTAGAATTGGAAAATTCACTCATGCGATGGCTCTCAATTGGTAGAGTAGGAAAACAAGATTATACAAGCACGGTGTAGGTAGGTATGAATCTCGATCGTCATTATCAAAATATTTTTTTCCATTCTCATTACATGTGGGTTACGCTACATTTAAGGGGTTACATGGGTTTCGAAGGCTAAAAAAGTCATATTTTCTCTATTGTTTTTTTTTTATAATAAATAAATTATTTTATTCAGAATTTTAAGCAACATTTAATGAATGAATATTTTATAACATTTTTATTCAAAAATTTCAAAAATTCAGTCAGTGGGACCTGGTTTCTGGAGACCTATAAAAAAACTGTAATCGTAGTGGTCAGGATATCTAATGACAGCCTTATCTCAAATTAAAACAACAATTATTTTCTGTTAGTCGATATAAGTATAGCTCCTGGCTGAACAAAGGATTTATAAAAAATTGAATTCAATTTTTGGTACAATTTACGCCTATGTATAGTCTAGTAAAATTAGGTGTAATCGAAAAAAACCTTCGTCCAGTCACTAGCCAATCCTGTTTTGAAGAAGTATGCAAAATTTCAATAAGACCGGTGCATTAGTTTTTGAGAAATCGTGTCAACCGTGTTCAAAAATTGTGTTTTTAGAAAAACAAGAAGTAGGAATAAAACAAAAACAATTTTTTTTTTTACTTACTTATGTAGAATCGTCGATTCCAGCTCCATAAAGCAACAATCCCGCTACAGCTGCACTGTCCAGGCCATATTAAAATAAAACATTTAAAATATATGACCCTGCGAGGAGTGAGCGAGAGAGACAGACAGACAACAGCTAAGCAGTTGCCATAATGTACTTGCGTCTCTCCCTGTAGGTCTAGCCCAAGATATATAGAAGACAAGGTATTCTCATTAAAAATGTTTTACTAGAACTGCGACGTGTTTCGTCCTATAACAATACTATACATTTCTTTTGAAAAGACAGAGAGATGAGAGATTATATTGTGTTCTCTGTACTGTACTTTCCTATACGTTCGGACACAAATGACGGAACGTGGTTCGTAATGGGAATACCTTGTCTTCTATATACCTTGGGTCTAGCCTATCGAGGATAATTTCCAAAGCCACCTCTCTCTTCTAGACTTTTACTTCGTTTGACTTGAAACTTTGGAAAAATATTCTAGACATATTGTACTATTAGATAAAAAATTAAAAAAAAATGTTTTCTTTTTTTTTTAACCTTCCAAACTATGTAACCCCTTAAACAACTAACACAAATTGTACACGGAAAGAAAACATTGGAACAGGGCCTATACATTTTATTGCTATACTCCTATAACTATGACCGTTTTAGTGGCAGACTCGATGCAGAACCAATAGAGTAAATAAAATGAAGTCTCTTGTTTCTATGTGAACATATTAAAGTAGAAATGGCAAGTTTACACTTATACTATATAGGTCTGTCTGTTTACTTTTGAGTAAAAATCTTTGCGTAAAAATCAAGTAAAAACTTTTATGCGGTAGAGGGGATAAATCAAGAAAAGTTACCAAACACTTTTCGAGTAAATTTTGTTTAGCTTGTCTTGTGTCAAAAATTTGGCTGCTACCTTTCCGTCTGAAACAGAAAACAATTAATTAATTTGAAATACGTTTAAAAAAACCCACCCTCTTTAATATTTTTTTTTTTAATTTCGACTCTTTAGATTATCATTTTACATTCTTTCGATAACTCAACAAACGGCTTAACCTCAAATTTAATACTTTTGACAGTCAGCTGATTGCATATCAAAGTTACACATCCTCTTGATCATGAGTAAAAATGTGCAACTTTGTGCAAGAGGGAAAACGTATAAATTTACTCGATTTTTACTAGTTAAAAGTAAACAGACTGTTTGTGAGTAAAAATGCGTAAAAGTTTTTACACCGAGTAAAAACTTTCGAGTAAACAGACAGACCTATTGTAACTCAGCCTTAAGTTTGTCATTCCGTTTGTAACGCACAGAAATAATGATGGTAGAGCAAAATGGATTGGACACCCATGCATAAAATTAAAAGTTATTTTGATTTTTGCATGTCCGTTTGTCCGTCCGTCCGTCTACCCGTCCTCACAATAACTTGTAGAGCGCTGAAATTTCGTACATAGTGTTTTTTTTTTTCATAAAAATAGTAAATATATTTTCAAAAATGGTGTTGCCATATAAAAATTTAGGTTTTTTACGTATCCTGTGAAAACGATCAATCTTATACGGTTTTAATGTACTGAAAAGTTCTTCAGAATATGAAATCCTACAAAATTAGTTATAATCATTTTTTATGTCCGACGAACTGTTATAGAAATATATGTGAAAAACCACTTCAAAAATCAAACTTGCACAGATGGATGACCATGCGAAATTATATACGGGCATTCATCTATGGCAGTGTTTCACAAAGGGTGGTACGTGTACCCCTGGTGGGACGGGCAGAACTTGGAAGGGGACGCGCTGCACCGTGCTTTGGTTGCGGCTGGTGTAACAAGCAGCTTACTTTTTTCGATTATAAATATAGAAAAATATGGTTGTCATCTCACTCCAAGTGGCACAACTGTCTAAAATTCATAGGAACGAAGGGAAACAGAGAATAATAGACATATTTTAACTGAAAAAAATTCTGAGAATTGAGTGAGAATTTTCGATAAGAAAAATCAAGTGAGAATTGTCGATAAGAAAAATTAAGTGATAAAAGTCGAGAGCATAGACAAACTAATACATACAAAGACTGGGCAAGTTTAGAACAAAAACCGGTAACGCCTCACAGAGAGCTAAATTGAGAGCATAAACAATTTCATTCTTCTTATTATAATGAATATTAGTTATAATATAATTTTTATTTATTTTGCTTATATTTTATTATAAATGAATTTTATTTTTATTTTACTATTATTTTTTTTTATGTACTAAAAATATAAATATAATTTGAATGTTATTAGTGTATATATGTATTTTCTTTTACGAAGGGTATTCAGTGTTATGTAAATCATATAAGGGTTACACAGATGTCGAAAGTTTGGGAAACATTGATCTAGGGTATAATAAGAATTAGTCTTAGACCAATTCTAGCTTTTTACTTCTTATAGTGAAATTCACTATATTTTTAGTAAAGGAAAACGTGTTTTGTCATGCGTAAGGTGATTTGTGCCAATGTTCATTGGAAAAATGCAGATAAATTTGTTGAAAGGAAATATTTTAATTAACTCCTATATAATCAAGACTTCCCTATAAAAATTTACTATAGTTATAGCTCATGCAAGTATTTCATTTGAATTCTTCCAATAATACATGGGTAAATTGTCTATAAATAATATACTGTACATTGTTGTTTGACACAATTTAAAAAGATCGTCTTAAATACATCTCCAGATGTATTCGGTGACCCCAATCTGGAAAATAGCGAAATGGTGTTAGCTTCAGACTTAGAGATTTATTGGACATAAAATTGGGGTTCCTTATATCCTAGGCACTGACATACATAATATGGACTGCTCTGTAAATATGAATTTTTGCCGCATAAGCACTTTTTCCACAAATAGCACAATGAAAGAAGATTCAGTAAACCACATGCACTAGAAGTAGATATTATATATATACGAATTAGAGGTGCACTTTTATTGTTAAATGTGATCAATTTAATTGTATAAAATGTAGAAATTTTGAACAAATTTGATGTTCTTGGGCAGCATGTAAGTTTCCATTAAACTAGTAATTTTATGTATACATATTTTGAAGTTAAGTCTAATAGTACACTGAATAAATTCGGAATTCCATTTTAAATCTAAGACCTACATATAAAAAAAAAAACAACAGCCTGCCTGAATGAAAATGTAAAGGAATGATTTACAGAAGCACCATGATCTGCGAAACGAATACAGCTGACTTCATAAGCAAGTGAGTTGAATGTTATCACATAAGACAGGGTCCGATGGAGAGCTACTGCTTTCAGTTTATTTCCTTCGAAATATTGGAACAGATTTATTATAATGATGATAATTAATTGATATAAAATGCAACGTTAAAAGTTCAGTTTTAGTCCATTTTATCTAAAATCTTAAATCTTTTTTAAGTGCTTGTTTCATTTCGTTGACTTATAGCAAAGAACATATAACTTAGTTAGATTTTCTTTGCTTATAGCCAACACCTGCTCATTGCATAAAACAACAATTAATTTTCCCCTCTAGGTCAATGAATTTTTGTAAACAGTTTATTTATGGTTCCCTTTTCATAATTTAGCATTTCTATACAAAAAAAATCTGGAGCTGATTCTTGTGAAAAGGAGGTCACTAAACCCACTGGCATCAACCAACCATTAATCATTCACTGAACTGGTCAGGTTCAGGTTCTAACATTTCTTTCTCTCACAGCAAGTAAGCAAGCACTAGAAAAACCACAAAAACACTAGACGTAGACGTCCAGTCCAGATCACTCGTAATATCAAGACTTTAATGCGAACACTATTTGAGACCATTCACTGTGACCGCTCCCGTCTCCTCTTTACGACATAACCGACATACCATGTACATTGCATAGTACATAAGCTATAATATGACTACGCGGACAAACAATTTAGATTCGGGAAATATGTATACACTTTTGCTATTGTGTGAATAATTTCTTCAGGTGTTTAAAATTTTTGTACAGATAATCACTAATTATCGGAATAATTCGTGTCACATGCCTATAACTACAACCTTTCCACGTGATTTTTAACGATTAACTGGAAACTTTTCAAAAATTTTAATTCAGTACAAGAGTGAAATTGGGACACCACGACCACGAATGCTCCACTTTCCTTGAATGCATTTATTCTTAACCATAGGACTTAGCTTACCTAACTACGAAATGTGTGACTCTTTGAGAAAATATTGTTGACGACATGTATCGCACCTTCATTACCCACCCCCAACCCCCTTCCACTTCGTGATATTGTTGTTTGTTTTGAGCTACCCCCTATGCTTATTTAACTCCTTTGTATGATTTCAAAGTGAATATACCTAGCTCATGAAACTAACTCTAGTCAAGGGTAGTCAAGTGTACGGTTTGTTTGTTTGTTTGTTTCCTGACCATACAACTCAACTGGCAAAACGCTCTGTTTTAAATGGGCTCATGTCTCTCGGTTGAGATGGGGAGGGGGGATTTATACTTATATATCCCCACGCTTTCCTTATCCACCATAATCCCCCTCTTTTCCAGCTCAAGTTTAAGACTCCATGAACAATTTCTAATTATCCTTGGTGAATTAAATGGGCCACGTAGACGAGTATGTAAAGGATCATGTAGTGAAGTGTGTTTGGTTTGGTGCGTGTTCGACCTATCGGTCATCAGTGGGGGTCCGCAAATGATTCAATAGAAGGACGAAAAAAATGTGTGTGTTTTATTAATAAGTCAATTTGTGGCGCAACGCGTTATCATAGGCGAAAACAAGCTGAATTAAATTCTGACAGGCACGATTACCTACCACTAGTTCCTCGAATTCTAGGTAGTATCAAAGATTTGTTATGTAGTTGTTTTAATTGTTAGTTTTTTCATATTTCATCTTCTAATTTGCTACATGAAAACTAAAATGTTCTATAAAACAGTTTTGCTTTTGCTCCGGAAACTAGCTTTTTATACAGGGTACCCCAGACTAATCTGACTATATCTTGCCAAATGATTCCTCTCGTCCAGACAAGTAAAAAATTGTATGGCAGGAGGAGGGAGGGACGGGGGGGGGGCGAAATATCACCATACCTAGTTACAGGGTCATTAGTAAAATATGCTCGTTTTTCATTAAATACCCTATATCTTGAAAAGTGCAGGGTGTACGGTCTATTTTAAGACGTAATTGTAAGCAGAGCCTTAGGGTCTTTTTTGTGAATATTAAACCACCCCGTACCCCTCCCCACTCCAGAGCTCTGACGCTTTAAATTCAAAATTTCGGATTTTAATTTTTTTTTATCTTTCCGTTATTTTTTTGTAAAAATACCCCCTTAGTAACTAACATACATTTTGTTACAAAATTTCCAATGCTAAGAGTCTTCTCAGTTTTATGTGAGAACATTCCCGTGGCTATAATAAAGTATAATCTGTTCATTGGGTCATTTATGTAGTTGTTGGAATAAGAATTTTATATTTTAAGGGTATAGATAATAGCTATACGAAAACTAAAATATTCTATGGAGGTACCGCCTTTTCCTATTGGTTTTCGGTGCTAAATTGTTTTAAAATTTAGCTTTGAGAACTCTTTCAGAACCTCTTATAAAACAGTTTTGCTCTGATAATTAATTTTTTATATAAATATTTTATAATAGTTTGAAACAAATCAAGGCTTTTTAAAACAATTTAGCTTCCGGAGCAATTTAGTTTTGTACAGATATTAAGAACTTACATTAGAGTACTTCTAAAACCATTTGGATGGATGGATGGATTGAATAGAGGTTTAACTCACATATTTTGCAATTTTTTCTAATAGATGGCGCCATCTGTAAACATACTTTCAGTCATTATGTAAGGCCATCTGTCGAGAAGAGGTAACAGATTTGGTGGCATATCTATTTGTTGATAATGTCTAAACCGTGGCAGCTGATGTGCTGTGACGTCACTTGGCCCACTAATGCGTAGAAAAGTGAGAATGTCACTTGGCCCACTAATGTGTAGAAAAGTGAGAAAATCTCTGACATATTAATAAGATAGATACGATTTTCTATTACATCAATGGGCGAAGTGACGTCACGCATCGGCTGTCACGATATAAACATTAACATGTTATGCCCACACCACAAATTTCTCTCCAGACAAAATGAAGCATAATGTGGGTTCGTACAGAGAATTTCTTGTATTCGCGAATCCAATTATTAATTTTACTTGATACTTCTTGAGACCCGAAAAGAAATTATCATTTTAGGAATTGTAATTAGTTTACCCTTGAAAACAATGCAGAATAAATTCTGGCAAACTAATAATTTGAAAAAATTGCTTTGTTATTTTTATTTTCTAATTTTTAGAGAAAAAAATTATAAAAGTTGTTAGACCGGAGTGTACATTTCGGCGTAATTGCTTCCACCTCGTAGAATAGATTAGAACTATTTAATAATGTCAAAAGTTTGAAAGTTGGTTTTTGTTGATTTGTTTATTTTGAAAAAGTTGATTTATAAGAAATTTGTGTATCTGCTCCCTACCAATGAATCGAGAGGCTTCAACATCTGATCCACAACCGGGTCCTTCAAAATGTGGAAGAGGTACTGTACCCAAGCGTGGTTGGCGACCTTATCGAAGGAATTGGAATCCGGGTCCTCCAAAGGAAAAACCAACTGTTTTGTCTATTCCTAGGCTGCCGAGCTCTTCAAGCTCTACCAATTCTTCAATAACATCTGTAGTCCCAGCAGATCTTCCACTATTATCGGTTACTCTTGATGAAACTCCGGGAGATTATATAGGATGGAAATTGTATTTTCCAAAAGAGAAATATGATCCCTCTTCAGCTACGGTTAGGAAAGTTAAATCCATCGAGAATCATTTCAAGTTATACACTAGCCTATATAATTTTCCAATTATTAAAAAGCAATACTGGTTTACATTAAGCATACAAACACTGTCACAAGACATACAGTTTAAAGAAACGTGGTCTACATTTCATCAGGATTTAAGTGAACAACCGGAACACACCTTGAATTGCGCTGGAGTAGCAATGCATAAATTAGTGTCTTCAGTTTCAGCAGAATCTGAACTTTCTTTTAGCCAGCAAGCAACGGGTAATTGTAGTCTGAATAATTCATTACAATCCATTCGGGCGAGAATCCATGGATATGGCCCGGTGGTTACCTTACGATCTTTGAAGGTAAATAATTACGATCGACTTCTTGCAATCAGAGGTACAGTGATAAGAGCTGCAGCTGCCGAAATACTTTGCACATGGATGGCATTTAGATGTCCAGTCTGTGGATCGGAGCAAGCAATAAAACAACCCGAGGGTGTAATGACTGTCCCTACTTCATGCAAAGCAGGCTGTAGGGCTCGAAGCAATTTCATACCTTTATTGTCTTCCCCTTACACAAGAACAGAGGCATTTCAATCAATACGACTACAAGAGTCTATGTTGGGTGAACAATATGATTCTGGTCGGGTTCCTAGAAGTATAGAAGTGGAGCTAACAGAAGATTTGGTTGATTCAGTCTGTCCAGGAGACGACGTTACGCTCGCTGGAATACTTAAAGTTCGTCCACAAGAGGAATTGCAACGCAAAGGACAGGCGAGCATGTACAAAATGTATATTCGTGCAGTAGCCGTGTCAAGTAATAAAAACACCATGTCGAATAGAAAGTCTGAATTCACCGAAAAGGATATGCAAGCGATAAAATTAATAAGCAAAGAGCCATCAACATTCAAGCTTCTTGTACAATCTCTTTGTCCAGCCATATATGGACATGAAATGGTCAAGGCTGGGCTTATTTTAGGCTTATTTGGCGGCTCTGGTGGAGGGAGTAATACAGGACGGCGAACTGAAATTCATGTTTTGGTTGTTGGAGATCCTGGAGTAGGAAAAAGTCAAATGCTGCAAGCATCTTCAAATGTTTCTCCTAGAGGTAAATTTTAAATTTATTTTTCAAAGAAAACAGTTAATATTCCAATATCTTTTAGGAGTTTTCGTTTGTGGAAATAGTAGCTCTAGCGCAGGATTGACTGTAACTGTTCGTCATGAAAAAGGATGTGTAGGTGGTGGAGGCTCCTTAGAAGCTGGCGCATTAGTTCTTGCCGATCAAGGAGCTTGTTGTATAGACGAATTTGATAAAATGTCGAGCAATCATAATGCTCTACTAGAAGTTATGGAGCAGCAAACTGTTAGTGTAGCTAAAGCTGGTGTATTATGCTCTCTTCCGGCAAGGACAAGTATTTTGGCTGCGGCTAATCCCTCCGGTGGTCATTATAACCGGTCCAAAACAGTATCTGAAAATTTAAAAATGAATCCTGCCCTTCTGTCACGATTCGATTTAGTTTTTATACTACTTGATCGACCAGATAAGCATCTAGATAGCTTATTAACTGCACATATACAGGCACTTCATGCTGGAACAAAGAAATTGCCAACTGGGAATTCTTTTGTAGGAATGAAGGAAAAGGAAAACGTTCCTATAAACAGCTCTGAAGCTCATGAAAAACCCTTGAAAGATAGATTAAAATTAGAGCCAGGTGAAGATATGGACCTTTTACCTCAAGTTCTAATGCAAAAATATATTGGTAGGATTAATTTTGCTCATATCTGGAATTTCTGTTTAATTCAAGACTTTTTGTCATTCAGCTTACGCTCGAAAAAGTGTTCATCCTCGTTTAACACATGAAGCAGCGACAGAAATTAAAAAATTTTACTTAGAATTGCGAAAAGTTCGTACTGGGGTAGATGCCATTCCGGTTACGACAAGGTTTATATTGCTAAAAAATGAAATAATACAATAAATGGAAGCCCATTGATATTTAATATTTCAGACAACTAGAAGGTCTTATTCGTTTAACTCAAGCACGTGCTCGCCTTGATCTAGCTTCAGATGCGAGTCTTCAACACGCCCTTGACGTGCTGTCTGTGATTCGATATAGTTTGGTGGATATTTTAAGTACTGATGATGGTGCCCTACAGATGCAAAGAAATATCAACGGTTCTGGAATGAGTCAAGCCAGTCAAATTAAAAAGTTTATACGAGTCCTACAAATGCGATCTAATACTCTTGATAAGACGATATTCAGTACTGACGAGCTTAAGGATATAGCTTCAAACGCCGGACTTACAGCCAGTTTGAACCAAATACTTGATTCACTAAATATTCAAGGATTTTTACTTAAGAAAGGAAGAAATTTGTACAAAGTTTTGTTGGAATAAGGTAATTAAAATTTATTCTCCAACGTTTTTATTTGAATTTGATAGTAAAAAAATAACCAGAGCAAAGCTCATTAGACTTTTTTCTTATAAATATGGGAATATTTCGTTCATTTTATTTGTTTTTCTTTTGCTGCTGGGATTTTCTTCTTGCTTCTTGTTCTGCTCCTAGATAACATGTAGTCCTCACCACGTATTTTTCTTTTTTTTTTAAACTAGAAAAAATAATTCAAATTTCTTAATTTTTAATTTAAAAACAATTAAAATGATACAGAATACGAAATTGCAGCCACGTTGGGGTTTTCAATAGTGGAAAGTTATTTTGAGAACTAAGAATTCGTGAACTTCCGGTATTGTGGTGTATGCACTTTGTCTGATCCACTGGTGTGCTAATGTCTTCTCTTGATATATGGTGTATAAATATTTACAGCTATTAGTTCTTGCAATACTTGAAACAAAGAATAAATAGGAATGGAATCGCATATAAAAGCCCTGTACGTAAGGCAATCATTTTTCTTTGTTGTTCTTATGCGAAGCGTGAACAGCAATATATCCCCTTCATGAGGAAAATATTTTACATCTGCAACCTGTTTTTAATATACGGTTTATACATGTGCTTATGCTTCATATTCTTAGGATTGGTCATAGTCCCACTGGTAAAGAGGCAACTTTAAAAGTTGCTGTTGCAGCCTCAATCCTGGATATGACTAGCTGCGCATAAACTTTATTTCTTGAAAAACAGAAAGAAATATAACTCAATAACAAATCAGACGGTTTTTTTCATTCTTCCATCTTGATTGCTATGAAAGTTCTTCTCTGGTGTTTTTGATTCTCTGTTTGATTCATTTGGTTTCTCCAGACACTGTTAGCTTTTGATATACATATACTCAATACAAAAGACCTAGTAATAAGAAGTGTTTTCATGCCAAACAGCTTGAACAAATCTAAGAGGATAATGTGTCCATAGCAATGGGTTCCTTACTTGTGATGGGCATCAAACATAGCATCTGACATCAACTTTTAAGATCTAAAAAGTTTTTAAAGTTTCTGCAATATTTTTTCTACTCGAAGAAATATCCTTGAATGCATATAAGATTTTTGGAAAGATATTGATGAGATGCGAAGGGCAGTATATCCCATTTATTATTGTAAAAATACTTAAACCAAAAAATCATAATTCTAAAAAAAAAAAACAAAAAAATGAAATAATTCTGAAGGAAAATTCTTCAATCATCATAAATGATTTGATGATTCCTTTGATGTCCCGTTTGTCTTCTATGTAAATGTCGGCTGCGATTGGGAATCTCATTGTCCCTTGGCGTTCTATCAAATCCATCATAAGCAGAAGGATGATTAGTTTCGTATTCTTCTCCTTCTTCCTCTCCTTCATAATCGAGCATGGAGCCTTCGCGGGGTCCAAATGGTTGATAAGGATAAACTGATGGAGATGCAGCGAATGGATTCCTTTCCCATTCAGTATCCGTGCAATTTTTTATATTTACTGTGCCGTTGCTTTCAACTACACGACACTTGTGCATTTCAACACCCCAATCTGACCCATCTGATAGTGCATGTGACAAATCATCTTCGAATGGTACAGCATATTCGTGTGAGTTTTCTGTTCTAAATGAAGAATCGAATTGTGTTGGTGGCCACGATCTGGACATTTGTCCTGCAAATAATGGAGGGAATGATGACATCATGGGCATTTGCATTTGCTGCCGACCCATATATCCCCAAGCTGGATCCACATATTCATGACCGTAACAACCATTTCCACTACAGAATGGCATATTACATGTACCCATTAAATAACAAGGTGGTTGATGGTAAAAAAATGGTTGGAACACAGGTCCTCGACGATAAAGAGGACCCATATTAAAGGCATTATCATAGCAAACATGACAACGTGATGGAATTCGGCCACCATAGTACCAATTGGCTCCGTATCCATAGTGTTCGTAACATCCTTCGCAATTTTGTTGATGATGTCCACCGCATGACACATATGGCCAAGTTGAAATGTATACACATTGAGGTTTTCTTGGTTGCGGAATATAACCAACTCGATGTTTGCAGCTTTTTGTATTAATGCATCTATGCCTAGATTCCGCATGTATTATACGCGATGTACATTGCTGTCCGCATGATTTATGGCGCTTATGATGACAGCTGTTCCCCCTGGACGTCGGCGTGCAGGATTTCGGTTCGATGACCAAACAACATGAACCGAATCTATTGTATCCCAGTCCAAATTCTCCTCCTTGATCAGATGAATCATTTTGATAAACATGAACATGATTTTGATTTGTTAAATTAACATTTGTTGGGATATCAATAAGATTCGTGTTGTTCACAAGATTTATTAATTTTATAACGGTTGTTACGTTGTTTCCTCTGATCGGTGCATCATGTACAAATGAATCATTTACACCTTCAACGATAACTCGTCTCATTCCGTTAACGGATAGAATTTCTGGACAAATTGGACACTTTTCTAAGCAATCAGTGTTCGATTTACACGTTGTAATACAATCTTGACGTGTATTATTGCACAAGGAAACATTTTCCAAGCTTATTGCTGCAGTCTGCCTCTTTTTTATTGTTTTTGCAAATTTTTCTGTACAACTTGCATTTTTCAATTCTGTACAATTTTCGAGTGAGTTTTTTCTCTCTGCTATTTTACTGGAAATCGAAGCGGTGGATACGATAGCAACACAAACAGTTAGGAATAGACATGTGTTCCAAAATTTTTCCATCTGAAAAAAGAAAAGTAAATATATTTGAATGAAAGTTTCACTTGTGAAATAAACAAATTACTTTCTAAAATATATTTTTAGTAGCGAATTAGTCTTCTGCTGAATATTGAAATGAATTCAATATTTTTTTTTGATCTTTTATTTCCGTTAGTAAGAGTTGCAAAAAACAAACTAGGTGGATAGCAATACATTCTATGCAAATAGTTTCTTGAGATGCATGCAAAGTTCGAGGTTGAAGGCATTTAAGCCTATTGACAAAGTTTTGAGACACGTGCGAAAGTACGAGCCTACCAAAAAGCCAAAATTCACAATTTTATACAGAAATATGGATGAGGGAAAGTGTTGGATTAGATGGATGGATTGAGGTTGAGTCCTCAGGCGGAGTATCTGCCACAACAAGACTCATTGTTCATCCTCTAGACTTATGAGCAATTACTCATAGGTCCCATCCGAACGTTCTTATGAAGTTCAATACTGACCCCAAACCCTTTTGCCGACTTTATGCAGTTATTCAAGTAGGTGTAAGCCAAGGAATCTGTAATCCTTTCCTGAGAGAGCAAGACAGTGACAAAGAAAGTGAGTTACCATTTCGGATTCCTCTCCGCATCGCCTGCATACAGGATCATCAACAAGTCCCATACTGTTATAGGTGACCGTTGAGAAAAGGGTGCCCAGTAAGAATTGATACTAGAGTTCTTGGGGTTGGCTTGTTCAATCCCAATAGATTTTTCGTTAATTTTGGGTTAGGCTTAACCCCAAAGTTCCTTTATAGTTCTATCCGAAGGATCATCTTAATCAAAGACGACTGTGCTGGCAGTCGACCCAAGCCGAAATATTATAGGCAAGGCGTTTTGGTGCCATCCCGATTGTGGAGGATGATGCTTCCGAGAGGCTGCACCAAGCCGAATAAGCTCGTTCGCGTTTTCATTCCCGTTAATATCGCTGTGATCTGGCACGGAAAGACCAACTACCCTATTACCCCGAGAGAGGGAATTCAGGGTGGTTTTACACTCCAAAACCAACTTGGAGGTTGTATGGGGCTCTGACAAGGCCTTGACAGCTGCTTGGAAAAGTGTTACTGATTACGTTTTAGCATTACATTCAGTCGTGATTTGATTTCTTTCATAAGTATATAAAAAAAGGCATCTAAAAGAAAAATTTAGGTATATCTTCTTCTTGAATAATTTATCTCTCACGAATCTCTGCCGCAAAGAATCGATTCGATCTCTAGAATTAGTTTTTAAATCCTATTTGATGAAAACGAAACTTATAAAAAGCGAAAATGTAAAATTTACATCCACGAAGGAAAATTTCTCTATTATTACAAACATTATTTTTTAGTGCGCTCATTTTCTATCTATCACTGTATGCTTAATGGTCTGACTAACTAATTGAGTAAACATTATGATTATATAGGTAGATTTTCATACCAGAGATAGATAAAGGGAGCATAGTAAATAGTTCTCTTCAATACACATAAAGTTCTGTTCTATAAGAAGGAACAGATAAGAAGACCATACACGGAAGCACAAGTTTTGTACCTACCTCTCGTGCATTTTGTTTACATATTCCATGCAAAAGTTGCAAAAGTTAGAGTCGTTTTTTAGCACAATGAACCACATCACCCTGTGCTTATTGCATTAAGTCAATTGTTGTCTGTCTAAACGACAATTTTATGCAAATTTAAACGTGAGAATTTCAGTCTATCTGTAAAGTCAATAGCTTTTTAAGTGTTATTTACTTTTCTTTTGTACACATTAGTTTTGATGATAAAATTCTTTCAAAGTAATATAAAATTTTGACCTTTGAGCAAGATTATCTCAATATATCGATTTAAATAGCGTTGATTATTAATTCATGCTTTATCTGATCTAAATTGGCAACAAAAATATTTAACGCACAGAACATTAAGACAATCTGTGAGACATGATCGCTTGTTGGTAGAGAATTATTTTTATATTTTGATACCAAATTGCATTTTTTAGATAATTTTTGAATGAACGTTTCTATAATATTAAAAGTGGTAAATAGTGAGATCACACGAAATATTTACAAAAAAAATCTAAAATAATGAAAAACAACAACTGCCTTTCGATATTATTTTTCCTCCATATTTCCCGACCATTTCTGATATAATTCTTTTTTTTTCTCATGGAAGAAACTCATTTTAAATTTTCCATGAATATTTCAAATTCTTTTAGCGAAATACAGGTACGGTTACATATTGCAACTCTTACTGCAGTGCAGGATTGAGAATCTGCCCTTCTCGAGGATTGCGATGTTATGAGTTAAAAATACCTGCGAGACTTGAAAAGTTTCATTTGCAGTCGATTTCTTGCATCTTTCATGATACGGTAGTTTTAAAAATTGTGTAAATTACAAGATTGATGTAGTAAGGGTAGTTTATCTGCAGTTTCGGTCTGCTGTTTTTCAGTCTAAATCTATTTTCGTCCGCCCACCGGTATCAGATCATGTCTTAAGTTTGCAATTTATCAATTATCAAACGAAAATATCAAACTATACTGAAAATAATGGTTGACAATGAAATTGTACACTTTGTATGCAGTTTACCCGGTCCCGTTATCTGACGATAAACTACATGTGTATGGTATATTTATTTACAGATCTGCATCTGCAGTTCATTGACTGCTGCTGATCTGGTTGGCAATCAAATCGTACAAATTTCCAACATGCATATGCAGATTACCTAGACTGCATATCAAATCGAATTATTTGAACTGTAATGTGTGGTGGCATTCAAATATGTATATCTAAAATTCGGAACTGTAGGTAATCCATTAGTGAATGAGGAACTTAACTGTCAATGCATAATACCTATGACAAACAGCTGTTGCAGATATCATAGTATACGCAGACGTTGTGTCGTTGCATAGACCTGTAAAGTACTTAAGTACATACTTGAGTATGAGTACTAGTACAAGAACCTTCACTTAAAATTTTTTCAAGTACAAGTCCCGGTACTGGTGCTCAACAATTTTTTAAGTACAAGTCCCTATATGTATACCAAAGTACGCACTTACTACAAATATCGCCAAAACGCGAAATACATCAGCTCTTGTAAATTATTTAAATACGACTTCTAATAATAGAGATTTAGAAGCAGGGACAGTAACGGTCATTATTTTTCTAAAAAAAAAAAAAAAAATTAAATTACAGTCGTTGGGCAGTGATTTTTAATTTTAAGTTCTTCTCTTCAATTTTTGTTAAATTATTCACTCCGTCTCGATTGCTAGGCTCACATCCCTTGTCGCCTTTACCTCCACTTCTTGATCCGCCTTCAACACTTGCATTAGGTACTTGCGTACTTAAAAGCTGATTTGTGGGACTTATAATAAGTACCTGAGGGACACTTGAAAATTTTTAAGTGCCAGTACCGGGACTTGTAATTGTACTTAAAAGATTTTAAGTCCAGGTCCTGGTACTGGTACTTGTACTTGGAATGTTACTAGGAGATCCATGCTTAATTATCCATTTTGCCCACTAAAACTATTGTTGTATTCGTTACGATTTATGTATTTATTTAAAAAATGGTGATGATGATTGCTGTAAAATATCCTGAGATCAGAACTTTTTGTCGTCAATATCCATAGTCAAAATATTGTTCAGTGAATTTAAAGAATGGTCCTTTAGTGTCATTGAGTATTGTCAAATCATTATAAGTTAAAGAAATCAACGGTTTTTGCAGTCTGTGTTTGGAGGATAATGACATTGCTTGTGTGAACACCCAGCGATAGCAAAACGCAGAATGACAACCTTTGATAAACCACAACTGAACCCTAGTGAGTTTGGTGGAGCACCGCAGATTCTTATACTAGCTCAAGAGAACTGTGGTTAGGCAAACTCAAGTCTTTTAACGAGCTCGATTATTGCTTTCGGGGTTTGATTGCAGACATTATCCGGAGAGACAAGTGCTACTCCAGTGATTTGAAGCCTTAGACCTGCAAGTGCTGGGCACTCACATATAACATGCATCCCTGGATTTAACGTATCACAATAAATCACGAATTCTAATGACGAACAATATTTTTAATATAGTTTGTTTTAACATAGCCAAAAATCCGAAATACACCCACAAACATGAATCATTATCCAGGAACCACATTCGCTACCTTAGCTTTATTTAAAATTTATATCGAAAACCTGTTAAATACGTATGCAAGAACAACATTAGAAAGATAATTGTTATACAAAACAAGAGCTACAGAAGAAAATCTTCAACTTGATGTACTTGTTCAAAATAGTATTATTGTTGTACAGCACTTGGTTAAATTTTTGTATTTATAGCGATCACTAAATAAATGTCACTATTAAACCATTTTCATATTAGGCAGAAGAAAATAATTTTCAATTTACAATCATCGCACATTGTTTTATCAACAACCACCAAATATTTTCCGACACTCAAAAGTTACCTTTACTCCACTTCTCATAAAAAATCCACTAAAATAACCGGTGATAATTTTCAAAAATAATTTTCCATCTTTCAACAATATATTCAAACTATAACTATGTACATAAAATATGTAAAACAGATACCTTCTTCCAATATTATTATTATTTGATCTGTTGCAATTCTTTGTAAACCTTCTTAAGATTTCATAATTAACTGCTTCAAAGCTAAACTGAAACTCAACTGAATACGGCGAGTACCGACTAATTGCTTTGTACCTGCCATAACAAATATATGATTATGATGGGCTTGTGACAAGAATTTATCGCACTGAATTTTCTGCTAAAAACCACTTCAGATAAATGGTGTCAGTCATAAGGCATTTTGATGCGTTAGTTTTTGATAACACAAACTGTGTATGTTTAGCAATTAATTTGCCAATGGAAATAGAATCGGTCCGTAAAAGCTGATAAATAGATTTGTGGTAAGAATGCAGATGGCTAAGATTGGTATGTTTTATGTAAATTAACTACATCCTCTACAAGAGAAAAAAATCTGTGCAAGATTTTACAAATCTACTATTTCTTTTTTTTTTTGAAACCGGTTTTTTAGGAGGTGAAAAGACCTAGAGAGATATCATATATATAATTGTTTATATATAATTGTTTCAGTTGTTGCACTGAATATGAAGAGTTTCCTGTTAACTTTTGAGGAATTTCGCCGTGCGCTCCTTAAAGAGTTGTCCTGGTCGGTCGACTTAAGTGAAGCAAGTGTGCGTTCGGCGAGCATTAGAGAACGGAGTGTATAAAAATAGCACACAGAATTTATATTTTTCTATTTTAAAAAGGTTCATCAAAAAGGGACATTGCTTTTGTACATTTTTTCTTTTTGTCTTGCAAAATGTGGGATTTTTTATGATTTTATTACTTGTTCAGTGAAGGTTTTACATATATGCTTCTAAAGCAGGATTTACATTATGATGGCATGCAAGTTTTACAGAAATTGTGAAGAAGATAGAACATCGTATACGGAAATTTATTTATGAGTGACGAGAGAAGCAAACGCGTTATGCATTTTTTCCAGACCTCGATTTGTCAATGTTTGCGTGTCCGGGACCCCATAAAAAGACATCAAGCATAGTAAGTTTTTATAGTTACTGAAACTAAAACATTGTTATTGGCAACCCTAATTTGTCGCCTTTGAAATAAAAAAAATAAAAAAATGAGCTAAAAATTTCTATGAATATTCATCATTCATTTTTTCTCTTGAATGTATACTCAACAACTTTTTTGGATTTTTTTTTCGACAGAAGACTACATGGAGTAGTTTAGTTAGATTTTCGTTTTTATTTAATTTTATTTAATTCGGTTTTAATATATACAATTGTATCTGTCAGGTGCAAAAAGAGCCCTAACAAATAAAATGAATAAATAAATTAATCGTCTAATATGATGGAAAACAAAACAAAAATTCAATTCAGGCATTGTACAATGAAGAGGCGGGATCTTATAATTAGCACAAGTTCAAAAATACATATAAAGAAATACAAAGCTATAATATAATATATAAATATAATATAAATACTAAATATATTTTATACACACAAGACAGCACGGAACACCTGCAAGTTCATTACCCAGAGAGGAAAATGTCCTTTTATCTAGAATGTTAGAATCTTGACAGGCTAGCTCACGTTATGCCTATTTCCAAAAAAGGAGAGGGTAGCAAATTACAATTGCAATCACTTCGATTTTTTCATAGGTTTCTGTATCTATCATTAACTTCAAATGAATGAAGTTTCTAGAAACCAATCAACTGACTCATCAACGTTCACCAATATGGCTTTCGAACTGCACGCTCATCTGGAGACTTGCTGACTTTTCTTACGGAATGTTGGTACCGTAGTCTTCACAATTTTGGTAAATTCAAAATCGTTGCCCTAGATATTTCAAAGGCATTTGATAGAGTCCGGAATCTAGCTCTTTAGCTAAGCTTAAAGCACTTCGTCGTTCCCTCCTATTCTATTATGGATTGAAAGTTTGTTATCCGGTCGCTTAATACGGGTTGTATTAGATGGCGTTTCATCTGAACCTCACCCTATGCCCCAGGGCTCTGTTATCTCTCAATCTCTCATCTTAATTTTCATTAATGATCTGCTTTCCCTTACTTTCAATCCTATCCATAATTTTGCCGATTTTGTAGCTTCCTATAGATGCTGGGAGTTTGGAATCCTATAACTAAATTTAAGACTAAAATAATAATTTCAATTATGTATAAAGAAATCATCAAATGAGCTAAAAGTAAACAAGGAAATTGGTAAAATATTTAAAATTCTAACAGCTTAGATATAACGCATTTGGATCAAGGAATAATTAATGCTACCTTCCTGTTGGTAGATTTGGCAAATTTTAAGCAATCGTAGGAGTTTGAAACTTAATCACCTTACCTCACAATTACGACCCTAATTTAATGATTTTTCCATAGTTAATTCAATTCAATCAAATTTATTCATTCTAAGGTACAACTAAGATACAAGTTGTACAAGTTAATTTCAACAAAATTAAGAGAGAAAGAAACATGAAAAAAAAAAATATGAAACACTGCTAAAAACTAAATAAAAACAAAAGATAACTAAATTAATCACTACTATTTTTGACTCCTAGATATTTATGTTACTGCTGCTTGAAGATATGATTTCATATTTTTTTCTTTGGTGCTACCGAAAGAACCCGATACAATCGATATTTTAACACTGGGTGGTAAGGAACTCTAAAGTTTGATGGATAACTGGAAAATAGGCGTTTATTGACCAAGTATTCAGATCTGGTCAAAATGCAATTGAGAATTGATTGATAGATTGAACTAGATTGGAAGAAAATCGCATCCCAGGACAGAGCTAGCATAAGCAGATACTTATATATCTTCTGAGGAGGTATATATGTATATATATATATATATATATATATATATATATATATATCTAATAATATTTGTTGGATTCTCCAGTATATAGCAAAAGCTAAAAAAAAATTTTATTTGTTATTTCATCACACAACTCATTTGATTTTGGGTGATAAGTTTCAAGTCTTGCTTTTGACCCATGAACAGGTCCCAAATAGCGAAATTGAGTGACTTTAAAAACAAATTAAAAAATGGAACAAAGAAAAGAAATGAAAAAAATAAACCAAAAAAATTGAGAAAAATAGAGAATAAAAAATGTTATTAAAAAAAATTTAATAACCAGATTCATTCGAAACGAATCGAACCAGTGTACGCCCGCAGTGGGCTGAAAAAAGAAATAAGAAAAAGAAGCGTTTCGTGTTAGCAGAAAGCCTTACACACATCGGTACGGATTTGTTTTCTGCCTGCCGTAGAAGCTTGAAACAGATCAAATTGATCTCATCTTATATAAACTCAGAATAAATTCTGGGTGTGATTTATATGTGGCAAAAACTCACTCCTATATTCCACCAAATACTTCACAACCGTACATTATCACAGGGTTAAGCAGAGAGCGAGCAAAGAATATGCGCGTGGAAAGTAGTGAAATAGCTTGAAATCCACAAAGAGACTACCGTATACTTTACGTGTTATTGATGTAATGCGATCACCCAAAGCCTTCGAAAATACTTCCCATGCCATGAAACAGAAATCTATATGTGTGCGTGTGAGTCCATTCTCTAATATTTGCTATATTGATACTTATGGAAAAGTGCCAGGCATTGACTTCATATATGCTATGGAGCCTAAACTATTATCCATACAGGAAAATAGTCTTCCAGTAATCCAAAGCTTGGTTCCTTACCTTTCCAAAGGTTACACTTACTATATACTTTACTTAACAAAATAATAAAATAGTATTGATTTAAAAGTAACCTTACCATTTTACGCTCAATAACTCTCAGCTGTATGTGCAGCCGGAGTTCGAATCTATAGGCAGCTACATACATTCGATTTCCAGACCACGCCATGTAACGACGGCACAGCGACATAGAACGATTACTCAGCTGAGAAATTTTGTTTGAGGAATCGTAGTCATTTGGTTAAGATAAATTTTTTCAAATAATTTTGTTAGGAAAGGTATAACAATTTTATTTCGTTTCGGAAGATAACAAAGCAAGCTTAAGATTATCAGAACACCATTTTTCTGTATGAATAGCAGTTTAGCACGGAGGAGCTATTCAAATCAACTTTTGTCAGTTTTACATAAGAACACTGCAAACCTTTTAGACTGTTAGGACTCAGTTGGGACTCTCATATGGTAGTGAGGTAGTCTTTTTCATGACTTGTGAAGTATTCTCGAGGGTTTTGGATAACCCCAAGTAAGCGTGTTATTGATAAATACACCCAAATTAGTGGTTGATCCTACTCAAGGTATGACAATGTCATTAAGTATAACGGCAGAATAAGTAGAAGTCTTAGAATATAGAGAGTACAGGAAGTGTGATAAACCAAATTTAGCGTAGTCAAATTCTGGTTGTGTTTAGAGAATATCTTGCCGCTGTAGTAAAATCTCAGTATAGGCGTTTAGTAGAATCAACATAGAGAGCGGGTAAAAAGATATATGGTTGAAAATGCTGCCATTGCTCCTACCGAAAATGGTCTTAGTCATGCTCTTAGTCGTTGTTACTGCGGCAAGATACCCAGCGAGTCTCTCAGCTATTTCAAATGTAGGCAGCTGAAAATTTCCCTTACTAAAAAACCCCAAAGAAAAGCCGCGCTCATGTACACGAACTTTATAGGTATCACCACTTCTTGTACTCTATATTCTAAGGTAGAAGTATCAAATTTATTTCGATATACACCTAAACAACACGATTTCAGCATTAAACCATCGTCAACCGTCCATCGATATATTGATGCAACTAATTCCAATCTTCGATAAGTCCCAATTGTCACGATAGAAAAAGTTGAACATCACCAATCCAGTTTCCTTCGATTTGGCGACTTTTTTTTTGGGATCCACGCGGAATTTCAATCTAGAATATCGGCTTTTTTTAGCGTATTAGAAATTTCAACTGGATTTGTCTTTATCAACTCTAGGATGAAGTCGTTTTCTCGAAAATGGGGAAAAAATTGTTTTCGGGACTGCAATAAGAGAAATGAAATTTCATAATCTGCTTACATATATCCTACCTTCTCTATGTGATATTGATAGTTTTTTTTTCTTCTTTATAATCTATATTGTACTCCAAAAAAATAAGTTACTAAAAAAAAATGTATGTAACTACAAATATTATCTAATATGTAATTCCTTGATAAGCAAGCAGGACTTTATGGCGGTAAAGCTTTCTAATAAATTCTTTAGAAAAATTACTTTAACATAATGCACTGATTAAGACTTTTCCTAGTCTATTTAGGTCGGCACTCACGCAATGTAATATATAAATATATATATATATATGTAATATGTAGTATGTACTGTACATACTCCTTATAAATGTTAAGTGAAGCACACATAGTCACATATATAGATAATTGTGTTATCGGAAAGCAAACTGCACTTTTAATGGCCTTTGAATGATAATAGGACTCGATTATAAACTGCAACTAGTAATAATGTCAAGAGCTTCTAATTTTATACTAAAACTAAAAAATGTAAATTGAAAATTATTTTGAAATCGGTATACTTTGTATGCTTCCAGAGACATTTCTTCATTTAAGTGGGTCCATGAAATCTCTTCCTGCTTCTACTATCTTACTATTAGTGTTTTTTATTATTATTTTTTTCTTATTGTTATCTAAAGTTTTCTATTTTAGGTTTTACGTTTTGCGCTTTTTATCATTTTTTTGTAACGTGATTTAAAAGAGCATTCGACTCGAAATGCACTTGTTGTTCACTATAAGTAGGTAAAAAAAATTATCAGAGAATTGATAGTGCAGTGCGTGATAAAAATTCTGCAAACGCAATAGATATCAAATTTACCACTATTTACGAAATTATTCATAACGTATAAAAATTGAAAGATTAAGATTACTAGTGTTCAACTCTTGAGATAAATGGGTTAATATTATTCATGTATACCTTATTTTTTCTTTTTGTGAAATTAATTAACGAGAACACCAAATTAGGTACCCAATGTTAAAATAAATCTACTAATCTGGAAGCAAATGTATTAGTTTCTATCTTTTGAGAAGTTTCCTGGTTTGAGCCAAATACAAATACAGCCATTCCACACGAAACTGAACCTGACTAATTCCGGTTTGGATGAAACTTGCACAGTTTGTACGGAATACCGAAATAACTCACCTATATTTTTTTGTTTTCCCCTACCATCCCCCCTCCACGCTAGAGGAGTTAGAAATTTCGTGATTCTATGATGAAACGTCATTTATTTTCAAAAAATCGATCGCAGCCGCGGATGTTTTTGATTCAAATGCCAAATGAAGCTTAATGCGTTATGTTTTTCATAAAAAAATAGAGCGGCACTTAACGGGGTTTTTTTTTTAAACAGTATTATTTACTATTGAGGATTTCAAGCACTTTTTTTTGTATTTTTATTTTGAAGCTATAAGCCTTATCTATTCTATGTGCAAAAAATTGCGATTGTGTTCGGCTTTGTTTTGAAGATATTAATTTTAAAGTCATTACATACCCAAAGTCAGTTTTGGCGTACTACACTTAGAGGAATGTTATTTTTCTCTACTGGGGACCTGTTGCACTTTTTGGTATTTTATTTTGAGGCTATACGCCTTTCTAAGTCAGGCTTAATAAATTCCTCGGAATTTCCGGTGAAGTTGCTTGTAGAGCCCAGATTTGATAAGCAAAGCAAATCAACGTCAGGATCAGGCAACCTTAATGCCCCCTCTTGACGGTTAGATGGCCCTACAACTTTCTGAAGCAGCTGACTGTATAGAACCAAATTTTTTTTTTATGTATTTTAAGGTAACAAATACAACACATTTTTTTGTCCTCAACTTTAGCCTTAATATTATTTAATATAGAATTTTCTGAAACAATTTTTTTCTTTATTTAAACACAGCTGCATTTTACACTTTTCGCTTCCTCGTTCGGGTATAACTATGAACGTAATGTCTGCATCTGGATTTTTGATCAATATGTTCAGGCCAATGATTAAATCCATCGTATCGGTTATCTTGAGGTGGTGGTCTAGGAGTATCTACCTTCCTCCTTATAGTCAATGTACTGCAACGGCCTCGCTTATTTATTGCATGTTGGCCTTTTGAAAGGAATGCGTGGCTGCTGTAAATTTTACAAGTGGCATATATTTTTTCTTCCAGCTTATCGCAATGGCGCTGCAAAATCACTCCAATCATTTTTGAATTGTAATTGGAGCTTCCGCGTATTTTTTTTCTTTTGCAGACCTATTTTTTGGTTTCCTGCTATCATGCTCTACCCCCTCTTAGCCCTTTCTTATCAATTGCGGTGGTACTCCGCTTCATTTTGGAGATATTACTTTTGAAAGTCATCACATATAGTTCATAATAATATTTTGTTGAAAAAACCAACAACAAAAATTGTTCGGTGTCGTCATTCAGGCGATTTGATTTTCTTGTTTAATATAAACATATTTCAGTTGAGGAAGTTACTACACCTCACCGCGCAAAGCAAGCACCGCAAGAAAGAAGAGTGCCTACTCCCAAATGTACACCGACCGTTGCAACTCAAGCAGTCTAAGCAAACCTCAAGACACAGGAGCTACCTGCTATAAACAGGTCTTCCAAGACAACAGTTCCTGTGTCAAGCAGTAGTTCAAGGCATATCAGTTCTCCGCTTCTAAGCCGGCCTTCTAACAATCGAAGATCCGCTTCAATCAATCCTAACATCTATTCAGGGCAGTTCTACCATAAGGAGACGTAACCATTGTGGTCTCAGTTCCTCCCTCAACGAAACTTTGCAAAACTGTATTGTTCCCTGTACCGCTCGAGGTCTAAGCCAAGCTGTTAAGTTCATAAGAACTAATCGGTTTAATATCTTGGTAGATTGCGATGCTAATTCTAATCTAATTCTACTTTAATAGAAATTAAACTTTTGCTTATATTTTAGCCCAGTTCAAAGAACTGACAACATTCTTCTAACCGAGAAAAGCATACTCAAAAATAACAGTCACTCACCACATCCAAAGGGATAGATCCAGCCTATGGTGGGGATATAATTGCTAATCAATCAAATAAGCTGCTGACATATTATGTCATATAATTTTTAATTTTCCTTAAGAAGAGGAAATTATATGCCATAACGAGAAATTGCAAATGTATTTTTGCTATTGAAATTTAAGAAACTTCCTTGCCCTTGTAATTGATGCATGCATCCGGATACATCAGCGGAAGTAATCTTGAAGAAAAATAATAAACAGTTAGTTTCAGTCTTTTGGTTTTTATTCGAAGAAGCTTATGGACACTCACTCAATTTGGCATACATATATACAGTGATGAAGTACTGGTGATCTATAAGGGCGTCAAATAATTTTTTAGACATCTCACCGTAGGATTCAATATTTACACTGATCATAAGCCTTTCGTAATGACAGTGCGTGATCACTACATTAGTTCATCTAATAGAGAACATACATACATATTAATCTATGTACCCATCGTTTATGGACGTGGCCTCGGCCAGGGTCTTTCAATAAAGAGTTTTTGTATTGTGAGTAAGATGTAGATTAGTGTACTTCAAATCAAAGAAAAATTAGTCAAAACCGCCTTCATATCTGGGACACAAGATTGCCACCCATCCTTGGCTTGCAAATAATATCCAGAAACATTGACGATAACCATATCAACAGTAAATCAGCTTCTCAAGCACACTACAAGATCAGAAAGTCAAATTTCAGACAAATATTGATAGACCTAAATCTGGTAAGAAATTTCGAAGTAATTTTTCTTAGTAATGTACTTTTCTATTTTGCAGCAAATCTAAATGCAAAAAATAAATTATAACTTTTCGATACCCATTAGCTTCAGTTCTTTTGTCTTTTTTCTTTTAGTTCATGAGAAGTAGCTAGTCAAGTCAGTGACCAGCAGTGCAATCCTGTCGCATCCTGTTTTGTAAAAGGAAAAAAACAAACTGTCGGTTCGCGTTTTACCTTTTCAAACATTTAAACCGTTTGAGTTTGAAGTCCTATTGTTAAAATTTTGTTATATAAATATCTGTATTGCAGTATATTAGTCCTCATTTTTATTAATTCACGCTGGGATTAGAGCTGTCTAGATAAACTTCTTAAATGGGTGTCCGGACGGAGCCTTTACGGCTTAGATTTGTCAAGCGCTTAGCAAAAAAGATAAATGACATTACTACATATGTAACCACTCATTTTAGACTTTCTTTGTAATATGATAGTTATAGAAATAAATAACTCCAATCGTTTTGACGTTTAAAGGAGTTTTCTTATGTAGAATCCTTTATAACCTATCTAAACTGTTAGTCGTTGAATTTGTTGACTTCAAGTGTTTTATTCAAACCTGGTCTACTTCATGTCTTCCCGTTTAGAAATTCCCTAAACTCAGAAAATTTGCAGTTACGGTTCGGAGTCGGAACTAAACAACAAATTTAGATTAGGTTAAAGTGGAATTTTTTGTGCTGAGATAGATATTGTGGACGAAAATAATAAAATAACTTTATTTTTATTGCAAGTTAATTCTTTTTACAGTTCTCTCCTATTGTTTTAAGTCTCCTCCCTGTTCCGAACAGTTAGCTCAACTCATTAATAATATAATATAATATAATAAAAGAATCAATAGTTGCTGGTCGCAGTAATTCATAAAAGTTATATTATTATATATGCACAACCAGGAAATGTTCCCCTTATCATTAGATGATCGCTTTTTAATTTTTCTAGCTATTTACTAATTTAAGTAAATAGCAAATCACTTCTCAATCATTAACTTCACAAATGCGTTTCGCATTGAAACATTTTTCTAATTTTATGTAGGCAATTGGCTCATATCGCAGTACAAGAGATTTAATGTTTTATCAATCTTGGGATAACCTTTCAATCCGGTCGGCTCTGCGCGGCGTCTTCATATTAATCCCAAAAATCTAGTTCCACTACACGATTAGAATCAGTAAGCATCTGAGCCTAACAAGTGAAAGATAGGGGCCTCTTAATAATTTAATTTTAAATTAAGTGAAAAACTGAAATGGGCATTAAAATTTTTATTTTTCTTAATACTTTGATATTTTTTACTGTTAATGCTCAATTCAGTAATAATTGTGTGGGTGGAAATGTAAGAAAATTTTAAGATTTGTTAATCGTGTTCCAAGTTTTGTGAAAAACACTTTCACTTATTCCTATAGTGTTTAGGGATAGGCAATCCTGGAATCATCTGTCCGACTGGATTCCAATTAAGCGGTGGCAGCTGTGTGCAATCATCTACTACAATTTGTGGAACTGGAGCGGCTGGAACTGGATCTTGTCATGTATGCCCAGAAGGTTTCTTTGCTCATCAGGGCCAGTGTCAACGATACCAATGTCCACAAAATTATATATTTACAAATGGACAATGTCAAATAGCGTCTCAAAATTGCTACAACATGTGTCAAACAGGTAAATTTATTTTGGAACGGAAAGTGATTAAGTTTTAGTTTTTAGGAAGAATTCTTAGTGATATTTTATGAGACCCAGATACAAATTGTATTTTTTTTTTTTTATTTATTTAAGGGAGTTAGGATTTATTCAAATCTAACTTTTCATCTTTATTTATTTTTTTATAACAGTTAGGAGTAAATTAAGAATCAAGCTAAACTGTTATAATTCTTTATTTTAATATTTGAAGTTCGGCTTTGATTAGCATGAACTTCTCCGGATTATAGAAGTATTTCGGATGATAAAGTTTTTGGAGTGATATTTTTTGGAATGTAATTAAAATTAAGCCTTTATCCAGCCAGGAAGCATATGTTTCTCGCACACAATACAGACTAAAAGTTGCCCTTAGAAACAAAATACTCCACTTAGAAGATTGCTTACCATAAGCATATGATTATGACTTCATAAAATTTTCTGATAATCAAATGGATTTGGTGAAATTACTTAAGTGTGGAATGGGACTTTCTTTTCTTGTTTAGCGCAGCGACATACGATTAGGTTTGCGCCGGACGTTTTTTTTTTCGTGCCAAATGAATCTCAAGGGACTAACTTGGCAACGACATAAGATCAGATCAAACCCAAATCGGTTTCATAGTCTGAAAACAATCGTGGTTGGCCACGGTTTGGCGACGGCTGGTTCATACGCATTGAGTGCAATGGCACGTCACCATGCGATTAGATTTTTCCCGGGTGATTTGTTGAAAATTAGTACAATAGTTCTAGAGTTTTTTTTCTGGTGTTGTAAAACGCTTGATGCAAAGCGTTTAATTTTGGAGGTTGGGATCATATACACAACAGGGCTTAGTAGGAAATATGTGAAAAAATCTTCCCGGAATGGGAGAATGAAGACAAAAAAAAATCAAGATAACAATTTTTTTTTTATTTTAAGTGCATAAAGCCCAACAAAATGGTTATCGTTCCGTTTACGAGAAGAACGAAGCTTTCACTAACGGCTCAACTTCTTCCACGGAATTGACATTTTCAGATGAAGCCACTATTGAAAAGAAACTCACCTGGAATTCGCATATGTCCAGAGTGATGGAAAGACCAGTAGGATCTCTCTACACGTGTCGTCGCTTTATTGGCAGAACATATTGGGTCTAAAGCAAAGAATGATGTACTGAATGTATACCACGCTTCTAGGACCCATGGGCGCTTATGCAGCGCTCACATGGTGGCAAAATACTACTCAAAAGAAAACTGAGGCTCTGCTTTAAAGAACCCAGCGACTTGCCTGTCTAGGAATTAGTGGTGCCATGAGTACCGGCCCTACAACAGCCATGGAAGCCTTATTAAACGTTCTACCCTTGCATTTGCAGGTGAAAAACCAAGCGATCTCCAGTGCTATCAGAGTGCAAAAGGAGAGACAGTTAAAGCCAGACGATCTGGCAAATGACGACATTATCTGATATAATCACACCCAAGTTGGATTTGGTAAGACCATTCGGCGTGATTTTGGGTGACCGACAACAATGACGTTCCACTAAACAGTCCTTCCAACAAGGATCGATGGTGTGGTATATAGACGGTTCAAAAACAAACACTGCAGTCGGACTGTATACGCCCTGGGCTGGGACTGGGCCAGATGTCATATCTCAAAAGTGCTCTGTTCTACCCCTAACTTATTCCAGGCTGAGGTATTATCCATAGAAGAATACACCAATACCTGTGTATTCAAAGAGCCACAAAAGGCTCAAGCATCAATATCCTCTCGGATAGTCAAGCTGCTCTCAAGACTTTAAAGTCAAGGATAGTCTGGGAGTGTCTGAAAACCCTTAAAAATTTATAAAGGAAAAACAAAGTTATCCTCATGTGGATACCTGGACATGAGAGCTATAAAGGCAATGAAATGGCTGACGATCTAGCCAAAAGAGGAGCAGAAACTCCCTTTGTCGGACCAGAGTTATTTTGTGGCACTTCGAAGAGTTACCTCAGAGCTTGCTAGAGAACAAACAAAAGTTCCTTTGTTATTTCTGTCAGGATTCTCAGGAAACCTCGGAGCACCTGCTCTGCAATTGCGAAGCATTGGCTAAGCGGCGATTACTCCACTTCGAACATGCTTTTTCTCCACCAAATTACGTGTGGAATCTCAATCTCAGAATGGTTCTGGGCTTTATTAACATTACAAATCTAGAAAGGGAGTAAATTCAACGCGGACTCCCAATATATCTTTCAGGTCGCAGTGACTGCGAGGCTATCGCCTGCATATCCCTCCACAAATCTAATCTAATCTCTACCCCCATGATCAAACTGCTCCATACAAGTTAATATAGATTTCTCCCTTAAAGTTACATATAGATGGGCCCAGAGGTAATACAGGAGAGTATACTTATAGCTATTTTGATGGGACTACAGTTGTCAATGTGTTACAAATTTGGCAAAATGTTTTCTAACAAAAACGTGACATGAATTTTCATAATAAGTACAAAAAAAAACTGACATTCGTCAGAAAATTTTATACAGTCCATAAAAATATTTTTGTGAAACTAATTTATAAATTTCTCAAAATTTTCCGGCAATTCTTGTCGTTTGTGAAATTGAATTTTTTTTGAATTGCCGAATTATGACTGTAAGACCTGTCGTCGGGTTTTATGATAGAGGGACCTGGCTATGTTGATTACGTGGTTTTGAATAATAATGACACTAAAATTCGATGTTGTCAAAACCTAACTACAAATTGGTTTTGAACACTTCTACCAAATTATGTATATACGTTCCTTAAACCAGTATTCATACAATTAACTCCTTTTCTATTGCAAACTTCATTCTAATACCTGATGAGTAATTTCTTGTGTAGGGCTTCCAAGTATGTGTCTAATCCATTTCAAGTTTCTGGTGTACGTTTAAATGGCATCTTGGTTATATCCTTTCATTTATCGAGGTATTTTTAATCGATTCGACCATATCTTAAGCTACTTTATAGGGCCTATAAAAAATAGGCTTAGCATTAAACGAATTTGAAAGCACATTAGCAAAATGATTTACTAGACTTCTTTTCCAACTCTCACCCAACCAATGGCATAAATTATTTTTTGTTTGTTTTGTACTTAAGGTTAATAACTATGCTCTAAATTTACGGCTGTTAGTTTGCTGATTTTGCCTTATAAAACCGATAACTGATTTTATTTTTGCTTCTATGACTAGAAAGAACTATTCTGATTTAACACAAATATGTATTAGGTGCTTTAAGCTCTTTGAACTCTCTTAAGTTGCTTATCAGATATGAAGCTGGAAAAAACTGCTGAATTTAATATGATCTTTACTCTGAAGAAGAAGAAGGCATATAGACGACGGGAAATTATAACAAAACTCTTCTCGTTACAAAAACCTTAAAAAATACAGTACTTAATAAATTTCTTATATAACATATATTGAAACTTTTGCAGGTTATATTTTGTTAGGCGGTTTATGTCATTCTCAAACGCCACAGCCGTGCTTTCAGCAACAATGCCCAATCATGGGAAATTGTCAACAGCAGTGTCCACCGCCATACATTCCACCCACAGTAATATGTCCTCCCCCATATACACCACCAGTAATAACGTCAACAAATCCACCAACTCCACATTCAACTACAACAACGACCACAACTACACCTCCAACATGGTGCCCAGAAGGAATCATTAATCATTTGGGGAAATGCATAACCATATCGTGTCCAAATAGCACAAGTTGGAATGGTCACTCATGTCAAGCTGTAAATCATGTGACTAACAATGCCTCAGTCGACATTAAACAATTCATTAACAATTACAACAATATCAGCAATCCTACAAATGTGAATTTGAAAAATGAAAACACAGTTATTGTTTACACAGCGGATGAGAGAGTTGTTAAAATAAATGGTTCTGGAACACCGTCAGGACCAGTATCAACACAACCACCACAGCCACCACAACCAACCACTACATCAGCTCCCACTCCAGGTGAAGGTTGCTGTATTGTTGTGACGCCGAGGATATGTTCTCGTCTCACATTAAAATGGGTTTGTTACAATCGCAGATATGCCAGATGCGGTTCGTTTTGTATATATAAAAAAATCTACTTACGACCTATTAGACCTGCCCAAAGGTATCCTTTTACTGTAGTGCCACCCATAGCTTGTGCAGGACAAGAATGTGATATCAGCCGTAAGACGCAAACTTTTTCAATATTTTTAGATTTAATTTTAAGTTTTGTTATCTTATTTTGTAGATGCTTATGGTGCTGATTGTTCTGGATGTCATAATGGAGGGGAATGCAGTTTATACTGTTCTGAATATAGTTGCGGTAGCCAATGTAATTTTTATGACCAACGACAATACTGTGAGGAATATTCTGGACAACCTGGATGTTTCGAACATGATGGCTGTTATGAAGACTGGTGTTCTTAGTAAATTGATTTTGTATATTTAATTTAATTACACATAAGTAATAAAACAGCTTTGTATCATCGAAGTCTCAATCTCTGTTCTAAATTGGGCTATACAAGTCCTTAGAAAACCAGTTATATTGTTATGGTGTATCTGAATAGTCTCAAGTGTATCTCCTCATTTATGAGGGGATTAGAACTTATAATGATTAGAACTTATAATGAAAATCTCAAATGCAAATTTGTACTTCGTAGTACAATTATTCACCAGATATAAATAATGGCGTTACAAATGAGGAAAATCCACTTCATGACGAAACAATGGGGGGGGGGGGCAACAACCATTAACTAATAAGCGATTATGAAAAAGTAACAGTTACGGACGGGGAGACATTACCGTCGGGACAGGTGGACAGCGAAAATGAACGATCTGGATACTCTTCACAGCGCTCAAGTGGTTCTAAAAGACATTGGACAAGGAAAAAAAACAATGTATTAGACAAAAAACCAAGGGAAAGGAAGTCTTGTCTGAAGAAGATGTCAACACCATCGGTTATGAAAAAGTAGTTAACGAACCAAAAGAATAAGTCTGTTTTCTATTCGAAATAATTCAATTTAGGCTTTACAAATTCTAATCTGTTTACAAACTAATCGGGAGAATAGATACGGGAAGAAAGAAGACTGAATAAATTTAATGGTAAACATTTTTATGAAATGATAAACGTAAGACTATCACTTGCTTTTTGATCTTGAACAAAACCAAAATCAAATCTGATGGGTGGAAAAGGGTAGATCGATGGAACTCAATGACAAAACTTGAAATTAATCAATTTTTTCTATATTAATGTTATGAACATGAACACGATAATTATCACTTAATTCCAGACAATTTGAAGGATCTCTAGTCTTTTCAGTTTCATTATAGCTAAAAAAGTGTACATAAATGGAATCTATTCTGAAAATAAATGAAAAAATTACTAAAAATTTCATCAACACGACATGCACCTAGACTTTAAGCGCAGATAAACCCAGATGTCCATACCTTATGGGGATCAGTGACATTCAATCACCAACTGAAATAGAAAGCACATTGTATCGAAAAAGAGCTTTGAAGCTTTTGCGAAAGATTCTATGCGACAAACATCTCTCTTTGAGATTATTCCGGGGGTTACGTTACGCTTACGCTTACGATACAGCGCAGCGACTCAATGGTTATATGTTTCTGCCTGCAACACTGCACCGTACGATCGCTGTTCAAACTTGATTGTTTTTGAACTCTCTCGCAGCCCTCCGCTTTTGCTTTCAATTTTATCTTTACATCTCTCTTGAAAAATGAGATTTTGGTAGATGGCATGTGAGAGAAATGCTTTAAACACTTGTTTATCGGTTAGCCGCAATAATTAGCGTCAGTTTTAAGTACGGTGGGTGGTTATCTGTATTTTTTTTATTTGTGCTTTAAGTTATTGTATATTTCATTAATTTATTTTTAAAAGTTTTTAATCACCAAGGAAATTTAAATATTACGCCAAAAAATAACAGAACCAAAACGTTGTAAATGAAGTTTGTCATTGTGAAATCATAAAAAAATTACAAGTATTGTGGCAACACAAATCTTTCAACTTGAACAATTTACCAAGTTCAAAGTCTCGGTGCTAAGTACGGGTCGTGGCTGCAAGAGAGAGAGACCTTCAAAGAAGCCCTAGAAAATCCAATGTTCGAAATTCAAGCTTAAAGTAGAAAATCATTTCATACTAAATTTGTATTTGGTTTTTTGTATTCAAAAGGCATTACTTTCGATGAGGTTATCGAGGTGGAACGACTACTCGCTGCTCTCTCCCTAGACACGCTATTGCTTTTAACATTTCATTGAAGTCAAGAATATTCTATTAATACTAATTTCCGCGCTTATTCTACGTCCTCATTTTCTAGAATATATGCATATTTTGTCATGAGTGTCATATGGATATTAAATTCTCTTCGGCCAGTGAAGCCATGCTGCATGACATTTAGCCTTATACTTATCACAGCATCCAGTAGTCAGTTAAAATATCAGCTTCTCTGAAGGCTAAAATTTGAAAAAATTAGGAATTTTTTTCCAATTTTTTTACTTTGACGTCCTACTACTTCCGACGGAAGATGACACGAAGGCTGATTGGGCATTCACTGGAAAGCTTAGACGGTTTGCTATCATCTGAGATGAATCCCACCTTGATAGGGTGTATATCAAGAAAGTTACAGGGTGTAAAGTGGAAGAAGTACTAAAAATCTTAAACCCCCCTACCGCCGAAACGACGCGTCTTACCGCCCTTCACCTTATAATTTTTTGCTTGTCTCCACCTCAGCTATCAAACCCTTGAGTTCGGTGCACCAATTATGAAACACCCTGTATATAGTAATATTCCATACTCGCGCGATAAGACTGCAGAGGGAAAATCTTCTCAATCCAGATAATCTGGGCGGCTACTTGAAGAATTTATAGGGGGCCTGTTGGTTAAGTTCATCTAAGATGTTTTGCCGAAACGCTTTAACTTTGAAACACCATTCAAGGTGATCTTAGGGATTTGTTAGAAGTTGGATTCTGGTGACCTGCTGTTTGAAAAAGGATCATTTAAATAGTACATAGATGGATCCAAAATCGAAAGTAGAGCAGGCGTGGGCTCGAATTACTAATTCACAGCATTGAGGTCTTCACCATTTTAAAACCAATTACCCACGCCGCCATTCATAAGAATATGCATGAAGCAAATATTAATAATATCACACAATCAAGCACCACACAAAGGGTTAAATTCGTTTACCTTTGAATCTAATCTAGAATGGGACTGCCTTACTTTCTTGAAGCAACTATCCGAAACAAATAGGATTATCCTGATTTGGGTTCCAGTACAGAAAGGTATCAAGAGCAAAGAGATTGCGGCCTGTCTTAGTTGGGAAGGTGGCTAATCTTTTATTATTGGCCCGGAACCTATTTTTGGCAACCCAAAGAGTCATCTTTCGGCACAATTCAAGCTTCGGAAGGACAGAGTTAAATTGATATACTAAGAGAAGATCCCAGGGCTGACAAGCGAAGAAATTCATTGCGTATTCGCTACAGAGGACACAAATATTCCTCACGCTCAGCAGGAAATTACTAGGTCGATAGCGACACCTGTCGCTTCTGTAAGGAAGACGACTAAACTGCTGAGCACGTCCTCAGCGACTGTGTCTGCAAATATTGACCACATAAAGCCTTAAACACAATTGCGACGGTCAACGGCAAACTATCAAAGTTATAAATGCAGTGTCTTAAGCGATTGCCTAAAATTACGACGGCTATTTGCCACTTAAATCATATAAAAAATAAATAAATTAAGTGAACATTCTCCATGTTTGTGTTGAGCTAAAGTTTTGTAGTGTGGGAGCTCAGTCCAGGTATAAACTGCAAGCAGAACTCATGAAGGATCTACGCGCTGTCATTACTTTATGGTCGTTGGTCCCACTTATTAATTGTCATTTTTGTGCTTGCATCTCACTTTCTCAGCAGTTGCCGTCCTTTGAGATATTATGAGGGGAAGAAAGCTTCACTCATGTACACGAACTTTATACAATACCCATATTCCTGTTTGATATATGTTCTAAGATTTGCTAACGGCCGACGAACTCGTCATCATAATTGATCAAATTCTAATTTGGCTGTCGGCAGCTGCAGTATTACCAACAAAAAATGATGTTGTAGTGCTCCGCCAATTAAAAAAAAAAACATTGATTTTGAGGAAAAATTTATTGAGGTAGTGCGAGGGCACAAAATAATTTACAACTTTACTTAATTTACAAGCAGTATAGCAAAGTGAATACGACTTGATTTGGATGGAATAAATGGTAAAGTTGTGACATTTTGCATTTAAAAATTTAGTTGATTTCTATATTTTCAGTTGATAACTGCAGAAAGAGATGAACAAATATTCGGGATATTCATAAAAAATATCTCCAGCCAGATTACATGCAATCTGGGAGCTGCGGAATCTTCTTTGTTTTACAATCGCCGCCGTTCGTTACAATTGTTTGTAATTTTTCGAACGCCTGTTTTCACAGCGACCGTCTGACGCTCTGTTCATCAAAATTATGGTTAAGCTTTAAGGTTTCAATATCTAGAAAAGAAATTCCCATTGACGGAGGATGTTACAAAGATGGCCCTAAGAGCATTATAGATCTAGGTCCTAGGGCACTAAGGGCAAAAAATCTTCCTGGTCGCAGTGAGTAGATGAGAGGATGAAGTTTGTCTTTATTCCTTATTTTCATAATGATTATAATAGTAATATTTTTACGGTATGGCAATTTATTGACAAATAGAGATCAAAAGTATTGCCAACTACATAAGATCTTTTTTTCCTTATTTTATTCCGTTAAACGGACACAACAGATATGGAAATTATGAAATTAGAAATTCTGGAAAAACACAAAAATATTTTAAAATCTTATTTAATATTCTTCTTAGATATGCTCAACAATTACAAATTCTTTCAAACACATGAAATACACCTAATATGACAATTTCTCAGTTAGCAGTACGAAAGATGTGATCGAATTATTTCATGCAATTATACAAACCAAAGGCTGCTGCGAACTTTTGTACTCTGATCTTAAATATTTAAATTTAAAACAAATCTTCGCTTTTTAAGATATAAAATTATTATTATTATTATGTGTTATGGCTCTAGAGACTTATTTTTCCCCCGAAATTGCACTAATTTTTAATTTCCCGTTTTCGTAATTCCTAATTCATGGAGTTCAAGTTCTTCATCTACTGAATCTTCTTCATCTGAACCATGAAGTGAAGCTGCTGGTGTAGTGTGACCTGTTTGGATTATATAAAAAAAAAAATTGTTGTTTTTTTTATTAATAACAAGCTTATCAAAAATAATACGTGATGAACTTGGACTAGGTGGTGCACTTAACGGCTTCGGATAATTGAAATTTGATCGACTTAAAACATATGCTGGACCTTCATCTACATAGTCTGGATATACTTTTTGTAGTGCTTTTACCCTTGCTTGACGATAATACTATTGAAAAAAAAAACCCAAAACAAAACGATTATAAATCTGGTCACCTACATTTCAAAATTATTCTTACAATTCCTAGTACTCTCCAATCTAGCAAATCGCTAAGACGTTCAGTTCTATTCCTTTGAATAATTCTCTGCCGTCTATTTAATTTCGAAAATTCCAACATATATCCAGCCAATTCTTGAATGCTATTTTCAAGGCCGATGAAACGTCTATCAACTATGTAAATACCATAAGATTTTGGATCGGCAATGTGTTCCTTCATAAAGCATCCAAATCCTGAAAGGTTTGTTGTAATACTTGGTATACCCATTACGGTACATTCTGCTGGTGTATAACCCCAAGGTTCATAATATGAAGGAAAAACTCCTAAATGGCAACCACGAACGAATTCTTCATAATCAATTCCGAACAGAGGATTTGTTGATGTTATAAATTCTGGATGGAAAACAATTTTCACTCTGTCATTGACCGTATTGAAAAGTTGACACCGACGAACAGCACTTAAGACTGGATCATTCCAGTCATCAACCTATTAAAAATGGTGAGTTTGAAAACCCAAAATGTTCTGCATATGAGAAAAGCAGACAAAATACTTACAATATTGTGTGTGGTAACTGGTGGCAAAGAATCCCTTTGCATAGCGTACATACATCTCTTGATTTTAACTAAATCATCTTTTGTCATTAGATCATTAGCATCAGGAAATTGTCCTCTAAAGATAGATAAGCATATTATTCTAGATATATGTAATTAAAAATCACTTTCATCTTAAACTTACCCAAGACAAGTATCATATAATCGTTTCCCAATAAGTTGCTGTATATGATTAATGGAATCTCGCAATTGCTTTACAACAGCATGTCCCCGCAGAGAGTCCACATTGAAGTTATTTGTTTTGGTGGGAAAGATTAAGAATGCAACCACTGTTGTGTCCGGCATTTCATGCTAGTGTAAAAAATTAAAAGTTGAATAAGAGAAAGATTCAAATATGTTTTTTAAACTTACTTTCAGCAAACTGTTCAACCTAGCTAAAGATTCGATGAAAATATCTGCTCCTTTGTTACCGAATTCATATCGCCCAGCAATGAAGAAATACAAAGTTTTATCCAGATCGAAGTTCATATGCCTTCAAATAAATGGACATAAAATGTTGATTAGCATACAAAAATTTTACTTTAAGGTGTAATAGAGAACAAAAACTGTTTTAATTCGATGATTACGCAGGTCCTATTCAAATTTTGAGGTTAGAGACAAATTTTATCGACTCCTCTCTATACAAAAAATTACAGCCCGAGACACGATATTTCCCACAAAGAAAGTCCTCTTTCCGTTCATTTCTTCGACCTTCCAGTGAAACTTTGGAAGTTCAAATCAGAATTAACAATAGTAGTAACTGCATGAGCTGGAGCACAACTTGACATGTAATTTATCTAGAGGTCAACACACTGTTTTGCTATCCGTCGATTTAGAAAAGGCATTCGATATACCGCCGAAGCACTCCGTCCTTAAGCAACTTATAGTTTGGAAGGTCGGCACTCATTTCAATAAGCTAGTAAATTCTTTTCTCAGTAACAGGAGGATAAAGGTCAGAGTAGGAGGTCAGTTCTCCTCGACTGACGCCCTTAAAAATGGTCTGCCGAAAGGCTCTCCTTTATGAGTGCATCTCTTCTCCACCTACATTTACTCCCAATCGACGTAACTCAGCTCAGTATCAGATCTCTCCTATCACATATAAGTAGACAATTTAATTCAATCCTCACACATACCTGAGAAATATCTCGGCCTAGTCAGAGATTAATGGTGCTCAGGTTGCCATGAATAAATTGAAAGTTTTGCATGATTGCAGAAGACAAAAATGCCGAGAAATCGAATTGACCTACGATACAGCTTCAAATTTAAAAAACGACCTTAAGATCTTGGATCGGTGCATTTCCAAAAGACTAAACTGGAGTAGACACTACAATATGTTCTGAAGGACATAAATAGATGAAATAAGCTTCTCAAAGTTATCTGTAGAAAAAATGCGGGCCCTGCGCTATTAACCGCTATCCAGATAGTCAAACAGCTGATCATGAGCAGGATTGATTACGTCGTCACCATCTATGAATTCTCTTCTAAAGAAAACTATACAAATATCCAAAAAGTAATTAAGGTTTCAACCAGAACAGCTACATGTGCTCTACGCAATATGTCTATTGAGAACCTGCTTATAGAAACATAGTCAGAAGATATGAGTTAGCTGCCATCTCTTCTTAAAAAACCTTCAAAACTCACAAGCCGCCCTCCACGACCTGACTATGGGCAAGAAAATTAATTATGTAGACGTCATTTAATAAATTAGTTGAATTGAAAGCGTCTACAAGGGTACGCAGATGACCTAGTGGTCACAATTCGTGAGAAGTATGATCAGGTAAATATCGTGCTATTTGCAAAACAGCCTCTGTGTAATCTGCAAATGATGCCTAAATAAAATCTTGAGCACCATAAACCGCAACAAAACAGCCATTGCTCTAGTTATGAGAACAAAAAGGCTCAAGTTAATAGCTCCATCTCACCATAAAATGAAAGAAATGTAGTCAAATGACGTGAAATCTATGTGGCACTATTGATAAGAACGTTAATGAAATTCGCATATGTCTAGGAAGACAGAGAAAATCCTATGGCGTGCTCAACACGTGTCGTTGCTTCGTTGGCAGAATATGGCGTCTCAGACACAAAAATGATATCACACGGCAAAGTTAACTTAATGATTAATATTAGGTTATCTTTGACCACGGTAGTTGGAATTATGATCTTTCATTGTCACTAAAAATCAAACAAAAGAAAGCCGATGCTCATCTGGACACACATGAATAATTGGCCTGCCTAGAAATTGCTAGTGCCATAAGCAACTGTTTTCCGACAGTCATAGAAACTTTACTAAATTCTAGAATTTTGCATTTGCAGAAGTAAAATGAGGTGGTCTCCAGATCCATTGGACTACATACAGAGAAACAATTAGGAGACCAAGTTGGTCAATACCTGTACCAATACAGCTACCAACAGCTCGACCTTCTAATTATGGATAATCTGAAATTGTCTACAAATACTCGAAATATGGGCGAAGAGAAATTAAATCAATTTTATGTTTGTACAGGAATATTAGGGCCATTGAGGAAACTTTATTAGGACCAGAATCTGTCTGCGTATTTCCTTGTGCCAACTTAAATGTGTCAACAACAACAGGAAACAAGTATTTCGAAAAGACAAATAAACTTCATCTCAATTAAAAGATAAAAATAATTATATGACTTTTCGCAGTTGCTCTGCAACTGCATAGAAATAGCCAAGCCATATGTGAAATGTCAATTCCACAAAGGTCCTGGATTTCATCAATAAGCACAGCACATCTGTCAGGTTGTAGAGAATGCGAGACTAATACCACAATATATTTATACAGTAGAACAGCTCTGTCAAAACTGTCACATGTGACTATACTTTCTCTTTCAACATTTTTAACCAACCCACTAGTTAATTTTTAATACAAACTTTCCTATGGAAATCTAAAGTGGAAGAAAGAGAGCTTACAGCATGCATAAACTTGTACTAGAGGAATGGGGCAAATTGGCAAGCTAAACTATTTCTGCAAGAAAAAAAAATCTAATAACAATTTATTCCACTTCCCATGCCATTCAGCTTGATAGAATCACAGACAACATACAACTAGATAGGAAAATCTCCATATAAACCCGGATCACTTTTTCAAAGCTCTTTAACTTTTTATTCAACCAAAGATTGCTATAATTGCGAAGAATTTAAGTGGTATAATACAGCAAGAGAGAGAGAGAGAGAATGCATAGAACTTTCTATTAGAAGGCCATTAGCTTATTACACTGTCCAGGGCATCTTGATGAACGAACGTCACTTTACAGTCAAACATCAATATATTTGCAGTACTTTTGCCGAGATGTGTACTTACATAAAACTAATACTTCTCCATACCATTGTGCAACTGGTTTTGTTTTTGTTATTAAAATTATAAAACTCACTTTTCAGTAGTTTGTTCTAAGCTGTTCTACTGTATGTATACTGTGTTACATCTTTTCATGAATCTAATCTAATCTAAGGCTTAGTAATGATGCCATGATTTGAGAAAATTAAAATTGAGAATTGGATATCACTTTAGGTCTCAAAAAATCTCTAAATAAAAACTTAAGGCACAAAAATAGATGAACGACAATCGCCTAAAAAGCTGACCTTCTATTATGTCAGAAGCCAACTACTCAATTAAACCACATTTTAGTTGGCTTTTGCCAAATTTAGGGGCAATTTTTTGTTAGTGGCTTCTCAAAGAAGATATAAGAAAAATAAAAAATAAATTTCTATACCCATAAAAATGTCCACGAACGAATTCATGAATTTTTTCTTTAGCGACAGCATGCAAATTTTGGAATTCATGAATTGCTGCAAATTTTTTCACATTCAGTCCATTTGGGGTGATTATATCCGGCTTACGTTTCAACAAATGTTCTGCTTCGTAACCTTATTTAAGACAAAAAAAGTGATTTATTGAAATTATTTTTATTTATCATAATATCATTTAAAATACCTGTAATTTCTGAAACTGTTGTAAATACATGACTTAAATGTGTTGCAGCTCGCTCAATGCAATACCTACACAAAAATGAAAAAAAAAAAATCTCAAAATTATTTCCTTAAAAACATTTTGTTGGTTTACTTACCTATGATAAATTTGTCTCTTTCCCGCTTCCTCGTCAACTGCAAATTTTCCTAAATTATTGTAAAAGTCTGTGTTGCCGGCACACAAATACCGTCCCAGCAGTGTAGCGTGTGTCGTGAAAACTGTAGCGATATCAAGTAAACGTGTACGGATAGCAATAAGGCCCACTCCAGCTTGCCATTCATGGAAATGCGCAACAATGCGAGGTTGAGTGATTTCATGATCCTCTGAATAGTCATTGGCACATCGTCTAAACTGAGAAAATTTGTTTAGATTTGAACGTTTATAGTTTTTGGATATTTTCTTATCGTACCTCTTCCAAAAATTCAGCGATCATGTATCCAAGAATGATGGCATCATTTGTTTCAACGTCTAAATGAGGAATTCCTAGAAGATCGAAATTCTGATTATATACAACATCCTAGGGGTAAGATAATCACAAACAGAAAAACAAAATATATTTTTACCTATACTTGTTTTGTCCCATAATTCCGATTTATACTGATCCAATTTCCATGCACCTGAGGTGATATCGAAGAGAATAACTTGTGGACTGCCGTCCACTAGCCATCGTCCTGTATGCAGCTTAAAAATTCAATTTATTGTAAAAAAAAGTATTATTAAAAATAAAACATTTTCTACTTTGTATCCTTTTGATCTAATGGCCTCAACAGCATCTTGTAATGGACTTCCTCGGGAGAATTGACATTCTTCAATTTCCGTTCTAGCACATAGCTCTTTGTAGGGTCCCAATAGACAAAGCTGTTCCCCTAATTCTTCTGTAGATACATATGCCTTCGATCTGATCACAGTGTATATTCCTCCGACTTTGTTGGCCACTTCCCATGCAATTTCAAATGTCCATCGATTCTCTTTGGTAGCTGTGTAGCCACGATCGAAAAATTCAAGTAGATCACCGCCGGATTCTACACGAGAAAGTCTTCGTATCATCTTAAATAAAAAGAAAAACATTATTAAAGTTTAGTTTTAATTAAAAAGATGTTTAGTAATGAAGAAAACAAAAATTGTTTACGGATTTACGGGTAGTAGAAAGAAAACTCTTCACATATAGTCATTTACCATAACTATTTGAATTAAATGTTGAAACTGTGCACAATAGCGTATACTTCGTAATAAATGGGATTTAAATTTATTTTTGAGCAAGAACAAGTAATCATTTGAGTTTTGATTGCCATGACCGGCATCTTTATATATAGATTAGATTAGATTTGTGGAGTTAGCCCCGTAGTCACTGCGAGCTGAAAGATCTATTGACAGTCCCCGTTGAATTTACTCCCTTTCCAGGTTTAGACTGTTAATAAAGTCCAAAATAATTCTGGGATTGAGATTCCACACGTATGAGAATCTTGATAGAAGCGATTAAGTCTCAGCCAAACCCATATTATTTAGATGATATCACAAGGAGCAGTGGTCTGAGAAGAGCTCTGGGATCATTTTAAGCTCTACTTTCCCAAGAAGTAGGAGTTCTTTTGTTATTCCGCCAGAGGTGTCGACTAACTTTTTTGCCTGAAGAAGTCCTTGTAACCTTTCACAATAAAGGGATTTTTGTTTGTTCTCCTCCCAGCTATTTAGGGTAGCTCTGAGGTAACACTTTGAAGTATCACACAATGATCAGGCCCGACAAAGAGAGTTTCTGCGCCTCTTTTGGCTAGACCGTCAGTAATTTCAGTGCATTTATTGCCCTCATGTCCAGGTACCAATATGAGGATAACTTTGTTTTGCTCGATAAATTTTTAAAGGTTTAGAGACACTCCCAGACTATCCGACTTAATAGTGAATGACTTTATATGTATCTTTATATGTAACATGCTACCATGTGGGGGCCCATAGCAAATCAAGATATGGGGACCCTCTAATAGATATTAATTAGATTTTACTTTCTAAACTACTTTGGGTTATCAACAGGAATAACAACGTAATATATAATCGCAACACGAAGGCGAATAAACTGATTTTCAGTCCCCAACGTTAAGCGACGCTAAGGGGAATTCCCGTCCGAATGTCATAGGTTGTGTTAAGTTGTTTTGTAATCAAATGATTTAGGGGATAACCATAGCCAGACAGAGTTGCCAGTATTTTGAATCAACAGTATAAGAATTTTCTCCGATTACCAAATAGAGTTTGGCTACTGAATGTGAACCATGAAAAAGGGGCTGAAAATTAAAAACAATAATACTGGGCTGTAAACACTCATACTATATAATGATAATGAGCGCATTCACTGACACTTTGGTAACGTAGTCGTTGCCGTAGTGTAGTAGTATCAAATCGACTACGCCATAGCCCCCGGAATATGCAAGCCATGAAGTAAATTTAAGAAAGAGCGTAGCGGGCCGCTTAGCAGTTGACATTCAAAATCCTCTTGCCTTGTCTTAGTGCATGAGTTTTTAATATAAAAGAAGTTTATATTTTGTTCCAACGCTATAATTTCCATCAATTTTTTCTACATTAGAAAGAAAACTTATTCGCTGCAATTTGCTTTAACTCCATTTTTCTGTGGAAGGAACCATGCACCATGATGAGTGCATGGCTGTAGCCGGTTAAGGCCTTTTAATGTGTTAGTGTTATCGCCGACATCATGGCTTGTATTATTCCGGGGGTTAGGACTACTGTCGATTATCGTCCTGGCCGTAGTCAAATGTAGTCGACTATTTGGTACATTCAAAGTGCAAAGTGAACGATAGTCGTAGTCAAGCGTAGTCGTCAACTGCCACAATTTGGCAAAGTAAACGCAAAATAGTTTTTGGTAGTGACTCGTAGTCGATAAAAAGTCGCTATTTCGGTGCCAGCAAACGCGCACAATGACTTTTTTGTATAAAAATGCATAGTTTTGTGTCTAATCATAGTATAATGCATCGGACCGAATGGAACGGAAATAAGTTGAAATATTCAACTTTTATGGATGGGACAGGAAGGTTAAACCATATAATTTCTTAACTTTTATATAATTACAATCGGACCGTACAGTTCAAATCTGTTTATTGGCCTAAGCATGGAAACTGAACTTTTAAATGGAGTTTAATTCTCTTAATAAGGCCCGTTGTACATTTTACTAATGAAATTTCATCAATTTTCTCAATAAAATCTATTGACGAGCTTAAAATGGACATCTGGATGGTCATTCCGATCTTTTGTGCTTCGTCATGTGGTGTATTGTAAGTGTTTAGTGGAAAACATAACAGCTGATATCCGTGGAAGTCCGCCGCACATTAAACGCAGCACAGCACAACACAGCACAGTGTAGGGCAGGGTAGCGTAGATTCTTGTAATATACACAAGTAAATGACCGACCGTATATTGCACACAGCAGAGATGCAGCAGAGGAAGAGGGCTCTGTCTCGCCTGTGTGCTGTGATCGACGTACAGTTTTCTTATTCTTCTGTCGCGCCTAGCTCACTGTATATAGTACTACCGAACAGTCAAATTGTTCGATTGAGGTAAAATTTCTACCAGTTTACCAAAAGAGGCGAAGTAGAGAAATATTTTTTCTGTGTTTTAATATGCGCTTCGTAACAGAGTTACAGCAGAGGAATAGTTTTACTCTTTCACTGCCCATTTGCCTATGCTGTGCTGTGCTGTGTGTAATGTACGGCAGGCCTTAAAGTCCTACACTATCAAGTCAAGGATAGTCTGGGGGTGTCGGCAGGCCATTAAAAATTTCTCAAGGAGAAACAAAGTTATCCTCATGTGGGTACCACATGAGGGCCATAAAGGCAATGAAATTGCTGACGGCCTAGTCAAAAGAGGAGCGGAAACTTTCTTTGTCGGGTCAGAGCCATTTTGTGTCATTTGAAAGTGATATCTCAAAGCTACCCTAAATAGCTGGGAGGAAAACAAACAAAAATCCCTCAATTGGGAAAGGCTACAAGGACTGCGGTTTCAGGAAGCAGTCTTTAAGGCCTCTTATAAGATTTAGGAAGAAACACTATGATTATTCAAAAATTTCATTAAAGCTTTTGAAAGAAGGACACCTTAAAAAAATTTCTTCGCCCATCTTTTAGCATACCTCCTAGAGAGCTTCTTAAGAACAGCAGTGAAGCGCTTGCTTCTGCGGACATGCCCATGTAAAAAAGTAATGAACTTGGAAGCCTGGTAGTTGGTCGTGTTCTCTGAACATTGACCCATAAAAAGTATAATATAGAACTTTTGATTTCACTCTATATTGAACACGGGATTACATAGATAATAATAGCAAAATTTGCAGTGTCAAACTCATTACTCATCTACAAACGTAAAATTCAAAAAGTTTGATGTTATCGCATCTGTCAAGTGTAGGCTAAAAATAATTGTATGATTGATGCCAAATTCTACTCTGCACGTGCCTGTATTTCTGCACAATGCTAAGCGCTTACGTTTTAAATCTATTTTTGTTTTATAGCTTTTAACTTTATTTTATATAGGGAGTCTGTGAATTGGCGGTTTTTATTGAATGAATTTAGTCGTTGATCTGAAGATGACTTTATACTTTGAACAATTTCTTTTCACACTGGGAAAATAAATCGAAATAAGACGGAAATCGGTCATACAAAAGTGTAAAATTGTAAAGAGAAAACTGTCGCCGTACTAAATGCTAAATAATTATGTAGGTCAGGTCAGGATAAATGTGACGGCTTTTTACACTGTTCAAAAATGTAGTGATCTTCTGATTTCGTAGATGCATAATACAGGGTGATCTGCATTTCAGTTCTGCACTAATAAATAGATGTTGGAGGAAAGACAAATATTTATAAGATAGAGGGAGGAAGAAGGTGGAATAGAGGAAGGGGGTAAAAAACGGCACATCCTGTGATGTTGATTTAAAATTTGTTAGATAGATACTTAATCCTTTCCTGATGGTCTACATATTTTGGACTTTCAACAAAATGGTTTTGCAGTTAGTAATTAAAATTTTTATCTAACACAAATTTTATATGGACTTTAGGAAGCCTAAGCATTTACCGTAAAAGCACCTATAACGTTCTCTCCCTAGTCAAAAAATCCATTTTTCTTGAATTTTTTTTAAGCATATCCAGTGAAAATGGCCTCAAAAACTTGATTCAGAGAAGAAAAAATGATACCTGCCAAGCTGCAAAGATTAATTAATTGCTTTTCGAAAGCAAGGACAATAAACATTAAATTTAATTAGTTTCCACTCTGCAGTAGCTACATTTGATTAGATTAGAAAAGTCATTATGAACTCATACTAATGACAACTTTCCAGGGAAGTGCCTTATCGAGGCTTTTCCGGTTGGCTCTAATGATGAATTCTTTTCAACAAAACCGCACAGGCACTGAACCGAAACCCCCGGAAGATACAAGCCATGAAATCGGCGATGACACCGACACATTAAAAGGCCTTAACGGGCCGGCTACAGCCATGCAGTAGAACTCACTCTCACTGGTTTTGTACACTCATCATGGAGGAAGAACTAAGATTTCATATTAAACAGGTTTGTTTTCTTTTTAATAATTGTAGAAAAAAATAGCATCTACAACAAATTTATGGAAATTATAGCATTTGAACTGAACTGAACCAGAATCTGTCAGAACGGGCACAAGCTGAAAAGAATGCAAGAAAGTAGAATATCCGAAAATGTTCGTCCTTTATGATTTTAATAAAAAAATTATTGTATTTTCACAAAATGTCCACACATCCCCACTTTAAATACAAATACTTCTGATTTGACGTTTAATTGCGAACCGTAACCACAAATTTTCATGGAACAAGAAAGTTCAAAACCGGTGCACCGGTACGTTTGGAGCCAGTTCTGTGTCAGTGTGGTGAAAAAAACACTTTAAGTTTAGGAACCAAACTAGTTACGGTTCAGTTCAGGTGAAAAGAATTCACCATAAGCATTTCACACGATGAGGGAGCCAGGGCGGAGGACATTGGGATAGAGTACTCACTTGGTAGATACATCACTGAAGTCTTCGCCATCGCAATTTCAGCGAAGATAGCCCTCAATCAACGAGGTAAGAACTAATGGCAGAAACACATCCAGGCCTCGAGGCTTCCTCGAGGTGTTGTCAAAATTTCCAACACGGGTTGTTAAATGATGCAACACAAAACCAAGCCAGCAGCTAGCCTCAAGGCCTAGCCGCAAAGCTCGCTTTGCTCAATGTTCGAAATTTTTCTCTCTCAGGCCTACTTCTGTCAACAGATGTACTAACAAAATTAAAATGACAGCACCGAGCCACAGTATATTCTACGGAGCCCGGTGGTATCATTTTGTTTTCATTTTTCTGAGGCAAGCTGCGAGGAAGCCTGAGAGAGGCCAGGCCTGAGGCTTGCTTGGATGTGTTTCTGCCTTAAAGGAGATGCAAATGAGAAAATATCGCGTACCCAATTCTAGCACAATGACACTGATATTGTTTGTACATAAGCGCCGTAAAATTTGTACACCTGTACACAATTGTACAACCTATGCGCAATTTTAATCGCTATAATTTTCATATACTCAAAAGTATTTACTGAATTTGCAAACGTGAACGTAAAAAAGCTAATAATTAAGAAGCAAAGTTCAGTGATAAAAAGTTTGTGAGTAATATTTGCTTCGTGCCCCTACGGTTATTTCACGGGTTTTCCTGCGTCAATGCACCAAGCCCAAAACCAACCAAACCTAAGTATGGATTTGACAGCGAAGACGAAAAATGGCGGAGTGAAACATACACAAATGCAGGGGAATTTTGGGTACGCTCATGTACACGGATCGTACATTTGATTGCATCTCCTTTAGTTATTACCTCGTTGCCCTCAATATGGAAATCAAGGGAAAGGACATTGCTATCCTTTCGGATAGTCAAGCTGCCTTGTTGGCTTTGAGTGGCCCTCAGATAATATCTAAGTTACTGGGGGACTGCAAGTCGTCTGTGGATAAATTGTGTATCCAGAACAACGTGTCCCTTCACTGGGTTTCTGGTCACATGGGGAGCTAGAGCTGGCTCTGATTCTCCGTTCCTCGGACCGGAACCCGCCGTAGGTGTTGCCACCTCGAGTATAGGGTCTCTCATGAAAGAGGATGTTCATAGAAAGCATCAGCAAGGATGGGCGAACATGAATACTTACAGGTGCACAAAGAATTTTCTTGATTGGCCAAATAGGAATATCTGTGATTTTCTGGACTCGGAAGTAAACAATGTAGAACTGAGTTTGGCATCATCACCGGCCACAGCTCACTTCACGCTCATCTAACAAAGATGGCAGTTATTGACAGCCCTGAGTGTCTGTCCTACCTTGAAGGAGAGCCTGAGACAACCTAACACTTTTTGTGTGCTTGTTTGGTCATCGCCCGGAGCAGGCTGGATACTCTAGGTTTTGCCCTCCTACCTGTAGAGGAGTTGAAAACACTTCATCACCAAGACCCGATGCGCTTCATTAAGAGGACAGGAAGGTTTTGGTGATAGGGCTTCTAGAGGGACAGCACAATAGGTCGCTCTAGCCTCCGTGCTTGCGATCTATCGTCCCCTGCCTTAAAAAAAATAATGACAACTTTAGAAATGCAGTTTAAATTGGTTTGGCTGTAGAATGAGATCCCACAAATAAAAATTTATAATTTAAGTGACTCTATGCCTCGTAGGTGTCAAGTTGTTATTAATCAGACGCTAGTCCAATGGGCCGTTGGTCTTCGGGGCCAGTGGTCTCTAGGTTAATCACAACCACACGTATTTACCATTAACGCTGGTTGAATGCTTTGGCTGCGGTGGGGAAGAATTATGAGTTAAATATACTCAGAAATGTTCCGAAACCTATAAACACTAAAAGAACGCGGAACCAAGGTAGCTTGCGAATAGAAAACTTTATCGTGCTCTCTTGTCTATTAATTTGGATTTTTGACCTTAGAAAAAAAAGGCATTTTTTAAAACTTTAAAGGGCTTGTTTGGAATCATTTTCCCGGGCCGGTTGGATGACCTAGTCCGGCCCTGGAAGGTTTTCTTCTAAAATAGTTTTTATATCTATAATGAAATAGAAATTATTTACTTTCCTTCAAAATTTCTGACTTTTGCTGGTTAACATCGTGATAGTGATTTGACTTGAATTTTTCTTGACGGATACTGTATATCTAAAAACATTCGAATTGACATTTGCCTACAGCGATAAGCTTCATATTTCTTCTGAAAAATTCAATGATCTTCAAATGCTAAATATGCTTTGGAGTGACGTAGCACGATTCTTCGAAAGCCTGCCTAAATTACACCATGTAATGGATGTCATCAATAACTGAAAAATAGTTTTAGAGTTCAAACTGTAATGAAATGGCACATATTTGTCTTTTTATGCCAAACCTGGTTTTGTGAACTTAGCTATTTTTTCCCCAGAAGAATTCTACTTTATATTATTCAAACTTAAGTTTTTGATTAAACAATTTATGTATTATCCTTGTAGAACTATCTAATGATTACGAAACAAAGTTTGACTTCGCTACTTGCTGTATTGTAGAGACGCTAATGCAGAATGAAGTATGGATAAGGGGCTCAAGGGATAAGCCGTAAGAGCATAGACAAACTAATAACATACAAAGATTAAGAAGAACAACTAGGCGATGCCCAGACCTGATGCAGGAAAGGCGTCAATTTATTTTTGGAAATTTGTTCCTTAGGGCCTTTCCGGATCCAAGTCTTCGTCTTCGTCTTGTTATTACAGCTAGTGACGTAACACAACAAGCTCAGCTATTATAATAGTTAGTCGAAGACGAAGCTAACCTGTCCGAATTCGTTCGTTTGCTCAGCTTGGTTTCACAGACAGCAAACAAACATAACTTCACAATACGTTGTCTATTTAAATAAGTCAACTTGAACCTTGCCTCGGTGATCAAGCTAACCTAATGTCAAAACTGTTATACAAACTAGCAAAGCTCGGTGGCATAGACATGGATTCGGATAGAGCTTATCTGGATGTTACGTCACTAGCTGTAATAACAAGACGAAGACGAAGAGTTGGATCCGGACAGGCCCTTAGATTTTCTATGCATTATTGGAGGGCGACAACGGGTGCTTGGACTGCAACAATATTTTTATGAGCGTAAGTGAGCAATAAGCATTCATTTCTTCTTAGAAATTTACAGAACATGTTTAGGCAGAATTTTCACTCAGTCTGGTGGCCGACTAGTTATTTTCAGATGCAAACAATACTTTCATGTGTGCGTGTGTCGTCTCGGCCTCAAAAATTCTAAGGAAAAAATTTCGAGTAAATTTCTAAGAATAAATTGAGGCCCTTCCTACATCAGGTCTAGATATCGTCTAGTGAGGCGTTACAGGTTGTCTTCCCAATCTTTGTATGTATAATTAGTTTATCTATCCCTTGAACCCCTTGTCCATACTTCAGTCTGTAGTAGCGCCTCTACAATACAGCAAGTAACTAAATAAAGGCTTAAACATAATTGCGGCCGGGCCGACTGCATATTCCTATATAATAAACGTTCCATAAAACATTCATCGAGAAAATTGTTACGATTATTGCAATAGTCATCGGCCGTCGCAACTGGGTTTAAGCCTTCAAACTTCGTTTCGAAATCACTAAATAGTTCTATTGCATTTGCCCTGGTACTGAGTATACTCACTTCATTAAAAATTTATCTGATAAAATATTCGAAAATGAAGATTTAAAACTTAAAATGAATTTTTATCTTGAATTGGGACTGATTAAGAAAAAAAAAAAAAAAAAAAAAACTGACACCTATCCCCTTCCATTACTCATTCCAAGGTCAAAATTAGGTAACGCGGTTAAGATTGCATTTATAATTGCATGCCATTAAGTGCAAACTTCTTATGTAGTGAAAATGGAAGTCAGCCAGAAAGAACGTCGTAAAATAATTTTTTCCGCACATACCTATGGAAAATCCGAATGTCTTAAAGAGGCTTAGCTAAGCTAAAAAGTTAAATCCCGAAGACGAGAATTAAAAATGTTCTCAGTAAAAAATTTCGGGAATGTCGTAGTATCGAGAGATAGTCCGGGTCAGGAAGGAAATCAGGTTCGGTAGTCTAAAAATTGGTCAAAGTGTTATAAAAATTAAAACGAAATTCTAATATGTCAGTGAAGGATATGGCTGATAGACTTTAACATGATCTGCTACGGTTCATCGAATGAAACGAAGAGACGGCCTACGATGTGTCCATGTTCAGAAAACACCGGACAGAACATCATAAAAGAACCAAGTTGTAAAATCCAGGAATGAGATTTTGTATGAACATTTTCTAACGAAATTCGACTACTGATTATGGAAGATGAAACTTACGTGAAAGCAGACTTCAAACAGCTTCCAGGACAGGAATTTTATGTGACAAAAGCGAGAGATGACGCAGATCCCAAGTTTAAGAATCGTTAAAGAATCCCGTTAAATACTTAATTTAGCAAGCAATATATTCTTGGCCACAAATCATTACCTTTCTTGACAATAGGCACAATCAATATGGATGTATATGTATATATATATATACGTTAAGGAGTGTCTTCCGACATTCTTTAGAAATCATAATACATCAGCTTTCTTTTAGCCGGATTTAGCAACTGCAGCAGAAAAACGAGATTTCTAGGAACCGAATCCTCCAAATTATCTGGAACTAAGGCTAATCGAAAAATATTGGGCTGATATTAAAACAAAATTAAAGAAAATAAAAAAAACACTCCTCTAACATACATAGACACTTTTAAGAGACAGGATAAAAGAGCGTCCAATACTGTCTCAGTACAAAATTTAATGAAGAACGTAGAGCAGAAAGTACACAAATTAAATCATGTCAGTTGTGTATAATGCGAATAATTAAGTAACCGTTTAATAAAAATGATTTGATAAAAGATAGAATGTTTTACTTTTTTCTTTTCATAGGTGGTTGGTTTTTTTTCTGAATGTCCTTAAATTGTTCTTTGCCTGTAATCTTCAAATGTTTTCGTTGTTAAGCACAGCAAGTGGTACTATGGTAAAATCATTGTATCTTCTCCCACCTTTACCAATTCTTTAAACAGCACCTAAAGCTCGTTTTTTTTTTTATTCATTATAATAGATGTATTTTTTTTTTTGCATGAAACCAGTTACATATTTGCCTTTGCCTTACTTGCTAAGAAATTTTTATGTAAGATCATGAAATAATCCTCGACTAAATCTTTTATAACTATAAACATAGCTTGCACTTTCTAATTGAATGTCAACTTGCTAAAAACTCCGAGTAGTTACCAACACAGTTGCTGCGCGTTTTGCATTTATTGCCGCTAATCACATTCGTAGCCAAAAATCTAAAAATATCTAACATCACGCTAAAAATTGTGCATATTTCGACGGCCTCTAGGCCATTGCCAAGTCGTTAACATTAACAGAACAGAGCAAATTGAATGACATAACAACAGGAGATAGCTGCCCATGCCGATACGACGCAGTGAAGATGAAAATATTAATTCACTCTAGAATCGAAGTGTAGCATGGGAAAATCCTATCCTAGGGATCTACTATGATAAACACTTCCACTTTATTGGGCTACAGGCTACCACACTCCACGTGCCATTTTTTTATTTAAAAGATAAGAACTATGCCGTAAAAAAATTACATTTTTGTAAAATTTTCTACTAAAGAAAAGAAAGTTCCTTGAACTGCACCAGCACAATTAGGTTGTATATTCTGTTAAGAAAAGGCTGTCATTTAAGCACCACAGAGATTTAATATAGGCTTTAAATTCAGGAAATCTGAAAATCTTTTCAAATGTCAAATAGAGGTCAATGGTCCAACCTTTCTCCAATGAAAATCTCCTACGCCGGCTGCTCACGATTCTTACGTCAAATGATAAGAATTCAACTGATTGCGTGTAGGATTAAGCTCTCCAACTATTTTACTTAATCCAAAAAATGCTTTAAACTTGAACTTTGCACTTTTCACAGTTTCCCTAAGTTTCACTCCTTAAAGTGGTGAAATTCATTTAACTTTTAAGAACTTTTGGACACCGTTGTAGCCCACATTCCAGCATAAGGTAATAAAAAAAAAAGCAGGACAAATAAACTGCTAGATTTAAGACTAGCCACTAGTTCAAGCACTATAAAACTTCGAACGTAACGTAACGATTAAAACAATCCGACGACTTGCACTGTAGTGACGGAACAGAAAAATAGATAGCCGAGCATCAAGTATGCAAGCGCGAAAGCTATTGAGAAGACATAAAAATCAAGATGAGATGAACACACCTCGCTCGCTACACCAGTTCAGTGTGGGAATAAGCTTCATCCCCTGCCACATATCCTGAATTCCTGAGCTGAAAAAAAAGAGGAAATTATTGGAGCCATCGTCGTGGTCGTTGTACACTTGTGGAGCGAGTAAATTTTGTTCGTGTATTTTATTTTTTATTTTTTTATTTTATACAACACTTGCGTTGCGTGCATGATGCGTGCGCTCTCGAAAAACATTTATTTTTATGTTTACCTTTTTGCCGGGTCATACTCATCTCATGTTCATGAATTAATTTTCAAGTCCACGTCAAGTCAATGTCATATTTTCTGCCTGTTGGAATTTGGAAAATGGAAGGTGTAAAATAGTGTCTAATCGCAAAGGTCTAAATGTAGTCAAGTTACTTTTACACATTCACGCTTGTGATGTAATTGGCGCTGTCATGATACGAAATTAGGTTTGGAGTTCTGCTAGAAAACTGACACTAGCGCCAAGCGCGTTTTCGCTCTCTCCGTTTCAGCAGCCGCCCTCCGGGGCGTAGAAAAACAAAAATGCTCACCACGCCAATTGTAACCAATAGATTTAGGTTTCGGTTTCCTTAAAATAGGGTTTACAATGACAGAGTAGAGTGGAGTGAGCTTTTACCAGAGTTGCGTGCATGCACAATACAGAGTGAGCTTCATTCAGATTTTCGAAATCACATGTAAATTGTGTGACAGATTTGAAATATACTTCAAAACAGATCACAAATGGTGTTAAATTACGGAAGATATTTCTATAATTACACCAGAATGAGCTATGAACGATTTGAATTATAACAAAATACAAATTAACATTTATTACGGACACTTTCGAAATGAACGACTGCCATCTATATTCCATAGATAAACCATTTCGAACATAAGAAAATTTTCATTCTTAATTGACTTTATTTTGTTAAAATTGTATCATAAAAATACTAAATACATTTTTAATTTCTTATAAAAAATATTTAATTTTGGGTTTTTTGTTATAATTTATCAATTTTGGAATGTGCGTTTCCAACATAAAAGTATTAAACCTCTATTATTTCAGTACACAGTATATTTTTCCGTTACGTTCAAAATCCAAAATGTTCAATTGCCAACCACAATACTTCCGATCTGCTCCAAGTGTCTTAGCCGGGTTGTCAATGGTGCTAATTGTAGGTAGCAAAATAAAAAACATGCATTAATTTCCATTTATTGATCGAGCACTGATAGTACATCAACACAAGCAAAAAGACCCCGTGATTCTTGCAGAGAGCAGTCGAAGTAGTCTCCGTTGCATATTACGATATTAAGGAGCGTTTACAATGGCAGAGTAGAGTGGAGTCACCAGATTGCATTTGCTCTCATCATCTCACCAACGTGAGATTAGGAATTTTTCAAATCTGACTCTACTCTGTGAAATCCACTCTGGTGGGAAGCGTGAAGAAATTATATTAAAGTGCAAGCTTGAGACAAGGAAAGACAATGCAATCTGGTGACTCCACTCTACTCTGCCATTGTAAACGCTCCTTTACCTTTGTAACTATTAAATTCGAATCTTGTTACCTAAACTGGGTCACACTCTTTTTGGGCAGCTGTAGACTCGCCCCAAAGGAAATTCTTAAAAAAAAAAAAAATTAATACAGTGTGCTACAGGCTAACAATATCTGTACAATACGTACAGTGGATGAGTTTAATGCTTTACGAATACAGATAACTGGTTTACAACAGGAGTTAATGATTTATTCGACACACGATTGTATGCTCGTACCTTACGAATGAAAAAAAATGAGTAAGAACAATTGCTGAGTATTGTTCACTTAATTTTTGATGCTTAAAATCAATCTTTATGAAAGTCAGGTTGGAATTTTCGGACGCCGGCCGGAGAGGGGTGGTACTGCAGGGGGTGAAAGTTGGAAATTTCGACCGGAAAATTCCCTCATACATGTGGAAGACTTATCTGGAGGTTATTCCTCTGAAGATACCCGTTCGATTGATTCATATTCAAAATGATTCTAGAGAATTCATCCACGCTATAGGATAGGCTATTTTTATTTCAATCTGCGAGGAGGGGCGAAATTCCAAGTGGAGTGTCCTTTTCAGTAAGTGGCCATTATTTCTCATTGTGGGTACTCAAACTTTTTCTCAAGACCTCGGCTATTCGAATTTGTATTTCATTTCTTTCCTTTTTTCTATTGAGGTACTGATTTTTCCCATGTTTGATTTGAGATTACCCGGTGAGTTTAAGTTCGATCGGAAAACGGTTTGTTGGGGATATTTCCAATATGGCATGTTATATATTAAATTAGATTTATGTAGGGTTTCCTAAAAAAAATTGTTTTTTGTATCGTGTATCGGGCTACTTTCAAGCAATTCAAAATTTTTGGTTACCTGGTTATTCAGATATAGCCAAATATGTGCGAAAAACACCGCTCCTGCACTGAGAGAAATAATAGGAGCCAGGCTTTTTTTTTATGTATGTGAGCTCTCACAATTATAAGCGAAAAGGTGATGGCAATAGTTTATGACACTGGAGCTTATAAAGCAATTTGCTATAAAAATACCTCTATATATAGCAATCCTCCTTATGCATATATAGTATTTATAGCTATGAGAATATATAGGTAATCACGCTTTAAAATTTGAAGTAATAACATTTTCGTTATAATCTTTAGAGCTATAAATTATAACCAGTAATTTTATTTTCCATAGCCACCACTCAAACAATTATGGCTATAGCGCCAACAGATAATAGTCCTAAAACCTAAAAAAATATAGCTGCAGCCACAATAGTAAAAAAGCAAACTCCCTTTAATGTATAATCTTCAACATAATAATTTATAACTCCTGGGTCAATATTCTCTTATATTTTTGTAGTAACAACACTCATACATTATAACGAATGGAGTAATATATTAAAATATATTTAGCTATTAAATGTGTTAAAATTCACTACCAACATAGCTTCCAGGCTTATGTAGATACTACATGCAATTTCCTAAATGTATTGGCGTTAAAGCAATGTATTTATAAGTTTATAAATAAAGTTCATGAAGAATGTATTTAGAATTCTATCCCAATATAATTTTTATAAATTTTAACTTGGGTACAATCCAAAGTAAAAGTTCTAAAAATACCTTCCAATCCGATTCTATGATAATCGTACCTCTTTGAGATCTTATCGGATTTTGATGAAAATATGAGCAAACCTAGACCTTTAATTACACTTAATATATATTCTAATTGAAATCTTTAGAAAAGTAAATAGTATTTTCCTTATAATGAATTTCCTGCAGTGGAAGTGGGAACAACTCAAATCGAAATAATTGACTAATAATTTCAAGTTGGGTGATAATTATCGACTTTGGTAGCTAGTGAATTAAATATCACTGCAATTTTTAACACATTTGAAATATGTAGGTATATGGATATGGGGTTTCATTTGGGAATTTCAATCGTAAATGAAAATTTCAATAGAGATAGTTTTTATTAATCAAACAGAGTACTTATTATAAACATGTATTAATTTGAAAAGTGTTCGCAACTCTGATACATATATAGAAGTCCCCGTACTACTGAGGGATTTATAATTTTCTTATAAGTAGGTTCATAAAATAAAAAATCTTCGTATCGTTCTGAAAACAGTAGAAAATTTCTACTTTTTTAACATACATATAATATCTTATACAATAATAAGCTGTCCATCGTGTTTAACTAATAGAAAATCTTGCTTTAAATCATTAATTAGATTTCTGCACTCGAACAAATTAGTTTCTGAAACCCTATGACAATGCCTATGTACATCAAAGAAAAGCGTATTTAGAAAACGTACTATTGCAAGTACTCGTTGAGAAGAATAAAAGCATATAGTTTCTATTATGCCAAAGCGAGGGTATTCATCACTACTCTCTACTTGGATAATTTGACCAATTTTTATTGTGTCATTATTAGAAGACACTGAAGTCACAAACAGACAATTTGAATATAGTGCTTGTAACGATGTAATGTGTTTTTCAACATCATTATTAAATTTATTCATCTTTCTCCCAGGAATACACTCTACATTTTTATCCAAGGAGTTAATACTATTTTGAAAACTTTGACTGAGCAGTAATCTTTCAACAATTGTGTGACAAATATTCTTGCGCGAACTTGTAGAAGAAGCTATCATTTTAAGTTGTCTGTGCTTTGCTTCAAAGCGCATAGACCATAACTGTTTTAAAGGGCCCATCTTACGCATGATTCTTGGGTAATGGGTCATAAGATGGTGCTTTGGCTTAAGTGGCATGTGAAACGTATCTACAAAAAGTTTATGGTGTTGAGAAATCAAATATTCAATACATAAAATGTCTTCAGAAGCTATTGAATCGAGTAGAATTATATCTATTATTTGCTTTAGCAAAATAAATAGATTCCAAAATATATTGTCTTCTGGGACCCACTCACCAATAATTATTCCCAAAAATTTTGAAATCCAAAGCGTTTCAGAGGCAGAGTATCTAAGCTTTAAATGTTTTAAATGATCTTCAGATATTTCTGGTGGTTTATTCGTATTATAATTATTACCGAAATCAAAAAAGTTAAGCCTGTTGTTCAACATTTCCAAAGTGAATAATTTTTCTTGGAAAATAAATTGTTTTAAAATTAATGCAATTTCTAAATTAAGGACTCCTTCGAAAATGTCGTGCATAATATCAACAGTGTGATTTTCCCAAACATTAAAGTGTTTAAGTTGATTGAACAAACACATTGACCATATTCCTGTGACTGATACGTTGTTCTTTTCCACGTCCTCGGTGTAATTAGCTTCTGTTCTCAATAAAGACTCTTTTTCAACACACGAGCTTTTTGACTCACATTTGTGCATTTTGCAAATTCTGCAATAAAAATTTGCTACAAAGCAGTCGGTGAAACCTAACATGGAATTCAAACCCTTGTTATCGCCAGTGCATGCCGCGACCAAGAAGAAAACTCTTTTATTTGAAACTTCAATTCCAGTGCATTCTAAGTACTTTAATTCATCTATAACAGGTTGAAAGATTATATTTCCATATGACCGCTTGTCTAAACTATTGAAAAGCATTAGGAGAAATATATTATTCAACTTTGAACGCATAAGTGGTGGAATACAGGGCAGCGACATATAAACTGCCCCGAGATTTTGCAATCCTGCACGCGATCCCAACGGATTATTTACTTCAAACTCGTCAAAGTAAATCAACACCGGAAGAACAATATCAGTTTTCCTATAAAGAGAAGCCTTTTTTGCCCAAAATTCCGTTTGCATTAAATTCGAAGTAACATTTTCTTCAGATTTTAAATATGTTAGATAGTTCAGAATTTCTTGAAACATTCCATTTGAGTTAAGGCATTGAATAAGAGTTTCCTTAGCAGATATTATTTTAGCTTTAACAGGTATTGTTTTTAAAATTAAGTCTGAGCCTACACGCATAACATCAACCCTTTCTCCAATATTCACTGAGGAGGACGCAGTATATAAATTGTTTTTTTTAAGCAACAGAGCTCTTTTATATTCTGTTGAAATATCGTCGAATGAAGACGAAAATATAGAAAATAATTGAAATATCTTTCCTTTAACCTGCTCGTCCTCTTTCGCAATTAGTTTACAAATGGAATCTTTTATATTTTTGAAAATACCCTCTAGTATATATTCAGAAAACGTATTTAATGTGCTTTGGATAGTCTTTTTGCAAACTAATTTGTTCGAATACAGTTTTGATACGAGGTCTATATTTGCTAAATCAACCAAATTTCTAAAAGTTTCAAATATTTCAGGGCAATTAGCAAGATCACTATTATGTGCATTTATAATATTTTCAATGAAAGGTGCAGATATACATTTAATATTTTTGGGTTGATTTGCAATATCATCCAAATTTGTGCATTCTGGGAATTTTGTATTGGACTCTAAGTTAAAATGTTGCTGTATATGCTTTCTAAAAGAATTTTTTGATTTGAAAGACCTTTCTTGCGGACAGCTTTTACAAAGCAGAACTCTTTCTAGTTTATGACTAATATTGACATGTTTCATGTAAAGCTTACAAGATTTGAAATTTTTCATACATTTAAAACACTTCATTTTATACAGTATATAAAAGTAAACAACAATTCAGAATTAAATTCATAAAATATTATTCATTACCGCCAAAGAATATAATATTGCACTTATTTAGATATTATTACAGAATGATTAATTATAGGGCGTTCAAATCAGATTTCAAAGTTCCTAACGCAACAAGATTTACATCAAATTCTGTAAATATCCCGAAAACTTCATGCTGAATAAATGTCCATATGGCTAAACAGGACTCCGGATATTTGGCATTTAACGACATAAATACCTTGAAACACAGGTTAACTGCTGTTAAAATATTTTCGGCGCTATAGAGTACATGATCTAATACCACATAGAAATATTTTGCTTCTTCCAAAGTTGGTCCAGCTGCTATTACCAAAGGCTGTAGCGTTTGTTTAGATGACTCCAAAAGCTTCCTTTTTCTGTCCAATTCTTCTTTTAACAAATTTGCGTCCTTAAAAAAAATAGCTTTAAAGTTATTATTACTAATATTTTATCGAACTTACCAGTACGTGTAAGATAAAAGAATCCAAGACTTCTTCTTTCGTAAATTTCAATCGTTTTTGGTTCTCCTTCTTCTTTCCATATACTGACGAGGATAAAAAATAAGCAAGTAGTTGAAGTCCGGCAATATCGCAATCAGATTTTAACAATTTATCTAAAGTGCAGCTTGACTTTTTGGAGCTACATGAAACTGATTTGTTCGGGGAAATATTTTCTCGTTTTTGTGATATATTGGAAGATGTTCTTTGTGTTGCTAGTTTTTTTAGTTTATTATTGATTTCTGGCCATTTAAGAAACAGTATATCGCTTAGTGCAGGGTATTGAATATTAAAGTCATCCGATAGTAATAAGCCTCCCTGTGGACCTCGTAGTGCAGGATAAAAGCTCAAATAGTTATGTATTTGAAGGATTTCGTTATATCCTTGTAACTGTCTTTTGCGGAACGCATATGTTTCCTTCCAGTAAGCTCTTATTTTTTCCCAATCATTGACATGACTTTTCAAAAATAAGATTTTCCCTTCAACATCTTCGTTTTCGGAAGGAATTGAATTTAAAGAATTTTCGTTAGTAACTGTAGTTTCACTAATGATTTTTAAATTTTTCTTGAGTCGGTTGTAACGCTCCCATAATTTTCCTGATGCTACACGCTTTGTTACTTTATTATAGGGCACAAAGTAAATGAAGCTATTCTCTGATGGAAATATTTTGGGTATTTCGTTTGCCAAAGTAACAAATCGTTCTGTTGTTAACTTGAAAGGTCCTTCGCCGATATTTTCGTGTTCTTTGTTAATAATAAGGGTGGCTAAAAGGTTTCGCTGGGTATTTTCTAATTTTCCAAATTTGTTGAAATGACCTTCGATGATTTTTCCGGTCGTAGACTTTAAACAATTTTTTACTGTTCCGCAATCTGTTGGTGTTTTTAATGCTGATAACAACTAAAAAATAAGAGGTACATCAAAATATTCATTAATTTTTTTTATATAATTACATCATCGAATATTCGACTTGATGTTCTAGACACTGAAGGTGAAGATGCATCAATAAATTGAACTTCCGTTGGCTCTAGTATCAATTGATTATTAGTAAATGTTGTAAGCGTATCTTGTTGATCTGTGGAATTCTGCTGACTTTGGAATAAAGGATAGCTCTTACTGGTGGTGGGAGTTGACCAACCTCCGACTGAAGGACTATAGGAACGTGAACCCTATTAATATAAAGAAATCAAAGATGTAAGGGAAAACTACAATTAATCTGTCCAACCTGGTGTATTCCAAAAAACTCTTTATATTTAACCCAAAAACTATTTCTAGGTCCTGCTTTTGGTAAGATTTCTTTTAAAATATCTACGTCGAGGTGCTTAAATGATTCATCCGTAAATTCTTCTTCTGCAAAACAATGATAAAGAGGAACCTTTGACTTTGAGAATACTAGCTCTACTGGCTCTTAACTTTTTGAATAACATAAAAGAAAATTTCAGTATAAACTTCCCAATAATACAGTTAGAAGTCATTACAAAACATCAAAATTGTTTCGATAAAATCATCTACACAGTAACAAGCAATAACAAAATTTTGTTATATATATATACAATAAATATTGAACTTGAATAAGAATAAACAAAAGCCTTGACAAACGGAATTATAATTTTCGTAACACTTTGGACAACCTGTCTTCACGAGATCTCTATTACAAGTAGAAAATCTTACCTAAAATGTGTTCCGTACCGTAATAAAAAAAGGCACAAACATAATGTAAAATGACTCATAAGCACACGTGTATAGGAAATTTCGCTTTTTTATAAGAGTGGATAATATTGACATGGCTCCACTTCTCATATTTATAAGTTGAACTACAATGAATATTAGAAGATCACTACTCTTTATGTGTTTAACTTTGTGACGTTACACTGGCTAATTTGTATAACAGGGAATTTTTACTTACGTATAATTTATGAGATATCTCCTTATTCGTATAACATATAGCATTTTAATTTGTAGCTTAAGTAGCATATTATTGACATATAATGGAATTCATTATAAACCATATGGGGTCAACAAATAAGTATAGTTGATACATCCGAACTGAAAAATATTACAGTTTATATCAAGACGACGTATATGCATGACAAACGAACTCTTTGCTTATAGGTAATAAAACCATAAAAATAGTATATACACATATAAACCAGCCCTTATAGACTATAGCGTTCTATGCGATTAGGATTTTTCTCAGTGTGCCCTTCTACCTAAAGCTAACATTTTTATATTATCAGGGTTAGTAGGTATTGCATCATAGATAATAAAGGGTTTTCCAATAAGAGGTGTTATTTTAATTAGCCCGCTATTTCGGTAGATGTCACTTTTGGGGCTGTCATTTTTTGACATTTGACAAGTAGAAACTACGCCATTAATAAAAATGGAACGATACACGACTGAACAACGCATTGAAATTATTAAAATTTACTATAAAAATGGTGAAAATGTGGCAGAGACGGTTCGTAAAACTAGAACATTTTTGGGTCGTCGTGAGGCACCTTATCGGACCGCAATACAGAAATTGGTAGAAAAATTCGAGCTGTCGGGACAAGTTAGTGATGTGAAGAATAAAACCCGTGCACGTCGCTCAAGAACAGGCGAGAATATTGTTGCTGTAGCTGAAAGTGTTGAAGAAAACCCAGGTTTGTCCATTCCTCGTCGTTCTTTGGAATTAGGCATTCCACAAACGTCATTACACCGTATTTTGCATAAAGACTTGGGTCTTAAGGCTTATAAAGTTCAGTTAACACAAGAACTCAAGCCGGCCGATCATCAACAACGTCGAGTCTTTGCTGATTGGGTCCTTGAAATGCATGAAAATGATCCGGAATTCCATCGAAAACTCATCTTGAGTGATGAGGCCCATTTCCACCTCGATGGCTTCGTCAACAAGCAAAATTGTCGCATCTGGGGCTCGGAAAACCCAAGAGTTATTGTTGAAAAGCCTCTCTATCCTCAACGTGTGATTGTTCGGTGCGGCTTATGGTCCCGCGGGGTCATTGGACCTTACTTTTTCCAAAATGAGGCTGGAGCAACAGTTACGGTGGATGGATTGCGCTATCGGCAGATGATTAATGATTTTTTATGGCCGGAATTGGATGGTATTGATCTGGACAACGTTTATTTTCAACAAGACGACGCTACATGCCATACAAGCAACGAAACCATTGATCTTTTACGGGAAAAGTTTCCGGACCGTGTTATCACTCGAAGAGGTAATCACAATTGGCCACCGAGATTTTGTGACTTAACACCTTGCGACTTCTTCCTTTAGGGCCACGTGAAAGAGAAGGTCTACGCTAACAGCCCAGCGTCGATTCAAGACCTCAAAGATGGAATTCGTGAGGCTATCGAGGACATAGGGCAGCCACTTTGCGATTTGGTTATGGAAAATTTCATGATATGATCCTGTAGGCGTGGTCGTGGTGGTCATTTGGCTGATGTTATTTTTCATTATTAACGGCATACCTTTCTCTTTATAATGAAATAAAGATCCGATGATTTATCTCAAAAAATGGCATTTTTCTTTGAATATCAAAATAACACCTCTTATTGGAAAACCCTTTACATCTGAAGAAGTGTAGATAGAGGCTTCATTAAATAGATAGCGTTTACACTATCACAGACAGGGACAGCGATTACCTCCTCGAGATTATGGTGAAAAGCTACTTTAAATTGAAAATTCCATCTATGGCAGAATGGGAATCACATTCCGTGCTTCAGCCATTAACAAACCCTATCATATTTACAGACGGCTCCAAATCGGAAGAAAACATAGCCTTCAAGATGTATATCAATTTACATATGAGGCGTCTCGTAAAAACCTCCGGCTCCTGTCCTTTTTTACGAGGCGCCTCACTTGGAAATTGCTATACATCTTGAAAGCTATGTCATGGTTTTCCAGGCGGAAATCAAAACCATCGTTGAAGCGGAAAGATATCTCATTAACTCAGACGCTGAGAACAAGGAGATTGTAATCTGCTCGGACAGCCCAGCAGATGTGAAGGCCTTGACAAAATCTTTTATAACCTCCAAGCTTGTATTGGAATGTAAAATCAGCTTTCTCGGAACATCAGGGTACTGGTGCTAATTGGTTGCCAGGACATAGCGACATTAGCGGGACGAGATTGTTCGTCTGGGTGCAACCTTGGAGGTATCCTCCTTCACAACTAAGTTGGCACCAAAACACCTTGCCTCTACTATCTCGGCTTGGGCCGACTACAAACAGAATCGCCTTTGGTTAGATGATCCTTCAGGTAGAACTATAAAAGAGCTGCGAGGCAGTCCTAACTCAAACGAAACGCACAAGTTATTGGGACTAAATAATTCAACTCTGAGAACACTAGTGTCAATTGTTATTAGGCACTCTCTTCTCAGGGGTCACCTACCCAGGATGGGGCTTGCTGACCATCCGGTATGCAGACGATGCGCAGCAGAGGAATATGAAACAATGACTCATTTTCTTTGTCACTTTCCGTTTCTCTCAGGAAAACGTTACAGATCCCTTGGCTCACATCTCCTGGAAGAATTGCATGAAGTCGATAAGGAGGGTTTGGAGCTAATTTTGAATTTTGTTAGAGCGTCCGGCTGGGACATATGAGCGATTGCTCATAAGTCGGGAGTGAAACAATGACCCTGGTTGTGCCCTACGTTCTAGAGACCCAGTTCAGATCCCAACCACTTTTCAATCCACCCATCCCTCACATAGTTTTAATAAAGCTAGGATCTGTTCGTAAAAAGCTAACTAAATGTGAATAATATTTTAGTGACAGTAATGCAAAATAGTCACAGATTTTCAAACAGTAGTAGATTTAAGACATTTGCTTCAAATTGTGGTAGGTCTATGATTATAATCATAAATTCAAAGCTCTGATTGCTATAGTAAAAAAGATATCGTAAAATTCTAATTTACACAACAATTATTGAAATATTTATATACATTTTCCTATACCCTATAAATGGCTCAATATAAATGATAAACTATAAATATAGCACAAGTAATTTTATATGGCACCATTAAATAAACGTAGTCCTTTCTTGTAATCATATAAGTTCCTCTTTTCTATCAGTTCAAGTCATTAATCTGCCTATAAAAGCGATTACACTAGCCATTTTGGGAGAAATTTCACAACCGTTCGCATATGTGACCCTGAAATTGGGGCACGTATAATTATCGAAGCAATGAGGCCAACTGAAGCATAATGTGCCCAAACTGAGCCTCTAATGATCTCCGATAAATGACCCCAGAGGGGGTCATCAATTATCTTCAATAACCCGACAGTCATTAACCGTCCATTCTATCTACTATTCTATATACATAGTGCTAGTGCATAGCATGGAAAAGGAGCATCCTGACTAAACTAGACTAGATATACATATATTGCTCAGATGATAACATACCTACATAGCTTTTATACATACTATCTCCGCTGCGACCTTTTAACTTGTTATAACAACTGAATCTCGGCGGCCTGGGGAGGGGTGGTGGCTGGGAGGGATATATTCCCTGAAATGGTTATCCCATTTTTATTGTGTTGCCTTTCAGTTCTATGTGAATAGTGGTTTGCATTAAGTTTGGGCGTAATTTTCAGCCTATCCTTGGAGAAGACATGTTTTATAGAGTTTTTTTGAGTTACCTACTGAAATTTTCTCTTTGAATTGTTTTGAAAATTTAGCAAAAGATTGTGATGTAGGTAGTACGGTTTACCCTTGTCAGCGTAGAAAAATTGTAGTTTGTAGAGAAAAAAAATTGTTAAACATTTTGTACGTAGTTGGCGAAAAATATAACTATTGGAATTAAATTGATTTAGAATCAATACAGACTATAATTGCAAGGGTATCTATTAACTAACATTATTCCTGGACTTAAATATAGAGCGGATTTTTTTCTCCCTGAGCTGTCTTAAAAGTCAAGAACATTTCTAAACGTTTTTCATAGAAAAGTATACCTTGTACTTTCTGGCAGGCAGAGTACTTCTAATCAAAAGGTTCAAAAAGATGATGCCAAAGAAATTAAAAGTAAGAAAAATTTGGAATCAAAAACAATTAAGCCAACCATTTACAAAATTATTTAAAAAATCCCTAAATGAAGATGATACTAAAAAAAAGGGCTACACGGGTATCAAATAAATAAAATAATATCTTAAACTCAATTTATATGCAGGCTCGGATATGAAGACCCAGGCGCCCAAGACGTCTAACAGATTCAGAGTTCCTTGTTTTAATTAATTCAATAATACAAAAATGTTACCGTTATTCTTAATTTATTTAACGTACATTGTTATGGTCATAGCATACTGCATACTGCAGTATGCTACGCTGAAGCTAGCAGCAGCGTGTATGCGTGGGATGTTTTCTGTATGGAGGGAGTGTCTATACGCGCGGAACGTACCCTGATGGAAAAAAGAAGAAGACAATCGACGTAGTAAATAACCGTACAACATATTGGTGAGGTCGGCCGAAATTCCAGTAAAGTAAAATACGCCTGGAAATTTCTTTGCCGTTAGTGTGGTTTTTGCTCGAGTCCCAGTTCCTAGTAAAGGGTTTTCCAATAAGAGGTGTTATTTTGATATTCAAAGAAAAATGCCATTTTTTGAGATAAATGATCGGATCTTTATTTCATAATAAAGAGGAAGGTATGCCGTTAATAATGGAAAATAACATCAGCCAAATGACCACCACGACCACGCCTACAGGACCATATCCTTTTCATGAAATTTTCCATAACCAAATCGCAAAGTGGCTGCCCCTATGTCCTCGATAGCCTCACGAATTCCATCTTCGAGGTCTTGAATCGACGCTGGGCTGTTGGCGTATACCTTCTCTTTCACGTGGCCTCAAAGAAAGAAGTCTCAAGGTGTTAAGTCACAAGATCTCGGTGGCCAATTATGATCACCTCTTCGAGAGATAACACGGTCGGGAAACTTTTCCCGTAAAAGATCAATGGTTTCGTTGCTTGTATGGCACGTAGCGCCGTCTTGTTGAAAGTAAACGTTGTCCAGATCAATACCATCCAATTCCGGCCATAAAAAATCATTCATCATATGTCGATAGCGCAATCCATTCACCGTAACTGTTGCTCCAGCCTCATTTTCGAAAAAGTAAGGTCCAATGACCCCGCGAGACCATAAACCGCACCAAACAGTCACACGTTGAGGATAGAGAGGCTTTTAACAATAACTCGTGGGTTTTCCGAGCCCCAGATGCGACAATTTTGCTTGTTGACGAAGCCATCGAGGTGGAAATGGGCCTCATCACTCAAGATGAGATTTCGATGGAATTCCGGATCATTTTCATGCATTTCAAGGACCCAATCAGCAAAGACTCGACGTTGTTGATGATCGGTAGGCTTGAGTTCTTGTGTTAACTGAACTTTATAAGCCTTAAGACCCACATTTTTATACAAAATACGGTGTAATGACGTTTGTGGAATGCCTTATTCCAAAGAACGACGAGGAATGGACAAACCTGGGTTTTCTTCAACACTTTCGGCTACAGCAGCAATATTCTCGGCTGTTCTTGAGCGACGTGCACGGGTTTTGTTCTTCACATCACTAACTTGTCCCGACAGCTCGAATTTTTCTACCAATTTCTGTATTGCGGTCCGACAAGGTGCTTCACGACGACCCAAAAATGTTCGAGTTTTACGAACCGTCTCTGCCACATTTTCACCATTTTTATAGTGAATTTTAATAATTTCAATGCGTTGTTGAATCGTGTATCGGTTCCATTTTTATTAATAGCGTAGCTTCTACATGTCAAATGTCAAAAAATGACAGCTCCAAAAGTGACATCTACCGAAATAGCGGGCTAATTAAAATAACACCTCTTATTGGAAAATCCTTTAGCATCCGTCGATTGGCGTGATCAGAGAATTCATAGTGAAAAGGAATTCACTACTGGCATCAAATAAATCCAGGAAATCCAAAAAAGGTAAAAATAAATTTTGTCATAAATATTATTGTAAATGTTCGCAATACTCACGAAACTTCGTCGACAGGCAACAAAAAGCAACACAAAAGGCGCAACTTATCTGAACGTATATGCAAAAGGGGTCCTCAAATTCCTACGTTGCAACTGTAATCGCCAGAGGCATCTCCAGGGGATCTCCGGCGGTGCTATAAAAGTCTCCCGAAAGAGACGAGGCGGAGGGTGTGGCTGGAACTTAATGATTTCTTCTTGTGATTTTTATACTTATATGTATATAATGAATTTTTAGCACTTTTGGTGTCCAACTTGTCATAAGAAGAGAAAGTTAGTGCATGGACTGTTGACTGACTATGAAAGTCATTCTATTGGTATAGCAATTAAGTAGGGCAGATTAAGTTATTGAAGGGACCAACGAAGCCCGGAAAGCGGGAAAAATTTTAATTAAGAGAAGACTGAAATTTCTGTTCCAAATCACATTGTTCACATAACATAGCTAGCGTCGCTTTCGTCCGTCCAGCACATAATTCATTAAGTTTAATTTAATAAGTTAAAAAAAAAAAAAATGGAGGAAGGAGCTGGAGAGAAGTTATATGCATATATATAAACGAAAGTACAAGGTCCCTTCTGAACAAAATGAGTGTCAAACTCAGGCCAAATGTAAGCAAGAATTATACTAATACCTAAAGTTAACGACTAGTAGCCATATCAAGTGCAGCAATCCAAGGGGTAGGAGTCAATAACCTAAAAATTTTTCCATACAAATAGATTTTTTAGGTCGTCGAAACTAACCACACTTTCGCCTTCAGGAAGCTTCTTCGAGGGACCGGACAAACTGTAAGTTAAATTTCAATATACTTAATTCACAATTTTTCATATTATAAGATAGTGACGGTGAGGTAAGACTCCATAGCACTCAGGCCTTCCATGCTAGGCAGGCCCGGATAAAGTATAGATTGTGCATTCTTAAAGGAATTATTTTTCTCAATCGAATTAAATTTGGTTTGCGCTAAGGAGACTGGCGTTCATGTATGATTTAAGAAAGTGTATATGTTCCTGCCATTCTATTATTATAATAAAAACTGAAACGCTTCCGGAAGTAATTGTTTTGCTTACTATTAATGTCAAGTAGAGTCAGGTAAAGCTCACTTCATTCCGGCATTCCGGTACTTACTTAAGAATCGAGAGAGAACTGATTTGGAGTCTTACAAATGTTCTATGTTACGATTTAATGTCTTCCGGTTTTTTGCTATATTTATAATACCCATCTAGGTCACAATTGCACATTATATTAGTGATTGATTACTTGTATAATCTATAGAATCAGGTACTAATACATGGATTGCTGACGCCAGTATAGCGATTTGGGCGAGCAAACTACGGATTTGTCTTCGCGTTTTGAGAATCGTATGCACCTGTTATTGAATAACCTGAGCATTGGTTAAAACGATTTAATATCGATAAAATCAAACGAAATATTAGTATATAAATTAAAAGAAAGAAGAAAGCACATCGCATTCAAATCCATGCATGACGGTTCATCTTTATTTTCTTAAATGTTCATATTTGAAGGTCACTTTGGCCTGTAAACAATTATACTTGAAATTTTAAACGTTAATTTTGAGCATATTATTAGCTGTCATTGGTATGATAATGTAGATTTGCTATACGTCCCAGGAAAGTCCAGTGAGGAAAAAGTTAATGTCAAAACAGTTTATGTTATTCTGATGATAGATTTTTTTTGAAGATAGTATGTAAAAATTAGTTAGTAGGACGCTGCCATACCAGTTTGAATTCAATTTTGCTGCTTTACTAATAAATCACGCTTATAATGTAATGGAACTGTAAGGTTTTTCTTTTCCGCTCTCCCGGAGCCCCTCTCTTGGCATGGTTGACTAGGTCCGAGGTCCACTAACCTTTCGGGTCATATAGGAACATTGAGACAGATGTGCCCACAGTGTCATTGGGAGGTTGGGGACGGTACGGAAGGCATACCATCAGAGCCTTCAAGTAAGTAATGGTAAGTGGTGTAAGGGTCCCTTCTGGACCGGATGTGTGCTGCTTTGTTTTGTGTCGGCACGAATTTTTTTTTGTATATGGTTGGTGGGCAGCAGGAGGTATTCGTGGACCCCCCCCCGCACATCCTCCGCCAATAGCTGAGGCGACCTAGCGTACCGCCCTGCTGTCAACGCTGTCCATAGAGTGATCTGGCAGTCTGGACTTCACGTCCAAGCCAATCACTCACCATAATACCATAACAACATCGACCTCAGAATATAAACAAGCGGACTTAGAAATATCACAAATAAGTACGAAACTATAAGCAAAGAAAGTTGCGTGTAATCGCATACGCTTAGATTGCCATGGAACGAACTTTCTTCTCTGCAAAGGAACGGATTACCTCACTATGTCAATGAGTGTCATGACGAATTCATAAATGATAATCTGCATTTACGATTGATTTCATATTTTTTCCGAATTCAAACTATAAGACGCTGAGGCGTAAGGATTTGGGCATAACGTCTTGTTCAGCATACCGGCGACAGTCTTTCCGCGGAAAACAAATCAAAAAATTAATTTAAAATAAATAATTTAAAAACTTAAAAAAATAAATCACAAAATTCAATTCAAATTTTCGTAGTAGAAATGTCATCTGACAAGGTGATGACAATGACAATTTATTTATTGCTGGTTTAGTACATAGGGAGCAGTTTCATGCTATCCAATGAGCCCTTCGATGAGTTTGATGAATGCTCATCAGGAGGCTCATCGGGACTTAATTTTCTATAGGTTTCTTTATGAATTGGAAACACCTTGATACTTTTCAGTCAAGTTAGTATTGGTTTACATAAAAACTGCCCCTTGCGGGGCAGGAGACAAGGTAAAACTGAGAGCAATTTCTACTAGGGGTAAGCTACCATATACTGGTGTATGTGTACATACATACTGGACTGCTTATTTTCTTTCCCTATATTGCTTACGTTTTTCTTAAAGTTGCTTTACCTGAAAGGCCACGGAGGAAAGATACAAAACAAATTGTTGTGAGCCAATACACATAAAGAATTGTGGGCAAAAATTTGGTTTATCAGATTAACAAAAGTATAAGCTACAACGATGCGGAGGGTTTGAGCCCCTAAAATCCACCCCATATATACGGCCTTGGTCTGGTAGACTGTAACATGGCTTCAAATGACCCTTGATATCTCGAATTTACTTAGATCCATCGGTTCAGGCTCCAGTTCCAAATCCACGTCAATTTTGGACCCCTAGACTCATTTTTCTATTACCATGCTAGTCAAAATCTTCCAGGCCTATGGATCCTTCATTGCTATATGGAACGATGAGGTTCTCCCGAATAACAAGAACAGTTGCCATATATATTTATATGTATGCATTTTGTCGTCAATTTATTCAACTCTCTTAAATTCAATTATTTGTTGAGTTGAGACACAGTCGATAAGGATTCACATAGAGTTGATTCGGACTTGGACTCCAGATAGCCAAAAAACTGGGTTCTTTTTCTCGTTTTGTTTTTTTCTTCCTGATATAAAGAATTGAATTATAACACAAAAAGTCGATGAAAATCTATTTACGAAAGTCTTTGCATAACGAATATTAACCAAACTGTTGCAATTAATATGATTAAAACGGTTGAAATTATTGTCGAACTCACTGAATTGCAAATCTCTTCTCTTCTTATCTTATACATAATAATAAATGCAAACAATATACAGGGATGCATTAGAAAACAGGAAGACTCTTCGACTAGAATATATCCAGGTGCAAATTATATACGCTTCCATGTACAGAGGAATTCTACATGTATGTCACATGAAAATGTTTCTATGCCATGTTAGCTATGCTAGATTAAGGTGAGATGCCATAGAATTATTGAGCTCAATAAATCTGCATTAGTAGACACGAATAAAACCACCTGAAGGTATAATATGGGTCTCCTTGGATTTTATCACACAGTACCCCGGCAGGACATTCAAAGACGCACAAGGACAAAAGTATTCTTGTATATAGAATCCCTTGCACACCTGAATAGGATAGTACAAAAGAAAATCGTCACAGTAGATACTGAAGTCCGTTGAGTCTAACGAATCAATTTTACAGGATCGATTCGTTTGTGTTACAATAAGAAATACCTCGAATACCTTATTTTTGGTTTCTTTTCTCAATTCCAATTTCTTGTCTTAAATTTTTCTAGAATCACTTTTTTTTTCTTGTGTCTTTACTTACTTTCAGCAAAGAACTAAGAAAATGGTGAAAAAGTTTACAAATTGCTTTAATTAACTCAATCAAATCAAAGTCCTTTCTTGTCGCCTTACGTCTTACCGCATCCTTCTACAAAACATGGCTAGTATAGGATGACGACGATGATGATGATGATGATGTTGATGATGATGATGATGCCAATGAAATTAACACTTAAAAGGAATTTTCGATGTTGGGAAATCTCATTTCCGCGCTAATTTTATCGAAGCATTTAACTTGAAGAGATTAAAGGAAGGATTCGCGTTTCAATTAGCTAGATAAAAGGTTCCAGATTGGAATTGATGAATTAGAAGAAGTAAGTAGGTGAAAAGATGACGACAGATTTCGTCCTTTTAAAATAGTGAAATCAGATTGAAAGGTAGCTAGAGAGGTAGGTGGGTACGTAAAAGGAATTGGTAATCTATGAATTTGTAGAATTTTTCAATTAATAAAATAATGAATGCAATTTTGAAAGTATTTCTGAATTGATTACGTTCAGTTTTTAATTTAAATTTATTTAATTGAATTCAAGTTAATTTATATGCTGATTTCTATGTTGTTTGTAGTTTCCTTTTGAAAAAGGATTAATAATTGAAATATTTTGTCTTGTCTTGATTTTGATTATCATTAACAATGGAAAGTGTGAAGTTGACAAGTATCAATTCAATCGCAATTGTGTAAAGATCAATTGAAATTGCATGTAAATATTGCACAGGGTTGGCCAAAAATTAGTTGTGTATTTGCAAATTCAATAACTTCTCTGTTAATTTAATATTTTCTGGTCCATATTCTTTTTTTTTTTTATATTAAATTGTATTCTCGTGATTACTGGATCTGTTTATTCCTCGATAATCCACTTTGGTCTTAAATATCTGAAAGAATAATTGAAAAACTACCCCAGAAAAAAATATAAATCAGAATAATTTTTTTTTTATTTTTATGTTCAGTTGAAGAACGAATTTATGTTGGTATTCTACTGCTGTAGATTCAGCGAAGTCTATGGGAAAGATAGCTTCCAAGGAATTTACATTTTATGTTCTGGTTAATATTTCGTGCGAAACTTATAGATGGGGAGGCGATCGTCATAAATACTATCTCATCGAAAAAATGAAAAATTCATATAAAATTAGTTAGTACTAAGATAGTTGAAGACAGCGCCCCTTGGTTGAATGGGCTGGGTCATTCACGATGTTGAGAAAAAGTTTCACTTCCGATCAGTTTTTTTATGCATTTTCATCTTACCGAAGAAATGGAAAAAAATATACCAATTTGTAGGGCTCGGGGAGTAGGTACTACTCCAAAAATATAGGTTGTCTCATGGAAAATCGCCACAACCCCCCGCAGCCTACTTTAAAAAAAATGTTTTTAATTTATTTATCAATGAAATGGAAATTTTTGATATGGAATTAAATACCAACAACTTCCTCACATCAAATTTATAGGGCTGCCAATCTATTACCTGGCCACAACCAGGCAAGGCAGTCTCACCTTAAAGGTATGTGCATTGTCATGTCCCATTGTCCCATGGCATGATATTATAAATCAGAATCCAAATTATATCATATTTTTTCTTCATTTCTTAACTTACTAAATAATTTAGTCTTAATTATTTTTTATTTATTCCGGAGTGTTTTGTCTACATATGTACATATATAACGAAAATGCGTACGTAGGATAATATTCATCAGAAATGTTCAGAAATTTAACCTTGAGCTTTTAAATGATATCAGTGAAGCGCTTTTTAAAGAATTATTTTTTTTTGTTTTACTTATGAGGCATGATCTGATCTGGTTTTTTTTTTTTTTGTTAATTATAGAGAACATTAAAATTTGGAAAATTATTTTATTTTAACGAGATAATCAACTATTTGATCTTATTAAAAAATTGTTATTAGATTCAGGATCATCAGGATGACCTCTTTTGCCAGCCAGTAATGATTTTAAACTTCTGTAGCCTGGTATCTTGCTAACGAAAAATGCATAATTGATGAGTTTTCATATGTATCAAGATTAGGTTGAAAACACTACTCCTCTCAAACACTGTATATAAGGAAATGTCAATGCCAACAGCATGAAAATATTGTTGGGATATGATAGAAGATCTCATAAATTTGGGAAGTAGGTATATATTTATTTGAAAAACGAAGAAACTTAAGAGTTCTTTACAATATAAAAACGATCTAATTTGTATATTTTCAAAACTAAAACGTTCCTATTACATATTTACAGGTATCACCAAAGTTGATCTTATACCAATTACAATTTTAATTCTATTGATTTAATTCGCTGGATAATATATTGATGATAATGATACCACCAAATTTTAGTTTGCTGAATTTTTCAAAGTTTTTCTAGGATTAAAACAGCTGTTCATATTTTAAGTATGATCTAACCATATAAGTCACTACAGAAATTAAATGTCGATAATTTTAGAATGCATAAAGATCTCATATTTATTCACTGTTCACTGTCTATCCTTTAACGATTATCATAATATACGCCACTCAAATTTTTCTGGCTCTCTCGTTTAAATTTAAATCTAACGTCCAATAACTCTATAGAAAGTACAAAAATGCTGTTAAAAAGCAGTAACATTTTACATGAATTACGAAATGGCAAATACAGTTTTAAAGTTTTTAATTCATTAAAAACAAAATCAATTCCATCTCGCCACGAGAATGAGTTTTGATTTTTAATATTCATTTTAATAATTATTGTTAATTCGGTGGGTTACAATAAAATATCCAAATACAGTTGTATGCATATCGTTAAATGTAAGATTGGTCTATTTTAAAATGAATTTTTGGATTCAACATAACTTTGATACACTGCATTCATAGTAAAAAGTTTAGATTTAAATAATTGTTTTAACTATTATAATCAGCGACTAAAATATAAATTAACTTCGCTCATTACATGCAACAGTATTTAACAAATAAAAAAAAACAGATGAAGGAAATGTATTATACTAGTATATATAACAAGAACACAGACTGACTCCTATGAGATAAGCAAGACTGTATGTATATAGTAAATTTAAGAAAAAAATATCCTTTCTTCCCCATACACCAATGCCCAAGAAACATTTTTTTTTATATAGTAGTAACGGTGAGGTTTCCATTACCAAATTATATAACTTGAGTTATATAGACTAGTACTCGAAACCTCTTTATAACCACTATAAACCCCTTATAGAGCTTAAATGGAGGATTATATAAAGGTTACCGTGACTTGATTCAGGTAACGTTATATAACTAAAAGTTTTATAAAATGAGTAACCAAAATATTCTGGTTACCTTAATATAACTTCTTATAAAACCCTTATATAACCCAAGGTGCTCTCGATTAATTTATTTTAGTCATAGCAGTGGCTGCGGTAATGTTTCGGTTACCCTTATAAACTTTGTTTATAATGGTGATGGTAACGTTTCCACAACGCTTGGAATTCTCAGGCGAATTCTCAGGCTGATTACTTTCAGTGATTGAAATGTTAGGGAAATTATTTTTCGTTACCTTTATAAAACAATAATATGCAAATATTTACGAAACCTATCTTGACATAGAATTTCGATTTTTTTTTTGTATTGCATTTTTATAATGGAAGGGTTTCATATTTTTACATTTCAGAAGTACAATTTTTCGGCATATATGTGGTGTAATTCAGCTGCAATTGAAATTTTACTGTCAATATCATCATAGATACTTCTAAAAAATACAGACCCCTCCAAAAATAAGCAATTTTTAATAATTTTAATTAATATGACAAAATTAAAAATTTTCACTTAGGTGATATTAATTCATAAAAATAACATAACATAATTTAGAAATGTTATATACCTAAAAAGATGTATTTTCTTCATATAAAAATAAAACGGAAGCCATATATCTGCAATATAAAAAATTGACTAATCCGACATTTTCTTTTTTATCTGCAATGCATAGATGAAAAAAATGGCGGCTTGTACTTAAATCAACTAATTTCCATTATAAAACTTCAAGTAGTTTTATATAAACTCTGTCTCTATTATATAAACTGAATGACCCTTATAAAACTTCTAGAAATATTATATAAACTGAAGAAACTACCATACCTCGAAAATGATCCTTATATACCCTTTAGTCATAATATGTAACCTTTGGTAATGTTTTATATCTTATAGTGACAAAAATCAGACGTTCGTGATCTTATATACCCTTTGGTTATATTGTGTTACCTTGGTAACGTTATATATCTTAAAGTAATACCGAAGGATGTGTCAAGTTATTCTTAAAATAAGTTTTGTTGGGCGCGCCGTGTAGTGTTATAATGGCTCCATTCTTCCATAACTTGATTTGAATAGATGCCCACTGAGGCTGTTTTCACACACGACGGCAGAACCGGTGATAGGTCACTACATTGCTATATTTTTATATTGCCGTGCCGGTGCCGGTGCCGTCATATGTGCAATCGGCTGATTTGTTTCTACATATTTTATATGTACTACGGTACTACAACGACATCGCCGTCGTATGTGCAAACAGCCAGAATAACATAACAACCCTTCAAAAAATATTTTTCAATAATAGACTTGTAGGTGTACGCATGAAATATTGTCTATGGAATGGGTGTATTGTCAATAAAAGGATGTTTACATTTTAATTAATAATAATAATGTTAAGATAAACCCTATCTACAGACAGCTGTGAAAGCAAAGTTAAAACATCTTACGATATATGTAACATTTTTATGGCATATCTCTCTTTTTTTAACAAAACTATGCCCGGTGTATTTGAAATTGCTAAAATAACGTATTGAGTCGTCCGAAGGCTCATAAATAGGAGCTATTATTTCCAAGTCGCATGACACATGACGTACAAAATACAAGGCAGCACCATTGACATGTATAATATGGACTCACTTCACTCACTTCACTTCACACACTTCCTAGAAATAAATGCACAGCAAAAATTAGGCTCACTTCTATAATGCTGACTCTTTCGGTCTAAGCACCAACTACCATCTAAGAGAGAACTGTAAACAACAAATAAATAAATGGGTTCGTCGAAATAAATGTTTTTAAGTTAATTATTTAGGGTTATTACTAATAAAATTGTTTCACCAAAGGCAATATATTCAATAGATATGCAGCAGGAATTCGAATAGTTTTATTATAATCGCTTTTCGATCTGCACGCTCATTTTTTCAACTTCCCGCCAAAGATTTTTCAATGTTGCCACCGGCATAAGAACTTTATTTGACATAAGTAATTCAGCCCACGTGAAATAGAAAGTTAAGCAGTCCATATTTTATATGTCAGTGGGCAGCACAGAAAGAAGGCGATTGCTAAACTGAATCAAACAATAACGACTCAATGGTAATACTCTTTGGTTTGTTCTTTCATCAACTGTGGAAAAGAACTGCAAATTGGCACATCATAATTGTTATTTACTACGTTTATATGAAAGACTGAAATCTCAATTTGAATTTCGATGAGCATTAATGCTTTTCTTTAAGAGAAATAGTTTTTATTTGACATTCAAATTATTAAATTTAGTAAAAGGAGTTTGCTACATAGTAGAGTAGTAAATCACCGAATGATGTCGCATTTAACCGCCTCTAAACGCTCTGGAATGAGTCGTAAAGCACCGCCTTTAACAGCTTGCGATATCTGTGACTTTTTCAGGCGGTTCCGCGCGTACCTGCACCGCTTCAAATCGCGTCAAGCTGAACACGGCCTACTGTGACACTGTACTCTTTTTCTCTCTCTCCGTCATTTAACTCGCGCAAGCGTTGCTCTGACTGGGAGCTTTTAATGCTCTATTTTAAAGTTGGTTGTAGGCTTCAGATTGGTTTCACACCAAATAATTGTTGGAGTTATTCCTCGCCCACCATATTTTAAACAAAATATTTCTTAATAGAATTTAGTTTTTGTAATCTCTGTAATATCTATAGGAACACTTTTTGAATGTTTTTTTCTTCTTAATAGCCTTCCATCTTCATTATCCTTCACAGACCTGCATAATGACAATTTGGGTCTTTTCAGTTTTCAGCTGTTATTAATCAACGCATATTTTTATTCTCTTCAAATTATATCTTTACAGTTGTTATCAAGATAACATTGCCCCTAGGTACTTTGGCAGTTTTTTTTGCATGAGTTTTTTGCAAAAATCTCTGCTTCTTTTAAAATTTTAATTTCAATTTACTCATGATGGTATTTAAAAAAAAAAAAAAAACAGAAAACAAAAATGCAATTACGGCATTCTCGCTTAAAAACAGAAATGCTTTTACAACTTTCAACTTTTATAATTAATTCAAGTGGTCATGTCCACACTGAAATCATAAATCTAATTGAATTACTTTCATTAATTACTATTACTGAAATCATTCCAAATGCGGCCACATTACATCCGGCTATTCAGGCTCATGGCAAATGTAGAGTTCATTTAAAATTAACCACAACCGGAATTCAGGATGATTGTTGTTTTATCCATATGAAATTATGAAATTGAATTTGAAAACGTGTGATTTGGCTACACCAATTTTGTTTATTTGCTTATTTGAATGGACCAACCATAGGCCTCTATATGAAACCGCATAGCCAGCCATCAAAATTGAGTAAACACCAAGTAAAACATTTTCGACTAAAAACCATCATCATCACCTTCGATGTCGCACCTGTAATTTAACTTTTCAGTATCCATATGTATGTACTACATACATATATATGCATAGTTTCTAGAAAGCTGAAATATTTTTACATATTCACATATACCTATGTATAACAGGTCAAACATTATACATGCATATATTGCGCTTAACTATTCAAAATGTTTTCATATTACACATACTATGTACGAGTATATGCATTAGTAATTTTGTACAGGACTGTCCCCACAACACCCCCAAAATTGTGAATTTGATTATGTTTGCTGTTGTTTGATTAAGCCAAAATTAATTAACATGCACAACATTTGTTAATAAATGTTTAAATTCTGTCGTTATTTGTTAATACAAAAGGGAATAATTAAGAGATTTTGATTTAATTACCAAATTAGTAAGGAACGCTACAGGAAGGTAGTTCAGATATTTGCGGGATTATTATCAGACAAAGTCAATTGGTTGATAAACGTGTGTTTATTGATGTAGGTATAGTTGGATTATTATTTAGTTAAAAGTCTCCTGTTGGCTATATATTGATTTTGTTAAGTAAATATAATTCGAATTGATTTTATCCATATATGTTGTGTACTCCATGACATTCTTTCATTGGGTTTCTTGCATTTGAGCTTGCAATTTACTTGGTTCAGAGCTTTTGATGAATTGAAGTCAACGGGTGAAAGTGGATGAAGCCTTCTTCAATGTTATACTGTAGAAGTGTGGGGTTCTTATTTTTTTTTATTTAAAAAAAAAAAAACAGGGGGAACAGGAGATACCCAACCCAAGCACGGAGGCCACATCGGCCCATTGTGCTATCCTGAATCCCATTCACCAAAACCTTCCTGTCCTCTTAATGAAGCGCAACTAGTCTTGGTGAGCAAGGTTTTTCAGCTCATCCACAGCTAGAAGGGGAGACCCTAGAGTATCCAGTCTGCTCCGGGCGAAAGCCGGACACTACACAAAAAGTGTTCGGTTGTCTCAGGCTATCCCTCCATGCAGGACAGACACTCAGGGCTGTCAACAACTCCCATCCTTATTAGATGAGCGTGAAGTGAGCTATGGCCGATGATGATGCCTACCACGGTTCTACATTGTTTCCTTCCGAGCCCCATGAGAAAATCGGAGATATTCCCATTGGTCTCATCAAGAAACAGTTTTGTACACCTACAAGCACTCAGGTTCTCCCATCTCAGCTGATGTTTTCTATGAACATCCGCTTTGATGAGAGACCCGATATTCAAGGTGGCAACGCCTACGGCGGGCTCCGGTCCGAGGAACGGAGAATCGGAGCCAGCCCTAGCTAAAAGGTCAGCCCTTTCATTCCCCATGATCCCCATGTAACCAGGAACCCACAGGAGGGACACATTGTTGTGAAAACACAACTTATCCACTGACGACCTGCAGTTCCCCAGTAACTTAGACGTTATCCGAGGGCCATTGAGAGCCATCAAGGCTGCCTGACTATCCGAAAGGATAGCGATATCTCTCCCCTTTATTTGCATATCAAGGGCTAACTTCGCTGCCATTGAGATGGCGAAGATTTCAGCGTGGAAGACAGTGTGTGTTTTCCAAGTAAGTATTCCATTCCAAAATCAGGCTCAGGAAAGTAGACACCTGCCCCAGCTTCCTCATTAGTGAGAGAGCCGTCGGTGAAGATTTTTAGAGCAGACCGGGGAAGGCACGATAAGGCACCTCCCTCAGTCCACGATTCCCTTGCAGGAAAGTTTACAGAGAAGCGACGCTTGAAACGAAGCTCTGGTACCATCGCATCCCGTGGCATACCGGCCAGAGGGTTTTCCAAGTCCAGCCGATACGCCATAGAGCAAAGAGAAGAGCCAGTCCAGCCGCCCTCCCAACATCCCCATAAGCGCAATCTGCACACAGCCCTTTTGGCCTCTGCTTGAATGACAAGATCCAGGGGTGGCAGATTAAGTAAGACCTCAAGAGCCGCAGTAGCCGTAGATCGCATGGAGTCCGTAATTCCCAAGCAGGCAAGCCTTTGCAAGCCCACCAGCTTCCGGATTGCAGTCCCCACAAGCGTCCTCGGCCACCATACACAGGAGGCATATGTGAGCATGGGTCTGACGATCGAGGTGTACATCCAATGCACAACCCTCGGTCTCATGCCCCATGTGCAGCCAAAGGTTCTCCTGCATTGAGCGAAGACCCTCATAGCCGCATTAACTTTTTCCTCTACGTGCATTCCCCATGTCAGCTTCGAGTCAAGGAAGACTCCAAGGTGCTTGACATGAGGAGAGAGTTGCAGAGTGTGCCCAAAAAGCTTTGGAAGAACAAAGTACCCCAGCTTACGTCCTCTGGAGAAGAGCACCAAGCTGCACTTTGTAGGGTTCACTGTCATATCATGACGGGTGCACCAGTCCTCAACAATATTGAGGCCTCGTTGCATGAAGGTACAGGCAGCAGCCATGCTATGCCTGGAAATGAGCAGAGGGATGTCATCAGAAGTGTGGGGTACCACAGAGATCGATATTAGGTCTTTGATGGACAGCTAAATCATTAATGATCTTTGTCTAGGATATTAATATTCATTTGTGTCCGCGGATGATGAACAGTTATATTTCAGACAACTTTTCGAGCTATATTGCGCTCATAAATTTCGATCTGGCATGTAACGGATTTACTCTGAACGAGTGTACATAATCTACAATAACTCATCTTAAATTGTCCAAACCATTAATTTGCTTTTTTTTTGTGTATATGGTAATATAATTCTGCCCAAATTACGTAGCGAGTGTACTCTTAAAGTCGAGCTAGCCTACAAAGATAATATTCGCTTGATTTTTGGACACTGCAGATCTGATCATGTTTCACCAGATAAAAATTTTTTGTTCGACTGCTCTTTGATTTCTTTATTGAAATAGATTTCCTGTTGTAATTTTGTTCACACTAGTAAGCTGGCCTTAAAAATACTTTCATTATATATTGAAAATCTGTAATATCAGTAATAAATTGTTCGTGAATGGGGCAACCTACTCATGAAGTTGCCATACAAAACTTGAGGTTTTTTACGTATAGGCAATGTGAAAATGGTTAGTCCTAGACATTTCTATTGTACGGAAAAGTTCTTCAGAATATAAAATCCTATAAAACTGATAATATAATGTTAGATGATGTTATAAAGAGGTAAGCGTAAGTCATACCATAAATGGCACCAGAACTAGATGTCGCATGACATACCAGAGCAGAGTATACAGATTGTGAAATGGGTAGTGTATTCTGGAATGAACCATAAAATGTTTTAGAGCATGCCGAAAGCAAATGTTTTCATAATAGCAGTTTTTAATCAACTTCCTCAACTCTTCAGATAAAAACAAAAATATGATTTACTCGACGTATACATTATTTCAAATGTTGTGGTCCATTCCGGAATGGACCACCCAGCCATATAAATTTTGTATACTTTTTTCGTACTACATGCGACATCTAGTTCTTGTACCATGTATGGTCGTCCGTCTATGATTCCGAGAAAACTACAAAATTACTATCAAATTCAGTGATAAGATCAAACAAAGGATTAGAAAAATTGGCTAATTTGTCTGCATTGTGCTTGTATGATCCCACGAATGCTGGAGAAATAGTCAATTTTTTGTTCTCGCAGTTATAACTCCCAAAATTTTAGAAGCGTACAGAAATTGTTCGGTTGTTTTGGGCTCTCCTTCCAGGCAGCATAGACACTCAGGGCTGTGATGATACCAACCACAATTCTGCATTATTTTCTTGCGAGTCCCAAGAGAAAGTCAGAGAAATTTCTATTAGGCCCATCCAGAAAAAATTTGTACACCTACAAGCAGTGATATTCCCAATTAGACTTTAGGGTGTAACAGATTTCCAGAAAAAAGTGTAGTAGATTAACATAAAATATAGTAGAATCTAACACAACACTACTTCGACAGAAAGCTGTCAGGACTTACGCCATTATGGCTTAATCTCACGGCAGTCTTAATGCACGGATTAGAAGACAAGCGACAATCAGCGCCCTCGAGGGGCAGAATATAATTTATATTCTGTCTCAGAAGTACCAGTTTATGTCAGTGCATGCTTGACATGGGACTTACTGGTCGAAGCGAGACCTATCTAAAATCTCTTCCGATCTGTGGGTCACGGCACCCGGTTGATTTAGCGCAACTCCACGCCGAGAGCCAATCCTCCAATCATACATTACCAAGCGACCATCCTTCAAATTCACGGACGCAGTATGCAATATTATGATAAAAGAACAAACTACTCTGTATAGAGAAGAATGTTCGCCTAAGTCATGCAGACTCAGAAAATCTCACTCTGCCCGCATATGGGCTAACCACAACCACTATGATGCTCCCACAAGGGGGACTTCCCATGTTGAGGCGAATATTGCTACTAAAAGCAGCGCTATTCTGGGCTCCTCAACCCCGTAGTACCAAGTTAGCAATGTCGGCTACCCAATTGGTATGGCTTCGTATAATATGATCGTACGATCATGAGTTCTCTCAGGGAACCTTCATGCAGATTCTTAAACTTTACTGGTAACTCCGTTCGGGTTTAATCATATTAGCACTTACAAATAAGTGACAGCAGTGGACTACGAGAAGGTTATGATCCGCCCTTTAGGTTAGGAGAGGTTTGAGACAACAGCCCGTAATCTTAAGCTACCGAAGTACTAATTCCAAGCAGTTGTACTAGGTCGTATACATGCAGGCTTCACTATGAACACGCACTGTCATCAGGAATCAGAGTATGCAATTGTTCAGCACACGAAACACGGAGCATATACACGGCCGTTCCTTTGCTTGTATCCTCCCTTGGCAGCACTGCGCATCACTTACCCACAAACAAACTGACTTGTACAAATTGCAATGCAATGCGAACTTCTCAAAACGAATGAAAAACTATTGCGCTAGCTAGCTTTACTTAGTCTAGACATAAATATTGTTACAAGGTTTGGTAGCCCTGCAGAAAGGAACTGTTATATTCCATTTCTTAAAAATTGAGCTGATTGCTATAGTACGCTTGTGCTTGATGCATTTGTCACCATTTGAGTTTCATTTTTATACCCTAGATGAAATCATAGGGGTATACTAAGTTTGTCATTCCGTTTGTAACACCTCGAAATAATGATGGTAGAGCAAAATGGATTGGACACCCATTCATAATATTAAAAGTTATTTCGATTTTTGAATGTCCGTCCGTCCGTCTGTCCGTCCGTCCGTCCGTCTGTCCGTCCGTTCGTCCGTCTGTCCGTCAGTGCGCACGATAACTCGAGAACGCGTATACTTAAAAAGCTGAAATTTTGTACACGGACTTTAAAAAAAAAGTAAAATTAAGTTCGAAAATGAGACAAATCGGGCAACTCCTTCGTGGGGTTGCCATATAAAAATTTCGTTTTCCGCTATATATTTGGACACTGCCTGAGAACGCATCGACGTAGAGAGCTGAAATTTCGTACATGATGTTTTTACTACATTAGCAAATAAAATGTCAAAAATGGACTTAATCGGGCAACTCCTTCTTGTTGTTGCCATATAAAAATTTCGGGTTTTTACGTATACTTTGAAAACGATCAGTCCAAGACATTTTTATTGTACTAAAAACTTCTGCAGAATACGAAATCCTATAAAATTGGTTATTACCATTTTTTCTGTGCGACAAACTGTTCTAGAAATATATGCGAAAAACAACTTCAAAATCAATACTTGAATAGATCGGTGACCATACGAAATTTAATACGGGCATTCATCTAGGGTATCATAAGAATTGGTCTTAGACCAATTCTAGCTTTTTTACTTGTTAGTATAGTGAACATGTTTTGAGGCGACAAAGAAAATAGAATTGCTGTGATTGCACTTCATAATGTAGGAATGCAACCAAGTGATATTTTTAAGACTCTACATACCCTTGGTATAAGCCGACCATAAAAGAAGTGGCCATCCGTGAGCTATTCGAACACCTGCAGCACACCGTAAAAAATCATGAACTAACTTTGTGGAAAATTACTATGGTTAAAATAGTCACTACCCCTTAAAATGTATGTATATACACATAATCATTAAGAAATTAAATACTTTTTACGTAATCTGCAAACTTCCTACTTTTAATTGCAAAAATAAGTAAAGTAAGTAATTTTTTAGATAATTTATGTGATTTTACATTTAATTGCATAGACATTTTGTATCGTACTGTAAATTTGTGTAAAACTACACACAGTACTCTGATTTGACATTTAGTCATACAAAACTTTTGTATGGTACTGTAAATTTGCGTGAAATTCCACACAATACTCTAATTTGCATTGAATTCCCATATTTAAAAAGGAAATTTCAATAAACCATAAAGAGTGACGTTTGTATTTATCTCTATTCTTTCCTTCAGTACTCTGCTCACGCTCATACGTTTATCAGGATGCGTTGCTATGCTATGAATCATTATACGGGAAATTGTATCAGAATGTGGTCGCCGGTCAGTGTATAGTTTGATTTTGTGGAGTGCAGTTGGTTATGGATTAATAATCATAAAACATGTAAAGAAATGTTACTAGTTTCGATCCTAACAGTTACCTTAAAAAACTTTTAAATATCAACAAATATTTTTACGTACGCAGTATTTTTATAATTGAATTTCGCTAAAAAAACTCAATCATGAAATACTGCATACCTACAAATATTTATTGATTTTTAAAATGATGATTTCTTAGGTAGCTGTTAGCATCGAAACTAGTATTACTTCTTTTACGTGTTGATTGTTAATCTATACTTATTAGTGGTATGGTCATAAGAATTGGTCTTAGACCAATTGTAGCTTTTTCACTTGTTTATGTATGTAATTTATTAATTTCCGGACGAAACATTACATTGGCAATTGAAATAAATTTAATAAATGTTGGTAAATTCACATATTGTGCACTTCACAGACGGAATTGAAGAAATCATAAATAGGTAATGGCAAATCACATTAAACTTATGTAACTTAGTTTCACAGCACGATGTAACTTTAAATATCCCGTTTTACATCGGAAATTGAAAAATGGGTAAACAATGTAAAATTACATACAACTTATGTAACTTAGTTCCACAGCATGATGTAAATTTACATATCGCATTTTACATCGGAAATTAAAAAATGCGTAAACAATGTAAAATTACATACAACTAATGTAACTTAGTTCCAAAGCATGATGTAATTTTACATATCGCATTTTACATCGGAAATTGAAAAATACATAAACAATGTAAAATTACATACAGTGCGAAATTGTTTTACATAAGTTTATGCAGTGCGCATAAAGTTGTGTAAATTTGCGTTACCATTGTTGGCAATTTGTTGCCTATTATAGTAGCGGAATTTTCAATATATATTTTTTACGGTGCAGTTAAAGCTGTGTGCAAGAGAATTCGCCGTAATCCTCTTCGGAAACAAAATATCTTATCGCGTGAGATAAAAATGCCCCAAAAAACAGTTTCACGTATCATCAAAAGTGACTTGGGGTTGGGTGCTTATCGTAGATCTACCGGGCATTTACTAACAGATTCGTTAAAAAATAAATAAAGTGGAAAAATCAAAACAATTACTTTGCCGATACGCAAACCAAGAACACCGTAAAATTGCTTGACAAAATTCACGGGAAGTATTTTGATTCCCTTACTAATATATTTATTTTTAAAAATCATTTATTTAATAATTTATATTTATTTCAGCATCCTATTGGGAGTTTTTTTACTCCAGCCATAGCCTATATGAACAGTTCATTGACGATCACTCTACCGACCTAACCTTACTTTTTTTGTTTTTTATTAATAATTATTTTCTCTATATTACAGATAGAGAAATAAAACGCCATTGGAGGCCTATAAGAATAACTGTTTGGATTTCGCTTATAATTTAGTACAAATTTTGAATTATTGATAGAGTCAGTTTTAAGATTAGTGAGTAATTTGTATATAGAGTAAAATCTGAATTTTATTTGAAATTGTCTAGTTTCTAAGCAAATTCTGTGAACTCTGAAACCTTGAAATCATCCTAACTTATCAGTTTTCAAACCGGCATCTGTCCACATTGGTACTTAACACTAATATTGTCAAAAATAAAGTGGAACTTATTCAGTTATTTATTGTTTGTTGCTACCGGTAAATTTGTAAAGTGACAGAAACTTCATTTTGAATTCGCACAATCTAATTACGGAGAATGTTTCAATACTTGCTCTAATCTCAAAAAATTGCATTAGAAAATTGATTTAGTCTAGCGATTTGTGTCAAAAACAAAAACCGTTATTATTTTATATTCCATTTCCATAATTCACTGACAAAATTTGCCTTGAATAATTTTCTTTGAACATTAATTGAATATCAAAAACAAATAGACAACGCAGTCGCACCGGAAAACTTCAGGGCAAATCAATTTGGAAAGAATTTAAAATTGGCTCGATATTTCCTTAAGAACATTTGCTGGAATCTTGGCAAAACTATTTACAGGTATCTTTTCAATGGAGGCTCTTCTTCATATTTTCTCACTTTAAATTTAATTATATTCCAATTCCGAGACCATGCCTCATCCTCTTCAAAGAGGGATGAACAGAAAAGGAAATTTATTTGCCTACACAATACCAGCAACCACAGAGCAACAACAATTGGAAACGAAGTAAATTATTGCAAAACTGGTGACATTCTAAGGGTGAGATCTGCCATAACTAGGAAGCTAAATTAATTTACCCAAACTTTTTTTTTTCTTTTGCCTTCCCTGTTCCTCATCTGGTAATTATAAAGAATTTTCCCTGAAGTCAGGTATTATAAACTTGATTTACGTTTATTGGGGTGTAAATTTTAATATTTCTCATGTTTTCGTATATTAAACAAGGGACGCTGGATGATGTTACTAATTATTGCCTTCTGTGGTAGTGCTGTTGTAGGTATATAGGTATATCATGCATACACATGGTAGTATATGCTATAGTACATTGCTTTCCACTGTAATTATCGTGAATTCTTATTAATTTTTTAGACGATCAAATATTTACCACCGACTAATTAATTTGAGGGTTTTTGGTTGTCAAACCCTTACCGGAAAAGGGGGCTGTTTGATTTTCAATGATGATGATGACTACGACGGCGACGACGACAACAACGATGTTTGGTAAATATTTGCAGTTTGAATATATAAAGAAATTGAAAAGTTGATGGTATTAGTTTTGAGTATTAAAGGATATTTTATACGAAAAAAAAAAAATTCAAAGTCGTTGCGTTGCCTTATTACTGTCATTTTCAATAATATTTTATTGAAGCTCAAAGACTTAAGCGAAGTTGTTTGTACAACATCCCTGTGGGGTTTGTTGTTAAAATTTCGGTGGTTTGACTTTATAAAATCTTTATTAAAAATACACGTCTGACCCGTAGGATTTTATAATTAAAATTCAAAGGGACTCGGAAATGCTTTTAGATGTAAAAAATTTAGCTTACATTTCAATATTCTCTGTTAATTAAAAGCTGTACCATATCTTTGGTTAAACCTCTGCACAGGAAAACCTCTGCGACAGGAAACTTTCCAACTGCTTGGAAAATAGCCAACACTCAGCCGAAATTCCCATAAAAGTAGAGGATCACGATTCCTTAATCAACTCATCAACGATTGCCAATATGGTTTCTGATCTGTACACTCATGTGGAGACTTGATGACTTTTCTTAAGGAACGTTAGAGCTCTTATCTGGGCTGAGGGTGGTTGCACAACCTTAACTTCATTAGATACTGTCCAAAAGAGAGCCTTCAAGCTTAATAGCGATGTGGTAATAATTTGTCATATCGATTGACTCGAGCACCTTCGAAATGTCGGATGTCTTTCACTACATGCATGGTCAATGTTTTGACGAAGAGTCTAGTCTAATCCCTTGTAGATTAATTTCTATATGCAATACTTGCGCAACAAGCCCTGCACATTCTTTTACCCTTAAAATTACTTTCGGCCATGCAGTAAAATTCCTTGGTGCTTTTTTATCCAAAAGTGGAATTGTGGAATAGTCTACCATCTTCTGTCTGTCCTCGGCCTTACAATTTTCAAAGGTTTAATAGCGATATACCCCAGCACCCACGCCGCTTTATTCAAGCCTCTTAATCGTTTACCTATTTTCTTCCTGCTTCATAGGGTATACCCTGAACTTGACTTAATAATTTAAAAAAAAAAAAAAACAACATATATAGCAAAGTTTCCGATAATTCAGGTATTTTGTTGAGCTGATAATGCTGGTAAGGTCGTAAATATCTAGTTAGATACATATGATGATTTTGATTGATAAACATTAAATATACATAGATATAATAGAAGTGGGTAGTAATTTTGAAAATTTTCCTTGGGTATTGGATAGAATCTAATATCCTATCAAGCTGAAAATTTAAGATATACCACTTCTGGAGACATTCAAGATTTTAATTCAGTCTTGTGATAGTCCAAATGACGCACCATCTTGTATGTACATACTTAATTTAAAAGGAAAAATCTTAAAATTAATTAGAGCTGTGGGAGAAAAATTCACTATATGCCTGCTATTGACGTGCATTTTAACACCCTTGGAATTATAGGGCCTGTACATAATCTTTACATCAGTTCCCTTGAATCGCATATTTTTCCTATGCTAGAGCTAGGCGCAGAACAAAGAAGATATGGCCTTAAAAGAATAGGCGCCTCTGACCATAGGTCTCACGTACAATAAAAGGGTCGGTAGGATGCAAAAAATTACGATGTTTGACATTAGCGTGGAGAGGCTTTTCAAATTGCTGTTGGAATTAGGTAGATCTCGTCAAGATAAGTTATATTATAATTTAAATGGAATAGGAGGAGAGATGGGCTAAAATAAATCATTTCCGAGGAGGGAGAGAATTTATATAACTGGATATATTTGTGCCTGTAGCACACTGACATTTCCATCACATCTCTTTTTTTCTACCACAACTACAGAGAAGCGCTTCAAGAGGGCTTTTAGAACGCTCTTTTACTCAGTGGATTATTATTCATTTAATATCACTTTTTTACAACTTAAGCTCTCGTAATTAAGATTTATTTAACTAGAGATCGGGTATGAAATTGGGACTGCGGATTCGGCTAATTGCCTGAAATATAATTTTCTACGCTAGATGATGACCAGAATGAGATGATAAATGAAATTTCATTGACGACCTACTGTCAGTGGATATAAAATTTGGATTAAGTTCTCCAGATATTTCAACTAGGCATTGGGGTTCAAAAAAAAAAAGGGTAGAATCTCGATTCTCGACTTCCATTGCATTATAGCATTCGATAATTGACACTTATATATAGATCTCGCAATATATTTACTGACTCCTACAAAAAAAAAACCCAACAGCATCAACAGTTCCAATAAAAATTCCTCCTAATATAGGACCGTAACAACGTCATCTTGACAGCCTTCCATTGAAGACCGTTTTTCTGTTTGCTAGGACTTTTACAGTTTACCATTTCCTCATTTTGGACTTAAATGGAAATGTTTCATCAGCAAGGAAATTCATCTGTAATGGAATTATTTCTGGTATTTCTAAATTGTTAGTAAATAGTCGTTTAGCCTCCTTTGCCTGGGATTCATTCTTGCAAAATTATCTATAACCATATTATAATCCACTTCACTAGGACTAGCTAATTGTCTTTCCCAGCGAGTCTAAAAATTCTCTCGTACAAAATGTTATGCAAGGAGCGAATTCTTTATGGTTGTTATAGCTTTGTTATGTAAAACTATATAGTGGTAGGAAAGGGTATTTGAAGCTGTTGCCTTCTTTTATAGTAGATTTTGCAATTGGTAAAATTTTATAGTTTTCAATTTTTTTTTTAAATGCTCAAGTTCACCTAAGTTAGTTAGTAAATTTAATAACATTGTTACTTTAGCTTAAGTACCAAAGTAATTAGTTTTTAAATGCGAACCTTTAAGGATAATCAGAAATATTGGCAAATTTTACACATGACGCCATCTATACCCAAAAGATTCGCGATTACTATATAAATACTTCTATACACAAAGGATACACGTTCGTTCGTACATAGAAGCACAAATCAAATTGACTCCAGGTGTATTAATATTACAAGAATTTATTACAAGAATGCTGTCATATGAATCTATTTTAAGTGTCGAATCACTATATGAAAAGTGGGTATCAATCCTGACAATTTTACTGGTGCCATGAACTGACAAATATTTCGATAAATCGTCGTAGGGTTTTGTGTAAACAATTTTCTGCACATAACATACCATTTTCCACTTTATGATCAAAATTTGATACAGAAGCGATATTGACCTTATGTATTTATGCATAAATTTACATGAAAAAAAAAAATTAAAATTAAAATTATAATGAAAATCTGCTTAGCTTTTAACTTTAATAATAGTTTTTCAATATTTAATGGTTTATACTTAATGCACATACGTAGTTATATTAGCAAAACAATTTTTAATTTAACCCAAACCCAATAATCATCCGCTGAATAGAAAATTTGTAGAAGGAAATGCACAAAATCGAAAAAGTCGTAGCAAAATTAATTCCATACCTACCCAATTTCTGTTTTTTGAAATGTTGACCAAGCCACAACTTGGGTATATAAGTTAAGAGGAATTTTTTTTACAAAAGTTCCTAAGAAAAAATACTATCTATGCTCTCATAAAAATGTGTTGTGGCCCAGCGAACCGAATCAATCCAACTTTTTTTGCGGTGCTGCTGAGAAAAATTTCTGAAGAAACATTTTCAAGACAATTCACAGGAAAAAAGATTTATTTTAAATAAGAGCTGACTATTTGAGTCAAATCATTCCGATGTCTGATTTCTTTGCCATGAAGTGGATGCAATCTTTAGGAGGCAAACCAACAACGGTCAAAACTTCGTTGTACGGTTTGGTATGTATACTTAATATTTTTTGTTATTTTATAAAGGGTTTTCCAATAAGAGGTGTTATTTTAAGTAGAACGCTATTTCGGTAGATGTCACTTTTGGAGCTGTCATTTTTTGACATTTGACAATTAGAAACTACGCCATTAATAAAAATGCGATGATACACGATTCAACAACGTATTAAAATTAGTAAAATTCACTATAAAAATGGTGAAAATGTGGCAGAGACGGTTCGTAAAACTCGAACATTTTTGGGTCGTCCTGAAGCACCTTGTCGGACCGCAATACAGAAATTGGTAGAAAAATTCGAGCTGTCGGGACAAGTTAGTGATGTGAAGAATAAAACGCGTGCACGTCGCTCAAGAACAGCCGAGAATATTGCTGCTGTAGCCGAAAGTGTATAAGAAAACCCAGGTTTGTCCATTCCTCGTCGTTCTTTGGAAATAGGCATTCCACAAACGTCATTACACCGTATTTTGCATAAAGATTTGGGTCTTAAGGCTTATAAAGTTCAGTTAACACAAGAACTCAAGCCGGCCGATCATCAACAACGTCGAGTCTTTGCTGATTGGGTCCTTCAAATGCATGAAAATGATCCGGAATTCCATCGAAAACTCATCTTGAGTGATGAGGCCCATTTCCACCTCGATGGCTTCGTCAACGAGCACAAAATTGTCGCATCTGGGGCTCGGAAAACCCAAGATTTATTGTTGAAAAGCCTCTCTATCCTCAACGTGTAACTGTTTGGTGCGGTTTATGGTCCCGCCGGGTCATTGGACCTTACTTTTTCGAAAATGAGGCTGGAGCAACAGTTACGGTGAATGGATTGCGCTATCGACAGATGATTAATGATTTTTTATGGCCGGAATTGGATGGTATTGATCTGGACAACGTTTACTTTCAACAAGACGGCGCTACGTGCCATACAAGCAACGAAACCATTGATCTTTTACGGGATAAGTTTCCGGACCGTGTTATCTCTCGAAGAGGTGATCACAATTGGCCACCGAGAACTTGTGACTTAACACCTTGCGACTTCTTCCTTTGGGCCCACGTGAAAGAGAAGGTCTACGCCAACAGCCCAGCGTCGATTCAAGACCTCAAAGATGGAATTCGTGAGGCTATCGAGGACATAGGGCAGCCACTTTGCGATTTGGTTATGGAAAATTTCATGAAAAGGATATGGTCCTGTAGGCGTGGTCGTGGTGGTTATTTGGCTGATGTTATTTTCCATTATTAACGGCATACCTTCCTCTTTATAATGAAATAAAGATCCGATCACTTAACAATAACACCTCTTATTGGAAGACCCTTTATTACCATCGGCGAGTGGCGGATCGTTAACAAGCAGAGAGTTTTCATACAATTTTATGAGAGCGGGTCGTAATGGAACGACCCGCTATATAAATTATATGTCAATATACGAAATGTGTATTCTTTCTGTTAGAAGTTCTTTGATAGCATCCAACAGGGAATCAGGCCAAATATAATCTAATAAAATGATAGGACACGGCCGAACAAACTTGGGGAAATTTTCGGTGTTTTTTAGAAAGAAATAATGTAATGTCATTACACAGTAAAAAAATTGCACAATTGTTGACACAAAGCTTAGGTATTTTTCCCTAAAATGTAGCAGTGTGGCAACCGTTTTGTGCTTTTTTACAGTGTACTTTCGTCTTTTGCATGAATGGGAGAAAAGAGCTTGGCTATGCACTATTGTAGTGCAACTGACATAAAAATTGGGAGAACGTATGAATATCCGAATGATAAAATCTTATTGAATACCTTCAAAATATTTTTAATCTATTCATAATAATGTACATCGGGTCACACTATCTCAATTTTTTAAGAAAAGATAAATTTCGCTTTGGCCAATGTATTCAAAGGAGATATAAAATTCCTTTCAAATAAAATCCTTATTTTTCCCAAAAACATCAGAGCATCCAGCATGAATTTCTCCCATTTAATCTCTTCAGAGCAAACGAATCTAAACAAAAGCACGTGTGTTCAAATATTATAGGTTTACAGCAACAACCTTGAAACCACAACATAGGATTGCAGCAGCAATAATATTGGAACAAACTCTCTCAATATTTCAGAAAAACCAATTTTCACAAAAACGCGAGAGCATTTTATGAGAGTAAAATCTGAAAACTCCGCCTCTTCTCATTTATTTACGGAAATATTCATTTCATTCGAATAATTTGCCATTCTGTTTCGTTGTATGCAATCTGCGCTTTCACATTTTTTATCTTTATTCATAAAACTTTTAAAGTAAGTTTGATTTTTTTTGTTATTTTTTCTTCTTATTTCTTTTCATTTCTCATTTTAAATGTAAAACAGTCGCCCGTATTCTATCTTGTTATTAGGTTAACTTTGGTGTAGGCGCTGGCTCTTGTGCTGGTACTTTTATGACTCGCCACTCGCCAAGGCGCTGAGATGTGGGTCTTCAAAAATCAGAGAATTTTCGTACAATTTATGAGAGCGGTTCGTAATATTACGACCCGCCATATAAATCTTTTCAATATACGAAATGCGTACTCCTTCTGTTAGATATTTTTTGGAATAATCTGAGTTTCATATTTCAATTTTGATGATGTGATCTTGGGGAGTGATCACTGCCCCCCCCCCCCCCCTCCAATACGCCTCTGGGGTCTGTGTTTCTCTAGTAAGAGTTGGGAGATAATTTGATTATTAGTCACATGGTGAAGTCATATCGTTCTATGCCACATATTTTTCCAAAATTTCGCCACTACCACACTACTTGAGTGTGCGCCCTGACGTAGTAAAAAATTTGAATGTGAAAAATATGCGTGAATAGTCAAGTGTTTTCTATAATCCTAAATTTGCAATTATACCACAACACATATCCAGGGTTGCCAGAAAATTTTTTAAAGGTAGCTCAAAGTCGCCCATTTTTAATTAAAAGTAGCCCAATTATCGCCTATGCCATTTATGTGTCACTCTATAATATATGTATTGTTAAAAACTTTGAAAGTTACTGCATTTCATTTTCATCAAATAAATTGCACATTTTAAAATCATCAAAAAACCGCCACACTTGACATTCACTTCTCCTTTTTCAGCAACAAGTAGCACGATCCATATGGGAATCGGAACTAAGTATGTAACAGAAGCTGCTAGCATGCTACACTTTTCATGGATGACAAGCATTCGGGGGTGGAAAAATTTTATGTTACACTTATCTAATCTGCAGTACGGGCAGCATGCCAATCCCACTACAAACGAATAATTTCGGGTATTTTGATTATTTGAAATTTATAATCGGACGGCTGTGCAGTTTCTTACCTGTGATATGTGATACAATTATTATTTATATAAAAAACTGTAGCTTGATTGAACAAAACTGGGTAATGAGCAAAATTATTGTGAAGTAAGTGTAGCAAGATGTTGGTGCTTCGTGCTTACTACGTGTGGGTTGGCCTTAAGTCGAAAATAATGCAATCTATCAAAAAATGTTGGCGACTCGTCCAAATTTTCTGTGGTCAAAGTTGAGTTCGAAGAAGCCCAATTGTCGAGAAATTTTCCCAATCTGGCAACCCGGCATGTATCCTGAAAATTATCTAAAAAAAAAAAAAAATAAAAAATTATGCTTATCGAAAAAACCAAGAAATATACCAAATTATTTGAAACAAATATTTTCTTTTCTGGATAAATCAATACTTGCACACGCTATCTTCGGATGCAGTTCTACTCAGTTAAATTAAATGCACGATGAAACTTGGTATACATTGAAACCGCCGCCCCCCCCCCCCCCTGGTGAATTGGACGTCATTAACAAGAATCTCCATGGTTATTCCAAGTAGGTATAACCCGCATAGGTACTTAACCACACTTAATTGCTTTCTCTCGAAATGCAACCTAAGACCCTCTGCTTTCGGAGGTAAGTACATAGTTAGATGTATATAGATAGATAGTACACGTGTACGCTGTTTCTAATATTATCCAAACCCACCCCTTAACTGGGGTAGACATAACAAGGGAATATATACCTAACTGATTGCAATTATAATACTCTCCATACAAAATTTTCGAAGGGTGGATGTATTTGACCGTAAATACTGTGAAACGTGTATTGTTTATATTTGAAATTTTATGCAACAATTTAGCCCCAGCCTCTAAACGATGTTGATCAAATTAGGAATTCTCAAGAACTTTCGAAAGTTGGTCTATGTACATAGGTATATTGGTAGGTAGGGAATGGAATTGAGTTTGTTACTAAAGTTTTGCTTTGTAGTTTTAGTTTACTATCTATAAGTGTATTGGGCGGCTGCTTCCTATATTGTAAGTTGTAAAAGGTGTGCAGACAAAATTCTGCCTTCTCAAGATGCTTATAAAATTCCAAGAGTCTTCTTCAAAATTAAGTAGGTATTCAAAATCACTAGCAGGTAGGTAGATATTTCTAGTGGGTGTCCCTTCTTAGCTTTGTCCGCATAGCTCTATAAACGACAAAGTTTTTATCAGCTTTCAAGCAACTTGTAAAGTTTACTATGTTGACGGACATACTTTTGTTATCTTGTAGAAAATAGAATTCTTAGAAAATATGCATAGGTAACTATGTAAATGTGTGAACAACTTTCCAACAACTTGAAAATTTTTATGCTAAAATATAAAAGAATTAGTTGGACAAGTTGTCAAGTGTCTGTTATGCATAGGCAGGTTTTGATTGACATTAAAACTGCACAAATTTTCCATGGAATGGGGCTAGCGACTGATTTAATCAGTAACAAAACTTCAGGTGACATGTCAAATGATGAATCTACTCTTAAATATCCTCAACTTTTAGATGTCCACCCCTTTATTAAACTTTCACCTAACCCTTGTTGTGTTTCACTGTGAGTGGGACTATCCCGCAGAGAAATACTCTCTTTGGGATCAATTTAAATTTTAAACATACGAACATGCTTGGTACTACGACATGACACCAACAACATTTGGTTTGGAAAAACGAAAAACCATGAAAGGGTGGTTCGTCGTCGTCATCTTTATAAACGAAATCTACCCTGTGTCGTGATGTATGGGTTCAACTAGGTCTTGCTAAAAATTTTTTTTTTAATTTGTTTTTTTTTTTTTTACAATGCTGCCGCCAGTTTAATTTGCTGGGAGTAGATTTATCGTTTTATCTTTATGTTCTGTGAAGGGTCGAGGATTTAATTATAAAACATACCCCAGGTATCTGTTTAACGTTGATTGATTGTGCACTTTTTACCCCTGGGGTCCATAGAAAAACATGAACAAACCTGCTCAATTGGAGTACTATCTACCTACAACAAACTAATTTAATTTTGAGTTGTTCGGGCGTTTTTGTTTTTTGAAGCCTTTTGGAGTTCAACCCTTATGCCGGAGAGACGCCCCATACTATCACGTATTCAATGTAGTCAGTCTTCATAAGCTATGAAGGCACGCAGTATAGGCATTTAGCTGAAGCGTGAATAGTTTAGATTGGTTTGCCTAATTCTTCCGACCATTGTAAGGCATATTACGTATGTAGATATTATCAGTTCACTGGCGGGGATAATGAGTTTGTGTACTACTAAGATTGTTGCAAATTAGGTACAAACATGAAGTTGAATGGATTGCACTAATTGGATTGAAATTGATAGGATATACCTTTTATAAAGTGTGTGGTATGCATATGTAGATAGTGATTGATACAAAGTCTTTAATGAGCTCTAATGCATGGTTAGGTAATGGATATGGATGTTAATTATTAGGATCGTAATTGATTTCACTTGAATCTATATATGATAAATCAAATAAATGTAAATAATTAAGATGATAATGAATACCGTATGTAATAGGTTATATATACATATATAGTAGTAGTATAGCTATGTCGGTTCTAGACCACTTTTGATCGAAATTTTTCTAAGTCCAGAAATGACATTTGGACTTAGAAAAATTTCGATAAAAAGTTAGCCTAGAATCGACATAGCTATCTGTTGATATTTAAGTAAATACTCCGACTTTACACACACACACACACACACACACACACACACACACACACACACACATACACAACCCATTTTATCCTGAGAGATGTATCAGATAGTACTTTATTATACAAAATTCAAAGCCTTACTAATGTCCAAACAATTATTATCGAAAGGTTTAATAGAGCAAATATAAAAAAGAAAAAAAAATCTATAAAATATTGTACAGGAAGTTGTGGTTTTGGAATATTTTTAATTTTTAATACATAACCCGTGCTCAGGATGTTGCGGAATAAAATATTGTACAGGAAGTTGTGGTTTTGCAATATTTTAAATTTTTAAATATATAACACGTGTTCAGGATGTTGTGGTTTCATATATTAGGTAAATTTTTGTGTGTGGAAAAAGTCCCCACCATTTTTTCTTTTTTATATTTGCTCTATAAAACCTTTCGATAATAATTGTTTGGACGTTAGTAAGGCTTTGAATTTTGTATAATAAAGTACTATCTGATATATCACTCAGGATAAAATGGATTGTGATAATTCAAAAAAGTTGCATATTAAAAGAGCCCGGGGGATGAGAGATGATAATTCCGTAACTCGAACGTCAAAACCTGATACTAAATATCTAGCTATTTTAAATGGATTTAACTTCAAGCCGACACTCTCTGTTACAAAAATGGATGTAAACAAAACATATAAAATTCTCAACGTTACTAGGAAAAGTACTAGTTTTGGTGAAAAGCTATTGCTGGAATTGGATGATAACTACCTATATTTACCAGCCCGATTCAATAACCTCTCGGAAGATGTTATCAATGACATCAATAACAAGCAAACCTATAAAATTATTAATGAATTTCATCCTAATAAAACTTATAATTTAAAATTCATTATTAGTGACAATGATGATGGTGATGATGATGATGATGATGACAATGATGATGTAGAAGAAAATGAAATTAATTATCCTCATAAAATACCAAATATGTACAACTATTTAAAATAAACAAATAAATATTTATATATTTGAATAACATTTATTTAGTTTCATTTAATTTTATACAGTCAAAGGGTGGAAAAAGTAAGGTGGTGCAATTTTAGAGTTATTGGTATCAATGTATATGGAATCATTATTAGTACGTTCTTGAGTCCTGAAAAGGGTGAAAGAAAATGAATAAATACATTTTCATTTTTAACACCTGATCATTGGTAATCTGACAATAGAAAGGTTAACATAGTTTCAACGGGAGGGCATAAAAACAAAAAAAATGTTTTGGGTTGATTCTATATGGGATGAAACGCATTTTTGTACCTGTCTGAATGGTTGGTTGTATATGAAGATTGTGCATTCGGTTGTAAGATGTGACTTAATGAAAGTATATATGACTGCTGAAAATGGTAAAAGATGCAAGGTATTAACTTTGAGTAGAGGTCAACCAATTCCCTCAAATTTTGGGGAGATGCGCATCAATCCATTTGAACATGTTAAGATTGAAGTCAAGGGAGGAGAAATAACTGTAATAGGCTGGCTACAAGATGGGACGATCAGACGTCCAAGTACTAATTTCTTCCTACATAACTGCCCGTTTGCAGGTGAGGAGGAGTGGTATCGAAAACCAATAAAGCAACAAGAAGCATACAAATCAGAAAAAATAAAAGATGTAAAAGAGTGTGAAAGCAGTAATACCCAAACAAATTCTGATATGAAAATTGAGTGATAAGGGTGGAATTGTATATAATCAATTAAATTACCGTAATAATGCATAGTCTTTGTCAACGTTTTGAGCAATCAACAGCTAAACAAATAAAGAGATATTATGTCATTCAAAATTTTTATTGCATTTGCATTAGTATGCTCTTTATATGCAAATTGCTTAGCACTCCCAATCAATTTAAACTTAGGGCATAAATCAAGTGATAATATCGATTTTAATATACAGTTGCCAAATAATGATTCCGTTCAAATTTCTTTATCATTTCGGTTACTTACACTAAGTAATGCTACTTATGATGCATTACCTACAACAACAACAACAACAACTAATACGCCCTTAAATGATGATTCTTCTGTTATCTCTTCAGAAAATGGAACTGAATCACCTAAGGAAACTGATGTGGAATTAATACCAGAAAATAGTGTAGTGAGTGTTGAGGAGGCAATTGAAGGATTTAGGCAAGACTTAATAAACAAAGAAAAAGATATAGGTGGAATTATAGAGAGTGATCGTGTGTTTTACAGACATTTTAAATTAAACTTTGAGGAGGACAAATCAATGAGAGTTCGATGTACATATGATAGCAACTATGAGCATAGAACTCTAAAAATATCTTGTTATGAATATCATGAACTTGAAGGAGAACGGATTTTGAGTAATGGTGAAATTGAATACTTCAGAGAGAATGACTCTACATATAAATCAGACATCACATCTGTTGATTTGAGGAAAATGAGGCAGACTTACAACATGGACATTTCATAAACTGTAGAGTTCCAGCTAAAGTGAATAGTTTGATACCTAACAAAGAAAAGTTTATATATTATAAAATTGTGTGAATAAAACAATTGATTTTTTTTTTTAAAAAATGTATTTTATTAAAAATTATCCATAAATTTCTTATACAGACAAACATTTTGTAATGCACATACACCACTATGTATTACGCATCGTGGTACATCAACATAAGTTTTTCGTAATTCTTCTGATATAGGACACCCCTTTTCATCTAAATTGTAAATTGGTACATTATTTTCCAACTTTAATGTATCGGTAATCCACTTGATTTTTTCATATCCTTTCACATATATGATTTTGTCTTGGAGAATGTCTTTAAAAAGGGTAGTGACACTATCCAGTGAAGTAAATCCTCCATTCCAAACAAATCCATGGTGATATTGATTTAACCATTTCGCTTGATTCTGTAGTTCCGGCGGTAGATTTTCAAAGTTGTATATTGGTCTCAAAATAAAGTGCTGTAGTTGATTATCCTGAGTTATAATGGCAATTTCCTTTAAGATGAACGTATTTCTAGGACCTTTGAACCCTTGAATATCAATGATGCAATTCATTTTACAGTTTATGAACTTCACTAGTTAGCGGATTGTACTGAACTATTCTATCATGTATAAGTAGACAGTATGCTGCAGTATTTTTCGGTATATTCATAGATGTTTGAAATTCTATGCTTACATCTACAGGACCAGTTTTGAGATATTCATTTTGACGTGAGCAATCAATAACAACTAAAGGAGCCAAGTTTTTGAACTGCTCTTTAGTGAGTAATGGTTCAGACCGACGGTTGTAGTATGACTGTTGGAATTTACAATACATCTCATATAATATAGCGTATTGATCTATATTATATTTTATATTCAAATCATTGTATGGATATTTTTCAGAATTTAGATAAACTTTTAGGTCTGTTAGGTTGCAGTGATCAAATTTGGATGCATCTTTTTCACTCGAATCTTTGCGGTCAGTTTGTAAAGCAAAAATCACATATCTTGGTTTTTCTAGTTGATTAACTGTTTTAACAGCCCATGTATGGCGGGTGGACTGTGGTGGTGATGGATATTCATACAAATCCCAACTTCGAAATACCATTTCAATTGGTCGATTGCTTTCAGTAATTTTCAATAGAGACAACTTTTCCATATCAGCTACAGTAACATGTGGCAGATGCCATTGTAATTTAAGTATATTTACTGAGCCATCACAGTCTTTGGCATAAATTGCATTTAGGTCCGTTCTGGAACGAACCAAAACTAGTTCATGTTTGGCATTAATAACTATTTTCTTATAATCTTCAGCAAATCCAAGAAGATATTTTAGTGGTATGCAAAAATTAAAGTTTCTTTCTGAGTTAAGAGTTATATTGGTGAGAGACCATCCTGAATTTAGAAGCATTTTACTTTCACTTTCGTTTAATGAAAGCTTATTCTTCATCGTTGAAGTAAGACCAACATTTTTATTGCGATCAATTTGTACTCCATTTATTTCATACCGGATCTCCTCAAATAAAAATGCCATCGCATTATTAGTTAACTTTACATCAGGAATTTTGTCAGTCGCCCTAGGAGTACATTCCAATTTCCCTTCAATGTAAATAAAACTTTCACTTGGAAGTACATAGATGTCTTGATGTTGAATAGCTATACGTATTTCATCATTGTTTTTGAAAGAGTTCGTAAAGGGTGAGTAACTATGATATTCAATTTTTGCGACACTATTATCATAGCTTGCAGCATCCTTGATACTCAAAACTTCACTCATTGCTCGTCTTTTATGATAAATCCTAAAGATCTCAAGTAATTCTTATTTTGTGTGGTAAGTTTGACCCTTTTTTCTCTTTGTGGTCTAATTTCGGTGAGAGTTGCAGGAGAACTGTTGTTGAGGGTAGCTAATGTACGTAATTTATCCTTATTATATATTATCATGTTGCGGTTTTAGATGTAACCGAGCTGTTATTGTCTCTCCCCTAAAATTTATTAAATCACCGTCCTGATCAATAAGCTTTAAGCTAATGGAAGTAATTCTTCGAGTGGTTAGCGGTAAATAAATGACGTTCTTTGGTACCTCAACTATCTTATAACCAGGCCCCACCTTTGGGGAGAATTCGTGTATTGTATGTACTCGGGTATCGTTCATGAATGATCCACTTATTATATTACATTCCACTCTTATTGTATTAACTTTAATTATATTAACTGGTAAATCTGATACATGCAATTTATTAGGTTCCAGTTGTCGCTTACTAAACCCTAAAAGTGATCCAACTGTACCCTCTTTGTTAAAGTAAATGGGCCCACTAGATTTGATTTCACTTTTCAAAGTGTTATTGTTCGCACGCAATTTTATATGGTAACTCTCTTCACTTAATTTACTTAATTGATTCTCCAGATATTCAGCTATGTCATCTATCTCATATGATCCTGTAGGTATTTCTATAACCGCACCCCCAATGTGAAGTAGATTATTTTTGTTATTCTCAATATTTGGTATTGAATTGTAAGTTTGGAAATCAATTAACCCACATACATAATCCCCCGACAAATCTATGGGTGGGAAATACTCGGTTGTTAATATAGATGAATTTCCGCTTAATGTAAGTGTTAATGACATTGTGGTGTAATTTAAAATGATGCAATTATCTGATTTCCTCCTCATTTATATAGATTTGTTAGGGTATGAGAATCATTTCAGTTTGAACCACTGGGGAATTCAGTAGTACAAGGAAGAAATAAAAAAATAAAAATATGGAAAGATTAAATGATGAAGTGCAAATATTTCTTAAACATTTCGTTATCAGCAGATTCTTGCAAGAGTATGACAAGTTGTTACTAGAAGAACATAAGGAGGTAATAGAAAAATCCTACCGCTTTTTGGATGAATATAGAGAAATGCACATTATGACTTCAAAATATGGGGAGCATTATGAATCCTGCAGTTGGGCTTACAATACTTCAACATCGGGTCCAGATACTTGTAATTGCCAGCATGTTAAAAGAGAATTTTTGCGAATAACCAAACTATTGAAGTTATATAATAGAATTAAGGGGCCTTGTTGTTCCTATTGTATAAAGGAAATATTTTAAATAAATAAAAATACATACATATAATCATATTCTTTTATTTATCGTAACAATTATACAAAAATTTCAAACATAAATGGCCACATATTACTGAGTTATATGTTTGATATGGGGAATAATTATACCTTACATTACTAGTTAAATATTTTCTAATTTCTAATGGTGGCTGTAAATTTCCAAAGCTATCAAAGTACTGAACATCATCATCATTTTTATAGTACGCTACCCAATGAGTTCCTGGACCTGATGATATATCCAAGTTGATAATACCGCATTCCTTCTTGTTTAGTTTCTTTGGAAGCTTATCTCGCATGAAAACTCCCCGAAAATATGGTAGATCTTTTGCATATTTATGCAAATCTACCTCAGTTAATGGCCTTTTAGGTAGCGTTTTCAATAGTTTTTTGGCTCTGGGTTTAAGTATAACCCCAATCCTTTTTTATGAGGTTTTAAGTAAAGGCCTTTTCCTACTAGCTTGGATTCCATTTCTTCATTATGCCTCTTACTCTCTTTGAGCTGCTCTTTTGCATCTTTAACAGAATTAACAGCGTTTACAATAGCTGATGCACCTCCTCCTAGCGATCCTAAAGCAGAAAGACCTGCAAATAAAGGAACGAGGAATGGTAAAATACCGCCAGTTTTTGGTATAGGTATGACTCGTGGAACTTTCACATATTTCTTCCTATATTTAATTGTATCTCCTACTTCCTTTCGTGCCAACGCAATGGCTCTTTGCAAAGAATCAGGTTTTTGCCTTTGAATAGATTTTCGCACCTTTGAGATAACCGCTCTCAGGGTAATGTTTTTCTTAACTTTTTTATTTTTCTTTCGTGTGCTCATTTTCTTCTTATTCCTCATTTTCGCCATACCCATCCCGAATTTAGCCTTAGCATTCATGATATTGGTAACTAGCAATGCGTTTGCACGCTCACCTAGGTTTGCGTCAGTAGATTTAACTCGACTCCAAGCCTTTTCAGCCAAAATCCGATCTGCTATGTTGCGATCTGGGGTACTTTTAAATTTAGAGTAGGCAATATCGTGTTCTTTACATGCGCTATCTAAAGGATTAATACCAGGATCACCCCGAGCTAATCTTTTTGCTAGTTTCGTACCAGGCCCGCAATATTGGTAGCCTGGTAAGTGTAATTCAAACGGCAACCTATTAATGAGTGTGTTAATTACCCCCGCTCCTTTCTTATTATGCTCAAGCATAAGTAAAATGTCTTTAGCCTTCAACACTCAGATACAAACTAAAAAAGTATTTAAATTCAGTAAGCATTTATAGGTTGTAGTTAGTATTCAAAATGAAGTTCATTAAGCAAAATCTATCGCTGCCAATAAGAAATAATGATTTTCAGAGCAATGTTAAAGAAACTGGAAGACATAGTTCATTATTACCCAATAGTATACGTGCTCTAATAGTTGGTCCCTCCAATTGTGGAAAAACAAATGTTATGATTAGTTTGCTGGAACATCCTAATGGTTTGAGTTATGAAAACGTTTATGTATATTCAAAATCACTCTACCAATCAAAGTATTTATACTTAAGAAAACTTTTGTCACCCATACAAGGATTAGGCTATTATACATTTTCTAATAATGATGATGTTATACCATTTGGTGAGGCAAAACAAAATTCAGTTTTTATTTTTGATGATGTAGCATGTGGGAAACAAGACAACATACGCTCTTATTTTTGTATGGGCCGACATAATAACATTGATAGTTTCTATCTTTGCCAGACTTATACTCATATACCAAAACACTTGGTACGAGATAATGCCAACTTTCTCATTTTATTTAAACAAGATGATACAAATCTTAGGCACGCTTATGATGATCATGTGAATACGGATATGAATTTTGATACTTTCCGAGATATGTGTGCTAAGTGTTGGGGGGATAAATATGGGTTTCTGGTAGTAGATAAAGACAGCCCCTTAAGCAAGGGACGTTATCGTCAGGGATTCGATACATATATTTCTGTATAAATATAACAGACCCGTTAAAGCAGTCAACAGATCAGTTAAAGCTGTTAACAGATCAGTTAAAGCGGTTACGACAGCAGTTAAAGCTGTTAACAGACCAGTTAATAAAGCCGTTAACAGATCGTTTTAAAAATAATTATCATTACAAATGGGTAAAAAGATGGAAATCATTACGAATAAGAAGGAGTTAATCAAGGATATTATTAAAACTAGGAATGCTATCAAGAAAAAGTATCGAACTATAAAAACGGGGCGAATCGATGTTGAATCTCAACTTGAAGAAACATTTAAGCCCATAACAAGACCACTTAAAGAGCTTGTAAGTGATACAAAAGCAAAACAGAGGCTTCATGCTGATATCAAACCAGAACCAAAAAAGGAAAATGAAATAAATGATGAAGATGATGATGATGATTATGATGGCTTCGAGTTAAACCCAAAACAAATGTATATGAAAATGGAACCAACAAGCACACCACTAAAGTATAGAGACTCTTCTTTAATGTCATCACTAGACGAGTATGGAACACCTACTCATTCAAGAACCTTAGCTAATAAATCGGATTCCACCCTCAACTTATCAACTGGGTTAGTTAATAAATATTTAGAATTTTACCAAACCAAAAGTCCTAAAATTGACAACACTTATGGTGTTTATATGGATAATGGAGGGTGGAAAATTGGGAAATCTAGCATTGATATTGATTCACAACATTTTATTATTAATGGGAAGCAATATTACATAACAATGGGTTTATGCGAACTTCTTTTTATGAAAGAACCATCAAAGAGTTTATATGATGAAAAAGACTTGGCTAATTATCGAGAAATCTTGGAAAATTCTAATGCCCATAGACGTGATTATAGTGCAGATGGGCAAATAAGAGGTAGTAAAGGTCCTAAATATATGAAAATTATTAAGAAATTTAGCAGTCATGAAGGTAAGGGGCTCATGAAGCTTCCAAGAGACACTATTGACTATGTTTACTGGGACGATCCAAATGAATTGGTGGACAGATTACGACTTTTAATTGGCTCTCAAGTAGCTGGAAATAATAGTCATAACAATGAAATTGTTTCCATTATTGAGGAGTTAAGAGAGTCTGATTTAATTTTATAAAAAGCCTTCTTCCGCTTTTTATATATTTATTCATGAAATGAGTGTTGACAAGTTCGGACGATCGCTAAGAGATGGTAATATTGGACGTGGCCCCCCCGGACCTCGAGGAGAACGGGGTCCCTCTGGACCACCAGGCGAAAGAGGCCTAAGCGGACCTGCAGGAGTGGGTTTTCTGTTAACATCAGATAACAACTATGATATGCAATTCAAGAATATTAAGAATCTCAAAAATCCAGAAGAAGATAGTGATGCTGTAAACATGCTATATATAGATGAGACAATAGATAAATATTTAGATTTATGCAAATCCCATAGTAGTTTAGAAACAAAAACAGCTAAGAGTGAATTAGAGGAAAAGCTTGCGAATGTACATAATATTATTAAAATAACTAGAGAAAAACTGGAAACATTGACACAATCACACATAAATAAGTCATTTGAAAAGTTAAAAGTTTATATTGATACAAAGTGCGAGGACATTGAAAAGAACTTACGAGGGTTAATAAATGTAGAATCTATTATAGTCAAAGCTAACAATGAGTAAAGAGGCCCTTGTGAGTGAGCTGCATAAAGCAGCTCGTCGAAATTTTCCCCGGCGTCGTGTCATTATGAAAGATTTGGATGATCTCTGGCAAGCAGATTTGGTTGAAATGGGTGCTTATGTTCGCGAAAATAATGGATACTACTATTTGCTAACAGTTATTGATACATTTTCAAAATATGCTTGGGTAGAGCCCATTAAAAATAAAACTGGAAAAGAGGTAACGGCTACAATGGAAAAAGTTCTAAAAAGCGGTCGGATTCCTAAACATTTGCAGACAGATGATGGTAAAGAGTTTTATAATAAAATATTCCAGACACTAATGGTAAAATATGGGATCAAACACTATTCGACTTTTAGTATAATGAAAGCCTCAATAGTTGAAAGATTTAATAGAACATTAAAAGGTATGATGTGGAAAGAATTCAGTAAGAATGGTTCCTATCGTTGGATTGATTTTGTACACAATCTTGTTCATGAATACAATAATAAAAAGCATAGGACCATTAAAATGCGCCCCTCCGATGTTAATCACATTAATAAAAATATTCTACTACAAAAAGTATACAATCACATAAAAATAGTGGGGGCAGCAAAATATAAGGTTGATGACTATGTTCGCATCAGCAAGCATAAACATATATTTGAAAAGGGGTACACACCGAACTGGACGACTGAGATCTTTAAAATTAAAACCATACAAAATACGAATCCGGTTACATATCTGCTAGAGGATTATGAGAGACACCCAATCAAAGGAGGATTTTATGAAAAAGAACTACTAAAGACTAAATATCCACATAATTACCTTGTTGAAAAAGTATTGAAGAAAAAACGGAATAAATTTTTTGTAAAATGGTTAGGGTTCTCTGCAAAACACAATTCATGGGTCAATAAAAATGAAATATTATAAATTTGCTGTATAAATAAATAAATGATTTATAAGACTAGTAATTAATCTTATGGGAATAATAAAAACAAAAATTCTTATAATATGAAGCCTTTTATTTTGCTAAAATTTCAAGTGTTCAATAAACTGTAATGACCCCAAGGTAAAGTATATGTGGAGCCATTTATAATAAAACGTTTATCATCAAAAGGGCTTAAGGCAATTTTATTTTGAGTTATACTAAAAACATTATGATTGACAGATCGTATACAATTTTGTTGTCTATATATTTCAGTAAATTGATCTAAACATTTTTTATAATCTATAAAGCTAATTGATTTTTTAGAAACATAACTTTTAACTCCTTTAGCTTTATTTAAATAATCTTTACCATCAACTCGTAAACTATACATCTTGGCTCTCAAACCAATAAACTCAGTCATGACACGACCATTCAATTCATCCTTCATCAAGCCTGGAACTTTCTTATTGCAACGTGGTAGATCATAAATGTTGTTTACAGAATAATCACTTGTATCAAACATATGTATATCTCTTTTCATTATTTCATATGGATCTATATCCTCCAGTTCATAGATTAATGAATCTGTATCTGTATAGATACATCTAGATAAATTTCCATAAGCACGCTTCATATATCCATAATGAAATTCATATAAACATGTTTTGGATATATCCAGTACAGCTTGGCCTATATAAATAGGTTTATTCATAAGCACTTGGGTTTTATTTAATTCAACTGCAATTAAATTCTCATCGAATATAGTTCTACTGTGAAAATTAGGTTTAGCTATCATTGCTTTAACTCCATATCGACCATGCCACTTAGTGAGAAGTTTGATATTCACACGGTTCCGAACATTTTCCATCGTCTTGCCAAATACAGCATTATTCATAAGCTTAAAAAAATTTTTTTCAAACTCATTCGTTGCTATTGTTCTAAAAGCTGTGTTTAAATCAATGTACTCTTTTAACCATGGTGACTGATTGAACTGCAAAATTCGATGTATTTTTTTTAATATCAAACCATTTTTTAAGCATTGCTTGAGACTGCGGTAATGAATAACGTATCGATCTTTATTATATTCGGTTAGCAATAGTTTTGAATTCATCGATTCAGGAGGTTTCATTTGCGTTGGAGCAAATGGTAAGTCTTTATGATGATCATGTATTTCATGTGGATACTCTAAGTCAACCTCCAACAAGTATCCAACATCTGAATCATCGGAAGTATTTTCAATATCAGCACTTTCAATCCACTTAAAATTTCCTATAGGTAAAAACTGTGACATTGCCCATCCATATAAATTATTCGCATCAAAGTACATCAAATATTTTATTTTATCCTGCGGGTTATAATCTGCCATATATCTATTATTTGCTTTGCTATATCGCCCACTACATTGGGTTACACCCCCTCTAATACTTCTTTCAATAAATAATAGCATGTCAATATCTGTAATGAGCTCTAATTTCACTTTGGTGTGCATCAGCATAGCGTCCCAACTTAGACCTGGAGTTGTAAAGTAATGAGCTGGATCTAGTCGATGGCTTTGAAGACAACTATTACGAAAATTTTCAAATATTTCAGCTAATAAAAGAATATCAGTTTTTAAATATAGATCAGAGTATTCACCCACTGTTTGAATATTGAATACTCGCCATATATTTTGCGCATGTGCATAATCATCATCACTGATATGGCTATCGTTAAGTTTATTGTAGAAATTTTCTTTTGATGGAAGATGAACCTCATTTAATTTTACCCAGCTGTCTACGTAATCGTAAGGAAATACCCCCTTTCTTGAAAGAAGGTGATGATTAATAGGAAATTCTCTCTTTATTAATCTGAAGTCATCACAGTAAGAAGCTAATTTTTCAAGAGATGATGGTAAAAATCGAAAGGAGTCTATAAATTTATATGTAACTTGAAAACCTTCTACTTTTTTTGTGAAAGCAATGTATTTTTCTTTATTTAGTGGTAGTAAATTAACTTTACCATCAAAAGCTATAGCAATATCTTTAATAATAAAATGAGCATCGTATCCACTCAAATTGTGAAAGACCACTGGAATTACACGACTATCTTGAAAATTTATGTTGCAATTTTGATGAGCCATCCCCCGCACCTTCCCGGTCATATGGCTGTGATCTATTACACGTACATCTGAATTTAAAAATTCGGATTCACATATATGACAAACGGTCTGACTTCTTAATTTACTGGCAAGTTCCTCTGTGATTTCTTCCATAGAAATTTCGCAAAGAAATGTTGCCTCAATATCCTCAGCTAAATTTCTGAGTTCACAGGCAAACCATTTTCCACAATCTGATCCTCGATATGAATGATAGAAATTGAGAGTTGGATCATAAGAACACATAAAATAAAGTCCAATGCTATGTATCTCATGCTTTTGATAACGCCTAGTACTACTTCCAGCTGCAACATTAATAGGATGTAACAAACTCTCGGTATCAGCATATACTATATATGGACATCGTTGTTTATAATTAAAATTCTTAAATGACAGCCACTTCGCATCTTCTGTCGGTAAGATTATTTTACATGAGTTAATTTGCTCGCAGTCCATGGTGTGGTGCTTTAGCTTAACTTCAGTATGGAAATAATGAAGGCATCGGTCGCATATCCACTTTTTATGTCCTTGCCGTGGTAACTGTGATGATACTAATCGTGATAAATTCTTTATCCAACAAAAATGATAATTAACTTCAGCATCATCGTCATCATCATCACTATCATTGCTATCAAAGTCATCAGTATTATCTACGTATTTATCCTGAAGCATTAACAAGTTGATATGTTGCAGTAATTTTTGGTTGGTTAATCTTGTTGGTACAACAGTAAAATCACCTCTCTTTTTTTTCATTATATATATATTAACACTAATATTATTTTTTTTTTCAAACCTGGAGATGTCTTTCATTTGTATCGGGAAAGTGATGCCATCTAAATTAAGTATATTAGCGTAATATGGATATGAGCTTGGACGATCTGCATGTAAAGTAGTTGAATGTATAGCACTTACAACACTCCAAGCAAAACATGCGTTATCTGAATTTTTTACATTAACACAAGCTTTTTTCCGTTTTATTTGTGGAGGTAAATCTATATATGATGAGCCTGAAAGCGGTACATATTTGTTGATGTTCACCGCCAAGTTAATAATTTGACTTAAAGCCCATCCGCTATCACGCTCTTGAAACTCATCTAAATTAGTTAACAATACACCTTGCATGTTCTTAACAAGTTCTTTTAAATTACTTCCACCATCAATTGTATTATTTCCTGTTGTTAGATACTTATATTCTCGAACTTCTGTACCATCAGTAGTTAATTTTTTAAATTCACAGCAAAAAGAAGTATTCACTTTAATTGTATTAAACTTTCCCAATATTTTTTTCAATCGCGTCACTAACAGTGTTCCAACTCGTTTCAAAAACAGTTTAGGATCTTTAAACGTTTTATTAATAAAAACACCTGTTTGAATGCGATTTTTGAATGCTGAATTTATATCTTTCCACACTATAGACTCATTTCTTCTATCAAGTTTTACTCTACCACCACCACCACCACCACCACCACCACCAACATGAACTAGTGATGTAATATCGCATAAAAACTTTTTCATATGGCCTATATTTGTTTCTAAGTTTTTCTTTTCACCTATTGTCTTAGCTCGTTTTAGAGCTTGATACATTAAACGAATATTACTTTTACAATATTTTATCCACTTCTTTAACTCATAAATATTATTTGCTTGAAGTAAAGGTATAACTTCTTTTAAATTATTTACTATTTCATTAGACATTTTTGTATAAGAAGCCATCTTTAGAAATAACTAAAATGCCTGATTCAATCAACGTGAGTAAACTGATCAACGAAAGCGAAAAGCTGTACTCCTTATATACCCCTCCAAGAAAAAAAAGGTATGAAAATAGTTGAATAAAAGGCTATATGTATATACACACATACATCTAGAAGAAAAAAGTATAGAGAAACGAATGAATAAAAGAAGAAAAAAGACCTACGAGAAGTAATTTTCATATAATATTAATATCAAGTGCATTATTGCAATTAGTACATACTACAAAATGTTCAACCAAAAAATCATCCAAATCATCAAAATTAAAAAACGACCTATTTACTAATACTTCATCATCAATTATAACATTTCTATTGATTGCACAATAGATGCAGTAGGGTTCAGTATTTGAAATTATGTAGTGGAATGATATTTTTATTTCAAAGTTATCGTCATCTTCATTATCGGAATCTGTATCAATCACTGCATGGTCCAAGTGTATGTTCATATCCTCATCTTCATCATAATCAGACTCAGGAATTTCTTCATCATCATCGCAAAATAAATGTAATATATCAAGATATTCCCGCAAAGAAGCAATACGATTTATCCCTCTTCTTATATCATCTTCCAAAGTATTAGATGTAGCACTTCTTTCCGAATTTATTGAACGAAAGTAGATTGGGCTATTAGATTTTGGGGCCATTGAAATTCCTGAGCTAGAAAAGTAAAATTGTACATGAAAGGGGGTGTATTACGCTGATACTTAAAGATCAGTCAGTTTTCTCAAGAACACAAACTACAATTCCCTTATAACCAAACAGTTTAATTTTTTATTTTTATTTTTATAATAGTAATTTTACTCTTCTTATTTCATTATTGACTATGCCGATGCAATATCGAAAAAAGTACTCATCATTTTCATCTATGTTGGTATATCCGTAGAATATCACTTCATGGAGATTTTCAATCTCCTCAATAACATCGGTATCCACATCAGCTGCGTTCATTTCATATAACATTTTACTTATATGGATGAGTAATCCTCCAGTGTCTTGCAGTAATGGTGTTTTTTCATCCATAAGCAGGAGGGATATTTCCATTAACTCCTCCTTTATACACTGCAGACTCCTGATGTATCTCATCTGTTCCTCTTTTAGTGCCACATTGCACAGCATCATCAAATTATCCGCAGCACTCATTTAAAACCTTAATTACTTGATAAAATGTAGTCGACTTTTTTTTTTTTTTTTTTTTTTTTTTTAGAAATATGTAAATTTTTTTTATAAATTTAAAATAATTAAAATCAATGAACTTACCAAACTTGTGAACTATTCACTAACTTAGAAGCTTCTACAATTTTAATACAATCAGTTAACAGCTTTTATATACAAAATTTATGACAAAAATTGTGGTTCAATCAAATGTTTTTGATATGAAAAACTCATTTCACCGCAATTTCCTAAACGTAGGTATATTCATAAAAATTTCTTGTCCAAATTTTTCACATTAAAAGTCTCACATTTAAAACCGCAACAGCATAAAACTTGCTCATAATTTATATGAAAAACTCATTTCACCGCAATTTCCTAAACGTATATTCATAAAAATTTCTTATCCAAATTTTTCACATTAAAACTCTCACGCTTAAACCACAACAGCATAAAACTTGCTCACGATTTATATTTTGTTAATTCTTAAATTCGTTAACCACAATTTGTCGGAAGACTAAATCAAACTTTTGTTCAAAGATATATTGACCACAAGAACTTGACCATATTTTGTACAAAGCTTGAGAAAATATATTTCTAACCTGACGAAATTATTTTATATAAAAAAGTACAACTTTTATACATATCCCAACATTTAAAATATCTTGAAAAATTTTCTAAGTCCAAATGCCATTTCTGGACTTAGAAAAATTTTAAATTTTTAATAAAATTTACATTTTATAATTAATTACAAACCGCAACATCCTGTACATCTGTTATTTATAATTTATAAATAAATGGTAAAACCGCAACTTCCTGTAGAAAAATTTTAAATTTTTAATAAAATTTACATTTTATAATTAATTACAAAACCGCAACATCCTGTACATCTGTTATTTATAATTTATAAATAAATGGTAAAACCGCAACTTCCTGTCCAGAAATGGCATTTAGACTTAGAAAATTTTTAATAAAATTTTTCAAAAATGGTGGGGACTTTTTCCACACACAAAAATTTACCTAATATATGAAACCACAACATCCTGAACACGTGTTATATATTTAAAAATTTAAAATATTGCAAAACCACAACTTCCTGTACAATATTTTATTCCGCAACATCCTGAGCACGGGTTATGTATTAAAAATTAAAAATATTCCAAAACCACAACTTCCTGTACAATATTTTATAGATTTTTTTTTTTCTTTTTTATATTTGCTCTATTAAACCTTTCGATAATAATTGTTTGGACATTAGTAAGGCTTTGAATTTTGTATAATAAAGTACTATCTGATACATCTCTCAGGATAAAATGGGTTGTGTATGTGTGTGTGTGTGTGTGTGTGTGTGTGTGTGTGTGTGTGTGTGTGTGTGTGTGTGTGTGTGTGTGTAAAGTCGGAGTATTTACTTAAATATCAACAGATAGCTATGTCGATTCTAGGCTAACTTTTTATCGAAATTTTTCTAAGTCCAAATGTCATTTCTGGACTTAGAAAAATTTCGATCAAAAGTGGTCTAGAACCGACATAGCTATACTACTTATAGTATTACATTATATATGGTGGAATGTACCTGTAGGTCAACAAGATATATATCACACCACACCCTCATAATAAACTGTCGGTTTTCGCTCTTCATACTACCTAGATTTCATTCGATTTTTATAGATTCTCAGCTCTCATATTACGTTGCCTCATACTGCCTCCAGCATCACAATACATATTTACCCAAAAGGATTCAACCCAACATAATCATGTCTGACAACATCAAAAGAAAATCTTTCCCATACACGGTGCACTTTTGCTAAAATAACTGACGTATGTCAGCCTGATCACCTAGCACAGTGAACAAAAACGATGTAAGTAACTGAAACAGATGATAAATAAAATTAGGTGGAGAAAGCTATATATACTCCTCAGAGGAGTTAAGAAGAAAAAAATGTTTCCAATGGAGGTATACTTCGCAAGGACAAATTCTACAGTCTTTATCAAGAAACACATTAACATTCTCGACTTTAGCGAGTCTACAGAGCACTTGAGGTTTGAGGCATTAAAAGATTATATATCAAGGCAATACGATCAAAACGATCGAAAGATATTTCCCGAGCCATTCCAGCGGGAAATCTGGTCATTCCTTCCACGTTAAAACTTATGGAAGCAGTAAAACTAACTGCAAGAAAATGAAAAAGCTAAAAAATTTTTGATCAATTCCAGACTGATTCCAGAAGAAGCTTGTTGGAAGGTGTAATATATGTTTTCAAGCTTATTCTTGTTTCGTTTGTGAAATCTAAGTGCACGCGGTTGTGTTTTCGCTTGTACAGAGTAAATTTATTTGTGAAATTGTTGTAAATTATACTAAAGTGCAACTATATAAGAAATAACATGAAAGAAGAACTTTCTAAATATTTCATATTTTGGAAATTCTTTTTAATATGTGTGGGTGTCTAATCTACTTTAATTCCATTTTCCTACCAAAGTAGATAGGAGAAGGCACAGGAAAAAGCTCCTCCTAAGGACATGCCTGTACAAATATCCCATAAAATGTTCCTTCCAAGGACGCTAGGGGAAGCACACGAAAAAGCTTGAACTGCTTCCTCTCTAGGACATCCCTGTACGAATGTCATATACAGTGTCCAATATAGAGGTATGCATCATATTTTCCAAAGAAGGCATCCAGTTTGAATGATGGTATGATTCCATTCCCCGCTGGGATTAGACAGAAATCCATATGGTTTGATTCTCTTAAATGATCTATGCATATTTATACTTATGGAAAGTGACTAGCCATTGATTTTATATATGCTATAGAGCCCAACTGCTATCCATACAAGAAAATAGTCTTCCAGTAATTCTAACCTCAGTATCTTCTCAAAGGCTACACTTACAATATTCTTATTTAAAATAAGTTCAATGAATTTTCAAAATGCTCTCGGCGATCAGAGATAACCAACTGATGAGACCTCCCAAATCGCTACGGGGTTGCAATGAGAAATCCTGCTACCATATAATAATTCATACTTGATTTTGATAAAAAGTATTTATGTGGACGTAATAGTCGCATAGTAATCTGCAGGAAAACTTATACGAATCCATCGGACCGTGATAAATTTACATAATTTGATATTATTACACAGCTGAAAGGTTTTTTTTTTTGGGGAATCGTAGTAGGTTAACATAATTGTTATTAAATAATTTTGTTAAGGATAGTATAAAAAGGGGAATTCCCATTTTAGTCCGATACATTATGATACCCTGGACATATTTTATTAACAATGTTTTTTTCTAATTCAGCGGGGGTGCGATGGTGCGGGGAGAGGGCGACGTAAAAGTTTGATCTTGTACATTTTGGAGAATTTAGTAGAGAATTGAAATTCTTGTATCCTGAGAAGAAGTATGAGTACCTACACTCCTATACTCGGAGGCTTAAATAGCTATCCCCATAAACACTTTTTTAGTATTTCTCTTTTCTCTTTTATTCGAGCTCAGGTAATAGATTTTTCGCACTTTAGATCGGCTCTAACTGGGTAGCGTTATGTTCGATCGGAAAACGGATTTCACAATTCGCCTCAGCTTATTACCAGCTACAATTCGTAGAAGAAAAGTTTTCTCTGAATACTCTTATGGTGCGGGGTAGAAAACTCCGGCGGGGAAGGTGGTTCCAAACGGCATGTTACATATTAAATTAAAGGTCTCGCCGAGTACTATCGGTTAGTGTACCTTTTTCTTGATTCAAAAAGCTTTCTCGGGACGCTTTTTCCCTGGAAAACACATTTCCATATACTTGGGTCACATACGCCCCAGTTACTTTATTTAGCACATATTTTTAAAGTCCTTTCTTCCATGGCCATTAATCCTCCGTTGTAAGCATTTTTCTCGTAGGAAGTTATTTAATGACGCACCAATTCCATGCAATCACGAGAAGTAGAAAAATCAACTTTTCACCCAAGAAAGTCGCTCAAGCTACATCCGATCGCCAAAGCTTTCTCCCGCTTAATTGAAATAAAAACTGTTCAGAAAATATGCTCAAAGTATCACAATGCATCGTTTAAGACATCTCTCATGTCTGGAGATGTCGGGCTCAAATTTGTATGAAAAGTAGGCATTCCCCTTTGATTACGGTTGGGAAGATAGGAAAACAAGCTTAAGATTATCGGAAGAACATTTTTCTGAATGAATGGTAGTTTAGCACGCAGGATCTATTCAAATCAATTTTCGTCAGTTTTACATAAGAATACTGCAAATATTTTAGAACGTTAGGACTATGTTCGGGCTCTCATAAATTAGTAAGAGCCTCTGATATATTCCTTTACTCCATTGGCAGTTCGGGTGGGATTAGCATCTGAAAATATATATAATTACATATTTACTCAGTTAGAAAAAAAATAGACCAATCTAGCTGCCACAATTCCTTTTATAATATAATAATCTGAAAAATTAACATTCTAAATTTTCTGAAGAAAAACCAAAATAGGTAAAGAGGCTTGAACCATTTTAGCTCCAGTTTCCAAGATTAAAATTGGCTACTTTACCTTAAGCCATGCCATTTTGATTTATGAAAACACTCTTTGAAGCATCGCTAATGATATTTCGATAATATAACCCACTCAACAATTAACTTGTCAATATGATCCTTAAGCTGCAGCTTATTATCCATTAGATTACAGGGAGTAAAGGTACAGTATCGTTTTTCTGATACTTTACTTCGTAGCTGTGGTGCACCCAAGGGCTCAATTGCTTGCCCTTTGCTTTTCATCATATATGACTTGCCTAATATTCTTATAGTTGAAGAACGCTATTCACTAATTTTCTTTGTTTACCTCAAAAGGTTCGATCAGAGCGGTAGAACTTTTCCTGATCCCCTCTTTTTGACTGCTGTTGTAATGAATTCTAGAAATGACTTATCTTTACCGTTGCAGTTGATTGCCCTTGGTAGAAGTTCGCACGACTAGTTGCATCGATAGATTTTTAGCAACAACCTTACTAAGTTTTCTATTTCTCTTGGCGATGGTAGTTGATTGGAATTAAAGTGATTTCCTTGATCTAACCACAAACAAGTTTCAAGGACTAGAATCATTTGGACACAAATCATTCTATGACAAAAGTCCTAGCAGTGAGATAGATTTCGCGAATAACAGAGTCCCATGAGAAGTTACAGTTAAATATGTATGTTTCATGAGATATGTATTATAGGAGAACGATGACAATGCTAATTCTAATTAACAACTTTGTGCTGAATACAAGCACCTCAAGCAATTGCTTTCTGCTAAAGTTTCAAGAACATCAAATTGAATTGCTAAGCAAGTTTAACCAAATCACTTAAATTCAAAATATCTTGACTGTCTTAAGTAGTATCACAATGAACTGGTTTGTGTAAAGACTTGGACAGGAAATCAGGAACACTTCAGATTCAGGCTACTTGCAGGCTACAACCACTGCTAAATTTAATTTAAACATGAATCCTATGTGCTCCATCAGTTCCACAAGTACTAAAAGCTCAATTCAATTTACTGATAGCGAGAATGGGGACCCCCAATCTCTGATCCGCCCCCTTATTGGATGCTATATATACTAAAAGGGGATATTCGTTAACAATTAGTATTCAAATGCTTAAATTCATTGGCAATCAAGTCACAGGTTTTATAACGGGTATATATATATATATATATATATATTAGTATGTGTCTCACCTGTACGTAGGTACATATATGTATAATCTTTGAATGCTTCGAGTGAGTAGTTACTTAAATCAAATCATTGCCAGATTTCTGTCGGTGAAAAGCAATCAATTGGACTGGCTAACTAGATGTAAAATACTCAAATCAAGTCGTTTTGCTTGTTAACATTTTAATTGATTGACGAGTCGAAAAGGGGTTGATTGCCACTCCATGCTTGGTGGAGAGGCTATTAGTTGATGAGAAGACTTTTAATAGGAAAATTAAATTCGTTGAAATTTCGTAATACAAAATAAGGACTACTTGCAAATATCTTAAAGGGTGAGATAATTGAATTGTATGATTGTTTGCTTGCTTGTTTTGGACGCTATAAATGGTGACGGTGTGAGATAATCGTTAATTTGTAGAATAAAGATAAAGATAAAGACGAAAATGTCATCTGTAGCTAACATTTCGTAACTAGAATTACAAAAAAAAAGCAATATAGGTTCGAAATTTGAAATTCAATCAGTGCTACCATTTTGATACGATGATAGACATAAGTTTTGATATTTTGTTTTTTTTTTTTGTTTTTTTTTTTTGGATACGCGGATACTTTATTTTTGGAATGGATACTATTTGACCCTTATAACCTACAAATTAATGGAAAATATTATATATAAAAAAAAAAAAAAAATGGAGTGATAGACTAAAAGGATTAAACCAAAATTCGAAAATAAAACTTCTAAAAAACTTACAGCTGAACGCAGCCATGGAGGTTTTTAAATCTGTAATTTTTATACATTTACAGGGTTTTCTTCAGAGGGCTGTTGTGATTTTTTCCGTTTGGTCTTTATTTTTGTGTTACAGTTTATTATATCTGTATACTTATCATTATACTGGGTGGCGCAAAAGTAATGACCCTATTTGGTTCAGCTAATTTAGAAAAATAGAATTAGTTTTTTATATATGTATATTTGTGCCATGGAATTTCGTCGCAATATGATTTGAAGATGATGTCTCTTAAATGGTGACCTCCAGAGTTGATGTACATTTTAGCCCTAGTTATGACATTTTCCATAACTTGCCGTAACACTTCCTGCGATATATTCCTTATTTCTTGATGAATGTTTTCTTTTAGGGCTGCGAGAGTTTGTGCCTTGTTCACATATACCAGAGATTTCAGATAACTGCAAAGAAAGAAGTCTGGACAGGTCAGATCGGGTGATCTTTCAGGCCAAGGCAAATCGCCAAAACGAGAGATAAGACGGCCTGGAAAAGCGTCGCTCACTAAGTCCATAGTGTCGCATGCTGTGTATGATATGGCCCCGTCTTTTTGGAACCAGATATGCTCCAGCCCCAATTCATCCAAATTGGGTATCAAGAACTCACGTAACATGGTTCTATAGCACTCGCCAGTGACAGTTATCGCATTGCTTGCAGCGTCTTCGAAAAAATAGGGTCCGATCACTCTTTCAGCACAGACGCCACACCATAAAGTAACTTTTAGTGGGTGTAAAGGTGTTTCTTGAGCAATGCGCGGTTTTGCAGTGCCCCAGAAGCGAGTATTCTTCTTATTCACATGCCCGGAGAGATGGAAATGCGCTGCGTCACTCATAACAAATTTTGAAAAAGAAACACCCTCTTCAAGGTTAAGGTTTATGATGAGTTCGGTGGTCAGCAGGCAGCAGCTGATGAGTTATCTGAGTTTTTTACGGAAACATCTTCAAGTCATTGACCAAAATACACTGTAGAGTCCGCCTTGAAATGCCCAATTGCGTGCCGCGTCACCTCGTTGATGTTTGTGGACACTCTTCCGCATCTTCCCGCACAGCATCGATATTTTCGGCTGAACGGCCAATTTTTGGTCTGCCAGACTTAGGTCTATCTAATATAGCGCCAGTTACTTCGCGGCGTGTGGCAAAGCGTTGCATTGTGCGACCAACCGGTAGCCGACGGCGGGGAAATCGTCGACGAAATTCACGTTGTGCTTTTATCACTGATGAATTATTCCGTAAAAATATTGACACGATTATTCCACGTTCCTGGGCAGTATAACGATTCATGTTTATTTTTAGTAATTTTACATTTGTTTACTACACAATTTTCAATACCAAAATGACAGGAGATGTCATATAAAAAAATATAAGTAATTTCTATAGTGCCAGTACTTTGGCCACACCCGTTAGTGATCTTATACGTTTTGAAGACTGAATCTAAATGTTTTTGTTCATTTTTTCATATTACTTATATAATATATGTGTAAGCATTTGTACCCAAATGAGCAATGAATAAAAGAAGGGAATTCAGGGCAGAATTTGAAAGCGTTGCAGAAGGGGATGGAGCTGCCACCGAATGTGGAGCGTATTCAAGTAAATCTTATTTCAACGTTTAGTCAGTGCTACCGTGTAACGGAGTTTCATTAGGATGAATGATATCGATAGCACGTCGGACCAGGGTTTCTTAAAATGAAATTCCTTCAGTGACAATGAAAATACTTTATTTAATATTAAATATCTTAACTCTTACAAAATCTAATATACTAACCTAGATCTAACCGTCATCTAGTCTATTATATGTGTATGGAGACGAGTGACGTACCAGAGTAGAATACTATCAAGGCGTGATGTTTCACACAGGCCTCACTATTTTAGAGGAATTACGGGGATTTCTGATACGGCGTATAAGGGAATTGATTCCAATTTAATTCAGTTAACTCTCTGGGGAAGATGGCGGACGATACGGGGATATCTCACACGGCGTACCAGGCTAGATGTTTCACACGAACCTCAACTCGGGAATTTCTAGAAGTGATGGTACGGAGATATATTACACGGCATACCAAGGAAAATACTGAAGCGGGATAGACAGGGAGATGCGGAGATTATTACACGATATACCAAAGAAATATTGAGGTGAGATATTTCACCCTAACCTCGATATTCAGAGAGGGGACACAAAGTACGGGGATATAACACACAATGTACCCAGGAAATGTTAAGGCGGAATAATTCGTGCTAGTTAGCCTTAATACGGGGAACTATGACGCATGATACGGGGAATTATCGGATGGCGTACCAAGGAAATGTTAAAGCCGAATACTACACGCTCAAAATGGAAACTTACTTACTTGCGCGAGAATTTCACACTAACACCAGTATACTTACCAGAAATGGTCTACTTACAAGAAATGGGCTACCCAACTGACTCTTCGAGCTTGCTGACTAGACAGGCATCTTTGGCCAACTGGCGTGCCTTATATTGCCTATGGCGAGACCTTTGCTGTGGTTGATGGTTCTACTTGTGAAAGCTACTTATACCAAGAAAAGCTGTGAAGCTCTGCTTAAAAGCTTTTCTTATTTTGAAGAAATCGTTACCGAATAAACCGAGTTGAGTTTTTAAGGACACATTTAATAGAAGTTAAGCAAAGGTAATATTTTAAAAGGATTAATTGTGCAGTAAAAATTTCCATACATTTCTTTGTGACGTTGTGCTCAGGTGGAATTGGAATATATGTAATATTTGTGAATAGTGAATTGAGGTAAGTCGTGTTATTTTTACCGTTTCCCATAATTATGTTTCTCCAGTACATTCGTCATGTAGTCTTCCAGAATATTTACGTTATATTGTGCAGAAAGTAATAACTAAAACGAATGTAGTACTCACCTTTTATAGTAGTATATACTGGAGCAGAACGGGTTGGAGTGGAATGGGATAGTACTCTGCTCTGCCCCACGTGTTGTTATAAATAATGACTTTATTTATGTCAATCATTTAATCAGAGAATATGAACGTTCTATTGAAGCTGTTATCACCCGAGAAATGGGTTATAAAAGGGCATCCGACACTTTTCACATGCCATCTTCTACTATTTTGGAGATATATACACAGAACAGAAGAAAAGATTCAGGCTCTGAAATTGATATCACTGCAAGGAAATTTTAGCCCATTTTCATCTCAGAGAAAGAGTTAGAAATTGCCTCATCTTTATGAATAAAAATGTAATGCTGTTCGTTCGTAATCGCATTACTTGAGAATGGCTGGACCGATTTAGCCATTTTTTTTAAATGTTCATAATAGTTGGGATAAGGTTTATAGGTAAAGAAAAATTGAATTGGCAACCCTTTCTTGGTCTTGCCATACAAAACTTTGGTTTTTCACTATATAGGTTGACGTACAGAGCTAAAATTTTGTACATAAGCCTTTTTCAAAAAAGGTTCCCCATATTATTTAATAGATATGAAAAAACGATTATTTGGAGAGATTCGGCAATGGCAGGAAGACACTGGGCCAAAAATTTTATAAATCGCCATCTAAAGTTGAGTTTATAAAAGTCAGAAGTTACTGCAATAGCTCGAGCGACGGGTTTTAATAGGCTGGCAGTCTCACAATTCATTAGGTTATTAACCAAAATTGTCAATGAACACCAGGTCACCGTATACAGAATTTATAACTGCGTAGAGACGGGCGTTACCGTTAATCCCAAGTAGTTGTTAAAAGTTATTGCAGCTAAAGGTATGACAAGTACCATATAGGTTCATTGACTTCAGTAGAAAAAGGTTACATTCTCAGTGCCGAAATATTGTTTTCAGCTAGTTGAGTCTATATGCCGCTTAATCTTTCTTCGTAAAAGGATCCAGAAGAATTTGAAGTGAGTTAGCTGGACTTATTTTGTATTTTTATTAAACACAGCAAGTCTGATATGAAGTATAGATTGAATTGAAAATGACATTTTGATGAATTACAAATTGAAAATATTTATCTATGTTTAAACACCAGCAATTCTGTAAGCAGGTATTGAATATTCATTTACTACAGTTCAAAATTTTTGTCAAATTTTATCGGGAGCCATTGATGAATTTCTCGTATTTTTCGTCGTATATTCTGACGTATACTGCCATGAACTATGGTGATAACCCAAGTACGACAAAATGGTTGAGAAATGTTAAAATATGTGAAAAAACATAAGACAAGAAGAACGACAGATATTCGACAGCCTCAATTTTTTCGATTTACATATATCACTATCTTTGCCGATGACGCAGAGTTGCTACTTTCAAGATTGATCGATCTAATCGAAGAAGGCACATCATGCAAAATCTTTTATAGTTTGGTCTAATAGTAACAAAATTAAAATTAACCCTCGTAAATAGCAAAATTTCATCGTATATTCAACGAAGGTGAGTTATGAAGATTGGAAGATGGTATAACATTCCATCGGGATTTGCTCAGATTATCCATTCATTTGTACGTGCGTTCAAATTTGGTTTTTAAGTTGCAGTGTACTGGACCAATTCAAAATTTATTTATTTCTAATGTAAACCAAACTAATTAAATTACATTTTGTGAATTACAATTTGCCAGATCATCAGACACTCGTCATACTAAAATAAAATTATCTTCTCGTTAGCAATTGTTTTTTTCCCACGGTGATTCAAGTTTGAAATTCGTTGCCTGTTTTGTCAAGTCGAATGCCGCGTTTACAATACAGAATGAAGTAGAGTAGTAACTGGCATCCTTTTTTTTCGCACGCAGTAGTGCATATGGCCATTTCTGTTTGGCTCAGAGTAGCACAGTGTGGAGCTACATGAAAATAGGTTCTATCCTTGTGTATAGAACTATATAGTGAATGCGAAATGCAATTTGACTTAGTACTTTGTTGTGTTGTAGAGGCGCTCCTACTGCAGAGCAGACGTAACCAAAAGATAAGCCAGCAATGCATCGCTTCAATATAAAATCACCAATGTCTCGATCAGATGAAAAGAAAGCCGTATACATTTTTTTTCTTTAAGCATTGGAGGCCGACAACGGCACACATTGTATGATTGTATCTGAAAATAACTCCAGTCGGCCACCAGACTGAACAAAACTTCTTCCGAAAATTTACCATAAATTTCTATGAAGATATGAATGCTATTTGCTAATCTACGAGTCTACGCTCATAAGAATTATAAGCGCCCCAAGCAACTGTTGTCGGCCTTTAAGGAAAAAAATTACAGTAAAATTTTAAGAAAAAATTTCGGCCTACCCTACATCGGGTCCAGCCATCGTGGATTTTATATTCTATCGAAGCGTTATCTACTTCCCAGCCTTTGCATGTTTAGTTTGGCTATGCTCTTCCGGCTTATCCCTTGTGCCCCTTGTCTATACATAAGCTTCAAAGCATTGATTTTAGCGAAGCGTCAGCAAAACTGCTCAAAATGTACAAGCGGTGCCATCTGACATTATAGCAATGAAGCATTTTCGCAATCATTAGATACTTCTATGCAGAAATTTCACGCTGGCATTTCTGAAAGCTTATATTCTGGAATTTCGAACTACTAGCATGTAGATGGCGTGGAAAAAGCTCCATAATTCATTTTATCATAACTAATATGTTTTAATGTTACTTTCTGATGTAATATTTTCTATGAATGCTAATAAAAAACAAGTGGTAGTTTTTGCAAACCTCGTTATTTAAAAACCAAAACAATTACGTTAATTTTTATCTAGTTTCCAAGCAATCTGATGGTGCAACAGGTGTCTCCTTTTTCGAATTTATTATTTTGATAACAACAAGCATGTTGATTTGGCGTTTCTATTGAATTTTCTTATATTAATTTTAAAGTTCGTTGTTGATTTGGCGTTGTCTATCAGAACCAGCTAACACAAGCTCGCTGCATGGACCCGTTTAATAAATAAACGGTCAACAATACATGCGTTTCATCATTTTGTCGGTGTTAGTACTAGTATGTTATACTAAACATAGACCGAACACCGGATAAAATGACATGCAACATAGAACAAGACAATTTAAAAAAGTTAAATAAAACAAAATTAAATATTAAATAGGCGTTTTTTTAAAACATGCTTAGGGACGTCAACAACAAAATTCTCAGCCATATTATTGACAGTAATACACATGCGATTAATAGGTTCATACATGCCAAAGTTAGACCTTGAGGAGTTAACATGCAACAGAGGTAGCCTTCTCAAATTGTGGCTACTATCTCGGAAAGAGATTTTGTAGAGTAACAATAGAGAATCAATATTCGCATTTAATAGTTGATGCACAAAAGTTACATCGGCAACCATGCAACGTTCTTAAACGAGTGCATATTCAAAAGCTTCAAGCGATCCACATTAGGGTGGAAGAATTAAAGAATTATTCCAGGGTAGATGCCTGAGAGCAAATCGTAGGAAATTCCGCTGGACAGACTCGATACGGTCGATGTGTGTACCGTAAAATGGAGACCAGACCTGGCCAGCATACTCAAGAAGTGGTCTCACAAAGCAAGTGTATAGACGAAATGTTATGGTAGGATTTGAAAACTCTCGAGACCAACGTTTTATAAAGCCCAGCATAGAACTACTCTTTGAAGCTATGTAGTTTATATGGGAGATAAAATTCAATCTGTGGTCACATTTGACACCCAAGTCACAAACAGAACTAATACGGCGAATCGAGGAATTCAAGAATTCATAATCATAAGTGATTGGTTTCAGATTCCTGTGGAAAGTCATAACCTCACATTTGTCGATATTGAGTACCAAATTATTGCTCTTGCACCAAATGTAAAATTGTTGAAGGTCACCCTGTACCTGTTCACAATCGTTAACAGATTTAATCTGAGCGAAAAGCTTAACATCGTCCGCATAAATCAAGACCTTACAGTACCTCACAACAGAGACAATGTCGTCAATAGACAGAATAAAGAACAACGGGCCCAAGTGACTCCCTTGTGGTACGCCAGACGAAGACTTCAATACTCTAGGGATGGAATGGCGGAATAAGATTTGGTATGTTCTGTTATCTAAATAAGACTCCGTCCATTTTAGAAATATTAGGGGAAACCCATATTTTTCCATTTTAAACAGTATCACGGAGTGAGATAACTTGTCGAACGCCTTACTAAAGTCTGTATAAATACAATCCGTCTGATGGCCTTTTGCAAACCCGCAAATGGTATCCGAGACAAATTCCGACAAATTAGTGGTTGTAGACCTGCCCGAAATAAACCCATGTTGGTTTGAAGAGAGCAAATTCTTACAGGAAGATGATAGTTGAGAGTAAATGATAGATTCGAATAATTTGGGCATGCAAGATAATTTTGAAATAGGTATATAGTTAGAAATTTCATTTTTACTACCTTTTTTGTGGATAGGTATGATAAAGGAGTTTTTCCATAGCTGCGGGAAACAACCACTATCGAGCGATTTTTGGAAGATAATTCTCAGCGGAGCTACCAGGGCGAGGCAGCATGCCTTAAAAAAGGCTGGAGGGATCCCATCAGGACCAGTTGTGAAGTCATTTGGAAGCCCATGATCGAGTATATCCTCTTCTGAAATTGAAGGGATAGTGAATGAAACGTTATGGGAATCGTTCATATGACTGAAGTTGCTATTTTGAGGATGAAAATTTGACGAGGCAAAGGCATTGTCAAAAAATGAAGCAAACATATCGCAAATTTCAGGCGAATCATCACTAGCAGAATCCTTGTACCTCATGGTATTGGGGTAGTTGCCCGTTTTTTTCTTCATATTAATAAACTTAAAAAAGATGTTGTTATGGCGATTTGTTACGTTTAATTTCAAAGTTCGAATTTCACTCTGCGCTGTATTGTGAACAGTCTCGCTCTGGACTCAAAGCTCTCTCTGCTTCACTCTGCTCGACTCTGCATTTTAAATGCGGCAGAAACATTTGGTCAATAATTGTTTTCCTTTTTTGTTCCTTCCTGGTATTTGTTCTTTTTTTCAAAACAGTAACATTTTCCACAATAGATCCTATCCAACCCTCAGTCTTTCGATTTGTTGTTCTAATTTATTGTGGCAGACCAACTTTTTCTGAAAAAAAAAAATGAAAAAGGAAACAAAATCTTTGTTTTCCTTGAACTTTTGAGTATATTTTTTCATTTATCATTATATATGTATGAAGTTGTTTCCCCACATTGAAATCTAGTCCCCTAAAGTTAATGATTCACTTCGAATAGAAAGTTCATATTTCTCATTTGCCATCTCTCGAGGACGTAGCTTTGATTTACTTTGGGTATAGACACATTTCTCATTTTTTAACATTTACAGAGGACAAATATATCCAAAAGTGAACGCAATATACGGAATTTAGCACCATGTACAAAAACATGATGATGGAGATTCCATCTGCTCCAAGTACCTTTTGCGAAATCAAATCACGAACTCGGCTGTGTCTAAATTTTCTGCAGAGAGAGAGAAAACTAAATTTTATCCCTTTGCGTTTGTTCGAAGTCCTTTTGAGTTACATCATAACTCATATTATGTGAGTTCGTTTAAGTCGTGATTTATTGCTATTGGGGTGGTTTATGTAGCGAGGATTTTCTTTTTATTTTATTTTATATCTTTCAATTATTATCAGTGTGGAATTGTTTTTTTTTTGTACCTAAATTTTAAGGTTTTTCTCGTTCTCTCACAAAAAATCTGTGTGTAAGGAAAACTAATAGACTGAAACTTGTTGAAATAAAATTTTCCAATTTTCTTGAAACTTGAATAACACTAGTGCAAAGAAAGTGGCACTCTATCATCTCTTCCACTTTATAACTACTTTGCAGCAATCCCTTCCGATTTCTCTTAAACACACACAAGTTCGTGTCAAATCTTGTAAAAGGATCTGACAACGACGAAGTTTTGTATGTGTGTCATAAACATTTCGAAAGGTACGCTCCAAAGTGGATCTTACAAATAAATCGCATCTACCCTATCCCCATATCAGCAATGTACACACATGTATGTATATTAACAATGGAGGGTTGCATACACGACAGAATATATGCTACACCTTGAATGATTCTATGGCCGATGTTTGTCCAGATTTTCTTTATCTAAATTTCCAGTTCGTGTTCTTGAATGGATGCGGCCTTGTAAAATATAAAAAATTACTTCATATGGCCCGAAATTTATACATTGGGTTGGTTATGAAGAATTGAAGAAAGGAATGGCGATATTTTGTCCCGAAATTTTACCATGATACAATTTTTTATAGACACACAAAAAAAAAGAAGAAGAAAAAAGCTGGTTTCAGGGTGATAAAATGTTTTTTTTCCACGAACGTTATTTTTTAGGGTAAGCGAACGTCACCACTACTCAATTTGAAATACTCTTTGATTTCCCTCTGATTGATTTGAGTTGTGAGGCCACTCGTGTGTAAAGTGTCAGATACAAGCTATCGACGTCCCTTAGAATTTGAACACTTTGCTACCATGAAATTTAGTGCAATGAGTTTTGCTGTCACAATAACAAAAGATCTTTAATTTCGGAAGTTTTACGGACTAAGGGTTGAAAGTGTCAGCTATTTTTATACGTACGTTTCCTATTTACTGCAACACTCGAATATGCTTGGGGTAGTTTCTATTATTTAATTGTGAAATTTTACATTATGTGCCATGATGAATATCTTTTGCAATAAAATCGAGCACAACTTTTGTGGTTACAATTTTCATGAATATTAAAAAAATGGCTTCTAAAGTGCGATTTAAAGTGTATAGCTTCAAAAGCTTTTTTAAAAGATGTACATCCCAATTGCTGAGAGATTAATATCACCTGAGGTTTTTTCCAATCGGGTTGGGCCACCACAGATGTGGAAATTGGAAAAAAAATTACTGATAACGAAGAAAATTCGAACATCCATGCATCACATTTGTAGTTCTGCATTCTACCACCAGCGTCTTGGTCAATCTTCCTGTTAATTTTACTTTTCATGAAGGGGAATGTCGTCAGGGTAGGCCACCATTTTGACTTTTTTGCCCATAACTTCCGTTTGGAAAGGTCTGGCGAAAAGGAACACTTTTGATAAACATTGGAAATTGATTGGGTGAAAAATGAAAATAAGAATATACATTAACAAAAAAAAAAAAAAAAAATGCTGTCAAGGTCCCGTGGTCTAGGTTGGTCCATCGCTGAAATACGACGAAATTTGTGCCAAAATGATTGAAGATGAATTTGTTGAATTTCGCTGTTTGTTATTCAATTTAGGAAAATTTGAATGCCACATAATTCGGCGGCACATTCTGATGATGAGTGCCATTGCCGTATCGCGTCACACCACAACCAAACATATTACAGATAGAGTTTTCCTCTCGGTTTATTTTCAAACATGAACTACACCACACATTCACAACGTTTTCCTTGACGATTGCATATTTTCTCCTGACTTTCTGGTCGTATTAACTGAAGCAAAAAAAAAAATACTGTTTTTTGAAATTTCAAGTCACTGAGTGCACAACACACGCTTTGCGATCACGCTCTAAATCTGTCACAAAAATTTCGCTGTCACTGACAGATGTTTTGCTGCGCTCGCATATTGGTGGTACTAGTGGTCAAAACTAAAAAAAATGCAGTTCGGCGACCTAGACGATGGGCCAGCCCTGACGACATTCTCCTACACACATATATTTTCAATTTTTTATGATTTTTTAATATTGTCCTCGAAACAGACCTGACCGGAGGTTATCTGGTACCACGGGGTCGGATGCCCATGGAGCTCTCTTCCATGCCGACATTGGTGAGGCCGAGTAACGTGGTGGTTGTGGTCGCCCATATCGCGAGCAGAGTGAGTGCCCTGGTGAATGTGGGAAGATTTCGGTATTCACTCATGTAAGTGAATGATTGCTGAAATCTTCTTGCTGAACTTGGGCATGATGTTGTCGTGAAGTTGCGCTTAAACCACCGGGTGCCGTGACCCATAGATCGGAAGAGATGTTAGATAGGTATCGCTCCCATCAGTGAGGGCACTAGGCATGCACTTGGCACTGACTGATACTTCGGAAGCATAAATGTTTCTGGAGGGCGATGATTGACGTCACAAAATCAATCCGAATGTGAAGAACACCGTGAGATTAAACCATGATGGCAGGTGCTCACATTAAACCCTCAAGAACTTTCTGTCCTCGAAACAGGAGAGGGCGAAAGAAGTCTGTGAAGCGCAATGCTGAACAAGGTGAAAGCTGTATGAGAGGAAGGCATGCGTACTTGATGGAAGAAATTTTTTGGTCTGTTGTTTTGTTGTACTGAACATCGCTTTGGCATCTCCCACGAGAGTACGTACAGTAGGGTAGTATGGGTGAAATATATCATATACACGAACTGGTACTTCTCACGGTGAGATAACGATACCTTAGCGGTATCGGAGGTCATTATGCAGAGAATAATAAAATCTTAGACATAGCCTCTTGGGCAGGGAGCGAAAGGATGTTTTAGTTGATGAGTAAGTTGATGAATAACAGAAATCAAGTATGTATCTTGGGTACTTATGTGGTTATTATGCATGGTCAGCTATAAGATCCAAATGGTTAATCTCGAAGCCTATCTAGACTTGAATACGGGCATATCTTAACTTTCACGTGCTTCCCCCTGAAAGCGCCCATAAGGGTATGTATTGCCTGTATAGGTCAAGTAAAATTTTTTTAGCCGTTGCAAATAAGATCTAGGCTCGAACGGAGTTACCAGTCCCATTCCATAAAGGATATCTTGCATGCTCTGTTGATCATGCTTTACGAAAGCCATACCAAATGGGTAGCCCAGCATTGGCTAACTTGGTACCATGGGGTTGAGGAGACCTGAATATTGGATTTATTCACCTCGCCTTGGGATGGCCCCTTTATGGAAGCATCGTGGTGGCTGTGGTGAAGGGTGACGTGACCCTAGATTGGCAATGATTCGTTAGGTCTCGCTTCTACCTATAAGTTGTTGTCATGTCATGCTCTATTGGCATACTGGAACTCGTTGTTATGCACATGAGGACGTGGATTATCGATAACAATCCGAGCATGAAAAATGCCGTGAGATTAAGTCATACTTGGCAGGTGCTGACGTAAAATCACGACAGCTTTCTGTCCTCGAAAGAACCTATGCTTCGAACATAGTTTAGACAGGTCAGTATTTTACCTCAGCGGTAGCTGTAGTTTTCATCCCGCACAGGCAGTATACTGATCCATCTAAACTGGATCATATTGTCAATAAAGATTGGTTGATCTTATCGATTTGGGTTATGCCATCAAGTGTTCAAGTCGAGTCAGAAAAACATGGAATAATGAGTAAAAATGACTAGCTTATGGACAGAGTATATAGCCATATTTGATATGGGCAATTGGTGTGACCTCCATCATTGAACTTCTATGGTAGGGGATCAGAGATAACCATACCGATTAGACCTCTCTGATCGCTGGGTCGAAAAGTTCAATAATTTTTTTGCACTTAAAATGCATTTTGTAAATTTATTAAAATTATTTTCAATAAATTTCCGTCTGTTAAGACGAGAAATCTCCTTCATATAGTACAACAACAGTCTCTAAATTTATGGAATTTGAATATCTATCAAGGTTTTCTAATACTCCTGATTGTCTTCTACTTTGATATTCAAATACCCGCTATCGGTCTCGAATTTGGTTTTTAACAATTAGTTTTTCGCATATATTTCTAAAACGGGTCATCGGACAGCAAAAATGATTATAACAAATTTCATAGGATTTAATATTCTGAAGAAATTTTCAGTACAATAAGTAAAAAAAACGAAATTTTTATATGGGAACACCAAGAAGGCGTTGCCCAATTTAGTCCATTTTTAAAACTGTTATTACTATTGCTATAAAAATATCATGTGCCAAATTTCAGTTCTTTATGTTGAGGCGTTCTCAGGCAGTGTCTAAATAATAAATGGAAAACTTTTTCGAACTTAATTTGCCTTTTTTCTAAAAAAGCCTGTGTGCCAGATTTCAGCACTCTAAGTGAACGCTTTCTCGACTTATCAAGAGGACGGACAGACGGACGGACAGATGGATAGACGGACGGATAGACGGACGGACAGATGGATAGACGGACGGACGGACATGCAAAAATCAAAATAACTTTTAATATTATGAGTGGGTGTCCTATCCATTTTGCTCTACCATCATTATTTCGAGGTGTTATAAACGGAATGACAAACTTAATACCTATACCCTATGATTTTAGTGCATAAAAAGTGAGCTACTAATTTTCATCTTTGGATTAAAATGTTCTTAACTGGCTGCATATGGGGAATAACAGTGCTTGTTAGCATTACAGGTCGTGACTGTGGATCATTAGTGTATCTTCAATTCAAAATTTCTTTGGATAAGAGCTGTATGAAAAACTATTTAATATGCTCGTTCGAATAAGACTTTCAAGCCTAAGAAAAGTGGTATAGAAGGTAGATTGGGCTCTGAAAATTTGAGAACTCTGGTAATTTTATTAAAAATAGACAAAAATATAAATAGGATATTCGTTAATGAAAAAAGAGTTTATTTTGATAAAACCAACCAAATAAATGTTTTATATGCATATGGGACAGGAGAACAGAATTCTGAACCTAACAGAATTACGTCTATAGTACGAAGAATGTTTCATCATTGGGAAAATTGACTCTTTTGAATACACCGCATCATCATTTATCATCATTTCTTGGAAGGTATTAGATTAGAGAGGGTGTTTGAAAAGGAGCATGATTGTGCATGCAGCGATCATTCCTGTCGTCCTATAGTTTTTCTTATTAGGGTGGAGTTACAGTGACTATAGCTCATCTTTTGCTTCCATTGTTCCCATATTGTTGTTTCCGTAAACAAAAAATAACAACATACGAACGAAACAAGCAATGTATACTGTGATTCCGCCTAACCAATGCATACTTTAAATACGCAGCCTCTGTAATCCATGTACATTATTTATGCAAAGTCTATAACATCAGCAGTAGGGTACCCCAAAAATGTATGGATTTGAAAAACTGCTCAAATGCCTAAATGCTCATTCAGAATCTGTTAGCTAATGTAAGCTCTCTACGTCAACGCGTTCTCGGACAGTGCCCAAATATAACGTTAAAAACGAAATGTTTTCATCGCAACCGTACAAAGCAGTTGCCCGATTTGTCCCATTTTTATACCCTAGATGAAATCTATAGGGTATACTAAGTTTGTCATTCCGTTTGTTACACCTCGAAATTGTGATGGTAGAGCAAAATGGATTGGACACCCATTCATAACATTAAAAGTTATTTTGATTTTTGCATGTCCGTCCGTCCGTCTGTCCGTCTGTGCGTACGATAACTGGAGAACGCGCATACTTAGAGAGCTGAAATTTTGTACACGGACTTTAAAAAAAAAAGTAAAATTAAGTTCGAAAATGAGACAAATCGGGCAACTCCTTCGTGTGGTTGCCATATAAAAATTTCGTTTTCCGCTATATATTTGGACATTGCCTGAGAACGCGTCGACGTAGAAACGTACATGATGGTTTTACTACATTAGCAAATAAAATGTCAAAAAAGGACTACATCAGGCAACTCCTTCTTGGTGTTGCCATATAAAAATTTAGGTCTTTTACGTATACTTTGAAAACGATCAGTCTAAGACATTTTTATTGTACTAAAAACTTCTGCAGAATACGAAATCCTATAAAATTGGTTATAATCATTTTTTCTGTGCGACAAACCGTTCTAGAAATATATGTGAAAAACAACTTCAAAATCAAACTTGAATAGCTCGGTAACCATACGAATTTTAATACGGGCATTCATCTAGGGTATCATAAGAATTGGTCTTAGACCAATTCTAGCTTTTTTACTTGTCGATATTAAATTCATATTATTTTTAAAAAGTCGGTGTGCAAAATTTCAGCACTTTAAGTGAACGCGCTCTCGAGTTATTGTACGGACGGACTGATATGACGAAGAGATAGACAGGCAGACAGACAAACAAACGGATATCCGGACGTGCAAAAATCAAAATAGCTTTTAATATTATGCGTGGGTATCCATTTCAATAAGTGAAAAAGCAAATGTGATTAGTACAAAGTCGTTACATTTATGGGTCGGCACATCTTCGTAATTTGCAAAAATGCTTCACCTTCGAAAATCGCATTTTGAGAACAGTTCATACACTACATGAGCCTGTTAAGGATAATCGATTGTAGATTCAATTATAGTAGAAAAAGTACACCCGCGTGCCACTTTTCCTTACAAAAAAAAAAAAACTCATGCAAAGCCAAAAAATTGGAGTTCTGGATCCGAATTTTTGTTTTGAAAAATTTATAAAAAATAGAAGAATTTATTTTTTTATTTTTTTAAAACGACTTTCACTGCAGTAAGGAATCAAGAAAAAATATTTTCAAATTAAAAAGTTATGACAGAAAATATTGAAACAGATTTCCTGAAAGTCCAAAACATAAAAAAAAACAAAAAAAAAAAAACACTATTTCCGATTTGGGCGACCTCTAAATATTTCACTTAAATTCTGCACAGAGTTTTAAAATTATATTAGCTAACAAATTCCGAATAAGCATTCAGAAATTTTAACAGTTTTGTTTTTTGGACCACCCTAATCAGCAGTGAAGTAAAATATGAAAATATGCGGCCAAGTTCCAAGCTACATAGATATTTTGTGAATATTTTGTACAACATTTTTGGATCCTCTACATCCCTTTCATACAGTTTTCTGCTTGCTTGAACGAGACCCATCATCCTGTGAAATATTCGGGATGTTTTGCGAAGTTTTGAGGGGTGGCCAATTTACAAGAGTGGCCAATTTGACAGTGCTTTAGTGAATTTCCAGTTGAGCGTAGATATTTTACTCTGATGGGACTGAGCTCGTTCTGAAAAGTTTATGCTAACTTCAATGGATGGAATAAAGTATGGAAAATGTGAAAATCATTGTTGTTGGTTAAAATAACTGCTTATTTAAATTTACGTATAAAATTAGCTTCTCCGATTAACTTTAAATTTTAGTACTGTAGCTTAGCTATTGTATATATCATATCCGTATAACATTGACTACTCTTTCGGGAAAGTTAAAATATTTCAATCATTTGTTAGAGTAAAGGGTATTAACTATGCTAACACAATTGCACGATGTCGAAAACAACCAACAATTTTGTGCAATTGAAAACTTAGTTCTAGTGAAACACATTTATTATTCCAGGGAATAATCAGACGGGAAGCCATTGTTCAAAACCTTAATCACCTGCAAAATATCATGTTCGTGTTGCTCATATTATGTACATATCGATTAAGGAAAACTAGCAAAGGCCACAAGAGGATACTTGTAACATGGAAAACAAGTAGACGTCCTACATGGAAATTGAACATTCTGAGAAGAGGTTCGGTGGTCTTCTACTTTTCCAGGTAAAAGGAGGAAGAATATTAAACAAGTTGGAAAATGTGCAACCAGTTTTACGTACAAGATGCATCTTTCTCCAAGATACGGGATCCAAGGAAATTTTATTTAATTTGCGAATATTCTCGAAACTGTTCATTTCCTTATAATTCGATTCTGGCTGTATGAACAATCTAAAGGTTCCGTTTTAGTGAATTTCCCAGAAATACGAGATACATACATATATCTACATGGATACCAAAATACATACATATTTAAATTAACAGGTTGAATAGAAGTTGTGGCCGTTTTGGGATTATATCGAAGTTTGGCAAGGGAAATCATCTGAAGGCATATCTAGATATGTACCTACATATAAAATAAATAAAATAATTAATAAATTTCGTTTAGTTGGAATTAAATAAGTTTTGGATAGATTTTGGGTGATTCTTTTTACTCGAACAAATAATATAGATTTTTTTTTATTAAAGTGATATTACCGCCCTCATGAAGGTTAATTTCAACTTAAAGAAGGGACTAAAACCAAACACAACTGTCACTCAGAATTGTTTATTTACTAGAAAAAGGCCCAAAGGAATTACTCGCTCGATTAAGTGCCTATTCACTTCATACCACTCGGATTCTTTGAAATTCACACATTGAATGCATATGTATCTCTACACATACACTACTCATATATATTTATATATGTATGCACATACATAAAATACTCCTTTACAAATAAAATGGAATCCTCATCGTCCTATCGCTAGTAAAAGCCAAAAAGCGAATTTTAAAGATGTTTGTCGACCTCAAAAGCCGACAACAAACAACCAACGACAGATTGAACTATTCACTCTGATCCTCTGGGATTATCCTGTGTGAATGTCCCAACTTGTAATCTTCTTCAGAGGATATTAACCTATAAAAGAGAGGAATCGTCGAACTATGTAAGACACCCTTCAAATGGCAAATCATTGGGGCATGAATAATTTCTTGTAATTCGAGGACAATGTGACAAGAATTTGAAATTTGCTTTTCAGTCATGAGCTCTCTTGTGTGACAACGGTATATGACATTCTCATAAAGTTTAGAGGATGTGATTTTTTTTTTGGCATATATTTGGTTGTTTGGCTGGAAACTATTGGAAAGATTTTCAAGATGGGTAAACTCTTTATTGTTCAATGATAGTACATTGTGGTCCCTGTTTTTTGTTTTTTGAAGGAAGGATGAAGTGCATCCTTGCGGGTAATTTTTGTAAAAACACGACACAATTGAAGGATTTGATTTTTTTCGAAAAATAAATTATTATTTTTTGGTATAAAGGCTAATTGGAATCTTTTAGGTAGGTAGGTATAAGGACCTTGTATAAGAATGTAGTTGGAGTTCATATTAATTGAATATTACTTTATATTTAGAATCATGAGGAGAAAAAAATAAAAAAAACAGAAAAAAATTGGCATATTCTTACATAAGTATGCAGCCAAGTGGACGAATGTGTTCTGAATATTGTAGTTCCACAAGTAACTGAATTCTATTTATATTTTTTGAAGTAGGTTACATCTTGAGATTCTTCGGTACAACAATCAAGCAAAAATTATTTCTTATCCTTTTACACAATCTCTGATTCAGAGCGGCAAGTTTGACGTCTTGGTTTGACTTATCAACAGGTTCGAATTAACAAAATTGAGTGACTTTAAAAACAAATGAAACTAGAGAAATAGAAAAAAATTATAAAAAAATAAGATAAATTGAGAAAACTTTGGAAAAATAAAAAAATACGATAAAACTAGATTAATTCAAAATGAATTATATCTGCATAAGCCTGCACTGGGCTTGAAAAAAAGAAGAAGAGGGCACGTTTCGTATTAGCAGAAACCTCAATACTCTTCAGTACGGCTAACTTTCTGTCTGCCGTAGACGCTTGAAAAAAGATGAAGCTGATTTCATCGTATATAGACTCAGAATAAATTCAAAATATGAATTATCTGAAGCAAACACTCTATATTTCAATCCCAAAGGCGAAAAAACACAATTTATTACCGGGATAATTTATATATTTTTTCTATTTTCCAAAAATAAAAATTGTATTTTTCTTCTTATACGCTAGATGATGAAATCATAGGCTATACTAAGTATGTCATTCCGTTTGTAAAGCATAGAAATAACGCTGCTAGAGCAAAATGTATTGAACACCCACCACGCATAATATTAAAAGTTATTTTAATTTTGCATGTCCGACTGTCCGTCTACCCATCTGCACGACTACTCGGAAATGTGTTCACTAAGAGGGCTGAAATTTTGAACACTGACTTTAAAAAGAACAATAAACTTGGGTTCGTAAATTGGACAAATCGGATAACTCCTTCGTAGTGTTATCATAATTTCATATTTATTATTATAAAAAAAAAAATTGTACACAAAATATTTATCTTATAAAATAATTTCTTATAAATACATAGATTGATTTATTTTCTCTTTCATTTGGGTCAAATTTTGTTGGCAGGTGTGCGACAATTATCTTAATTCCAAGTTTCAATTTCGCTTTAAAATTCATATATTTCAAATTCAATAAATTCCAAATATGTATACATTCAAAATTATTAATTTTATTAGAAGCCTATCTCCTATAACATCAAATATTCCTAAAACTTGCTTTTTATGTAAATAAAATTAAGCAATTTCTGTCTGCCCATCCATACCTTCCTAAGAAAGCAGGAAGAGTTCTTCCCTTTACCTCTCAGTCAAAATAGAAAGAATTACTTACCTGTAAATTTATAATTATATAAAAAAAGCCCAAACTTATATCATATTTACCTGTTATCTGTAGTACTCTAATATGTACATAAGTGTCGGAAGAAATATTTCACATGCATGAGATTTTAAAAAATTAAGCAAACGAAAAAGTTCTGCAATTTTACAGTGTACTCATTTCATTAACTCTTTGCTTGGTCGCAAATTTTAAAGTGGAAGACGACTGGTACCTACTGCGCATCAAGGATAATTACCAACTGTGTTGAAACGTACTCTAACTAACTACTTCAGGGGCATGTATCTTTATTCTGCTCAGAGTACTTCGAGTGCTCTGAACAGCGATTTCATGTATCTTTACTTACTTCTTCCAGAGTACTCTGAGTGCTCTGAACGTGTATCTTTATTATTACTCAAAGTGCTCTAACTAATCGTAGATAAACCTTGGAGCATTTGGAGCAATCCGTCAGTAATACCAATAGAGCGCAAAAAATCCTATTGAAAATGTGAATACTTTTCAAAATTCCATATTTCCTTCCTTTCCTTCACCCCTTATTTATTTTTATAACTTTATTATTATTATTTATTTATTTTTATAAAGAATTTTGTATTATCAATAGATATTTCACAAATCATAAGTGTTGCCAATATAAAAAAAAAAACTACCAGAACACTCAAAGCACTCCGGATTTGTATCTTTTTTCCAGAGTGCTCTGAATGTTCTAAAAAATCTGTTCGATCTACAGAGTGGAAAAAAGATACACGCCCCAGGTGTGTCGCATAATTTTGAATTATTCGGAGCTTATGCTTATAACAGACATGGGATATCGATATCTAGATATTCAGAATATCCCGTTTATACACCATGTCTGTCATCAAATACACCCGATATACCCAGAAAAACTAGTGGGTATAGACAAGATATCTAGATATCAATATCCTCTAAAATTAGTGGGTATACCCCGATCATCGTCACTTCTTACGGTTCGCAGCGCCATCTAGTTGTTAATAATAATATGATAATGTGTCAAATTAAGCAAAAATGTGCCTGTGCTTACCCAAGAAAGCGAAAAAGAAGAAGAAGACCAACAATTGTTTGTCAACATGGAGTCGAAAGTGGCAAAAGTTCGTTCTCCCGGGAGAAATTATAAAAAAAAAGAAAAATATTAAACTCCGCAGAGACGATGTACATAATTGAAGTATGGAGAAACCATGATATTGATCTTCGGTCTAATAAAAGGAATATCCATATTTATAGTAGCATGCAAGAAGAGCTGAATAAAACGTACGGGCTGAAACTCTTAGTGGAGGGTATTAAAAATCGCGTCAAAAATTTGACGAAAAAATTCAGGTTAGTAGTGATGTTTGTGTTACAGGATGAATTGAATATAATTACACTATCCTTGTAACAAATTTACAGGTCAGAAGTGCTGAAGAGAGGAGCATCCGGTGGAGCGCCGTCTGACTGGGAGTATTTTGAGGTGTTGCAAGAATTTATCGGGCACCATAAAAGTAACCGGGGAAAGGAATTTATGGAGGAGTCCATATCTTCAAATATACTAGGCAATACAAACTTATTTTATTACTTGTACTTTATAATTTATTTATTTTTAATTTTTTGTTTCTTAGATGTTGATGACATATTGGATGTTGGATTAGATGTGGAAAGTATTTACCCCCGCACCGAGCCCGAAACGTCAGCGCAGTTCTTACCTCATATGACATCTCCAACACCTGGAACATCCTCATCGTCGGAAAATATAATGATGTCACCCCCACCTGTAGCCGCATCTCCAGTTCCCTCATGTTCGCGCTCTGCAAAAAAGAAAAATTTTAAAATTGGCGGAAGAGGAGGCAGATACATTTAAAAAATTTTGTGCGGAAGCGAAGGAAGCTGACATGCAACATATCCAAAAAATTTCGGAAACGAATGAGCTTTTAAAACAAAGCAATAAGTTGCAAGAGCAATTAATAAACTTCCTTAATAAAAATTAGAGAGATGTACTTTACTTTAATAATTTTTTTTTTTAAACTATTTTTTTATACTTACTAAATGATTCCATAATAGCGTTACGAATGACATTTCCTGAAACTGTCATATTTCCTTCTGTAATAGCCCTGTTCGGTTGTGATTTCCCCGGCTACTTCTCCATTTCCGTCAACCAACTCTTGTTTATGTTGTCGTTAGTCTCGTTGCATATATTATGCAGGATACGACAGGCCTTGACAATTGAGGGGGCGTTTTCAATATGTACCTCTAAACCTTTTCCCAGACGGCGAAACCTCGCTTTTAAATGCCCAAATGCATTCTCAACAACTCGTCTACACCTGGATAAATGTGCATTAAAACGCTTTTCGTCCTCGGATTGGTTGCCATGAAATGGAAAAGGCTTCATGAGTTGCCTAGATAGCCGAAATGCGGAATCCCCGATTAATAGCACCGGCAAATGAACTCCTTCGATAACTTGGTTGTTACATTCAAAAATTGTATTTGTTGTGTGCAAACAGAACTATTGAGTGCCACCCTTTGAAATTGTAAAAATCGACTGCCTCATCTTTTGGCGGGTTAATTTCGATGTGGCAACCATCAATTCCGCCGAAGCATTGCGGAAATCCCAATTTCTCAAATCCGCTTACCACTTCCTCGACTTTCACTTGCGAAGGTGGGTAAACGTTTAAGTATTGAGGCTGCAAAACCTGCCACACTTCATTCACGAACTCCAAGACAATTTCCCCAAATGTCATTCTACCGACTCCAAATAAACTGCCGATTGTCCTATATGCCCCTGATGATCCAAGAACATATAGGGCAATTGCTACCCTTTTAGCAAGAGAAATGGCACAACGCCAAGTCGTGTTCTGCCTTGCAATCTTCCTCAATTTGTAGACTAGGAATTTAAATGTATTCCTATTTACGCGAAAATAAGTTTTAAATTTTTCCTCATCGAACCGTGGTACTTCTTTTTCCCAAAACTGTGAATTTTCCACCTTAAAAACAAAATTCAGTTAATAAATTATTCCAAAACAATTATGTTACTTTTAAACAAACCTTCGACCACAGTTTTCTTCGTTTCACACGAAATTGTGAATTGAGACACCACATCCGCCGATACATTTTGCACCTCAACCAGGATCTTATTGCAAAATAACGCAGTTTTTTCTTTTTTCGTTCTAAATCTTGAATTTGTCGTATATTTACAATTATTTGTTGCCGTTTAGCCTGCGTTAAAGCTAATATATTTGTCACTTCCATTTCCAAATTTGTTGCAATTGGAGATGTCAAATGAATTGAAATGTCAAAGTACGGCTTGTCACATCAATACCCCATGACTGTCATGGGTACTTTGATATCTAGATATTCGGAATATCTAGATATCAATATCTAGATATCGATATCCCATGTCTGTCATAAGTATTATGTGATAAACATACGATTTTATTCAGGGCTTGTGTGCATCGTTTATGATGACAGCTAAAATGAATAAACATTACTTTTTATAACGTAATTAGGCTCTTATCTTTTAATTATTTTCCTTCTCCTCACGGAGCGCTCTCTCCGTCATGAAGGTTGAATAGGTCCGCTCCTTCGCCAAGTTTTCAGATTTTTGCGAATAAGGGTATCGTCAACAAGTTTCCACGATACTATGGGTGGCAGGGAATAGCACTGAAGGAACAATTCTACCTGGTAAGGTAAGTGATGCATAAGGTCCTTTCAGGACTTGTGTGTATTGATTTTTGTTTGTTTTGGCTTTTCTTCTAAAGCACGATTTTTGATTTTTTGGATATGGTGCGTGGTAATGCAGATTATTTCTTCATAACCCATCTCACACTGTCCGTCATTGGCTGAGGAGTGCTATCGTACCAGCCTACACCAACAGTCATCACGAAGTAAGCTATCAGCTTCGGCTGATAGATAGGACTTCCCGTCCTCCACCATAGCAATATAATTGTCGATGCATTTAAATGATAAAAGTATTCAGCAATTAAATCAAAGCGAATGATCCAAATCCCACATTCTGCACTTCGCCAAACCTCTTCACTAATGATAACAGTAAGTAAAACCAGCTCTTTTAATTCATAGAATTTTATGAAAATCTTTTTCTTTAATGATATTCCCGGCATTATTTTATATTGACAGTCATGATTTACCAAATTTCAGTAAACATTCAATGAAATTTTCAAATGCCATGTAGTGCACATTTATATGTTTGTATCATTTTAAAATATTTTCCACTAAGAGCATAGAATGCTGCAAATATCTATGTACATACCTACCATTCAAGCAGAGTGATTAATTTTATTTATTAGAAAATACGAAATTGAATAAAAACCTTCCGAACAATTCACAGGCTTTGTTATTTGTCCAATAAATAAAAACAAAACTATTATAGAAGTCAAAAATATTAAAATTGAGATATATGTATATGCATGTAGTAGACCAGACCTGTACATACATAGTACATATAAAATGACTATGCAATTTTCTGCCCGAACATGGTACAAGACATGCTGCAAAATAAAATCAAATACTAGAAAAAAAGAAAAGGAAAAAACCCTTCCGCCAAACTTAATAAAAACTGAAATGAACAAAAATTGAAATTTATCGACTACTTCTGCAGTGAATGGATTTACCATGGTTTTTCTCAATGGTTTTCAGCACCTATAAAAACAAAACAACCAAACTGCCATTGTATCTAGATCAAAAGTCAAATATTGCGATATTTACCCGATTTTCATATTCCCTTCCAATATATGTATTTCCTGCTTTGAGAAAAACATTGAATTGAATTTTGTGGTCGTTTTGTTTTAAGTCTATTGGGTCTTTGCTTTCCGGGAAAATTGTACCAGGGCTTTTGAAATTTTATATTTGAAAATGCCATATTTGAAGCTATCCCTGGTCTTAACAGAGAGAATAATGGAATTGAATTTAGATTTTTCTAATACTATAATATTTGATTGTTTTTACGGTGTTGGAAGAGCATTGTGAAAAATTATTGAAACTTTCCTAAATTATTGTAATTAAATTTGAATTGAATGATAATAAAGAAAATAAGCAACATAAATGACTGAATTAAGGTTTGAACACCTCATTTTTATCATCGCTTCATTGAATAGTTTCTAATCCAAGAATGAATTCTTCGGAGGTTAAATTTTGAGATAATTTGTTAAGCAAAATCGAAAGAGAAATGACCTAAAAAATTATGAATTATACGTAAACAAAATTATCGAATTTATAACAAATTTATAACAAAAGAATATTTATATATGTATATGTATAAAAAGAAATCAAACAACTAAAAAGATAAAGCGTCTGTATAGTTTGCGCTGCCCATTAATTACCATTAATTATAAATTCAAAAAGAGTCAGTGTAAGATGGAGTGACAAATAAGTAAGCCCATAAATAAATTGGGATAGAAGCCTTCCACTTCTTTCATCCTCTGACAGGGTATAGTCCGCTTTTGAGGAATGGTATTCGGGAAACAGAAGAATATAGTCTGTGCACGGTGCGAGTTGAGCAGCAAAACCAGAAAGCATGATATAGGATAAAAATGAAAAAAGAAATATTAAGAAAAGGATTATATGTTATTTGAAAAAAAAAAAATGATGCAAAGATGGTTGCTGATTCGAAGATTTAAAAGATTTAAAAGACAAGTACCGAGGTACTTGTCAGTTATTGGCTTTGTAACTGAAAATCAAAATTTCATACAGAAATTTTGAGAGCATACTGCGTGTTTCGATCAGCTGTGCAGGGCGATCTCATCAGCATAGCAATGAAGCACTGAACTGTCTACTGACTCCACTACAGCGAAATAAAATTCACACAGTAGGCAGATAATTGCCTGCAGACTCGTATATTAACAAGTCTCGAAATATTCAACCCCCCCCCCCCCCTTCATCTTTTACTTTCGTTTTGTTACGTGTGTTTAATTATTTTAAATAAAGATAGTTGTTATATTTTTATTTTACTTTTATTAATTTTTTATTTTTGATGTTTTATATTAAAAACGCGGAAGATATTCGCGTAAAGGTATTGACAAAGAGCTGGTTACATTATTAACACTTTTGAACTTAACTATGGTATAGTGAATTATAAGCTACTAATATTGAAACTAAAAGATTACAGAACGCTCTTCTTTATGTGTTTTGTCCAATTCTATTTTCTATGTTTTTTAAAGATATATATAGGGTCTTGAAGTTTTATCGTACACATATGTATCTAGATGATGAACAGTTTTATATACAGGGTATGCTGGGTTTATTTAAAAATGATGCTTGTCGTTTAACTCGATACATAAGGGAACTTTTCTCCGGGTATATATAAAACTTGAATAGTTCAAATTGCGAAAGTATACAGGGTGTTTCCTCCATGGTGGTCCATAGAGCGGGAGATGATAGTACTCACCTAGAAAAAACAAATTGTATGGTGCAGGGGGGTCCATTTCAACCGTTTCGAAGTTACAGGGTGATTAAGGAAATATGCTAGGTCTTCACAAAACACTTTGTATCTGAAAAAGTCTAGGGTACATGTTTACCATCGAAAGCATATTTTATGCATAACTTAATAGCCTATCCAATGACTGCTCAATCCGGTGCATACTCCTCTCCTCTCATGAGTTATGGAGTTTCGGATTTTCTAACTTTTTTTTTAGTTTGACATCTGTTTTTTGTTTTTTTTTTACAAAAAGATCCCTTAACCTATTCGCAATTCTATTCTAAAACCTATTCTCCAGGATAATTTTTTTCCTTAGTGACTAAATGCGTCTAATCGTCTAATTCCGGTATAACCTGAAAAGATTATAAGCTAATAATTACTTAATGGCTACAGTTACCATCTAGGGTGTAATAGGTCTAATTAAAGAGGGGAATCCTTAGTTTACAGTTTTTATAAATAAAAGTTATGTTAACTACGTTTTTGCAAATAAAGAATAAAGAAGGATCGACCTGTCACAAAAAATTTATACAGGAGTGAAATGCTGTTATAATAACTTATATTCATAAGATACAATAATCCAATCCAGCATATACATATTACGTTACTAAACATAATAATTGGTATAGGTTAGGTTAGGTTATGTAAGTGAGGTGCCGCTATAAGTACATCGCCTTTTTCACTTAGACCACCAGTGTATCTATTGTGGCCCTTATCCTCATGAGATAACCTAAAAATTACCCTAGATCTATCCTGCTTCCCTTAAGAAACTCAGAATGTATCTGAACTTTTTGTTTTGCAGCTCCCCCAGATTTAAAAATAAGTAGCTACACAGCAGCCGACCTCTTTTGTTCATCAGAGCGAGGCATTCACAGAATACGTGCTAGACAGATTCGATTTCCTCCGAGTCGTTACAACTCCTTTAGAAATCATTCGCCGCTATACGCAGCCTTCTACTCAATAACCCGTAATGGCACCTACTAGATTCCTGGTATATGTTCTGCTGCCATTAAGCAGTTTTCTTGTCCTCTTCCTGTCATATATAGACCATAATTGCCCCGTAATTGGCAGGTTTTCTAATTGATCTACCGTAGACTAGCCTTTTGATAGGCGTCCTTGATGACCTGATTTTTTAATGCTCCGATCGGGATCCTCACATAAGCTATTGCTGCGGAGATATCTATTTAAGAACCCATTTTGGCCAACTCATCAGGGGTCACCTTGAGCCATGTAGTCAATTCCTCAAGGCCAGTCTTTCATAACTGCACCATATCAACCGTTACGGAGTTACAGATTGATTTAGAAAAAATGCTAGCCTTTCGAAAAACACCCGGTATATTTAAAAGTACAGGATGTCGGGTCACTTTCAAGAGCTCATCATATGCAGAACTTCATGGCTATTCCGACAACTGCTCAATCAGTACCATACTCCTCTCCTCTCAGGAGAATATTCTTACCTTTTTTTTTACTTTGACAAAAGGTCGTTAACATTTTTTTTTTTCTTTATAAAAACTGTAAACTCTCTTTTTTAATTTGACCAATTACACCCTATGTGCTCTCTGTAGCCCTTTAAGAGTTATTAGCTCTCAACTTATCTTCAAACCTGTTTTTATACCCGACTGAAAACACGTTATTTAAAAAAAACATCGTTCGACCTGAATAGGTTATGGGCTAATAACTGTTTAACGGCTACAGTTAGCACATAGGGTGTAATTGGTTAAATTATAGTGGAGAATCTACAGTTTACAGTATTTATTTATAACCTGTTAACGAACTTTAAGAAAAAAAAAAAACAAAAAAAAAACACACAGGCCAACTTAAGAAAAAGAAAAAGAAATCCGACATTTTTAGTTTAGACCGCAATAACTCCTGAGTAGAGCTTGAAACTTTTATGACTTTTTTAAAAAAGTCTCTAGAATTAAACAAAATTATAAGAAGTAAGAGTTTTAAAATAATAAAAATTAGTAATTTTTATTATTGAGACTCCCAAAATAACCATTATTTATAATTGTTATTTTTAACTGTTGTACAAAATAAAAACTTTTTTATAGTATTTCGAGACTTTTATTTCATAAGAGTCTATTTAAGAGTCTTGAGACTTTTATTTTATAAAAATCATCTTAAAAGTCTTTTGATACTTTTATTTTATAAAAATCTTTTTAAAAGTCTTTCTTTATGCTTATTATTTAAATATTTACAGTATTTACGGTCTGATTTAAAAAAAAACAACCTTTTCCGCTGTTTATGATAATGTTTCAATTGATTTTAGCCATACGGACATTCATATAGGGTTTCATAAGTATTAGTATTTTAGACTAATTCTAGCCTTTTTACTTGTTTTTATTTAATTTAATTTTTTTGTTATTTTTTTTTTTTTTAATTTCCTTTTAATTAAAAGAAAAGCCATTCTGGAATTCGAACGCGTTACAGATAGGCAGAGTCTGGACTTTTCTTAAGTTTATATGATATAAACAAATTATATTATGCATATGGATCAAATCGATTAAAATGCTATAAACAGCGGGAGAGGTTTTTTTTTACTTTATACCGTAAATACTTTATATATTTAAATAAAAACATAAAGAAAGACTTTTAAAAAGATTTTTATAAAATAAAAGTCTCAAAAGACTTTAAAATGACTTTTATAAAATAAAAGTCTCAAAAGACTTTTAAAAAGATTTTCATAAAATAAAAGTCTCAAAAGACTTTTAAAAAGATTTTCATAAAATAAAAGTCTCAAAAGACGTTTATAAAATAAAAGTCTCGAAATACTCTCAAAAAGTTTTTTTGTTAGATAAAGGTCTGAAAAGACTTAAAACTTTTATTTCGTACAATAAAAGTTTACTCTTAACTTTTACTTTTAAAAATAAAAGTTAAAAGTATTATTAAAATTGATTTTTTAAATATAAAAGTTTCCAGTCGGACCTAGTGCTGGGACATCGGAACGGAACATCGATGTTCAGCATCGATGTTGACATCGCCCAACAAGCATCGATGTGGCGATAATATCGATCATATCACATCGATGTACAAACAACATCGATGTTAATGAATTTTATACAAATCATAGAAAAAATGCTACGTTTTTCAGTTTAGAATTTTTGTTGCTGTCGTCTTTATTTATAACTTAATAAAAATAACGAAAACAAAACAAGTACTTCATTCATTAACAATTCTAAAGGAAAAGTTTTCTAAAAATAACACATAAATGAATTAAATAAAAATGAAAAATTACAGGTCCGAAAACTTCTTATCTATAGACTGAAGAAACAATAACTGGCAAAGACGTTTTCCTTGCAAAGTGTTTTTCTTTTTCGCCTATCTTAGAGAAAAAACGTTCGGTTGGCACAGAAGTAGCCGCAATGGACATGCTACAAGACGTGATAAGCCAAGATCTATAAGTTGGTGACGCTGCCACTATTCCAAAGAATTTATATGAAGCGGCTTCAAAGGAGCGCTTAAATAAAAGGGTATTTCCGATTGCCAACGTTTCGAAATACCTTCAGATGCTTCTGTTGTTTTTCATTTATTAGGCGGATGTGATTAGCCCATAAATTGAACTTTGTTGAGCCTGAAACCGAGCTTGCAGGTAGACATTTTCTGAACTATAATAATAGACAAGCCTGTATCGCTCTCAGTAGCAGCAGTTTGATGTATTTACGTTAAGGGCACTCTGTTTCCTCCCATTTAAAAGAATGAATTGTGATTGGTTCCACCGAACAATGTTTCCTGCCCCCAGCCCAAATCATTCTAAGAACTAATGATGATCAATTGTAACGATGCTTTGAAAATGAAATGAACAATCACTTCACTACCTCTCTTTCCGTTTTACCACAAAAATTTTATTGAAATACGTGTTTCTTTTTTCAAATCTAGATAAAATTTTGGAATTTGATTTGCTTTTTACAGTATGCACTTATTTCTTTCTTAGTTTCATCCCTTTGCGGAAAGACGTATGTAATTCCCTAACATCGAAATGATAACATCGATGTACGTCGATGTTTTAGTGCGTCGACATCGATGTAAAAATATCGAACATTGAGAGCCCAAACATCAATGTTTTGAAAACATCAATAAACATCGCCCAGCACTAGTCGGACCTCACTTAAAAATCGACTTAATGGAGAGTTATTTTCAGGCTCTGCTCCTGGGTCGTTGGAAAGGCCATGAAGTTCTGCTCTTAACTGGGACCGTACTGTCTGTACTTTTTAAGATACAGGGTGTTTTGTGAAAAACTAGCTTTTTTTCATTATCAGCCTGTAACTCCTAAATGGTTTATATGCCCCCTGCCATACAATTTTTTGCTTGTCTAGCTGAGTACTATCACTTCCTGCTATATTGACCTCCTAGGCGGAAAGACCCTGTATATACAACTTTCTCAATCTTTAAAGCATTTTTGAATATAATTATACCACCCACGCTTTGTAACGCTGACTGGCTAATGTTCCTACTTGGTCCTAGAAAAGGGAATATTTTCCCAGTTGGTTGGTGTATTTCACAAGAAACTATTTGAACTTTTATTAGTAATGATAGATTCTAGCCAGATTTTGTCGTCGGAAATATATGGTAGGTTGAACAGTTACAGGTGTCCCGATTAACCCAGAGATGATTACCATTAACGTACACATAGCTGTCGTTTGTGATGACATCTTTTAGAGTTCCAATCGAGATTCGTACAGGCGATATTGCATCTGAGCTATCCATTCCGGAATACTTTTTTCCTAGCTCATCCACTATCTCATTGTCCTCAATATTTCCATGGCTAGGCAGCCAGGATAGGGTAACCTTGTGCCATATGGAAATTTCCTCAAAGCTTCCTTTGGGTATTTTCAAGTCATACCATCGGTTAGTAAATATTACTGAAATTTTGCGTTAAACTTGAAACAAATTTCACTTCATACATTTTACAAAGCAATCAACTTTAAATCAGATAAAGACACATTTTTCTTAAAAATTTCAAAAGATCTCAATCAAAGCCGTTAAAAGAAAAATAATTAAGAAAAAGGCACGTGCAACTAAGAAAAGATCTAAAACGAAAACGAAATTCTTTTCCATCTTAAGAACTGAGCACACTTTCCTTGGTCCACTGTTTAAGCTCTATACAAGCGGAAAGTAATTATCCTTATAATTGTTGCCTGCTTTGTACCTATCCTATCCATATCCTTCTGCTGCACCAGTCCTTTTGATTGAAAATTTTCTTTTCTATGAACGTCTATAAAAGCGATCGATCTATCGGTAATTGTGTCTTTACAGTTCTGATTTTATCAGTTCTTTTTGCCATAGTAGAGGAAAAAAAGAAGAGACGAAAACTCTTTTTTTCGATAGTCCTCAAAGTTTCAATTGGCAAAAGACAAGGATATCAAAGAGATTGAAAAATCCCGAAGGGTAAGTATAACCTTATTCAATGTGTTCCGTGCTTGTCTAAATCTACTACTGGTCTTTTTAACCATGACAGCGGGTGAGCTCCTTTTCTTTTATCTATTGTTTTTCCCTTTTTTTTATCTTAAATTTTAATTGCCGGTCAAATGAATGTGTTTTCCAGCAGTCCTGCTTTCTGCCAGATAGATACACGAACTGTAATTAAATGCTTTCTGCATTTTACGATTTTAGAAAGTATCGGGATTATAGAAATCTGTATTTAGTTTTCAGGTCACACACATAGGGGTTCGAAATTTAACAACCCTTTGAGGATAACGATGGTGGTTGGCGATGAAACGCTTTGTAATTAAATTAAGACTTTTGAAGCCATGAATTTATATATATATATATGTATATATATATGTACATGGATATAAAAAAATTGAACTCGATAAAATTTGTATTTGACTGGAAAGTTAGGAATGATTAGGCAGTTTTTTTTATCAGAACTATGTAAATAATTGCTCGTTTATGTTTACCGAAGTGAAAGTCCTCGCATTTACAGCTTTCAACACGAGCTAGAAGAATTACGATATATTCGGCTGAGAGATCTGTAAAGCAATTTAATAGGGCTAAAATCTCTGCAAATTATATGTATATGAGTAGAAAACTTCTCCTAACGAGCCCCTCTTATGAGTTGCCAATTATTGTTCCTAAGGTGGATTCAAAAGACATAAATGGGCATTTTACCGCCTTTAACCGGAGACCTCTTCTAAACGAACACGGACATAACTTTCTCGAGTTTTGGTGAAAGTTCCTCTCAAATCCGGATGGTTTTGCATTTTCTTTTTATTATTTGTTTTCGATATATGCTTTCAAAGCAAAGAAAATTCAAAAAAAAAAAACGTAAAAATGCTAGAATTGGTCTAAGAGCAATTCTTGTGATACCCTAGATCAAGGATTCCCAAACTATTATGGGCAAGAGACCCCTTTTCCAAAATGAACTGATACCTCAGCCTCAGACCCCCATAGCCAAATTACTTTAAAATTACTATCTCCAGTTTTTTTCCCTATTGATATAACATACTTACAATTTAAAAAATTTGTGGTTGGTTATGTGAGTAAATAGACATCAAATTCAGTAAATATCAAGCGTAATTCATAATTATTAATACAAATTACGTAAAAATACTTAAGTAGGTAATTATTTTTTGAAAAAAAACATTAAAATCGCAAAGTAAAGATAAAAAAATAAGAAATTCTGTGTGATGGATGAACCTAGTGACTTTCTACCAATCTAGCTAAATCCGGTTCAATATTGGTGAGTTGCAGCCTTAAATCTCCGCGTTCGTTGATTTTCAAGCGGTTTCTTTGTTTTGTCAAAATGTTTGTAACCACACTGAAGCCTTTTTCGACTCGGCATGATGATGGAAAAGAGATAAGGTATTTTTCAGCAATGTTCCACAATGCAGAATACTGTGCTTCAATGTTGCGTTGCAACCAGAACTTCTGATAGCCTTGGTTGAACTTTTGCTTAAGCTCCTCGTCTGTGCTGATGGTAATCCACCATTTTTGCATTATCACATTGGCTTCTTTGATGGCTGTGATATTGTACGGATTTATTATCCATTGAGGAATTTGTAAATTTAAGAGATCCTCAAACCTCTAAGTAAAATGCTTGTGTAATGGGTCCAAGTGAATGACATATGATAAAATAACATCGTCTTGAAGCATTTCTGGTAATTTTGACATTATGTTGCACGAACTTGTCCACGCCCAGTTTTTCATCTTGTACGAACTTGTGCATGCTTATCGACTTGTTGAGTTTCTTAAAAGTACAACAATGATACTTTCTACTAAAATATTAGTCATTCTTATAACAAGTTGGTACACATAACACAACTTATACAGTATCTTGAAAGTTTCAAATAAGAGCTTGTATTAATTATTAGGGGTCGATTTTTAGACCTCGTCGACATCAAAAGTCAGTTTTCGTTTATGTTGACCCCTGGGAAACGGATATCGACCACTTTCGGAATCGCTGCCCTAGATGAATACCGTATGAAATTTCGTCACCCATCTGTGCAGTTTTGATTTTTGAACTGGTTTTTCACATATATTTTTAGAATGGTTCGTCGGACAGAAAAAATGATTATAAACAATTTTATAGGATTTCATATTCTAAAGAAATTTTTAGTACAATAAAAATGTCTATAGCTGATCGTTTTCATAGCATACGTAAAAAACCTAAATTTTATATGGCAACACCAAGAAGGGGTTGCCCGATTTAGTCCCTTTTTTGATTGTTTTTTTTCTATTACTGTAAAAACACCACGTACCTATTTTCAGCTCTCTATGTTCTCAGGCAGTGTCTAAATATATAGTGGAAAACGAAATTTTTGTATGGCAACCCCACGAACTTTTCGAACTTTTTTTTTTTTTTTAAAGTCCGCGTACAAAATTTCAGCTTTCTAAGTGAACGCGTTTTCGTGTTATCGTGTGCATAGACGGACGGACTTACATGAAAAAATCAAAACAACTTTTAATATTATGCGTGGGTGTCCAGTCCATTTTGCTCTACCGTCATTATTTCGAGGTGTTAAAAACGGAATCACATACTTAGTATACCCTTTATAATAAAAAAAAAGGATCTATACATTTGGAAATAGAAACACGTTTTTATACCCTAGATGAAATCATAGGGGTATACTAAGTTTGTCATTCCGTTTGTAACACCTCGAAATAATGATGGTAGAGCAAAATGGATTGGACACCCATTCATAATATTAAAAGTTATTTCGATTTTTGCATGTCCGTCCGTCCGTCTCTGCGCACGATAACTCGAGAATACGTATACTTAGAGAGCTGAAATTTTGTACACGGACTTTAAAAAAAAAAAGTAAAATTTAGTTCGAAAATGAGACAAATCGGGCAACTCCTTGTGGTTTTGCCATATAAAAATTTCGGTTTTTTACGTATACTTTGAAAACGATCAGTCCAAGACATTTTTATTGTACTAAGAACTTCTGCAGAATACGAAATCCTATAAAATTGGTTATTAACATTTTTTCTGTGCGACAAACTGTTCTAGAAATATATGCGAAAAACAACTTCAAAATCAATACTTGAATAGATCGGTGACCATACGAAATTTAATACGGGCATTCATCTAGTCTAGGGTATCATAAGAATAGGTCTTAGACCAACTCTAGCTTTTTTACTTGTTCATTTATTAGGCGGATGTGATTAGCCCATAAATTGAAATTTGTTGAGCCTGAAAACGAGCTTGCAGGCAGACATTTTCTTAACTAAAATAATAGACAAGCCTGTGTTGCTCTCAGTGGTAGCAGTTTGATGTATTTACGTTAAGGGCACTCTGTTTCCTCCCATTTAAAAGAATGAATTGTGATTGGTTCCACCGAACAATGTTTCCTGCCCCCAGCCCAAATCATTCTAAGAACTAATGATGATCAATTGTAACGATGCTTTGAAAATGAAATGAACAATCACTTCACTACCTCTCTTTCCGTTTTACCACAAAAATTTTATTGAAATACGTTTCTTTTTTCAAATCTAGATAAATTTTTTGGAATTTGATTTGCTTTTTACAGTATGAATTTATTCCTTTCTTGGTTTCATTCCTTTGCGGAAAGACGTATGTAATTCCCTAACATCGAAAGGATAACATCGATGTACGTCGATGTTTTAGTGCGTCGACATCGATGTAAAAATATCGAACATCGAGAGCCCAAACATCGATGTTTTGAAAACATCAATAAACATCGCCCAGCACTAGTATGTAGTGCAAGTCGGAGCTTGAGCTGAGGCTGAAGTCTGCCATGAATGAGATCTGACGAAATTATTGTGAAGAAGCAAACCGGACGGGCTTGCTATAGAAATGAATTAAAGTTGTTGCGAGTGAAGGCAAAAGCTAATATCTGATTTTGTCTAGTTCAATTCTATAGCAAAGTCATAAGTTTTGCTTGTACGTAATAGTGTGTAGGGGCCTTTAAAATTGCAAAATCCGATTCCAAAACTTATGTGCATACATAATTACATACTAGTTGGTACATTAGATATATCCGAGTAAGGCCGGGCTGGGTCTTCCAACCGGCCGGGGCAAATCACCCCAAACCGACCCCATTGGATTTTCAAAAATGACTTTTCTAAGGCAAACAACCCAGATTGTTAGGCTGATTTTTACACTCAGTATACGTGTGGCCCGAATGGAACCTTTCCCTTTGAACCGAGCAAAAGAAACTCAAAATGTTTGCCAATCGAAGAGAAGTAGTCTGAAAAACGAAATTACTTTCATAGTTAGCCAAACAAAATAAAAACACACTTTTCTTTACGTGTGATTGACATCGGTTAGTAGATATTTGTTTTGTCAACTTTCAATCAACAATCAACAAGCATCAGTAGTAAGTGCGAGTTTTAATTAATATTTCTATTTAGCTTCTGCTTTTCACGCTAGATAAAACAAAACTTTTATTTGTTGTCATTTTGTCTGGTGTTGTCTGGGTAATTCTGATCTTTTGTCGTACTTTAATGTCAAAATATACGCCTAAATCAAATGAACTTTTCTACTGATTTTTTTCGTGTTTTTATGCAGCTCAGTAAGCCTTGTATTACGTAGAATGAACTGAAAATGGAACTTTACATTACAAATTTAAAATATTATTTCGAATTTAAGCACTCGTATTGCTCTAATTAGTTGTAGAATATCCATTTACCACAGTATATAATTTTTCTCACAACCTCTAAAGCAGTTGACTAATTTTTCGTACTTTTATGCGTGTATTCTGACAATAATTCATTGCAAATTCATTTTAGTGTAATTTGTGGTTGATGAAAAGGATAAATCAAAATGAATATGGTGAAGTACGACATATTTGAGGTGAAATGTCAAAATATGTGACAAAAATACATGCCTAAACTGCAACAAATAGATAAGAACCATCCCCCTGGAGGGTGATTCTGATCTTTTGTCGTACTTAAGTGTCAGAATATACGCCTAAGGAATGATTTCCTTTTCTTCTTCCTTTTTATTGTTATTCAACTCATTCAGGTTGTGGTGAACTGAAAATGAACAGAAGATGACACAAGTTAATCATTTTGACCGTCAAGTGAAGTTTTGTAAAAAGTCTTGTACACTTTGACAATAAAGTGATTAAAGGCAACTCAAAAAAGTCCTAATATCATAATTATATAGGAATTTGTTCTCAATATTCTACATACCTAGCAAGTGTACACAAAATTTCAGTTACTGAAACTCAGTGCCGTCTCATTTTTTAGCCAGTCAAATATATGTATAGTTAAAAACTAATTTTTGTATAGTGCATTTAGGAAGAAGTTGCACCCACCCACTGTTTTGTGGATTTTTACTATTTGATTTCTTGAATTCGTGTTTAATTTTTCCTTCATCTGTATGGTTTTATTCTGATCGACTCGTGTTCAGTAATAAGCACCAGAACAAATGATGTACTGTCAAGCCATCTCAAATTCTATTGTGTATGTAACATACATACACACATATATGTACCTACAATGAACATAAGAAATGTTAACAGTTTATATTCTTTATAAAAGTTATAAAAACTTTTTATTTGGCAATTTTTTACATGTTCTAGACCTCAGTGCAAAATTAAATTTTTTATTATTTTACCTCATCCAAAATTCCGTTAAAATTTAATAACTGTTGGAAGTAATGTGAACTGATTGTCTTCTTTAACTGGCCTATTATTCATTATATGGAAAAAAAAGTACGACAAAAGTGAGGTGAATATGTCAAAATTCACACCAAAAATGTACGACAAAAGATCAGAATCACCCTCCTGGTCCACTATGAATTGCAACCAAACAAATCTATTCTTCTTCAAGTATTTTTGTTTAGCTTTAGCTGTAGATTTAACACTATGTACTTTTTAGATTGAGCAAAAATAAAAGATTATTGTATTTTTTAACTTTATTTCATTTTCATTATTTGTTGTTATACCAGCTATAGTATTACTCACTCTTTGAAAATTTCATGTGTTTAGCTGTAGATTTAACACTATGTACTTTTTAGATTGAGCAAAAATAAAAGATTATTGTATTTTTTAACTTTATTTCATTTTCATTATTTGTTGTTATACCAGCTATAGTATTACTCACTCTTTGAAAATTTCATGTGTCTACCTATTACGGTTAATGAGATACAGTCCGCTGAAAGACAGGCGGTCAGACGGAGGGACGGACGGACAGCACTCTTTGGAAGCGGAACCCTAAAATATATTTGACATAAAATAAAATATATATTAAAAAATAAACCATTTTTATATAATACACAAAATGTATAAAAGTAGATCAGATTACCAAATTGTTATTGCATGTACATAGATGTAACCAGATACTAAGTAAAAAGGAACAACAATTTAGAAAAGGAACAAGTACAGTATTAAGGCTAGGGAAAAATATCAAATTACAAATAAATCTCTCATGTTTTTAGACTTATCTGTCCGATTATGTAAAATATCTCGGAAGACATTAACGTAAAATCCTCCAAATGATCTTGAGGAACACAGATTCTTACTCTATTTAAAATAAACTTTAATTTAGAAAAGGTCCTTTCGCATGGAACTTGTGAAATAGAAGGGGTTTATAAATATTTGTATGCTTTTCCTAGATCAGGGTATGACTCAGCATATAATTTTTTTTGCAGAACATAGTAGCAGCAAATTATACATTGTTTGCAGAATCCATGCTGTCGATCACCGTTCAGATTCTTTTTTGCTGATGATCACTTATTCCATTAGAGAGGTGAAATTTTCCACACGGGCTTTAAAAAAAAAAGGAAAATTAATTTCGAAAATGGGACAAATCGGTTAACTCTTTCGTAGGTTTGTTATACAAAAATTTCGTTTTTCATTACATATTTGGACACTGCCTGAGAATGCGTTAACGTAGAGAACTGAAATTTAATTTTATTTCGTTTCGGAAGATAACAAAGCAAGCTTAAGATTATAAGAACAACATATTTCTGTATGAATAGTAGTTTAGAGCGGAGCAGTTATTTAAATCAAAATTTCGTCAGTTTTACATAAGAACACTGCAAATGTCAGGACTCCATTGGAGCTCTCATGTGAGCAAGTCTGTTTCATGGCTTGTGAAGTATTCTCGAAAGTTTTGCTTCTGTCTATGTATGTTCTGTAGACTTTGGTTTCTTTTCATTATTATTGTCTTTTATTTACTTGTAGTTAATTTTTTATCCTATTTAATTGTATTGTTATTATTTATTTAATTTTTTTTTATTAAATATTATGTCGATGAGTTAAATTCTCAATTTAAATGATTTGCTGTTATTGTACAACCTAAAAAGATCTTACCTTATGTCTTGTTATACTTTACCATAAATAAAGTTTTTTGTATATATTATCCATGATCAATGCATCCATGGATCGGATGTGATAAATTTTGTACTCGTGCCTATCAAAGAGTTGCCAAAGGTAGCCTCTGAAATAAAAAATAAACATATAAAATCATTTCGACTTAATTAATAGACTTCCTTTATGGGACTAGTCAACTTTGCGCGCTACAAAAAAGGCTATTTTTACAATTTTCTTTTTGGTAGGTATAGATATAAGTATTTGGGCTTAATAAATACACTTTCGAAATATAGGAAAAATTTTGTTAATTTTTTATTTTAAACACTTTTTATATACAAAAATGATAGACAAACATAACGTTTCAAAAAGTAGGCAAGTGAGTTGCGTCAGCCATATCTCTGGAACGAGTTATCTTTAAAAAAAAAAGAAATCACATGGAATTAGATTAAGTATAACAGTGAGTTCGTCTTGAATTACGATCATCTCAAAATTTCAATTTTTACTATTTATTTTATAGCAAAAATCACTAAAAAAGAGCCTTTTTTTCTAAATAACTCCGCCATTTTGTTAATTATGTATAAAAATTAATGATTATAGTTTGGAACGAACACACTAATATACTTAATCTAATTCCATGTGATTTTTTATTGCAGAGAAATGGCTCACGCAACTGATTTGCATACTTCTTGAAACGTTATGTTTATCTATCATTTGTGTGTATAAAAAGTGTTTAAAATAAAAAATAAAAAAAAAATGTTTCTTGCATTTCGAAAGTGTGGTTATTAAGTCCAACAAATTTTATATCAATACCTATAAAAAAAAAACATTAATAAAAATAGCCCTTTTTTATAGCACGCAAAGTAGACTAATCCCTTAAGTTCGGATCCGCTAATTGCGGAAGAACAATGAAATGCTATGTGTAAGCTATTACTATAAAAATGTGAATAAAATAGACTCGGCTTAAAAATATTTATTAGGATACTAGGAAAACTGGACTTAGAGACTTAGGATTAAAAATCATTCGGTAAAAGTAAGGACAACATTATTATTAAAAGTACTTTTATTATTTATCTATACATTTAAATTCTTTGTTAATTATTCCATTATTTAATTAAAAATCGTTAATTAATAAATTTTTCGTGTGTTTCTTGGAAGTACCAATAGTTCTGCTGAAGTTGGAAATACATAGAAATATTTAATAGTTATTATGATTTTCTATTATATATTTTTTATGTATTCTTATTATTATTAGTTAATGCTTGTATGACAAAATATATATTATTACATCGATATTTTGCTTTCTTACTGGTAACATTTCCGTATCTCTAGAGAAATATATTTTTGACGCACCTTCCATAAAAAGAAATCCTCTCTATACTATGGTTTACTCTGATGCTATCTAATTGGGACTTTTGATGCATTAAGAATCATCTCAATAATTTTCTTAATTGGTAATTTATTAGCTATGCTATTAACTCGATCTAATCGCAACAAAAATATACTTCACTTTTTATAACTCTGAAATTTAGTACAAATTATATATTTTTTAATATCAATACTAATCCAAGATGGTAAAACTCAGTATACTGATAACAAATTTGCAAAAGTAATATTCCTTCCTTCCTTCTAATCAGGCTCCATTGAATTCAGTTAATTTCATAGAAATATTTAAACTAATTCTATTTGGTATCAACGTGAGGAATATGAGATTTCTGCTTAAATCAATAAATTGTACTGCCATCTTTGTCTTTCAAAATTCAGCTCTGACAAATTTCATATGTGCCTTGACACAGCGTCTGCATTTGTTCTCTCGTTCCGGGATTTTCTTAGTGCCAAATCGAATTAAAACATTTAAATTTGCATTCAATTCAATCAATGCAAATATTCTCTTGGAAATGCATTTAATAATTGAATTGAAAACTTTGAAGATAGTCAGTTGGGCTTGGACTTGAGATTTCATTTCAATAGAACTAATTGGGATATCCACGTTCTAGATACATATTAGAATGAAAGTTTTAATTATTGGGAGGATATTAAGGAGTTCACCATGGAGGGGATGACTGTTTGAACTGATTTTGAATAACTTGCTTAGAAGAAGTGAAAAATGCTGTACTTCCATAGGCTCACTCTGAGGTATTGCAAAAATTATGCATTTCAAGTTTAGAGGGAAAGGTCTATGTAGTATATATAATCTTTATAGAGAGGATTCATGATAATTGACTTTTAATTCAAATATGTTTTTTTGGACTAATTTAGATTATTTAATAGAAACTAGGTCGCTTTAAGACAGTATTTTTGTATATATAAAATTAGTACACGTTCCATTCTGATGTCATCGAAGTAGGTACTTTTACTGGTATTTTTTATTCTAACAGAATCAATTTCCTTTATTACTTCTTATAAAATTCTAATTCATCATTTTAAGATCTTACGAATACCATAAATAGTTTCGCTTGTCTTCTGTGTATATTTGTAGTTTAATGTAAACAAATGATACTCCTCCATTTTGTATGCTGAAAGGCTGTTCGGTGAACGGAATTCATTACTGTATTTTTACGTGAGCTAAGCGTACAAAAACGTAAAAAAATCATCAAGAATTTTATCATAAAACAAATAAAATCAATGGAACAGTTTTACACCTTCCAAAAGAAAACGTCGAATTTTTCCTGGTAAATATTACTGACCAAGTTAGATGATATTATTCTTTATTTGATATTCATTGGATGAGGAGAGCGATTTTTCAAGTGACAGTCCACTTAAGGGGGTTACCATAAAAAAAAAACTCACGATTTCTGTTCTCAGAAGCACAGTGGAATATAAACGCATAAAAGTATGCAATCTGAAAATTGAGACAAACCAGGGTATTTCCCACTAGGAGGTCAATAGAGCAGGAGGTGATAGTATTAACCTAGACGAACCAAAAATTATATGGCAGGGGGAGGGGGGCGGGGGGGGCACATCAACCGTTTAGGAGGTACAGGGTGATTAAGAAAAAAGCTGGTTTTTTACAAAGCACCCTGTATCTTAAAAACAACAGGGCGTACGGTCACAGTTAAGAGCTCATTGTATGCAGAACTTCATGGCCTTTCCGATGACCGCTCAACCAGCCCTCACCGCTCAAGAATTATAGTTGTCTAAATTAAAAATTTCGGATTTTCTTACCTTTTGTTTTAATTTAATTTGCAAAAAGGTCGTTAATATACATTTTTTTTATATAAAAACTATAAACTGTAAACTCTCATCTTTAAGTTGACTTATTACATCCAATGTGCTATCTGAAGCCCTTTAAGAGTTATTAGCTTCAAACATATTCTCAAACCTATTTTAAAACATATTCTCAACGATAATTTGTTCCCTTAGCACGTCATTTTAAAAAATGTCGTGTAATTTCGATGTGACTGAAATAGGTTATGAGTTAATAACTGTTTAACGGCTACAGTTAACACATAGGCTGTAATAGGTTAAATTAACAAGGAGAATTCGACAGTTTACAGTTTTTATAAAAAAACGTTATGTGAACAGCTTTTTTGCAAAAATTGTAATACTCTTTTCCTTTCTTTATTTTTTCTGAGAAGCAAGGGCTGGATTAAGTTTTGGGATAATTTAACTCACAACACAATTTCATAATATTTAAATATAATAATATAAGATAAATTCTAACCTGTTGCCTGCCTTAATTCTAACTAGGCTACTTAACACTTGATCCTTATTTTGATCTGTGTGACGGCTTTTCCTTCTCAGATCGACCTGAATCCGCTGGCTGGGTGTCTTATAAGCTTCGTATCGTCAAAATTCTTCTTCAGCCTCAACGCTAAATCCTAAACAGAATCTCACTGGACATCGTCATCTCGGGTTCCTTTATGATCCTGTTCGCATCTCATATAGACTGTCCTGATTATTCCATTTCACATTCCTAGACAGGCTTTTGCTTTATTTTTCTTTTTCTTCTTATAACATTATTGTCTTCTGCGTTGTATTATCTTTCAGATAATGCTACCGCTTTTCACTGCTCGAGACTAGATCGGCGCCGGCCTGGGAGTACAGCCGCTTATAACTTTATGATTTTCTTTTCAAATTCTTATATTTCCCCTTTTTGCCGTTTTTGTTTTTCTTTCTTTGGTTTTTTTTTCTTTTAATTTTTTTTCTTTTAATTTATGATAGATCACTTTTACTTCTCCACTTCAACAAAACTTTTCCTTGGAGCCCGTGATGCTTGTACTACTTGATCTCGAACACACAAAATGTCCGCTTGCTGATGGCTCTTTTTGATTCCGAATCGGTCTCTTGCACGCGGTTCCACATGACTGTACTACTTAAAGTCGTTCACACACTCGCCAACCTACAACTAACTTAACTGTTTATGGTATGTGCGTAGCACTCACTGCCTTAAATTACTTTCATACTCTTCATTACAAAATTAATTTTAACTTACAAATCCTGTTGATTTCAACAAACATCTACTTGTACTATTCTCGCACATATTAGCTGTGTTCTTTTGGTTCCGTGCAGTGCACTGCAGAACATAGGAGATTGCGAATAGAATTGACTTGTAGAATGCATAGTAGTAGAAATTTTTTTGAAAGCATAGAGAGAATAATCTAGGTGCCATGACTTTAATTGTTACAAAACGTTAAACCTGTCAAATTTTGCCCCGAAGTTTATCAAGCTCTATTTTGACATTTTGCAAGGATTCAAGTCATGGGAATTTGATCATTTCTCTATGCTTTCAAAACCTTTTCTACTTCTATGAACCCTACAAGTCAATTCAATTCGCAATCTCCTGTGTTCTGCAGTGCACTGCACGGAACCAAAAGAACACAGCTATTAAGTGCTAATATCTACTCAAATCATAATTGCGCCTATGTTCACAATAATCCGAAACTCTACTAATTTAACATTACTTAACTCTATTCTGCTCCGCCAGCTAAGATTTCAGAGGTTGGGTTGACAATAGTCATTGACAATTAAAATTGACAGGACATCATTTAATTGCGATAATTTCGTCAACGTTCACAATATTTCTACGTTAGTTTTCTTTACATTTTAAAATTAGTTCTACTACTCTAGGCCTGTGCTTAATTATAACGGTGGGAGTGAATCAACACAACGAAACGGTGGTTTCTGACGCATTAGTATATAAAGGGTTCTACAATAAGAGGTGTTATTTTAATTAGCCCGCTATTTCGGTAGATGTCACTTTTGGAGCTGTCATTTTTTGACATTTGACAAGTAGAAACTACGCCATTAATAAAAATTGAGCGATACACGATTCAACAACGCATTGAAATTATTAAAATTCACTACAAAAATGGTGAAAATGTGGCAGAGACAGTTCGTAAAACTCGAACATTTTTGGGTCGTCGCGTCGTGAAGCACCGTGTCGGACCGCAATACAGAAATTGGTAGAAAAATTCGAGCTGTCTGGACAAGTTAGTGATGTGAACAATAAAACCCGTGCACGTCGCTCAAGAACAGCCGAGAATATTGCTACTGTAGCCGAAAGTATTGAAGAAAACCCAGGTTTATCCATTCCTCGTCGTTCTTTGGAATTAGGCATTCCACAAACGTCATTACTCCGTATTTCGCATAAATATTTGGGTCTTAAGGCTTATAAAGTTCAGTTAACACAAGAACTCAAGCCGGCCGATCATCAACAACGTCGAGTCTTTGCTGATTGGGTCCTTGAAATGTATGAAAATGATCCGGAATTAAATCGAAAACTCATCTTGAGTGATGAGGCCCATTTCCACCTCGATGGCTTCGTTAACAAGCAAGATTGTCGCATCTGGGGCTCAGAAAATCCAAGAGATATTGTTGAAAAGCCTCTCTATCCTCAACGTGTGACTGTTTGGTGCGGTTTATGGTCCCGCGGGGTCATTGGACCTTACTTTTTCGAAAATGAGGCTGGAGCAACAGTTACGGTGAATGGATTGCGCTATCGACAGATGATTAATGATTTTTTATGGCCGGAATTGGATGATATTGATCTGGACAACATTTACTTTCAACAAGACGGCGCTACGTACCATACAAGCAACGAAACCATTGATCTTTTACGGGAAAAATTTCCGGACCGTGTTATCTCTCGAAGAGGTGATCACAATTGGCCACAGAGATCTTGTGACGTAACACCTTGCGACTTCTTCCTTTGGGGCCACGTGAAAGAAAAGATCTACGCCAACAGCCCAGCGTCGATTCAAGACCTCAAAGATGAACTTCGTGAGGCTATCGAGGACATAGGGCAGCCACTTTGTGATTTGGTTATGGAAAATTTCATGAAAAGGATATGGTCCTGTAGGCGTGGTCGTGGTGGTCATTTGGCTGATGTTATTTTCTATTATTAACGGCATACCTTCCTCTTTATAATGAAATAAAGATCCGATCATTTATCTTAAAAAGTGGTAATTTCTTTGAATATCAAAATAACACCTCTTATTGGAAAACCCTTTATTTCAACAATTCTTGGAACGGCTTACTATTTGTAATATGGATTATGGGAAAATCGAAATTTACAGTACTTTATATTAGCTCTGTTTCTGAACCGAATTTCATGTCGTTATATAAATTATTGGGAAATCGAAAAATGTCAGTACTTTAACCTCGTCTGGAAAAGGGTTAGCCGCAGCGTTGCCGCAAAAAAAATTTAATCGTGTGCCACGTACTATGCCAAAAAGTACCACATCCATTAAAATTAAAAGAGTTACACTAAACAGTACAGTACCCTTTCTCGTTAATGAAATAGATAGTTATAATATAGGTAGAAGAACAAAATTTAATAACAATTATCAGGCAGACGTATCATCTTTACTATTACAACAATAATTCAACACAAATCATATAATAATTTCTTCGGTGGAGCGATATTGCGCAAATACATGGTTTAAAAATTTATTTGCAACCAATTAAAATATAAATTTAAATTGCAATGCATAAGTCGTATTCAGCATCTTACAAAATTATTCAACATTAAATTTAATCCTTCGGTGGAAAGATATTGGAGCAAATACAAGCAACCGAAGTAGAAATTTACATTAAATCATAATTTAATTCATTCGATTGAAAGAAATTACAGCAAATAATAGGTTTAATAATTTCTTTATAGGCCATTAAAGCATTTATTACTTTGTAAGATAAACGATTTTTATTGTCAGTCTTAATATTATTTAAGGTAGAAAACACTCTCTCTGCAGAACCACTACTATATGAGGAATGCTTAAAAGATGCAGAAAAAATTGTGCAATATTTGCAAATACTGGCTGATTCATTATGTTTTTCAAATTTTTTGCATTAGCCCAAAATTTTGTGGAGTCTTTATCATAAAATTGCTCTTCAAAATTAAATTCCATATCCTTCGCGAAGCTCGGAAAAAAGTTGCTCACTATCGCAATCATATAGATTAGATAATCCTTCAATTAAAACTTTAAAATGTGATAGAACTTTAGATTTATTTAATCTGAAAAAAATTAGGATCAGTAATTTGCTTTGTATTTAAAATTGGATCACCAAATTCAAATTTTCTTTTAATTTGACAACAAATTTCTATATAGATATTCTGTACATTCGTTAAAAATTTACCTTTCTCCTCTAGTTACTGCCAAATCATTAATTAAATCCGCACCTTTCAAACCAAAATAAATATCGTTTAATGGCTTCAAATTTTCAGGTAAAAACGTAATTTTACTTAAATCGGTTTTGTGTTCAACACAATATTACTTTACGAAATTTTTTAAAATCATTTTGTAAGAGCTGTTTATATGTAAAAGAAGTGTATTGATTCTAGGGGATTGAAAATATAAATTTAGCCTTTCTATGATTGACAAAATATAATCTAGAAAGTGAAAATACAATTTGATCCCAGGATCATCTAACTTATTAACGAGTTTTCCAGCATTACTATATTTATCTTCATAAGTCGCAACTAAAAAATAATGTTTCAGTACATTCCAATTCTGGAAAACTGCCACAAAGGATAGCCATCGAGTAGGAATCATTTTTTTAATTTAATTTTGTTTAATATTAAAATACTTCTGAAAAACTTTTAATTCATTTTGCCTTTTGTGGCTATTTTTCAAAAAAAAAAATACTCCCTTTGCTAGCTTCTTGATTTCATTGGGAAGCTTCTCACAAGCACATGAAATACAAACATAAAGTGAATGTGATGAAAAAGTAATCGAAAAAATACATTTTTTTCTTTTAACCGAAATTTCACACCACTACTCCTATTTCCTTGCATAACGCTTGCTCCATCTGAGCCAAAACCTATTAGATTTTCTAAATAATTGACGATAGCATTCGTAATACCTTCTGCAGAGGAGTCAAATATTTCTAAAATCTCCAAAAATTTATCTAGCACATCATTTTTTTCCTTATTATAAAATCTTGCTAAGATAGCTAAACATTTTATAAAAAATTCATAACTGAACTCATCCACTGTTAAAGAAAATTTATCCGACTGTAATTTTTTCGCTATACTTTTTGCTGTATATGGTTCTATTTTATTTATTAATACTTCAGTAGCTTTCGTTCTTCCACATTGCAGTCTTGCTGCAAATTTTTTAATCCGGGCATATTTTCTTTAGAAATCCGGGTAGGTGGTCCATGGTCCATGCTAGGCACTTTAATAATGCTACTGTTTTTGTTTTTTTTTATTGGCAGAGTTCACAAAAATTTGCCATACATTGACAGTGCCTTTAATGGCAAAAAACGTTTTCGTGCCTATTTTAAATGAGCTCTATTTTTTACTAATGTCTTGTCACATATAATGCAAATTGGCTTATTATTGGAAAATTTGAGCCAGCGAAATTCTTCCAGCCATCGTGGTTTTAAACTCAGACATAATTAATTAATTTAATTCTTTACATCGCTTTCTTGTAAGGAACATCTGTAACTGATGTGCTGCTGTTGCATGAGTCGAGGTCAGAATCAGAATATTCTAATGATGAATTAATCGCGATCTAGAAATCGTATCCGAAACAATATCTTTTGTAGAACTTTAACCAAAAATCTAAAGAAACAGAACCTAATTTGCTTACATATTAATTCAAAGCGCCAATACTTAATTTTCCATAGCGGCAAAATATAAAGCGGGATACTTTTTCTATTAACACAAGCAGGTAGAGCAGAAAGTAAACACACGTGGAAATTGCATACTTGCGCGCGGTACTTTTAAATTGGAATACATCTGGTTACACTGTATTTTAGTAATGTTAATGGTGCCTTTATATTACGTAAAAGATAAAATACAAAATGAAAATAATATAGAATGTACCATTTTCAAAGATTTCGTACCACCCTACCAAAATTATTAAAATGTACCACAACAGTACATTTGTACAATAACGGCAACGCTGGTTAGCCGTCTTGGACCTACATATTTGTGCTCAAGTAAAACCTCTCTGTTTTTTAAGACGTGCATTAAGTGGTTGTAATATGTATTTCAATTTTGAAAAAAAAAAAATTGGGTTTTCAACATACTATTACTCACTTAGGGCGCAGAAATTTCCTGCCAGACGATTGTTTTGACATTGCCTTTCCTTTAACTTAATACTTATGCATCGAGTCCGAGTTACACTTTCGTAGCGAATAGTCGTTCCCGGTGTTTTACTAGAGGCTAGTGTATAAAATTTAATAAACAGTTTAACAAATCATAAAGCGAAATCGGGCTGTCTGCCTGGATGTCAATGACTCTGGTGAGTCTGCAAATGGAAACAATAAAAGACGTCATTTATTCCATTGTGTTAACAACATGAACGGAAAATCTTCAAGTACATCTCGTCAAAATACTAATTATTTCGCACCGCTACAAGTGCTGGTCGATGACGATGCTGATAATCCAGACAATGGAAATAGTTCTGGTGCTAATAATAATGCAACGGGTATCTCCAAACCTCCACCAATTAACGTACTAAAGTGCAGCAGTGATTATATTCATAATATAATGAAATCAAACAATATTGAAGACTACTGCGTTAAACGAATGTCCATCGGAATAAAAATTCTTTCTAATTCTATGGAAATTTATCAACAGATTACAAAGATGCTCAACGATTTAAAGTGTGAATATTACACACACAGTCTGAAGACACAATTACCATTTAAAGTTACGTTATCTGGATAGGAAGCGACTGACACTGAGGTTTTGAAATCACATTTTATTTCTGAAGGCGTTAAATGTATGGAGATTAAGACAATAACCAGAAACACAAATTTGGGTAAGGCTACTTTCTTCATAATTTATATAGAACGGGGCTCAATAAAGCTAAAGGACCTAAGGGAAAAATTTGGAGTTATTAACAGAACAATTGTGAGATGGGACTTTCATCGAAAACTTCCAAACAAAATAACGCAATGTTACAATTGTAAAATGTATGGGCATGGTGCTAAGCATTGTAAAATTAAATCCTTCTGTGCTTTCTGTTCTGGCCATCACCCCACCTCAGAGTGCAACTCACACGATGCTCTAAAATGTGCAAACTGTCAAGGAGAGCACAAATCAACCGACCCAAATTGCCCCAGCCGTGCTAATTATATTGATTTTCGGGATAAACTATATCAAAAGACGAAAAGAAATGTATCCATAAGCCGAGGCTATGTTCCGCGCCGTGAAAATTTTCCACCATTAACCACAAAGCATCATCAACCCGATAGTGGAAATCCTAACTGGTCTTCGTTGAGATTTGGAAATAATCCTACTAAAGTCAACATGAATCATGCAAACAATAACACAAATCTATTCTCGCCACATGAATTTTTATCACTGACTAACGAATTAATTAACAAACTTAAAAATTGCAAGGACAAATATGAACAATTCAATATAATCACTCAGTTAGCTCTAAAATATTTAAGTAATGGTCCATAATAATCTTAAGATAATCACTTGGAATGCCAGAGGCATTAGAAATAAGACAACTGAATTTTTTAATTTTATGCTCCAAAAAAAATATGGATGTAGCTATGGTTACTGAAACTTGTTTAAATTATAACATAACATTTTCAAATCCTAATTATTACTGTTTCAGGTTAGATAGGGAAAATTCTAGAGGTGGGGAAGTGACACTAGTAATAAACAAAAAGTTAAATCCACACCCGTTACAAATGGTTAGAACCAGCATAATTGAAGCCAGAGGAGTTGAATTAAAAATGATCAATGGCATTTCTATGAAACTTGTTTGTATTTATTTTCCAGGGGGTAGATGCAATACGAGAATTAAAAATAATTTTAGATCAGACTTAATGAAATTGATTCGAATGCAAGGAAACTATATTATAGGTGGTGACTTTAACTGTAGGCATCAATCATGGGGTTGTGTACGCGCAAATGGTTGAGGTAATGTCCTGCATGAATTGAATATAAACTATCCTTTTACACTACTACACCGAACTGATCCCACCTACATTCCATCCTGTTCAAGGTCAAATCCCTCAACTCTCGATCTTTTTCTAACAAACGTACCTGATCTAGTTTCACAACCGCTGGTATTAAATGACTTAGCCTCTGACCATCTCCCAGTTTTTACTGACTTATCGGCAAACTTGCATTCTACAAATCACGAAAAATTAAACTACAAACGTATAAACTGGGTCCACTATCAAAGTTTAATAAAACGTAAACTAAACAATCTAAATAGTTTATCACTTTTTAATATACAACACCACTACGAAGTCGATAACATGATATCAACCCTTACGAATGTCATAAAATACTCTGTACAGCAAACTACTCCTCGGCTTAGTATGCGAACAAGACAGGAAGCTCTTCCACACTACATACTAGATCTAATCGCTAAAAGAAACGTGGCTAGCCGAAACTGGTTACGTTATAGATTACCATCTTTTAAGACTGAGCTAAAATTATTAAATCAGCACATTAAAAATAAAATCTCTGTACTGAGAAACCAAAAATGGAGCTCACTGTTGCAAAATATGGAAAAATGTTCAAAACCTTTTTGGAACATAGCAAAAATTATTAAAAATAAACTTCTTTCCCAAAAATTTGCTGCAAACTTTACCATCTCCGTAGATCTTAGTGACACTACGACGGCCAACTTGGTTGAAGCAGCAAAGCAACAATTAAGCTCCGCACACATAGAGATCGATCACTCCTATTACATCAGACCTAAAGAGATTCAAAGCATACCAAAATATCTACATGCAAAGAAAGCCGCCCCTGGGCATGATGGTATATTCAATTCCTGGTTAAAGGCTCTTCCCAGAGCTGGAGGTATTTATCTAACGTTTATAGTAAACTGTTGCCTTAAGCTGCAGTACTTCCCGTCAGCGTGGAAGATAACCAAAGTCATTCCATTGCTAAACTCTGGAAAGCCACCCAATGACACTGCTAACTACCGTCCTATTAGCCTATTGAATAATCTGTCAAAAATCTTAGAAAAAGTCATCAAGAAGAAAATTTTAAGCTTTATTGATGATCATAACATCCTACCCGATCACCAATTTGGATTCAGAATAGGACATAATACAATACAACCGCTTGTGAGAATCCTTCAACATGTAAAAACCAATTTCAACCTAAAAAAATCAACAGGGCTTGTATTGCTTGATGTACAGGCAGCATTTGACTCGGTATGGCATGATGCACTAATTTATAAGATGTCAAATCTTGGTTTCCCGTTCATCTAGTGGCACTTGTCCGTGATTACTTGAGCGAACGAAAACTCAAGGTATATATTGGCGCAGTATCCTCTAGTGATAAACAGGTCACAGCTGGAGTTCCACAGGGATCTGTCCTGGGATCAATATTGTATAATATATTCATTGCAGATTTCCCCACTATCACAAATTGTTATACTTCGGTATTTGCGGACGATATAGCTATTTTTAGTTCCGATGCGGACCCAACAAAAATTCAATCTAATCTGCAACAGGGACTTCATTCAGTTGCAAATTATTTCCACAAATGGAAAATAAAAATCTCGTTATAAGTTAATATCCCCGTTAGTATCTACTAATTATAAAAATTATTCTAGATGAATGAATGAAATGTTCTAGCACTATATTCAAAATTTCTGTCTCCTTTGTAAGTAAAATGTAAGAAATGGTCAAATTGAAATAAAACTGAACTGAACTGAAAAAAAAAATACTTATGCATACATTTTTTGGTTATATTTCACACCAAAAAATTTCTGCGGGCTCTTGGTCTATTATGGCCAAATATAATTGTTGTTAATTTTTATGAATTCGACTAGGTGTCCCAGATCAAGATAAATTAAGGTGTATAAGAATAGCATCTTAAAACATGAAAAACAATTCAATTTCCATATTTTATCTATTGCTACGAAAGTAAAAAAAACTTGAATAAAACTAACTAAAAATTTGCAATACTCAAATACAACTCAAGAGAAGCATTTTCAATTAAATTTCAAAATCAACGGTTATAAATTTTTTATTTTTGTAAAAATAAATCTCGATACAAAATATACATTTCTGCACTGACATATTTCACATTAAAAATCAAAATTTTCACATTTAATTTTTTTTTTTCAACCGCATGTAGAATATAAGATTGCTCCCACAATGATCGGAATACCTAACTAACAGAAATCCAGGTGCGATGAAACCTCAACCTCATCCGAATGTTATTGATACCTGAGAGATGAAACGAAGCCCTTGCAGAACGTCGTAAGAAATATAATTAATGATAATAAAGACATTAAAGAAGATTTGTAACAGCTTCCCCGTGATCATCAACGCCGGCAGATCATCATTTCTGTTTTGATGTCTCAATTAAGACGTGATCATATTACCCTCTTCGGTTCTTATGTTAGTTACCGCTCACCAATCGTCTCGCATCAATTTTTCTTCTTCCCTAATTGCATCTTGTTATGTACGGATAAAAAAAAAATAAATAAAAAAAAATCAAATATTCATTTTCATGCGTGGAAAAAAAATCCATTGCGGTCTCCTACAGAAGAGTGGAAAGCTTGTGTGATTAGTTATTATGTGACACGTTGCGGTGAGAAATAAAGTGCTGGCATTTAACTAGAAATATCGATTAGACGGGAAAAAGGTGGTGATATTAGAAAATACTATCGACGACGACGCTGATTATTATCTTAGTTGCGTATAGATTTTGTCTGTCTATCTACTTAGTAAAGATAATGAATATTCACGAATGTAAATGCAAGAAGAATGCATAGTTCAGTATAAGACCGGCGAATACGATATTTCATTCACATTACATTAATGTGTTGAATATGTTAGACTATCGTCGCGATAAAACTAAATTAGTTAATTTTAGGTTAATTTAAATTAAGATAACGGAAATCAATGAAATTTTTCATAGTTGAATGGTAAAAAAAAAAATTCTTCATTTCTGTTCATTTGCATTTATTATATATCTCAATCCAAGCATGTGAAACTTATCAAATGCGTAACACCTCCAGTCCACGAAAATTCTGTAGAGTCCAAATATACGATTTATGCTTTGCATTTAGAAATTTTTATAATCTATTCAATTCACGTTTCCAAGTCCAATCCATTACAATCAGAATTCAATTTATCATTGTAGTCCAAACAGCTTAGCATTCCGGCAGAATTTGAATTGAAAACAGTAGAAGAATTCAAGTTTTTGTGTATGTGATTATAATGAGAAAAAATTTGTATGAGAGTAGAGAGTAGAGAGTAGAGAGAGTAGAGAGTGTCTGATAAATAAATAGCCAACTTTGTGTCATTTTTTTGAGTGCATACAGAAAAATTTTAAATACCACAGAAAAAAAAGCATATCAAAATATAAAATTCAAAAATGCAAATTAACAAAATTTCCTTTTTTTTCGCTAAAACAAAAAAAAAAACATATTCAAACAATCGATTTGCTACAATTCCTGATTTAAATTGAATTTTATTTTACAAACTTAAGCCTAAATGAACTTTTGCTTTAAAATATTTTTCCGAACTTGATATTTATTGAAATACCACATTTTCATACAGGCAAAAATGCTTTGTGAGCGGCATGTGTACCTGCGTTAACCGTGTTAACTTACATATTTACACATACTGTGGTGGCCAAAATAATAGGCACACCGATAATTAGGAAAACATAAATGCTTACATAAAAAGGTAAAAACTAGAGATGAAACGGATAGTTGTTTGGCCGAATATCCGGCAAATTTCAAAGCCGGATATTTATATTCAGTTTATTTAGAGAACAACTACACAATTAAATTTTTCAATTTATAATTATGTGCAGGACCTATGAAACTTAATACTTAATAATACACTAATATTTATATATATATTGAAATTAGCTCTATTTTTGAATTAATACATTTATGTATGCTAATTAGTAAATAAGGAAGTTACATTATTGATTAAAGAATATTGCATGTTTTACTATTCAAAATGTTATATAACAAGGATCGGAAATTACGACCATTTCTGCTTCTATTTATGTTATTTGGGAGAGCGTGCCATAGTCTCATAAATTGGACCAAAAATTGACGTTCAGTAGCTTGATATTTAAAACTCGGCTGAATTAAATTAAATGTTCTTGATGATTGTACAAAATTAACTTTATTAAATAAGTAAATGGGTTTCTGGTTACAAATTATATTCCGCAGAAATAGTAATATTCTTACTCCTAAATACGACTTAAGAGTACATTCAAAGATTAACTTTACATATGGAGAGACATGTGGTCATATCACTTCAAACCAAATATATTACGAATGGCAGAGTTAAAAGCAACATTTAGCTTTTTCCAGGTGATCGAATCGAGTGCATAAAAAATCTCATATCAATAAGTTATGAGAGGCATTACAAGTGATTTTACTAAAAACATGCGGTTATTTTGAAAAGTATATACTGCAGGTTCTATTACATATGGTCGTAACATACGGCGACGGTGCTGCCACGTTTGGCACAACCACACGACCTGACCCTGGCTAAGGTATAATCCCGAGCGAAAGTGATAGGAAAGAAGAAGAGTTTTTGTGTGGTAAAAAGGAGTTCGGTCTGTGAAGATTTTTCGAGAAAGAAAGTCGAGAAAGTTCTGAAAAGAGGACTTATAAAAAAAGATTTAAGTAAATTAAAACGGAAGTTTTTGTTTTGTGACGCGAGAAAAGGCAGTCAGAAAAGTTTTAATTAAAATCAACCGATCGATAGTGATTAACATAGAAAATGCCCACAAGTTATTAATAAAAGGCCAGCAACAAAAAGGGAGGCAGAAGAAGAAAAATCTGAACCACGCCTTGTACCGTTAAGGATCAGAGATGATATTCCGGCGATACACCAGATGTAATTTATAGATAGCAAATTAGTATTAAAAGCATGTCTTAAAGGTAGCAAATCTTCCCAATTATGATAACCCTGGGAAAGTACGAATGAGCATAGAAATAGCGACTTGTTCGATAGTCAGCTATAGATGAAATTTGGAGAAATAGACAGTCTTGAAATGGCGAAAGCTGTTGGCGGAAGGCGTAAGGCTAAATTAACAAAAACCACAATTTTTATAAAAATTTTCCTCTTTTTGCATAATTAATCTGAACAGTTACAAGTAGATCCATTTGACAACTTTTAGTCAAGATTTAACAAAACTAGAAATTGGTTTGATCAGAACAGCTTAAGGACAAGGCACATTGACAGAACCATGTGAAGTATGAGGTTAGGATTAAATAATTAAGGAGAGTAAATGATAGAACATGAATTTAAATAGATATTACATAGAAATCAATAAGATTTTAAGATAGACAAATGAACTAAAGTAAAATTTCTTTGCTACAACCATAGTCTGAAAATCAAATACGGGATATGGTACTTGAAAAGAGAAATGAGAGACATTAAATTAGAATTAAATAGCCTAGGAGTTGAACTCATAAAAGAAAAAAAGAAAGACTTTTAATTAAAATACATATTAGATAGGGTCCACTAAGGCAAACAGAACTTGGTCATCATTTCATTATATTAGAACCTTTTGATTTTCACTATAGAAACTTTTGGATAAAGCACCTGAAAATTAAGAATTACAGTACAACTAACGAGCCCAACGGTTGAATTTCATAAAGTTAAGCATAACTGACGTGAGTTTTAGAATGGCTAAAATTTTAATCGAACCGTGTGAGGGTTGATAAATACTTTAGCAAGTTTCATCGAATGAAACGTAAGTCAAAGCCACATTTTTATACTATTATTATATTGTTTATTGATTTCATGCATAGCCTATAATCATTTTTATATAATGTTATCAAATGTCGAACGCCACAACAATCGTGGGTGAGAGACTAGTGCTGCATGTCTTCCTTTCTAGATTGGAAAGTCAAGGGTGATGTTGTTGAATTATTATTCTGGAAAAGTAATATCATTCTGGTCACGTCTAAAGAAAAGTATTCATTTTTTTTCTTAATAGTAAGGGAAAGTATCCACGGTCATTTCACATGTTGCTGAAAGTCTACTTTGGAAAGAAATCTTATTTATGAGGAATGTCAATAATTATCCCACTGACAGATTATCTTTAAGTCAGTTTAAATATTAAGAAGGCATAATTTGTAAGCATTATCAATTAAGATAACATTGGCGCTATGAGTTGAATAAATGAAAAATATAATTTGGTTATAACGTAATGGCTCCGTAAGGCTTTTCAATTCTCCTCCCACGCTCCCAGCACCCTTTTCGAGCTGATGGTTGAAAAGTTTTGCTTTTTCTCTCTTTCAGATCATCATAGCAACACTGAAATATACTCTGCCCTCAGTGTCGTTGGATATATGGGGCAAGCAGAAAGAAGGCAGGACATCTGCGCCTTCACAGGAGGTAATGGTAAGTAATGGTAAGTGATTTAAAGGTCCCTTCTGGACCGGGTGTGCTGAGGGTTTTTTTTTCTTTTTGACACACAATTATGTTTTTTGTATGGCAGGTGACAGTGGCAAGTCTTCGTGGAATCCCCCTACACTCTCTGCCAAAAGCCGAGGCAAGCTAGCGCGCCGCCCTGCATTTCAATGCCGTCTACCGAGTGATCTGTTAGCTCATGCTGGCAGTCTGGACTTCACGTCTAAGCCAATCGCCCAACATAGTTCCATAACAATACTGAGGGCTTGCGGAAGGTACCAAATACTCTGCAAACAACACGGTTAATAAGAGCACTCTAGTTTAAAGTTTGATTGAGTACTATACCCATGTTATTAACTTATTTACTATATGAGATAACCTCATCATTAATTTTCAAAACAGGGAAAAAGGATGTATCAAGCTTAACTTTAAATATAACTATTGAGGCGGACTTTGAATATTCTGCAGTGCCCAAGAATGTATGTGCATATGATCGGTATTGGCGCAGTGTACAGCTTACAATGTTTGACTAGCAAGGTTAAGTCATTATGAAACATAGTGAACAGTAGTGTTCCAAAAATTGATCCTTGAGGAACCCCAGCAAGAACGGGGATAAAATTAGAGCCTCTATTTCCACTAACAACTCGCTGCTGGCGGACACTAAGGAAAGACATTATAAGCTTACAGCCAGATGAGGAAAAATTGAAGTGAGCTACGAGATTAATAAACAAAGATATGCGATTCTCATTGTCAAAAGCCTTGGTACTGTCGTCATTGGATATTTGAATCAAACCAGTTGTGCAGCTATGCTTAACTCTGAAACAGCTGGATTGATATTCGCGGATATCAAGTTATTATTTTCAATATAACATACGATTTGGTTATGCAGTATTTTCTCGGGCACCTTAGAGAAGAATGGAAAAATAGATATAGGACGCTATACTGATGAACATATTTTAGGAATTGGTGTTATCTTAGCTAATTTCCATCTTTTGAGCTATCAAGGTCAAAGAAATTTCAGTTTGAGGTTGCCATACTTTATTAATTTAACTTGTGCATAATTTTAAAATTTTTCCATTTCAATTAAGATATTTTGTTGTGAAAATCATTCCTTTAAAAGACTTCTCTAGGTCTTTAAGTAACTCCACAAATAACAAAAGTATTTGATAAATATAAATACACACATATAAATAATTTCACTTTTAAAATTAAAGCTTTCCGTTAAAGTGAAAGCATTTTAGTTTGGACACAAACCATTCCAAGGTATTTTATTTGCGACATACAAGCCAAACTTTTGCAAAAACTATTTTGAAGTTGTTCTGGTTGCCGCATTAAAATATTTTAAAACAATTCTGATTATAAGTTCGATTTCTAAATTAATTTTGGAAGTACTGTGAAGAAATTTATTTGTAATAACTTTTCTTTTTTTTACAAAATGAAAGAAAAGAAAATATTATGAAGTCGTTTTACAAGAAAATAATAAAGTATTTAAAAAAGATGAATTTTTTTACTGGTAATGCCCTTCGAAAGTTCTTTTATTATTTCAAATATACACAATAGTACAAACTTACAAATATCCCTCTGGTGACTGACCTTGATAGTTAACTTTCCATGGCGTGGACTATAGTGGATTTTCAAATTTTTATAAAATTTTTTACAATGGAGTTGAGTCACGTTTGATTTGTGTGGCTATTCGGGAATTCATCAAAACCAAAATAAAGTTGGCCCCCAGAATTTTCATGCTATGAGCATTCAGCGAATATTAGCGAAAAATTCTAACCTACAATCTATTTCTATTTCTATTCAGAATCAAATGTCTGTCATGAAAATGATCAAATCAACGCCAACAAGTCCAAACACACACACACAAATACACACTTTAATACATTAATTTTACAGGAATCCTGTGCAATCCCTGTTTTCACCTCCAAAACTTTATTTCGTCTTATCTTTACTCAACAATAACACAACATCCCTACGAAATTTTGGACAATTTGTACTTTGATGGACTTTGGTGAGTCAACCAAAACTTATTCGCCAAAAGGGGAACTTTCGTAGCTTATTTTCCACTTGACATAATTCTAAAACATTTTTAATCTCATTTAATTGAAATTTAATCGGCGAACGCAAATTCGATTTGTCACTTGCTAGGTAACAAACGTTAATTGACTTTTATCTCACCTCATCCATTTATGCCGACTTTATACAGGACAGGATCGACAAAGCCAAGAGGTGAACAGAAAACAGCATAAACTTTTACAAATTTATCTCTTTGCCTAGTGTTCATATAGCTCGCGCTTTTCTTTCTCCTAAGGAATTGATTATGACATTTCGCTGTTAATAAAAATGATTTTTTGGAGAGTGGGGGAGGACGAAAACATAATTTATCGCCCTTAATCTGTCACTCTAAAATTTGTTCGGCATTTGACAGATAAGATTTGGATGTAAGACTTCGCTTGTCCTCCTCTTGTTGGAAAATGTGTTTTTAAGCGGGAAGCCAGCCTACATAATCATTGTACAATTTTTTTTTAGCTGAAAGTATATTCATAATACATACATATATTTGGATGAGACAAAAAGCAAAAATGAAGCATAAATAAAATAAAAAAAAAAGGAAAAAAAATAAGTAGCGGAAAATTCGTCGAACTGACAAGTTCAGTCACAGAAGGTAAAAGGTAACTAACTCGATTTGTCATCCTCTGACATGACAGAAGCCAAAAGGTGAAACAGACATTTCAAACCTGTCCAAGACATGGCATGACTTTAAATTCTTCTAAGAGGCGGACTTGGTAAGACCAACACTATATACATATACATATTATATACATAAGTAATATGTACATAGAAAATGTAGGATTGGGAGGAAAATTGTGGGAGTTAGATGTTAGCCTGTCTGGGACAACACGTTCTGTCTTGCATTTGGATCGTTTTTCATTGCTCTGGAAAAGTGTGACTTGATGAATACAAAGTAACTTTCGGAGTACTTTGTGGACGACAGTTGGAGGATTATTAGATTGATCGAAAATGTCACTTTTATCTAGATCAAATTTTAATCAAAAAATGCTTATTTTAGGTTAAACCTAACCACAGAGGCAGAGTGGCTGTCTATTTTAATTAGGATTTAATATTTGGAGAATATATCCATGTATATTTCATGTCATCTCAAAATTTGATTGACTTTGATACATGTACCTATATTGAAACAAATAATTCGCACTATGATTTCGTTATGTTAATCGATGTTGTAAGATAGAATGTTGCTATATTTAAACAAGGTGCGAAAGGTAAATAAAACTAAAAGGTGCGAAAGGTAAATAAACTAAAAAGCCGATATCGCAAATTTAGCTCTCAATCTAAAAATGGCTAAACATTCTCAAGACAATATAAAACATACAGTCAAAGCAGCCAATTTGTGCACAAACACCTAGCAATTTAGGATACATAATTTACGCGGCTATTTTGTAATGGAACCGCTTTCAATGTAAAAATAAAAAATGAATTGCCAATTTTAATATTTTGTGATAAATATAAAATATATATACAAGCCTACATATACAGAATATATATATATATGTATATATACATATGTATATAGGGTGTTTATTAGTATATTATTATTATTTATGTATGTTTAAAAACTATCAGAGATTTTTAAATAAAATACAATTGGTAGCCTTCTGCGAAATTCCCATTTTTGTGAACGGTTTTTTCCAGTCTTCGCCACGTCGCTGATATTGGATTTCTAATATAACGGCCAAAATACATGGGGATTTTTCTTTTATTTCTTTTAATTTTTCCTCTTATATTACTGCTACTATAATTTTTTTTAACAAGTCATTGCTGCACGATGTTACATTTTCAAAACATCACATAAAATCGAATGAGTAAGGCCAACATTTTATATTCTAATATGATCAGCAATCAATCGTTGATCAGTGAATAAACAAAAAAGAAATGCTTTACTTTTCTTCGATGTGAAACTTAGATGTTGTTATTAATAGTCTTCCATAGCGAGGTTCATCTTCAACGACTTCACTTGTTAACGTGGACACATACTGATTTTATTTTTGTTTTCTTTTTTTAAATAGTTATTTCCTTTGATACAGTTTTTTCGTCTCTGCTTCCTTATTCTTTAAATTCCGTCTATTAGATGCAAACGTCGGTCTTTTCCAGATAATAGAAAAATTTAATTCATTATGTCAACCGATTGGCTAAATGGAGAATTTTTGGAGTTGAAAATATTTTCTGACAGTACCAGAAAGCTGTCAGGGTTTTACGTGATCATCTGCCATTATGGCTTAATCTCACGGCAGACTTAATGCACGGATTAGAAGATAAGCGACAATTAAGGCAATCGAAAGGCAGAATATATATTTATATTCTGTCTCAGAAGTACCAGTTTATGCCATTGGATGCTTGACATTGAACTTACTGGTCGAAGCGAGATCTACCTAAAATCTCTTCCGATCTTTGGGTCACAGCACCCGGTTGATTTAGCGCAACTCCATTCCGAAATCCAATCCTCTAAGCATAAATTAATAAGCGACCATCCTTCAAATTCACGAACGGAGTATGCAGTTATACAAAAAAGCAGAGCAAACTACTCCGTTTAGAGAAGAATGTTCGCCTAAGTCATGCAGACTCAGAATATTTTTCTCTGCCTGCATATGTGGTAATCACAACCACACGGAAAAAAAGGAATTGTAAATATAACATTATGCAAATGTCTTGAAACATATGTATAGTTTACATAAAAACTGAATTTACAGGTATCGACGTTGTGCATTTAACGGTTTTATCAACAATGGAATTTGTATAATCAACGTATAAAAAATGTACTGAAGAATTGTTTCTTATACACGAAAATTGTAATTGAAGCAAAAAAATTGTTTTTAAAACTTTTTCATGCTATTTGTCTTTTTACAATACAAATGTTAGGTATACATTTTATTCTATTATTTTATAAAATTGTAACAAGCACGTATACCTATTAAGTGCTTTTGAAATTATTAATTGCATTAAAGTACTACATTTACGATTTCTATTGAATAAGTCAGCCAGCCAGGTAAGTAATCAATGGAAATTGTCATAATATGAAGTAAAATTGTGTTCATTTAAAATCGAAATTATTGCGGAAGGTTCCTTGATTCACCTACTTTGTGTGACGCACTGGAATTTCACTCCATTTAACAACAAATAAAAAAGCTAGAATTGGTCTAAGACCTATTCTTATGAAACCCTAGATGAATGCCCTTATGAAATTTGGTATTGTCACCCTCCTGTGCAAGTTTAGTTTTTGAAGTGGTTCTTCGCATATATATCTAATAGAACGGTTTGTCGGACAGAAAAAATGATTATAACCAGTTTTATAGGATTTCGTATTCTGAAGAAGTTTTTATTACAATAAAGATAGATGTCTAGGACTGATCGATTTGTCTCATTTTCGAACTTAATTTTACTTTTATTTTTTAAAGTCCGCGTACAAAATTTCACCTTTCTAAGTGAATGTGTTCTCGAATTATAGTGCACACAGACGGACAGACGGACGGACGCACATTCGAAAATCAAATTAACTTTTAATATTATGCGTGGGCGTCCAATCCATTTTGCTCTACCATCATTATTTCGAGGTGTTACAAATGGAATGTCTAACTAAGTATACCCTATAGATTTCATCTAGGGTACAAAAATTGTCTCCATAATCAGTTTGTTAAGGCCGACCATTTTCAAAAGATTTTTTTTCAGTACAATCAGTTAAAGTTGGATGAAATATTAATTTTCTATTCTTGATTCGGCAAAATGTGACATTTTCTTCCGAGCTGGAGCAGTTGGCTTAGAATTTAAAGCAACAGGTTACATATACACAATTCGGGATTACATAAGCAAAATAAAATTGAAAAAAAGTAAAGATTTGTAGCAACAGGAGCTAAAAAACAATCACAGGGTGTACATTTTCTCGAAAACAAAAGAAATGTGTATGATTTGAAAATACATGACTTAGTTTTTGTTTTTTTATATTTTTCTGGTAACTAAAGGGTTTACCAATAAGAGGTGTTATTTTAATTAGCCCGCTATTTCGGTAGATGTCACTTTGGAGCTGTCATTTTTTGACATTTGACAAGTAGAAACTACGCGATTGATAAAATTGGAACGATACACGATTCAACAACGCATTGAAATTATTAAAATTCACTATAAAAATGGTGAAAATGTGGCAGAGACGGTTTGTAAAACTCGAACATTTTTTGGTCGTCGTGAAGCACTTTGTCGGACCGCAATACAGAAATTGGTAGAAAAATTCGAGCTGTCGGGACAAGTTAGTGATGTGAAGAATAAAACCCGTGCACGTCGCTCAAGAACAGCCGAGAATATTGCTGCTGTAGCCGAAAGTCTTGACGAAAACCCAGGTTTGTCCATTCCTCGTCGTTCTTTGGAATTAGGCATTCCACAAACGTCATTACACCGTATTTTGCATAAAGATTTGGGTCTTAAGGCTTATAAAGTTCAGTTAACACAAGAACTCAAGCCAGCCGATCATCAACAACGTCGAGTCTTGGCTGATTGGGTCCTTGAAATGCATGAAAATGATCCGGAATTCCATCGAAAACTCATCTTGAGTGATGAGGAGCATTTCCACCTCGATGGCTTCGTCAACAAGCAAAGTTGTCGCATCTGGGGCTCGGAAAACCCAAGAGTTATTGTTGAAAAGCCTCTCTATCCTCAACGTGTGACTGTTTGGTGCGGTTTATGGTCCCGCGGGGTCATTGGACCTTACTTTTTCGAAAATGAGGCTGGAGCAACAGTTACGGTGAATGGATTGCGCTATCGACAGATGATTAATGATTTTTTATGGCCGGAATTGGATGGTATTGATCTGGACAACGTTTACTTTCAACAAGATGGCGCTACGTGCCATGCAAGCAACGAAACCATTGATCTTTTACGGGAAAAGTTTCTGGACTGTGTTATCTCTCGAAGAGGTGATCACATTGGCCACCGAGATCTTGTGACTTAACACGTTGCGACTTCTTCCTTTGGGGCCACGTGAAAGAGAAGGTCTACGCCAACAGCCCAGCATTCAAGACCTCAAAGATGGAATTCGTGAGGCTATCGAGGACATAGGGGCAGCCACTTTGCGATTTGGTTATGGAAAATTTCATGAAAAGGATATGGTCCTGTAGGCGTGGTCGTGGTGGTCATTTGGCTGATAATGTTTCAGTATTAACGGCATACCTTCCTCTTTATAATGAAATAAAGATCGATCATTTATCTCAAAAAATGGCATTTTTCTTTGAATATCAAAATAACACCTCTTATTGGAAAACCCTTTATTATGATTTGATCTATCACCCGATTCTGGCTTGACGTCGACTTACTGGACACAAATGCAAGTAGATTAGAAGTTTTAAAGCTAAATCCCCTTGGTCACAGGTTAACATTAATTTCGAGGACTGTTTGCAAAAACTAAAATTGGCTTAAAATGTTTAAAAAACATGGGGCCCCCTAGACCCCGCGATAAAGACCAAACGAAGATTAATTCTTTAACCAGTAACAAAACCTATTACAAGCTAGTTTAGCTGTTAGAGTTTGGCTACTGAAAGTAGACCGTGAAATTTATTCCAACATACATGGCAACAAATTTTCATACAAAGTAATAATATATATAAAAGTATAGTGACTGCGTTTGCAGCCCCCGTATTTTTTTTAAATTTCCGAAATTTTTTCATGTAATACATTCAGTAGCCAAAACTAAATTTATTTGGTAATCAGCTAAAATTTTTATACTGTTGGTTTATGTTAGGCCTAACGTGAAATGGAGACTTTTTGTCACACAGCTTCTTGACCACTGTTGCCATGGGCTAGTTTAGTACGCACCAGTGAATAACTGTCACTCAAAAAACTCATGTTTTATATCATCATTTATCAATATCAATTTATCAATATAAATTCCGAGGAGAAAGTGTGATATGTGCACTTATAAGAAGGATATAGAAAATATCAACGCTATTAGGCTCTTCCAATTTGGAGAGTGAAAGGCAGCTTAAAGGAAAATTTCACTTAATGTTTGATGAACTGCGATCCTGTCCTGTCTATGGATATTTCCGTATAAGTCTTGAAAGTTTGATAATTTACTACAGATCTTGAAAACTGCTATAAGTTATCAGAGTGTATTTATTCGATCATCAATTGAACCCGAAGAGAGATTTGCTGTAACTCGTATGTTTATAAATACTTACATGGATATTGCTTCCTACATTTTTTATTATCTTCAAGTTGCTATCAGAGTATTCCTTCAAATTTTTGTTGTATAGTGGTGGTCTCATTTGTACTACTTGTATTATTGCTTTATTTTTTTATATCTTCCTCTCACACTATCGTTGCAGCAGATATTTAAAAAAAAAATTGCGTAGGTTTTTTTCTAGCTCTACAAAGTCTCCCAAAACAATGGTAAATAAGTATCGACAAAAATATTACCAGTGCGTGCACATTCATATAAACGTGAAGGTGATAGTTTCGTCACCCAAAATTTGCTAGCTGGTATAACCAAAAAGTGATGTTGCTGTCACGTCACTTCATACGTTCATTTACATTAGAGCCTAATGGAATTATCGGTGGTGACAAAAAGCCTCCATGCACAATAGGCCTTAACAAATTTTGCGTTATTAGTCCTGTTGATAACCTAAAGTATTTTAGAAAATAATTTCTGTTAGTGGGCCCCTATATCCTAAAGTGCCCAGGGCCCCCACTTGGTTAAAGACGGCCATGGTCGGTCCAATATGTTTTCTATTACCAGCGGGGATTGGGGAATTGAAGTTTAGGAAGAAAAATTGTCGCTTTCATGTTGGTGATAATATTAGTTTACATAATATTGATAATGTTGCTCAGGGAAGGACTGAACGAGGTAAGTCAAGATATTTTAATGGCGATTCTACATATATAGAAGATAAATACAACCTTTTCCTTTCTAATGCTCGTAGCCTGGACTTCGCACAATACCCAACCAGCCTTACATCATTTGAATGTGGTAAGTAAATTTGAATCTAATAATTTAGTAATATGAGTTTCAACTTAATACTACTTAATCTTAATTACAGGTGTACAAAATTTAACGGTGATTCTGTTACATTACATATACAAACTAGTGCTGGGACATCGAAACGGAACATCGATGTTGACATCGCCCAACAAGCATCGATATGGCGATAATATCTATCATATAACATCGATGTTAATGATTTAAATACTCTGGGGACAACTGTCTGACTGGTAAATCATAGAAAAATGCTGTGTTTTCCAATTTAGAATTTTTTTTCTCTCGTCTTTATTTATAACTTAATAATAGTAACAAAAAAAAACAAAACAAGTACTTCATTATCAATTCAACAAAATTAAAAGTTTTCTAAAAATAACGCATAAATGAATTTAAAAAAATGAAAAATTATAGGTCCCAAAACTTTTTATCTATAGACTGAAGAAACAATAACTGACAAAGGCGTTTACCTTGCAAACTGTTTCTCTTTTGTGTTATAGTCTCGCCTGCCTTAGAGAACAGACGTTCGGCTGGCACGGAAGTAGCCACAATGGACAACATTTTTGCTGCAAGTCTTGATAAGCCAACATATATAAGTTTGTGACGCTGCCACCATTCCAAAGGATTAATGTGAAGCGGTTCCAACGGAGCTCTTAAATAAAGGGCTATTTCCGACTGCCTACGTTCCGAACTTCCTTCCGATGCTTCTGTTGTTTTTTCAATCACTAGGCGGTTGTGATTAGCCCATAAATTGAACTTTGTTGAGCCTGTAAAAATAATTTACAGTCAGACGTTTTCTTAACTAAAATAATAAACAAACCTGTATCGCTCTTCTAAGGCCCAACTTCGTTGGTCTCCATTGATTGTTCTGTATCTGGATAATTTAGACTGTTCTGTGTTATGTAATTGTGGATAAATTCAACAGTTTTTTCACAATGAAGTGCATTTGAGAAATAAATTTTTTAAAGCGGGAATCGAGAATTGTAGCAAATGCTAGCATTTCCATCTGTTCAGCTGTAGCCAATCTTTTGTCAATTTCTGTTGACAGACTCAATTTCAAAGCTCTCCCGAGTGGTAAAGCTTCTTCCATTTGAACTTTCTCCAGACATTGTCGAAGATTATGAACAAGAGGTATAATAATACTTCCTGTCGAATATTTAGACGCAGATATTTCACGTGTAGCAGACTCAAACGGCTGTACAAGACTAATCGCAACTTCAACTTCACGAATTTCCTTTGCTGTTAACATAGACGGTGCAGTAATTTCATTGTTGATATTAGCACAGATTGGAGTCCGCAATTTCAGGAACCGTTCGAGCATATAATACGTTGAATTCCAACGTGTTGGTACGTCTTGCTTGAGCGTCAACTGATTTTCCTCGTTTGTTTGTGGCTTTCTTAGGCATCACTTGCAACGACACTTTGTTTAAACCACCGTACAATATTCTTAACCTTTCTTAAAATAACACAAAATTCTTCAACTCGTTCCAGAGCCTTAGTAACTATTAAATTAAGTTTATGCGCAAAACAAATTATGTGCTTTCGTTTACCAAAACATATGTCAACTGCTTTTGTCATATTAGCAGCGCTCCATCCGTTACTATGCAAGATACTTGTTCATTTTTTATTCCCCATTCCTGACACACTTTGTTGAATTTCTCAACAATACATTCAGAGGTATGGCGTTCTTTTAATTCATAAACTCCTAACATTGCACTACACATGTCACTTTCACTACTATCCAAAAAGTGCAAAGTGAAACCAAGAAAACTTTTAGATCGCATAGTTTCGGTCCAAATGTCACTCGTTATTGTAAAGTAATTAACTTTTTCAATTTTCTCCCGCAAAAGAGCGGTATCGCTTTGTACTTATTGTCAAGCATCTTGTTTAAAAACTTTCGCGAGGGTAACTTGTATTGTGGTGATACGGTGTGCATAAGCTGCACAAATCCTTCATTTTCAACAATGTTTATTGGTTGATAATCGCGGCATATCATAAATAAAATTGCATTTGTAATTTTCACGTGTGTTCTTCCACCTGTCGCATATGATTTGAACTCGGAAAAGACTCAGTAATTTTTTTTTGCCGTTTGATCGATGATATTGAACATACAGATTATTCAAATTCATTTTCCGAAATTTGTTCTTCTTCTGGTAAAGAAACTGTATCTTTGTTGACGCATGTACTACTTCTAGTTACCCTTGTACTCGTAGGTTTATTAGAAACTTGTGAATTAGAAGATTCAGTTGTAATTCCAAATTCTCTACCTGTTTCAGTTTCCCTCCTTAGGTCTAAGGAGGTGGGTTGGGAGGACTTGGATTTAGACGAATGACATTTTAAAGCTTCCTTGTGTATTGCCTTTAAATGGCATTTTAAATTTGTGGTGTTTCCTGAAGTTTTTATTTTTTTGCTACAAAGTCGGCAAACAGCTAAGGATTTGTCTTGTGATTTCTCAAAATACTGCCACAAACTACTTTTTGGTGCCATTACTAAGAAAACTTTGTATTCCTACAAACTCTTTACATTGTTTATTAAAATAATAACACTAGTAGACTTGACCCTTAACACCAACACCTTACACTTAACAATTAAAAACAAGAATGAGACTATGAGTATCCAAGCACCTCGTTTTATAGTTTTTTGTTACGGAGGATTTCCCTATTAATATCAGAGCAACGCAACGGCATAGAATGAACAACGATATGGACAATAATTTTTCTCACTAGGCAGTTTAGTGTTCAGCGAAATTACTGTTTTCCTAAAAGTTACAAATGAGTCAGTGACAGCAGTGTGATCTTCTATTTACATTAAGGGCGCTCTGATTGTTTCCTCCCAACTATTTAAAAGAAATCTGATTTGTTCCACCCAACGATGTTTTCTGCCTTCATCTCAAATCATTCTAAGAACTAATGATGATGATCTTTACACAAAAAGTTTTTCAAACCTAGATAAATTTTTTGGAATTTTATTTGCTTTTTACAGCATGCATCTATTCCTTTCTCGATTTAATTCATTTACGGAAAGAAGAATGTACTTCCCTAACATCGAAAGGATAACATCGATGTACGTCGATGTTTTAGTGCGTCGACATCGATGTGAAAATATCGAACATCGAGTGCCCAAACATCGATGTTTTGAAAACATCAATAAACATCGCCCAGCACTAATAGAAACTGACGTGGAGGGATTTAAATCAATCCAAACCTCCAAGATTACCGGAAGCCTCCTCAATTCGCTTCAACTCGCCTAGAAACGAGAGTCATCTGGGTCTCTATCTTCGCGCAGTTATGATAGATGTGGTTAAATGTTTATTACATGGTTGTCCTTTGTATCGCTATTCGTTTTAGCAGCAATAAATATGGCCGAATTGAAACATCCCATCTTGCAGAAAGTGCATGTGTATAAAGGTACTTGTACTTATTTCCCATTACAATCTGTAAATAAAATTAAAATTTCTTGCAGTTCCAATCAAATTGAATACTCTTGGACATCACGGGACAACAAATCAAGATACATATAACATTTGATTTCACTATTTCAATATTTTCCATATATTTTTTCTTCTTTCAGGTCACCACACGCTTTTAGTCGTGATTTCGATATATAACACAATGCCACAATTGTTGTGTTCTTTTGGACGCTTTTCCTATGAAAATACCAATAAATGCTTAGGTATTTAGGGATAAGTAAGTTTTAAATAAAGAAAACTGAGTTGAAATTCGATTTTCTTAAGCCTTCATTTCGAAATATTAAGGAGGAAGGAGAAAATATAGATCATTGAAAAGCTCCCATGATTATCTGTTTTGTTATTATTTAGAATCAATAGGTTGATTCAGATAAAAAATCTGTAATCCACGCAGGCTCAAGGCAGTTAACAGTTAGCACTCATCAGAAATACAATTTTTTACATGTCTTATCGAGACATTTCCTTAATTGGCCTGTTGTATAATATTGGCAGAAAATACAGGGTGTATGTGGTACACAGTAAAAAACGATTCCCTAAAGTTGGTGGCAAAAATTTGTGCCACAAAAGTTAGGTATTTGTTGAAATCTTAAAAACTAGATACAAAACATACAGAAACATATTAACTTCAATCATCAGGGCTGCAAAAGAGTCTTATTATTCACAGGTGATTAACACGATTTCTGATAACCCTAGAAAAGTTTGGGACAAAATAAACGAAATAACTGGATCTAGTAAAAAACTTCAAAATATAAAGGAAATCCAGACAACGGATGGTACGTTAATAACAGAACCATTGCAAATAAGTAATGAGCTAAACAACCATTTCATGACCGTGGGGATGCAAATATCAGATACACTTGAAAATGATGGTGCTTCTGAAAATGCGACAACTTTTGCGTCTTTTGATTCTAGTCCTATTACCGAAAATGAACTTCTATACCAGTTGAAGACCTTAAAGAACAATACAGCAGCCGGACAAGATGGTTACACAAGTGATATGTTGAAAAAAGTTTCAGAATATGTTTTGACACCTCTGTGTTATGTTTTCAATCTTGCCTTGTCTCAAGGAGCTTTTCCTGCTAGACTTAAGCGTGCTGTGGTAATACCGGTGCACAAAGGAGGAGACCGAAGCAATCCCCTCAATTACAGACTCAACATCCAACATTGCAAAACTGCTGGAGAAATGCATTAAAAGTAGACTGTTAAGTTATCTGGAGTGCAATAACATTATAGCTAAGAATCAGTATGGGTTCAAAAGTAAATATAATACGTCTGATGCGTTATATGATGTGACTACATATATAAACTCTGCAATGGATGCTGGGGAAAAAGCATGTGCTGTATTTCTTGATATAAAGAAGGCTTTCGACACAATCAATCATAAAATTTTATTGGGAAAACTATCTAGCATAGGAATCACTGATACGGCGCTTTCTTTATTTGATTCCTATCTGCAAGGTAGAGTGCAATATGTCAGAATAGGGAAAATAGTAAGTAGTCCAATAATTCTTGGATGTGGTGTACCACAGGGTACGGTATTAGGCCCCATATTGTTCTTAATTTACATAAACAGTCTATGTAAATTGGATCAAAACAGCATTCAGGGTTATATTGTGTGTTTTGCTGATGACACTGTAGCAATATTCAAAAGCAAGGAGTGGACACAAACAACTCTCCTAGCTAATCGCGGCCTATGCTTAATTTATTCCTGGTTAAGATGCCATAAACTAGAATTAAACTTAGATAAGACTAAAGCATTATACTTTGCAAATAACACGTTTGAAAATAATACACATTATGTTATCCAAATTAGTGGAACACCGGTAGAGACAGTTACTGATTATAACTACCTAGGAATCACGATTGATAGTAGGCTCAAGTGGGATAAACATATTATATATCTATGTAAAAAGCTAAGAAAGACGCTGTACAAAGTAAGAATTTTATGTAATATACTTAAGGCTAATCATATGAGAATTGTGTACTTTGCTATCATACAATCAGTAATAGAGTACGGTGTATTGGCTTGGGGCGCAACATATTCGGCAGTTATTACGCCCTTAAATAATTTGCACAGCAATATCGTCAAAGCTTCCTTAAAAAAGTCAAAATACTATTCTACTACTCTGGCTTTCTCCCAATTCGAAGTTATGAATGTTCGGCACTCTACTCAAATTCATGTATGTAAATTTGGCAAATTTTGAATTGCACTCGATAAGATATCAGACTAGAAGGCAGGCTATTTGTCCTCTTGCTACAACTAGATGCAACAAAAGTTTATCACAAAGACATGCAAGTACTATAGGTCCTAAAGTTTATAATGTTTTACCAAATTCTATTAAAGGTTCCTTAAATAATGAGAATTATAAAGTAGTACTTAAGAAATTTGTGTTTAGTAATCCCGATATCTTTAATAATTGTTTTGCATGAAACTAGTTATTTCAACTTTGCTATTAAATTAAGTCTAAGTACGTTGAATTTTGAATTAGTATTAAGAAAAACATTAATAATTAGATATTAATTAGATAACTTTTAATTCTGTCACGGCACTTCACACTCAAGCTCTGCTTATGTGAATTGCTGGTTAGTAAATTTTTGAGATATATAACTAATTTATGTAATATAACGAAACCACAATAAATTGAAATTGAAATTGTTAATAAGATTAGATAATGCTCCACCTTGGAAAACGTAGATTAGGTTTTTTATCCCTAAAATGTTAGTAGGTTTTTCTCCCCCAAATGTAGGGAATGTCGGAAACATTCCCTAAAATGTAGGGAAATTTTTTTTTGCTTTTTGCCCTAAAATGTAGGAACTATTCCCTAAAATGTAGGGAATAGGTGATAGCACCACACTCCACCATAGGTGATAGAACACCACTTCCTTAAAAAAACAGAAGAATGAGTTGAATAGCTCATTTCCCATATTACTAAGAAGTACGGATGTTATGTTGGTGCGCTGGGCACGCTAAAACAGAATATTAAAAAACAATATATGACTTGTTTTCAAAAACAATGTACGAATTATATAAACGAAATTATATTTCTATAAAAAAATGTAGCATAATACCTAAATTATTGAATGTTCTTTTTCTTATATCCAAGAGAGCTTAACATTTCGGGAATTTTACGAGCTGTATAGGTTTTATTTGGCCTTTATATCAGAGAAAACTACATTTATTTTTAGGGAAAAAAATGTCTTAAATTTGGGGAATAGTCCTATGATTTTATTCATTGTAATGACATGAAACAAAAATGATGATAAGTGAGTATTTTGAGATGTTCAGATCTCCTATTACCTGCAACATACGTACAAATCCTCAAATGATTGACCTTCAAATATGGAATATCACACTAATTGGAGGAGACTTAAGCTCAAACGATGAATATTTAATATAGGATTGTACAGGGGTGGATCTACATATGTATGCAGCTAATTTCGGTAGAAACATAATCTATAACATATGAAATTCATAACATATATAAAACCTGCAACAGAACCTCATAACCGCATAATGTTTTCAAAAGAAGAAAAGAAAAAACAAAACAAAGTTGTAAATCCTTCTTAAATCTTATACACATCTCTTAAGACGTGCCAATTAAACAACTTCTTAAAGAATGCTTAAAAACTATTTTCATGGAGATAACAACTTGCTACACAATCAACCTAAACAGAAAAATAGGAAACCTGTCTGGCAAAAAAAAAAAAAAATACACACACCTCATCTATTCACAACGAAGAATGAAGATCCAACATTAATAATTCTGGTCACCACTAAGAGTTTCACATCAGCCAATTATCCTTGAGGGCACACAGTCGTTCTTCTCTTAACTGTTCTATTACGTGTGCAACGAGAAAGTTCTTAAGTCATCCTTTTCCAACAACGACTATACCTACATACCTACTACTTTCCCTAATCCTTCCCAACAGTCACTTGAGAAGAAAGCCAAAACTCTAAGGGTTGGTAATAAAATTTTTCTCAAGAAACTCTTGTGTCATTGAGGTGAAATTATCTGAGCAGGTTAATGAGTACAGTAACATGAGGACGTTCTTATGGTACCCAAAACTCTGCAAAGAAGGTTAAATGCTACTTAAGTGGACCTGGGAAGATTTTGAATGATTAAGTATACAAAAAAATTTGGAGCCTGTGTCTGTGGGTGGAGGAGGAGGATGGAGAAATAATTTTATAAATTAACAGTGTAAGTTGAGATTATTCTATCACAATTAGAAACTACGATGACTAATATCATAGATGGCACAAGAACTAGATGTCGCATGCCATACTAAAGCAGAGTATACACAATGTGAAATGAGTAGTGCATTCTGAAATGGATCATAATATCTTTGAGATTGTGACGAATGCAAATGATTTTATAAAAGCAGTTTTATATACATTTGATCGACTTCCTCAACACTTCAGATACGAAAAAATATGAATCACTCAAGGTATACATCATTTCAAATGTTGTGGTCCATTCCGGAATGGACCACCCAGCCATATAAAATTTGTATATTTTTTTGGTACTGCATGCGACATCTAGCTCTTGTGCCATCTATGCTAATATGCTCAAGAGTAATATTTGGAGAAAATTTCTTTTTTTGCATTAATTTTCAGTGGCGTGGAGTGGCGTGAACTTGATACGAGGGCAAGCAAAAACGTTAAATATCTAAATGCTATTGCAGCGGTTCTAATAAATCATCTATACACATCTCGATAGGTGCTTCTAAAGAACTCCAGGAGTTAATATTTGAAGAAATTAGGCAACTGCAACAGTGATCTGTGTCGAGTGTGCGAAGTGGAAGATAAATCCATGAAACATATCATTTGTGAGTGTCCCACGCTTGCAACTTTAATGTTGAAAATCATTGGAGAAACATCTCTCCAAATAAGGTTTGCAATCTAAGCCCAAGGGCAATATCGAGCTCGTAAAAGTGATAGATTTAACTTATCCAATCTAGGGGAGGACACAATAGATCAACTCTGGTCGGTGTGTCCACAGGGTCTTATTGAACTAATCTCCCCTGCACTTAACCTTAAGCTTAAGCACCCACAATCGAGGACGTGTGAGGGTAGGCATGAATTGAAGTTTTTAGTCCTTGGATTTCTAATTAAAAGGAATTAAAGAAGTGACTATAGTCAGGTCGCAATGTACACTAAATTGAATATTGTACACTCTGTATCAATCAAAACTGTAAACAAATTTGAATTTTCCGTTTTCTTGAAAACGAAGGCAATGATAAATGGTTTTTAGAATGTGGAGAGATACTCAAGACTGTTCTAATGTACTGGGTAAATTGTCTAGTAATAACGGAATTTGAGATTTGTAAATCTAATTACAAAGAATTTGCAAAATACGAAAATGGAAAATTTCCAATTGGTTTATAACAGAATGTATTACGAAACAGAGAGTTCGTCGCTTTCATGAAACTGAAAAATTAACAGATTAACTAGGTTGTATTTTCCTGAAATAATTATGACAAATAAATTCTAAATAAGCCAAATTAAAATATTAATAATTGCTCATTTGTTTATTTGCCTCCGGCTGTACGATTTTTTCATCAATATCGTATTTCAAGCTATCCCTTCTATAAAGTAATATTCCGCTACCAACTTAAAATTCTTCTCAAGAATTTACAATTTTCTCTAGCCCGCGTGGCTTGAATATATTTGCCTGCCTACAACCGAAGTGCATCCTAACCGACCTACCTGAAGCACAAATAAATCCACCTCCAGTTGAAACAAATACTGTGTTGACCTATCATAAGAAATATATTATTCATGTGAATAAAATCAACTTAATACATGCTACCGGTATAGAAGTGTTTGTAGATCCCGTTGAAGCGTTTTTCAATTGCATCCCTAAGTCCTGAATCAGATTGCACGGCAGCGACAGCAACATCAAAAATGGTTTTGCTGTTGGCTGTATCAGATGGAACTACAGCAGCACTAGGCAACAAGCAAAAGTTTCTGACATTTCTATAGCGTATGACAGGATATCCACGCTGCCTATAAAGACAGCGGCAGCATATTTAAAATTTGGAATGACTCAGAAGCGGGGACGTACGTGCTGCTTTCTCTCAATCAGCTGATCGCTCTCAAACAATGAACACAACTTGCTGTCGCTGTTGCTGCTGCTGCCGTATCAATTTAAGTCAGGCTTTAGGCTTAGCACTATTTCTTATTGAGTGCAGCTACACTATAAGTGGCAAACGAGGTACATTCCTGAGAAGTTCGAATGCCATACATTTTGTTAGATGTTGTTCGATTTATGATGGAAGCAAAAATAAAACCACCTCTTCTACGCAGTGTTGTCGGTAGTGATATCATAGATAGAGCCCAAACCTGTTATTTTCCGTTGCATGTTGTTCGATTGCTTTGTTTTTGATTTTTTTGCCCAGAGGAATGTGATTTTATAATTGCTTCTCTTTGATAATTTACAGTGGAGGACAAATAAAAAGGCTTTAAGGAAAATATTTTGAAGACATTTTTTCTCGTAATATTTTATTTCCTTTCATTTTTATTTGTTTTAATTAAATTAAATCGGAAAACCGAAAGGAAAACCTTGCTTCTAAAGATTTGGTTATGTCTGACCGAGAATCCGAAGTCTGTTGCTTTCTTGTGAGGATTTTTTTATGATGACAGTTAATTTTTGACATGATAAAAATAACATTTATCGTGCGAGAAATTTTTATAATTTTGGTATTACAAAATACAAAAATTTTCCAACTATTTGTACAGTTTTCATGTTTAAGGAATAATTGAATGGGTATTAAATAACCATACACGTTTTGCTAATATAAAGCAACTTTTAGAAAGGTACCTCGATATGAGGACACTTATCACCTGTCCTCATATCTAACTAACTACCTCGTTAGAAAGGGAGCGCACTTCAGAAAACAAATTTACCATAATTCGGGACTCCTTTTCTGGCACTAGTTATAAATGAGTTTTCCTTAAACACAACACACACACACAAAAAAAAAAAATAAACCCTAGAAAAATATTATTTAGATAATTCCAAGATAAAAAAAATTAACACCTGGTTTGTGTGTAAATATGCAAAATGCACCAAAAATTTAAATGGAAAATAGGAAAAAGTTTATTCTTTTTTGCTTCAAATTGAGTATTATAGCCTTCGTGGGTCTGTTTCAGGTAGGGCCAAGGATTACAAGGGTTTTTAATCTGCCCGCACAATAGCGGATGAATGGTTGGTTGCACAAATAAAGGATCCGCTACATACATAATAAATGAATGACTAAACACGAGCGTGTTGATGAGGGTGTCGGCAAACAAACAAGCTAACCAACCAACAAAGCAAACATATGTCATCAGTGAATATATGTATGTATGTATATTTGTACCTACATAGGTAGATATCGTACCGAAGTGAAGGTGTTCCTCATTTATCAGTTGCCAAGTCGTCACTACGTAAATGAGATAAGCGTCGGATTATGAATGACCAAATTGAAATACAAGTGATGACAGTCCAGTTCTCTAGTCCCCGATATATGGGTGCGGGGTCACTATATGTTCAAATTGTGCTTGTTTTCAGTGTCAATACAGGTAATAACATGGTGTTATATGTCAACAGAATAGAAGTGGAAGCATATGGTAGAAAGCAAATGAAAATTAAATTTTCACCGATAATACAGGCGGTGAGCTCTTTGTAGTAGAAAATATTTGCTGCAGTTTTTTATTTGTTTGGAGACATTGTTTTGGTTTGATTATAACTTTTGTATAAAGAAATCAAAGAATAGATTAAAAGAAACGTATTTCATTTGGATTTGAATATCGTATGGTATCATCTACATGTCTTTTGCCGCAATAAGGTTTCAAAACAAAGGATGATACCCAGTGTCTGATCACCTAGAAACCGAATTAAATTTTTTTTGTAATTATTTAAAGGAATTACGGTTTTTTTAAATAACGCATTTCCCATTGATTATTTTTATATAGATGTGCCCAGAATCATTCACGTCTTAGAAAGGAGACGTCGCTACTAGCAAGAAAAAATCTGTTATAAACTTTTATCTAATGGTACAAATAAAATTTTTCCAGCATATAAAGTAAAAACGGTTAAAAACCAAATAAATAATTATCACCAGTCATTGAAAATTCTTTTTTTAAAAATTCCTAAGCTGGAAATAACAAGCAAAAGACAGGTAGCGACATCTCTTATCTACATCGTCAATGATTCTGGGCACATCTATAAATAAATAATCAATGGCATTACCTACATTCACCTCACAAACAACATAATTTGCAGGGACTGTAAATAAATGTAATTTTTAGCAATCAGTTAAAAAAGTCCCATGAAGACTGAATAATATACGTGAGACGTAATGGCAAAGAGTTAATAATTACTAAAAAAAAAATTTTAAGTTTAATAATAAGAGTTTGATAAGAGTCCCAAATGACTTTTATTTTTTAAAGTTTCATAATAACAGCTCTAGTAGTCTTTAATACATTTATCTCAGTGCTAATAGGTTTCACAGACTTTTATTAATAAAATACCCTGCATAAAACTCACATAAGTCTTAGAAGACCTTTATAAGTTTCGGTTAGTCCATAACTGTTACCAGACACCTTTAGTCATTTTAGTCCTATGATAAAAGTCTCTGACAATTTTTATCTTTTCCTTTTTCGATAATAGTCTGATCGGGACTTTTATATTTTACAGTCAGTTGTAATAGTTGTATGTAGAAGACTTTTATTTATTTAAGTCTCATAATGGATATATCATAGATCTTCGCATTTGATTTTGGATTTCAGAAATCGAATATGTAGTCTGCAGATCCGGGAATCCGGATGTCCGCATATTAGCAAAATCATAAGGTTATCTTTGTTTTGAAGCCTTGGCTTTATGGACGGGAGCAGCTAAGATAGCTGTAGCTTCGAACGTTGACTAGAGCTGCTGTGAAGCTCTAACTCTTTGTATGGAAGCAGCTTAATTAGCTTTAGCTCCGATGGTTAAATAGAGCAGTCTTGACTGCGATTATTACTATAGGAGTAGCTTTACAGCATGAACTCCTATCTAAAGAAAATTTCAATGAAACTGGATTACTTTATTCTTATTCGTAATTTAGTTGTTAGACCAGGTACGGGTATGCGTACCCCGAGGGGTACACAGAAAACTCTTCAAAATACTTATGGAGTCATGAATCCGTTTGCTGAAGATGTAAAAATATATCATCTACCGATTACAGCTCAAGAATAAGAAGAAGAAGAATATGTCAGACTAGATGTGTTATTTCTGCTCGCAAGTTTTATAGTTTTTTCCATTTACATCGTGCATAGTTTTCAATAAAACTTGGTTTTTTCGTTAGTGTGATACATAGTTGATAATTAGACCTTTTTTTATGATTTCCGAAAATTTTTAACATCAATATTTTCACGAATAAATATGGCTACAACAAATTCATCTTCATCTATACACACAGCTAGTACTATCACAGTTCTTGACACTCGTAGCAAGACAAATAAGCAAAATAATCCAGCTACTAATATCACTGATAACGCTTCAATGGCAACAACGAAGGCATCGTCATTAATTTAGATGCACTAAAATCAGAGCTGGGCAATATTTAAGTAAAAAAGGACTTAAGTACTACTTAAAGTACATTTTCGTTACTTAAGACTTATTACTAAATACTTTTGAAATGCCCCTACTTAGTACTTGAACATAAGTACTAGCGTCTATTTACTTGTACTTAAGTACCACGATTTTTACTTAAGTATTTCTGAGTCTATTAAGTACCTATAAATATCTAACACTTCGTAGAAAGGAAAAACACAATCTCAACTATTTTTTTGTTGAGTTTTAAAGCACGCAAAGAACTGTCAAATCATGTGCCGCACTCACGCGTCAAGGCAGAACCTTAGAAAAACTAATAACATACAAACAAGCCTGGGCAAGTACAACAAAAACCTGCAAATATTTTAGAATCTTAGGATTTAAGACTAAGTTAGCGCTTTGATGTGGTAGTGAGGGAGTCTTTTTTATGGCTTAGGATGTGTTTCTCGAGCGATTTGGATCACACAAAGCTAGGGTCCCAAACTCAAATTCTAAGAAAACCTATACTACACATACACATGCATACAATAATATTCATTGAAATAAATTTTTTTTTAAATTTTGGAATAAAGTTTTTTTGAAAAAATATAAAATAATAAATATATGTTTTCAAATAACTCAATTAATTAAATATTTTTTTCTTCAAATTTAGTTGGGGGTCATGACCAGCCCTCCCCCACTCTCCCTGGATCCGCCACGGCGATGTCGTAACCAAAGGGTCAGCCAGCAAGCAATGCCTCACCTCAAGATAAATCAACGATCCTAGACCAACTTTTTCTTAGAAATTTAGAATTTTTATGCATTATTGGAGACTTTTGAATTATAATAGAGAAATAAATGAAAGAGTTTAGATTTAATAAATAGGTGGAGGCGGAACTTGCTATTTACATTGATTGCCATATTCAAAAGTACGTTTTTAACCATTATAAAGTATGTTGAAAACAGCAACAAAAGTATTCAACATAAACTTCTTTCTGCAATATTTATCTATTCATATGTATACATGGCACACATTATCATTATTTTTACTTAGTTGTTATATTTTTTTGTAAATTTATGTAGTTTTCCTGGTTTATTGAGCTTTTAATTCCATCCCCTTACATCCCCTTTTCTGATTTAAATTCAATATTATATATGGCATACTCCCTTCATAGAGAGGAAAATTAAATGAAGCAAAAAGGAAATTATGTAATACTCTGAAATTCGATGAATATCTTAATAATGGATTTTTAAAAAGAAAAGCTTTTTAAGTGTAATTTTGTGACATTCGACACCGCTTCCATTAGGAAAATCCCACAAAAGAAAATTTGTTTTCAAGTAACCACGCCGTACATTTTTAAGAGGGGGATCTTAAAGAAGTGGTTTTTCTTAAACAATAGCCTAATATACGTTCATATGTACATATTTGTATATGGTTGCGTTTCTATCGTGAAAATGGATTTTAAGTAATTTAACACAATTGCAAGTGATTAATGATAATTTACATCCACATTGAGATTTCAAAACTTCTTCATTAGAGAAAATGTTTTGAAACAATTTTCAATTATGACGTAAATATTATCGAGAAATATATAAATGCTTGCTTATATCCCAGTTTAAGAGAAAATTGTATTTTTTTTCAACTAAGAACAAACGAATTTTATGCATTAGCTTAGACTAATAATTAATAAATTTCAAAATCTTGACCAATTTTATGATATTACACATTGATGAATGTCTGGGCCGCTATACTTTTTTCTAGAATCCGTGACACTTTTTTTCCTTGTTAGAACTTTGCCGGACCATTTTTCTCCAGAATTCTATTATTAATTTCTAAGAATAAATTAATGCTTAACTTGAATTTTAAAAATTTGTTAACGTGTCAGACACCCAAATTAATTTCACTATTTTGGATAACTATCGACCATAAATTCCCACTACCCTGTTGCAGGCTAGTAGCTAGAATCAAATTTAAGGTATGGCATCAGAAATTTGAAGTAGGGCGCAAATTTTCGGTGTATTTGGGATACATCGGTTCAGGTGAATGGACATCTTTTTGAAAAAAAATAAGCTTCTAGAACTCTCATTTTATTACACTTTTTTTTATAGGTAAACTAAAACAGGTGCCTACAATAAAAATCACATGGTAAAAATATTCAATATAATTGCAGTCTTCGATTTACCATATTTTGGAATTTTCGTAGCACTTCATCAATATCTTTTCAGTCTATTTTTTCCGTTTACCTGTCAGTATCTCTTGAGCCATTATGTAACTTTCATTCAGGCTAATTGTTAGCAACTAGTGTCATTCAAGTACATTTTCACAATAGTAACTTCTTCTTTGAAAGGAATTTTAATACCTGAAAAATAATTATACAAAAAAAATTTCTCGTCTAATTGACTGAAATTAATTGAAAATAATTTCAATAAATTTACAAAATGCATTTAAGTGCCACCATATAATTCACACTTACTTTTTATAAAAAGTATTTATATGGGCAAATTGGTGTGATCTCCATTATTGAACTTCTATGGTAGGCGATCAGAGATAACCATACTGATGAGACCTCTCTGATCGCTGGGTCGAGAAATAATTACAATAATGGACTTGTTTTTTTCTTATTAATTTTCTCACAATAATTATATATTTAAATGTTGAACATACCTAAACTATTTGTTCAACTCATCAAGACACAAAATTGAATCTAGCAGATCTTCATTGTCTGCAAATCTTCTTTTCATTTCAGGTGTTATTATGTCTACAGTTTCATAATATTCTGCTTTAAATGGCGGAGGTTAAATTATGCTTGCAGTATTTTGACCAGATGTCTTGCCTTTACTTGTCTCTTTTCTTCTGGGAACTATTTTGAGATTCTTTTCTACAATATGGTATTCTCAGCTTCTTCCAAAATTGTCTCATACATCTATTCTGATCTCAATTTCTTCCTGTAACGACATGTTGTTATAAAGCCTCGTTTCCACTAATACAAATTGTGCCAATTTGTTCGGTAACATGTTGTGTATTTGGTGGGAGCCGATATGTTAGCTTAAACTTAAAAAGTGTTTCCATTTAAATAAATTCTCGCCAACTTGTTGGCTTAACGTCGGATCGCAATGGATGAGCCGGTGGTATTAGAATCTTCAGCGTTTGTTCGCAGGAAGCTATTTCCACACAGAGCGAAATGATCCATAATAGCTCAAATCTATACCAACAAGGTTTGTAAATATTATCTGCTGCATTTCAACTACACTTACTCTTATTCATTTTTTCCAATTTCCAGAAATATTGAGAACGGAAAGATATAATTTTTTTTTACTTCTTTTGATTGGAAATTAAATCCGAATTCAACTCTGAAGAAATGTCATTCAATGCGACATTTCGATTATTTGCATTTTTATGCTCATGATTTCCATTGAAATTTTACGAAAAATGAACGTCAGTCAATGAAAATCGATTTCAATGGAACAACTTTTAACGCGATGAGAATATGGCAGTAGCTCATATCTGTGTAATTTGTCAGATTTAACATCCCACAAGACCGAATATTTTTCATATTCCTTAATTAATTTTTTTTTTGTAGCAGCTTTTGTCTACTCTATTGTCTTCCACTTACTGAAAGAACGCTAGATTGACTAGTTTAGCCAACACAACAAATGAGCGTTTCCACTTAAATGAAAATATCCACGCAACAAATTCTGCATGCGAAGTCGCTCTGGCGGTATGTTATAAGATTTTCGTTCGATAGGCGAATTTTTTACCACATTTATAGATTATTTTTCTAGTTGTTGATAGTTTTTAGTATAATAAAATAGAATTTAATGAATTTTTGAAGCACATTGGCGTTATTTGTGGAGGATAATATAAATGACGAAGAAATAATTATTTACCGGGACAAAAGTAAATTTTTAAGGATATACCTAACAAAATGTTTTGCCTTATTAATTTTTGATTCCAAGAAATATTCTTGCAAGTTTTATAACATCAAGTTGGAAGAATCTATAGAATTAATATATAAAATCATTTATATTGATTAAATTAAAAAAAAAATTTATATATACACGGTGTCCCGGAAGGGTACCGCCATACTGCATCCATAGAATCTTGACAGAAAAAGGAGCAGAAAAGTCCAAGAGCACTTATGTCCTATCTTGCGTAGTTTTGGAGTTATTAAGGAAAAACTGATTTTTCTTAGAATCCGCTCCGTAACCTTCAGTTTACCCTATAACACGGTAAATACTTTGCGGAAATAAATCGCACCTAGTAATTTTCTTAGAGCAACAAATTAACTTTTCAACTGTTTATTAAAAATTTTCCAGGGTGATATAGATTTTTGACTTAGAATATGTTGTCTTGCCTTTAGAACAAAATAAACCCCAATTTGAAAGTAATAATTCTTGGAAATTTCTTATAAGAATGGGATGCGCAAGTATGGGAAAAACTTCTTCATTTTATCACCTTTTAAATTCCCGAAACAATCATTTACCTAAAATCAACGGTTTCAAAATCCCAAAGCAAAGTACGCCTCAGGTACCCTACCTAAACAAACTAATTTCTGAGTTAGCGCCTGCGGCAAATGTCTTTGAAAAGAAGTTAATCCTTATTTCTGAAAAGCATTTATTATTTATTTATTACGCTCGCTGTCACTGACTCATATCAGAGTCACATGTGTATGTTGCTTTTACGAGTTGGTCTGATAGTTTAAATAGCTCATTGCATTGCTCTACATCTTCAATTCGATTGAAAAGTGTGTACAGGCCAGCCAGTAAAGAAAGTTAGCAGAAATATATTTTTATTTTTTAGTTCCTAATTTCTTTTTTTTAATACTTCCTTGGTTTTCTTGTCATCTTAATATTTTCTTCCTGGTTCATATCGTGGCTAAAATTGACTGCTATTAGTATTTTTCCAAGATGCCAAGTTTTTCTTTTGAGGAATACACAGATATCCATTACATTTACGTTTTCTGCGGTGGAAATGCAAGGAGGGCATGTGAGGAGTACAGAAGAAGGTTTCCCAATAGGAGACAGCCAGAGCGCTCGGTTTTCGCCAAAGTACATGGACATCTAAAAGAAATTAATGTATTTGATAAGTGTTGTTAATAAATTGAAATAAACTGTTTGTTTCAAATAATCATTAACTTTAATAATCCTTTAATGCGTTTATCTACTCATAAATTTTACTTAAAATAATAGTTAAATCAGATTTTAAATGATTCCAAGAAAAAAAATTACTACAGAGTATGGTTTCAGAGCAATAAACCAAAATTAGTAGAATATGGGTGGCAGAAGTTACGGCTACCTGAGGCGTACTTAGCTTTGGGATTTTGAAACCGTTGCTTTTAGGTAAATGATTCTTTCAGGAATTTAAAAGGTGATAAAATGAAGAAGATTTTCCCATACTTGCGCATCCCATTCTTATAAGAAATTTCCAAGAATTATTACTTTCAAATTGGGGTTTATTTTGTTCTAAAGGCACGACGACACATTCTAAGTCAAAAATAAAGGAAGGCATATCACCCTGGAAAATTTTTAATAAATAGTTTAAAAGTTAATTTGTTGCTCTAAAAAAATTACTAGGTGCGATTTATTTCCGCAAAGTATTTACCGAGTTATAGAACAAACTGTAAGTTACGGAGAGGATTCTAAGAAAAATCAGTTTTCCATAATAACTCCAAAACTACGCAAGATAGGACATATGTCTTGTTGGACTTTTCTGTTCCATTTTCTGTCAAGATTCTATGGATGCAGTATGGCGGTACCCTTCCGTGACATCCTGTATATATATAACATTTAAATCTAATTTCTTAAATTTTACATACATTTTATAATCTTCGCTTGTACTGTCACTCCCAGCAAAATTCAGTGATGTTCTATCGAAATTAACCGACTATCGATAAATTGTTGAACGTCAAATAATCTTTCGAAGTTATTAAATCTTGCCCCCGGACACATTTTGTTATTGATATGGCATCCTTCAATCCCGTGCTTCGACCCTGTAAAGCCTCATCAGCCGGTTGCAGAACTTATAATATTTTTTTTTTGCTACTATCTTTCTCAGTCGAATTTCCACGTTTAATATAACGCCTTTGATGTCAATACTCTTTTTGCAATATCATCACCAATGAATTTTCCATTTTTCATTTTATCTGGAGTCTTAAAAATCAGAAAATAATTTTCATATACGACTTTTGTAACAGCCAAATATCCTGACCAAAGATGTTCAAGTAGTCCACCAATCATCTTACCTTCATACATGGTAGTAAGAGGTGGGAGGTAAGCAAAGTAATGGCCGAATAGTGGATAACTGGTCAGTATTGCCGATTATACAGACTTGTCGTGATAACTTTTATGACGTGATGTCGCCACAAAATACGGAATAAATTGGAAATTTTTAAGCTAGGGCATTGCCATTTTAAGGTAGGGCATTGCCCCTCTCTATGCCCTCCCGGCTCGAGGTAACAAAAAAAAAAAAAAAAATGAAAATTAATTTAGAAGTGGCTTATCTTTTATGAGTATTTGTCTAAGATTATTAGCTTAAACATTGTCACCGCTTCTTTAATAATTTTCATATTATCCTTTCAGTTCTTAAATTGAATATTTTTTTAATAGATTGAATCTATAAAGCTGAAAGAAAAAATATATATATATTGAAAACAAATAATATGACTCCACCAGATTACTTAGAAAATCTTCTCTTGCCATCAATTCACTTTATCTGCTTCCTGGTAGCGTAACTAATAAAAGCTATCTACCCTTAACAACATATTTTATAAGGGTTCACAATATTGTGGGTTCTTTTCAATTTGAAAAATTGAACGACAATGGATAGCGCCCTCATAAACGTAAAAGGAAATTTTTATTTGCGGAAAGTTATAGAATCGATAAAATCACCAATCTACTACCCTTCAGACTCCCCGATATTGGGGGTAAAAATAGCTCATAAAAGATATCCCCGTAAAAAAGAAAAAAAAAAAAAGAAACGTCCACTAGAGAAAAATGTATTTTTGGATATATTTTTTGTTTGTTTGTTTTCTCACGATGAATGCTACTTATCATTTGTATGAATCAGTTCTATGAGAGTTTATCGACTAGATCGTAATTTTGAGGAGGTTGCCCCACATTGCAGCATTTTTATAGTAAATTAGATAATATGAATCTGAGTAATCGGCTTAACCAATCAAGGAATATTTCTTTTTTCAGGAGTTTTCCTGTAATACGAAAAATTCCATTCAATTTTAGGAGACTTACAAAGTGAATAAGATTTGTATATTCTTCTGTTAAAAGATCGAATCCTAGAAAGTTAACCTACGCCTAAGATGTGCTATCTTTTTAGTCCTACGCATATATAGTTGTCCTTTTTAACCAAGTCCGTCGCGGGACGATTGTATCTATACGGTAAGTACTATAGTTTTGCAATTTTGACGTGTTGATGCGCTCGCGAGGCGTATGTGTACCTTTAGTGAAATTTTGGGTATTGATTTGTAATTTTGATATATTACGGCGAATTTTAGTTATACACATTTTTGTCATATTTTTTAGATACTATTATTTATGCAATCATCGTGACAAGTAGGAGGGCTTTAGTAAACGATGATATTATGTGCTCTATTATCCCTAGAACGGAATAATGAGAGTGATGAACCTGTCGGATAGCGACATAGAAGATCACTAGAGTGAAGACCATGTACAAAGCGACTTTGAAAACCAGTCTATTGACGAGCCTATAGTAGAATCAAGTGATACAGCAAATGAAGACGATTCATCTCAGCCATCTTTGGAGCCCGCGGTAATATCAAAGCGTGACCGTCGTATAGTTGTTCTAACTAGGAGAGTGATTAGAGGTACTATTCAGGGACAAAGCTATGGATCAACCCCTGTTGGTAATATTTTTCATGCAAACATGCCAACACGTATGCCTCGAAATATCTTGAATCCAGTTTTATGCTTTGGTCTCCTCATCATTGACGAAATAGTTCATGAGACTGTTCATTGGACAAAACTTGAGATATCATTAGTCAAACACCGCGTCGATATGACCAGTGCCACATTTTGAGACACAAATTTCACAGAACTTCAAGCTTTGATTGGAATTCTAACCTTGAGTACGGTAATGGAAGAAAATCACTTATCAGATGATGAACTGTTTAATAGCACCTTTTCGAGTACAAGGTATGTAGCAGTGATGAGTCAGGATAGTTTTGATTTTCTCATTCAGGATGGATGACAAGTCCTTATGGCTAGCTGTTCGACAAACAGACCCGTTCATTCTGTTTACAAAAGTTTTTGAATTATTTATAACCCAACCTATACAGAATTACTTACCAGGAGCGCACGTCACGACAGACGAACAACTATTGGGGTTTCGGGGAAGGTGTCCATTCGTAATGTACATTCCCAATAAGCCAAATAAATACTGCATCAAAATCACACTGTTGTGCGATAGTGGCACGTAGTATATGTTGAATACTATACCGTACATTGGGAAATCCGAAACTAGTGGGGTACCACAAGGAGAATACTACGTGAAGGAATTATCGCAACCTAGTCATATAACAAATCGCAGCATAACCTATGTTAATTGGCTTACATCGGTTCTCCTAGCGAAATTGCTGCTCCTAGAAACGTATGAACTACCCCTGTTGGTATTATTAGATTAAATAAACGCGAAATCTTCGAAGAGTTGAGGACACCCGATCTCGACCAATAAACACTTCAGTGCTCTGATACGATGGATGTTTGACCCTCGTGTCATACAAACCGAAGCTCTCAAAGATGATTTAATTACTATCATCATATTATGAAGAAGGTATCGTAAACGCAAGTAACGGCCAGCCTGTAATAATTATGTACTACAAACAGACTAAAGGCGGTGTTGACACCTTTGGTCAAATGTGCTCTAACATGTCGTGCTCAAGGAAAACGAATAGGTGGCCAATGACTATGTTCTATGATAAATTAAATATGGGGTTTGTTAATTTTTATGTGATTTACTGTCACAATGTTCTATAAAAGGGAGATCAGTTTGAAACAAAAAATAATGCGAATGATGACCTACACTAAATTTAAAAGATAGTTTGTGCTGAACACAAGAATGACGCTTGTCACGACTGCCTCTCCTCTAAATCAGGATTTTATTAGTAGTGAATGCTTTTTCAAATTGTTTATAAGAAAAATTATTATTTTAAGTGATAGTTTGTAGGTACTTAATTGTTGCTATTAACATAAGACTGTTGATTTATGTTATTTTTTTTCTAGAGGTCTAATCATTTAGTTTTAAATTTATAAAATAAACAAATGTAACATACGATTGTATTTTATATATAAAATTAAACCTATACATTTAAAATAATAAGACATATTTTTAAAAAACATAACTAAATAAGATAAAGACAATCATGTGCAAATTTTGCGCCTCTGAAGCGCGTGGCTATCTTCACGTATGTCGTTATACGGTTATCTATCTATTGTCAAAATACCATAAATTATTAACAGATGTACTATTAAAACAAAAAACTTTTAAAATACGCCTGTATTTATCGGTATAAGAGCAGAAAGCTAATTAAAATTATGAGCTTTATTGAAGTCAACATAAAGTTAAATTATAAAATAAAGGGTTTTCCAATAAGAGGTGTTATTTTAGTTAGCCCGATATTTCGGTAGATGTCACTTTTGGAGCTGTCATTTTTTGACATTTGACATTTGATATTGCTGCTGTAGCCGAAAGTGTTGAAGAAAACCCAGGTTTGTCCATTCCTCGTCGTTCTTTCGAATTAGGCATTCCACAAACGTCATTACACCGTATTTTGCATAAAGATTTGGGTCTTAAGGCTTATAAAGTTCAATTAACACAAGAACTCAAGCCGGCCGATCATCAACAACGTCGAGTCTTGGCTGATTGGGTCCTTGAAATGCATGAAAATGATCTGGAATTACATCGAAAATTCATCTTGAGTGATGAGGCCCATTTCCACCTAGATGGCTTCGTCAACAAGCAAAATTGTCGCATCTACGGCTCGGAAAACCCAAGAGTTATTGTTGAAAAGCCTCTCTATCCTCAACGTGTGACTGTTTGGTGCGGTTTATGGTCCCGCGGGGTCATTAGACCTTACTTTTTCGAAAATGAGGCTGGAGCAACAGTTACGGTGAATGGATTGCGCTATCGACAGATGATTAATGATTTTTTATGGCCGGAATTGGATGGTATTGATCTGGACAACGTTTACTTTCAACAAGACGGCGCTACGTGCCATACAAGCAACGAAACCATTGATCTTTTACGGGAAAAGTTTCCGGACCGTGTTATCTCTCGAAGAGGTGATCACAATTGGCCACCGAGATCTTGTGATTTAACACCTTGCGACTTCTTCCTTTGGGGCCACGTGAAAGAGGAGGTCTACGCCAACAGCTCAGCGTCGATTCAAGACCTCAAAGATGGAATTCGTGAGGCTATCGAAGACATAGGCCAGCCACTTTGCGATTCGGTTATGGAAAATTTCATGAAAAGGATATGGTCCTGTAGGCGTGGTCGTGGTGATCATTTGGTTGATGTTATTTTTCATTATTAACGGCATACCTTCCTCTTTATAATGAAATAAAGATCCGATCATTTATCTCAAAAAATGGCATTTTTCTTTGAATAACAAAATAACACCTCTTATTGAAAAGCCCTGTACTTCAAAATAAGAAGTTTTGTTTTTTTATTTTTTATTAATTATTTGTTCAAAACAATGCACATTAAGAATATATCTTTTAAGGGTACATGCTCTAAGTTACTAATCAGGAATTAATTTATTATTAAGGCTTAAACTATAGCATTGAAGCAAAATGAAGGGAAGTAAAAGCAAGCTAATAAATTGTACAGATTAACAAAAAGAAAGTATATAAGTATTTATCAACTAAAAATAATAGAAGGAAATACAGTACTAAAAAGCCTGAAAAGAAGAAGAATAAAATAAGAAGAAAAAATACGAGATAAAAGAGTGATCAGTATTAGTAAGATAATTGAAAACAGTACGTTTAAAGCTGTCAAAAGTGCCCGACCATAATGATTTTCTTATATCAATTGGTAAGGAGTTCCAAATGCTGACTGCTTGGTTGAAATATTGTCGAACGCTCACCAGAAGTCTGCTGGTAGGTGGTATATACTTGATCTATTGAAATGCAAGAAGTTAAACAAATAGTGTGGACACTGAAATCTTATGACATTAGATAGTAAGGCTACTGTCCTGAATTTGAGATACGGCTGAAGAGAGCAGTCAAATAGAGTGTCAGCAAAAGGTGAAACGTTGTCATAGCGCCGAAGTCTAAAAATATACTTAATAATGGAATTGGAAGAGACCAGAAGCTTCCTCTACGAGATACTATCGAGCCCATTATAAATTTCACAACCACATAATAAAATCGGTGCAAGTTAAGATTGTGGTAGTTTTAACGGAGTTAATAAGGGAGTGACGTCACTAAAACAACAAAGGCGTCGAAGCCCATAATAAATTTATATGGTTACCCCAAGTCAATCTAATATTAAATATAATACCTAGATTTTTAGCTGTAGTAACAAGCGGAGTTCTTACACCATTTATATGAACTGGAGAAAAATCGGAACAGTCAATATCTAGTCTACTTATAATTAAACACTTAGATTTAGTTGCATTTAATTTGAGTCCATTGGATGCAGTACATTAGGCAAGTACATAACAGAGCAGATTCCATCCTCGGACAAACCAATAGGCCTAGAAAATATAAGCTGTACGTCATCCGCATATAAATGAGGCTTGCAGTTTTAATAGCCGTAAATACATCATTTATGTACAACAAAAAAAATAGAGGGCTCAAAACTGAACTCTGAGGGATGCCTAGCAAAAGAGGAAGAAAGGTAGAGTAACTTCCATCATTATATACAGACTGGAATCTGTCCCTCAGATAACTGGCAATTAAACTAGATGCCGGGGGTGAAAAGTTAAAGTATTTAACGAGCTTTACACGTAAACGATCATGATTAATAGTATCAAAAGCTTTACAGAAATTCAATAAAAGCACAAATGTAATGTAATCCTTATTAATGGCCTGCCGAATATCCTCTGAAACTTTGAGCAGAGCAGTAATGCAACTATGCTTAGCTCTAAATCCTGACTGACAGCAATTCAATAAGTTTTTACTCTGAACATGATCAGTAATTTGTGTGGACATTATGTTTCCGGTGACCTTGGAGAAGAACGGTAAGATACTTATTGGTCTGTATTTACTGCTACCATCACCTTTAGATATGGGAACGACTTTAGAGTATTTCCACATACAAGGAAAGTACGTAGCTGTAATACAGGTGTTAATAACTTCCGTTAGTGGTGAGATTATAAATCTAAAGAGGATTCTGATAAATCGTGGGTCAATCTCATCGTAACCTACGGTCAATGTCATCGTAACCTCACGATTCACCCTAATAAAGTCAAAGGAAGCAATGCTATTTGCATTTGGCAGCTCAGCAACATTAAACCAATCAGTATCATCCGACTCTCCTGTTGAAGCAAATTGATTATTAAGCTCATCAGGATGCGGGAGATCACCAGCAATGGTATAAATGTAGTTTTAGTTAAGCGTAGTTGTTTTTTTTTTAATTTTTTTTTTATTAAAATGGCGGCCATCTGAAAAAAAAAAATTTAATTTTTCTTTAAAAATTCAGACATTGTTTTTACTGTAAATCTGAAAATTTTAAGTAAAGATGGCTACGTTTAACTAAAACCAGTTTCACGATCTAACTTTTGACTTAATTTCAAGTTGATCGAATGTAAATTGACTAAGTTACCCCGAGAACTGATACGGTTTTTGGGAAATCGTGTTTAAGGTTTAAATTTTTTTTCTTCTGTCTATAAATAATTATTGTTTGATTTTACCTTTATTCATCGATTCGAGGTATAGATAAAATCCCTATAGAATATTATCATTATCCGGACAGCGATTAATAAATTTTCGTAAAAAACTACACACGTCTATCTAATTTTATTCCAGTTATAATCATAAACATTTTCTTGGCAGGACTAAAACAGGATCATAAATTTACATATGACTGCAGACGCATACACAGGTCCACTTAACTTTTATGATTCCTTCAATTTAAATTGAATATATTATGAGCGCAATCTAGACATGCTATACTACTATAAAAAAAAAAAAATGGAAAAAAATAATAAATTTATTTTGAATCGTCGTCGTGTTATCCTGTCGGTCCCCACATGGAAGAACTTGTGCGGTGTCATGTTTTTTTAATTAATTAATTGGACTTTAAAACATCTATATTACTTCAAAAGAAGGATTTTGGCTGTTTAAACTCTTATGCCTTAAAGTAAATATAATGTTAGGATATGACTCATTTCACGAAAATTTACAAAAAATTAGGAATCGACTCTCTCTGATATTTATGACATTTTTTAAATGTTATAGTCGAGTGCTGTCTGAAGATTATTTTGTGATAAAACCGTAGGGGATAGTATTGGCCGGAAAACGCAAAGAAATTTTAATATTGAAATAACTAGTCCGATCCCTTGTAGATGAATTCTTTCACGCAATACTCGCACTGCAAACTACGCATATTCATTCTCTCTTCGAAGTACTCTCGCCCGTATAAAAAAATTCCGTAATGATTTTATATTTCGAACTGCGCAAATGTGGAACAGTCTACGATCTTCTGGCTTTCATTGAGCTTACAATCTACGAAAAATCAAGGGTGACATACGTATGTATATCAGCACCTCCGCCACTCTTTTCATCCCCTTAAACCTTTATCACCTTCCTACCATTTTCAGATCACAAATATTAGAAATGTTGTGTACCTTCCATAAAGCCGTTGACGACAAATTGGATTTTAAAAATGGATCTACAACGTCACTGAAATTATGTCTACTCTATATAAATGTATAGTTAAAAGAATATCTACTAATACCAACATCAGATACGAATTGAGGGGCTGATGTGTATAGAGGAGCTTTGCCGTTGAGTTGAGTCCTAGAGAAGACTGAATCTGACGTGATAAATTAGTGAAAGCAATGGAAAATCTGCATGGGAAATAAAGTTAAGTACCATTCCACTTTTCTTTACAAGATTCCATTATAGATTTTAATTTGCGTTCCTGTGATTAATTTGTTTTAATTCGCCCACAATCTTGCCTACTAACTAGTTTTCTTAGTATTTCTTTCTTTCGTTAAAATTTGTATTACAGAAAAAAATGAACTTAGATACAGTTTAAAGCGTGCTGTACGTATAAAGAAAAAAAAGTCCAGAATTTAATTTTTGAGTTCGTGGACTCTAAAACTACGTGACGCCGAATAAGATGGCACCAAAAGGAAGAAATATATGAAAGTTTTATAAGTAATAAGGTAAGAAATTGTTTTTTTTTTCATTATAGAGAGATATGGCAAAAACTATTAAATAATTTATGTAACAAAAATTTATACATAATATAAGAGCCAGAGTATTACATAGAAGGGAGAGAAGTATCAAATTAAGATAATACGAGTGCAATAACAGATAGCAAGATTCTTGTGCGATAATAAATGGCAAGCTAATAATTTCTTATATAGGCTGGTTGAGGATTGCAGACTCAGGAGCTATACAACACTCCTTGTGGCTATACACCATATTCCATAAGGAGCGGTTCAAAGAAGATCAGACCGTTCCAAAATATGGTAATTAAAACGAGGAATTCACAGTTTTAGATATCTACTTGAGGCCAAAAATAACAGACCGACGAATAGATAAGTATGAGATCAGGGTATAAAGAAATTTATATGAAGAAAGACCAGAGCTCTACGATCAAAGTATAAAAGAGTATAAGAGTAGCCCAAAATAAAGTATCTTCTTTAATTTTATGTTCTTTTATCATATTTAGTATTTACTTACTGCTGTCCTGCTAGAAAGTCTATCACCAAAACCATCATGTCTTCTTAATGAAGCGCATTAGGTTTTGGTGTGGAAGGTTTTTCGACTCCTCTAAAAATAGGAGGGCAGAACCTAGATTATCCAGCCTATTCCGGGCGAAGGGCGGACAAGCACAAAATAAGTGTTCGGTTGACTCAGGCTCTCCTTCCAGGCAGAATAGACAATCAGGGTTGTAAATAACTCCCATCCTTGTGAGATAAGTGTGAAGGGAGCTGTAGCCGGTGATGATACCGACCATAGTTCTGCATTGTTTTCTTCCGGGCCTCACGTGAAAATCCAAGATATTCCTATTGTACCCATCAAGAAAAAGTTTTGTGCTCAGTACTCAGATTTGCCCATTTCTGATGATGCTTCCTATGAACATCCGCTTTGATGAGAGACCCGATACTCGAGGTGGCAACGCCTACGGTGAGTTTCGCTCCGGGGAACGGAAAATCAGAGCCAGCCCTAGCTAAAAGGTCAGCCATTTATTCCCCATGATCCCTATGTTACCAGGAACCCACTGAAGGGACACATTGTTGAGGTTATACAACTTATCCACAGATGATCTGAAGTCCTCCAGTAACTCAAATATTGTTACGAGTGTGGCCTTATGTTCGTTATTTAAAACACAGTATTTCAGATATCATTAACAAGTTCTTCTTTTATTCAACTTCACTGTTTACTTTTATAACATTTACAAACAATTATCAAATCAGCTCGTTATAGTTATTGCTAGTACTGTACTTCTAACTATCGCAATCCAAATAGTTTACTTTGTCCACTTCACTGTCTGAAATAAGACTCCGCCTCGTGGATGTGAGAAGCGCCATAGTTATACTCTACAAATTATACTAGAGCCTTCCTGAATATTCCGTTCTCCGAACCCAAAGTTTACTAGGATGTCAATAACCTAAAGTTGTTTCCATTTCCAATAGATGTCGCTTGTTTCACTTTGTGGCGCGTAACACTGCCCCTTCTTAAAATTGTTCGTCCCAAACAACAGGCGATCCACGATCTTGATGCTCGTCGAATTGACACAAGCGATCTAGATGAACGATTTTTCTTTTGTATCTTGTACCGCGCTGAGCCTTGTATGCCATGTTATTAATTCTAGTTTCAACTGCATACGGTCCCTGCCGGTGTTGTGATAATTGTGGAGAGCGTCTAGTGGCCTCGTGCATATCAGCTAATCGTTGTCTGAGCTTCGTTACGTAGTCTTCTGGTAACTTTTGTTCGCCTATGGGTATACCATACCTGAGGTCGCTAGGTAAGCGCATTTCCTTTCCGAATATGACCTTAGCTGGGCTTTGTCCGGTCGTATTGTTAACAGCTGATATATAAGCCATTAGAAATATAGCAATATGTCAATACTAAACGCGCTGATTATAGCTGAGTACCTTCCTGAAATGTTCGATTAATGATACGTTGAAGCACTCTTCCATGCTTTTATTTTTCTTTCGTCTCTTATCATCTTCATTATCATTGTTTTTGATTCCTTTGTCCTCAATTGTCTTGCACTTTTTATCGCCGTTGTCGTCCTTGTCATTGCCGCCTTTTCGTTTCTTATCATCATCACCGTCAGAAGCTTTGTCTTTACCTTTTCCTATCTTCATTATACCCTTACCATTGTCATTTTAAGCATCCTTAGACCCTTTACTATTAGTCTTTTTCTTTCTTTTATTGTTCTCGTCTTTGGCTTTCTTTGCTTTCTCCTTTTTACTGTTATCATCGTAGTCATAATTGTCTTTGGATTTCCTTCCTTTCTTCTTTCGACTTTCTTCATCGTAGTCATCGTTATCTTTCTCTTCCATCCATCCGCAACGTTTACATTCAGGATTGCATCGACGTTGTGAAAAGGCCTCTGCATTTCCGTGGATACGTCCTTTGCGGTGTGGGATTTCAAAGTCATGAGGTTGCAGTCTAGTCTCTCCACGAATAGCTTGCTCTCAAGCTCGCGATCTTCTCCCTTCTTCTTCTGTTGATTGCACTCGTCCGCGTTTCCTGCAGTCGTTTTGAAGGTATCCTAGTCTACTACATTTCCAGCATCGAAGAAGACCACGCGAAGTAGTGGTCTCTGAGAACGGCATTCTTCTGCGAGTCTGCTGTCTAGCTTGATATATTTGCCCTTCTTCTGGCGCTTCTGTTCATCGGCGTTTTCTGCAGTCCCTTTGGAGGTGTCCTAGTCTATTACAAGTACAAGTACATTCATCCACCGAGATTTCTCTCACTCGTACTGCACTGCGAGAAGCTTGTCTAGCAGGTTCGAAAGCTAATGCATAGGCTAGCGGTTCTGCTGTTGATTTCTTTCCTGCTATCCTTAGCGCTTGTTGTATATTTTGGTCTGCAATAGCGTTCACAAATACTTCTGTTGCTACTTCATTAAGGAAATCAGCATTGACGCTAGAGTATGAAAGATAAGCTAATCTTTCCACATACATCATTTTGCAGTTGTTGTAGTGATTCGCCATGCTTTTGAATCCTGTTGCGTAGCAGTAGGCGATATACTTGCTGCATTTGTTCATCTCCATAACGTAACTCTATCGAATGTACTAATGAAGTATAATCACGTTGCCTTTCTATCGGTATAGTTTGTAATAGCTCTGATGTAGAGCCTTGAAGTGCTAATAATCGAATGTTGGAGGTTTCATTCCGCCTGCACTGGATATTTCAATTCCTTCGTGTCGAGGTTGTCGATGCTTTATCCTCTCAAAATCTGCTTTAACATTTTCAAGTTGCTCGGTGACTTTTTGTTGAATTTCCGAAACCTTTTGTTGAAAATCCTGCTCAACTCCTTCAATTTTCAAATCATGTTCTTCGAAAGCACTTTTTAGAAAATTTTTCTGATTCTCCAAACGAGTTTCTAGACAATTCTCCAGAGAACTCTTTTGTTCGTCCAAGTCGGTTTCCATTGACTTCTTCTGCTCATCTAAACGGGATTCCAGAGAATTCTTTTGTTTCTCAAAAGCATCCTTTTGCTCGTCTAGATGGGTTTCCATGGATTTCTTGTGTTCCTCGAGAGAATTCTTTTATTCCTCGAGAGAATTCTTTTGTTCATCAAAACGGGCTTCAATTTTGCTCATTAAAGTACTTAAAAGCTTTTCTATCTTCATCGCTGGTTCTTCTTCACCTTCTTATTCTTCTTCGCAAACGAATGTCCTAGGATTCTTTTCTTCTTCTATCAAAACTTGTCTAAGTCGCTCGACTACAACATTCTTTAGACCTGCCGTTTGCAATGACCGCTTCCCCAACTCCACTTTCAATTCGTGTATGCAAAGCTCCTCTAGTTTGCGTCCCTTTACTTTGATAATTCTCTCACAGTTTAATATATAATTATCTTTCGGAAGGAAAGTTTTACATGATTTCACCAATTAATCACTCTTTGAATTTCAAAGTCAAATACCACCACTTTATTTCGCGATTTTATTTTACTTCTGACACCAGTTGTTACCAGCGTGGCCGTATGTTCGTTATTTAAAACACGAACATAAGGCCACGTACGTAACAATATTATCCGAGGGCTACCTCAGAGACATCAAGGTAGCTTTGATATCCGAAAGCATAGTAAAGTCCTTTAACTTGATCTCCATATCAAGATCTATTTTCGCTGCTATTGCGATGGAGAAGATTTTAGCCTGGAAATCAGTAATGTATTTTCCAAGTATATAATCCATCCCAATGCGAGGTTCAGAATGGTAAACATCCGCCCCGGCTCCCTTATGAGCGGATCGGGGAAGGCTCGATTTGGCACTTTCCTCACTGCACGATTCCCTTACAGAAAAACTCACAGAGAAGCATCAAGTGGCATTCCGGCCTGGCTTAATTACTTGAAATATATATTTTTTTGTATCTCATACAAAATTTAAATATTACACAGTTTCCAGTATTTGAAGATAACAAACATTCATTTCTGATTAAAAATAGTATTTTTTTAAGTGTAGATACTAGCTTCGCTCAGTCATCATTCAAGCACCATCGAAAGTTACATACATTTAAATTAACCTCACAAATGGAAACTAAAAAACTGTTTTAGGTAAAAAAGACTTGCTCATCCTCGTTTATTTCGTACAAAAATATTAATTTTTGATTAAGAGAGGAAATTCATTTAACTGTCATATTTTCCTGTCCTATTTTGTTTATCCTGTTCTATTATTGGGAGCCTTCGTTGTGTGTTTTTTTATATTTATATCCTGATTTATTGTCTGAAGGAAGTATAAGATATGCATGAATGATACTTTCAAACTATCAAGTTAAGTTATAGGCTTTAATAAGCGCAAAATAATTCTCTTAAAATTTAAAGCACAGTTCAAGGAAACTCCATAGCACGAATTTTTTGTTAGAGATATATGTTCGTTATTGTAGTCCAGAAATATGAATTATCAATGGAGCCTCGTAGAGTGGAAACTAGATATGTATCCGTTTATACCGATTTTTTTCTGGTTACTCGTAATTATCATAATCAGAAAATCCCCAACTTTTCCCAGAATGGACAATAAACAGGTTTAGCTCCATTGCAAGTCATTATATCCCCGATCTTCGAAATTTCTAAATGTATAGTTATATAATAAAATTTTTTTAAACAAAATGAATACATTTTTTGATTATAAAATATTTCATATGAAAGTTGAAACTATTCATTTATAAATTACACCCTTTCTAGCTCATATTCAAACTAATTTCGTGAAGTGACAAAAAAAAAACAACAACAATTTTTCCATTCATCGAAAGTGATTTTTCCAACAAATTGACTTGTTAATATCTAACATCTGTCGAATCATGAATCGAATAATATTTTACAAAAAGGCAAGAAAGTAAAATGTAATAATAATAATAATCTGAAAATATACCAACAACAAAAAAAAAATCCCTTATGCTCAATCAATAATACAACTGCTATTTCGTGTGTGCTACAAGTCCACCCCTTAAATGATTAATGACAGAATCCTAAAATCCCTTGCGGCCATCATACATCAATTTCAATTCAACGAGCAAGTCAAAGCTATTTTAGTCAAAAAACCACGATATTGTCCATTACATTTACCTATTCAGAAGAAATAAGGAGAATACCTTAAGGAAAGATAAACGATGTCCCTATAAATGTCACTCTAAATAGGGATATGCCGGGTGCCAAAAATTTGGAACAGTTCGCACTATAAGAAAATGTTTTTATACTTTCGATATTTTCCAAACGAATGACGTGAAATGTTTCAGGATTGACCGCAAGGAAGAGATGGAAAAAAAAACAAAAATACCCCCAAAAAGGGTATACGATACAGGGTATGTACCATCGAAAAGGACACAAAGACGGTTGGTTTTGTCACTTTAATCAAGACACATTGGTGACAACCAGAGACTTTTCTCTTCGGTCAATTTAATTTGCCGACAGTTCCTTTTCTTCTTCAGTTTGACAGAGTTTTTATTTTCCTTTTAAGGACATTGGCAGAGGCAGACACCTTTCAGACATTTTTGTATTATTGATAACAGTTTTTTTTTTTAAGAGGAAACATTAGCTCCTCTTTTTTTTGTTTTTTAATGATAATAACATTGATGGAAAGGCGATTTGAAATAGAAAAAAGTTTTTCGTTAATTATATATGAGTTGGATAAGAAAAATTATTAAAATCAAATTGTTTTGCTTATTAAATTTATGTAAAAATTCACTCAATCCAACAATTCAAAATTAGATAAATATCGAGAAGGCATTACCTAAAATAGTAGTTAGGTTTACACGTATTAGATTAGATAATATTACTAAAAATATAATTAAATGAATGCCGATCTTCGTTGAAAGTACTTATACTGTTATTGGTGGATGGGAATATGTGGTAAAGTCTACCAACTGTGTCGACTTTGTGCAGTTCGTAGCTTATGTTTCTTCTAGTAAATATCTATGAATTCTTAAGGCCCTAATTTGTACCTTTCCTTTATTTTGTATTTTGTCCGAAATTGTGTTTATTTCTTGTTGCCACCATATAGCCTGTGGAGGTTTTTTATATTTCCGATTGTATTAGATATATACACTGAGAAAAATATTCTGTACTAATAACATAAAACGATAGTTATTTTAACATATTACACTTTTGATTTCGAGCCAACAACATAAAATTTATTTGTATTAACTGATACGATACTGTTGATAATTTAACGAATTTTTAATTAAATTTTCGATTTTTTCGAAATATGGTTCTATTAAGCTGGCTATGTAGGAACTACAGAAAATTTTGGTACGTTTAACATAAAAATGTGTTAATATCAAATTTTGTTGTTAACATATTGTTATCAAACTTATGACCTGGCCGAGCGGTCACCATGGTGATGATATTCCTCTACCTGCCAAATCGACGCGCCAGTGCTATTCGACCACTTTTCCTTTTCGTATTTACGACTTCTGGGTGAGGTAAATAAAATACACGCTGTCTGACTTTGACCCGATGGTCAATAATTTTGATTTTTATTGATTTTTTTCTCTTTGACGTCTGTTACAAGTCACAGCTTAAAAGTGCAACGCCCCACCCTACTTACAATATGGCCGCTAACTTCTATCAATTTTTAGTTTCGTTACTTACTTCACTCTTGAATTAGGTGTAGTGACCTCTATCTTCAAAAGCCTACATTACTTAAAGGTCATTTTAATTTAATAAGTTTGGTTCTAGTAAGTTTCTATTTAACATTTGTTTCAAAATTCATTTTAGTTTTTTACAAGTTTGATCTATCTCTACATTCATCTTATGTAAATCAAATTCTTTTAATGGTTCCTAAATTGTTTTTAAAATTTTCCTATTATTGTTATCTATTTCTAAATTTACATTATGTCGAAAGTTCATTTTAATAGTTTTTAATTGTTTATAGTTTTTTTCTGTTTCTATCTATTTAACATATCTGTCAAACCTTTATTTGCGATTTTAATTCAATAAATCTCGGATTCTTAACTGAAGTTTATTCGTAATTTTAATTCAAGAAATGTCAGATTGTTCAATGAATTTTATTTTCTTCTATTTATCAAATTTTATTTGAGAATTTAATTCAACATATCTAGTCTAGCAAAGTGCTGCGTGCTGCTACGTGTGGGTTAACCCTTTACTTGCGTGATTTATTTGGGACGAACTAGGTGTCGCGCTGAATTGTAGAACTATTTCTCTACTGTACAAAAGCTGAATGAAATGTCAATCGTTCTTTAGATGAGTTACAAGAACACAAGATTTCCGAATATTAATGAGTGGTGTAAACATTGGCACCAAAGTGTCCTTAACAATAATTCCGTGAAGTATCTTGATGGTGCTTAGAATAATGTACAGCTTTTGACAGCCAAGGGATATATTGCAGGTGCTAGATGAAAGGACAACAGTTCACCGTTCGGTCACATAATTATTAAAGAGGTAAGTCGTTCTGTGACAATATATTTACATATGTTGTTTTGACTGACGATTTTTTTGTTTAATTTTGAAGTGATGTTGATACAGGTTTTGCAAATGAATTATACACATATTTTATAAAAATTAATTGATGGATTTATTGACTCTACTTTTATGCATGCATCCATACCAAAGTACTGCACAGATACTTGTTTTACAAGTAGTACTTGACCTGCAGGTATAGTGCAATACCTGTATCTGCACAGTTCAAGTATAATAAGTTAACCTGTAACTGGAAGTATAGGTAAGCAGGTATATCTGCAGGGAAAGATAACTGGCAGAGCAAGTAATACAGATAAACAAGTAATGGTACGTGTGACTTTGTAATAAAAAAAAAAAAGAGATAGAATAGGAATATTTAAATTTGTGTGTGGATTTGAACTACTTTTTAGTGAATTATTGAGCGACTTACTCCAATGCTACCATTGTCCCCAGATAATAGATATGTCATGTTCCCCGGACAAAAAGGATTTCACATTCGGAATAAGGACATTCAATGCAGTTGTCTCCATAACGAAAAAAGGACCAACGCTTTTTTTTGTTCTTCTTGCAGGACAAAAGTCACTTTCTATAAGCGTCCTCTTAATAATCTTTTCCAGTCAAGAGGATACAGCGCCCTCCTTCAGGAAGATCGAAAAGAACCTTCACCCTCTTTTCATTGTTTTCTGGGAGAGGTATATATCCGTAACCAATTGTGAGTAACCAGGTAACTCGACTAACTAACTTCGCTCATTTATTCAAAATTGGTATGGATGAGTGTGGAAAAAGAGCAAAGGAGTTACAATTTTACACTGTTTTGTGCAAATCATAGTATTAATGGGGAAATAAATAAATAACTTAATTTATTACTAATAAATCATTACTTAACCGTAAATCACTTCCCGTTAACCACGAAATTAAATAGAGGACAATATTCTAAAAAAAATGGAATTAGCAAAGCCTTTTCCTTCAAAGCACATCAAATCTTACCCGTATTATTAATAGCTGTAGATATGTAAACGAATTGAATCATGTTACAACAGGAAAATACATACATCGATAACAGAGTTTTCCTTATCTACGCACTTCATAGTTAGAAAGTTAAATTCTTAGAATTTGTAAAGTTAAATCGCATGTAGCTATATTTTAAGAAAACATCGTCTTGATGTCAACATTTATCCTCAAGTACAATTCGCATAACCTTTTTTATACGAATTTATTTGTTGTACTGTATATTGTCCAGATTAATACTGTTCCATTAAAGGTGAGAAGGCCGAAACTGTATTTATACCCATTTTTAATAAACCAATCCCCGCAGATTTGTTACCACAAGAAACATATCCATTTCTTGCAATGCACAACATTGTCATTAAATGTTTATTTGAAGCAGATTATTGTGGCCCTGCGCAGGTACCTGTGAATCTGATTTGATACTACAAGTACAGGTATGTTGTTGTACCTGCACTTGCAGCCACAGGTAAGTAACGCCTAGCTAACTGTACTTGTTTATACAAGTACTTGCAGCTGCAGTACAGGTAACAATACGTTACTTACCTGTGGCTGCCAGTACAGGTACAATAATATACTTGAACTTGTAGTATCAGATCAGATTCACAGGTACCTCCGCAGGGTCACAGGTACCCATGCAGTACTCTGATCCATATTTACATACATATATATTTCATCGATATATATATAATAGCCTGTTTAATTTGCTAGGCTAGGCCCAACAACAACAATAAATGTAGCCAAAGACATTTCTTGAAGTAATGTGCAGAATAAAATTCCCCTGTAAATCTTTCATAGATGGTTTAAAGAAAAGCCTTTTATTTATGTTCGCTGTAGATTTCTTTTCAATTCGTGCAGTCGGTCTTAAAATGGCGGGAAGACACATGGAAAAGGCACAGTCTTTGGAACCTGTCAAAGTACATAGTTAGCTTGAAAATTATTAACTGAATATAAAATATGAGCTCACATTCGTTATAATCACTATGTACATTTTTAAATATTTCTAGAGTTGCTGTGTGCTTTATAGTATTGGGAAATATTTTTTTTCAGCTTTATTCAATAATTTGTCCCAATTTAAGAACAATAAATTTGATTTCTCAGGATGAATGTTTAAAAAATCTATTTCCACCTATTATAGGAGAAAAACGGTATATTCATTGATTCAAATAACTAATGTTTCCAAACTTACCAATTCGTTCATTAATGGATGCTTAAAAAGTCACCAAGAACTTAAAATTTCAGTACAGTTTGCATTTTGGTATTGTTGCATGGATTTTGATCGAAATTGTAGTGTAGCTATCCAACTATTAATGATATCTGGCCAGGAATTTCGTTCGTGCTTTAAAAGGCTAATGCCCTAGACACACAACGCTCTTAATGAAGAAATAACAAACCACTCATTAGTTTATAATGATTCATTACAAACTGCAGACACACAGCCATTTCTTTAATTAAATTGTACTGTCAAACTGGTTTTGATTTACTTACGACATTGAAGAAGCGATATGGATGGAATCAACGCGATAAACTTTGTTTTTATTAATTTTAATTTTAATTTATTTTTATTTTATTTCATTTAACGTTTGAGAAATGAAAAAACATTTTATTAAAAAATATTTTGACATAATTACTTTGTGCTTTGCATTTAATCTTCTTATTTTTCAAATCAGCACATGCACAGCAGAACTCCATACTTAAATTATATGCTAAATCTAGCACATTTTTCCTCATTATAGCTATAATGAAGAAAGAAAACACTTCATTAGTGTACTTTATTATCATCTGCTTTTCGAACCATAATGACGTATAGTATGTGACACATGGCATTTTAATGAATAGTTAGTACTAATGACTCATCAGATCGTGCTGTGTGTCTAATATTTCCTAATATTTCATCAGACAGTTGAATATCATTAACGTTGATATCTGCAGTAGTGGAAGGCGTTTCGGTGGCCTTTGTCTTTAGGTTCCTTTTTACGTTCATATACCTACCGTATAGTTTAAATAAACGTAGAGTGCGAAAATAAATTAAGAAGTTTTGTTTTTAGAAAAAGCCTTGTCAAATTAAGTTACAATATATTATCCAAAGTTATCAGTCAAATTACGTCCTGACAAGTGTAAAAATTATATTTAAATTATAAATAGAAAAATTACCTTTAGTTCAGTTGGGAAAGTTTTACGCTGATTATCATTAATTTTGTTCGTTGACTTGTAGGCCTCAAGAATCGAAACTCTTAGTGCTGATTTACTAAGAACAGCCGAAATATGCTGTAGTAAACAAATATATAACAATATATAAATGATACATAAAAATTAAGGTCATAGAATCAAGTAGATTCAACTTCACAAAAAAGAATAATTTCTAGATGTTTAACACTTTAATGGTACGTTAGTATCCGATGACGACGAAGCAGATGGCGTTGTTTTATACACTCTAATACTCATGAATCCATGGAGAGTGTGGTTACAGCTTCCTTAGCTTTGTAAGTTACCTTAATTTGAAGATTCTTTTAAAAGGGTAAATATTATCTATAATTAGTATTCGTTACTTGCTGTTTCTCCCATTCGTACAAAAACTCTTCGAATATTGGCTTATATCCAAGCATTGCAGTAGTGCAAATCTCATCTACATAAGTTTTTCACGCATATATTTTAGGGATCTGATGTTGTAGTTGCACTCTGTATATATTTTGTAAATATGTAATATCTATTGATATACATAATTCATTCCATACTTTTAAGCAATATTACTTTTTTCTACCATTCACCGTTTGACAGAAAAAATGTTTCAACTAGAATTAATGTCTCCCGCGATTTTGTTATGTCAATAAAGAATTAAGTTGTGCAATCATTTACCTTTAAGTCTGTTAATAATCAAGTCGTTGTTTAACTCCCATGACCTCAATAAGGCTCTCAACGTCTCTTGAAAATGTTTTTCTAAATTTTCTGTAGCATTAGAATCAGAACTTTTTTTCACAAACTTGCTCTTGATTTTTCCCATTCACATTTTCCTTGTTTACACTACTAACAGTTTCAACAGCTGTCAAATTATGATGCACTAAGTCACTACAGCTTAAAGATTGATTATTCTCAACAGGTATATGTGTATATACAGGCTATCTGAATTCTCTAACAAATCGTTACTAGAAACATCACAATTAGTGGAGTAATTAAACGACATTTTTATTATATTTTATTTAAACTGTTCAGCTACACATTTAAAAATGCACACGCGTCTTTGACAATCCAAGTAAAACAACGAAATCATTTAATCATTTTCGACAGAGTTTTGGGTTGGATTGATGGAACTATTCTTTTTTTATACATCGTGTTTTAACAGAAAACTCTGTTTCTAGAAAATTTGAAGTGAATTAACTTTGGATTGTGTTAGTTTTACTGAATGCATTCAGTCGATCTGTTTTAATATCTACATAATATTTTTTTAAATCAACAGAACAAGAACTCATTAAAATTCATTTTAACTTAATCCAATCTTTTTAAATAACTTATCATGTGTTGCCTTAAAAAAACAAAAATTCGAAAGTTTTTCAACAGAAATTTTGATTTCAATAAAAGCATCTGTGTTAGGTGAATCAAAATTTATGTCAATTCCCGTTTTCAGAATAACATAACTGTTATGTCATCATTACCTACAAAAATTTTTTCAGTGTAGGTAGGTACATAAGATAGATGCTACCGAGGATAACCAGCCAGTTTCATTTAGACTTCCTTCGGATCCATTTTATTCGCCCCTGATTAATAGGATCTTACCTTGATAAGAAATTCTAGATCAATCTAGCTTCACCTTAGGAATCTCATACAGTTTTTGATACGGGAAATTTCATATCGATGACTTCGAAATGATATCAGGATTATTTGGCTTGCTGCATACATGTGTGTAAATATTTACATATTTCTGGGGAGGTTTAAAATTATGAAAATTAAAATTTTTCATAACGTATACCATTCACATACATATATACGTATACATATCACAATTAAAATGCCAAAAATACTTAACCTTTGCCAGCCAACCCTTTTATAGAAGTGCAGTGTATAAAACAAGACACTTAAGCACATGTCAGTAAATATTCTTAAATACAAAAATCCTTTATGCCAAGGACTTTAACCTAAATAAACTCACAAAAAACCCCTTGAATGGAATCACAATATCACAAAAAAAAAAAAAAAAAAAACGCATAAAGCGCGTGCAAAAGTACTGAAGCATTCAGGTGAATTTTGACGCTAAATTAATTGCATCCACAAACTTTTCATCACCTCAAGGCCAACGTGTGCCTTGCGTGTTGTTTAGCAAAAAAAAAAAAAAATGCATTTTATTAAAGCTAAATCCGCTTAATTCGGTGCATAATCCTTTGCATTCCATGTTGGATGGAAACAAGCATCGAAGGAGAAGACCCCTTGTAAGTTGTACTTGCGACATTTTTCTGCAAGCAAGTATAAAAGCTTTACAAATCTTTTACTCACCGTAACGTCCTCCCTTTTTGTGCACTTCAGAGAAGTATAATTGGATAACATAGAGTTACCGTGGCTTAATGTCAAGAACTTGTTTTTTTTTGCTTTAAATATAAGACCTAATCCTTTCATCCCTTTAAATCTTTTCTTGCTTACTAATTGCTGTAATCCTTAAAGAACAATTCAGTAAGGCTCATAACTCATTTTTGGAGCACAAAAAAAAAAAAAATTCACAACCAAGCAAGAAGCCTTCTTCGTATTATTCCTTATGCAAAGCATCGCATAAGGTATACGGCCTTTTCCTGATCCTGGATAGAAGAAAGAGACTACAGTAAAATGTTGCAGCCACCGAGGAGAAACAATTTTGCATAACAAATTGCTCTGCACTGTAGGTATAATATACACACACACACACACACATACACACACATACCCACTATATTTTAAGTAACAATAGAAGGATCAAAAGTTTCCCATGCATGCATGAAAGTACACCAAAATGAATGTTAGACGAAATGTTAAGACAATGGTGAATAGGGGATGTAACTAAAGAAAACTTGATGGATGCACAATTTCTACATCATATGTAAACAAATAATGGAAGGGGTGGGGAAGGTGTACTAAACATAATATTATTTATAACAAACACTGGAAATGTAGAAAATATTATGAATTTTAGGTTTTTCTTAAATGCACGTTTAACTGGAATAAATAAATGTTGTATTCTGCGGATTACTACGGTTTATATGTACGTAACCTACTTACATATATATAAAGAAATGACGTTAGGGTTAGCCTGTCGTCTAAGTCGACCCACTGATATTTTTTAGTTTATACCATTAGCGCCACCTATTGTCATATTACAAGCGCGGTAATACTTCTTTCAGTGACAGCGAACTTTTCGTGACATTATATATTTGGAGCGTGATCGCAAAGTGGTTTGAAATTCGAAAAAAAAACAAAGTGAAAGTGAAGAGAAGTATGCAATCATCAAGCAAAGTATTATGGATGTGTTGTGTGGGTCATGCTTGAAAGCAAATCAAGAAGAGAATTCAATCCTGTAAAATGTTTGGTTGTGGTGTAACACGATGCGGCAATGACGCTTGCCGTTAAGGTTGGCCACTTTTGTGTAGGCAGGGTTCGCCCACTGTGATTGTGTGACTTGAAGAGCTATTACATCGTTTTCGCAGTATTTGTAAAAAACCTAAATTTTTATATGGCAACACCAAGAAGGAGTCGCCCGATTTAGTTCATTTACGAAACTTTATTTTCTAGTACAATGAAAACATTGCGTGCCAAATTTCAGCTCTCTACGTCGACACGTTCTCTGGCAGTGTTCAAATATATATTGGAAAACGAAATTTTTATATGGCAACCCCACGAAGGAGTTGTCCGATTTGTCTCATTTTCGAACTTAATTTTCCTTTTTTTTTAAAAGTCCGTGTACAGTCAGCTCTCTAAGCCCACACGTTCTCGAGTTATCGTGCGCACGGACAGACAGACGGACGGGCATGCAAAAATCAAAATAACTTTTAATATTATGAATGGGTTTCCAATCCATTTTGCTCTACGATCATTATTTCGAGGTGTTACAAACTGAATGACAAACTTAGTATACCGGTCAGTCGATTGGAAACTCTCTGCGAATATTCAAAAATTGACTCAAAATAAAAAAGAAAGAAAGAAATATAAGGATAAATATAAGAAAAATTAAAGGAAAACGGAAAATTAAAAGGAAAACGGAAAATTAAAAAGAAAGTAAGAAACTAAAATTAAATTAGAATTAAGTAAAAATATAATTAAGTTCGGTTAAATTTATATTAGAAGAATTTAGTTAACGTGAAAAAGGCAGAAAATAAAATAAGTAAAAAAACGAGTTTTCAAACAAAACTGAGGCCAAGCCGCATGAAAAAGTAGAAAATAAACTTTTCTTCAGACACAGAGGTGGACTCAGATTTTTTGATTGGGACATTTCTCTTGAATATTCTTTCTCTTCATGAATCAAATCACTTTGTACCTCTGATTGATCATACTGAAATATATCGATAATTGTCAGCGAATAAAATCTGAGTCCACCTCTGTGTGTGAAGAAAAGTTTATTTTCTACTTTTTTATGCGGCTTGGCCTCAGTTTTGTTTGAAAACTCGTGTTTTACTTATTTTATTCATATTAATGACAACACACAGTTTTTTGGGAACATATTAGCTGTATTCTTTTATGTACCTTGCTCTAGAACTCCCATAGACTGGATAGAACAAATTGTTCTGTCGATTGAATCGATCTATTTGTACTGTTCGCTTCATTTAAATCTTTATATGAAAATGTATGAGGCGTTCGTTTGTGTATCTTTTTTTCTGCTCTGTTCTGCGGACACAAAAGAATACAACTATTGTAACATATGTATTATTCAGGTGAGCAAGTACTTATACGCACATTATACTAATTTTATTTATTTTTGAGTGCTAAGACTCTACATGTTTTTAAGGAAGGCGATCAGAAAGATGATTGAAGTGTAAATATTGGGAAATTTTTTAATAATTAAAGCAAACAATAAGATAATACGTAAATTTACTGTCAATATTTCAACATTTTCAAAAAAAAAACTTATTTAAGATTCATAGTCACTAGCAAAATCTGCAAAAGACTTCGTACGTTTTCCATATAAGAAAAAAAAAAAAACAAAAATAATAATAAAAATAAATATAAATAAAGTGTGGATAAACAAGAAAATTTTATGACTAGCTCACAAAGTCTGTAATCTTCAGGAATTACGTAATGGGGCTGTTTGGTAAATAGGACTTTCTTACCAAATTGAATGAGTCTATTTTGTGCCTATCTGCTGTATATACACAACACACCTTAAGAAGTCACGAATAATCTCTTTTCCATAACAATGTAGAGAAATTGTATGATGTGCACATATACCTACATACCTATACTTATATCTACCGATAAAATATTAAGGAACGTAGTTCAATTGCCATAAGGATTCACAGCCAACCAACATATAAAATTAACTCAAGGAAGAGTCTCCTTATTATTGCACCCGCAAGTGGATTACTCTGCTTCAACCTTTCAGTCTCAACAACTTTTTTCCGAGCTTTAAGAACAAACTTAAAGCGCTCAAGGTTGTCGCGTTTATGCACATCTTCCCTCGGTAAAGTTATGTTATTGATGATAACGATAATTGGGTAATTACGGTGAATTTACGAGGATTCTTTGTGCAAAGTGGGATTTTGATAAAGATACAAAAAGAATATCACGTTCTATATGTCCTGAAACTTGACTCAAGTTAGTCACCACACCTATATCCTCAACTTAAGCTGCTCCCATTGCCATTGGTGTGCTAGCTTCATTCTTGCTTCATATCCTTTTTTTTTCTTTTTGAAAGGATTCTCTGCCTATATAAAAGGTAAAGTCTTTCCATTTAAGGTATGATTTTGTTTTTTTTTTTTAAATAAAAGTTGAGTGTGCTTTTTGTTACAAAATGGAAATATGTACGTGTGCAGATGAATTCTGTGAACATTCCTTGAAAAAAAAAGAGAAAATATGAAAAAAATTTTATTCAAACACGTTTACAACATTTTTTTTTCGCACGATTTAATTTTGTTTAGGGGATTTAAAAGTGATGTTTGTATGTCAATGCTATTTGAGAAGTTATTTCGGTACGTAAACATAACAATATTACATATTTTTGAAGGGGTGATTCAGAAGAAAACAAATTTAGGGAATGCTGACAAGATTGCATCTATAGAAAGGTGTGCACTTATAATTGTAAGCCATTGCTTAATCTAACCGAACACGAAGTCGAGAAAATCCCTATCCACTCAAACTTACTCATAAACAATTTGCCATATCTTCTAATAATGGCAAATTTCAAATACCTTCCATCCTTGCTCTTAACTCAGCCGGATGTTAGAAACATCTATGTCCACGAAGGTAGAATAAGTTTCTATGATACTAAAGCGGATAACTACAGGGGGTAGTCCCAAATAAACCCCTCAACAATCTGGGAACTTTCCAATCCTTAACTTCCTAAAGATCCAAAAACATATCCAATCCTTACTCCCTCCCAGTCTCTCCCAAATTTAATAACAAACTCTTGCGAGAAATTCATTTATTAAGCCCTAGATACAATGAGCGCCGCGCTTTTTTTTTGCGGCGCCGCTTTGTGTCGTTTATGATACAATGAGAGCGGCGCGTTTTTTTACACTTCACAGTTCGAACTTAACTGAGGTGCGCTGATTATTTTTGTGAAATTGTGAAGTGTTAAAAATGAATAAAAAAAAAAAATTAAAGATAGTAATTAAAGCAAGTATTCTTGCCCTTAAAGCTTATGAAAAGTCTGAAGAGAAAAACAGAAAGAAAAGGAAGTGTTTAGAGCGGAGATTTTACCAAGAAAGGAAAACATTGGGATTTAATGAGATATTATATAAATCACTAATTGCAAACAACGAGGATTTATTTTTTAAAGCTACACGGATGAATAGAAATAATTTTCATGTATTGTTAAATTTATTAAAACACCGGCTTGAAAAAAATTCTATTCGAAAACCAATTTCCGCAGAATGTAGACTGAAATTAAAAGTTTAACGTATCTATTGTAGGTATCTAGCAGACGGCGGATCCAGAAATATTTATGCACTTAAGTTTAGAATGGCACCTTGCACAGTCGGAAGAATTGTCTTAGATACGTGCGGAATTATCTGGGAAAAATTATGTTGTTTGTATGCTCCAGTTCCCAATAGAACCGAATGCATAGATATAGCAAACGAATACGAAAGCAAATGCCAGCTTCCTAATTGTCTTGGAGCCATTGATGGGAAGCATATAAACATTGTTTGTCCACCAAAAAGTGGCTCTATGTATTATAACTATAAAAAACGTTATATAGCATAGTTCTTTTGGCTGCCTGTGATTCAAGGTGAATACCTTACTGGATGTTGGTGCTTATGGCAGTCAAAGTGATGGGCGAGTTATTAAAAACAGTACATTTGGAAAGCGTTTACTAAATGGTTCATTGCAAACACCACATTTGAATGTTTTGCAAATTCTGAAATCAACTTCTCGTATTGTTTTGTAACAGATGCTGCCTTCCCTTTAAAAAGTTGCCTAATGAGACCATTTTCTGGTAAACCAAAACAAACTACACTTTATTGATTTAAATTCTAATTAATTTTCTATATTATAGGACATAATTTACCGCAAGAAAAATAGAACTTTAATAAAAGAATTTCATGGGGTCGCGTTACAATAGAGAACGCATTTGGAATTTTGGCATGTAGGTGGAGAGTTTTAAGAAACGAAATTTATTGTATGCCTGAAAATGTAGACAAAATTGTGAAAGCGACGGTAGTACTTCACAATTTTCTGCAATTGAACGATTCATTATATTGTTCTGAATCCTACGCACATCGTTTTGCGAATGATGGAAATATTATTCCAGGAGAGTGGAGAAGGGAAGCCGTTCAACTAGAAAATTCGCATATGACTACACCAAACAATGCTTCAAGAGAAGCATTCAATTTAAGAAATATAAAGAAAACTAAAACATCTGCAAGTAAAAATTAAAAAAGCAATAAAAAGAACTGTTTGTACAAACAAAATCAAAGTTTGTCCAGTTCATTCTTAATGAAGCACGTTATTTTAGATTGCAAATATAAAAATTGCATTGCAAGCAGGTTAGGTTTTGTCTTTTGACAATTTTTGAGAGAGACTTGAAGTATACCTGTTATATATCTATAATGTACCTAGGTTTTATATACAACATACCATCGCATCATGTGGCATACTGGCCAGAAGTTATTCCAAGTCCAGCCCGTACGCCAGGGAGCAATGAGAAGAGCCAGTCCAGCCGTCCCTCCCCCCAAGTACCACAGTACTAGGACCCATACTTCAAATCTTTTAAGTACAAGTACAAGTTCCGGTACTGGTACTTAAAAGTTTTCAAGTACAAGTCCAGGTACTGGTACTTATAAGATTCAAGAAATTTCGAAAATTCGAAGGAGAAATTTTGAAAAATCTATTGCCAGTTAAATAACTGGATGAGGTTTCAATTTACGAAATATCATAAAATATGTTGAAAAAACATATAAAATGAAACAGAATCGTATAAACTTTTGCTGTTTTAACTTATACATAATTGGAAGTTGTTTGTACATACAGTATTTGACTTTGCCTTTATTAAAAAAAAAAAAATGTCACATCAGATAATGATTACCTTTGTGCAGCATTTACAAGACCTGCAAATGAAAATCAACCTTCTCAACAAAGAATATCGATTCAGCATGAGAATTTCTGTCTTAAGTTACTCATATATTGCGCTAATTTTGTTTCTATTTTACTGAAGGCGGTAAGATTTCTTGAGGCACTGTCGAAATGCTGAGAGCTTCTATAGTATTAGAAGGTTTATTTAAATAATTTACAAGAGCTGAAGTACTTCGCGTTATGGCGATATTTGTAGTAAATCCGTTAAGTACCAATATCGGGACTTGTACTTGAGAAGTTTTTGAGTACAAGTACCGGGAATTATACTTGTACTTAAAAAACATTTAAGTACTAATACTTAAGTACTAATGTACTTAAGTATCTACTTTACAGGTCTAAAGTTAGATACACATTTTATATACATTATTTACGTTTTTATTAAGGACTAATAAAGATATAGTTAAAGTCTGTATACGCTTTAGTTTTTTTTCTGCAAACTTATTTAGCACCTGTTGAGCTTTAGTTTGTTTTAATTATCTCAATTTCAATGTTTATGAGTGCCAATTTGGAAAACCTCTCCTAAAGCAGTTGCTCGTAACCAAGTTTTAACTCGATGGAAAAGCTTCGTTCACACTATCATAATAGTTCTACATGATTTCTCCTACGGATCAGAGCAATCTGAGAATAGGTTTTAAAAATTCTAAAAAGATTTTAATAAGATTTCTTGAAGAAAAGATTAGATTAGGCCTAAGATTGTACGAATTAATTAATTAATGTTTTTTGGGTATTTTTATAGTTTCCTGGGGGGCCAATTCATACCCTGGAGGGGGCCAGGCCCACCCTAACCCCTACCACAGGACTGAAAAATGACCGACGACAAATGCACTTCTCGCAAATCGCTACGCCTTGAAGAATATTCTGATTACTTAAGTGAAAAGCTTACAGTCACTTCTTACTAATTGCATCAGTGATATCAAGTAGACTATAAAAAAGTTCGAAATAGTGGAAAAGTGGTGTTAAATTTTCCATAGAAAACTTCACCTTGAAGTTAACGGATATGCAAGAAGCCGTAACTAAAATAATTTCAATACTGGAAGACAATATCGCCAATATCTCTAGCTACATGGAGGCAATTGAGCGAAAAGAGAGGGCCGAAGATGGACTAGCTCGTATATACGTAAATCATTCTTTAACAGTTAGAAATGGAAAAATCTTTCTTATCGCCCGCAAGCTAAAAGTTGTAAACAAACTTGCGTTGGATCCCATTCATGTCTGGATTGCTGCTTAAATGAGTCTGTTTGGCGGTGTTGACGAGGAACATATGACGCGTCTCATGCTAAATGTTTTGTGTTCTCAACGGGTAGGTTTAGGGCTTTGCTACTTGAATTCTACAAGGATGGTTTATAAATTTGATGAGATTAGCATGATGTTCAATAGATCCTTGGTAGATATTGTTTGTATATCTGAGACCTAGTTGAAGTCCAAAATAACATCATTTGGGGTTATCGATTGTTCCGAAATGATCGCTTGAATAAACGGGGAGGTGGTGTTGCGATTTTTGTACGTGAGAGTATTGCTGCTAAATTTGCTGCCATCTCTTCTGGATTGGGTGTTGAATGTATATTCCTTGACATTCTTAATGGTGCTGACAGATGTTTGATAGGCTGCGTCTATAAGCCACCTTCAAACCCGCATTATTTAGAACTCATTGACTTCTTGCAAACAGTAAGTGCCTGCAATCCGAACGTTATTATTACTGGTGATTTTAACATAAATTTGCTCCTTAGTTCGAATCAGTCTAATGCACTCACGTCATCATTAATGCTCTTGACCTCCATATATTAAATAGTATTCCTACATGTTTTTCAGGATATAGTCCCTTTTATCACTTGCAAGTCTCTCCAATCAGGATCTACTCTTCTTGATATATGACTTAAATACCCTTAGAGTGAGTTTCGATGAGATTGTATTCCATAGAGTTTACCACTTTATCAAGCTGCCTTTTCTAAGGAAAAATATATCAGACACTGACTGGAGTTTTATTTACTGAGAGTCCTCAATCGATCATAAGATACAATTATTTGGTGAACATATTCAAAGTGCTCAAGTCGATAACCATGTTCTCATTCATCAACGGAATGTTTTACGCATCTCTGCACCCTGGTTCTCCAGGGATATTTATAGACTTATTCCTAAAAGAAACAAAGCTTATGTGCGCTGGAAATCAACTGGACTAGATACCTACTACGAACGGTTTCGTATTTTTCGGAATGCTACTAGCAGTCATATCAAAAATGCTAAAAGAAAGTTTTACGCGAAAAAGTTGAATCCTTATCTACAATAATCTGACCCCCCCCCCCTGGTACTCTGGAGTAACCTAAACCAGATTGGAGTCGGTAAAAGTAAACACTCAATCTAGATCCGAACATTTTAAATCAGTTTTTTATATCCGCCAGTAATATTAATACCAGTGCAAGATTGTCTTTCTCCTTCTTATCCCCAGGCCTGGATCATACGGCTGGCCTTGATTTTCGTTGAGTCGACGAACCAGAAGTATATAAAGCCATAAGTTCTTTTAGGTTGCTTGCCACTGGTCTCCAGACTTGATGCCGACACGCTTAATAAAAATAATTGCTGACACTCTAGTACCAAATATTATTCATATCACTATAACTTTTGCGTAACTACTTCTTATTTTCCAGGAGGCTGGAAAGTCGCGCTGGGTATCCCTATTCGCAATAGACCAGTGAATCCTCTCCTGAAGATTACCAACCTATTAGCATTCTTCCCTTTTTATCTAAAGTGATGGAATATTTTATGCGGGAACAAATTTTGGGGCTTCTGTAGCGCAATTCTCTTCTGTGTGAATGGCAGTCTGGTTTTCGTGCTAAGTATAGATGTATGACGGCTCTTTTGAAGATTACCGATGATATGAGAGAGAATATCGACTGTGATATCCTCACTGTTCTCACATTATTAGACTTTTCAAAGGCTTTCGATACGGTAAATTATATCTTAATCTATGGAAAGCTCCGAACTGAGTACAATCTTAACCATAGAGCAGCGAAGCTCATCTTTAGTTTTCTCTCTAGCCGCAAGCAACCGATATCAATCAACAATCATGAGTCTGAGTTGTTACCTTTATGTTCTGGTGTCCCCCAAGGTTCTGTGCTTGCAACTCTCCTCTTCAGTCTATTCATTAATAATATTACTCAATTGGTGTTTTTCGTCAAGATCCAACTCTATGCTGACGATGTGTAGGTTTACGCTGCTATTGATCCCAACAGGTTCGACGAACATATTGTTTGATAAATCTGGACCTTGCAGCTATATCCCGATGTCTGGTTGCAAATGATTTGAAAATTAATCCGTCTAAGTCCAAAGCTATTCCTATTTATAAATCCAATGTTGATGTTAGTCGCTTACCTCAAATCTCTCTAAATTCTACGTCTATTCCATTTATAACTACGACTATAGTAATCTCGGTGTCATCTTCAATAGGACCCTAACCTGGAATGATTCCATAAATTATGTGGTTGGACGTAATCACAGACACCTCAGATGCTTGAGGTAGTCCGCTAATTTCACACCACAGACTACTCGTTTGCGACTGGTAAAATGCTTAATTATCGCCATCATTACTTATACCACCAACGTTCTTCACTGCAAGCTTGATTCTGTCTCTGAGAGGAGATTAACAGTGGCATTTAATTTTGCTATTAGGTATGTATTTAACCTGCGTAGATATGATCATGTCTCTGAGAATTCTAGACAGGTTTTGGGTTGTTCTTTCTTGGTTTTTCTTAAAATTAACTCCTATGTATCTTTTCTCAAAAATTATTTTCCTTCAGCCATCTCGTAATAGACAGCTTCTTATACCCCGGAACAGATATTTGCAGAGCGGCGCTATGTTCTTCGTCTATGCAATTAAGATTTGGAATTCACTGCCCATCAGTATTCGCGGTTCCAGAACGTTGGGCGGTTTCCGGGACAGGCTTGCGAACACACTTGAAAAAATTTAAAAAAAAAAATTCTTTTTGGCATGCTGTTGGTTTGTGCACGCAATGTTTTTTATTTTACTTTCTTTATTATTGTTATATCTGTATTTCTTTTTTCTTTATCTTTATGACTTAGCTACTTAATCTTTTTTTTTACATAAGTTTTTGGGGTAATGGTGTATACTTGATATGGAGTACCTGAAAATACACGCCTGCCCCACTATTGTGGCTGCTCGTGAGAACTAGTATTGATGACTTTAATGATTTTCTTGTCCAGGACCCAGTGTACGACAAATGGTGGATACGGCCTGCAGTCGTTTCGAAGGGCGTATATCATGTCAATCCTGTCAAGGGATACGATGAATTGTCAGCAGACCTACGTTTCTGAAAGCACGGGTTCTTCTCAGTGATTGGGAAAAGGGGGAGCCGTCTTTCTTCTTAGTCTGTCATCGCTAATAATAATATTAGACAAATTGATTTATTATTTGTATTTCCTTTCTTTTTTCTCTTTCAAACAATTAAAATCACAATTTTCCAAAACTTATTATTAAGATTTCTTTATAGTTAGAACTCCTGTCAACAACTGACTATTTTATTTTCTTTGTTTTTGATTTCTCAAATCATCGCCTACTTAAAAAGATACCTCGAGAAATCACGGAATAAATTCGAAAATTATTCGACCCTAAAAACCTACAAATGTTTTAGCTCGATTTGGAACTGAGGTGTCGCGCACATCCGACAGACCGAGATGCTAGGTCGGCTGTAATGGTGACATCGCCACAAGTTCATTATATTCTTTATAAATGAATTCCTTTTATTCTTATTTTTCTTGTGATTATTTTTATATTTTCTAAATTTCATGCTAAGTACCTTATTTTGTACAGATTTTTGCTTTTGAATAAATTTTAATTTTAATTTGAAATATACACTTCATCGGCTTGATGTCATCATTCGGGGTGCTCGATTTTTTTCTGAATCAGTCGGTCCTTCCTATGGGGTGCTTAAAAAGATATTTCTAAGAAATTAATGTAAAAAGAAGCCAAAATACAAAACTTCTCTTAACTCCCCGATTTGACACTGTTTATGATTACTAAAAAACTCCATTCTATTTTTTTTTCTAGATTTTTGGGCAGTGAATTTAACGAAAAATCTGGATGAAATCTTCCGGTGTAGGAAAGCTTGCAAATGAGACGTATATCAATGAATTCAATTTCATTGGTAAGAGAAAAAAAAGGCATAGAAATAAGAGGAAAGATATTCCACTACAAAGTAGAAAATAAACAACCGAACCAGTTCTCCGTTCAGAAATATTCCATCCTTAAAATATGCCTCATCCAAATTATGTAACCAAAAAGTTACAATTATAGCTCAAAGTTCTAACGAGACCCTACATCCATGCATTAATCTATTAATGTGCTTGAAAAAAAAAAAAGGATTCGTTACAAAACTGTCCAATCCAATAAAACCACGTACCCAAAGTTCATCAATCGAACAGAATTCTCTACATTTTCCTCATTGGTATACGACAGAAAGGAAGGAAAAAAGCAAACAAATTATAGCGATAATTTTAATCGCCAAACAAAACACCGGCAATGGCTATTTTGTCTTCCAATTGCCTTTTAATTTACTGAAATACATCTGGACTCGACCAAATAGCAATAAACCACAGGTGCTGATGACTGCAATGGTGACGACTGTAAAAGTGTATAAAATGGAAGAAAATTAAGGCGAAACGCTGTTAGTAGGACAACGATTCCTACTTTATTGCACCCTCGTTGACGATAGCAATGTCCACAAAGTTTCTCGCTGCTTCAGAGTTGAGTGAATTTATATAAAGCAGATTGTTCAACCACCGACGACCATTGGGAAAAGCATCTAAATGTATCCAAGCCAAAAGTATATACAGTTGCATTACATATTTTACTCCTACAAATTCTTCTGGATTCTTCTTCTCCCCATATAATAAGACGAGGAGAACTGCTATCATTGCCTCCATCCCGTCCCATATTCGGCGAAATGAAAGCGAATGAAAAACTACACAAAATTAGGAAAAAGTGAAGAAAATCCATTAATTTCGTGGTACGACATGTTCGCTTGTAGTAAAATTGCTCCCTCCTAAGGGAATTGTACAGAAATTTGTACCAAAGATAGCTAGCTAGCGAGCGTACAGAACCACAAGTGTTAAATAAACTTCTCTATAAGAGTGGAACAGTTTGCTGCTAACGTTCTGCAGTGTAATTTTCACCTGGAATAATTCTTCTGTATAAGAAAGTGAAAATATATACCTGGAATCGAATTAATTTTTTTTTAAGTGTTTGTGGAAATCTAGTTTAAGATCGTAATATACCTTTGGTGGTTTTCGTTGGAGTTTTCTTAAAAAAGCAAAAACGGTTTTTGTTAATTTGAACAATTTAAGAAGATTAACGACTTGTAACTGTTTGAAATTCTGAAAAATGATTTTACTGAAATTTGTTATAATCGTTAAGAGGCCCAAACTATCATTTTTTCTTTTCATATTGATTACTTTAATTATCACTAAAATCCACCTATATGTTCTTAGTAACCTAGTAACCACACATAAATCAACATTCACAGTTACTCTTGCTCTTTATGAGGTGCATCAGATATTTGAAAAAGTTCAATCTGGTGATAAAATCACGACTGCCAAAAAAATTCAATTCATAGCGAGTTACCAGTAATTAAATAGCAGAAGTGTTGCCAAAAAACATGTTTTGAAAATTTCATTTGATCTACCAACTTAAAATATCCGCGATTTTGATAACAGCAAATCAGACCTGTAAAATTCCAAATACAAGTACCAGTACAGTACCAGTATCTGGACTTGAAATATTTTAAGTACAAGTACAAGCCCCGGTACTGGACTTAAAAACATTTCAAGTACAAGTCCCGGTACTGGTACTTTAATATTTTTCAACTATAAGTCCAGGTACTGGTACTGATACTTAAGTACAATGTACTTAAGTACTTTACAGGTCTGCAACAAACATAAAAAATAATAAAATATATAGAAAAACGCAGACTCTATCTGTAACGCAGACGAATCCCAGCATGATTTTTTTTAATGAAAAATATGTTTAAAAAATAACTAAATATTAAAAAATAAAAAATAAATAAAATAACTAAAACAAGAAGCTACAAAAATAAAATTAAATTAAAAATAATTTAAAAAAATTAAAATATTAAAAAACAATAAAAATTTTTTACAAACTTAAAGGAGAAATCCGATCTAAGAACGGACATATTTAGTTAGTAACTAGATATTCTGTCCAAGATTTAGGAATGTGAGCTGGGGTATACTCAGCATTCCTTCAAAAATAAGAATCTTACTGCCTACTACTACCGGACTAATATAGTATCTTTCAATCGGAGGGTCTAAATTAAAAGTAACGCAATAAGGCTGCTGAAGACAAGTTATCATGTACCTTGTGATTGAGTTATCAGGATTTGTAGTGGCAGTCAAACTATAATCAAAACTCTGGACTGGAACACTATTACATCACGCCCAGTTAAATTTTGTCGCAGCCAGTTCGGGAAATAGTTATTTTCTGCTGGATGCCTGGTTATAGTGATATACCAGGAAATAAGGCAGCTTATGCTCTAGCCAAAAAGGTTTCAGCTATAAATGTATGCATAAGTAAAGAATTCGTAGGTAGGTCTCTCGCAAAGAGAATTCGTAATATTTTTGCCTATAGGCCGGTTAATCACAGATGAGGAGAGTTAGCCATATGTGCTAATTGAAAACAGTTTTGCTCCAAGATATGTTCTAGAAAGACGAAAACTCTGTTTAGGAGGAACCGTAATGATATGAGGAATCTTACTGGGGTTATCACGGAATACTGTCTCTTTGGTAATCATACGGACAGCATATAAGCTCCACACAATGACTTCTGAAGAAGCTCTATGGACAAATAAGAGGTTGAGAGCGTTCAACAAATGTTATATGCCCAAACAATGTTAAAAGTAGAAGGAATACCTTTCGTAGCTAATTTTTTTTCGCGAATTAGGAGAAATAGGCGGAAAAGTAGTTGGGGGACCTTTTAAGGTTCATTAACTCTTGTCGCTAGTTTTAAAACATCCCCTAAATTAAATAATCATTTCCAGATAGGGTCCCATTAAATACCAACGCAATGGTCGTGGTCTAAGTGTGCCGATCGCACGTGTTTTTTTCCGACAGCCGCCACTCTACCTAATTTAACTTAACCTAAGATATCGATTTTACTCATACAGAGCGTCTTTTTATGTATAAGGATACCATTTGGTTTTGAACAAATTATGAATAAAATAATTGAAAACCTGTGAACCCTGTTGTCCAATTTTCGGCCAAAGAAAAACTCTCTTACAGCCCCGCATAATATCGGCCCGGAATTCTCTCTACCATCTTCGAAAAAATGATCCAATGACTAGTCTATAGCTGCTTAATTGGCGCACTGTATTGTCAATCTCTAAAGATGTAGATGCCGTTCCTGGATTAATATCGGGGTTTTCTTTGCGTACAATCGACTATTCTGCTTCGACACATATGATAACATTTATAAAACAATTTCGAATCGTCATTGTGGAACAGTAGCATTTTTGCACCCCATTTATGACAATTTCCGTAGTCATCTCTTGAAGTTGTTGAGTAAGTTGAATTTTGTACGGAAATAAATGCTTTGGATATGGAGCATTTTGCAATTCTATTCTCGCATGGCTGGAGTCCAACGAAGCATTTGATCCTATTGATCATCGCAAGCTGCTGAAAAAGCTATATCAGGGGTTTTTTTTTCTCATCGTCTGCTGTTCAGATTTTTAAGAGCTTCATAAGCGCACGTAGCACGTAAAAGTACGAAGCAGACTCTCTGATTTGGCAAATGTACATTGCGGTGTCCCTCAGGGTTCAATGCTTGGTTCTAATTTGTTCAACCTTCATATAAATGACCTGACAAAACAGTTTAGAACTGAATCCTGTCAAATAAACTTGCCTAGAAATCTATAGAAGAGATATTGATGTCAATAATTTACCGTTAGTATTTATAAATGATACCAGACTTCCGTATGTGGACTCTGCAATATGTCTGGGCTTTGGGCTTAACTCGAAGTTCTCCTATTACAACCATATCAGTGCTAAAAGTGGAAAAGTATATGGATGTCTACGGCGGTTGTGGCTTAGTTGTGGGTTGCTTTCGGTTCATATGCGAAAAAAGAAAAACTGATTAAAGCCTTAGTGATACCTCATTTAACTTATGGTGATGTATTACGCTATATATTCAAGTGCCTCGGAAGTCATTGTATCTTGTCGAGAAACCGAACTTCATGCAATCGACTAGACATAAGATACCCTTGATCCTTCGTTGCAGGTTGCAGTATGGACAGTGTTCTTACTTTTTCCAATCATTCGCAAGTGGAATCTTTTCTCGTATGATCTTCAATGCGCAACCATCGGCAGAACTATTGTAAAGCTTATAAAATCATCACATATTTGTTAAAAGTCATGCAGTCTGAGTGTTTCCTGGACTTAAGTCTATATTTCTTTTCTCTCTCTCTCTCTCTCTTTTGTCTATATTCTCTCTTGTGCAACACAGCACTTCTTCTATTTAGTGTAATTTATTTTGCTTTTGCTCTTATTTATGATTTATTTTTTATTAACCAATTCTTTGTTTTTTTTTCGCTCTTAATCTTAGTTTTATTTCTCATGTTATATATATACAGGTTGTTTCCTCCATGGCGGTCCATACAGCGGGAAGTGATAGTACTCACCTAGGCAAACAAAAAATTGTATGGCAGGGTTGGCCATATCAACCGTTATAGAGTTACAGGTTGATGAAGAAATTATGCTAGGTTTCCACAAAACACCTTGTATCTTAAAAAGTACAGGGCGTACGGTTACTGTATAAAGCTGATTATGTTCAGAATTATATGGCATTTCGAACGACATCTCAACCAGCCCCGTACCCATCTTACCTTAGGAGTTATTGTGATCTAAACTAAAAATTTCGTATTTTCTTACCTTTTTTTACTTCGACTCTATTTTCTTTTTGCAAAAAGGTCATTAACATAACTTTTCTTTAAAATAACTGTAAACTGTGGATTTGCCTCTTTAATTTGACCTATTACACCCTATGGGCTATCTGTAGCTGCTAAAGAGTTATTCGTTCTTAACCTATTCTCAAGGCTATTCTTAAGCTTATTCTCGAAGATAATTTGTCCCCTTACACGTCATTTTGAAGAAATATCAGCTAATTTCGGTATGACCTGAATAGAGTGTGAACTAATAACTCCTTATCAGCTGCAGATATCACATAGGGTGTAACAGGTCCAATTAAAGAAAAGAGTCTACAGTTTATAGTTTTTATAAAAGAAAGTTATGTTAATGACCTTTTTGCAAAAAAACAATAAAGGTAAAATTAAGAATAAATGGTAACAAAAGCCGAAATTGTGAGTTTAAACCACAATAATTTCTAAGGGAAAACGAGTACTGGGCTCGTTGAGCAGTCGTCCCTGGAAATGCCATGAAGTTCTGTATATAAGATATAGGGTGTTTTGTGAAAACCTAGCATAATTTTTTGATCAACCCATAAATCCGAAACGGTTGATATGCCCTCCCCCCCCATCTGCCATACAGTTTTTTGTTTGGCTAAGTGAGTACTATCACCTCCCGCTCTATGGGCCACCATGGAGGATACACCCTATATATAGTTTTTTTTGTCGGTATTCATCTTTGTTCTTTATTATTGATTTTTATTATTTTTATTATTTATTATTTATTATAATTTCCCTTTGCTTATTGATTATTACTAATTGTTTATTGCTTATTTTTATTTATTTAATTTTATTGCTTGTATTTTTTCTTTGGTTTATTTTTTTTTTAAAGTTTCCTTTAAGTAGTTTTCCCATTTTTGTACCCAGCTTTTCTTTTTCTTATGCGTAAGTTTGGTTAATTTAGAACTATTTATAATGTAATGTAATATTTGTACATTAGGCAAATTGTATTGTATTGTTTACCTGATAAAGTTCAATATTGTTTTTTAGATGAACTTAACATACATTTTTAATAGTAGATGATTTTTACCATCAATTTCAGTTTCACTATACATACTAAAAATAAATTGTACACTTGTTTTTTTTTTTTAATAAATTGTTTTCAAGATACTTATTTACAAGCAACGTTTTTGTAACTGAAAAAAAGTGAATTCCTGATGAAGCACTACTTTGGTCTGGAAAAACCATCGAGGAAACAGAATAAAATCTAAGACAAGTATTAGAGGAACTTTGCACTCTTGCATCCAATGGTTGACAAATGATGCATTAAATTTCGTTGCGGTCGTAAACATACGAATGAGCACCCGGCCTACAAAGTGAGGTCATAAATAAAACGTTAGTGAAAAAAATCAACTGTCTTATACGACCCTAATATGAATCTACGGAATATAGCTTAGATGTGAAAATCTAAGACTAATGGGTTTTGTTCCATATCACACATGAACATTCTGACATAAGAAAAGTATTGGCCAAATTTGCTTACAATTGACTAAGCTGTCCACAATTTTCTGGCATTCGTGTGGCGCTGTTGTTTATTTTATCAACTACCTGGAAAAGAGGAATAAAAATCGCAGGAAAGTATGATGCATATTTGTTGGATCAATTTCACCATGACAATGCATTACCTCTTATCTCTGCAATTCTTATGGCTAACATTTTTGAATTCCTCAGTAAAGAGGATTTTGGGTCTCTTGTGACTTTTTCCTCTTTCCAGGCATTGTAGAAGGAAATATATATTTTTGAGAAATTTTTGGAAGGTTTAAAGTAGTTCAAAAACCTTTTGGCAAAGTGTATTAACCTAAAAGGAGAGATGTCGAAAATGTTAAATGTAAGTTTTTTCAAAGTTCAGTTGTTTTGAAATTCTGTCTGTCAGGATTGAATGAATTGGCAGAATATCAGTTTCCAATGGCTTTGCGGCCCTAAGGGAAGCATATCTTCCATGGAGTTCAGTCCATTCCATACATTTTTCAAATGCGTTATTGGTTTAATTTTGTGTTTGTGTCTTCGACATAGATCAACCAGTTCTTCAATTTTTTCTTAAGCGTCCTCTTCTTCTTAAAGATTAATATAAGACCTAACTTAAAAAAAATATATAAAGTAAGTGCGGCAAATATGGCCCTAGCGGCTAATGTGACCCAGAGCGATATCTCGAGAACAAAACATTGTACGTTGCTCAATCCAGTTGCATTTAAAACAAGTCCGAACAAGTTTTACTTCAGTTAGTTGGCGAGATTCGAGCGGAATGCACGCAGCTGGTTTTGGTTTTTTTTTCGTTTTTTCTCCATTTCTTTGGAATTTTTCAGTAAGTTTTGATAACCATTTCACATTTATTTATGTTATGTTATCCAAAAAATTCACAATACAGTATGGAAATATGATTCTTAAGTCACTTTTATCAGTTCATATTTTTAAGATTTTTGTGTGGAGGTTACTTTGAAAAAATTTTATTTTATATTTGAATCAGTGTAAGTATTATGGCCCAATACAGTGTAAGTGTATATGGACCAGTGGTCCATATTTTACACATTTTTTTCTATAATTACAGGCGATGCCTCCTCGACGTATACCGACTGCAAAATCGCGCCAAATATGGGACAAAAACGCAATAAAGGATGCTATATGTACAATAAAAGAGAAAAAGATGGGCTATCCAAAAGCATCCAAGGACTATAATGTATCAAAAACTACAGCTCGTTGCTTAGTAGCAAGAAAGAGTTAAGCCTGGATCAAGTGAGATCTGCGAAATTACGTAAAGGGTCTGTTTTGGCACCAGATTTAGAAGAGTCACTTGTTTATTATGTATACTAACCATGGAGAGAAAATTCTTTGGATTGACAAGGATAGACACCAGATCGTTAGCGTTTCAGTTAGCCGTCAAAAATAACTTACTTAATCCATTCTCAAAAGAGAAACAGACCGCGGGAAGGGCTGGTTACATCTACTTCTAAAGCGCTATCCATCTCTTTCATTTCGCCAGCCCACAGAAACTTCATTCGCTCTCGCCAAAGATTTTAACAAGGAGAGAAAGAAATGGATAGAGAACATTTTGAACCAAGTATTATATATACAACGTTGTTGAAACGGTAATATCAGTAGTCCCAGCGAATTTTCCCAAAGCGCTTAAGAAGAAAAAGCAAATTGGAACATTGACATCAGCAGAAAAGTGCTCGTTAATTACTTTAATGTGCATGAGTTCAGGAGGATCGTTTGTATCACCAATGCTTATATTCCCGCGTAAAAGAAACAACTCCATTTTTATGAAGGCAGCTCAGCAATCTTCAGAAATATGTGTTAAATGGTTTCATACTACTGGAATATATCCATTTAGTAGAAACACGAAAACGATGATATTATTGCAGCTGAAGATGATGCAATTGATTCTAAATTTTACCGGACGACGGAAAATAAAACTCCACAAACTGACACTGTGGATACCCATGCACGACAGACCTTAGAGGCACTAGATTCTCCAGAACCAATCAATAGTGCTCAGTGTAGTCAAGTTTCTTCTGCAGTAACTTCTGTTACTTATCCAGAGTCCTCCACTTCTGTTGATACAACTGAAAACGTTACTACAACACTATATCAGATATCGCCGATACTTGTTAAGATGAAAACACAAAGCATCCGTGCCAGAAAGCTTGGTAAGGTACTAGTATTAACATCGTCTCCCTATAAACAAGAATTGAAGGAGTCTTTGGAAAAAAAAGGTCAGAATGCAATTAAAATTAATCGCAAGTCCTGTAAAACAACTAAAAATGAAAATCCAAAATTAAAGAAAACATACAAAAATCTAACATTCAATAAAAATAAGAGACAAATGTTTGTGCCAAAAAAGAAAGCTGAAAATGCTGACTGTACAACAAGCGAGGAAAATGACAAAGACTTTATTCCAGATGACAAGTTGCAAGATATCCTGACAGAAGCTTTCAAGAGGATGTCAAATGAATTTATTGCAATAGTTTATATTATGACGATCAACGCGGAGAAACTTGGGTGCAATGTGTTTCATGTAAGCTGTGCACGCACGAACTGTGCTCTGCTCTGGTGTGGAAAAAGATCATTTTTTTTGCGAATTTGTTCCTGAATCCTAACTACTTATTTATTCTTAAACTTGAAGGATTGTGTTAAATATGGACCACCTGGTCCACTTTGGGTAATAATAGCATTACGAGATGAAGAAAAATTGTTTTGTTGATTAAATTAATTTTTGCTTGTTTATAAATGAAAAAAAAAATATGTTTAATTTCGTCTGTTATTTTATGCCTAGATAAGTCGACAACTAAACTATAAATAAAAGATTGCGATTTAACTATAATTCATAGTTTTATTGTTGATTTTGCACTTAAATATATTTAAATATAAATTCCTGAAATTGGATTTACAGTTTTAACTGAACTCCGAATCACCGATTCAAATGTCACTATAATCTGTTGTCAGAAAAATACTAAATCATTTATGGCAATCGCTGGTGAGACTCGAATCTTACTCTCATTGACCATTATGAGCCACTTTGTTGCCCATTACACAACCAACAGCAATTATAAATTATTTGGTATAAAAAAAATTTTTCCAACTCGTCTCTCTCGCATTCTTAACTGAAGTAGAATGATTGAAATTTCAACTTCAGTCGTACAATTACAAATATTTCCAAGTAGAACACCACTATAACTGCATTTTCTCAGGAAATTTAAAAAGAAACATTTCCTCCCTTTTTTTTCTGCGAGAGATCAGAAAATCTCATGATTACCCCCTATTCAGTCACAAAATCTGTTCTGTATGCAGAGCCAGCAATCAGAAGGTGCACGTGAGCATGTATAATTGGATTTTTTCATCATTTTTCCAGGGTTTTTGTATTTTGCGATATGTCACCAGAGTTAAAAATATAAATAAAAAAAAAAAAAAAATGAACGAAAAGTAAAACTTTCTGTCACACAAGGCAAAAATGAATGAAGTTTGCGACTGAATGAATGAGAAGAGCTGGATAGGATTGGACCATTGCACAGATGGCTGAATTAATTCTGACTTGTAGTATCAAGCGAGTGAGGACTAAAATTGTTTTGCCTTCGTAAGCTTTTTAAACTTACCCTCCTGCCGTTTTTTTTTATCTTTCACATAGACAAATACTCGAATATTTGCTCGTCGCAAATAGTTGAAATACTTAGTTAAAATAAAAAGATTACAAAGAAAAACCAGATGGAGATAAATTCAAAATGAGCAAAACTTTAATATTTGCATAAGCTCCTTTCTATCCACCATTGTTATTGTTGGTTGTTTGTAATTCCGATTTTTTTAGATATTACGTGACAGGAGTGACTCTTTTTCCTTTAGTAAAACATACTTTTTATTACGATATAAAATTAATTTCTTAATTAGGGTAAGTATTATAGATAATCATAAATATTAGGTACCTACTTCAATTCAATATTAAAGTCAATAATGATATTAAAACAAAATATATCAAGAACTGTTCTAGACTTAAGCGGCCCATGAACGATAAATTGATGATATACAAAATATAAGGTTTGTCTAATATAACTCCAATATGGTATTGATTTTATATGCGATTCATTATAATTGTTTGCGATTCTTGACTTTTTTTTATCCCACTTAAGCCACCAAATTTTCTTTTTGGTCTGTTGTAAGATTTTTTAAAAAGTAAAATTTTTATGAATGCTCCATTTGTTCATTTTTCTATTTTTTATTTTATAACGCTATAAGGATGAGGGATGTAGTCGATTAATAAAAAAAATAGATATATTTAATTTTAAAACAGAAAAGATTAGATATATCTCCTAAAAATATAGGCAGCTTACCTGCTTTTTGTAGATAACTTTCAGCCAGCTAAACCATTTACCCGATTTTTGATTTGATTTGATTTGAATTAGGTCATTTTCATTTGCAAACTCACTTAGTTTTATAAGTGAGGCTACCACCGGCGTTAGGTGAGTTACCCATAGAAGGAAGGCAAATTTACCAATATTTGTAGGTCAATCTCCTACGCTTTTTAGGTAAGTTTTCTACAAATTGCCCACTACCTTAAGGCAAATTTTCCACATAATGTAGACGAATTTCCCGCAGTACATAACTAACAAGTAATCAATTTTCATACAAAGTTTAGGTGAACTTTTTCAACCTGTAGACAAATTTAGAGAAATCTTCTATAATATTTTGGTGAATGTTCTTCACTTTGAAGGTAATTTGTTGCTATCTGTTGGTGATATTTCTAGAATAATGGAAAAATTGAAAAATTGTCTACGTTTTCCAAAATTTTTAGACAAATTTTCTGCTACACCTAGGTGAGGTTTCGCAAACGTAGATGAATTTACAATAATGTTTAGGCAAATTTTGTGCAGTATTTGGGTGAACTGTTTCCAAGATTTAGGCGAAAATAGAAAATGGCTTGGAGTTTGTGGAGTAAGTAGGGGAGCTAGGGGCCATTTGTAACAGGGGTAAGTAGTAACACAGAAGTTTCAGAAAGAATTTAATAATGTTCAAATTATATTTTCGACTATATCCCTTATGTATAAAGAGCTGCATTATGTAAACATAACCAGTATCCCACAATACATCAAAGGAGGAGGCTGTACACGTACGCTCCAATTGAGCCAGTTAATAGAAAAATAAAATTAAATGGTGTGACCTCCAACATTGAACTTCTATGGTAGGCGATCAGAGATAACCATACCGATGAGACCTCTCTGATCGCTGGGTCGAAAAGTTCAATAATCTTTTTGCACTTAAAATGCATTTTGTAAATTTATTGAAATTATTTTCAATAAATTTCAGTCTGTTAGACCAGAAATCTCTTTCATAAAATTAAGGTAAACTTTGATTTACGGCATATTATTTAGTGAATTTTTTTTCTTCTATTTGTACAGTGAGATTGCGAACTCACTTATTTATGAACCCTTGTTATTAATTTTCGTTCAGCTCGTTTTGTTTTTTATAAATATTAATTAATTTTAAAAATTATCTAATGGAGTAAGTAACGAGTTTTCCAATAAGAGGTGTTATTTTGATATTCAAAGAAAAATGCCATTTTTTGAGATAAATGATCGGATCTTTATTTTATTATAAAGAGGAAGGTATACCGTTAATAATGAAAAATAATATCAGCCAAATGACCACCACGACTACGCCTACAGGACCATATCCTTTTCATGAAATTTTCCATAACCAAATCGCAAATCGCTGCCCTATGTCCTCGATAGCCTCACGAATTCCATCTTTGAGGTCTTGAATCGACGCTGGGCTGTTGGCGTAGACCTTCTCTTTCACGTGGCCCCAAAGGAAGAAGCCACAATGTGTTAAGTCACAAGATCTCGGTGGTCAATTGTGATCACCTCTTCGAGAGATAACACGGTCCGGAAACTTTTCCCGTAAAAGATCAATGGTTTCTCGTTACTTGTATGGCACGTAGCGCCGTCTTGTTGAAAGTAAACGTTGTCCAGATCAATACCATCCAATTCCGGCCATAAAAAATCATTAATCATCTGTCGATAGCGCAATCCATTCACCGTAACTGTTGCTCCAGCCTCATTTTCGAAAAAGTAAGGTCCAATTACCCCGCGAGACCATAAACCGCACCAAACAGTCACACGTTAAGGATAGAGAGGCCTTTCTACAATAACTCTTGGGTTTTCCGAGCCCCAGATGCGATAACTTTGCTTGTTGGCGAAGCCATCGAGGTGGAAATGGGCCTCATCACTCAAGATGAGTTTTCGATGGAATTCCGGATCATTTTCAGGCATTTCAGGGACCCAATCAGCAAAGACTCGACGTTGTTGATGATCGGCCGGCTTAAGTTCTTGTGTTAACTGAACTTTATAAGCCTTAAGACCCAAATCTTTATGCAAAATGCGGTGTAATGACGTTTGTGGAATGCCTAATTCCAAAGAACGACGAGGAATGGACAAACCTGGGTTTTCTTCAACACTTTCGGCTACAGCAGCAATATTCTCGGCTGTTCTTTAGCGACGTGCACGGATTTTATTCTTCACATCACTAACTTGTCCCGACAGCTCGAATTTTTCTACCAATTTCTGTATTGCGGTCCGACAAGGTGCTTCACGACGACCCAAAAATGTTCGAGTTTTACGAACCGTCTCTGCCACATTTTCACCATTTTTATAGTGAATTTTAATAATTTCAATGCGTTGTTGAATCGTATATCGTTCCACTGTTATTAATGGCGTAGTTTCTACTTGTCAAATGTCAAAAAATGACAGCTACAAAAGCGACATCTACCGAAATAGCGGGCTAATTAGAATAACACCTCTTATTGGAAAACCCTTTACATAACTATTATTGCAAAGGTGTCTCATTAAAAAGTTATAGGAGAAACAATAGCAAACAAATACAAAGACCAAATGGATGAAAAATCATAATATAAATAAACGAAATTTCGAAATTTTTTTGAGTCAGTTAAATTAAAATATCTCGGCTATTTATGAAGTGATTTTGAAAATTCTCTCGAAAATCTTGCTTCAGATTTATTTTGCACTTCCCGAATGTAAGAGGAAAGTTATGGGGCAACTTTCGGCTGCCTAAAAAAATCAAGAAAGAAAACCATCTTTTCACAATTATGTTAAGACATGTTATTGTCAAAAGGGCAGTTATTGAACAAAGAAACATGGATTACTGTTAATGTGATATACAACGACGCATTCACGAATCCCGCACAAAAACCTGCATTCTGTGAATCCTAGCGGCAATTATTTGTATCAATTTTCTGGCATTTCCAATTTCTTCTGTTTTCTGGTAAGGTTTTTTCTTGATTTTTGAGCCCATCTTCAGCTTTAGACTGCGGATTTTATTGCGGGTCTTAACTCACTATATATTATTTTATTTTAGAAAATGCAGTTAAACTAACTGTGAGAAAGGTTAATTTCACATTTAATATTCCTCATGGTCTCGCTGGGCACGCATAAAATATTATTTTATTATACAACTAAGTGGAAGGTTTTTTATCGCATGCATACATATGTGTATAATAGCTCTTTGATATATGTTTATTGAAGGTCACAGCTTCATTTGTTCGTATTTATCTTTATTTTTCTGTTAATGTAAAATACCAGTATCCGATGCTCACAAAAGGAACAGGATTTTGCCTATATATAGTAGATGAACATGTAAAGAGCAATTATACTAATGTAGGGTCAGCCATAAGATGAGAAAACGCCAGGAGTTGCCTAATAAGGGCACTCATTCATCATCATTTTCAAATTTATATATTTCCAGAGTCTCCCAAAAACCAGCGCTTCTGAATGAAACACAATTTATGCGCTTTCCTAGCCATCATTTAACAACTCCTTACAAGAATATTCATTGATTTCGCCAGAAAAATTAGCAAAGGCGCAAGTAACTAACTCAAGAGCTTCTGTAGGAATCCTTGGGAGCAAGCTCATTAGACGATTATTTGATGAGCTTAAGCTCCGTATTCCTACAGAAGATCTAAGCACCAGCAAGACTGCTTTTGGTTTAATGATAAGTGCAACCAAGCTATAAGAGCTAAGGCGTTTACTTTTAATTCTTATCAATTATATCCATGTCCAGAGCCGAAACAAGGGTACAGGACTGCACGGAACACCTGCAAGTCCATGATCTCCATAGAGAAAAATTTCTCTTTGGTAAAAGCAACTTCACCACTTCCTCGATTCATTCACTATTTAACAATGGTGAAGTCGTAGTTGACTCCCTGGATTAGGTTAATATTCTGGCTGCTGGATTCGCTGTTAATTATCGACTTCCATCCATTTCACAGACAAATGTTTTGCTTCCCCAATATGTGGATGCGTACAAGAGCCGATATACATTCGTACGAGATATGTGTTCAATTTCCTTAAAGAAACCGACGTATCGAAAGCTGCGGGACCTGATGGTTTCTCGCGCCTGTTAATTGAAAGTTGCACCTTATCCTTGGCTAAACTTCTGCGCAAGCTATTCTACTTGTGTTATTCGACAGGAATCTATCCAACAGCTTGGGGACTAAATCACGTCATGGACTGAAAGTTTTCTATCTGGTTGCCAAATACGTGTTGTATTAGATAGGGTCAAATCTGAACCTCACCTTATAAATGCCGGTGTACCCCAGGGTTCTATTATCTCTCCGTCTCTCTTCCTAATATTCATTAATGATCTACTTTCCCTTAATTTCAATCTCATCCGTAGATTTGCCGATGACAGTACCCTTGATTTCGCTTACTCCTTTGATACTTTTGCGGACTCCAGAGTGAATGCCGCATATGTCAAACGAGATTGCATGACTAGATCACTGAATAACGATCTTAATATTATCCTCGCTTGTCGCAAATCGAATCGCATCGCAGTCAATGCATCTAAGATGCAAAGTTGATTCATTTCTTCGAAACAAGATCACCGTTTAACCATTCCAATTTCATTTTATGGAGCCTTAATTTCATATTCCCCATCACTAAGCATTCTTGGCATTAACATTTCCAGTAAATTAAGCTGGCAGACCACGTCTTCTCTGTTGTGAAAGAAGCATCGAAATGTTTTGGATTTCTGAAAAGGTGTAAGAAATATTTCAGCCCATCAAATCTAGCGCTCCTCTACAAGTCCTATATCAGACCTAGAACGGTATACAATTCACACATTTGGGCTTGGGCTGGCCGTACAGCCTTAGCTTCATTGGATATTGTTCAAAAGAGAGCCTTTAAGCTTATTGGAGATTTGGAAATAACTTGGCAGATCGAATCACTCGAGCACCGCCGCAATGTTGGTTGCCTTTCGCTCCTTTATCGCTACATGCATGGTCAATATTCCGATGAGGTAGCTACTAATTCCTGCACGCAATACTCGCACTGTTAGTCGAGCTCATCCTATCACCCTTCAAAATACTTTCGGCGGTACAGTAAAATTCCGTGATACTTTCTTATCCCGAATTGTGCGAATGTGGAACAGTCTACCGTCTTCTGTTTTTCTTCGGGCTTACAATCTGCGAAAGTTCAAGGGGGACCTATATCGTCAGCTCCGCCATTTTCCCTATGTTTCCTAATCCTTTCCCCATCTCCTTCCTGCCATGCTGTACTTTGCTACTTTGCAACATAGAGTATCCTCTGAGCTTGGCTTAATAATATATAAAAAAAAAGTGCAGCAGGTCTGATTTTACTTAATTTTCCACGAATCTGTGTACTGTGTTCCACTATTGTGCGAAGTTACGCATTTCTCATTTTCAATGCGCATTTCTGAGTGGTTAGGAGTAATCTGAATATTTGGTTAATAAAATTAAGAATAAAAGTAAGAATATTGGCAAATACCACAAATACATGAGCAAGCACAAGCGCCTTACTACTACTATTCAGTCTTGAACGCATTTTATTAAATTACGGAAGAAGCACTGCGATCATTACTTAAAGAACTCATTAAAACTCTTGAAAGGACACCTTCAGAAAGCTTCTTCGCCCATAATTTGGCAAACCCCCTAGACCGCTTCTAAAGAAAAGCAATGAATCACGTGCCTCTGTGGCCTGTAAAAAAGCAATGAGCTGTGAGCTTCCAGGGAAGCGATTAAGGAGGTTTTTTAGAGTGCTCTTTTTTGTTTTTTAGTGGGAGCTACTGTGGGAACTTTCTCCTCCGTCCGTGTTGTATTCCGACCTAGTTGGAAAAAGAAGCATATAACATGCATGCTGGGGACCTTCCTGGGAAATTTTGAATGAATGAATCCTCGTTTCTCACTTCATTTCGTTTTTATATTGCGATATCATTGAAGAGAAAGTATGCATAAATCTTCTTACGAAGTGATTATTCCGGCATGATACGGAATAAATTCTGCTGGCATGATATGAAATTGATTTTGATGGCATGATCTAAAATCAAAGTATTTTTCCAGCCCGCTTGGTCGACGAGCAGATAGCCGTGTAAATTTAAAAATTTTCTTATCTTAATTAATTTTATTTTAAAACACTTACCGTAAAAATTATTTATCTTCCAATAATTTTTTGTAAACTTCAAAATTATTTTATCTTTCACGAGAACCCGTTTGTTAAACACATCTGAATACGTCAAGCACCACATTTAATATGAAATTGACAATGACGAATATTAAAACTTCACAGTAAAACATGAGTCACCATACTAATAGCGATGCTTCACAAATTTCGGAACTTCTTGATATGACTTCCTTTGAAGATTTCCAATTTTTACTAAAAATTCGATTTCTTCTGCATACCTTCCACAGGAAGGCCGTCTAGGTTTTCCAACTGGGGAGCGATCTTCAGTACATCTGTATCAGTGTTATCATACAGTATTGTGAATTTCCAACTGAACTGACATTTGCAGACATAAAATTTGATTTTAAACGATAAAAACTAAATTAATACATAATACATTTCCGAAGCAACTGAGTCAAGTTTGCCCCAAACAGAGGTTGCGAGTTATATTAAAGATGATTTTAAAATATATACAGAGCATTCTGACCTTATTGGCTCTCTGATGAATCAAGCCGTTGTGTTTTTCATAATCTTTAGTTCGAATTAAATAAACATATCTCGACTTGGCCGCCATGACCTGGTCAAAAAAATCGACTAAAAAGAAGAAAATATTAGATGGAATCCAAAGAAAGCTCTTACCTTAAGCATATTTTTTTTTTATAATGTACAAAAGTCATATGTAATTTTGTTTTAAATTGCAACTTTTATTCACACTAATATCCATGTACTCCTGCTATGGTCTCAGTATTTATATTATAAAATTAATAACAAAAAAAAAATCACACAAGGACGTTATTCATTCTCTTCTGTACCGCGTACCAGATAACACATCATCTTGTCCTACCTAACTGCATATAATACAGTATACTCTTCTAAGTTCATTTCCAACAGAGTTAACAGTATCATTACCAGTTGATCCCCATCCATTAATTACCCTGAGGCACGTTGAACATAAGCACGTAGAGTGTTACCTATATCTGACTCTTAAAGAAAAGGGATGAGCACAATTCACCTGATATCAGAGCCTCCCACAGAGCTACATATGTATAGAGTAGAAGTCTGTTCTTCCGCATTTCACATTTATCCTCTGCAACATCACTCTTAACATTTTATAGTGTGGTGCAAAGGTTCATTTAGCAGACCATTCTATCGGTAAGGTCGTCCTGGCGCTTATATGACATTTGTTAAATTAAGATGAATCTCTAAGTTTCAAAGCATACTAAACTAGAGGATCTTAACTTTTCGTCCCACGGGTATAATATGGTAAATAATAATATTACAGTTCACTAAAGGTGTACGAGGTCCGAACTACTAAAATTGCTCCACATAGGAGGAGAGAAAACGGAAATATGCAAATACAGCAAATAAATTTTCAAGAAAGACGAGACTATCTTAAGAGCAGTAGGAAGTCAATTTTATCTATAGTACGGAAAGTCATTTTCCACATTATCTGTGTCACGCTGACACCCACACTCTTTACATTTCTTATGTTAGTTCAACTTACTTCCCTTCCCTCCCACATAGATATGATAACATATGCCCTCAGGTCAATTTTGATGGCGTTTTATGCGTGTTTGGATATTACACTTGAGGCACTTGACATCGCATAAACCAGCTACTGAATACGTTATGGGAGAACATAAGGATGACACATATCCCTAGGTTATATTCGAATACATATATATATAGGAGAGAGAGGTTCGTTCAGGCGCCCGCTCCTTATGTCCTAATGCTTCCGGCAAATGTGGGTACAAACAACCCCTCTGACGTAATATTTACTGCTGGTATTCCAAGAAGAGGGATCCGGATCGATGGAATATTGGCCTGATGATGGTGTGCCGTCTTAAGAACTTTTAACACGCCCCGATTCTCATGGGATAATGTTACTGGGAAGGGAATCCAGTCACATATTTTCTCTTGATATTTTATGAATATTATTTCTGTTACAATTATTGTCTTGTAGTAGTCTCGTCTGAAGCTATTTATAGGATGATCGAGTGGATAATTTAGGAAGAGTAATATTATCTGCTCATAGTGTAAGTAGCATCGATTGAATTTAGAATTTTATTTTCAGAGTAAGTAAAAGCATTTCATTAAAAAAGAAATAATTTTTGAAATAAACATAAATTCAAAACGAATACAAAAAAAAAAATTGTTCAAGAGCGAGTCGGGCTCGCGCAATCAGAGTTCCTTGCCAGAAACTTTATTAATGAACAGTTGATCGATCGAATTTAAGGCTGGGTCTATGTCATAATTGGGACAACTCGGTGCACAGTTAGCAAGATGGAGCGGGGCGTTAAGATTTTTGGATAAATCGCAAATTGATTAATGGAATATTTATTTAAACACCTAAGGCAACAAAACAATCATTTCTAATTTTTAAATTTGTCCCCCAATTTTTATTGAAAATGATTTAAAAATGTAAATTCAATGATTTTTTTTTAATTTCTCTTGTTTGCGGAGCGCGGCTGCCACAAATTTGAACTAAATTAAATAAATTTTTAATCTAAGCTTTTCGAAGTTAATAAGCAGAAAATAACGTTTTCCGATTTTTAAAAATCCACTTATATCTGCGACAATTGGACAAATAGATTGCTCCCGCATTTTACCCATTAGAAAAGCAATCTATTCATACAAGTTTCATAAAAATAAGTGGATTTTTAAAAATCGGAAAACGTTATTTTCTGCTTATTAACTTCAAAAATCTTATATTAAAAATTTATTTAATTTAGTTCAAATTTGTGACAGCCCCGCTCCGCAAACCAGAGAAATTAAAAAAAATCATTTAATTTTCATTTTTAAATCATTTTCAGTAAAAATTGGGAGACAAATTTAAAAATTAGAAAACGTTATTTTGTTGCCTTAGGTTTTTAAATAAATATTCCATTAATCAATTTGCGATTTATCCAAAAATCTTAACGCCCCGCTCCATCTTGCTAACTGTGCACCGAGTTGTCCCAATTATGACATAGGCCCAGCCTTAAGTATTTTAATCTAAATCTAATCCAAATTTGCTTGTGATAAGTGAAAATGAGTGAATTGTGTATATTTCATCGATTATTGTTTTAGTTTTATATTTCATATTTTTACACATTGTCCTATTCCAATAATATTATAATAGTTGGTTTTATTAGTAAGAGTTGTCTTAGAAATTAATACAAAAAAATTTGTTTTTTCAGTAGCTATTACTCAATACCTACTTATCATGATAATATCAGGGAAACCAACATTTTCGTTTGGGTCATATATTTGTAACCAGGTCACCAAATATTTTCAAAAAAAAAAAAAAAATGGAATTCTTGATAGTAGTTCTTCTTTCAAACGCACACATATCCCACACGATATACAAAAAAAAAAAAAATTATTTTTGAGAATGCCCAATACATCCCGATTGAAAGTTTTAAAAAAAAAACATCATATTCTTCGACTCTTGAAAAATGTGCGCATCAGGAAGATCTAACATTCTGCCAAATTTCAAGTTCCTACGTCAGATCGGTCGTTTTCGAGAAAAACGTCTGTGACAGACAGACGGACGGACGGACGGACAGACGCAAGAGCGATCTTATAAATGTTCCGCTTTTTTCCTTTTGAGGTAAGGAATCCTAAAAATTAATTGGAAATTCTGAAATTCTAAATTCTGAATGACAAGAGCTTTCACAAAATGTTCTACTATTTATCATTCTGTTCATTTCTATGTCTTCCGGTTCTGATTTTATTTTCTTATAGATCAAAAAATCAAAATTCAAGACTGCAGTCAATAGAAAATCTCGAATAAAACAAGAAGGTGAACTTTCAACAAAAACTAAAACTTAACCGAGAAACAAAAAAGAAAAAGAAGAGATTTATCTCATGCTAACCATAATCTTGATTGAATCTAAATAGATTGACTAGATTGCACTAGAAATTCGAAAAATACATCTTTGATGGCTAATTTCGAACACTATTGTGAGATAGAAGGAAGCAATTCAATCCCAATGCTATTTAGAAAAATTCGAAAATTTGAACTTTTTTTTTGTGGTATGTAAAAAGAGTGTTTTACACACAGAGAAATAGTGTAGTAACATCAATTGCTGCTGTGTAATAAATTTTACAAAAGCATGAAAATATGAAAAAGTTCGGACGTTTATTACATTTTTAATAAAATTGTAGGGATGGGCAGTTAACCTAACCAGTTATAATAAAAAAAAAATAACCGGTTTGGCCGGTTAACCGAACAATCAATCAACAATCAATTTTATTTTTATAATTTATTGTATTTTATTTTACATCTCCCAATATTTTGTAGGTAAGGATCCAAGAAAAATTATTTCATTAAGATGTTGTGGGATTAATCTACTTCTATTGTCAGTACAAACATTATTTAATGCAGATACTACTCTCTCAGAGGAAACCGATGATCCTAAAATACTCAAATATTTTAAAGCTATTCTGTATGTAGCTGGAAAAGCATTTTTACTATCAAGCCAATACTGAATTGGATCTGAATTTTTATTTTGGATTGCTTGATTTAAGTACAGCTTTAACTCTGTTGGTAGGGTCGTAGGCGGCTCCTGTGGAATTGTTTTGGCTGCAATTTCATTGTGTATACTCCACAATCCTTGTTTTTCCGTACCCATACACTGTTTGTCTTGGATGTTTGTTGGAGAACTTCTTACTCTGGTTTTACCTCAGTTTTCACGTGATCTATGGCATTAGCTGCATTAATAGAATTTTGGAAATCAATGTTTTTAAAGCGTGGATCAAGAAGTATAGCTGAAGCTAGTAAAATATAGGACATAGCCTTCTGTCTATTTGTTTTTGTAATTCAACTTTTAATTTCTTGGCTGTATCATTAGATGGGGATATTCTCTCTTATGATCTTTTACAGGATTTCTTCTGTTTATTACGAATGTATTACACCTTTTTATAATTTGAAAAATTCCTTTTCCATCCACTTTATGATTATCTGCACTTCACTATCTGGATTATGTACCTGTATTAACAATTAAAAAACAACATTTCAAGAAGGCACGCATTTTTGTTTCCAGCTGTTTTTGTTTTCATGGAAATTCAATAGATTTCTGTACCGTTTGTGCCCATGCCAGAAATTTATGAATTATAGATGGAGCGCACATTCACTGAAAATCTGTATTATTTTATGTATAATAATACACATTTTTCCAGCAACCAGTTAGCGAAAACTACTGACTTTATGTTTCTCGCAAACGAATGCAATTTTGAAGTGCAAATGGGTACTTCTTTCTATTGTGCGTAAACAGATTTCATACTAAATTCTCTGCTTAAATTCTGACTATAGGCTGTCATTTTTATCTGTGCGGTAAAAAATAACAACAAATATAAACAATAGAAGAATTTTTCATGAGGAAAGTACTAACTACATATCAGCAAGAGTAACCACGAAAAATAACCTATCATCCGGTTTAACCGCGGGAAAATAATAACCTATTTTGAGTGGCTATTGTGCTTCCGGTTAACCGGTTATTCAATTAATCGGTTATTTTTGCCCATCCCTGTAAAATTGCCTATTTTGTAATAAATTTTACTAAATATGTAATAGAAATTATCGTTGGTATATTTTACTATTTGTAACAAGTTTTTCAATTACAGACACTAAAATAGATTTTATTGTTGTGCTAATAAAAACCATTACACGAAATTACTCGGTTACAAATTTTGCTATGCTGCAATAAATTCTATTACAGCTGTGCAGTTTTTTCTATTATGAAACAATGAAATCAATTAAAACGCAGTAATTTTTACTAATGTTTCAATCAATAGCTCTTCAGACTTACTATTTGTCTATTTGATGTATGCGACATTGTTGGATTAGTTGATCAGGAGCGATTTTATGAAAGCAAGTCGGATGTTGTTTTGGTGATTTTGTTATAAAAAAAAAAGTTTAGTATAGTGGTTTATACTTTATAGACATTGTAATAATAATAAATAATAGTGAAAACGAAGTGTACTGAAAGTCTCCCTAGTTTTGTTTGGTTTTTGTACTCTTATTGTGTACTAGAAATAGATTTAACTTCTAAGTTGGGCTTAGAGGATGAACATTTTTAGTAGTGTTGGGTGTTGGTATCTTAAAAGTTTCTTCAGAATTAACGATCGTGACCTGAGTATTTCTTTGCCCCATATGCAAAAATGAAATTTTGTGAAAAATTCAGTCAAAGTTAAGAACTCGTATGGAAGCATATGACATGGGATAAACGTAACATTATTTATCTCAACACATATTTAAGTTAGAAAAGAGCAGATTATAGCATTTAATTCGACTTCAGTAATAATCTCACGAACTGTAAGTACACAACTCAAAATAGGAAATTTGGCCGATGGGGCAAATCAATATTCGTGCGACGGTATACACTGAGAAAAATAAATTGAAATTTACTACTTTTTAAATAGTAAAAAAGTTACACTATTTTCCTTAATTTTACATAACCCTGGAGTAAATTACTAATAAAATGCAAGTAATATTAAAGAGATCAGGGAATCTTAAGTCGAAATACTTTAAAGTAATATAATTACGTTTACATTAAATATAAATCACGTAATTTTGTCCACACTTTGAGATGCTGTGCACATTTAGACCGTAAATTCAGTAAATTTTATGTACAAGTTTAAGAAACGACGACATTCAATATAATCGAGAAGTGAGAGAGAAAGGTTCATTCATGCAGTGACTTTTGTGTCGAACGGCAACGTTTTTACAGACCTGTAAGCTGAGTAATCGCAGATTAAAGGAACTAACCACATGTGCGATTTCAAGACAGCTATAGCCCAAGATATGTCCTAAGTTGACAGGTATTCTGCTAAGAATCGCAACGTGCAGAACGCTTGCAAGCTCCACACAAAGACTTCTGAAGAAGCTGTATGGACGACGAAGAGGTTGAGAGCGTTCAAAACCTGCTCTGTAAATTCTTCAACCCTGCCAAGAGTAGGATGAAACGCTTGGTAGCTACTTTTTTTGCGAATTAGGGTAATTAGCAGGCAAGGATCAGCGGAAAGCAGTTAAGAGACTATATATAATTTTTGTTATAAATCCGTCAATTTGCACATAAAAGAGGGAAAACTACATGTTTAAAACTTATTTTCTTGCACTATTCCCAGTGCAATTTTACTTGTTAATCAATTGATTTACCCATTAAATAGAGAGGATTACGTACTTAAAACCTGTTTCTTACACTATTTAATATGGCAAATTTACATAATTTTTTGGTAAATCCGATTACAGAACATTTGGGAATATTACATATCGCAACTTACTTTACTATTTTGAATGTAGGCAAAAAAATGCCTACATTCAAAGTAGTAATTTTTTCTCTCAGATGTAAGTAGACGTAACGCGAACTGAGTTCGAGTGCGTTTCTTATACTAAATTTTTGTTCTCCTCATGCTGCATAAAATTTAATTTAATTTACTCTGGTAGATTTGATACCAAGGATTCCATTAGAAGTTAACGTATTACTTGTTCACATCAACTATTACAGGCGGATGGACAAAATCAATGATCATTCATACGTAATTGATTTTTTCAAAAATCAAGTTATCCAAGAATATTTTCTCTTTGGCTACATAATATTGATATGGGTTTTTGTACTCTATGTGATAAAATTTGTAGAGAGATATTTTGGTGTATTTTATTTTATTTTATTTTATTTTATTTATTATTTTCATTACAGCCAAGCAATATATTTTATTTTTCCGTAATATATTTTATTGACATACTGCAATGGAAGTTATTAGACTGTAATAGAAAAATTCATTACAGTGTAACACTTTATATATTAATATCTATTACACTGTAACAGTCTGAAAATCAATTGCAATTTTAATCGATTTAATTACATTTTTTGTAAAATCTATTGCATTTTTTATTTTTCTGTGTGGACTTATACATTGAAATATTTGGTGAAATCAAGTGGAGATGCCATATCGTTATTAGCCATGGAAACAACGTGACTCGAGAGCGAGACCGGCGAGCGTATACTAAAAGAGACAATTCTTGAACATCTGTTCAATACACCCTTATTTGCCAGTATGTAAGAAATAACGTCCCAGTAGGAAATGGAACGCGTTCTAGACTAGTTCCATAACTGGTTACGGTAACTATGGAAGTAGTTATGTGTTGTATTATAACTTGCATTACTTTTAGCATTGCTTGTCATTGCCGGAAACGTCGTTTACAATGTAGACTTTTCCACTAGTTATTGGACCAGTTATTGTGAACTAGTGGAGGAATGTGCTTTTGTAACTAGTTATTGCGAACTATAACGTTTTAAATAAAAGTGTAAATAACAATGGAAAATAGTTTCACAAATTTTATTTTCTTCTTTCCTTTCTAGTCTAATTTATACATATTAAATATCAAAAAAATGTATGTTCATATATTCTAAAAAAGAAAAGAAAAAATTTCATTGGGTAAATGATAAAATCCAATCGCAGGTGTAAATCATATCAACCGTTTAGTACAGGATGATTAAGAAAAACAGCTAGTTTTTCACAAAATACCGTATATCTGAAAAACTACAACGTGTACGATGACTGTTAAGAGCTCATTGTATTTAGAACTTCATGGCCTTTCCAACGACTGCTCAATCAGCCCCATACCCCACTCTCATCAAGAATTGTGGTTGTATAAACAAACAATTTCGGATTTTCTTACCTTTTTTTTAATTTAACTTCTACTATTTTTGCAAAACGGTCGTTAACATAACCTTTTTTTATATAAAAACTGTAAACTGTAGACTCTCCTCTTTAAGTTGACCTATTACAGCATATGTATTAACTGTAGCCGTTAAACAGTTATTAACTCATAACCTATTCAGGTCACACCGAAATTAGACGATATTTTTTAAAATGATGTGCTAAGGGAACAAATTATCGTTGAGAATAGGTTTGAAAATAGGTTTAAGAATAAGTTTAGAGCTAATAACTCTTAAAGGGCCTCAGATGGCACATTGGGTGTAATAGGTCACATTAAAGGGGAGAGTCTACAGTTTACAGTTTTTATAAAACAAAAGTTATGTCGGAAATAGATTTGGTATGTTCTGTTATCTAAATGTGACTCCGTTCATTTTAGAAATGTTAGAGGAAATCCTTACTTTTCCATTTTAATAAATATCACTGGAGTGAAATAGCTTGTCGAAAGCTTTACTAAAGTCAATATAAATAAAATCTGTCTGGTAGCCTTTTGTAAACCCGCCAATGGCATCCGAAATGAATTCCAATAAGTTGATGGTTGTAGATCTGCCCGAAATAAACCCATGTTGGTTTGAAGAAAGCAAATTCTTATAGGAAAATGATAGTTGAGAGTAAATTGATTTAAATAATTTTGGCATGCAAGATAGTTTCGCAGTAAGTATATAGTTAGAAATACAATTTTTACAACATTTTTTGTGGTTAGGTATGATGAAAGAATTTTCCACAGCTGCGGAAAACAACCATTTTCGAACGATATTTGGAAAATAATTCTCAGTGGTACTGCTAGGGAGAGGCAACATAGCTTCAAAAAGGCTGAAGGAATCCCATCGGGACCCCTTGTGAAGTCATTTGGAAGCCTATTAATATCCTCATGTGTAATTGTAGGGATAGTGAATGAAACAATGGCAGTCGTTTATATTACTAACGTTGCTATTACGAGGCTGGAAATTTGACGAAGAAAATGCATTGTCAAAATTTCAGACGAGTTATCACTTGCAGCATCCTTGTACCACATGGGATTGGGGTAGTTGTCCGTTTTTTTCTTTATATTAATAAACTTAAAAAAGATGCGTGGGTCACTAAATAATTTCGTACGTATACTTTGAATATATGTACTCTCATCATAAAGTGTAGAGGAAAGTTCTTTGAATTCATTATAGGATATGAGGAAATTCCTGTGACTTATAATGTCCTTATCCTTCATATAACTTTTCCACAATTTATTCTTTCTATTTTTAAGACGTTTCAGTTCTTTATTTAACCATGCCAGAGATGTTTTAGAGATCTGCTGATGCTCATGGGGAACATGTGAAGAGAATAAATTAAAAAGAATTATGTAATACTCAGAAACGTCTTCATCAACACTATTGCAAAATAAAAATGTGTTGAAATCGATAGAAATAAAAAATACCAGGTCTAGCTGCTTACCCAGGTCATTCTTAACATTACTGATATGGCTGAGGAAACTAAGACATGAAACAGTGTCCAAAAAGACTCTGATTTCCTTGTTCTTAAGTTATTAAGTGGAAGTTAGTCATCGTCATCTTCAGTTAGTACCCATTGAATACTGGGTAAGTTAAAATCATAAATAAGTAGTAATTCGTCAAGAGGTTCCATCTTATCATGGATAAAATTAGATGTTGAAATGAGTAAGTCGTAAATATTTTGACCTTTGTCATCGACGATATTTATGGAGTCTGGTGGAATATAGCAACAAATAATATATAAGTCATATTTTAGGAGAGACAGATTAAGAGCAATAAGCTCAATATCGAGAGTGTTGCAGAAACAGGGAAGTTCAATTTGGCTACAACTAAATTTATTTTTAAAGGCGAGGAGTACGCCACCGCCACGAGCTTCCGAAGCAGAATGTCTATCTCTTCTAAAATTTTTATGAGAATTGTCAAGGATATCGAAACAAGTCGCGACAGAGGGCAATGGTTTTCGAGATATTAGCGATTTTACGCATTTTTTTCATCTTAATAGATTCCAAAGGTGTCATTTTAGGGGGTGTACGCCCTCCTAGGAGGGGACAAAAATTTCATCAGAAATCGTCTACGGGCAATGGTTTTCGAGGTATTAGCGATTTTACGAAAAAGTCAAGGATCAGGATTAGTTCAGTGAAAAAAAATTTTTTTTTTTGCAAAAGATATGACAAGACAGATACCTACATAATGGTAAAAAAAAATTAGCTGACATCTTTTGAATTGATTTTGACAGGAGATGGCCCAAAAGAAGCGGAAGGATTATAAATATAAGATATTTTCCAAAAGGACTCCTTGGTTTCCAAGAGAAACACAAACCAGCGATAGTATAATTAACTAAAAATTCAAAGATCGTCTCAGCCATTTTGTCGGAAAAACGTGGATTCTTTAGAAAATTTCTTCAGATATATTTTAGTTCTGCGAAAGAATTCTGTTTCGCACCGCTTCTGGGATGCTGCTTTTCTACTACTCCCACCCAGTCTCCTACTGAATTGTATTTCAGTTATTTTGTCATATTAATAATATTTCCTCCAAAAAAATTTGCTTTATTTGGTAGTGTAATAAAGTCCCGCTAGATGATGCTGATTACCCACTGTGCGTCGCTCTAGACAAAATATCGTGGAATGTCACAATAGAAGCACCAGTTAATTTTCGAATACAAAACTTTTAGGTTAAGCATAGAATTATCACAAAATGAACACATAAATCCTAAGGGAATCAAAACTATTTAAATAGAATTTTAATTAGGGCGGGGTGGAAGATGATGTCATGCTGCACGTCCAATTTTTTTTGTTTTTTGTTTTTTTTTGTTTTTTTTTATTATGTGTAGAAAAATGAAATTTCTGTAAGGTAACCCTACGAACAAGTAAATCCCGATTTGTCCCATTTTCGTACTTGAATCTACAATGGTTTTGTGGAAAATTTCAGCTCTCTAATCTAAGTAAACCCGTTCTGGAGTTATCGAGTGGCTTGAGTACTTGTGTGCTACGCTAAGTGGCGGCTGAGCGACTTGATTAAATTATTTATAGAACCGTTTTCTTGGCGTCTTAATACATCCAGTTGCGAGCCCACAATATTTTCGGTAGCTTTTACTTCTTTCTTATTATAAAGCCCAAATTGTGTAGCATTTATGGATGTTGCTGTTCCACAAAAAACCAAATATAAAAATAAGTAAATCCAAATTTTAATACTGGGAACACAATTTACAGCAAATAATAAATGTTAATTAAAATGTCTGGCTAGGAACAATAAATGCCAGCGAATAACTTTTATAGAATATTTAGATGCATCTTTATCAAATGTCATCAAAGATTTTATCAAACTTCTTTTATAAAATATTTAAACAACTTTTACCAAATATGTGATAGAAAAAAAAAGCTTTGATACGAGTAGTGTAATACCGGCTTTAGACCAATTATAACATTTTCTCTTGTTCTTTCTGCTTTTAAAATGCTTCATCAATAACAGTAATAAAATTATTCATTAATTTTCCAAGACGATAAGTAATAAGATAATTTTAAATTACTTCATAATGTAAAAAAAAAAAACTCCTCCTCCCCAATATCTTAAGGCGATACAATTATGAAATCTGAAGATCGTCATAAGAAAGCAGACATAAATAAAATGAGGACGAAACCGACAACTTGAGAAATCGGATTATTGGATTTTTTCTCCATAACGGAAATTACACTGTCTCGGACAGAAGTTGAATGACACTTTAGTGTTAGACTGTCGAAGACTTTTCCTGGAAATGGACTTAGGAAAAGCAGAAAAATATTTATTACAGAGCAATGAGATTTCTCATTACCTTAGCGCATGGATCAACAATGAAAAGTGCAAAAGAAGAAAATGAAAACTGCCGCGCATTTTCCTGGAAAAATCATAAATGTTTTTTTTTTTTTTTTTTTTTTGAAACTAATTTTCGCCTCCCTTCTTCCATCTACACTAGCTTTGTTGGCGGGTGGAACACTTGAATCTTTTATAGTTTTACCTTCTCTTGTAAGATGGTAAAAAAACTTTTACTTTCTAGCTATGACGATTTATCTTTAGAGGTAGAAACAGTAATAATGGTACCTATACACCCGCCCTTTTGTGACACTTAAGGTACAGAGTTCATTCTTTTTCTTCTCCACCATTCATTAAACTGATAGCATCCCACTTGTGACCATTTTCTCGTATTTTTTTTCCCTGCTAAAGTAGACAGAGTAGAACTGAAAAGACTTATTTCAGTGGATTAAAAATTTGATTTACTACAGTCTGCCGGACTCATGATAAGTTTTCCTGTTATTTCATTATTTGCATTGTTTTTATTCATCTTTTTTATTTAACTGTTTTTTTCGTCCCTATTTGAATTGTTTTACTCTTGCCTCAGCGCGGATTTTTATTAAGATAGAAACAATGGCGCAAATATAAAGAAAATGTGTATAAAATCAGGAGAAAAATTTGCAATTTGTAAATATGAAAGAAATTCTTTTCCACCCCGATCGGCATTCTCCTTTCTTTTGTTTCATTTGTGAACATTAAATTTTTCATGAATTTACAGATAGCATCGTAGCGGGTTTCTTTTGAGATTGGATTTTCTTCAGGTAAGATTATTTTTCAAGTATTTATAAAAAGAGAAGGGAAAATCAATTTTTTGTGATTTATTAGAAAGTCGTTATTAGTTTTTTGGTCGGATTTTTCTGTTCTCACATTGGAAACCAGATTTTAATGGGAACACAAATTAGTGAATTTGAAGTGTATATGTAGAGAGTTTTTTTTTTATAAAAAGATGATTTTGTTGTTTTGATGGATGATAGAGGTATTGTAAACAAGATTTTGAAAAATTTAGACTTGATCCGAAAACCTATTTTCCATACATTAGTGTGCAAAAAAAAAAAATCCAGTACCGGCAGGTATCCTTGGACAATCATGATTTCTCCTAATTAGTAGGTAGTCTCTCGAAGGGTCCTGAAAAATATTATACAAAAGCCTATATAAGATTCAAAATATGCGAGTTTGATTCCTTTTTCTGTTTAGTGTGCAGATAGTGAAAGCATTTGTGTATTGAGAGAAAATTTTGTAAAATATGGTTTAGCTAAGTAGTGAACAAAAAGATGTGAAAATCGCGTTGTGGCATAAATATCAATCTATGCGTGAAATAGGTCGTAGGATAGGATGTTTTGATTCCACTAATAAGTGTGCATTTCTTCCTCAGTCATCCTACAAAGACTAATTCAAAAAGGAATAAACGGTCGATGATCGGTGAAAAAACCCCTTTTAACAGCTCGGGTGAAGCATTATGAAACCAGTGGGCACTTGCACACCGTTCATGGATAGATGATATGTGGAAGAGAGTAATTTATTCAGACAAATCCAAAGTCAACCTTCACTCAAATGATGGAAGACTGTACGTGCGTAGAAGGAAAAAATGGCGACTTTTGACTGGATGTGTACAAGAAGTACCACATCGGGATTGCGGACTTATAGTTTGGGCATGTTTTTGTTCACGCGGACGTGGACATCTCACATTTGTTAGTCGGAGAATAAATGCCAATACCTATATTGATGTTTCTAAGAATCACTTGAAGCCTTCCGCCTTAATGCTGTTTACAGAAAATGAGGAGTTCGTTTTCCAGCACGACAATATGCCATAAAGCTAGACAAGCACAATTTTATTAAAACTGAATGGTAGAAACGTCTTCCTTATTTTTCAATTGATTATATTGTCATGAATCTAATTTTTTCGCTTGCATTCTTTTATATAGGCTACGAACTACCTTCTGAAAAACTATATTGAGACTATGTGGTGGCCCCCAAATGGTCCAGGTCTCAATCCAATCGAGAATTTGTTGTCTATTATAAAACTAAGTGTCTAGGAGACAGCGTCCAAAAACACAAAGGGAATTGGAGAGTGAAATTTCAGAAGTCTGGAATGGAATTTCTGAAGATGTGTTATTAAAGATCTTGCAGGAATCATGAAATACCGCTATATAGAGGTAATCATGGCTCGTGGTGGGTCAATATGCTATTAAATAATAAAATTAAATTGTATCCAATAAAAATAAGTAACTTAGGAGCATTGTCTCAAGAAATGTGCTCTTTCAATATAAAGTAGCTTAATTACATATTTTTGTTTTTGTACAATATTAAAAATAAAAGAAAAAAATAATTACTGTGAATTTGTCGCAAAATGTTAAAAAACAAATTAAGAACAATCGCGATAAATCTTGAAATGTAAATATCCAGTAAATCAAATACAGGGTGTTTCCCCTTAGGAGGTCCATAGAGCGGGAGGTGATAGTACTCACCTAGACGAACCAAAAATTGTATGGCGGGTGGGGGGGGGGGGCAATATCAACCGTTTAGGAGTTACAGGGTGATTCATAAAAAAAGGTAGGTTTTTACAAAACACCCTGTATCTTAAAAACTACAGGGCGTATGGTCACAGTTAAGGGCTCACTATATGTAGAACTTCATGGCCTTTCCAACGACAGCTCAACCAGCCCCGTGCCCCTCAGATGTTATGAAGGTCTAAACTAAAAATTTCGGATTCTCTTTCCTTGTTTTTTAATTTGACCTCTATTATTTTTGCAAAAAGGTCGTCAACATAACTTTTTTTTATAAAAACTGTAAACTGTGGAGCCTCCCCTTTAATTTGACCTATTATACCCTATGTGCTATCTGTATCCGTTAAAGAGTTATTAGCTCTAAACTTATTCTCAAACCTATTTTCAAACCTATCCTCAACGATAATTTGTTCCCTTAGTACGTCATTTTAAAAATATCGTCTAATTTCGGTGTGACCGGAATAGGTTATGAGTTAATAACTGTTTAACGGCTACAGTTAACACATAGGGTGTAATAGGTCAAATTAAAGAGGAGGCTCCACAGTTTACAGTTTTTATAAAAATAAGTTATGTTAACAACCTTTTTGCAAAAATAATAGAGGTCAAATTAAAAAAAAAGGAAAGAAAATCCGAAATTTTTAGTTTAGAGGGGAGAGGGGTACGGGGCTGGTTGAGCTGTCGTTGGAAAGGCCATGAAGTTGTGCATACAAAGAACCCATAACTGTGACCATACGCCCTGTAGTTTTTAAGATACAGGGTGTTTTGTAAAAACCTAGCTTTTTTTAATGAATCACCCTGTAGCTCTTAAACGGTTGATATTGCCCCCCCACCTGCCATACAATTTTTGGTTCGTCTAGGTGAGTACTATCACCTCCCGCTCTATGGACCTCCTAAGGGGAAACACCCTGTATTTGCTTTCAAATTCGAGTGATGCATATTTTTTGCACACCATTAGGCTGTTTTATGTGGAACCTAGTCATAAAAGCATATACTCGTAAGTATGCAACTAGACCTTGATATGTCTGGATCGGTTTTCTAAAAAAGGCGGTTATTCAAGGACTTTTAATCAAAATCGGGAAATCGTGGTAAAAAGTCGGAGCAGGAGATAGTGAAAATTCGGTGTACTATTGTACGTGAGAAGGGGTACCGGTTATAAAAGATTACGTACTAATTTAAATTCTCTTAAGTCTAAAATCACAGTAATTCATTAATTCAGACTTAAAAGTACTTTAAAATTCAATAAAATTTAACAAAAACAATTCAATATTAAAATTCAAACCTTGGACGAGGCGGTTGTTTTTTCCTCTTATATTTATGATTTGATTTCGAATCGTTAAAAATAAAAGTTCTTAAAATTCTTCTATTCTCCACTTTTGACCGATTCTAAAAAGTGTGGGTTTGATTCTCGTCCGGGAAAAATAAATTAAAATTCGTAAATGCTGCGAACTGCTGCGTGCCTTTCCCTTATAGTTTTTGCTCTTGGAATGAAAAAGAAAAGTCTCTGGGAGTCAGTTCGCATGAGAAAGATGATTATTGAGTGAATATTGCCTAAAAGGCGTATACTGCTACGTGTGGGGAGTAGATTTGTTCACATCGTATTTGGGTGGATATGGTAGCAACTTGTACTGCTGCGTTGTGGAAGGTGTAGCAAATATCACTTGTCACTAGACTGCAGTTTTTAGTGTATTGCTGCGTGTGGGACACGATATCGAAGCACTAGTGACTTTTATTGTGTGCGTTTTTGTAGTTGCACCAAATTGGGTTGCTGCTACGTGTCGGAATGCCAGCAGAAGCACTTTCAACGTCTTGTCGTGTGCCTTTTATAAGTGCAGCAAATGCGTTGCTGCTACGTGTGAGTGGGAGATTTTATAATATTTCAGAATTAACTTCTATCTTTGTTTGAGTAGAGTTGGAAATTTTTCGAAACTATGTTTCTTGCAGAAATATTTTTTTCCCCCGTAATATACGAAATAATGTAGCAAGTGTTATACCATTTTAGAATCCTTATTAAATGCGTCAACTTTTAAAGGTACTTGTCAAACTGGCGTAGGACATTTTTGTTTTCAGTACAGTCAGTTAAAGTAGGGGGAAGTATTAATTTTTTATTCTTGGTTCGGAAAAATGTGACATTTTCTTCCAAGCTGAGGCAGTTGGCTTAGAATTTAAAGCAACAGGTTACAAAAGCACTGTTCAGTCCTCACATAAATATGAAAATCCCACGATGATTATCCTACAAATATGCTAAACAAGACTCCCTCGATGCTTAATCTACCTAAAAAAGAAAACGAAAAGGGAAGACACAATTTATCATTCAAATTTAATTTATATAAAAAAAATACTTATCTAATAAAATCCTCCAGCACATCAGCTCTCCTTTGAAATTCCCATCTTGGATGATTATTCACTCAATAACAAGCTGCTGCTCCTCCTCTACCATTTATCTAAAAAAAAAAATATATGTAAAAATCATTAATTAAACAACACAATTCCATAAAATATACCACAGTATACTTACCTCCGTATATTTACAAATTTGTGATGACAACCAGTGACATTACGTCAGCCAGCAGTTTTCGCCTCAAATAAAATTCAAGTAAACGTCGCTAGGGCAACACCAAGAGGTGAAACAGACACAACTGGTTACAGCGGCCGACGAAATTCAGTAGATGGCACCATTATTTTGGCAGAGTTGATCCGTATCAGAGCTAATCTGAGTTATAAAGAATCGTGTTTCCTACCTTTTTCACAGAAGATAATTCTGGTCGGGGTCCGAGCTTCCTATGGCACAGAACACAATTCTGGTGAGGGATAACCTGAGCTCCTATCAAACAGAAGATATCTCTAATCATGGATAACCTAAGCTTCCTATCCTTTTATACAGAAGATAATTCTTGTCAAGGATAACCTGAGGGTCCAATTTTTTTCTATGGAAGCAATTTGCTACCCTTGTGCTGTCACGCACTAGTAACGAGCATTTTGCTACCCTTGTACTGTTACGCACTAGTACCGAGTAGTTTGCTACCTTCGTGCTGTCACACACTAGCACTGAGTATTTTGCTACCCTTGTGCTGTCACGTACTTGCAAGAGGCATTTTTATTTATTTTTTTTATTTTGTTGACAGATGCTTAATTCTGTTCATTTTCTCCTTTTTCAGAACTATAGGAAGCAACATTCCTGAATTTGTATTTTTTTATTTTTTTTTTGAAATTTTAGTGATTTTTTTTTAATTGAATTGTGATATTAGGTTAAGCTAATTGGATTATTAAATCTTAATAAAAAATTTATATTTGAAGTATTAAAAAACTGAGTTGTCCTTTGTACTGGCTTCCTCCCTCACGAACGAGACTAGATCTCACAACCACTATTCGGGATTACATAAGAAAAATAAAATTGAAAAAAGTAAAGATTTGTAGCAACAGGAGCTAAAAATCCATCAAACGGTGTATATTTTCTCGAAAAAAAATGCCTACAATTTAAAAATTACATGACTTAGATTTATTTTTTAATTTGTCTAGTAATTATTATGATTTGGCCTATCACCCGATTCCGGCTTGACGTCGACATCCGGGACACCCTGTATATAAAAAAAAACTAAATTATTAACAGGTAGAATATTAAAGTTAAATGACTTAAAATAAACTACTGACTTGCCGGAAAAGCATACAATAACCCATCGAAAGAATTTTTAAAGAAAAAGATAGTAGAATAAAAAAAAATATAAAGAAACTATGCTAATTCCATATGCTCAGAATGACGACGGGACACTAACATTAAAATATTTACGGAGATTTTATTAAGAAAAATATTATTCGAGCTTATTCTGTAAAAAACTGGAAAGAAATCGTCCCTCCTACGAATAGCAGTTAAAAATGAACGCTGTTCAATAAGAGTACGTTGTCGTAGCATATTTTACAAGGTGATCGAAGAAATTCTGAATCTTCATAATATAAGTATGAAGCAAGGCCGTATATATAGATCACGAATGGGTGGGCTTTAACTTAATAGGCACCCTCTAGAGATGAAGGAATAACTGACAATTAACGTGAACTCGATGAGCTCCGTGGGTCTGAAGTATAAATTTTCCGAAATTTAAAAAGTTATGTTTGAAAACTTGTTATTTTTTTTATTTTTTATTTATCCTTATTTTTATAACATATATTTACATAAAAAAAAAAGCAAAAAAAAAACAGAATTACATTTAACCTTGTCCTTCTTGCTGTGAAGTAGGAAATTACTTCATTCATTTCAATTTTAAGAAATCTCATGAATGCTTAGCAGAGCGAGTCCTGTCAGTCGTGGAGTCCAGTCAGTCGTAGAGTCTTGTCAGTCCTGGAGTCCAGTTAGTCATGGAGTACTGTCAGTCATGAATTCCTGTCAGTCGTGGAGACCTGTCAGTGGTGGAGTCCGGTCAGACGTCCTATATAATCGCGGAGCCATGATTTCAACCTCTTTTATGTGGAAAGCATTTTCTCAATAGTCGCAGTTAAAACTGGCTGAATAGGCTAGGAAACAAATTCCATTAAGGGCAATGGATAGCTTGTTTCATTCAAAAGCAACTGCCATAGGGATCTTTTATGTGGAGAAAACTTGTTAAATTATTTTGCGGGGTCACAAATACAATTAATTTCAAAAATAAATAAAACAAAATACTTTATTTTTTAGAGAATTTTAGATATAACTATGTAATTGTGTAAAATGCACTAAAATATTAAAACATAATGTTTTAAGTAATTTATATAAAACCATGGGGCACTCAGGGAAAATATTATTTGCCCTACTACAATTAGTTACAATAAAATTTGTTGTTTTAACAACGAAACACAAATTAGACTTAGATTTAATATTCCCATTAAAATTGAACAAAGTTTAAAATACCACTGCAATTAAGCTACGGTGTTTAAAAGTAAACTACCATATACTGGTGTAGGTGTGCATACATATTGGACTGCTTATTTTCTGTCCCTATATTGCTTACGTTTTTCATAAAGTTGCTTTACCTAAAAGGGCCACGGAGGAAAGATACAAAATGACAAAACACATTGTTGTGAGCCAATACACATAAAGAATTCGGAAAAATATTCTTGCCATACAGAATAATGGCAAGATGAACAATTTTATGAGCCTCAATCGAGTTTCAACGGGCAGTATATAAGCGTATTACCAAAGCCATCGTAAATTATTACAAATTTTACTAATTGTTACATTAACATGATCGCAATAAATCACAGGTGAGCTCATGGTTACACCAAGCCTTTCTGATTTCTCAACAAAAGCTATAGGAACGTCATATATTGTTACTATTTACTGGAATTTAGAGAGAAATGATTTTCGGAATCCCATTTCAATAATTCCTTTAAATCAGTACTGAGACATTGAATATCAAGTCCGTGACATGGACATTTGAGATAATGTCGTAAATCATGGATATTTAAATGAATTCTAGCATGTGCTTATACATTTGCTAGGTTAATTACGTACAGACTGAATAATAATGTGCCTATGATAGATCCCTGTGGAACAGCTCTTTTCAATAGATAATAACATATCGTGACCTACCATGGAGATTAATTTTTCAGTAACCTTGTACCGGATGAAGAGAAAACTGAAATTGTACCCTTAATTTAGACAATAAAGTGCTATGGTCTACTGGATCGAACACTTTAGAGAAATCGAGTAAGATAAGTATTGTAGTATAAACTTACAAATGTGGGCCTTTTCGAAAATCAGACTGTCATATCTTCCATGTATAGTGAAATAAGAATTAAGATATCTAAAATATCTTTTGTTAATTGAATTTAATATTTTAATCTATGTATGACATTCCGCAGGAATTACATGGTAAATACAGGACTAGCTTCGAACTAACAAATTTATTCTCGAAGCTCCCTTGAAAATTACGCACTTGGAGAACAATTAATCGTGTTCACTATACAAAAGATAATACAAATTGTGTACATACCAAAATCAATGTTATCCAAAAAAAGAAAAACTGATACTATGTAGCAGCATTCCCGGCTTAACTAACTACATATATATATATAAATATATATGTATATCTGCCACCCATATTCTGACTGGATTGAAATATGTCCAGGACAGATAAAGTGCATTAGTATTCAAGTGTAAACGCATGGAAGTTTTTCATTTGAATTTTCCCCATTTTATTGTTGCTATTGTTGTCGGTCGCTGTGCATAATATCAAAAGCGCTGCTACAATCAACCCCAAAACATTTATTTTTTATTTATTTATTTTTTTTCACTACTAACTTTTTCCACCGATTAAAAAGATTCTGTCGTATGTGAGTCGCAGCCTCATGAATTTTTCGCCTTTTATAAAAGTGCAGTGAGTGCACTCACCCGGGTGAATTATTTGTTGCATTGTCGAATGATAGACCCTTTGGCAAGATAAGGTACCAGTACATAGTACAGTATACAGTACAGTAAAACATTGGTTGGTCTGGTGGACCGAAGAGTACCTACCATACCAGGCGGCTAGAAATCGGCTTCCCTAGACCCAGCCGGGTCCGGGTCGCATAGAGGTTGTAAACAGAGAAAAAGGTTTATGCTACACATTGCCGGTATGCAAATGATTTATTTCGGTTCAACAAAATATTCCAGAATCGTTGGATATTAAAATCATATACATGGCATAGCATGACTCGACCCCCACTGATTCTATGCTTTTGTTAAGCTTACGTGGATAGATCAGCGGTTAAGTGAAAGAATTGGAATGATATGGGTGGATGGAGATCCTATACAATTTGTTTGTTGAATGGATGAGGGTGGTAGAGGGTGGTCTCAAATGTTTTTGAAATTTTCATTGAGGTTTGTATGTGAAAAAATGTGCTTGTGTTTTTCTTTTTTTTTCGTATACTATATGTGCGTTTTTCCTTTCGCCTGTCTCAACGTTTATTTGAAAATTCGTTTTTTTTCAGGTGACTGAGCCAATAGAAATGTGCTCATGAAAATGTTTTCTCTATTTACGCTTGTCTTATTCCAAGAGTTCTATCGTTATATATACACAAATCATATAGAAGTGAATTTTTTATAGACGAATAAACAAGAGAATTCTAATTTAATGCGGTTATTTACATTGTTCAACAAGTTTATAATATCTAAAATATTTTCAGACATTTATGTAGATTTGATTGAAGGAGAGGTAGCATTTCATTTATATGTCAACATCATATAGGTAGCTCTTCTCTTTTCCAGATGATATCCTTCGATATTTTTATTTTTGTCTGGAGCTCATATGATATACATACATATATTACGGATGTAAATGCTTGTCGAATCTTCCCATTATTTTAATATTAGCGGATACAGCCATGATAGCATACGACTTTACCAGATCTGGAGCTATTAATTGAGAATAAAAATACTTATTACGATTTCCATCAATACACATTTTTATGTGTAGAAAAAATACTGAAAATTTTAAAATTTTCAGGATTGTTAAGATGGGTGAAAAAAAAACAAACAAACAAACAAATAAATGAAATATATAATACACATATGTATATCTACCAGTAAAGTTTATTTCTTTAATTTATATATTTTTTATATTTAAAACAAAACACATATAGAGTGATGTCACCTTAAAATTGATCGTCTACAAGAGAAAGAAAAGGGTTCTTGTGAGTAAAACATAATCAGTGGATTACAAATAAGATCTACAACATTCAATAAATACTAAAATAACACATTAGTAAACAATAATTTCGTTGCGGGACGCACCAACACAAAAGACTCTTCCTCTTAAGGGGCGATCCGGAATCTCAACTAAGGATTAAACCTCAGTCAAACACGGGACCTACTCATGTGATACACTCCGTGTGATGACAACTTTGGTTTCTCGAGACCTAACTTACGAGTCACCGAGTAAATGCCCACTTAATATTAATCACGATCTAATCTAATAATAATCTGTAAAATTTCAAAAATAGACTAAATCGTGCAACCCGTTCTTGGCATTGCCATATAAAAATCTTAGGGTTTTTACATATACTGTGAAAACGATCAGTCTTAGACATTTTTATTGTACTAAAAACTTCTTCAGAATACGAAATCCTATAAAATTGCAATCATCTAGGGTAGGGGTGGGCAGACCTTGCCAGGGTACGGGCTACTTATAATTTTCTCAAGGTGTTGCGGTCCACTCAGTGGCGTAGGTGTGGTGAGCCAAAAAAAAAGGTCTACTCAAGTAAATATGTAACTGTGTACTTCTTTTGCAGTCTCATAAGAAAAATAATAATCGATATCTTGATAATTATTTTTTTTACATAATTCCCACCCTCAAATTTAAAATTATGAAAGTATTTTACAAGTTCTGGGAAGGCTAAAGTATTTCACTATTAGACTTAAGTATTACCTGCTTTCTATACTTAATGCATTCTCTCATTTTAACATTAGGATGATGTCGTTTTTTGCGCTTCACGACATTCATCATAGAAAATATAATTTCAGTAGCGAGTAGCGGCACTGCTGTGGGGAAAAACAATTAATACACATAATGAGATAATTCTTCAAATATAAATGTTGATTGAAAAATCATTTCTTTAACTAAATTTTTCCTGAATTGTATAATATTGCCATTGTAAAAGGAATCCATTTTTTCTTTTCAGAGCAAGATTAGGGTCCTTAATTGAGAAAATAATTCTTAAATGGATATCTTGTCATACGGAAAGGCGTTTACAAGAGGAAGAATGAAATAGAAAAATCACCACTTTGAATCTTTTTATGTCGTTTATGTCCACGCAATTTTTAGCACTATAGATTTGTATAAAAACAACAATGGAAAATAAATTTTACTTTAATAGACATAAATCTATTGCAGAAACCGGTAGAGTGGTAGATCGTAAAATGTTACCTCAAAAAGTGGTAAATCTACCACTTTAGTCATAAACAATAATAATAATTTATTAACATATTATCGCTATACAATACCACAACCTTTCATTTACAAGTTCACAAATATATAAATTTTAAAATTTACAATATTGCAATATTTTTAATATAATGCACACAACCTTTTTTAAAATACATAAAAATTTCTTCACTTTTTAATTCAGTCGGATTTTATTAAATTTTTTGAAAGTCATATACGAGTGAATTCTGTGTATACTTGATCTATTGTAAAATTATAGTCTGAAGCTCTCCTCTTATATTATATGGTTGAGCCTCTGCCACCCACGTGATCATATTTAGAAGATATTCCGGAACTAACCCATTTTTCATTTTGAATATAAAAAGCAATACATTTAGGTCAATTCTTAGTTTAATATCAAGCCATATTAAAGAATTAAACATATACTACTAATACGAGTGAAACGATTACAACGTAGAATTACACGTATTACCCTATTTTGTAGTTTTTGTAACCTGCTCAAATCTCCTTGATTAAATGTGAACAATATTGCAGAACAGTATTCAAAATGTAGTTTTATAATACTCTTGTAAATATTTATCACGGTAGCCATCGTAACTTTCTTTCTAAATCTCTTCAAAAATCCAATCATTTTACCAATTTTTTTAGCAATATAGTTTATATGTAATTTAAAATTTAAACTTTTATCAAAAATGCACTCCTAAGTATTTATATTCATTCACACATTCCATTATTTCAACACACACATCCATATTACTATTTATCATCATAAATTTTGTTTTACTTATATTCAGTTTTAATTTATTCATCTGTCACCAGTCTATTTTTATTTTCAATTCATTGGTGTCTTGCCCTGATATATACAACAATGCATCGTCAGCAAAAAGTACTATTTTTGAGAATTTCAACACCGATTTAATGTCATTCACATATATAATAAACAAGATAGTTCCAAGTACTGATCCTTGTGGAACCCCCATCGATACTTCTATTTTACTGGAAACTATATTATTTATTTTGGTGCTTTGCCTTCGTCTATATAAGGAGTTATAAATCCAGTGAGATTCCTTCCGATGAATTTCATATTTTGCTAATTTATTTAATAAAACTACCCGGTCTACAGTTACAAATGCTTTTTTTAGGTCTAAAAATACAGCAACAACCTATTTGAGGAATATATTTCTTCCTTCCATTGGCACACTACCCAATTAATCGTCGTTTCACAAGAATGTTTTCTCCTAAATCCAGACTGTTCTAATATAATCAATTTATTAGTTTCCAAGTAACTTTTTAAATGTTTTTGAAACACTTTTTCTAAAACTTTTTCATATATAAGCAATATGCGTATTGGTCTAAATTCTTCTGCCCTTGTTTGTGTTTGTTTTTAACTTTCTAAACAGGGATAACAATTGATTCTTTCCATAAACTAGGGAGTTCTCCACTCACCAACGATTTATTTATTATTTCAACAAAAGCAACACCCCAATTATTCCAGTTGTCTAATGTCATGTCTATACTAATTGAATTATAGTCCCGTTTTTTATTCATTATTTTACAAATGTATTTCACTCCATTATACTCCACCCTTCTACAAATAAAGTCATAGTCTACTTTTGTTAACATGTCCGAAAATCTTCTATGAGGTATGGATTCTTTTATGATCTGTACCCTTTGAATAAAATATTTATTTAGTTTCTCTACCATTTCATCAGGTTGCTGGCATTTATAGTCACCAAATTGACTTTTTTATTTTATTTCAGATTTCACTTCAGTAGCAACCCTGAAACAGTCGCATCGATTGTGAAAAGCCGATTCTCCAGTCTAGCTGCCGTCGGTCTTCCAAAAATATGTTTCTTTTAGTATGCGCGTCTTACGTCTTAGTAAAGGCGGTTACCCAAAAATGTCTTGGCGGTCTACCGGTCGATCGCGATCGACTTAATGCCCATCCATATTCTTTGATATCATATGAATTGGTTTTAGACCAATTCCAGCTTTTTTAGTTGTTATTTTATATTTGTATTACTCTATGCAAGTTTATTACTGCATTCCTCAATAATGAGAGTTTAGTCAACACATTGAAATTTCCGGTTAGTGCTAAGTACCTAATTTCTAAGAATTATCTACTGCATTTTCCTAGCTACATGTAGGGTAAAACTATAGACTGTCGTATAGCTAAAAAAAAAAAATAGCTCAAATTAGCTCAAATCTTGAAAATCTGGTTCAGCAATAAATTGGTCACTGTTACAATAGTAGAATAATCATCGGTCTTAGTGGTATAAATAATTAAACGAGTCTTCTGAGAACAGAACAAAATATACGAAGCGTGTCGATTATAAACGGAACACAAATCTTTGTTTTTACGTGCTTAAGCCGAATTATAAAAATACCGAGGTAGAATCTGAATTGAAATAATAAAATAAATTATGAATTTTCGTGATTTAAACAGGATAATATGTTTTATTGATGGATCATATAAAGAAATTCACAACCATGTGCAGGAGAACTATTCTAAAAGAAACCACCTTAACTAGAATATCGTAGAGTAATCTAAAATATAAACTAAAATGGGATAGGAATCCACCGTTTCACTTCTATATTTTTCAAAGAATCAAAACGAAATTAAAAAAAAAAAAATAGCTTTAAATTACATTTTGTGACAAATCCAGTCATAAATATTTTCATAACTAAAGACAGCGCCACTTGAAACCACTCATCCCTAATCTTGGTACCACCACCAACTCTACCACCACTTGCATTAAAAGCTCTTCAAATTCTCATCCCTTACATTCATATCATATAAAATTCTGATAATCCCAGATATTCTGCCATTAAAGCGATTTGTCCGCAATGATGAACACATAAAGAGCCTCTCATGGACCGAATAAAATTTCTTTTGATGCCCAACTGTAAGGAAACAGGGAATTTTTATTTCAACGTTCCATTATGTCTGGTCGTCTGATGATAATGTCGCAACACTAAAATGGTATTACATGAAACGTCAGTCACAGAAAGTCCAGGTCTCGTGAGTCCTGGCTATATACTATGTGTCCCTATTCGGCAGGAATATCTAAGGATATACATGAAGATAAATGAAAAAAAAAAAAAAAAAAAACAATATCTATGTAACATCGTTTTTCCACACTTTGGCCTTTTTGATAGTGGAGGAGTATTCTTAATTCATATATGTTTTCAAGCTTCATCTCTCTGGGGTTCGTCAACGTGCGTCAACATAATGCATGCATGTATATATATGCATATATATCATTTCATAATATTCTCATCCATGGATGGAAACTTGTGAAGAGTATGAAGGGTACTAGTCGTCCTCGATCTAGAGAAAAACGACAAATGTGTTTCCTTGTCGTCCGAAGTGTCAAGTTGAGTTTGCAATTTGACGAAGCGGATAAATTTAAGCAGACATTGCTATATTACGGAGTGTGGGTTGAAACCTTAATAAGCACATTTTACATTTTCTAGGGTGGCACTCTTCTTTGCTGAACCTGTCAATCATCCTTAAGCATGAAATAAACAAAAATTTTGTCGTCGTATATCATGAAAAAGAATTTGTTATTGTTACACCGATTCTCGATAGAGTTGAAAATAGATGAAAATTCGATGGAGAGGTTTTCAATGGGATTAGTTTTGCACGACTATACAAATTGGGGGTAATTTTATTTTAGCAGACAGCAATGAGAATGTTCTATCCATTTTTTTTTTGTATGAGGGACTAAGGCTATTGATGGAATATAAGCTGACAGTGAATTTTATGCTATCTAAATATAAGTTCATATTTCAATACAATAAGCTACACGCACGACACAGTAAATTAGAGGTTGGTCTGTTTAATTCGAGGCAGGATTATCAGAACATATCAGCATTAATTAGACTTAGGCATATGAAAATATCCGGCGATATTTATTCAATATTTTTTTGATTATTTATCTACCTATCGTCATGGTCAAGAGACCTCACTCAGAGAAATTCCCAAAGAACATGGATGAGAGAGATATGGCAAGCTTTCAATGTAAACTGTATAAATTGTTCCGAGGCAATTCTTAAAAGAAATATTTGTTTATAAAAATAATTTTACAAATTATTTTTACTCAAGTACCCTAAATGTTTCGATGTAATCCAGTCGCGAGACAAGAACTAAACATTATGGGGCATACATGACACTATGATGGGTTATAGTAGCAGTTGCACCTAGAGTTGCAAGCCTCCCAGGAATAATATTTTCTTCTTCTTCATTTACTGGTTTGTTTGGAGTTATTGCGACGGTTTCATTAAAACAAAGACAAGCACAATAATGTCGATTCGCATCAATATCAGTGAGAACCGATACGAAAAACCTTGACCAGGACCATCCTAATGGTTGACAGAACTAAAAACAAAAGTTATTTTAGTTAGGGTTTAGTGACAAAGTACAATCTTAAAAATTATGGCCAAACAACGTGTATATTCGCTTTTATAAAATCACAATATTTTTTTGAAACGATAAATTTTATAATATTTAAAATGATTGTACATTTTAAGACCAAAATAAATTAAAGAATTTTGTGCTCTTAATGTTCTAAACGAACTTAATCCAAATTCTGAAGCATTTATTAACGATATTGATTGTACGTGTACACGAATACCCTGTACGAAAATCGGACTCAATAATATAAATAAATCAAATAAATTGAATTTGGCCACTGAGGGCGGATCCGAATCCAAGTCTTCGTCTTCGTCTTCGTCTTGTTAGTACAGCTAGTGACGTAACATCGAGTCAAGCTCTATCCGAATCCATGTCTATGCCACCGAGCTTTGCTATTTTGTATAACAGTTTAGACATTTGGTTAGCTTGATCATCGAGTCAAGGTTCGAGTTGACTATTTTAAATAGACAACATATTTTGAGGTTATATTTATTCGCTGGCTATCGAGATCAAGCTAAGCAAACGAATTCGGACAGGTTAGCTTCGTCATGAGCTTGATTGAATTTATTTTGACATTATGGCGGACGCGGAAAAAGTGAAGTGTAAATATTGCGCATGATTTTTACAGTTGTAGTAATTATTATAATATGATTATCTATTTTAGGGACAAAAGAACTTGTACTTAAATTAATAAAAGCACGGGAGGAGGATTGTAGGCAACTATTTAAAGGAAAATCGTTCAACAATCAGGCGGCATAGAAGTACGAGTGCTGGATACTGATTCGGTTCATACGTCACAATCTTGTATTTGAAATCGAATCAATATTTACACAAAAATCTTCATATTCGTCTTCATCGTCATCTTATAAAATTGAATTGCTATTTGCCCAAAACCGGTTGGCAATTTGCTTTATAGCCATCTCGGTCCTTACGTCTCGTGCTCGCCTCATATTTACTGTTTTCCTTCAATTCTTCTGTGCAAAATAAGCACTTATATGTGTACCAATTAGAGATAATTGTAACACATTTTTATTTCAAATTTAATTTAATCTTAAATCATTAATAATAATATTATAATTAATTACATTTATTAATTATGACAAACAGTAGGAACTGGTTCTAAACGTCAAATATCAAGCTAAGCACACGAATTCGAACAGGTTAGCTTCGTCTTCGTGTAACTATTATAATAGCTGAGCTTGTTGTATTACGTCACTAGCTGTACTAACAAGACGAAGACGAAGACGAAGACGAAGACTTGGATTCGGATCCGCCCTGAAAGTATACCACGAAAAAATGTCGGAAATTTAAAATATATTGGAGCAGCAAACACAGTCACTATAGGTTAGTTTGTATGAATTTTTTTTGTCATGTATAGAAGTTCGAATAAATCCCACAGTCTACTTTCAGTTGGTAATATGCTGTCTTACTAGTTGAAGGATTTATAAGCGGTTGATCTACTATCGCAGGGCTAGGAACCCCATGCATCGCGGGGCTCTGAGACCGGACCCAGCGGGCGCATGCGTAAAGATGGCACTGCTGGTCTGGGTCCATAAAGATATTTCTGAGCGTTGGCAAGCATACATTTTACAAAATTTTAAAAGCGACTTCTTCCGAATTTTTCCTTCACCCACCCCCCTCCTTATTTGTGCTACCTTCTCTATTATTTTTCCATGTATCGATAGCATGTTCGCTGCGGGGAAATCCTCAGTCTTAACGGAATTCTTAGCCTTCTCAACAGGAACTATTATTGATACTGTCCATGATTTTGGAAATAAACTCTCACTAAGCGACTGATTTATTATCTGGTTTGCCAAACACAATCCAATTATCTAAAATTATTTTTGTACTTCTATGATTATAGTCCATTTTATTGATATCAGCTCCGATAAATCAATGTTTCTAAAATAGATTTGCTTATCTCATTTATACTACCAACAAAAAAAAAACTATTAAACTTCTCCGCAAGGGTCGTGACACATTAAAAGCAGAAAGCAGCGACAGAAACAGAAGCAGAAGTAGAAATCCGACATTTCTGCTTTGTTAACCACATTGAAAGCAGAAGCAGAAAGCAGTTACTTGTCAATTACACGTGTCAGGTGTTATAATTTTTAAAAACGTGATGTTAATTGTTAATTAATTTTTTATTCGAATAAAATCAGTTAAAGCACACTCCTTCTACTGCATTACCAAAACGGTCGCTTCGCAAATTGTTTGTCGGAGTCGTTCTAAAGTAAAATTCCTGCATAAAAAAAATGTCTCAATTCAGCAAGGTCTTAAAAAAATTTTTTTTTATTGAATTCATTACAGAAAATGATGATAAAGAATTACCTACTTAAGAATCTTGAAGGGTATATCTCTATGGAGTATTTTCATATTAGCAATGAAAATTTAATCTAAAAGTATTGAAAACTCTGGAAATAGACACAAAATGTTCATACACGATAACTAAATGAAATCAGTGCATCTCAAATTTCGAAACCAAGAGATAAAATTAATACATATTCTCAAGAAACAACAGTGTGTCTTATATCATCCAAAACTTTTATATATCTTCATCCAAAATATACCAAGAGGAAGAAGGTGTTTTAAATTCAACCTACCCTTATAAGGCGCATGTGAAGTTTATCTCAATATTCAAGCCGCCTTCTAAGAGCAAAAAGCAAGAATCTTCTTAGGTATCATTGCTATCAGAATGTGAATCCAATTCAAATAATTTTCATGTTTACACATTAGCTCAACCGGAGAGTGCCATCCGTAAAATCCTTCTTCAATTTTTATAGTAAAATTTAAGTATTATAAGATCTTAAATTAAAGAAGTGTCCTTTTGCCATAAGCTGCAACAAATGAGATGAAATAACTAAGAAAAAACAAAAGATTAAAAAAAAAAAAAAAACTTCTGCTCGGATCATTCTAAGAAAAAATAAGAATCTACTTATAACAAGCAAATAACAAGACGACGACGCCTGAAAGTGCTGATCGAATTAACCTCCTGGATATTGTGTGCTAATGAATTCCAGGTTGAAGTAAGTTGAACAATGATCTATCAAATAAGATCCATCTGAATACTTGGAATTATCAGTTTATAGAGATCAATGGATGAAACATGGTCTCCAAGTAAACGGGATAAAACTGTGTACTAAAGAAGAATAGTACCTTACGGTTTAGATATAATTCAATGGAGCAATTTAGCAGTGTAAAATTAAGGTGATTGTATCTTCGCAATTTCTTCTTATATAATCGTTAAATGCAATGTAATTTTCTAGCGCAGTACGAATTTACCATCGGTAAAACAAAGGAATCGTATATGAAATACTGTAATAAAAGGGACTTAAACAGATAACAGGGGGAAGAATTCTAGCGGGCAAACAAATGTGGCGTAGGGTGGCGTAAATTTTTGAAAACTTAGTGTTAACGAGAAAGAAAAATTTTATGAAATATTTTACGGTGATACCGAGATTGCAAACTTTATCTACATAGGTAATTAAAAGATCATTCAAAAGAATAGTAGCAATGCAAAAAGAGATATACTGTGACTTGCATGGATTTAGTTTGTTATCAAATCGAAGCCACATAGTCTTCGATGAGACCTAAAGATCGACTAAAATAGACCTTAATAGGGAAGAGTACAGGTCCAACAATGGAACCTTCTGGTAATGCACAACATACAGGAAGAAAGTTTGAGTAATAACTGTCCCGAAAAGTAACCTTTACGACTATTCGTGTAAGAATTCCTTAATTAAATAAATGTCTAGACACGAAAAATGGAAATTATTGAACAATTTTCTTACCAAATTTATATAGGAAAGTCTGTCGAAAGCTTTGGTGAAGTATAAAAATGCCACAACACAAATCTTCTTTTTATCAACGAGAGCACTTCTTCAAGTATGCTTATGAGGTCGTTTCCCTATAAATACTGTTAAACCAGTCTAATATTTTAACCAAAACTTAAAAAAAAAACAAGTAAAAAAGCTAGAATTGGTCTAAGACCAATTCTTATGATACCCTAGATGAATGCCCGTATGAAATTTCGTATTGTCACCCTTCTGTGCAAGTTTGATTTTTGAAGAAGTTTTTCGCATATATTAGTCGCACAGAAAAAACGATTATAACCAATTTTATAGGATTTCGTATTCTGAAGAAGTTTTTAGTACAATAAAAATGTCTTGGACTGATCGTTTTCACATTATACGTAAAAAACCTAAATTTTTATATGGCAACACCAAGAAGGAGTTGCCCGATTTAGTCTATTTTTGAATATTTTTGCTAGTACAATGAAAAAACCATGTACCAAATTTCAGCTCTGTATATCAATGCGTTCTCCGGTAGTGTCCAAATATATAGTGGAAAACGAAAGTTTTGTATGGCAACCCCACGAAGGAGTTGCCCGATTTGTCTCATTTTCGAACTTCGAACTTAATTTTACTTTTTTTTTTTAAAGTCCGTGTACAAAATTTCAGCTCTCTAAGTATACGCGTTCTCGAGTTATCGTGCGCACAGAGGCACGGACGGACGGTTGGTCGGACGGACGGAGGGACATGCAAAAATCAAAATAACTTTTAATATTATTCGTGGGTGTCCAATCCATTTTGCTCTACCATCATTATTTCGAGCTGTTACAAACGGAATGACAAACTTAGTATACCCTATAGATTTCATCTAGGGTATAAAAAAAGAAAAAAAATTAATTAAGCAAACTATAACCGGAAAGAGATTGTAGGCGCGTTCCCTTATGTATAGGAAGCACGTTTCATATCTTTGGGAATACGGATTTATTTGATTAAAATTAAAGTTAGATATCAAATCACGGATTAAATTGTACTTTCATCTGTAAACCGTGGTGTAACTTGTGTCTTTTTCAGATGTACTGTGACTTTTAATCGTAGGATTACCTTGCTGCATCACTGCATTGTTGTCTTCATTAGATACCTTTAGAAACTAAGCAGAACATTTTATTTCAGGTAATTCACTGATTTTCTTAAATTGTACAGCAATTTAATGTCAAAGCAATCTCATGATTTTTTTATTTAATTATTTTAACTAAATTTAAAAAAACAAAAAATTCTTTACTGTTTTAATAAGCTTGCCTTGTGGTGCATGTTGTTAGTACTGTTGTTTCGTTTATATTTTTCAACGGAATGTTTTTGTTTGTTATCTTAATTTTTGTCTAATTTTTATTTTTTTGTTACAAATGTCAAAAATATTTTGTATGTACCATTTGATTATTTTCTTTTTTTCTTGAGCATTTTAGGTTCCTACTGTACTGTAGGTATGGTGCATCAACGATACGGAGTAACCAGCCAACGAAACTGTCAGTACATTTACATGAATACTTGAAGTATACTTCAAGTAGAGATCAAGTAATCAAAATATCATGTAAACGCGCATTCACTTCAAGTATACTTGAGTCAAGTAAATTACAAAAATTTTTTTCGATTTACTTGAAAAAGATCATGTAAATGTAACTTGAGTACTTGAATTATAAAAACGGCAATGAGGAAGACGAAAAAGATTATTGTCAATAACTCAGGTTTTTATTCTTACTACTTTCCTCAAAATAATTATCTAAAAATCCGCACCTATGTAGAGTTCTTTAAAGTAAAATGTCACTTTAAGTAAATTTCAAGAAAATTTCAAGTCAAGCAATTGGAATTAATTCAACCAAAAAACTCTACTCGAGTTTTAAGTTGATTTCAAGTCAATTACTCAAGTATTCATATAAATGTACATACTACATATGTGATAGAGAGTTTTTCTAATACAGACAACATTTAATTCTTTCACTTATCGCTTAATTTCAGAGTCGAGTTTGTCTTATTATTACTTGCCATATGAAAAACAAACTCAATAACATGTGTCATCGGAAAAGCAGTAGATATACCAGCACCAATACTTTTTTTTCCTTGCATTTTCATTCCATTTCATTTTTTTGAATAATATAATTTCTTTATGCCAGATGGCGCCCATCAGCTATTCTAATAATGGAGCTGCCAACTATCAGTTATTAGAAAAAGTGATCCATATTTGGTCAACGTAAAAGTATTCATCTAATTTTATAAACCTAACAAATGTTCTCGGTCTTTAAAGTCCATTTTTGTTATTGTTACTGTTGAGAGGATTGAGGGTTGATAAGGAGAGGTTCTAAAGGATATGAAAGAGTTTATATAGCTAGGAAAACGCATAGAATTAAATAGTGGTGGGATGGAAATCCCAGAATATGTTGAAACAAACACACAAAAAGATCAGGAGCGTTTCATAAATCGAAAAACACCAGCATTTCTCTTCAGGAGGAGAAATGATGAATATGATTTTTGTATAACCACTTAATACAAACAAATTTTTGATTTTTTAATGATTTCATTAAAATTCAGCCATTTGCTGTTTAATGAACTCTTTTTAATCTTCAAATTATTTCAATTTTTAAATATTATTTTATGGTTAGCTGTACTTATTTTGCCATATTTTTTTAAACCCACGAGAATAATTTTATGTTTTAAAAATCAGCTGACTAGCTTTATTTCTAATGAGTAAATAATTCTTAACAAGCGACTGAAAATTGATGCTAAGTACAATAAATTTAAAATTCAATGAAAATAAATTTTTACAGAATTATATTCACTTGTCACCCCAAAGCATAATAATTCAAATGATAATGATACCCTCATCTGGGTTGATTGGTAATTTAATCATTGGAGCGAAACTTAATCAGTGGCTCTGATTAACCTCCTACTGGTGCGCATAATATAACAATTGAATGATACAAAAAAACCCTTTGCTGCTACAATAACAAAATATACGAAAAAGGTAAGGGGCTCAGCAGTAGTTCTTTCTTCACCCTTCATAAGGGACGTTTGTCGCTATGGGTGACCAGGAAAACAATTAATATAGGGTAAGGCAGTTTGCTTTAATAAGTCAATGCAAAAAAAAAAAAATAGTTGACTGAACGCATCCAGTCAAGCTCAGCGCAGAAGCGTTCATTGTTTACTTATTCCAACACATTTATACAGATACTCTATATTCTGTGACATATATATATATGTATATATCTTGAAATTTACAACCCTGCATCGCTAGCCTAACACACACACTTGCTCTATAATTTTTCTCGCGGAAAGCAATTTCAAACTGCGACATGCACTAGCACCGTACTCAGAAATTTATTACAACCGAAAGCCTATACCGCTCCTACCCTCCTCGTTTAATGTCAGAAAGGACTAGAATTGTTATTCACTTTTTCCCTGCATTCTTATAATTTCCAGGGACCTCATATAGCTATAGTGCCTTCTTCTTTGCGTCCTAGTCACATATTTTCTACCATCTATATTTAAGAAGATGAGCATTTTTGGGGTAAACTACTTTTTCAGGAATAGTGCACTTTATAAGGACTACTCTAATAAACTTTCTGAAGAGAATTTATGTCATCCAATCCCGACCCCCTTATTCTCCTTCATTGCGGCAACATGGAATACCTAATTCCATTCTTGCTCAAAGCATAATATGCTCTGATGCGTGAATGAAATTCTCTCTTCAAATTGGTATCCATAAAAGAATTTAATTAGATTTTCGCACGTTGAACTAACTTTCTCTACAGTCTTATGACGTTTCTTAGACTATTATAGAAAAAGTGGGTAAGTTTCGGAAGTTTTATTGGCTTTAAATGAGGTTTCTATGAATTTACGTTTACACACTTATATAGCTCTGGACTTAGTTCAGACAGACTGTGGAGGCAGATATAAAAAAGTTTAACGAGTTTCAAAAAATCATGTACGAAGAGAACAACACAAAATTTACTACTTTAAAAAACCAGAAATATTCGGGGGAAAAATTGTATAGTCAAAAGCGCCCCTCGCACCGCTAAGTAAATCCCAAACAACAAAAATCCTTAAATACCACAAAAAAAAAAAAAAAGAAAAAAAAATCCAGGCGAAATTCTCATGAATAATTGGACATTATTATCCGGAGATAGCCGGATGGGGACTATAAAGGTGAAACACAGTCTCATTCTACATCCAGCACTGCATTAAGTCCGGTTTTCTGTTAAAGGGGGTCATCTTTTAGTAAGAATTATTTTACCCAGGATACGTAATTCCGTAGGTCAAGCACGCTGGATCAGATTCCACCAGGAGGGAGAAGAAAATGAACAGCACAGTAATTCCACAAGAGAGGGACAATTATCCAATAAAGTCTCAAGAAATGGAAGTTTTGGTCGAATTCATCCGATGTAGAGGTTAATGGGGAGACCATTTTGTGAACTATAGTGGTTTCTAGGTAATTTTCAGAGAATATTGTAGGCTTCGCTTGGATCCCTGGATGATTTGTTGGGGTTGGAATATCCTAATGAAAGCTGTAATGGCAGGCGATATACAGTCTCTAGAGGTTTCATGTAGACATGAAACAAGTTGAGGTAAGAAATGCTCTTTAGAGTCTGAGGTGGGATACGTAACATTAGGGGAATTTCATGCTCACATTAGGTGCGTATAATACTTTGTATATAATTCATTAGAATTATTTTACTTTAGAAATTGATTTTTGGTTATAAATTAAATATTTAATTAAGCATTTCTTGTTTTGTCGGAAGGAGGAATTAGTTCCTATTAATATGAAATACCGAAAAAAACAATGAAATTCTTTCTTCAAAATATTATTTCAATTTTTTTGTTTCGAATTGTTTTTATGGAAACTACCTTCTTCTTCTAGATTGCCAGATTCGATCATGATGATATCTTAGGTCATTTATTGTCTTGCATTGGCTTGTCATACGTTCAAGGTATAAATTGCCAGGAATATTAAAAGAGTGATAGGTAATTTGAATACATTCACCATACTTAAACACTTTTATGATTACTTATTTTTAAAAGGCGGGAATATAATTGTAAACATTTTATGAACTTTGTCCATAAAGCTTAATAAAAACCACATTTGATTGTCTTTATCTGAAGTTTGGACTTTGTTAGCGAAGTAATATGAAATCAAGAGTTCCGGGCGTTCACAACACAATTATTGAACAGACTCTGTGCGAGCCAAGAAAAATGATTTTTCAATGAAAGCGTATTTTTCATATATTTTGTTTAAGTTTCTTAAATATTGTTGAAAATTCGTAATCTGTTACCCGGAAAATCTCCAGGTATCAATTTTGAGTCGAATCGGAATCAGACCATACATGACAAAATTCATTTGCTTTCTTAGTTTTTAAACTTTAATAGTTGAGTTGAGTCTCTAAATTTTAGCCAAAAATTCGTAATCTGCTATTCCGAATTTTAGCAGTCATCTGGAATTATAAAATATATCGTCAGAAAGCGAAAGTATAATAAGAAAAGTAAAATTTAATAAAAATGTGTAAAAAAAATAGAAGACGGCAGGATGAAGTAGTGGAATCGGCCTAATAAGTTTTTGTGAACGTGCGCACAGTGGCATACGGTAATATTTTTAATTTAAAGCACTCAACTCGGTCTATCAGAATTGAGTTGAGTGCATAAAACCATATAGACGAAAGAAAAATGAAACAAAAATCCAAGAAATCGAATAGCAAAAGCAGACGACAAATTTTGTGGAGTTTTGCTATCATATTTCGTAGAATTTTGTTTGAATTTTGTTTCGTCGATTTGCTATTTTGAAGACAGTGGAAAACGGCGATACCATCCGCATGGGAAAAAGATGCTATTTGCACTGGCCTCCCGTAAAACGAGTTACGTTGCTGCAAAAACTATTAAACGATGGGATTCCCAACCGCGAGCGGGCTGGTCACGCAGGATATACAAGCTAAAAGGCAAGGCATTGGGGCAATAATCGTTGGTAGAAGTTTTGATATCCTGTAAATTAATGGCTTCATAGCAGATATTGCAAGTCAACGGCGTAGATGATGTTATTTTTAGAACATTTTTTCTTACTTTCTTATGTAATGTACCGGATTTTTAATTTTTTTCTACTCATGCATTAAATTCGTTATTGTAATTCTAATTTCACTGTTCTTAAGCAACTGCGCGTGTAAAGGAGGGTCATATATTAAACTTTTCCTCGGCGTTGTACTACCTGCGTGCTGCAACATGACACTATAGCATCTCCTATGAGCTTTGGTATAGGAACACAATTTCCAAGTGATCCTCTTGATCCTATATAAAACTTCACAAAATACTGGTTGCTTATATGAGTGTTGATATCGAAAACGAATTCTTACTGAAATTTCTTATTCCTCGCAGTCTTATATAAGGGTTAATTTGAGATTGATTTTTGATATGGAGCTTGATATATGAACATACTTCCCAAGAGCTGTATTCCCGTATTTAAATTCCCCAATACTGATATAGGAATATTATATAGGATTACAATTCTCTGGGAATTATGGTCCCATATACTCTCGTTTATAGCACTTATATTCAAGTAGTTAATTCTTCATATAGGACTTATACTCCTTGGACTCATATAAAACAACAAATGTAGATATAACACCCTAGTTATTCCTTTAAGAATTACAAGATCTATGTAAGAACTTAAATGTTGATCGAGATTTATATAGGAGCCATATAGAAAACATTCCAAATTTTTAGCACTTGAAGTCTTAACGATGTTCCTTGGGTGCTTAGGTCCTGAGAGAAAGTTTGAGTACCCACCTCCTATACTTAGGAGGCTTAAATAGCCATCCACATAGTCACTGTTTTGTAGTATTTGCCTCTTTTTTTATTCTTACTGAGGTACTAGATATTTCGCACCTTAGATCTGCTCTAACTTGGTAGGGTTATGTCCGATCAAGAAACTGGTTTCACTGTTCGCCTCAGCTCATTACCAGCTACAATTCGTAAATATCTCTTTGCATACTGTTAGGTTGGGGGACAGGAACCCCGGCGGAGGGGGGGGGGGTTGGTTTCAATACGGCATGTTACATATCAAATCAGAGGCCTCACCGAGTACTATCGGATAGTGTACATTTTTCCCGATTCAAAAAACTTTCTCGGGACATTTTCGCTGCCGGAAAACAAATTTTCATACTTTTGGGTCACATACACCTCTCGCATACATTTTCACAGTGAACATTTTTCTCGTATGAAGTCATTTTGCATCATTGCACCTATTCCGCACAATCATGTGCAGTAGAAAAGTTCACTTTTGCATTAGTACTCTGTTGTGAATATTTTTCTCATATGAAGTCATTATCCACGACGCATAAATTCTTCGCAATTACGAGAAGTAGAATATCCATGTTTTCAGCGCAGCTACATCCAAAACTTTCTCCCGCTTAATAGGTAAAAACATTGTTAATAAAATATGTTCAGAATATCCTAATGCAATCGTTTAAGACATCTCTCATGTCTGGAGGTGTCAGGCTTAAAGTTGTATGAAAAGTGGGCATTCCCTCTTTAAATGTCTTGCCATTTTTGAGTCCGAGGTCTTAATATTGTATACACCATTTTGGAAGGTTTATATTCATTTAGTAAAGGGGAAAACCGCCAATTCAGACATCTATATCCAAGAGAATATAAGGAAAATGAATCAATTATGTCTGCACGCATGCCATTGATGAAAAAGGATGCGCGAGCAGAAACTCTTAGAACTTCAATAATTGTTGCTCATGCTTGCCTTTTTTTATCTGCTACGATCTCGTTTCAACAAACTCTCACCGTGAATTGTGGAATTTTGTGCGCGATTATGGAGTTTTTCGATATGAACTCTTATGTAAAATTTGTGTACGGTTTATACTGTTAGTAAACTCTTCGATTATTTTGTTATTTATTTAGTTGCAAATTAATTAAAAAAATATTGTACGAACAAGGCTTTTAAATAATCCAAAGCTTATTCAGCACAAGCTAATTCGTAAGCATGTTACTTTAAAGAAGAAACTTCGTCAACTTAAACAACAGTCTAGTGACCCAGACTATTTTCCTCCTTCCTACATGGATGGTTTCATCCAAAATTCCTCCAAATAAACTTTTACAACTCCTGAGATTTTTATGTTGAATAGAGGATGGCATTTTGCCCTCCCTACCACATCCATACCAAAAACAAAGATAGTTGTTGACATCGAGACAGCTATTAGATATGTTTTAGGTACAGAAAGAGAACAAGTAAGGCGAAGCATTATCCCAATCATTCAATACATTAAAAATAAAAATAATACAGACAATAACAAAAAACTGCTTACTATACTAAAGCAGGCAAGAGTAACAATATTGTTATTTTAGATATTAGATGACTACGAAAACAGAATGAATAAGATAATTACTGAAGGACACTATAATGAAGTCAAGAACCCATTAGCTAAAATGGTTAGAGAAATATCTAGAGCAATCGACTTGACCATCGAAATATACTTGGATTCGCCACACAAAATTGGCTATTAGTTTCAAATCTAAAATGTCCAAAATTGTATGGTTTGCCCAAAACACATAAACCAGATAAATGTATGTGACCAATTGTTACTAACATCAATGCTCCATCCGAAAAATTAGCGAAGTGGCTGATGTCTGAATTCCGAAAGTTAACTCCCGTTTTAGGCATATCCGTTAAAAACTCAGTTGAGTTTGTAGAAGAAATTAAAAATATAACTCTCGAAGAGGAGGAAATCTTGTGCATATTTGACGTTACAGCCCTAAATCCAAGTGTACCAATGAAAAAAACCCTAGAGTTTTTCCACATGTGGCTGAATAGACAATCTATCGATGAAGAGAGAAAAATAATGTTCTCGAAACTGACAAGGCTTTGTATGAACCACAGTTACTTCACATTCAGAGGTAAATTTTACAAACAATTAGATGGAACGGCGCACAGTGGGACAGGTAAGCTACAAACCTGGCATTAAATAGAATAATTAAATTGAATTTAGAAACATTCACCTATACCGCTTTAGTAGACCACTTATCAACATACAGCGAAAGCTATCCCATTTGAAGTCGGAGTTTAGGTGTCGATGGGTAAAAGCTTGCAGAATCGATGACAAATTTATGAAAATTAATAATGACTGGCTTGATACATCACTTTCATTCCCTCGTTTTATAAAAAGGGTATCGGAAAACAAACGCGGTCGACCGCATATTCCATTTGAATCGTATTCCGAGCGAACAAGAAGCTTAAATACGAAGAAATTGCGATATTCCACTTCTTCATCTTCATTAACTTACGCGACCTGTATGACCTTAATAGTGGTAGACAAAATCTAGGCCTCGAAAGCTTTAACAGATATATCCACCGCAAGTCCAAAGAGAGCCAGCAAGTATCAAAATGCTTACGAAAATCTCTAGAATTACAGCAACAACTTTAGTAAGGTGAAGATGATCTAGGTGTTCTAATAAATGCTAAATTATCTCGCGAGCAGTACGAAATTATAAGAAGAAGTGCTCCAGCAGCGAAGAAATTATGCTATCCTAAGGATATCACAGTTACTGAAACTAGTGCCTCCTTAAAAATACAGGCTCTGCTAGATTATACAACAGAGCTCTTGTTAGGCATAAGAGAAACCGTAATTGATGCTCTTAAAAATGAGGAACTGAATCGGTTGTGGCTGATATCAAAGTGGGGATTTTATGATTCTTCAGTTTCTACAAGCAAGCATTCTATGACCTGGAAGCCAGGGATTCGGCCGTATTTATTACATCTGCAGTTCTACTTCGTCTAACGTCTGAAGAAGTCATTATATGGCAAAACCAGCATCCCGCATCAATCAGGTATTGCAGACGTATTAAAATAGAATTTATAAAGGAGTCTACCAAAGTATCTATTGTGGAAAAGATCAAATGGAAGATCAAATAAAAAAACATTCAAGAAAGCAATGTGTGTGGATCAATCGAAGCTAGTGAAAGTAAATCATTGCCATGGTGGACGGCAAAGTATATAATGCGCTCACGGAGACATGTTCAACATAACATCAAAACAATTTAAAAAAGATTGACGAACGAGGGATATTAAAACTGAGAATTTGGAATTCGGCTTATCAGTGTTGCATGGGTGGATACCTAAGTGTGAAATGTCTATTGCACTTGTCATATAAACTGCCCATCACACAATGGTAAGATCATAGGAATGAAGACAAGGAAATTGTAGCTCACAATACAGCTAGAATAAGAAGAGAATTTGAAGAAACATCTGGTTTGATCGTCGATAAAACTAAGCCTCGGTTCGGTAACATAAACGCTGGCAACACCGCCAGATGTTTTTTTTTTAAACTCAGAAATTTCTACTCAAATCATAAAAATGTATTTAGATTTGATAAAAAAGCTACAGTGCATTTGAGGTAGATGTAGAAAAATATCGTCTATTCGCATATGATATGGCCAAATATTTCATTTTAAAGTATCCTTGGTACAATATGCCCCCAACATTACATAAGTATCTTATTCATTATTCTTCGGCACTTTTGCCCATAGGACAATTGACCGTTGAAGTGCAAGAGGCTCGTAATAAGGACTTCAAAAGGTACAGGGAATATAACATAAGAAAATGTAGTCGACAGAAAACCAACACGTACATTTTTAACTTTTTCTTATTGAGTTCTGATCCAGTGATCAGTATTAAACAAAAACAAACAAGAGAAGCATTTGAAAATGCAATGAAAAGGAGACAATTGGTTTCTTCCGTGTGGATGACATTTTTGTTATAATAAAGAAGTCGAAAGTGTCTACTACTTTGGAAAAACTGAAAGAGTTGCTTCTTATTATAAAATTTACATGTGAAACTGAACACAATGGTACTTTTCCCTTTTTCGATGTACTGATTAGGAGAGTAGATACCCATCTCAACTTCTGTTTGTATAGGAAACCAACAAACACACAAACATATATAAAATCATCAGACTCCAATCATTGTTATCAACATAAAATGGCTGCTTTCAATTCTATGGTCCACCGATTATTAAACATCCTCATGACAGAAACAGACTTTGAATCTGAGCTGAGATACTTCAAAAACACTGCAAGAATCAATGGCTTCCATACTCGATTAATAGACGCACTATAGTTCATAAACAAAAATATAAAAATGAATTAAGGACATCACAATACTAAAAGACAGATATGACACGGATATTAAACGGGTAGGAATTACTTACCACCCAAAATACACCGGTAAATTCAAAAACATCTTTAACAAAATTAACAGAAAAGTTAACTCAGTGTCGTCTAACAAACTTAGAAGTATTTTGTGTAGAACCAAAGACCTGGATGATTCACTTAGTAAGAGCGACATCTACTCTTTAAAATGTTCTTCGTGCGATCTCACCTAAGTATATTGAACAAACATCGAATAGCTGAGCAAGATGGAAGGAACACAACAGACACATAAAAAAAAAACGAATCCAATCGATCCAGTATAGCTCACCACATTTTATATAAAATTGACCATATGAAATTCAAATAAGAAATCTCAAACCAATAAAAGCAGTAAGAAATAAACAAAAAATGGATGCAAGGAAATCGTTATTTATATTGGGTGGCGCAAAAGTAATGACCCCATTTAGTTCAGCTACAACTTCTTTTCTAAAAAACTAGAATTAGTTTTTTATATATGTATATTTGTGCCATGAAATTTCGTCGCAATAGGATTTGAAGATGATGTCTCTTCAATGGTGACCTCCAGAGTTGATGAACATTTCAGCCCTATTTATGACATTTTCCATAACTTGCCGTAACACTTCCAGCGATATGTTCCTTATTTCTTGACGAATGTTTTCTTTTAGGGCTGCGAGAGTCTGTGGCTTGTTCACATATACCATTGACTTCAAATAGCCCCAAAGAAAGACGTCTGGACACGTCAGATCGGGTAATCTTTCAGGCCAAGGCAAATCGCCAAAACGAGAGATAAGACGGCCTTGAAAAGCGTCTTTCCCTAAGTCCATAGTATCGCGCGCTATGTGTGCCGTGGCGTCGTCTTGTTGGAATCAGATGTGCTCCATCCCCAATTCAGCCAAACCGGGTATCAAGAACTCGCGTAACATGGTTCTGTAGCACTCGTCAGTGACAGTTATCGCATTACCTGCAGCGTCTTTGAAAAGATAGGGTCCGATCACTCTTTCAGCACAGACGCCAACCCATAAAGTAACTTTTAGTGGGTGTAGAAGTGTTTCTTGAATAATGACAGGATTTTCAGTGCACCAAAAGCGAGTACTCTGCTTATTGACATGTTCCGAGAGATGGAAATGCGCTTCGTCACTCATAACCAATTTTGAAAAAAAAAGCCATCATCCTCTTCAACGTTGAGGTTTATGACGCGCTGCTGGCTGTACTGTAGATGAGTTCGATGGTCAGTAGGCAGCAGCTGATGATTCATCTGAGATTTATACGGAAACATCTTCAAGTCATTGACCAAAATACTCTGCAGAGTCCGCCTGGAAATGCCCAATTGCGTGCCACGTCGCCGCGTTGATGTTTCTGGACACTCTTCCACATCTTCGCTCACAGCATCGATATTTTCGGCTGAAAGGCATATTCTTGGTCTGCCAGACTTAGGTTTATCCAATGTTGCGCCAGTTGCTTCGAGGCGTGTGGCAAAGGGTCGCATTGTTCGACAAACCGGTGGCAGACGGCACGGAAATCGTCGACGAAATTCACGTTGTGTTTTAATCACTGCTGAGTTATTCCGTAAAAACATTGACACGATTATTCCATGTTCTTGGGAAGTATAACGGTTACTTTGTAAATAAGAATTGACATCATTTAATGAACACTGCGGAACCTTCTATCGAAAGAAGACTATTCCATCTCTTGGACACGATCATTAATATAGTCATCGTTCGCCTATCACATTTTTTAACGGATAGTTTAAAACGTACATAAACGTATTGCGTTATTGAAATTAGAGCACTGTTTGCTTCCAATTTTCTATAGTCGAGTATTGAAACAATAAGAAGTATTTTATTTACAAACTGATAGAATCAACTTAAGTTAGTTATTGTAGAAAGATCTATGGAGATCTGACTCGAAAATAAAAAACATTTTATATTTTACTCTTAACGCTGTTATTTGTAATTTAATTTCGTTAATGTAACAACAAAAATCATTCCTTATAGAAATTCTAGTAATTAATAAAAATTATGTCAGTTTTTAACTACTTCTTATTAGTTTATGTTTGTAGCATATATGCAGAACTTATCAGTTCTGGAATTCCGTTTTATCCTAGAAATCGATAGTAAGACTCTTGTGTTCAATATTGAAAATAGTCGTACTGCAATTCCTGACACAAAGTTTGTTATGGTTTATGATTATAGTTTTTTTCCGAGATTTTTCATAAATATTTCAAATGATTGAAAGAGTTTTCTGCCGCTATCTTCAAAACTCTGTAAAATATAAGCATTGGGATAATTTCTGGTTCGTCAATCAATCAAATATTTTTGGCACACATATTTTACTATCAGGGATATTTGGAATTCCACTTAAGATGCACTGTAAAAATATATAATCTTTATGATCTGCTCTTTAATTTTTATTCTCTGATGGTTTACCGAATAGAAAAATTGGCAGATTTAGCTTATATCTAGCCGAACTCCTAAGTATTCCAAAAATTGCGGAAAGTGTAAAATAGGCTAAATTGGTGTCAATTACGATGACAGCCATGAAGGATTATTGTACGAAATTAATGTTAAGAAATTTTATGTAAATCAACTAAAAATGCTTGGATATACCTACATACCTATTATTGAATTACCAATTCCTTTTGGATCAACACCATTATCTAATTCTCATTCAATAGAATAATCATGTCTTATAAAGAAAAAAAAAAAAACTTTTATATGACGACCCTATAAAGAAATTCTGAACTTAAACTCGAAGTTTCGCGGTATGTTTTAAATTTAAATAGCGAAATTATTTCTCTTTTATTTTTGGCCACACTTCAGTGATTCGAAAAGAAATGCTCTTTTTTGTGTGTGTATATGTAAAAAAAAAATTCATAAAGTATCCTTAAATCAGGGATTAAAACTCCGACGTAGGAAAAATACGTTATACATTGAAAAAGCATTGAGAAAAACTTATAAAAAAAAAAAAATCTACCACATCTGTTGCGTTCAGGGTTTCTGGTTCTTAAATTACAAAAAACTCCTCCATGTTGCATGAAACCAGGAAAAATATTTCGGTTGAAGCAAAACAAATGTACAATTTAAAATAAATTTCCTCTTTCCGAGTCCTTATTCACCCAAAGGATACATAATTTATGTATTTAGAAATTTAGTTTTCCGGTGATGGGACGAGTAATTGGTAAACAGATCTTGTAATGTAATATGACCGTTTTTTTTTTTTTTTATTCCAGAGTTTCTAAGGAAACGGTGGACCTGATAACTTCTGTGGAGATGATGATGAATAAATGAACGGTGGTGTATCCGATTACTTAACAGTCGTTGACGATACACTATTGAAGGTGGATTGTGTTCTAATTTGGTGGTTATAACAGTTTGTGGTAAGAAAAGGATAATTAAGTAGACTGTTGTACGTTTTATTAGAATCTGCTTACTTAGATTCTTTTAATTAATCATGAGGAGTCTCCCAGGTTCTGTTTTGGTTTATTAATAACATTTGCTTATTGATGGTTTTAATAACGGATCTGGTTTTGTACATAGGTGTAAAAGTCTGGAAAATGGAAAATTTATAATTTACCTTCCATGCAAACATCTTTCAAACAGAATTGCTTATTCTCATGTGATATCTTCACCACACATGTACCACTCAAATCGATTCAATCCAGGCTTTTGATGTCCAAAATCCTCCTCAGTGATATTGCGTATGGAACCTGGAAAAGTCCGAAAACTTGCGAGACTTACAGAGACTTCAAGCGAGTTCGAAATTCGGCAAGTCATCTGATTAGGGCTAAGTCCAGAGAGTTCGCACTGCACTACTTCGAGAGTCCAATTAACTAGAAGAAAATTAGGAGTTTGGGCATTGGATCTAAGACTGGAACAAATTTGTGTGTAGATCCGGTTGAGTTTAGTGAGTTCATTTATTCCGCATCGACTGCTGAATTATGCTTGGACACTCTCATAATATTGACCATGGTATTACAACTAGAACTGATGGGGATTGCTTTTCGAAATGTTAGTGAGGATGAAGCTCCTTTTTCTATCTCGCGAATCATGTCTAATGCGGTGGGGCATGATGGTGTTCCTATCAAATTCCTCAAAACGATTCCAAATCATTTAATAAGGGTGATTACCCAGTTATTCAACAAGCTCCTCATATATTTATACTTCCCGATCTGCTGGAAGCTTGGCCTCATCACTCCGATTCCTAAGATTTCCTCGCCAATTTCGGTGGGTGACTGGAGACTAATAACTGTTTTACCCTCGATATTGAAGGCGCTTGAGTCATTGATGACTGACCAAATTTAAATCAAAGAACGCAGTTTGTGGTGTCCAATGGGAGAATGTCCTGTTCTAAGTTGGTATTATCGGAAGCTCCGCAAGAGGCGGTATTGGCTCCGCTCTTGTTCACGGTCTTTATCAATTAAATAACTCGGGAGTTACATGGTGCTCAGTTTCATCTTAATGCTGATGATATATAAATCTATGCTGGAGCCCCTAAGGATGGCCTTCCTTCTCTGATCTTTGACATCAATGTGATTCATTCCAGAGTTTCTAATTGGTGCATTGCTAATGGACTTGAACTGAATCCTGAGAAGACGCAAGCAATAAAATATACTAGTGGGCATAATGCTGTCTCTTCAGCTGCTCTCCCTCCCATTACTCTTCTGGGTCAGAGCATTCTAATATCCTCAGATCCAGTGAAGAATCTTGGGCTATTGATGGACCAGAGACTCGCCTGAGATCTCCATGTTAACCGTATTTGCTCGCGAATCTATTTTGGTCGTTGGACGCTCTATGCTGTGTCGATTCCTCTCCTTCAGGGAATTCGGGCTGGTCTGGTGCTAGCATTGATACTTCCCCATTTTCTGTATGCAGATGCTGGTGCCTACCCCCTGCCTGCCCTTGCGATCTTGAAACTTGCGTCGTGCGCTTAATGCTAGTGTGAGATATGTTTATCGTTTGAATGGGCGGGCGGATGTGTCTGCTCTAGCGGAGAAGTTTCAATCTTGCGCACTAATTAAGTTTCTTGAGATCAGAACTTTCTGTTTTATTTTTCGTGCTAGGCTTGGTTTGATGCCTTCTTACATTGGCGAAAAGTTTGATTGGAGTACTGGGCCCATCGGCGTTGCCCGGTGCTCCTTCTAGTATTTTATAAAAAATAATAATATAACTAAATAAAATGATAACACACTTAAAAATGCGACTTGTTTCAATTTAAAAAAAACTAGAAAAACTACAAAAATTAAGTCATTCCCGTGCAAAGCGGAATTTCGAGCGGTCTCATGTATAGCGACGGAGCACTGTGCATTGGGGACTTGCAGGCAAGGAGATCAGAAACCTGTTGAGCTTCATTAACTCCTGTGGCTGGTTTCAATGCACCCCTTGAATTCGAAGGATATTTTCCAGATACGGTCTTAATAATATAGCATCAGAATAAAGCATCGATGGTATTTGTTTATGATAGTCGGCACTCTAACCTAACCTAGCATTTCTTCAGTTCATGATATTGAAGATCTTCGTTAGAATTTTTTGACCGAATGATGGGTGTATTGGTGCCGCCTATGCAGGTCATTTTGAATATTTATTTTGATTTATTAACTTTATAAATTTTATTGTATTTATTATTGTAATTTTCTATTGCTAGTTACCCCTTTGAACTTAATAAAAGTAATTTATTATCCGTATAGCATTTTAGTTCGCTCAAGTGGCAACAAATTTTTTATATTTAGTCTTAGAAGCCGCCTATTAATAGTTAGCTAAAAAAAATCATTTTACTACACCCTATATGTACATACTTTGAAGTACATATGTAGGTATATGATAAAACTTGCTCAACTGTTTCCAGAAAGTAAGTCTATTTAAATTACTAAGTTCTTTCACCTTTCTTTTTCTAGTATTCATTCCACTTCAAATATGTTTAGTCCATACACCTGAGCATTTCCAAGTAATTCCAAAAGACTTGAACTCATGATAATAATCCTTCTTTTAGCAACTCTCTGCAAGTCTGATTTTCTTACAATTTTCATATATACATATATACGAGCTACTATCACATAAAAGGTGAATATCCAGTCACATAAAATTCCCATTACTTTTATCTCAACTATAGCAACAGTACCAAAATATTTGTGTTCAAATCATAAAAGTCCTCTCAATGTTTGCGTGGCGTATACACACATTGATACAAACAATCAGTTCAAGCTATAAAGCTGCAAAATCTTGATTAAAATTTGCATAGCGTCATCAAAACCATTTGAAAGGCGCAATAGCTATACAGGACTGAACAGTAGTATTATATGATCCTGAGAAAATCCCTTTCATAAAATTTATGTCCAGTCGTGTTTAGAGAACTTAAAAGGGTGATTATGAAATCACCGTCATCATCAACATCATAATCATCATCATAATCATCAGCATCATCAAGCACAACAAAAACAAAAGGATAACAGAAACGTTATCATCTTAAATTCTATTTACTTCAGCAGTAGGTAGTCAAAGTTTTCTTATGGTAAAAAAGCCGATATTTTACGTAATGCTGTAATTTTTGGGTATAATGGAAGTCGCGAATTCAGCTGAAGTTTGGATGTGATGCTCTCCATTTCATGATTTTTTACGATCATGGAATTTGATTGCACTCTCGGGTGCTGTTAATGAATATTGTTAGGCGGGGGAGTTTCTAATCCGAATTCATTTGAAAATTTCTTAATCAAATACCAAATTGCGAGAAATCTTCATTTGGTTATATTTCAATTTATATACTTTTACATTTCTTAGGCTGAGTTTTTAAGTTATTAAGTTTTTTATGGTCATTACTACAGTGGCGGATCCAGGATTCTTGTGAAGGAGGGGCGCAACTATGGTTTAAAAACGGTATAAGTTACAAACTCAGAGACATTCGCCACCATTCGCAAACATCAAATGCACAAAATATATCATTTTAAAAATACGCGTCCAACAGATATGTGAGTGGCTATCATTCGCAACAAAGAGAATTGTTCTACGTTCAACTTTTGCCACTCCGAAAGGTCAACCGAGGTGTTAAATTATTTATTTTATTTTGGTTTGTAAATGGTGGTTTTGTTAGTAAAAGTAAGGAAATATATTTTGTTCGAATTCATGAATTCATTATAAATTGTAACTTTGCAAAATCCAGAATTAAAGCGCTACGTATATACATTACGTAAGCTCTCAGGAATAATTTGTAAGTATATTTCTAAGAAAATTTTAATGCTTCCCTACGAACGTAAAACGTTTGAACAACTCAGGCTTGTATCAGTGTCGCCATGGAAAATCAACGGGTGGCTAGACTTTGATTGCATGGATCTAGGGTTCTATTGGAAGAACCCTAATTCAAAATTCGTTAAGTCAGTTTTTATGCTTCTGTTACGAGCTCCCAGTTGTCCAAGTTGTCCTGTTATCGATTTTTTGTAGGAAAATCAGATAGGTAAAAAAAAATTTATGATCGCTGACCAATTTCTTAAAAATAATGAGACTTTCAAATCACGAAATTGTGTTATTTCATTTGTAGGAGTAATCGGTGCAACAAAAATATAAAAGCATCATATTAACCTTGCTGCTAAGCATTGCATGCCTTTTGCATAATTTACTGCATTTAGCTGAAAGTGTCAAAAAATTCGGAAATGTTGACAATTTTATTGCGTATCGATTTGAAAATTTTTTGCAACTTTTGAAAAAGGATATTCGCCAGCCTACTAATATACTGCAACAAGTACACAATCGTACTATGGAGAAATATAGATTGAAAGGAAATTGCAGCACACAAATCGGGTGCAAGAAGTTATCTAGCCAGAAAACAAAAATTATTAGCTCCCCATTATATAGAAATTATTTCTTCGACTTATTTTTTCTGAGATCCACAGCACCGGACAATTACTGCTATATCAAGCCACTAACTCCTATAAAAATTTTGGGTTTTACCAAAAATTGTAGAGATGAAGAATTTGTCATTGGCTTCAAGTTTCTGCAAATTGAAGACGTTTTTACTAAGCCCGTACAATCTTCAAGCGTTTGAAACTGGTTTTGTTATGATTCCAGTACTTCACCAATGTATTTTTAAAAACTAATTTAACTAATAGTATAAACAATACTAGTTATTTTTACTTGAAATCTATGGGGATTAGAGTACACTACTTTTCTCATAAAGTTTATAGCGCATTGCAATAATTATTCATGAAATTAACTAGGGTAAAATCTGTAATTGGTATAAGATAAATTTAGAGCATTATTGGATTAAACTATTACTTTACAGAAACATGCAAGAAATGAACACGAAATTTGGAAGTGGCAGCTTCGATCCCGTGCCAGTATATCGCTGCAATGCTACTTTAGGTATAGATAATAATAATAAAGAAAATAATTGTAACACACAGGAGTTGCAAAAAGAGAACAGCTCTTTAAGGAAAAAGTGCAGGGAACTTGGTAGCATAACAAGATTTATATTTCCTTATGCGAATCTTTTTAATAAAATTTTTATGTTTTGGAAGAAGAAAATAATTTATTAAGCGGCACAATAATGGAGCAATTGAAGAAAATACAGAAAACCTTAGAGGATCAAAATCAAGTCCTAGCAAAACATACGGTCCTAATAGAAAGGCTGGTAAACAAAAATTTTCCTCAAACTAGGACTTTGGATATCTTTCCTATAAGAAATCAGCAAGATCTGGAGAAAATACAGTGTAGTTTGGAAAATATTCCGGAGCATGAATTGGTAAGTTGTATAAAAAAAAGTATTTCAAATCTAAGACTTATCTTTCTTCATTTGCAGAGTACTTATATTAAGGAAGTCATTGGTACAACCCCAGTCTCAAAATTGGTTCATTTGTTCTTCTCTAATGAGTTCATTATGGAAGTGAACTGGGATGGGCTGCAAAAAAAAAACAGCCAATAAAACATAAAAAATTGTTTAATACTTTTGTGTTCGGTAAGATATTTTTTAAAAAGTTGAAAATATATATATACGTATTATTTTATTAACAATTACAGGAGCAGTTAAAATGGAGAATTTCGGATTCCAAAACTTTGAGGATGCAATGAAATGTGGATTCCGCTTAGCGAAAAATCGCGCTTTTAAAACCAATTATAGACTTAAAAATTCTAACTAATCGTTTGATATTAAGAAAATCGAACTGCCTATTTAAGTTACTATGTTTTTTTATATTATTTTTTTATGTTAGTTTTTTATAAAAGGAATAATATTTGATTTAATATATTTTAACAGGAAGAATTAATTTACTTTTATACTATATATATATATATATTGTTGCTTTGTATGTAATTCGTATATATTCAAAATTAAACGGAATGAATTCAGAATAAAACTGAAATTTTTAAGAAAGCCCTTATCTTGATTTTCTCTGTATTCCTTCAAGCGCTGAAAAAGTGCAACTTTACAAGCGCTCCAAGAGTGCTACCTTACAAGCGCTCGAAGAGTGCTACTCTAAAAGGGCTGCAAGAGTGCTACCCTACAAGCGCTTTTAGAGTGCTACTCTAAAAGCGCTCAAAGAGTGCTACCCTATAAGCGCTCCAAGAGTGCTACCCTAGAAGCGCTCCGAGAGTACTACCATACAAGCACTCCAAGAGCGCTCTCCAAGATACTGCAATTGAGCGCTTCCCTCTGCGGACATGCTCATGTTAAAAGGATATGAAGAAGGATAGGGTGAGGAAGCGCTGCGAGCTTCCAAAGAAGCGCTCATACATGCGTCTTTGAGCGCTTCCATTTCCCGCTGGGACGATTCTCATTCGATAGCGAATTGCTTTAGATCTTTAAGATGAACCGAAATTGGTCTTAAAATAAAGTTAAATGCGCACAATGTGTTTGTGTTAGTGGTGGCTTGTCAAAGGAAGTGCTTTCACACCATAACTAGAAAATATCTTTTCCGACGTACTCTCTTACCATAGCCAAAGGAATCTTTGGGGTAGCAGTTCTCTTCTCTGAGTTTAGGCTCATTCGTTTTATGTTGCGAAAAAATGACTCATATGTATCTGAAAGTGCAGTAGAAGTTTCATTCTTAGTCAGTTGAAGTGCGCGGCTAATTGAATTTTTAGTAGTCAAGTAAAATGTGTGGTTATGCAAATATCTTTGATATAATATAAAAATATTGCTTTATTATACCCTAGATGAAATCTATAGGGGTATACTAAGTTTGTCATTCCGTTTGTAACACCTAGAAATAATGATGGTAGAGCAAAATGAATTGGACACCCACGCATAATATTAAAAGTTATTTTGATTTTTGCATGTCCGTCCGTCCGTCTGTCTGTCTGTGCGCACGATAACTCGAGAACGTGAATACTTAGAGAGCTGAAATTTTGTACAAGGACTTAAAAAAAAAAGTAAAATTAAGTTCGAAAATGAGACAAATCGGGCAACTCCATCGTGGGGTTGCCATACAAAACTTTCGTTTTTCACTATATATTTGGACACTGCCTGAGAACGCATCAATATAGAGAGCTGAAATTTGGTACGTGGTGTTTTCATTGTACTAGCAAATAAAATTCCAAAAATATACTAATGGGGAACCTCCTTCTTGGTGTTGCCATATAAAAATTTAGGTTTTTTACGTATACTGTGAAAACGGTCAGTCCAATACATTTTTATTGTACTAAAAACTTTTTCAGAATACGAAATCCTATAAAATTGGTTATAACCGTTTTTCTGTCCGACAAACCGTTCTAGAAATATATGTGAAAAACTGCTTGAAAAATCAAACTTGCACATTAGGGTGACAATACGAAATTTCATACGGGCATTCATCTAGGGTATCATAAGAATTGGTCTTAGACCAATTCTTGCTTTTTTACTTGTTTTTCTTTAGCAAAAACATGCATAGATTAAACGGAGTGCATTCAGAATAAAACTTTTTTTTTTTTTTATGAAGTTTTTATCTTGATTCCCTCTGTATTCTTTATAAGCGCTCCAAGGATGCTTCCCAAGAATCTGCAACTAAGCGCTTCCCTTTGGGGACATACTCACGTTAAAACGATATGAACAAGGATATGGTGGGGAATCGCTCTTTCATACATCTTTTAAGCGCTTCCATTTCCCGCTGGGATATTTCTTATGTATTTACAGAAGCGAGCTATTTTCGTGTCGTAAGCGATTCTCAGGAGTTTTTATGGACATTTAATTAGAATCATGGAAATGGACATTTATTCATTTTAAGTGTGATATAATGTCCGTAGGCATTATTGTCTTGCACCTTTAATTAGATTACTTATCAGATAAACACTAGACATACCTGCACACATGCCATTAAACAGTTTACTTTTGCTTTGAGCATATCAGAATACGTGATGAATAATTTAAATCTTTTTCAGAGAAACGAAACAGTCAGTTCGAAGCATAAATGTATGCCGCAATCAGATAAATGAGGAAATCTCGGATAAAAAGTTAAATTGTCGTGCTAAGGTCGTTATTTTCCTCTCATTAGTCACAGAATCACAGAAACGAAGGAATCTCGGAGGAAATGTGAAATTCACATTTATTGCTTAATTCGAGATTACTTCGAGAAAGCAAAATGTTTGCAGGGTTATATTAAATAATTGCACCTTTGAGTATGTAGACTTAGAAGATTGTCTTTGAAACCCATAATAACTCTAGCTGAGTTTTTGTAACCGTATCACACAAATATTAAAAGAGAAAACATATGGTAGTCTGAGACAATTGTTAGTTGTTAATAAATATCTGCCTCAAAATAATCTCGAACCTTGTGATAGTGCCTCATTCTTCATCCGGTAGTCCCATATTTTGCAAGCTTGATTTTATGTGTCACAGAAAACTTTTAGTAGCATATGACGATCAATACGCTACATTCACAAAATTTCTCGTAATAATTACATAACTATCAACTTTTCTCGGTATCAAGTACCATAGAAAATTGTCTGGCCTATCGCGGCGAACTTTTTTTTTTCTTTAAATCCGATATCTGATAAAAATCTCTATGAAAACTTTAAATTTTTCATCTGTCCTCTGTCACTATAAATGGATGTCGCAATAATTTTGTAATTCTGTTTTTAATTAAACAAAATTGTCTTCTCTTTTTTGTGTTGTTATGTAAGAGCCTATAAGGAGTTTACTAAATCAATTTGAACTAAAAAAACAAAAAAAAAATTAAACATTTTTATGAAGGATCTGTAGTTAATCACAATGGTTTAGGTAGTGCGACGGGATACATATTTTCCCTTTTATGAATCACCTTACACAATCTTCTGAATTATACATCCCATGAGGTTGATTCAAGATTTATTATTTATTTTATTATTTATGATCTATTACACTGTGAACCCAAAACGAAAGCCTTTTTACGATTTTTACACCTCTTCATCACCTAAATCTACGAAAATCACCAATAAATGCGTTTTAGGGCAGGCAATTTTCTTCTGTGGATATGTATAGGTAGAAAAGGTACGAAAACCGCGAAAAAAGGGTTGAATTTAAGTCCACAGTGTGATCTTGAAGGATAGGATTAGGATGGTTATTTTTACAGAGATTTTCCGACACTATGAAGGTGTTTAAAAACTTTTGCGATTTGAATTAATTTTATATCGTTTCGCATTTTCGTCACAAAATTTTATTAATTTATTTTAGCACAATCAGAATGTATCAAAATCTCGTTTATGAGTTGTAAAAGTTTTGAAGCAAGTTTTTTATTATATCTTATTCAGGTCTGCCCTATTTCACTTCAGTTTATAAGGCAAAAAGTTTTTATGCAATTTTCATCATAAATGATTTTAACTAAAATAAACTCTCGTAAATTGATAGCGTACAATGGATGTGTACATTTTTTACGGCCATAATAAACATTTTATTAGGGATCAAACAATAGACTAATACCATTGACAGACTTAGCTAAAATTTGGAGTTAGCATAAGGACATTTATCAAAATATTGCTCCAGAATTTATTTGATTTTGTAAAAGTACAACTAGTAAGGGAAGTGTATGTTTTTATTTATTTTATTTTCAGGGGAGGTGGACATTTTGGAATGAATACTAAAATCTGTTTATGGGATTTAATTAGTTAGATTAAGTTCAGTAAAAAAGAAGGTGTTTTCATTGGATAGGTAAGGATAGGTTAGGTTAGGTTAGGTTAAGACAAGGGGCGATTACGTCACTAGGATCATTCGCGACCAGAAGTTATCTATTGTATCCTCCCCTAAAGTGATTAGGCCTAGACTTTTTACGAGCTCGATTTTTGTTCCGACGGTTAGATTGCAAGCCTTATTTGGAGAGATAAGTGCTTTTCCATACATATTATTACGCGCCAAAAAGTGATACAAGCGACATCTATTGGAAATGGAAACAACTTAAGGTTAGTGACACCCTAGTTAGCTTTGGGTTCAGAGAACGGAATATTCAGGAAGGTTCTAGGAAATACGGTGCTTCTCACATCCAGGAGACGGAGTCTTATTTCAGACAGTGAAGTGAACAAAGTAAACTATTTGGATTGCGATAATTAGAAGTACAGTACTAGCGATAACTAAATAATTGATTTGATAATTTTTTGTGAATTATGAGAGTTAACAGTGAAGTTAAATAAAAGAAGAAGTTTTGAATGATTGTTGAAATATTGTGTTTTAAATAACGAACTAAAGCCACGCTCGTAACAATATAATATGCTTTGAGGTTTCATTTTATTCTTCGCATTGTCGACACAGTTCGTAGTCGGATTTTTCTATCTTTAAAAAAAAAAAAAATAACAAAAAGGATCATGACCAACAGTGGCTACGTTAGCAAACAGCCTGAGTAGCTGCCTGTTAAGACCAATTAATTGGCTTATCTGGAGAGGAGGAGTAAGAATTTTCTTCGTCTGCTATGTACCGGGCACAAGGAGATCCAGTTTTCCCATTAATGCAGTTCCCCCTAAAGTAACTTTTCGGTGGGGGCAAATGTTGAATAGGGGCCAGGTGTCTTCATAGGATACTGGTAATATGTATTGCAATTGGACACGGGAATGAAGTCATTAAATTTTGATTCAAATTCCCGAATACTCCATAAATAAATTGTCAAAAGAACTAAATCTATATGTGGTACTATTCAGTATCAAATATAGTACTTTTACTAAGCCCAATACGAGTTCCAGTAACTGTTCATTTTGATCCTATTTATTTATATCGCTTTCCAGTTAGAATGAGTATGTGTATGTTAGTTAAGTAAGTATTTTGTTGCATGTCAGGATGTTGCTCTTGTGTGTTTGGCCGTATATCATAATTTCATATTTCTTACTCTATTTCATACCCTTATGGAGGTGTTTAGATCTCTGTGCAATTGTTCTACCATACCATTTTGGATGATAAGCCGTTGTTTGAATTCGGTGTGACCCTATTTTTTTGTATAGGAAGGGCAGGATAGTTCGCACAGAGGCCGTGTGACCCTAATAGTTTGCTTACTTCTTGAAAAATTCAGGATTCGTCCTTTGATCAGTTGCAATTCTAAGCTGTAGACGAAATCGGCATACAAAATTATTCATAAAGGTTCTTGCGACTGCTTCGGATATACTTCAGGCTATAGAGAGGACCTGTTAAGAATGATTAATATATAACTGTACTGTTTCGATGAAGGTAAATGACCTATTAAATCTTTATAAATATATTCAAACCTTGTTGAATGTACGTATATCGAAGTGGACCAGCTCGATTTCGACTTTTGACAAGGATGCAAGCAATTAGATTGTTAGCTTACGTATCGTTTTTATCCCAAGATTTGATAGTCCATGTAGGAGGTTAAACAGATGCTTTCGAAAATGGAAATGGGATGGAAACATACGGTATATTATTTCCGGTGATGTAGTCCCAACAACAGGGTTGAAGATAACTTTTTGTGATTAGTCATCATGTTCAGCATTATACCCTCATACATGTATATATATCAACATGATCGTTATTATCACAAAAATATTCTGGTAAAATATTTTTCAACGATATAAACAGCTCCATAAGTAACGACATCTATTGCAAGGTTCAGGCACTAACTACAATGCTCTAAAAGAAGATTATCAGAGTCGAAGACTCTAGTCAAGTAGAAAGTGCTCTCATTTAAAAATTTCGCAATGAATTTTAATATTTACAAGTGCAAAAATACTTCTAATTCCGGAAAAAAGTAGATTTGAAGAACATCCGAGAGACTGTAGAATTTATTAATGATTAGTCACTATGATGAATACGAGTGTGCCATTACGAATTGAATTACCCACTTATTACGCTACGTTGCCAATTCATATACAGAATTTCATTATAAACTATGTGCGCAACTTAAGTTTTGTGCTCTAGTCTGGTTTATCTTGTAGTAACTATCATAATTATGGAAAGACCAAAAAGTGCTTCAACTACATTTAGAAAGTTCTGACATACACCGAGGTTTTATTCAATATACTCACAAATTTATAAATCGACTGTTTTCTTATTATAACTATACTCGATTTCATGTGCTTCACTATCGACTTTTTAAGCCTGATATTTTTTTTTTTTCGTTTTACAGCATCTTCTATACGTTTACGTCACTTTTCTAAAGAAGCATTAATTAATCACTTAATTTATATCATCAGGTAGAAGGAAATCTCTTTTAATAGCCCTGCTATCCTCTTTCCAAATGGCCTATCAGTTTCCATTTCCTTTCCAGGCAAACTCGAAAATGACACCTTAAATCACTCTACTCCAGTGTTATTGATTTCGATAAATTTCATTAGACGTAGAACAAAAGGCCGAGAAACTTTTATCATCTCGCCCATTAATCGGAAATAGGTTGTGTTCGTACGTGCCTGTCTGCGGGAGCAATTCCCGGGAGGGATACCCAGGCGAGAAAAAAAAAACTAAACTTATCATTAGATGGCACCAAAGATCCTTTCGAATGGGTCGTAAAATTTAGGAACCAAAAACAGGAAATCTTATTCATTTCAGTAATCACCATTTGACCCTATTGGGAAATGTGGTATCAAATTCAGAAATAGCAGAACCACTGGCACCAGCAGCACCACCGTAGTCGCCACCACACCAAATAACAAAACACCAGCAAAGGTGGCAGAATTTCAGGAAGTATCCAGGAACACGCGTACAGCACACAGCAGGGTAACCAGTAGTGACTGGCCCAGCAAGCAGAAGCACTAGGAAAAACAAACGATACGGAAAAGCAATATCGTCCGTTGTCTGGTTCGTCTAGTCAGGAACCCATTAAAATCCAATTCACCCGATTGAAATGGATTTTGCCGCGCTACTAGAGTCGTCAGGGTTCGATTTCAATCACTCGACTGCACAAGACTACAAACAAACGCAAATACATTTACGAAATTTTAAAATCGTCCACAGGATAAGGTCAACGTGGAATCCTTACCACATACATATGTATATAATGTGCGATGACAAATCCATGCATACCTACATATAGCGAGCAGTGGTCCGAAGACAGATAATTATGAACCCCTGAAATTTTAAATATTTTCCCGCAAATAGGATTAAGGATTTAGCGAACGCGCGCAATGCATATTGTCTGCAAATTCAAATTCTCGGCTATGGAGATTCATGTCCTCCGGCTAAAGCATATATTTTGGGTGCCAGACCAGTGGAGAACGTACATTGAAAGGTCCTTTTTGCCTGCTAATGACACTTTGGTAGGGCTATTAAAGGACTTAATAATGTCGGCTTAATTAGGTTTTTAGTCCAGGATATGAGACCCTTTTTCAAGGTATGCCATCATAAAGCCATGTGGTTTTACTTTTGAATAGAGTTATTATAAGCAAATATACATATACATAGGAAAATAGTTGGTCCTTTGAGAAAGGAAAATCGAGTCCAGTTAAAAGTGATTGAGGCATGCACTATGGGCGTCGATCTATTCAAAACCACTTTTCGATTTAGTTTAGTTTTAGGGAAAGTTTTATTGGAAATAGTTTTAGATTGTAAAATAACCGTGCCGATGGCAACTCTGACTTTAAGAGTTTTTGAATTATTTTGTATATAAATGTATTTAATTAAGACATGTTCAAAAAAATGATGAGGTTGCTAGTTATTTATGTTTCAATGCATCCTTACATTGATTCAACAGAACCCAAATGTGATTCTTGGGGTTATTTTTGATTTTTCTAGAAAATGTCTCACATCAATAAATATGAACAGCCGAAAACCATAATTGCTGGACTTATTTCTGACCGCTAACGCATCTGTTTTCCCAATAAACTTAGTGTATGTCTGCCGAGTTTTTGATGCTGATGCTGTTGGTCCAGATTAACTTTTATCATAGCACAGAAGAATTGGATAACCTAACTCTCTATACGTCGCGCAGTGAATAGAGAATTAAAATCATACATTTTATTACTAGGAGGACTTATGTAAGGCAACTTTTTGTATTTTGGAATAAAAGAAGAAAAAATCAAATTTTTTTCTTGATCTCTAATAACAGCATAAACGATTTAAACACAATCAAAATGGATCATAATAATACTATTCAAATTACTCTGGCATCATCATTAGCTGCGGGTCGCAAACTGGTGCATTGCTGTTCATTTAACTCGGATTCACTATTTTTCTCTTGAATCTTTTATTGGAAGATTTTATGTCTTAGATGGTGAATAAGTCCAGCATGATAAAAAATTGTACTAAAATCTAGTACAAACCCAGTATGCTAGTACATTACAAAATCAACTATTAAAATTACGATTTAGCCTTTGATAATGCATTCGAAAAAAGTTTGCGAAGTTTGAGTCGGTTAGGCGCAGAAGAATATCCGAAATTATTAATTTGGATTACGGTAGATCCTCCCTTGTGTATACGCCTTTGCGAAAGTCCTATCCTCTCTGGTAGAAAGGGGCCTGAATCACCTAAAGTAGATTTCATAAAAATTAATAAAAAAAAAACAAAATCCTAAAAAGAGCAGAAATCTAACTGACTGGCAGGTTAAAGAAATTACAAAATCTCCATTAACAGAACAAAGAGAAAATCGTCTCAGGTTAGCCAAAACTTTGGTATTAATTATTTTAGTTACGAATTATTCTGAAAATTTTATTTAATCTGATGAAAATGATTATATTTTTGGATACATGTACTCGAACATTTTCAGATCCAATTAGTGTGTAAAAATGTAGGCGGCTGAATACATATTTCCTAAAAGTCTTGTCGTCTGACATTATGCTCACATTCAAGCAGTGAAAAGATTGCCATCAATTTATTCTGTTAATACTGAATTTTCTAAAGGATATTCTGTTCAAAGCCCCTTAGACAAATTTTTCCATAACTTCTGCCTATTATTTTTCAACCCTGAAATTTTTTTAACTTAAATAGATTTCATTGCTCCTTTTACAACGTAAAATATATTTTCTTAAAGTGAGTGGCAACAATTAGTGCCACAAGGTTTAGGTATTTTCGATAAGATTAGGGAAAGTTCCATCTTACAAAATTTAGATTAAGTTTTTTCCCCTAAAATATAGGGAATATTCCTCAAAATGTAGGGAATATTCCCCAGAATGTAGGGAATATTCGCCAAAATGTAGGGAATATTCCCCAAAATGTAGGGAATGTAGAGATTTTTCAAATTTTTGTGTTTTTTTTCCTAATATGTAGGGAATAAGTAAAATACAACTCATTTTATATGTGCGCTACTGCCGTTTATGTTTATTTCATTAAAACATATTGTATGAAAGCTAGTGCTGCTCAAACAAAATAGTGAAAAGCAATACTATATGCCTTGTTTTCAAAAACAATGTGGAAATTATATTAACGAAAATATATTTGTTAGTGTTCCATAAAAAATGTAGAATAATACCTGATTTATTGAAAGTTTTCTTCCTTATATCCAAGAAAGCTTAATAAAATAAATATTTTTTTTAGGTTTTCTGTTGCCAAATATCTAAATTTATTAAATGTTCCATTGATTTGGGGAACTAGCTAATTTTCCCTACATATGAGAGAAAATTACTATTATTTTGAGGAAAAAGCGTTTAGGGAATTGTGCTACGTTTTCTACAGGTATGATTTGGTTGAGTTTTCTTCTGAAAAATTATCATCAATGCAGGTATTCCACAAAGTAGTCATTTTGGGCCCATGTTATTTTTGAAAGTCAACTTCAGTGCAGGCTGCGATGTGACGAAATTCCAAAATATCACTACTGTCCATCGGTTATTAAATTGAGAACATAGAAATTGACATATCGCTTTTTTCCTTTCTAGATGCTAAGGCAATCTTAGTCGTAATACAAGTCCAGGATTTGAGACTACAAGTAATTGGTCGCACAGGGGAACATAGTGCACGGTAGAATACAAGATATGCCTAATATAAATCATGGTGTACAAACATGTATGCAACGTCTTACTGGTTAGTTTACTACGTATGCGATTTCTGTATGTTTTTGTGATTCCTGATTTTTCTGCTCACTTTCTCCATAAGTCACCATGTTAAGGTAACCGGAGTGACCTAATGACTTAAACTCCAAAAACTAAAACTTATTAGTCTTTACCAATGGGGCGATCGCCCCCCATAGAGCTCTACTAATTCAAAATTTATACTCTAATCAAATGCAATAGAAAATACTAAAAAATAGTCTTTTTAAATCTTTTAAATCCACATTAAATCAATAGAAAATAAATTCTCCCTTCACTTAATGAATACATCACAAAAGTTCTCTAGAGTCTAGTTTATTTTGCGTTTAATTAAATATTAAAATTTTCATCGTATACAAAGATAGCAAGATCGGGGGCCGGATTCAACAACTATAAGTTTACGCGTTCACACAAAAATTTTGTGTACACCACCTTGTTTCGATTCCACAAAAATTGAAATGAGTTTTTCTGTCAAAATTTTGTACACTTTAACTGATATTTTCTCCCCACCATTTTGGTCATAAATTTTGAAGAAGTACCTGTGAGTTCTTGTTAAGCGTTATTTTCAAAATTATTTGTTATATTATTTATTATACCTTTTTCTAAACCTTAGTCGCTTTAATACTAGTGAATTCATGTATCTCATTTCTTATAACTGAACTTAACTTCTTCAAAAAGACTATTTTCTCACTCAAACAACATTCAACACAGAAAAATTTTCATTCAGCATTTAAAGGCCGTAAATAACAACGAGGATAGTCCTATTTCCTGTGTAAAGATTATTCCTATCCCAGAATCAAGGTATATAGAATACAAGGTATTCTAATTTCTATTCTGCTTAGTGTTTACGGCCCTAAGTGTACACTTTCTCTCACGGTGAGTTTTTTAAATCATGTACCCTGGCATATTTTTCATAGTTCCGGAATCTAGCCTCTGGGCAGTAAAAGTTTTAACACTACAGTGAATAACAATGAAATTTGGAACTCCTAATGTTTACCAAAACACTTAATTAAATTACTGCTTTGACTTTGGTTTCATTGTGTACTATGAAAATTTTAAAATTTATACACAAATGTAATATAATTTTAATATTTAATTAAATGGAAAACTCTAGATGGTTTTTAAAAAAGTTATTTGTTATATTTTGTTATATTTTTCTATTTTAGTCATAAATTATTCTCTAAAAATTTAAAATTATACCCTTAAGGAATTTTCAGTACAAGCAAAATATTTGCCGGGTATTTTGATGAAAAGTAGTACCTATTTTGGGAAAATTATCATAACCGGGGTAATTAATCTCAGATTTAGTTTTCCTGCAAATATTTAATTTAATTTTATACATATATTAACCCTATCTAATTAGCATTCCCCGAAAATTTCTTTAATCATTTAATTTGCAAGAAATTGCTGTCCAGCCCAGGAAATTATGGTGTTTCAACGAAATTCAAGCGACCTTTATATGAAAAACACCCTTAGTAAAATATTTTAGGTGAGACTAAATTTTACTATGCTTACGGATCAAAACCTTATATTATTATATAAATAAAAGAACTCCGGCGATATTTGAATCCCAATGAAATTTTCATGCTGAAACGAAAAAGAAAACTATCCAGAGCTGTCCACAACTGATGGCTAGTGCGGTTATAGAGGGTGATGGGGGCGATCGGCCCCCTAGAGCAAATATCTGGATCCGGCCTTGGACTTTACCATGTTGTTACCTAATGTGTACAGTGATTTTGTCACAAAATGGAGATATAATGTTTCCCCCGAATGTCCCTTGGAGCTATGCCTTACCACTTGATTCCAATTAGTACCTAGTTAAAATATTTCTCGGTGGCTTAATGTCAGAAGGTGTATCTACAAAAATGCAGTTTTTGAGATAATGCGTGACAAAGTTTTCACTTCGGATATTTCTTTCCTTAAGTTATTATATTTAAAACAACATTACACAATAGAATTTAAGTAGATTTGAGTGCTAATATAGTTCACAACATTTAAAAAAATTTAAATTATTTATAATGGAATTAACATTTCTTCGTTTTCATTTTCACTATCAATATCCGCCAGGCCTTCTCCACTTTTTAACGACTTATAAAAATCATGATAACTTTCCTTTATTATTTTAGTTAAGAATACATGTATCAAGTCCTTAAATTTACTTGATTTTATAACAAGTGGGGCATTGGGGTCCGCCAAATAACTTTTTATTTTTAAACAGGGCGCAAAACATCGAGTGTAGCTTCGGCTGTGTGGCACGTAGCGCCATCCTGTTGAAACCAAATGTTGCCAATGTCCTTCTCTTCAATTTGCGTACAACATGGCCCGATAACGATTGCCATTGACTGTAACGGCCACTCCTTGCTCATTTTCGAAGAAAAATGGCCCAATTATGTCTCTGGACCAAAATCCGCACCAAACAGTGACTCGTTTTGGGTGTATCGGCTTTTCAATGTATGCGTGCGGTTTTCTGTGCCCCAAATGCGACAATTTTGCTTGTTTACATACCCGCCAAGATCAAAATGAGCTTCATCCGAAAAGATGATTTTTTTGGCAAAATCGGCATCTTCTGTAAGTCGATCGCAGGCAATATTTCCCAGCGTTGTTCAAGCGTATACACAACCATATTCGTTCAGCGGAAGAATAAAACTAATTATCTGTCAAATCAGACATGAGCTAAGTGTTACCATTCACGAAATAAGCACTAGTTGAAAAAAAAAGTTAGATGGCGGACCCTATATTTAGCAATCAAATTATAGTTTTCTGTACTACTATATCATTTCTGGCGTGTAACTTGAATGCTACGGAATTTCTCGTCATTTTGACTACACTTAAAATAAACGTGTTGTGAGTCTCCTTTTATAAACTGAAGCCATTTTATTTTAATCCAGTTTACTTTATCTAACGAGGTAAGAACTAAAGGACATGCAAATGAGAAAATATCGCGTACCCAATTCCAACACTATGACACTGATATTGTTTGTACATAAGCGCCGTAAAATTTGTACACCTGTACACAATTGTACAACCTATGCGCAATTTTAATCGCTTTTATTTTCATATACTCAAAAGTCTTTACTGAATTTGCAAACGTGAACGTAAAAAAGTTTATAATTTTGAAGAAAAGTTCAGTGGTAAAAAGTTTCTGAGTAATATTTGCTTCGTGGCTCCTACGGTTATTTCACGGGTTTTCCTCCGTCAATGCACCAAGCCTAAAACCATCCAAACTTAAGTATGGATTTGACAGCGAAGACCAAAAATGGCGGAGTGAAACATATAGAAATGCAGGGCAATTTTGGGTACGCTCATGTACACGGATCGTACATATGTATGATTGCATCTCCTTTAGTTATTACCTCGTTGACTTTATCACCATCAGTATCCTTTGTTCGATTCTTGAGGAAAGTTTTCTGCATATTGCTAAAATCTAAGAGGTCAGACTGCGTCATTTCAATGACTTCATGAATAGTTTTATTTCTTGAGCTGCCTGCCATTCGAACTGCAGTGTACCAGGCTGTTGGATCGAATATTTTTACATATCTGTTTTTTTTTTCAATGGTAGCGTGAACGCTATCGCATTCCATCTGGGAATGTCCACTTTCAAAAAACAAATGATTAATTTCAGGGATATTCAATTTGTTGCCACAGTATAGAAACATCGCTTCCGTTTGTCCACTACATGTGTCTGAAAATAAATAGACAGGCCTATCTCTTTGGTCGAGCTCCATTGAAATTATAGTGATAGGTGAAATCATTGTGTTTGAGTTTTACAAATGATACATACATATCTGTAGATTACCTTGGCTTTATTCATCATCCACGCACTTACATACATAAGTAGAAATGGAAGTAAAAATAAATACATTCAAAATGAAATGAATCAACATTTATTCTTTATAAGTATCAGCCAAAATCTCATTTATTCTGTATAGTATAAAAGGGATATTTTTTGAGCAACACAACCTCTTTAAATTTTCATATCTTCTCACGTATCGTTTGTAATGTTATCTTCCTTTTCCTGCTTTGTATATCTATGAAATTCCATATAAGTATCGACGTATCCAAGTAATTCCTATGTAGAGTACTTCAAATAAATCAAAAAGGTCATTTGTTTAGCATAAATTTTGTGGCAGGTGTGATAGGTACATACATATGGTCGAGAAAATTTGGTTTTGTCTATTGCCATCACGTTTGAGGACAACCTCGCAAATCTGAAAGCGGATGCTGTACCTAACATCATTCCATCATTTCACTAGGTTGGAATTTGCTGTTTTTTCCGATTTTTTTTTATGGCATCATAAACCTGAATATATTTTATATGAGTGTGTACATATCTACAGAGATATTCCATTTCACCTTTCTATCTATTACCTGACCATGGGATCAACCTAAATTTGCATAAATGTAATACGAGCTTCTAGGATGTTATTCACATAATGGCTTAGTCGGTATTATGGGGATATTGAGAAGGAAAAATTTGGTTCATGGAAAAAGATAATAATAATTGTTTTGGGATATAGTTAACATAATAAAATAAGTCTCGAATTTTAAGTTAATAATAGATGAATCATGAGAATTTATTATGTTTGCACAGAGGGTGTAATAGAAGTTCTTGTATTTTTTCCATATATGAAACAGAATTTTGTTGTTTTTCAATTATGGAAGGAAAGTGTCAGGTTTAAAAAAAAAATATTTTAATAAATTTTCAAACCTTTTATTTAAGAGCATAATGGATTGGACACCTATGCATAAAATTAGCATTCTATGAAGATTGAAGATGGAAAGCCAGTTATTATATTGTATTATAGTGCGACTAAAGGCGGTACAGATTGTGTTGTCCGTTCGTGTGTACGTTTGCTCGAGAACGCATGTACTTTGTACGCGGACTTAAAAAAAAAAAGTAAAATTAAGTTCGAAAATGAGACAAATCGGGCAACTCCTTCGCGGGGTTACCATACAAAAATTTCGTTTTCCACTATATATTTAGACACTGCCTGAGAACGAATTGACGTAGACAGCTGAAATTTGGTTCATGGTATTTTCATAGTAATAGTAAATGAAATTTGAAAAATTGAATAAATCGGGCAACCCCTTCTTGGTGTTGTCATATAAATATATAGGATTTTTACATATCCTGTGCAAATGATCAGTCATATACGGTTTTAATGTACTGAAAAGTTCTTCAGAAATCCTATAAAATTGGTTATAATAATTTTTTTTTCCGTCCGACGAATCGTTCTAGAAATATGTTTATGCGAAAAACCACAGCAAAAATAAAAATTGCTCAAATGGGTGACCATACGAAATTTCATACGGGCATTCATCTAGGGTATCATAAGAATTGGTCTTATACCAATTTTAGCATTTTTACTTGTTGTATATTAATTATAGATAGTACGCAAACAAAAGTCGACATAGATCCTTAAAAGTTAGTTAGATGGAAAAGAGAAAGAATAGAAGATAACAGAAGCAAATCATATACAAGCCAACACGCATAAGGATAAGTAAAATAATTTAAACAGCTTGTAATAATATTACCAAATAATTCTTATACCGATGTTTAACCAGAAACTACTAACTACTGAACCACTATTCACTAATTTAAATAGTAGTAACTAGAAACTGAGAAAAAAATTAAGTAACTTCAGAGAAATATATAATGTAACACAAAAAACTTAAAATTAAAGAAGCAGAATGATACAAGTAAAACCGAAAAGTGAAAAGAAAAAAATTAAGCAAAATAATAAGGCAAATAAGAAAAGAGAAGCAAGGAAACTGACATACAGAATTATTAATTGTTATTTTATGATAATTTTCTGATCTCATTAAAAATTTATCTTTGAAATGTCAGACGGACAGAACTGAATATATCGATAGCACTAAATTTAAAATGGCACGACTTTTGAATTCTATAAAATGATGACTTTTCACGCAGGTTTCTTCTAGAAAAGGGTAATCTAAACGAAGTATATTGTCTTGGGTAACTCGAGGGAATATTAATACCATGTGCATATCACCTTTCAGAATTTTATACAAAAATGATGTATCCAGGTATACACGACGATGTTCTAAAGAAAAAAGCTTAAATTGGCCTAAGCTTTCACTATTTACTAATTCAATATGTTCCAGTTTTTTGCAGTAATATTCTAGATAAATTTATATGGATTATATCAAGAATAGAAAGGGCTCCTAACTTCACAAGCGTATTCAAGAGTACTTGTCACCAATGAAATATATATGTATATAAATAAAAGCGGCACTTAATTTGAAGAATTTACATCCGGAATATGAAACTTAGAAGAAGATAGGCATAAGCATTAAGAAGGTTTAAATGAGGAGCGAAAAAGAAGTTATACTTATCTTCTAAATGAAGTTGATTGCTTTACACAAATTTTAAATTTTTGTAATATCATCTTCTAGGCTTTCACGATCATTAATGTGCCGTCAGTATACTACAATGTGTACAAAGTAATCTCTGTTCGTAAATCATTTGGGTTAAATAGAAAAACTAAAGGACCAAGTATTGTACTCTGAGGTCCACCAGATATTTAGATTGAGAGGCGATGAAGGCAATCATACTCTCCCTTTTCTATTAAATATTACTCTGGCCTTTGATGATAAGACCTTACCAAATTCGGTGTGTATAGAATCTATTTGCTTTTATTTTCGTCCACAGTAGAATTGATGGTATTAGTAAAGAGAGCAAAGTTTGTTACCGTGGAACGTCCAGGAAGGAATCCATGTTGCTAGTTTTATATAGAAGACATAGACTGATGATGAATAGAATAAGGTTAGAAATACCATCAGGTCCATTTTATCCAATATATAAAATACATTATCCGAGGAATTTAAACTTAAATTAATGTTAAGAAAATTGTTGTAAATCTGAAAAGATCATAATTAAGCTCAGATAGGAAGTATCTACCTACTTGGAAAAGAATTTACAGGTTTGTTTGGAATACGATGATGTAACTTCTTTGAAGATCATCTCTTAAAAATTTCTGACGTTTTTCTTAAAGACTCAGAAATCTTTACGATTATCTTGAAATGAAAGTTAAATTTGTTGCTTGATACATTCTAGAAGTTGTTTTGGTCATTATGGTCATACTTCAATTATAATTTCATCCTACGCCCGTTGCAATTCAACTACGAACAGAGCTCTGTAGTAGCTAAATGAGTTTAGTTCTAATCTTTTTGGTCAAGAATGGTCTATGTGAGTTGAGTTGGCTGAACTAAAAAAAAATAATTTATTTTTCTTGTATTATACAAAATTTTGAAATATGTAAAATCAAATTCAAATTCAAATTCAATTTATTTGCAACAATTGTACACGTAAGATAAAATATCTTATTAATGTGCACAAGCCATAATAAATTACAGAAATAGTACACTGAGAATTAGAAAAGGAACAACATATTTAAGTATTTAATTGAAGTTATTAATGCGTAATACTAAATAAAAAGAAGTGATTACATAAAAAACTTACTAATATTACCAAAAGAAGAATTAATAATTAAGAAAGAATAGAGATTGAGTAAACAATTAGTACACTACATTTGTTTTAACTACTTGGTGTTAATGCCTTGCAAATGCGACTATTTATTATGCTCAACGAGTGGAACTGGATCATATTTTTAACCGAAACAGGTAAGTTGTTCCAGTTTGTAATAGAATGGTTGAAGAACAGGCGTCTTGTTACTAAAAATTGTGATCTTGGTATAATGAGATTCAGTGTCCTGCTTGATCTTGCAAATTCGAGTTTTTCGTATAGATATAATGGAATATGAATTTTTATTATCTTCACCAATAATACCAGCGAACGAAATTTGAAATACGTAAATAAGCCACAACCCAAAATTGAATCCGAGAACGGAGAGACATGATCATATCTTCGAAGACCATACACATACCTAACCACAGAGTTAAAGGCAATCTCAAGTTTACGGGAATTATCGTAATCGAGTTTGCCAAAAACCTCACAGCCGTAAGTAAATACCGGTATTAAAAGTAGACGTATCATCAGTAACCATATAGAAACCGGGGTAAAATCACTAGATATCCATAGCGCACGTAAACCACCATAAATTTTACTAACAATATTGTTGATGTGGTCATCCCACGTAAATAAACAATTGAAAATTATTCCAAGGTTCCTGACAGTGTGTACAAGTGGAATAACTGTGTTATTAATCATAATTGGAGGAAATCCTTCAGTGTCGAGTTTTGTGCGATTTATGACCAAACATTTGGATTTTGATGGGTTCAGCTTTAGCATATTAGATAAAGACCATAGGTGAATTGATTGTAGATCTTCATTAATACAGCTAGTTGCATCCTCAATAAGGCCAAGGGGTCTAGAGAGGTATAATTGCGCATCATCAGCGTATAGATGGATTTTGCTATGATTAACTTGAGAAAAAATATCAATGTTAAATATTGAAAATAGTAGGGGTCCAAGTATCGATCCTTGTGGCACACCGATTAAAACAGGAAGAAATGAGGACTGGCATCTATTTACTTGTACTGCTTGGGATCTATTACTGAGATAATTATAAATCAATTTAACTGCTTGAGAAGAAAATCCGAAAAGCATTCGAAGTTTGTAGCAAAGCAGATGGTGGTTAACCGAATCAAATGCTTTTGAAAAGTCGAGAAAAATTAGAACTGTTCTTGTCAATAGCACGAATAACATCATCACTCACTTTGAGCAGAGCGGTAGTATACCCATGACCATTCCTAAAACCCGACTGACAGTCATGTAGAGACTTATTTAAATGTAAAAATTGGGAGATTTGAAGGTACATGAAAAATCTCTGAGCCAATTTAGAAAAAAAGCCTTAACTCCTAAAATATTTTTATTATTTTGTTGAAAGCTATCGTTATCGCTAACTAAAATTCCATTATATATGTACTCAATCTATTTCAATCTATTCAGAAATTGTTTAGGTATGTTTTTTTTTTTTTTTTATAAATCCACAAATTTAAACTTTAACCAACATTTTCAATACCCAAGATTGTACAAAAAAAAAAAAAAAAAAAAAACAGATTGATAAATTTCACTTAATTAAAAGAAAACTGAAGCCGTTTGTCGTAAGTTTCAAGTTGTCTCGCCTACTTTCAAAAATTTATCACGATATTTTTCAAGTGCTATACCCAATATCATTGGGCACAGATGTTACACAGCATCGTTCTATAAGGGTATAATCAAGAAGTTTTCATCAGTAAAAGGGATCCTTTGGAATTTTCCTAATAATGTGTTAATGAGAAATTTGATGCCGTAATTGACTTCCGAAATTCGTCGATAATTCACACCAACACTTTCATAGCTATCTATATATTCTCTAATCGTGTAATGTTCAGTCAAAAGTCAGCATCTTTATGGCATCACCCGTTTAAAGTAGGACGATGATGGCGAGGAGGAGGAAGAGTGAGTTTTTTTTTGTTTTTTTTTTTTTTTTTTTAACTTGGACTAGGAACATAACAAAAGAGCTCCTTTTTGGGTAATTTCAGGATAAAGCGATAATTTTTCTTCAAAGTTAGTAGTGGTGGGTAAGCAGTAACAACAAGAAAATGCTTTAGAAGGGATTGATTTCTTATCTAATCTAATCGAGTTTGGAAGCCCTTCAACCCTTCAAAATTGAGTCATTTATAGTAATTTGCGAGATTATATTAACGAAGTGTCATGAAAATGAAAACTTTTATGACACCAGAGAGAACACATCCTGAGTTTTCTTTTGAGATTCCTAAGGTACCAGGGAGTATCCAATATAAATGTGTAATGTGGAAAATCTGCTAATTTTGTTCTAAATATTCCAAGCTAACGGAGACTTTCTAATTTAATATTTCTAAAGGGATACACACATACATATATATATACAGTGATGTTGAAGGAAGTGAAGGTGGTGTACCACAGGGACTCGAATATAAAGAACGTGGTCTTGTAAGGGATGCGTCGCTTATATATAATATGGGTTTTATCGATCCACGAGTAAGACACTGCGGGAGTTTCATCTTAGTCAGCATTTTGAGCAAAGAAATATGAAATAAGATAGAAACATTTTTCAGATGTTCTTTGGTCAGCTCTGGATCGATCCAAATGTTTTCATTTTTGAGTTTTACTTTGAGTAGATGGACTTGTGGCGACACGTCTGTCCCCATTTGCAATTCTCGGAACGCATGACATATCACCGGTAATCGGGCAATATTTGTATCGGAGTTCCCCGCTAGTAATACTTGCTGAGTGTAGAAGGTCTTAAGATAAGTAGGCTAAAATTTGTATCGTTTAAATTAAAAAAAAAAAAACAGGGAATTTAGTTTTACGTCAGATTCCAAAGGATGAAGTCAAGTTTAAAAGAATTAATTTTTGCTCAAATCTGGGTAATCAATAAAGGACCTTCGATCATGAATAATTGATACTTGAGAGTTTTAATTCTCTACTCATTAACGAAGCCATATGCTCATGCCCGCTCAGCCAGCGGTTCTTTGTTTGCCTTTTATTTTCATTTTAGTTACACCGCTGACTATTTTACCAGGATGCATCAGCTGGAAACTAAAAGCTAGTTATCTCTACCTGATATCAAGCTAAACTCGAGACAAACAATATCTAACTGCCTTACTTGAAGATTCTTACTATTGGATCGCTGAAGTCAATGTAGCGAATTTCATTATTTCCATCAACTGTATAAACAGTTACGACACCTCGATCAGTTTGACATTGGGTCAACTGGTTATGGTGGTTGAGGTCTTGTCAAGAAGATATCCGAGTCCTCGAACATTGTGCATCATTCCTTATCAAGTGTAAGCCTTCATATTAGAATTTCAGTAATTGGTATCAGCGACTCCAACGATAATCACCCGCAAGCGTACAGCTTTATGGGAGCGCTACAATAGGTCACCGGACTTTAACCTGATTGACAAAATCTACTGGCAGTGATTCCTTCTGGTCGACTTCTCCAGCTCCTCTTATTAATCGGAGGAGTGGATATCTGAGTTAGTGACCATTAAAGTTACGTCAAATACTTATATACTACAATTCCAGACATGATCTTACCAGAACCTCCACATCAAGCAAAGAGGCTCTGCCGACACAATACTTCCCCAGGAGCTCAGTAACTACGGGTACACAACAACTTACAACGTAAAACCAATGGTTGATACTTAGGACATAATACCTGAGTATCCAGTAAAGACTCCTTAAGAATGCTCAGGTCATGCTAAAGTTTCAAAAGAGATTCATATGCCTATTCTTTCAGATGGCCAGACTGCGCGAACGACTCTAGCTAGACTACAAGGATAAACTGGGCCGGATCACTAACACCTTCCTGCTATTTTGACCTCATTAGTCGTCACAATAGTCCTTATGTAAAAGTTTAAAAACTATGTAAAAGTTTAAAAACTGGTGTCGTTTTTCAAAGATAATGGTTTTTTTTTTTTTTTTTTTATTTCGGGTTATAGCTGCCTTGAGAATACGCAGATATTTAGATAACTGCATCTTTTTTAATTGAGTTCAGTGGCATTGCTCTCGATCTAGCTACTTAAGAGGCGTCCCTACTTAATCCTACTTTGTTAGTGACCGCATAGTTTCAGATTTCTCTGCTTTGTTATAAAACACATAAGTTCCGGAGATTGGTATGACATCTTCGAAATAGTCACGATTTGATTTTGTATGAGTTCAGGAATTTAATTGTAGCCTGACTGCTGGGAGAACCTTTTGGCGAAATTCTACATATAATCGGTATTAATTTTTGGGTTGGTACTCCGTGATATGTCGTAAACTGTTGTAGCAATGGCCAGAAAATCTCAGGTAGTTTTACTCTTTCAGTCTAAGGCACTTTTAGCAGCTTTAGTTTTGCAATGGATATGCATTACTTATGGAAAGGAGGTGGAGACTAGTTTTAATTTCTGCGATTGGAATTTAGGTGACTTTGGATCTCAGATGTTAAAGATGAGTATATTTTCAAAACATTCTTTTGCATGAATAGAATGCAATAGATTCCAACAAAAATATGTGAGCGTTCCATTTCAGTTCGGAGTCTAATAACCAGAAATTTGAACTTTAAATTCTAGGCTTGTGCCTACTACTACTACGTAGAAATATTATAAGAGTACCAATAACTCTTATCTGTTTGAAAAGGACTGGAAATGCAAGCTAATCATATTCCGCAGCTCTGCAGTTTCTTAAAAAACACAAAAATTGAACATTTTTTCGAAAAACTAATTAAAAAAATTTTAAATTTTCTAATTTGATTTCCTGTGCTTTGTGTGAAAAAAAGCTATAAAAATTAAACCAACAGATGGAGTTTATTTTCTATGCAGATTATGGATATACTCAAAATTTGCACAACTCAAGGGTACAATAGAAGTCGATAACTAAAATTAATTTCACCAAAACTAATCTAAATTCTGATCAAATTTCATTACGATATTAATGGGAAGTACAAATGAAATAGTCTGTGCACAGCTAAAGAAGGATTCCATTTGCATCATATGGTCTTTTGTAACGAATGTATCCAATCCACTTATTATAGATTCGTCACCATCCTATATGTATTTACTGCCAAGTACCAAAATCAATGCGAATATTGCAAGTTATATCTCTTCCCTGGACTAGTCCATTTTCGCAAACAATTCAACAAACCCTTTCATATGAGACTGGAATGCCAGAAAACGGTTGCATACTGTGTACACAAAAGTGTAACAAAGTTAGTGAGAACGTCGATTTATGGAACCGATAGATAGGATAGATGGATTGGCTAAAACTACTCAATTATTCGCTTATCAGAATAAAGCGGGGATATACGCACTGAGGGTGAAATTGGAACCATAAGATTGTTGCAATGTTTTATCTCCTATACGAAAAGGGTGTGAAAATCGAGAAAATACGAAAAAATATAAAACATTGAGAGCAATGATGAAGATGAAGGGCGACAAGATGAAGGGGTGAACATTGTGACAGATTTCAAGAAAAGTTAAGTGTCAAACCACTGGGGAGAATTGAAACGAATTTGGGTGTAACCTTACTTTTTGAATTGTCAGAGAGTCATTGTCTGATTTTCCCATAGGAAGTTGGATTTAAGGGTAAGCGCTGAAATTCTGCACAATTCTCAACTAAAATGGGAAAGTTCTCGTTATCGATGAATGTCAATTTGTAGTCACTGAGATAAATGAGATTTTGGCATCAAATAGAAGTTTTCTGTGTTTTAACGAGAAATTCGTAAACGGGTGCAAAGGGTGAAGATGTATGTTGGTTAAAATTAATTCAATTCAATTCAAGTTTTGTTTTTTTTTTTTTTTGTGAACAAAGTAAAAAAAAGGTGATTCTACCCTGGAAGGATTAAATTTGAGTAGCTAGTTAGGAACGAACAACTCTAGCTGGATGGAGGTCAGATACATCAATCTTAAAAGAATTAAGCATTTATTAGAGACATCAATTTATACTAGAAAATTGTGCTTCTGAATACTGTGGTGGGTCTCGTAGGAATTTTTTGCTTCAATTCCAAAAATTTTCTATTGTTTTTTTTTTTCATTTTTAATAGACATAAAATAAAAGACAGAATATGGATTCAAGAAGCAATTCATTTTCATACAGGGTGGGCCAAAAGTCACCATGGGTTTTAAAAATAACTAACTTTTTCGTTTGTACATTGCTTCACACCCTGTTGACCGTTTCTCTTCATTCCTTTTTTACATGATAGAACAGACAGTTGGCTATCATGTAAAAAATGAATGAAGAGAAACGGTCAACAGGGTGTGGAGCAATGTACAAACGAAAAAGTTAGTTATTTTTAAACCCCATGGTGACTTTTGGCCCACCCTGTACAAGCAGCGTGAATTGTTCTATACTGACCATGCGCGGGTTAAACATTTAATTATTTAAAAAATGCGACTTTGTTTTTAGAGCTCCGTACACAAAGGGTGCCAATGGGACCCTATTACTTATCCTCCGCTGTCCGTTCGTACGTCCATCCGTTTGTCTGTCAGAAGGCTATATCTCATGAACCGTTATAGGTACACAACTGATATATTGGAAATTTCAAAGTAGGTACTCGGACTGCTTATAGATAAATTCATACTGTTCTTTGAAAAGTGAGTCTAGCAAATTCTTGTATACTTTTGCTTCTTCGGAGCTTATCAATGGTATTTATGTCTTAATCATATTTCACGTATTCAAATATTGATGACGATACTTATTTTAATTGATTTCTCGTGATTCGAATATTTAACTTATAATTTTGGATTAAGCTTTCGAGCCCATTACAAATTTTCCTGTTCTGCTTACAGAAAGGTATTAGCTTATACTGGAGACAGACTTGCGGTTTAAAATTGAGAAACTGTTTTTTTTTTTGTATTTCTTCCGGAGATATTCATATTGATAAGAATATGCGTGGAGTAAAAATATATATAATCAGGGGCGGATTTCCCTATAGGCCGAGTAGGCCCGGGCCTAGGGCGGCAGATTTAGGGGGCGGCGATTTTTTCTTGTAGTTGTGGGTATTTCATTACATTTTTATACTTTTTCGTTTTTTTAAATAAAATAATTCGTTGGAAAGTGTTATTTTTAATTCTACTCCATTTTTTTCAAATCTACTCCGATTTATGAGGCAGCCTACTCCGCTAATTCTAGCCTGGGGTCCCTTCACTGGATATAGATCATTCAATTTTTCGTGTTTTACAGGGAGTAGGGGGGCGGCAATCTTCCATAGGCCTAGGGCGGCCAAGTGATCAAATCCGCCCCTGTATATAATATCAGACAGCCAAGCAGCACTTAAAGCGTTAAACTCGCTTACATTTGAGTCTAAGCTAGTTTGGGGCTGCGTTACTGTCTTGAAGCAACTGGCCGAGACAAATAGGGTGACACTTATCTGGGTAACAGGACATGAAGGCATTAAGGGAAACGAGATTGCGGACCGCCTTGCAAAGGAAGGAGCAAAATCTCCTGAGCCTGTCTTTGGACACTCAAAGAGTCACCTTTCAGCTGAGATCAGGTTTTGGGAGGACAGAACTAAGAGGGAATACTGGGAAAATACCTGAGACAATCGAAGAAGTTTATAAAGTATTCGCAACAGAGGACAAAAGAATGCCTCACATTCAGCAGAAAGGAACTAAGGCTCCTAGCGGACCTACTTACTAGGGATTGCCCATTTAAATATCATCTTAAGAAGATGGGTAAAGTCGATGATGAGACCTGCCGATTCTGTATGGAAGACGATGAATCCGGTGAACATGTCCTATGTGACTGTGAAGCTCTGTGCCGCATAGGCTAAGACATCTGGGAAAGGCATTTCCAATGCCACAGGAAGTCGGAAAATGTCCCTCAAGAATAATATAAGCTTCATCAAAGAACTTCAGTTCGAATGGGCTCCCTAGGGCATTTACAGGTAATGTCACAAAACATCTTATAGGTCGCGGTGACAAGATTAGAGGCAGGAATCCTGGCTGCATCCCCCATAATTAATAATAATAATAAAATAGTCCTCGTTTAATATTTAAATTTATAAAAATTTTTAAGCTACATTTATGCAATTATTATTGCTACAATCCGTCCTTGTCTGTAATAAAATTTATGATTTGGTTTTAGGTGACCTTGGCGTTTCTATTTTTACTTCGTCTTCATTTATTTGAATACATACAGAATTCAGAAAGGTATGGAAATGTTCATGAGTTTTCATTTTACGAATAGCAATAGCAGAGCAAATCACCTTCTTATAAAAAGCAAATATACTCACAAAAACTCCTCACGCGAACAAGTTGGCAATTTTAACGAACTAATCAACGTTGTTGACTGACTTTTTTACCTTTTTCATCCCGAAATGTACAAAAAAAAAAACAAAACAAAAAAAAATACGTAGAAGAAAGTCATGAAGGTAACCCACAATTACGTGTTCAGTTCAAAAATCCTATCAGCACCAAATTTCGGTGTTCTAAACAATGGTCCAAGGCAGAGTGGTCATTAAAATTCACTCCCAGCATATCCTGAGGGCGGCGTCCGTTTCCACCTCATAATGAAGACATCAACTATGTGCGGGGTATTCTGAACAAAAAGCATCAATTAAAGCAGGTGCGGATCTTTTAATTTGTGGTTCCAGGAAAACTGAAAAGAAGAAAAAAAAATTATGTTTTACTTTAAATATCGATTGCTCACGTTACTACACACAATTTTGTACATAGTTACATGCCTACTGTAGATATATATATATTATACGGATCTGATGGTTGGTAATACTGCAATGGAATGTCCCTGATGTATTCGGCTATTATTGTCACCTGAACACCCTGCCCTGTAATTATATATACGGTTAATGACAGGAAAGCTGCCAATCACCCTATTCTAAATTTTTTTTACCTGAACAGCAGGAGAGCATTCGAAATTTCACCTTAGTCGCACTTCATGGACATAGTCGGGTTTTACTAAATTATAGTAAGCGAAAGCGAAATTATATCAAGGCACGGAACATTCTGGACAAAGTTAAGTTGTTGAAATGTATTTTTCCTTTTTACTAAATTGTGGTAAAAGTGAAGCACCCTTAATTTTTACATTTATCCATGAGGAAAGGGCAGAAGCTTAGGATTTTATCAAGAGACCATCTACCTGTACGGAGGAGATTTTAGCTTATGAACATCGAAATATTTATTTTACGATGTTCTGCAATTTTGGTAATTACTTAGCCTTTGTGTACGCATCAACGCCTTTTCAACTCTCCCCACAAAAAAGGATCACAAACAATTAAACAAATGAAAAGAATGCCCTGCCTGTGTCCAATAATATTCACGTCAAATTGGTGGTAAATTGGATTTTATAGCCATTTTAAAAATGCTCAGGGGTAGCGCGGACTGTGTGATGGTCATAAACGCTCGAGGTGTGGATATATGACATAATAAAATTTTTGGGGAATGTGTTGGGTAGGTAATATAAAGGGGTCTGTATTATGATGAAATTGTTTTTTAGAGACTTTTTTTATATTGGGTTTTAGCTGAGAAGAATGTTCTCTTATTCAATTTGTTAGCGCCGAGAAAAGTAGGTGTTCATGGAGAAAAGGTTAAATTTCGGTAAATTTACTTGAAACAGATTTTTTTTTTCAAGGTGTGATGTATGTACTGTACAAACATAGTTACAATTACGGAGGCCATAATCGGCCTATTATGCTATAGTGATCAAGTCAATGTAATCTCTAGTGGATGGTTCACTACACTAATATTAAATAATGCGATGGGAAAGAAAATGATTACGTATGTGTCTAAGACGGGTGTAGGTACAGGAGTGAAAGTGCACTCCAGATATTGGCAATGAAACGAATCATATAGCCTGGCGAACATAGGGGAATGCCTACTGTTCATACAAATTTAGGCCCGACACCTCCAGACATGCGACATGTTTTAAACAATGATGATTGTACAGAATAGGTGCATGGTGCAATATGACTTTCTACGAGAAAAATATTCACAACAGAGCTCTAATTTCCATGGAAGAAAAAGCTGAAAAAATATAAGCGAACTATAGAAACTGCGGTGTATGTGATCCAAGTGCAGAGAAAGTTGTCTAAATCGGGAAAAAAGTATTACACTATCCGAAAGTATCTACTCGGCGAGAGTTTTAATTTGATATGCAACGTGCCGTATCGGAACCAAACATTGGCGATGTGGCAATAACTTGTCATATCGACTCACTCGAGCACCACCGTAATGTTGGACGCCTTTTGTTCCTTTATCGCTACATGCATGGTCAATGGTGTGATAAAATATCGAGTCTAATCCCTTGTAGAATGATTCTTGGACGCAATACTCGCGCTGCAAATCGCGCACAGCCTTCTACCCTTCAAATTACTTCCGGCCGTACAGTAAAATTCCGTGATGCATTTTTAGCCCGAACAGTTCGAATGTGGAACAGTTTACCATCTCCTGTTTTTCCTCCGGCGTACAATCTGCGGAAGTTTAAGGGCGAAATACATCGGCAACTCCGCCACTCTCCTCATATCTCCTAATCCTTTCTCTATCTCCTTTCTGCCATACTGTATTTTGCATCATACGGTATCCCCTGAGCTTGGCTTAATAATATAAAAAAAAACCTGCCCCCACCGAGGTTTCCTAACTAACCCCACCCTAAAAGTACCCAGAAAAATAGGTTCTTCTACGAATTATAGCAAGTAAATAGCTGAGGTGATGAGTGAAACCCGTTTTTCGATCCAACATAACCCTAACCAATTAGATCCGATCTAAGGTACGGAAAATTTAGTATAGAGTGAAATAATAAAAAAGTGAATATGGGGATGGCTATTTAAGCCTCCGAGTATAGGAGTGTGGGTACTAAAACTTCTTCTCACGACCTAAAGAATTCAATTCTGTACTAGATTTTCGAAAATGTACTCGATCAAACTTTTACCCCCCAAGCCTTCCCCCACTTAATTGAAATAAACATTGTTCATAAGATATATTCAGAGTATAATAATGCATCGTTTAAGACATCTCTCATATGTGATCTAAAATGGACATTCGCTTTAAGTACCCTTCAGATAGAATTGATATAGCAACTTACAAAGCGGTATTGTTGGTATCTATGAGTTGGGGGTCGGTTTTGGACATCCATATTTGTGCTGATAGCTACAAAGCCATTAAATCATTGGATGCTGTGGCGGTAAAATCAAATCTGGTGTAGTTGTGTAAATATAGCCTAGGGAAGGTATCCATACGGCACAAGGTGATCCTATTCTGGGTACCTTGCGATAGAAAAATCGAGGATAATGAGATTGGCGGATAGCTAGCAAAAAAGTGTTTTAAAGACAAAAATCTTCGATGAGTCAATCACGGTACCTCTTATGTTATGCTGCACTTATGACCTATACCCAACAGGGGAGAACAATGGAGTCCATTAGGGATAGCATAGCCGACACCTGGAATCTAGTAGTGGCAAGCTAGAAAACTGGGTCTCGAGTCAAACAAATTCTCTCGAAGAGGCGAGGTAATTTGTAGATATTTCTTCTCGGAGCTGGAAGTGCTGCAAGGTACAGAGCTAAGGTGTATTCTGAGATTCTTTAGGGAAGTAGGGTATATCTACTAGGGCGATGTACTTAGAAAGATAGATTCTCAATGTAATCTATGGGGCATAATGAGCCCGACAATTGTTTAAGTAAAGTGGGCTAAGAATCGTCTTAGTGGCACTTCTTTAAATTCTTAACCGAATCTAACCTAAATGAATCTATCCTTCTTTCATTCATATCACTTTCCTTTCTGATAATATTCAGCAAATTCAACGACTTGGTCTGAAAAAAAAACAGGGTGTTTTTTTTATAATGGGGGTAGAAACATCTTCTTTTTTCGAAATTATATACGATTAAAATTTTCTGAATTTTAAATATTGGAAATTCATTTGTTAGAACGCCGCTAATTGTCTTATGACAGGAGTCGTTGCCTTATGCGTATAGTTTTGCTTTTTGGAATCGTTGCTAACCAATCTGATATCGTTATTAAATTATAGAACTAGTTCTACAGGGTAGGCCAAAAGTCACCATGGGGTTTAAAAATTAAATTGGTAACATATGGTAGGAAGAAAAAAAGGAGGGGTAAGGTGGGGTGGGGAAACATGCTTACCTATGAAGAACAGACAGTTGGCTATCATGTAAAAAAGGAATGAAGAGAAACGGTCAACAGGGTGTGGAGCAATGTACAAACGAAAAAGTTAGTTATTTTTAAACCCCATGGTGACTTTTGGCCCACCCTGTATAAATATATCGTTAAATTTATACCATCCAACATAGACGTATACTTCCATCAATTTTACATTAGATATGGATAAATCTGTGTTTTGTAATGTTTGGTTTTCGAGGCTCTACTTGACCCTTTAACCTCTTTGAAATAGTCTAATTCAAACAAACTATTGTTTATATAAAATCCTATAATCTATGCTAATGGTTAGTGGTATTTGACTAATGTACCTCTCACCATGCCCTTCACTGTACCATTCTACAAAAATTTCCCAGTGTTAATGAGAGCTCCCCATTTTTTGAAATTTTTTCTCTTCATTTTTTTTAATTCCTTTTTTTTACCTACAGGGCTTATTGGGGGAAATTTAAGCGCGCCTTTGTGTATTCACTGACAAAGTGCGGGTAAGCACAGGATGATACTGGTGAAAAGGGGGTAAACACCTCTGAGATAAATTATCGGCTGCTTTGTTTGTTGTCCTCATTGCCCCCAAACCCTTAGGTGATTTGGTGGTAATCCCACTTTACTCATCCTGGAGATTTTTTTCCTTTCCTTTTTTTTTTTTGTACTTGCTTTTCCCATTTCTTTCCGTTAAGTGGAACCCAGATGTGTGGGAGGATGACGACTTAAAAGTCTCGAGGGGTGAAAGGATTTAAAATCTCGTTTAAATGACGACGTGTGAATACTAATTAGCCGGACAGTCGAGGCTAGGTTATAATACACATCAGACAGCAGAGATCCTTTAACCGGTGAAAAATGCATATGGGAAATGACCCGTATGGTGTGCGGCAGATACATGCTAACCTTTTTTAAAATGTAAATTTATCCCTCCTCTGTGGAATCTACGTACATACTAACATACATACATACGTACATATGATAGGGCTTTGCTGTCATCCATGAATATTGCAAAATGGCATGTTTTCTGATATGCCATTATTTTTGTGCTTGTAGTTTTACCGACAGACCCTTAAGAGATTCGTATGCTAATCGCAGGGGGGTAGTCGCATTTTTTTTTTTTTTTCTGGGATGATTTTATTCTTTATGTAGAAGGGCTTGCTGTTACATTAATTATGAATGGACCTTTTAGAACGTAAAATATTTATAATCGGTCTCCGGAGACAGATGTCAAAATGACATAAATCGGAAATATAGCGATCGAAAGTTTTGGATGGATAAAATTTGCATTATTCATTTGTGTGCATAGGTAAAATCGACATGGAAGTCTAGTTGTAAAACTACTCGTTTTCTTGCTATAAGTAGTAAATATAACTTTATCGACATCTTTGATATCATTTTGTTTTTATTTTTTCCTATTTAGTATTAGGAAAGTGCATGATGTATTATGCGGATAGTATTTGCTTAAATACATCGTAAGAAAACAAGGCTTTTGAGATTTATGTATCGTTGCCTCCTTATGTTGTATTGTTATTGTATTTTTAAATCTAATCCAAATTTGCTTTTGATAACTAAATAAAATTTATTCAAATAGAAGGACGAACGAGTAATTTTATAAGAGTTTGTCTTATTAATAAAAGTTGTGGTATACGTTAATACGAAAAATATTTTTTTCCAGCAACTATAAGACTGACGAAAAAAGCTACAGTCTTCCTGTTAATATTTCCTGATAATGTCAAAATTTTAGCTTTAGAAATCGTGAAGATCGGGGGGAGTGGAGACGGTGGTCTTTTCGCACATTTTGGATAAAGTATATCAATTTTTGTTTGTTTTTGTTTTTAATCCTTGAAAGTACGTCGGTGCCAACATTGAAAAATCCATTGGCGGGAAGTTGAAAAGTGATTTTAATAAAACCTTTCGAATTTCTGTTGAGTATCTTTGAATACTTTTTATTAGTAATTAATCCAAATAATTAATTTAAAAATATTTATTTCTCGATGAACCCACTTATTTATTTGTTGTTTACAGTTCTCTCTTAGTTGGTACTTGGTACTTAGACCGAAAGGAAACGCTATCTAGAAGTGAGCCCACTTTCTGCAGTGTATTTCTATGGCCGTAGTCAGTCCATATTATACTTGTCAGTGGTTTTACATAATAACGCTGCAAATATTTTAGAATTCTAGCAGTTAGGACTAAGTTAGGGCTCTGATGTGGTAGTGTTTCGTGGCTTAGGAAGTTTTTCTCGAGGGTTTTGGATCACCCAAATTTGGGGTCCCAAACTCAAATTTTAAGAAAAACCTATACATTGAAATAAATTTTGATTTTTTGGAATAAAATTTTTTTTTGAAGTTGAATTATATAAATAAAAAAATATATAAAATAATAATTATATTTTTTGAAATAACTCAATCAATTAAATATTTTTTTCTTCAAATTTAGGGGGGTCATGACCTCCAGGACCCCACCTTCATGGATCTGCCACTACCAAACAATACCCCAGGATTAAAAAAACTAGTTTTTTAGGGAGCTCAACGGACACTCAATAAAACTTTAAAAATAAAATATTTTATAATCTTTCGCTATTGTCACAAAAACCTAACATTCTGCAAAACGGACGCACAAGAAATCTTATAAGGCTTTCGCTTTTTTCTTGTGCTGTACGGAGCCCTAAAAAGTAGAGCTGGTATAGTTCTAGATGAGATGTGTGATGTAATTGATATCGGAATCAATGTCTTAGATAGGATGAAAAATTCAAAAAAAATTTATTTTGAAGTCTGTGATTTCAACATCAAAAAAATGAATTTGTTGCTAAATAGCTTATTTACCACAACTATTAATGTTAAATTTACAATCAGTACTGTAAGTCACGTAAGGCTTAGTAGAAGGAAAGTGAGTTGAAAAGAGCAGAGCTCACATGGAAGTAAAAACATACAAACAAGTTAAACTTAAAAATCGAAGCTCTAGAGTGAAAAGTGCAAAAACGTGCAACATTATTTTCAAGAAAAACGTTGCTCTGTATCTCTGGACATAAAATAAAAATAATTTTCTATAATACTTTTCGTACATAATTATTCTTTTTAATAAAAATAAATTAAATTCAGGTAACGTCATTAAATAAATTATACTCGTTTTATTAAAAAATATAAAGAAATACAAATTAAACGTTACTAAATTAGACTAATTCAATGCTTTAATAGAAACTTTAAACTTTGCAAAATTTTGTACCTATTAATTGGAGTTTGAAAACTTTTGACTGGGAATACTTTAAAAAGTACACTTTATAAAGCAAAAAAATTTGATTTATAGTTAATTGTAATTAAAAAAAAAAAAATTCTTTAAAGATCACATAAAAAATTACCCACCTGCCAAAACTTTCCGATTCTCACAGAAGTTATATTACCTTTACAGGTCATCCCATTCTTAAAAAGCTATTTATAATTAGGTAGACCATGTTGAATTTGATATCAACTTCTTAATGTACATAAACTGATTAATTGAAAAGAAGAATAATTGCAAAAATGTGAGAAATATGTTAACAAACCAGGTAATAAGAAAGTAATTTAAGCAATGAATGAATGTAGTACACCGAAAAAAATACGAAGAAACAAAGCCTAATTTTTACTTGACTTTTACTTTGGAGGGGGCTTTCAAGTAAGATATTTTCATAATTAGCTGAAAAAGTATTCAAAATGAATTAATTTGGTTTTTCAAAAAGAATTCATTTCAATTATTTACCTTAATTAGATATCTAATTAATTAGTGCAATTAGATCTTATTACTATCCCAAGGCAACCGAAATACTGCATGCATTCCTCCACACTAATACAATTTAGAATAGCTGCAGCTATATATACAACAGATTCCATATTGATTGATTGAAAATTTGAGGTTGAGATCCCTGGAACGTAGGCCTTAAAAGGCTCATTGTTCACCTTCCAGACTTATGAGTAATAACTCATAGGTCCCAACCAGACGATCTTACGAGGAGGAGGTGTGAGCCAAGGAATCTATAACGCTTTCCTAAGAAGTCTGGACAGTGACAAAGGAAAAGAGTCACTGTGTCGGAATCATTTCCGTATCCCTTATATGCAGGGGCAGCAACAAGCCCTATCCTGTGTAGGTGACCTCTTAGACGACAGTGCCCAGTATGAATTGACATCAGAGTTCTCAGAGTTGGCTTGTTTAACCCCAGTAGTTTATTTGTTTCTTTTGAGTTAGGCCCGCCCATAGCTCCTTTTTAGTTCTGCCTGAAGGATGATCTAACCAAAGGCGACTGTGTTGGCGATCGGTCCAGGCCGAGATATTAGAAATAAAGTGATTTGGTGCGATCCCAATTGTAGATGGAGATGCCTCCCAGGTTGCATGAAGACGAGCAAGTTTCTCCGCGTTTTCATTTCTGCCAAGGTCACCGTGACGTGGCACCCAAAGCACCGGTACCCTGCTGTTCCGAGAAAGGAAGTTCAGGTAGATTTGCATTCCAATACAAGCTTGGAGTTTGTAAATTGTTTTGATAAGGCTTTGGCAGCTTCCTGGCTGTCCGAGCAGATTGCAATTTCCTTGTCCTCAGTGTCTGAGTTAAGGAGATGCTTTCCTGCTTCAATTATGGCTTTGACTTCCGCCTGGAAAACCGTCACATGGCTTTCCAAGTGTATGGCAATTTCTACGTGAAGCCCCTCGCAGAATACGCCGGCTCCGGTATTTTCATCCGATTTGGAGGCGTCTGTGTAATAGAGTTTGTTAATGGCTGAAGGACGGAATGCGAATCCCATTCTACTCTATCAGGAATTTTTGTTTTATATTTGCTTTTCAGCATAGTCTCGGCGAGATGGACTGCACGAATTCAAAGATGGATTCATGTGGGATTCTTGTACGGGTGTGAATCCAGGTCTGACTGAGCTGCAGACCTAGCGCAGCAATTTATTCTCCCTACTTGACATGGACATGCATGGGTTGGATGTTAAAGATGACCTCAACAACCCCAGAGCTGATTAATTTGAGAGCGTCGCTTACACTAAGTAGATACAATCTTTGAATTTTCTCCTATATCTTATCTATAGGTTAACATGGGTTTGATGACGCTTGTGTAGATCCAGATTTTGATGTGCTCTTTTAGAATTCTCACTTTGCCACCTCGTATCTTTACCGCTCGTACCGCCATATTGAAAAAAATGGCGAAAACAGATTTTTGGCAATATCTCCTTTTATATTCATTTTACGACGAAAACAGTTACGTGATAAATTAAACTAGATAAAATTTCCTATAACTTATGTAGTAACCTCCTTGTTTTTTTTTAATGATAAGTTTCCGCATACGAGCGCCACAAGGTCTACTCCAACACGCGTATTGCCGAAAATCTAATTTCCACACCACAATGAGGCAGAATAAGTGACGATTTGTTTGTTTTGTGGTATCTCCAGTAGGCTTAATCCACATGTAATGTAATAATTCTCCTTTGCTTCACTCTCACTGATGGACCAGGTCTTGAGAGTTCATCGTCTTCAGAACCGAACGAAATGTCACAGAGAGATCTTCTACGTTATTCGCAGGTTTGATGTAATCACCTTCTTCCTAGATTTCGACCCGAGAATGAAGAAACGGAGATTTTCTTCCTCTTCATCGCTATCTTATAGTGGAAGTTGCACATTATCACATGTACTATTGCAATTCGTGTAAATAACGGAGCACTTTAACCTTATCATAAAAGGAACGCATCAGAAAGACTCCAAAGTATTTTGAAATTAGTCATTTGCACAAACAATTCTACGAAAATTTATCTGAAACCTACCACAAATAATCACAAAGTGTGCGCAACCATCCGTCTTGTCAACTCTCTCATTGTGCAATCATACATACTACCGGGTCATCTATCCTTTCCTTATACAATGTGCTGATTTGCATAAAGGATAAAGATGTGGGGGTGATAATGCAATATCTTTGATAAAAGCTGACAGAAACCTCAGATGCACCCACAATCACGCCTTGAAATGTGATCGTCTCTATACGAAATCTCCAAGCATCCAACACTTTGGTCTATTACCTGCCAACTGAGCAAATGTCACGTCTGTCTTTCGCCAAGCGAGCTATGCAATAATCTGAAGACTATAACAGGCGCTATGTGATTTGCGAATTTAGCACCCATCATCACTTTTATCAGTCCAACCGCATGAAGAATTTCTTCTACCTCTGGAAATTGCACACAGTACATCCGAATTATATGGAACCAATAAGCGCTAGAGAAAGACATTTCCTCTATATCTCCTACTCCCAGCATCCCAGCATCCCAAGCTAACGAAATGTGGAACAAAGATTTCTGGGATTTCTGCGAGTTAAATATATGGGTGTTTTACACATACAAACATATAGTAGTCCAACATTCATGAGAAATTGCAGGAAGATGCTATAACAGAATGCAATGGATACCACTCATAAACACTGAGGCTCACAACCAACGAGATATCTTGTGGAAATGAGAAAAGGATATCAAGTGCCTTTGCATATTCTCTTATAAAAGGATTTTTGTATGATAGCTTGTCGCCTGAGATATAAGTATTTTGGCGACACGAGGATTTCAACCGAAAAATTTCATAAAAAATTAAGGCAAGGAAAACAGAGAAAGTTCCAGTTAGTCTACAATGGCAGAAAAAAGAAATGTATTAAAACGAGTTTATGCATATAATAAGGATCTTCTCTGCAGTTGTATTTTTATACAGAGTTAAAAAAAATTTAGCATACGAACAATTCTATGGAAAATCCTGGCATAATCCGACCAAAACCTTACGAATATTGCATTAAACCTGATATCCTGTCAGAATATTTTAACTTAGAATTGCAGTTGAATTTATGTCAGGATTGTTTTTTTTTTGTTTTTTTTTTTCAATTTCACTAGAGAATTGCAAAAGTTTTGGATTAAGAGAACAATTTAAAGGAAGAATTCTGGGAATATTAAATCCCTGAGTGTGCGTGCGCATTTTTTTTTTTTTTAATAAATTGTCAACTTGTTGCAATGAAAGGTTTCACTAAAATATTTCTTATAAAGTATTTAAGAAAATTTAAATTTAAAAATTTTAAAAATTTAGATGATGAAAGAAGACAGGTGAAAAAATTCCCCATACAAATGAAACCCATGCGGCCATTCACAAATATGGTTTAAATGCTCCCTAAACTCGATACCCCTGATTTGGATAAAATTATTTTGATATCGTCAGATTAAAGATGAAACTCTGAGTTTTTGATTATATTAGATATGTCAAAGCAAAGCAGGTCTGAAATTGCGATCTCTGTGGAATCCCATGACAATTTGGAAGAATAGTTCAAGACTTCCCAATTACATGAACTTGCTGTTAGAGTTTTTTTTTATCATATTATTTGCATTTCAGGAGAAGTCAAAATTCCTTAATATCTTCAAAACTAAGTGTTTGCTGATTAAAATCTTTCGATAAATCTAGCATTAATAGAATACTTATGTATATAATCATTATCGAGATATTTTCTAATATCAGTACAGTGACTGTTAGTAATGCCAATTAATGTGAATTGTATTTGTACTTGGACCCATGCGCGTAGCGGTAGGGGTACAGGTGGGTACGGCCCACCCCGAAACGGCACCGGTGCCCCCCCCCCCAGAAAATTACGATCGAAAATTATTAAATTCCAATTAATCGATCAATTAAATTTACGTTTCAACTAAGCAAGCATGAGGACATAACATTGAAAGCATAACGAAATTATATAAGACTGAGCTACATGTCGTTGGTTCCAAATTTGTGAAAAGTGATTTTGTAATGAAGCCACGCATACATCTATTAAAGTGCCATCAAATTAATAAAACGCATCTATGCTGTAGGTATACATATGTACAGATATGCCTATTATCATTCGAGTATCTCTTACATTCCCCAAGTCATTCATTCTTTTAAGAATACTCAAATTACAAAACATATTCTTTTCGAGACAAATTCCCAATATATATCTAAAGCTTAGTTTACACTTAGTCACTTGTATCATGATTTTTATGAGGCAAAGTATATTCGACAAATCGCGATACAAGTTCGCATACAAATACTCATTCATTTGAAGTGCAGTTTATCGTGTGCTTAGTTCTGTAGTGCGGGCGGTTGAATTAAATTAAAAATTATGTCATCGTGGTCAAAAGAAAAGACCTTACTTCTAATAGAAAAATAAGACAATGTAATATTTGGGATGTCAGGTCAAAAGCATATAAAGACTTAAATGAAAAAAAAAAAAAAAACATGATAAGTTGGAAAAATCTGTCAGGAGTTAAAGTGTACGAAAAAAGAAATTGATGATAAGTGGTATAACATAAGAACTCAATTTAACAGAGAACTCGGATGAAGTATATACCTCATCATGGTATGCATTCAAACATTTGCAACTCTTGCGGACCAGTAATTAAAGTATATCTACAAGTGCTCGTCTAATGTAAACAGAAGTCAAAAAAGTTTTCAATTTATACAAGTAGAAAACGTGGCGATACAAGTGACGATAAAAGTGCCAATACAAGTGACGATATAAATCCAGATACCTGTATCTAAGTGTAAACGTGGGTTTTCCAATAAGAGGTGTTATTTTGATATTCAAAGAAAAATGCCATTTTTTGGGTTAAATGATCGGATCTTTATTTCATTATAAGATAAACGTCATTACACCGTATTTTGCATAAAGATATTGGTCATAAGGCTTATAACGTTCAGTTAACAGAAGAACTTAAGCCGGCCGATCATCAACAACGTCGAGTCTTTGCTGATTGGGTCCTTGAAATGCATGAAAATGATCCGGAATTCCATCGAAAACTCATCTTGAGTGATGAGGCCCATTTCCACCTCGATGGCTTCGTCAACAAGCAAAATTGTCGCATCTGGGGCTCGGAAAACCCAAGAGTTATTGTTGAAAAGCCTCTCTATCCTCAACGTGTGACTGTTTGGTGCGGTTTATGGTCCCGCGAGGTCATTGGGCCTTACTTTTTCGAAAATGAGGCTGGAGCAACAGTTACGGTGAATGGATTGCGCTATCGACAGATGATTAATGAATTTTTATGGCCGGAATTGGATGGTATTGATCTGGACAACGTTTACTTTCAACAAGATGGCGCTACGTGCCATTCAAGCAACGAAACCATTCATATTTTACGGGAAAAGTTTCCGGACCGTGTTATCTCTCGAAGAGGTGATCACAATTGGCCACCGAGATCTTGTGACTTAACACCTTCCTTTGGGGCCACGTGAAGGAGAAGGTCTACGCCAACAGCCCAGTATCGATTCAAGACCTCAAAGATGGAATTCGTGAGGCTATTGAAGACATAGGGCAGCCACTTTGCGATTTGGTTATGGAAAATTTCACGAAAAGGATATGGTCCTGTAGACGTGGTCGTGGTGGTCATTTGGCTGATGTTATTTTCCATTATTAACGGCATACCTTTCTCTTTATAACAAAATAATGATCCGATCATTTATCTAAAAAAAAAACCCTTTATATCGAAGTCATTTGTCAAGTGATTATCATCCCGCTCCTCTCTACTATGAATATTAGTTGAGAATGTTTTCTCAAAGTCTATAGTTTAGAAACAATATAATCGTAACTGCCCGTATATAGTCCCCAGGAAAGATTTTCTGTATTATGCTGTGACCAAGGTTCTGCTGTTATCCAGTAGCCTAATTCCCTGAACATTAGTGCACATTTTATAGCTACACATTTCCCATGGATGTTAATGCTGCGGTTAGTGTTGTTCGAAGAGAACCGGTAATACCCATACATATATTTTAGTTAGATTTTTCAGGTGTATCGCTTCACTGGAGATTCCCACCACACCAAACAGATATAATAAATCTTGGATAGAGAATGTTAAATACCTTGGAATTACACTAGATAAAACCCTAACAATCCAAAAACATCCATTACCAAACATAAAATCAATATCCTGATTCGAGTTTTCTATTCTTTGATAAATCGAAAATCTACGGTTAATATGAAAAACAAAACTTATCCTTCCATCAACTCTACTTCATGGGGCTCCTGTTTGGTGTAAGTGCGCTACGTGTCATTTAAAGAAACTTCCAATTTCCCAAAATAAAATGCTAAAAGCAATACTAAACCTGCCTTGGCATTTTTCTACCATATCGCTAGGCAACTTGTCAAATGTAAAATTGGTTACTGATAAAGTAAATACAATTTTAACTAGTTCTTTGACAAATGTAGGTATTCAGTTACACCAATCTAGCACCCTAATTAAGTAAATTGTAGTAAATCAAAATGTGTTGGATCAGTTCTCAAATGAAGTTTTTTTATGACTTTTTTATCTTAAACGAAATATGTATTTCTGAAATTTTGATATATGCTTAATTTATTTACAATATTAAAGTTGTTAAGAACGATTTTTCTAATTATCTTAAAATAAAACGCATCTTTATAAAATAAATAACTTTTAATTTAATTGTTCGAATATTTTAACGTTATTTATAATGGATGCAAATTGCGACTCAATTGGCTAGGTCGATATAAAAATTGCCAAAAAATGGAAAGATATCTATTCCATCTTTGCTGCTTACTGTGGCTCCTGAAATGTCCCCCTTTCTTGTCTCAGTTGGCTTATTTCTTTCTTCGACTTTTTGGTTCATTGAACATCTCAGATAACATAATTTCTACACTTAAAAAAAAAAACAAACATCAAGTCCCTGTATATATATTTGCAGCCTTTATTCAAGAGAAAAGAAAAAAAAAATATCATCATTTCATTCTGTGTCTGCATTACAACAAAATTCCTTGTATACACGTATACAATAAAAACGCCATTTGCATTTAAATTACAAAATTAAATTGTTACCGAAATGACCGAAAGAGTCAAGTGCTTTTAATAACAAATCTCCAAGCACTGAGCTAAATTTCCCTCGTCATATCACTTAAATGTTCCTTCCTGCAACATCTGTTTCGCTATAATAGCTTCTAAAGAGATCTCATTTGTATTGCATAACAACAATATGTCCATGGTGGCCCTCAGTTACCATTCTAACACCGTTATACATAATGACTATTGTAGGCAAAATGGAAACTAAAGTGGGTAAAATATGTCGAGGGTTGGACAATCGGTAGACTGATGCAAAATATACAGGGTGGATGGGTGGTTGGTTGAAGGTCGCTTATAAACCGAAATTAATTTCCAAGAACATTTCATATCGCCCTCAAAGTGATAAACAGTCTACGTCTAGGTCATTAGTGTTAAATAAATCAACAAAGCAATTGAATTCTTTTACTTATTGTCCAAGTTGTCAGCTTTCCGATACCCGACATGAATAAATTACCATAAAGTTTCCCAAAAAGGCAAAAAGCTTTTCCTTCATTTGCTGCTACAGCTTTACTCTTATGATTTATTTTATTCCTTCAATTCATCCCATCCTTCCACTCATGAAAATTCTATATGGCTTTCAACGGGTAAATGCTTTCAATTAGTTATGCTAATCAGACCTGTTCCCGCGGATGAACGTAGATGAAAGAAAGCATTTTCCTCGTAATTAAGCAAATCTGTTACTAAGTCTTCTCATGGAGTGCACATCAAGGAACACACATCCCCACATGTATATTTAATCTTTGGTAAGATATGTATCACTTTGGCAGAGATACTTAGGTATTTTACCTTTTGTTTGTACGCTGTTGATTATTCGTCTGGAGAGATAATTGACAGTTTGATATTTTATCTAAGAGCTTTTCAGATAGACTTAATTAATTGCATTTTAATTACTAATTAAGAAGATTGGCGGCGTTATTTTGAAAATTATCAATCTGCAATTGCAACTTGGCTGAAATCCATAAATTGAGCACTTTGTGTGCATGGACAATCAAACTGAACGACACTTAGACCATCTACAGGATATTGGGAACTACTATATTTCTAATTGTAATTGCATCGGTTAAATTATTTATACAGGGTGTCTCATGCTAATACATTCAGATGAAAAATAACTCTTCCAAATATGTATGTAGTACCTACTGGAGCTAGAAGTGGTTCCAGGGGCGTTATTTCAGAACTAGATTCGATACTGCATTCAATTCGATTGAGCTTAATGATTTGATTTTTCTTGAACGAGCAGTGTATGACGGGGCCCCAAGCAACCTCAGTTTTTTGGGGCCCTCATTCTAAAATTAACCCCCCCCCCCCAATATTTTGAAATAATAAATAATCAGTTAATTTCGCAAAATCAATATATTATTCAGTTAACTTATAATTTACTAACTAAATTACAACTTTTACCTACTTTTTTCAGTCGCAAATTGATGAATGACATCACCAAAGTCAAGTTTTTGAAGCTTGTCTTTTTCGATAAACAATAAGCCTAAATCGCTTACTTTTTCTTGGCACATCGATGAGCGTAAATAATTTTTGACGCGTTTCAATGCGCTGAACGATCTATCCCCTGTACTATTACCTATCGGTAGTGTAAGGAATAGCCTGATGAGGCATTCAGCATTTGGAAACGCTGAAAACAGTTCATTCTTGAAAATGATTTCGTACAATTCAACGAATGTTTTACGGGGCTCGTTTCCGTATACCTGTTTCACATAGATGTGAAAATTTTGAATTTCATTCACAATGTTTATGTTAACATCATTTGGATAGTCTTCTATCAGTCTTTCTAAACTTTCTGTGATTTCCTCCTTCGAGGCATTTAAATTGACTAGAAAAGAGAATTTAGCCGCGATATCAGTGTATGCCGTAGCACGTTGTCGCAAGTTGGTTGTCAAAGAATCGATCATCGGAAGAAATGATTTTATCTGAAAACTATTACGCGGAGACAAGTTTTCAAGCGCATCTGGAGCAGGCCCATCGTTACATTGTGTCTTTCTGCGTCTTGTTCTTTGCGCGCTCGCTTTATAATCAGAACCAGGAACAAGCTCCTTCGCTTTGGCTTCGATATCCGAAAAGTCATCACAATAATTCTCGACGAACGTAATTAACGCAGTGTACAAGCTCGCACATGTTTCAAGAGAAATCGACGGATTTTGTAAAGTAGCTGATACATTTTCAAATTCATGATGGACTGATCCCCAAAAAATCATCATGAAAACGAATTTAAGTTGCTCCATACTGTTTACTAAACTTGATGCTTGGTTTCGAGTATCACCGTAGAGATCACCATCATCTGCGATCTTTTGTAAAGTATCAGCTATTTTATCGTAGTTCGTCGAAACGGCTGACACAGCTTTCGCGTGCGCATTCCAGCGAGTTTTTGACAATTGCTTTACGGTTGGAGCGTTTGGACCTAAACATTTATCAAGACGAGCCCATCGTTTCGTTGAACCTGCGAAGAATACATAAATAGCTTGAATTATACCAAAAAAAGTTCACTGCTTCTAAGCATGACTCCACAGAAGATTGTCCAACAAAATTCAATGAGTGAGCAGAACAGGGTATATAACACGCAAAAGGATTTTCTTCTAAAAGTGCCTGCTGCATTCCGTTATATATACCGGACATATTGGCCGCATTATCGTTCGACTGTCCTCTACACAAATCGAAATTGAGCCCGCCGTTAACTAAATACTCTAAAGTAGTTTTTGCTAAGTACCATCCAGTATGATTATCTATCTCAAGAAAGGCCAAAAACCTTTCTACAGGTAAACCAATTGTAGAACACACATAACGAACGATGACAGTTAATTGATCAATATGAGATACATCTGGCGTGGAGTCGACTGAAACACTGAAGTACCCTGCAGCAATTACATCTTCAAAAATAGATTTCCTAACTTTGTTTGCCATCAGGTGGATCAATTCATCGCAAGTTGTTTTAGATAAATAAGACGTATTACCACTACCGCAATTGCCATACTTATCAATATGGTTTTTCAAAACCGATCGAATTGAGCCACCAGTTCTAATAAACTAAAAAAATTGCAACAATGTGATTCTCCAAACTTCTCATTCGACCCTCTGAAGGCTATACCTTGTTGCGCTATCGTTCGAATAACTGCAATAACACGCTTAAGTAATACTTCTATCCAGTATTCCCGTTCCTTGTCGATTTGTTCGGTAAGATTACATGAAACATTAAACTGTCGTTGTCTAACTAAAAACGTCAACTGAGCATCCCGATGTTTTTGATTACCCTCATGACTTTGCACGTCATTACAATTTCGCCAGTCTGAAAACCCGTCACCACTAAAACGAGTGGTGCCTGGACAAAAAAACAGACAAATAAAACAATAAACATTGCCCTTCTGTAGAGAGTAAAGCAACCATTCTCTCGAGTATTGTTCCCCGTTCATTTTCGTCCCACGAAAAATATTTGTGGTACACTGTCTTGCCGTCCCATAAAAAAAACTCTTCTGGAGCTATCGAATGGCCCATTAGAATGTTGACAATCACTCGGACCTTCACGAACCCAATGTTCAATGTCAGTTGAGGACAAATTCTGCCATATTCCAGCGTTATCACGGAGGCTTGGATGATCATCTGCATCGACATTTGGAAGAGGTGCATCTGTCTCGACGTCTACCGAAACATCCATAACTTGATTCAAAATCTCATCTGATTTTTCGACCAGCTCACTCAGATCATGGGAATTCGAAATAGAACTGGGAATACATTCTTCAACGGACTGGTTTTCATCTGAAGACAGACCTCCAGATTCATTTTTGAAAAATTGAGTTATTTTTGGAATCGTTTTGACCGACTCTTCAGCAACTGCCCTTTTTTTCTTTTTTGGTAACCACTCTCATACGACCTCTTCATGATTTTTCCAGCAAAAATCTAAACAGAAATTGAAACAAAAAAACAAATGATATTAAATGTATTATTTTAGGTTTTATTTCTCAAGTTAATACACTCGTTCTGAAAAAACTCACCTATGAAGCATATACTAATGTAAAAATGTGGCCCTTAATTAGTCAACGATACTAATAAGCTAAAAAATTCGTCTGACAACTAACAAGTCTGTGAAAACAAATATTTTTTAGAATCATTTAGGTTATGTTGAAACAATCAAATAATGTTGTTATTTTGTTAAAAAAACAAAAATGGAAAAAAATCAAACAACAATTATGCGGCATTTTTATTTAAGGTTTTATTTTTCCAGTTAAACTCACCTATGAAGTCAAAACAAATAATTTAATTTAGTCCCTAGTTAGTCAAAGAGATATCTGTGAGATAAAAACCTCGCCTGTTCACTTGTCTGCAAAAACATAAACATTGTTAAATCATAGAGGTTATGTTATAACAATGGAATAAAAGTGTTTTCATTTTTTAATCAATTATAGTACAATTCTGGTCGTTGAACTTGTTTTGATTTAAAATTGAAGTGAGTTTTTTTGTGTTATTGAAATCTTAGATACAATATAATTACCTATTACTCTGTGTGTTAGAGACGATGATGCTTTTAGAATTACAGCTGTTCAGACGAAGACACAAACATGAGCGATCGAAGCGCCAACTATACGCGCGAAATACAGTTTGGAACTAATTTAAAATCGTTTGGGGACAATAGATAATCGATATTGTTTACATGGATTTTTTCCTTTTGCATTTTTTATCTTCTTTTTTTTTCAAATTTCCGAATGTGTTTTCAAAATTTTCCAGGGGCCCCTGTCCAAGCGGGGCCCCAAGCAATTGCTTCCTTTGCTTCCCGGTAAATCCACCACTGTAAACGAGTGTATAAAAAAGTGTTGCCCATTTAATTTAGGAAAATTAACCTCCGAACTGAGCTGCCTGGATGACTCCGAATGTCGTTAATAAATATGGTAGCGGATTGAGTGGTGTGAGATCTAGTCTCGTTCGTGAGGGAGGAAGCCGGTACAAAGGACAGTTCAGTTTTTTAATACTTCAAATATAAAATTTTTATTAAAATTTAATAATCCAATTAGTTTAACCTAATATCACAATTCAATTAAAAAAAAATGAATAAAACTTCAAACAAAATAATAAAAATTAAAATTCAGGAATGTTGAGCCTTTTTGCTTCCTATAATTCTGAAAAGGGAGAATAGGAACAGAATTAAGCATCTGTCAACGAAATAAACAACATAAAAATGCCCTTTGTCAGTACGTGACAGTACAAGGGTAGCAAAATGCTTGGTGCTATTACGTGACAGCACAAGCGTAGCAAAATTCTCGGTACTAGTGCGTGACAGCACAAGGGTAGCAAAGTGCTCGGTACTATTGCGTGACAGCACAAGCGTAGCAAATTGCCTCTATAGAAAAATAGGACGCTCAGGTTATCCCTGACTAGAATCATCTTCCGTATAAAATGATAGGAAGCTCACAATTATCTTCTGTATGAAATTCAGGTTACCTCTGACCAGAATTATTTTCTGTGAAAAAGGTAAGAAACACGATTCTTTATAACTCAGATTAGCTCTGATATGGATCAACTCTGCCAAAAGAATGGTGCCATCTACTGAATTTCGTCGGCCGCTGTATCCAGTTGTATCTGTTTCACCTCTTGGTGTTGCCCTAGCGACGTTTACTTGAATTTTATTAGGATATCTCCCCGTATTGTGAGCAAATAGATATAATTCCGAAATAGCATTCTAAGAACGTGTACTCATTTGTAATATTTTTATCTTTTATTCGATTTAATCAATTCGTATGAAGTATTCATTTATTTTTAGGATAATTATTATTAAATTTATCATTTAGTTAATTACAATCTTTCAATTAGTTAATTAATTATTAGAATCTAGAATATGTTTTATTTACCTTATTTAGCGTCTAGGACTCTTTATGTTGGACCTGTAGTCATATATTTGTTAATTATTATAACTTAGTGAAGGACTTTTATTATACGGACATTAGGCTTATGGTGGACCTTTGTATACACCCAGAAGCATGAGTTACATATGCTAGAGCTGCAACCTAATTTTAAGGGCGAAGACGAGAAGAAATGAGTATTTATGGTATGCTGATAGAGTACATTAGTGTATTAGAAGGGATGGTGTGGAGGAAGGCTGGTAATGTATACATAAATAAATTTTGTACCGCAAAATAGAAGGTAAGTGGGCTAATAAGAGTATGATATCCAAATATCTCGTCTTCGTTGTTATATCAAAATGCATTTATTCCAGTTAAAAATATAAAACAACGTCAAAAAAACCCCATAGTCCTCCCAAACTCTCAATAATTAAAACTATTCTAAATTGTTGTGTCAAATTTAAATAATATTTACAAATCAAATTCATTGCAATAAAGAATTCCTCAGAGCAGAATAATCTCAGATTTAGTTGTCTTAAAACAAACAACCCTGCTGCCTGCCAAAGTCAATATTGATTGAAACCACTAAACGATAGCTTACCCTCAGTGAAATTTTCACAATGTGATTATTGACATAGAAAAATATTAGCCCTTCACCACGCGACTGCCAATTTTTTAGGGATATTTTTTATCTGCCAAATTAGATATATCACCACTGGAGACAGCTGCCACTAAAAACTCATTCATAACTCACATTCTCGCATTGCATATTGACGACGATTTTGATTACTCCGAGAGCTTAGTGGCTTCATATCCTATCCATTTGCCCTTAGGGATTAATTCAGGCAGAGGAGGGACACTTCATTGAAAATGTAATAAAAAAAAAATGAATGAAAAAAAAAAATAAACTCACACCGGTGAAAAAGTTCCCTAGCTTTATGCTTACTATATCAGTTTCATAGAGGGATGGAAAAATGGCTGACAGAATAGAAAATTGTCACCTTGCTGGGCAAATTTAAAAATGAAACCTGATGCAGAGGCACACAGCGGTGATATCTCTGCCAATTGAGTTGCATTTTTCTGCAGTTGTGAAGATCATTTTTTTTCTCTTTTTTTTTTCCTTTTTTTTCAGCCGAATTCAGAGTTAATTGCGTGTGAATTTGTAACATTTTTCAGCAGCGCATTGTTGCATACATTTTTATCAAGCTTAAATTTTTTTTCGTTGTCACTCAATCAGGACATGAAAATTCCATCATATCATGTGAAAATCCTGTTACCAGGCATATTATGTATAGCTTGATTGCGTGCAAACATATCAAAAGCTTACCGGCTTTATATATAAGCGGGTGGAATGAAAAAAAAAAACTGATTTCTGTTTTATATAGGTATATATCCTGCTTGTTCCTGGCTTAATTCTCTGCTTAATCCCTTGAGCATAAAAATTGTAACAGAATTTCTGTAATACTTTTTTTTTGTACTCTATACTCCCAGCAGGATTAATTGATTAATTGATGGGGAAGAGTTCACGACATTGTAGAAATGGGTTAACGTCTCTATCTCTAGCAAGACTACCAAAATAAAGGTAAAAAGCCTATTTCAATAATTTAATTAGTTTCGTCCTTTTTTTTGTTTTGTTTTGTTTTGTACGTGAGTTCGTCTTGTATTAACTAATCAAATTAAATTTGTAAATTTTTAGGACAGTGTACAGTTTTGTGTTGATATGAAGTGAAATAAATTTCTGAATACAATGGAATTAGCACGAGTTCATTGCAAAGTTTTTCAGAATTTTATTATGACTTTTACAGCAGAGGTATATTCCTGCCAGTCACGGAATTATGAAATTTAATTATGTTTACGGGATTTTTTTTTTTAGCTTTCAATGTTTTTGCTATTTAACAAAATTGAGCAAGCATACTGTGTGTGTGAACGATTTGGGACTTACACAATGTAGCTATTATTAATGTCTGTTTTTGTGAATTCACATTTTAAACAAATTTGAACTTTGTTGAAAAAGTACTGCATAATTTTCAGATATAACTAATTAAGCGCTTATCATATTTCTTTTATCTTAATTACAAAATGAAATGAATGACACATCTATTTTACTTTTAGCGAATAGAGCTCTTAAAAAACTGGAAATCTGTCTGCTTGTGTTCTTTCGACAATGCTCACGGTCTATATACATATTATAAGGTATGACTAATATGAACCATGGTCGGCCATCTTGGGGACCTGAGATATTTGATATTAATTTCAACAATCATGAACAAAATATTAGCACCTTAATGCACGGATTAAAATGTCTGTAATTGCTTAAACTGATCGCTTGAAAAAAGTATTACCACATATTATAAATACCCAGATGTGGATTTTAGTAAACAGAATTGTTTCGGGTAAACTGCTGCTGCCATCTGTCTTTGTGGAGTGCATTACTTGAGTAATAGACCAGTAGCAAATGGAAAAGAGTATTTGATTATTTCACTGCGTTCGAAATCATAAGAAAGTGTTCGAAAATGATGCCCCGAATACTGAATGGACCGTCAGCTGGCTGAAAGTGGGAGGGATACAAACAGGTCAGCCCCAAAAGCATAAAAACTTATTGGAAGAAAAAAAAATATTTCACTTCAGGTAAAATGATTGTGCAAGTTGCTTATCATATATGTATATGAGTGAAAAATCATTGTCAGCTGGTTTGGTGTCGGGAGAAAATTGTCTTCAGCCAAAACACTCGAGAATACTTCACAAGCTATGAAACAGACTCCCCGACTACCACATGAGAGCTCCAACAGAGTCCTAACATTCTAAAATATTTGCAGTGTTCTTATGTAAAACTGGCAAAAGCTTGGTTTGAATAACTCCTCCGCCCTGTTCTGATAATATTAAACTTGCTTTCTTATCTTCCCAACCATAATAAAATTTTTATAACTTTCCTAACAAAATTATTAAAAAATAAAATTATCTCAATCAATTGACTACGAATCCTCAAAGAATGACTCCCAGCAGAGCAGTGTTGGACGTAATCTGATTCCAGTTTAATTTAATTATTAATTCCATTACAGTTTAGTCAAATTACCAAGTAATCCTAATTAAATTGTATTTGATTACATTTCAATTAGATTACTTATGAGAGAATATGTAATCTATCAAATGTGTAATCTGTTACAATATAATTAGATTATTTTGTAATCTAATTACAATATAATTCGATTATTTTGTAATCTAATTACAATATAATTCGATTATTTTGTAATCTAATTACATTGTAACAGATTACTTTGTAGATTACTTAAAAGTAATTATTAATATAATGAAATGAATGGAAAGAGAATAGCATTGTTCTCATACGAAATTAGTTTTAGGGAGTATTATGAAGAATTAGAATACAAATATCTTAAATGTAAGAGCAGTACTAAGGTCAACGCGCTAAATTTGCTTTTGGGGTTTGATTAGAGATGGCACCACGAGTAAGTCTGATTAATAACATCGGATAAAAGTGAGTTTATGTAGGTGCTAACTACAACCTGTATTCAAAATGAAAGGACCATGGTACAGACATTTTCAAAGGTACAGCATCTTCCCCATGTTTTTTTCCCATTTTATAATTTCTTATAAAACGGACTTTTACATTTTATCTTATCTTTTACCTATCATTTAATATGTACTAATTTCTAATAAAACAACATAAGAAAAGAAATTTTCATTTATAAATTGCACGACATATCGAACAAAATTCAAAATACTTATCCTTATGTCAAGGACACGTATTATATTTTCCGTATTTTTTTAAATTAACTTTTGTAAATCTTTGTTAACTTAAAATAAAAAACCAGTTAAATTTGTTTTATCGAAACAATACGCTTAAAGCAATAATAGCTTGGGTCATGATACACTAGAATATTAAAACTTGACCTTAATAAAAACCTCACTGCTTTTCAGTTGTTTGGACTAAATTTCAAAAAATCACTAACTTTTGTGTTGTTTTTTTACTGCCGTTTCTACATATTAACTTTGCTTGTATTTTCATTTTATTCTAAATATCTACTCTTAAATATTTGGTTTATCATACACATAAAATACTTTTTCAAAAAGGAATAAATATGTTCCAGAAAAATATTATTTTTACCCTTTTGCTCTTCCAAAATTTCATCACTTAATTTTGACCTTGTACTCAAAAACTTTCGTGGAGATTTAAGAATGAATATTCTCGATAGAAAATGAGTTTTTGTTATTTTTGTTCAAAAAGGACTGATTCTGATGATGTTACTGGAACAAGGTAAGGCGGAAATGTGAAATTAAATACCTTTAAATACCTTTAAATCAGAGATGGGCATTTTTTATTCGAATAAAAATAAAAGATAAAAAACCGAATAAAATGAAAAATCGAATAAAAAATTATTTGATTACAAATATTATTCGTTATTTGGTGAATTATTCGCAAATAATTATTTGTTATTTGGTGCAAATTATTTGAGTTTCAAATAATTATTTTTTATTCGATCGTGTGTTATTTGAAACTCAAATAATTATTCGTTATTTGGTGAATTATTCGCAAATAATTATTTGTTATTTGGTGCAAATTATTTGAGTTTCAAGTAATTATTTTTTATTCGATCGTGCGTTATTTGATAATCAAATAATTTCATTATTTGATGCATTATTTGTGATATCTTATTATTGTGATGGTCATTATTTGAATTTCAAACAATTCTTTGTCATTCAGTTATTTTACGTTTATATCCTTATAACCCTTGAGTAGACATAGATTTCAATATTTAGGAATTTTGAAAAAGAAACCTCTTTAGACGATGATAAGTTTTTTTTATTTTTTATTGTAATACATTTTAACTAAATTTTGCTATGCACTAATAATATGCGTTTGCTTTTAATAAAATCCGCTCTTCAAAATGCTCATCAGTTAATGAGCCACATTTAGACCCGCTTAATATTGTGGCTTGCGAAAAGGACATTTAGCTGCCAGATCATCATAAATTTTCAAAAATATCGATATTTTTTACAATAATATTATCTATTGTAATTTGCCAACACTGTTACCAAATAATTTTTCTGAATTCTTGATATGCGTTTTGATGTCGTGACGTAACAACTCAAGTATTAAATAATTAGTAGGTATGGCTTGAAGTAAAGTTTTCACTTCAATCGCATTGTCTTAAGCACAAACTCACTTGTTTTTTATTTAATTGACTCGTAAGATTATTCTGAGTAATCAAACCCATTTAATTTACTTCTAAAGCTTCACAAATACTTAATTGAACAAAATTATTAAATTTCTCTTAAACTTTAAGTTAAATTAAGCAACGGGATATCTTCCAGAAAGAAATGCTTGTGCCAAGAATTAATTATTTGAAAACATATATCCATAATCGAATGACAAATAATTGTTTGAAATTCAAATAATGACCATCACAATAATAGGATATCACAAATAATTCATCAAATAACGTACGATCGAATAAAAAATAATTATTTGAAACTCAAATAATTTGCACCAAATAACAAACAATTATTTGCGAATAACTTAAAATAAATTGACACTCAAATAAAAATTTATCCGAATAATTTTTTATTTGATTTTTTTAAAAAATCGTTATTTGATTGAAAGTTTATTCGAATAATGCCCAGCACTGCTTTAAATTAAAAATGAGGTTTATGTATGACGTCTTCACAAATGATGCTCGTCCCCTACCAACAATTCGGCATCGGCGCAAACACCTTTTAACCTTCCTTTCTTCCATGCTAGATTAACCACAATCTAGCTGCCAGCTGTAGAAATTATGCATGTTCATGTAGCCGAAGCTCTTACAAGTAGATTAGATGCTTCATGACACTTTACTTTTATTCTGGTCTTCTTTTTACATTGCCAATATTCAGCTATAAAATTGAAATCTTTGAGCGTAATCTCCTAGTAGAAGCATAAAAGTCGCATACCGTATGAAAAAAGTATACAAAATTTATATGGCTGGGTGGTCCATTCCGAAATGGACCACTACATTTGAAATGATGTATACGTCGAGTGATTCATATTTTTTCGTATCTGAAGTGTTGAGTAAGTCGATCAAATGGATACAAAACTGCCATTATAAAAACACTTGATTGCGGCACGCTCTAAAACATGTTATGATCCATTCCAGAATACACTTCCCATTTCACAATCTGTATAATCTGCTCTGGTATGTCATGCGATATCTAGTTCTTATGCCATCTATGGTAGAAGTCTCTTTACGTATTAGACGTGGTGCGGGTGGTATTCGCACCTCATTAAAACTCTTTACACTGCAGATTTTGGTATTCCGTTGTGATGTTGTAGCAGTCGCATAAAAGTTGACGGCTCCTCTGTGATCATATTGGAAAAGTGTTTATGAAGTATCAACAATGGAACAATTTGTATGATTTTATTACCAAAAGGTGGTTGTTTATGGTTGAAATTCATGGTTTTTGCGTGATTATATACCTCTGCAGATTTTCCAAGTGCTTATTATGATGAGTTTATGAATTCTATACTAAATAATAATTTAATACTTCTTCGTCATCAATAGCTCGTCCTTCACAGCCAAGTTGTCCAGAGGTTCTGTGTTCCATCCTATGAAGTCTAATGAATACCCCATTTATATTCTCTTGGATGCCTCAGATTTTGGATCAGCACAAAGAACTGCAGCTGTTCTGGAGGTATACTCAGCTTCGCCACAAATGAGATGAATTTCAGCATACTCGCGTTAAGTATATCCGGAATACCGGTTTCGCGATAGTTCCAGGTGTCACCAAATAAAATGCAGTAAAAGTGTAAGGGAGTGTCAAGTCGTTATGATTATAAAACAATATTCCGTATCTAAATGAAAAAAAAAGACAGTTCGAAAATAAATATGCGATGTGATTGAGTGATAGTCGCTAACATGACAAACAGCACTTGCTTGATTGGTGAAATATCGGTAGGTATAACATAAAATTGATAAAATTTGTTTCTTTTTTTGGATTATTTATATTCCTTTTTGAAAAAGTATTCAAGAGTATTTAAAAAAAAAAAAATACAAGCAAAGACAATTTATAGAAACGGCAACCCAAAACGTAGTAATTTTTTGAAATTTCAATCAAGCCCAAATAACTCAAAAATTATCAGGATTTTATTGAGGTAAAGTTTTAATATTCAAGTATATCATGATCCGAGTTATCAGTGTCTTTATTACGATTTTTATTTATGGGACATCCTATTCAATATGTAGGGCTTATGCTTATGGTTCCTCCATCAATCTATAAAATCTTTGCATATTTTAAACATTTTGTAAAAACTTATTTTCCATGCAAAAAGTATGCTATTTATACCAAATACAAATTTTGATCTAGTACATTTTGGAAAATCTAGACAGACTCGAATTGCTTAGGTCCTGAGAAGAAGTTTGAGTTCCCCCACTCCTATACTCGGAGGATTACATAGCTATTTATAGCCATCTTCATATTTATTTATTTTAGCATTTATCTCTTTTTTATTCAACTGCATGTTACGTACTTTTTGTGCGAACTTTCCCCAGCTAGCGATGGAGGATGGAATGGGTTGAGGCACCTGTGAACACTGTTTGGGCGTCACGTGGTTATAAGTCCACAAATTTTAAAATTATGAAATTAAATTCAATTAAAAAAAAACACCAACTTAGTAATGAACCTATCTATATTCAAGCCACAAGGGAAAATTCTCATGCTCTACAGATATACTAATTTACAATTTATTCCATATTCTCTACAACCTTTAGCATGAGGCAGCACATAGCACTTCGGAATATTCAATATATGCATATAAAACAATTTATACAAGCACACAAAAAAACTTTTGTTTTCTATAACAAAAAGGTAAAATTAAAAGAAAAGATCCACTAATCTTTCCATTTTTCTTTCCAAACATGTGACTACGTTCAGCTCCCTTTTATCTAATTTCTTCGAGACCTCTGTTTCTCTTATTCTGCAGCTCCAATTCTTCCAATCCTCTTTTCCTTTTAATTTCTTCGGGATGTCTTCTTCTCAGTAATCCTTTCTTTCAGCTAGTTTTTTTTTTTAGTTTTAAAGTTTTTTTTTATATATATTTATTTTATAAATTTTCTACCAACAGCTTGTTTGGCACTCTGCACGCTGTACGGTCATCTATCCCGGAAGTCGGACTATTCCTTTCACATACCAGCATTGCCGAACTCGTAGAATTATCCCCGTATTCTGATAGCATACTCCGAAATATCGGTTTTTTACTAGATTTCTAGATGGTTTAAATTTCCTTTTCTTCGAAATTGTTGCAGACGAATTTTAGGTAAGCGCGAAGTGTGTTAATTGTAGAAATATCGATTACCCTCGTTTTTGTTGTTGTTATTATGTTTATGATCTTTGGGGCCAATTTTGTGGAGGTTAACTTACTGGGTTTCAGAACAGCCCGTAGGTGCTAATCTGGTATCCAGTATAAATAATCTCGGAAATGTCGAATTAGTGTACTGTTTAGGAATTTTCCGTTGATTTACTTTTCTTCGGTGGAGAAGTCTGAATTGAGTGAGTCTAAGATTTTCTAAATTTTTTAATTGAGTTTGAAATTTTAATTGCGCCAATACATTCGCTTGCCGCATCATACTAATATGGTAAGTTTTCCTTAACTATGATATCTATTAATATCCTACTAATAATAATTTTATTTTCAAAAGCTATACTAGGGCGTTTTCTAAAATTTACTTTATAAACTCTTCAAGCAAAATTTGCATATAGGAATCTAAAAATTGTATCAATCAATTTAACTCGCAAGCAATATCAAAATTTACCTAATATTAATAATAAAACATCCAAGCAATACTAATTAACTACAGATCAAGCAGTACATAATCTTATTTAATATTAATAATAAGCTATTCAAGCAATAACCAATCTAATTAATCTAAGCTAAGCAATTCAGCAAAATTATCAAATTTTAACTTTTCTCGCAGGTGATCGCCTTTGCCGCCATTCGTACTATTATGGTGCTGGATTAATGTAACTCCTTTCATCGTTATAGGCTACGTGATGGTGAGACTTTTATGCGACGGCCTTGGATTTATGTTGTGCATCCTTATTTTTGTTTTAGGGATCTTCAAGGGGGAGTTTCTTCGCAGAAATCAATCATGAATAGATAAGTTTTTATTAATTTTTTAATATCAAATTAATTTTTAAAACTTTATTTATTCATTTTTTTAACTAATACTATCTTTTCTTCAATTTACAGCAGCATCCATGGCTATAAAAAACAAAACATAACATGTGGTACTAGATGGTCCAGGAGTAGGGGAGCCAGAAAGGGGAGGATGGTTCCAATATGGCATGTTTCATATCAAATTAAAGGTCTTGCAAAGTACTACTCGGTTACTTTCTTTTTTTTTTTAGATTCAGAAAACTTTCTCAGGATGTTTTAGCCGCCGGGGAACTTATTTTCATGCACTTGGGTCACATATATCCCAACTACTACATTTCGCATATGTAGTAGAAAAGCCCACATTTTCACCCGAGCTACATCCAATCGCCAAAGCTTTCTGCCGCTTAATTGAAATAAACTTCATTAATAAAATATGTTCAGAGTATGAGAATGCATCGTTTAAGACTTCTATCATGTCTGGAGGTGTTAGACCTAAAGTTGTATTAAAAGTGTGCATTCCCTTTTACGGATTACCGATCTCTTTTAAAGAACTTCTTTATTTATCGAAGGAAATCCAATCTGACCGTGTTGTAATTAATTTTTTTTTATCCATGAAGAAAACCGTTTAATTTTCAACAATTTTTTATCATAACTTCCGAATGATTTTAAATTATTCTACAGAAATGGATAATTATTCTTCCTTTCTAACAGATTGGGGGTTATACTTATTCTGTTCCTCTAATCATTATCCAGTTTTCTTATAATAATTTTATGTGTTGATCTTCTAAAAACTGTTATTTAAAAAATCCCAGTATTTTGACTTTTGATTTTGGAGGAAATAGTTGTATGCAGAGATGTCACTTAAATTACAAATTCTCTGGAACATATGCATGTGTATATATATGTATTATGTATGTAATAAAAATGAGCGTTGATTGTCTAATTTAAAAGTTGCACGAAACCCAATACAAAATACCCTCCTATCTCCTATATCGTTTAACTCGATTGGTTCGCAAATCTTTATTGAGAAATTAAATTATACGAAACTCTGCATATGCCGTAATGACCTTGTATCATCCCGACACCATGCCTTTTACTAGAAAATGTTAAAAAGCTTTTCTTTATCCAAAATTTATTCCTTAATTATTTCTTAAGATGAACGCATAATGAGCTGAAAGTCCTTGTTTTAAATAAAATCTGTTTTTCACATTTCAATAATGTTACCATAATGAATATCACATTAACGTGAAAAGAATTGCAAGAGTCGTCTGAATCCAAAGATAACGGATTCAGTTCGTGTTATACGTTTATAGAATTATATCTCTAATCCTAGCAGCAATTATCTACCTATTTTCTTTGACAAATTAAAAACTGTAGGCCCACCTAAGTATACATCTACAAAAAGCATTCAAGTAAAGGTGCTTATTTTCTGCTCCACGTATAAGTGCCAACGTCTCACAATTAATTCAACTAATCCTGACTAATTGCCATCTGTGAGTTGTTGAAAGTGTCATATACGGACAGACGGGTGTTTGGGGTAGATGGCGGTGGCAACATCTTCAAAGCTAAGAAACTGGATTAAGTGATTTAAAGTGACAAATCCTGTGATTTGTGTTGGAAGCTTGTTATGAGTTTTTGGTTGATAGACTAAACAAACAGGAATCACTCCTTGTTGGAAAGATACCCAAGTTTGTAAGGATATCATTGAGAGTAGTTTCTTGTATGTGTATGTATGTATACATGTCCTTTGTGTCTCTACGGAAGTTAAAAGGGTTTGCTCACTTTAGTTATACATTGATATGTACCTGCCAGAAAATGCTTAAGTTTATGAAACGATTTACAAAAGATGCTTATGTAATAAGTGTAGGTGATAGGGTGGAACTGGTGTATGTAATCTGCTTCCTAGATCAGGCGGTCATATGGGAGTCATACCGAAACATTGAATTCATAATATGAAAGGATGGGATATGATCTTTACGTTTTGGAAGATAGGCAATTTTCGGATGAGTCAAATAAATTATATACAACTTTTGGCTCCTACTGAGATTAACAACAATTTGTTTTCATTACCGTTTGTGTAACAGGTACTTGATTTTGAATTACAGTAATAAATATAATAACAATAATCATTAGGTATGAGCCTTATGAAAGAAATTGAAATTTTGAAAGGTAAATTCCCTTTGGAACAGCTTTAAGGCAGGATATCATTTAAAGCAATCTACATTTACATTATATACGTACATATGGATATTTATTTAATTTATTAAAGTTATAACATCAAAGATAATTTAAATTACTTTCATGAACTACATATTAAGTTAAGTTCATGAAAATTTCTCAAAAATATTAAGCCTTAATATCAGTGCAAACAAATGTGCATGAGTCCGCGCTAATTATTTACAATTATTTACAATGAGTTAATATGATCAATCAACTGTCGTTTTCCAGAGGTTAGGGAATTTCGTCATGAATGATGATTTTTCAACAAAAAACTCTACGGTTATAACGCTTTCGTCTTTCTAATCTAGCAATAATGTACGGGTTTTATCTCTGTAGTCTCATTTTATGTGTGTCATATTATTATAAAAGGGTAAGATACCCAGTTCCGAGCCCCCGTTAGGAAAGTTTTAACTTTTATCCCTTACTACAATCTTAAAATCTCTTAGCTTAAAATGTTTTTATGTTTTTAATATATTTGAATATTAGTTTATTAAAAACAGTTGGAAAAACAACTATTTTATAGACTGTAACTATAAAAATGGTTAAATTATGAAACAAGTCCCTTTTCCCAGTTCTGAGCCCCCCCTTTGACTAGTTATGAGCTATAACCCATTGCCAGTTCCGGGCCCCCATTTGCAAAACGGATTTATAAGTTTAAAAGAAGATTTATTGAAACTAATGGGCTTTCTGCCTAACAAAAACTCAAAATTAAAAAAATTAATAACAAAATATTTTATATTTCTTAAACATAAAAAAAAGGAAATAACGGAGAAACTGGAAAAATTCATCACATTGTATGCCCCAAAAAAAGTGTGCATGCTAATATTTTAAGTATATATTTGGTATGTAAAGCACCTACTACACTAGCGAAGCAATATCATGTTACACTTTTTATGTATATTTTTAGAAACATTTGGAGCAACTAAAAATGTTGAAGCTCATCTAATCTATGCAGCTTTTGTGGAAAACTTCGGAACACTGAGAGCATGCCACACATCCAGAAATTATGCTATTTTCGTTGATATTATTTATGTTTTCAATAGTTTCGCCAGATTCATTATTTTATAGGATTTCGTATTCTGCAGAAGTTTTTAGTACAATAAAATTGCTTCGACTGGTCGTTTTCAAAGTATACGTAAAAGACCTAAATTTTTATATGGCAACACCAAGAAGGAGTTGCCCGATTTAGTCCATTTTTGACATTTTATTTGCTAATGTAGTAAAAACATCTCAGGCAGTGTCCAAATATATAGCGGAAAACGAAATTTTTATATGGCAACCCCACGAAGGAGTTGCCCGATTCGTCTCATTTTCGAACTTACTTTTTTTTTAAAGTCCGTGTACAAAATTTCAGCTCTCTAAGTATACGCGTTCTCGAGTTATCGTGCTCACGGATGGACGGACGGACGGACATGCAAAAATCAAAATAACTTTTAATATTATGAATGGGTGTCCAATCCATTTTGCTCTACCATTTCTATTTCGAGGTGTTACAAACGGATTGACAAACTATAGAATGACAAACTATAGATTTCATCTAGGGTATAAAAATACGGCATGATATTCGTGTTCCTGATAGTTATTATTTGAAAGTTCCTTATAAATTTTGTACAGTTTCAGGAAGTCATCTGAATAGGTACACGCTGATGTTTCCAGTTTTTGAAATTGTCCGATTTTATTTCGCCTACAACTTCGACAAAACGTTTGTAGTTTAAAGTCTTTTCTTTCTCTCCTGGAACATTGTCTATAGTACTTGACTTTTGCGTAATTTCATTTTTTTTTGTCGTTTTACCCAAGCATTTGGAGTTATTGATTGCATTTACGTTAAAGGGGCAAGGACCACAAGTCCAAAATCCATTAACGATCGTCTCAATTATGATACAAGTATCGACGATAGTTTTAAGTATGCGAGCAAACTCTGCCCTTGTAATTTTATTTGTCCAAATTACGCCTTCACATGAGAATAGCCTTTTGCCAACCATATTTAATAGGTTTAAAAACAGATACATCGGCGGGCTGTAGTATTCTCGTCGAGTTCGGGTATAGACATATCAAAATTATTTGGAGCCTTTCACATAAAGTCGAGAGAAAATAGGTAAGATGTGTCTTATGACCATCTACCAACAAGATTATGGGAAACTCGACAACTTTCTCTTGCAAATCAGCGTAGAGGACATGTTCAACATAATAAAGGAAGATTTAAGTTGTCGTCCAATCCGAGTCAGACTTTTTCCATTTAATACCATCAGGTAAAGAGGATAAAATATCACTTTGTATTCGTTTGTATGGATAAATAATCATAGGTGGGAACACATATCCACTGGCGGAAAAAGAAAGCATTACAGTCAAGTTCTCCTTAGCTTGACGGCGATCTGCTTCGTAGACGTTCCGTGAGTCTAAATAAGTAGAACAAATAATTTATATGTGCTACTTTTATATCTATACTAAACAAATAAGCAAAATATCTACCTTTCGGTGCAAAAACTTTTCCACTTTTTGGGCACATCAAAAATTTGTGGTCTCATCACCATTAAGACGCGCTCAGGACAATTAATCCTTTCTCGATAACCTTTTTTATTAATATATTTCTCAATCTGATGGAACCAATTTCGAATTTCGTTTTCAGATACCTTCGAACTGGCATCAGTTATTGGCTCTGGTGTCCTTATGGCAATAGGGTGGCGTTTTAAAAAGCCTTATACTATTTATGGCCTGGACACATGTGCCATCTTCTCGGACAGCCTGTCATCGCTCAAAGCCATAAAAAACCTAAAAAACAAGAACCCGCTAGCTGCAAACATCATAAACTCACTGCATGCGGACAAAATCACCTTGGAATGGTGCCCGGCTCACGTGGGGATAGAGGGAAATGAAAAGGCTGACACGCTGTCTAAATGAGCGCTGCACGCTGACAATCCACATATAGCTCCACCAGGATATAAAGCTGTTAGAGCGCAAGCTCGGAGGTTTCAACTTGTATCCAGGAACATTACCTGGAGCACAGCTAGCACATTCCTCGCTACACACCATAAAACGTCAGAGAAACCCTTCATGCCTGACTCGTCAAGGAGAAAAATGATATCGGTTGCGAGACTTAGACTTGGCCACTTTCTACCGGTCAAGAGGCATATCTTCTCCAGACAATCGTGCCCTGATTGCCCCTACTGCCGAAACACAATCTTAACTGCAGCTCACATATTATATCAGTGCAAAGAACTACAAAGACTTCTTTACGAACTTGGGACATCTAAAACACCGACTGAACTCCTCACATACAGGGGGGAAGACACAGACACACTACTCCTTGCACTGAGGACCTACCTACAAGACTCAACAAACGGACCTTACTCTACCTATATATAGAAAAATTAAGACGAAATGTATATTTATATTTAAATCCTTAGGTATAAACATAACATCTATTTCCAGCACTTATTCACTTTTATTCAAAAAAGAAAAAACAGTAATTTTGAGTATATACATAAGTTACTCTAGAACACACAACTAACTTATCCACTAACTACTGAACTAGGATAATAGTACAAAAACTTAATTTTAGCACCTAGGTTCTACTCTTAAAATTAAGAAGAACAGAATTACTTAATACAGAATACTACTTTGGATTATATAAAGAAAATAGCACTAAGGATTAGCCTAATTTTAGTTAATAATGTCTCCTGTCACGGACATTGTTTTCCTTTCGTTGTTCTCTTTTATGACGCTTTTTGTCTGAACCATAGTTGATACTTGTACAAGCCAATCTTCAAAAAATAAAAAGTAAAACTTGTGTTACTAGTAGCATTGGAAATAACATGTCTCATGTAAAAGCAATTAAAAAAGAAAGATGCTTACCTAGAATAATACTTAAGCACCTAACAGTCCATCTAAAAAACCCTCCTGGATGTACGGGATCTTGCTTTCAGTAATGCATAAGTAGATCTTAGATTTCTTAGCAATATGACCTAAAAATTGTAAAATAGCTATACAAAATATTACTGTCATAAAACTGTTAAAAATTAAGCGTAATAATTAGGATTCAAACTAGCAGAAAGCTGCCCAGATGGCCTTGTAGCCGTGGGCCTACAATCATTAGTTGCCAGTTGGTATAATCTTAGTTTAGGTTCTATATTAACTGTAACTAATGTTTTAATAAATAAATAAATAAATATTTATGGCCTGGAATATTATTTTTGAATGGGTTCGGCCTTGGTGCCTTGTCCAGGAATTCTTCAACAGATACTTGAACATCTTATTTGCGTCTGGGAAATCCCTTCTCATGGTTTGAAAACAGCCACTGAACAATAAGCTGCTCCTCGTTTGAACTCAGAATATGTTCTTTTTTGTACGATAATGTAATCGATTTTGAATGGTAATACATGGAATTTCATAAGTTTTGGATGCCTGATGAATGGAAAGTCCATTTCGAATTCGTTCAAGCGCTGATTGTAGCTCATCTTCAGAATATATCTTGCTTTTTGACATTTTTATGGAACCTGTTTATACAACGTGCAAAAGTGTTTGATATATTTTAACAATTCACTTTTACAATTCAATTCAATTTTATATAAATTAAAGAATATAAGTATAGGCCCTGAACTATCTAGTACAAATATTAGGGGGCTTGAAACTGAAAGTCCTAAATTGCTTCAAAAAGCCCTGTTTTGATCCCCTAGCTCATAACTGGGAAATGTATATTATAGGTTTCTAGTTAAGAGCCCCTAGAATATTACGAAATTGATAATTTTTATCAAGAAAACTTTATTAAATAAACCTCTTAAAATATGTTTAGATTCATAAAATAGCATCAGGCTTATCCGCTTTTCCTAATTTGGCAAAAAGATATAATACTATTCAAAACTCGGGTTTTTAGCAAAAGCACTAGCACTACCCACTATTTCATGAACCGTTCACTTTCACAATCAGAAACAAAATGAAACCGGCTGTCTACGGACGGACGGACGGACGGACGGACATGCAAAAATCGAAATAACTTTTAATATTATGAATGGGTGTCCAATCCATTTTGCTCTACCATCATTATTTCGAGGTGTTACAAACGGAATGACAAACTTAGTATACCCCTATGATTTCATCTAGGGTATAACAAACGCCCTGTCAGGGTTTTGAAACTGGGACTACTTTTCCCTCTAAGTTAGCGAGACAAATTATCTTTCCTCCCGTATTTCTTAATTTTAACAAGCCTATTAAGCTACTTTTGCCTTCATTGTGAGTTCGAATCCCGTTTAGGACAAGATACAAAATAAATAAAATATTTATTTCATTTTTTGAAAATTGTTACACATACTTGCCGTCCCTTTTACCCCATGCAACAGGTCATGTCCTGCCAGAAGGTGCCACTTTCGGAAGGTCGAGCAAATTTATTTTAACCAAATGACTACAATTTCCCAAACATAACCTCTCAGCTGAGTAATATTTATTTTTTATTTATTTATTTAAAAACATTAGTTGCTTTTTCATAACCTAAAACTATGCTTAAAATCTAACTAATGTTGTTAAGCCCACGACTTCTTGGCCATCTGGGCAGTGAGTAATATTTGTATATGAAATGTTCCATGGTTCGATGAATTGGAATGAAGATGCCTATTGATTTGGATACCGGCTGCACATACATATATAAGTACTAGAAACTATTACTCAGTGAGCGTATTTTATTATTTTATCAAGTAAGATATATAGAAAGTGTCGCCTTTGGGAAGGTGAGGATCCAAGTTTAAAATTACTTGAAGACTATTGTCTTGTATGGTTAGTAGTTTAGGTTCTGAAAATATAAATTCAATGTTTTGTCATTTTTCCTAAGAATCAATACAAAATATTTTAGAGAATCGGACTATCACGCACACATATGGATTTCTGTTTGATGGCTCGGGAAGTATATGTCGAGGGTTTTAATAGCATTCTACTTCGATGTGAGTGTATTATAATACATTGGAGGACAGCAAAATATCTACATTTATCTCGTCTTCCAAATCCTCCTCATTCCATCCCACCAAACTTTGTGTGCTGTTACTTTTTTCGTTTACAACCTAAACTTTGTATTTCAATCCTTTCTTCGTTTCCATTTCGTATTGTCTGAATAATTGTGTTATAAGGACTCTGTATGTACTTACCTTCCTAAGAAAATTACTTTCCTTGTGGTATATTCATAGATACTTTCACGATCGATGATCTTCCTGGTTGTAAGTCTTTGTACCGATATACACTCATTCGGTGTATGTTTGGCTCAAAATCAAATAGATTTTTATTTTAAGGATTTTTTTGTTTTTTTATAAATTTTCCTACTTCGAATTAATCATGTGTTCCATAGTCCGTCAGGATACATTTTCAACTACCCTCACATATCAAATCATCCAATCTTACTATTCTAATATACTTAAAGAATATTAAAACTAAACCGTATTTCACTCATAATATAGCACCTATGTCGATTTGAAAATCACGAAATATATACCTTTCTAAATTTGCATCGACATAAAATAAAAAATTCAAATTAAAAACCATAAAGGGCTTTGTATCACGTCCAGCATACACTTTTAATCCCAATTCCATTATTAGTTATATATCAATACCATTTCATAATAGTTTTATTTCCTTTTCGAAATAGAAACTGAATTGAATATTGAAAATTTTAAATGAATTTTGTGTCCTTGTTTTATTAATCTGTGGGCGAAACGGACAGTATTGGAATTTTTGCATACACATTCTAAAGGTATTCACTTTTGCGTTGTTGAAACCTGTGTCCGTACAATGTCGAATTGCATCCATAGGACATCTGTCGCGGACAATGAATCCATCCTGTGGATGAAATAAATAAAACACGTAGGGCACAAAAATTTAAGTGACATTATGGAAATTAATTTTCATTACAGGACAATAAGCAGACACCATGATATCCTGTGGTGATTGCTGGATTCGACACACTACCCGCTGCTGATGTCTGTTCGTATTGTTAAGGAGAGGGATTTGGATGGTTTTGATATGTATATGCATGTATGAATGAAAATAGGTTTATTCTGGAATGCAATTTATTTTCTCTTCCATTTCCCTTTGGCTTTGTATGTGCGTGTAGAATGTGCCACATAACGCTGTGACCAGTAACAATATCATCACCAGGATGCATTCCGCATAATCAAAAGAGGAAAATAATGGAAAAAGATAAAAGTTTTTTTTTTGATTTTATATATATCCATCCAATGCCCTTACGGCATCCTCCCCTGCTACGGATCTTCATGAAATTGTGAACAATGACCATCGACGTTAATTTCATTATTTTCTGTCATCGTATCCGATTACAATAAGTTTTTTTTTTTTTTTTTTTTTTTTTTGAGGGGTTGAGGGCAGTGAAGGGCGCAGTGAATGTTAAAGGGGGGCAAATGGTCAATATCAGTCATAGGGACTTTGGTTTGATACATAAATGTGGCAACACCAATAACAATGTGACCCCAAATTAATGATACTCTCCTCAACTAAAAAGGATACACTGTGGGACGTATGAATTTCAACAGGATAACTACAGAAAAGCAATCATACAACTGAATACCCATTCTGCTACTCCCACTCATTACAGGATATGCGATAGGATATGGATAGGCTGATAAGTGTGTTCGTATTACAGGACATACGATTGTGTGGGTGGTAGTGGCGTTAATTATTGTCTGGTCGGACGCGTTAAACAATTGTTTTCCCTATATAAATATTGGGATATGATAATGACGTTTTGCACGAGAGCTTTAGACAAGCGGATTGAAAAACAACTTTTTCTCTCCCTCTCTCTCTCTCTATCTCTTTTTCTGCCTCTCTTTGATGTTCAATGAGAAGAAAAATTTATTGCGGGATAATATTATTGACGATGAACCACCTACCTCTGTACACTGTATCTACCCTCGAAAAATTATTGTATGAAGACTGGTTAATTTGTAACTGGAGTGGAATAAAACGTTTATTGGAAGTGGCACTTCGGTTTGTATGCAATTCATTTAATCAATTCACAACAAAGGTGAACATCCAGAAATTGAGGTCACATTGGAATTAGTTAAGTATAAAATGAAAGTTGAATATTGATTAATTGAGTGTTCCACATTTTATTGTGAATCTTGAATTAATTTTAAAATAAAATGAAATTTTCTCGAAGTCTGCACGTCTTAGAAATTGTAAGCCTGGAATCTACGTTATGCAATTGCCTTTCCATTAGTCTACATAGGTCAGTGAGTGACATGTCTTTCCAATTTTGTTCTTTGATTCCTAAACAATCCCAAAAGATCCAGTCAGGCTCATCCTTTGTGAAGGTACGTTTAATCAATCTTTTTGTTTGTCAAATCCTATCACTGAAGTGCACATCTGATCTATGTGGATATGAATCCAGTTTTTTAGGGTTAGTTTGGCCTTGTTATAGGAAATACCGCAAAATTGTCTTTGATTTTGTGGGATCGTCCTTGCCACTTGATATTTTGAGATAATTTTGTTCGCATTTATAAAATTGTTAGAGTAAAAATGAAACCAAAATATTTGTGTTACTACACTCATTTACATATAAATCAAGTTACATCTTCTTTATTTCGCAGTTCGATATTTGATATATGTTAAATGCAAATAGGAGGAGATTTCGTGTCGACTAGATTTTCGCTTAAGTTAGCAATGTAAAAATGTGTAAAAGAGTTAAACTGAGTTAACCTTTAGAAAGATAATCTTTTTTTACCCTGCGTGATTATAGTTTACTTACGATTTGGTGAAGACCAAGAATGGAAACTTAAGGGATTCCTGCTTGTAATTTATATTCAAAATTTCAATTTCGATGTCAAATTTCATTGAGATAAGAAAACCATAGATTATTTAGTTGCTAGTCTATATACCATGGTAGTGGCCGGATGCTTTTACTTAAGACACTTTGCTCAAAGCCAGAATATCTGGGATTTTTTTATCCTGTTTTGATTTAAAATTAGAACGATTTCAAGCGATAATTGTTAAAGCGTTTACTTTCCAAATGTGGGGAAAAATTTCATTTGAAATGGTACCAATTTATCTGAAAGTAATTTCTTAGTATTCAATCTTACAATTAGCTAAGAAAAAATTACTGATTTTCTGGACTGAAAAATCTGTAGTTTCTTTGATTAATTTTTAAGTCAAATAGGTACGTTTTCTTTAAATTCAAAGGAGAATTTTCTTTTTAAAATTAGAATTTTTCTGAAGGAATTTATTTCGAGCTGTAATCAGTGTTGAGTTCACTATATACTCATTTTTGTTTTCTATATTCGTCCTTGATGTTTTCTGTTTAAAATGTCCATTAAAATTTAACTTATTACTAAAAAAAAAAAAACAAAAATATCAATGACGACATATAAAAAATTCAAATTACATGTGTAATAAGTTTTACAATTGTTGTAGCATAAGGTTTGAACAAATTTAAGTTAAGGTTGGTGTGTATTGATTGCAAAATTTTTCCTGCAAATAAATTATGCCTAAGTATTATTTTATGGAAGGTAAATAACCAATATACGTTTTTTTTTTACCGCCATAACTCTAGATTATCTCCAAAACAATTATGAATAAATCCTCACGAGGATCTAATCTTAAAACACTTCCCAAGCTTACGCAACGTGTTAATTTTATAATTACTCTTAAAATCTGTATAAATTTTATTCATTCATCATGCAAATTTATTTTTTTATTTTTTACAATCCTTTTTTAGGCAACACACCTAAATTACTATCAAAAGCGAAGCTATTATAAGCATGCGATTAACCGTATTTAGAGGAATCGAGCTTTTGTAGAATAGCTTTTCCAGCCCTGCTTACCTTTGCCATCCTTCCAAGTTTTTCTACTCTAAAGTAAGTGATATTGTTTGATTCTTCAGAATTGCACATGTATTTGGAACTGAACCATTCTACCATTTTAAGTTCTAAACTTTTTCGGGCCCATTAACATTAGTTCTCAGCTTTTTTTTCAAAAATAAGTCAGATGCCCTGTATTAATCAACATATAACATTCAAGGTGAGCCCTAATGCGTAACATAATACCCAAAAAAATATATAACTAATTTTAACATAATTAATCCTCGCATAACTTTCTAACCTTTAACTAATTTGACCTTATCTTAGTGTACAACCGTAATAATTTTCCTTTCCCAAGCTCATTGGAGAGGAGAGGGTGTGAAACCTCAAAATTAGATAAATTACTCCCCCTAAAGTAATAAAAGTCTGTACGTGTCGATAAATCCTTAAAAACTCATTACACTCGACCTCTTCTATCAAAAAAAAAAAAAAAAGGATCCTTCAATACCAGATCACACTAATTCATCAAATCCAGAAATTGCATTTTCTAAGTCCATTACAACCCTTAGCTACTACCAGCAACTACCCTTAACTTTACAGTTCGTTAACTTCTTCTGGCCACAAACATATACCCCACTTAAGCGAAACATCCAAAAATTCTTCTGCCCAAAATATTTTTTTTTATCCTTCCTGTCTAACACCCTCATAAGAAGGAGACCATCAGTGGTGGAAAAAGAAAATGGACAAGGGTGAGTGACGATTTGGGATTGAATTTCACGAGTCATAAATCCGGGCCCACAGCTCCAGAAACGTTCAAGCATAAAATGAAAAAAAAAAAATAGAAGAGAAAGTAAAAAAAATATAGGTACAAGTTCAAACTGAAAGATCAAACATTAACACAAATGCTAAACGGGTAGTTAATACCTTTTTAGTGAATACTATGTCGCGTTGCCTCAGTTTGCATTTGGCACTTGGAAAACACTCGCTAGCGTCAAGGGTGAAAAGAAAGTACCTATAACCTCCCATTAACGGAAATAAATTTCGCGCATCTGAGCTGAAGTGAAATTTGTTTTCGATTTCACCTGTCAATTTGAAAATTCACTAGAGGCCTATATACGCAACATCCGTCCTTCGTTACTCAACCCCACAACCCATTTTGAGCTGCATGCCACGACGACCGTTTTGAACCACTACTGCATGCAGCGAAATGTTTTCATGGAAAATTGATTGCGCTACAACTTTTCCTAGATTCCGTGTGCAGTAGATAAAAAAAAAGTAGTGCAGATGGGATGCAGAAGGATACCAGAGGCTCAACTGTAAATATGTATACATATTTGTGTACGTACATTTGAAGCTATATACAATCAGGTATGTAGGTAACGAGACTACGCATTTAATCTGGAGTATCCTGTATCCTGTTCTTCGCTAGCCGTCACCACCGTTTTGCTGCTATGCCTCTTCCACCACTGTTGTTAGTGAGGTAAGCGAACTTGTTAGCAAATAAATCGCGCACTTCCTAGGTACTCTTGGGTTTTGATTTGCAGGCACTAACCATATCCCCAAACTCACACAAAACATAAACTTCCATGAATATGAGATTTTGTGTTTGCATTCATAATGGGATTTTCTGTAATATCCTGAATTTTGCACAATACGCTCCATAACGAAGTATGTCACGGTTTAATGACCTGTATACCCTTTTGATTGACGATGTTTGTGAATTGATTAGGGACAGTGCCAAACTGCCCGAGGAGACTCTCAAAATTATTGAGTCAGTTTTGTTATTCTTGAGTACTTTTTATGGATGTTGTTTTGATTTTTGTTTGTAGGAAGATCAGAGTTAATATTGTGTGTTAGATCCATTAGATCCATTTGTGAGATGCAGGGCATATTATATGACATTCATCAAATCAGTTAAAGTGGTTGATTAGCTGTTCATTCTTGGACTTATCCTCTCTTTCCGTTCATTTCAACCAATTGCAATCGTTTCGATACTTTCGTAGGTCTTTGAATCTATAATTAACTAAACATAACTGAGACATTTAGTATCTAATAATCAGCTTATCAACGATCACCAATACCCGTTACGGTCTGGACGCTCAACTGAAGATATGCTGACTTTTCTTACGGAGCTTTGGAACCGCATTGGCCTTTGATAAAATCTGATATCCTGCGTGCTTAGCATAGCTTCATGTCCTTGGTCTCTTCCTCCTCTTTTATTATGGAAGGAACATCTTTTTATCTAGTCCTCTAATAAAAATGGCGTTACATCTGAGTCTTACCCCATAAATGCCGGTGTTCCCCAAGGTTCGCTTATTTCTCCGTCTTTGTTCTTAAATTTTGTTAATGATTTGCTTTCTATTACTTTCAATCCCATCCATAGTTCCGTTGATGACAGTACCTGTTATTTCGCTTATTCCTTTGAATGTCGCATGTTTCAATCGACATGAAATGATTAGATAATTCGCGAAATCTTCGCTTGCGGAAGAGTAAAACACGTCAAATTAAATGCTTGAAGCTGCTTAGGGATATTGTAGCTTGAACCATTCTTTTCCAATAAGTGACATATGCTTTAGATCATTATCCTGTTGGAAGAACTAAGCCTTATCAAGTTGTAATTTTTCAATGGATGGCTTCAAGTTTGATTTTATAATTTATCCAAATACATTCAATGAGCCATTTTACTTTTAATAACAAACAGCTTCTTCGCCCCGTTCGCTAAAATTGATCCCCAAACCATAGCTGATCCACCATAAAGCTTAACATTGAATTTGATTTACTCTGGTTTTAGTGCTTCATTTATTTTACGCTATATTTTTCCTTTTCTAACAACTCCAAGTACATTAAATTTACTTTCATCTGTAAAAAGAATATTTTTCCAGAAAATTGAGTCCTTCGCATCATGCAAACCGTTTTTGACGATTCATATCTTTTATCGGAGACTTTTTGAGAAGTACAGAAGAGCGAAATCCTTTTTTGCAGATCAATCTACGAATTTTTCGTTGATTGACGTGTTTTTCAAGATCCTAGATCATTTTCACAGACAGTTTTGGTGCACTCTTAACTAATTCCTAAATGAACGTATTTAATGTAGATGGGTTCATTTAACATTTTCTATTGAATTAGATAAAAGTTAGATAAAAGGTGCCATTTTTTTACTTGTGTCACTTTTGTTTGACTTCGTGCAACAATTTTACCGATCTCTCGGACAAATTTTCCCTGAATAAAACTGAATTATATTATTCCGGTTTTTCTGCCATAGCTTCTTTTGTCCTGGTATTCATAGTAACGTTTCTAATTCATTTTCTTTTTCACTAGAGAAAAAACTGACTAACAGAATGATACTCAAATTGAAAATTCTTGAAAGTGTATGATCACTTTGATTGCATCATTTTAAAGAAGTTTTAGTTTCTGTTTTCCTCTACCTAATTGTCATTTCTTTGTTTTCACTTTGTATTATTATTTTCGAGAACATATGAACATATAACACCCCAAAATAAACACTTATGAGATCGGTTTGTTTTAAAAATTATATAAAAAAAAAAAACATTTAACTTAGGGCGACAAAGTTTCAAGTCATGGTTCGATTCATCAACAGCTCAACAAAATGGTGTGACTCGAAAAACAAATGAAAATAGGAGAATGGAAGAAATATTGAAAAAATAAGAAGACTGGAAGAAATAAAAAAAGATAAAAATTCAGAACAATGGGAAATATCTAGATTAATTAAAAATTAATTAATCTGTATAAGTCCGCAATGGCTGGAAAAAGCAAGCGTTTCTTATCAGCAGAAACCTCAATGCTCCTCAGTACGGCTGGGATTCTGCTTGCCGTACACGCTTGAAAAAGATGAAATTGATCTAACCTCATATAAATTCAGAATAAATTCTGTGTATGAATTATATGAGGCAAACTCTCTATATTACATGTTAAATGTATGCAAAATTCGGCTTTGCAATTTTATGCGTTGCAATATTTTTCGGAGAAAAAAACAATGCTTCTTCAAATTTGTTCATGACTTCTCAATTAACAGTTATAAAGATAGAATTGTCCGACCAATTCTTATGATAATTGATAACCTAGATGAATGCCCGTTTTAAATTTCGTATGGTCACCGATCTATGGAAGTTTGATTGTTAAAGTGGGTTTTCACAGCTCTATTTAAAACGGTTCGTCGGACAGTAAAAATGATTATAACCAATTTTATAGGATTTGATATTCTGAAGAACTTTCCAGAACAATAAAAATATCTAGAACTGATATTTTTTACAGCATACTTAATCCGGCACAAATAACGTGAAAATAATTACGCGGATGCTGAAACGGGTTATTATGACCCAGATTAAGTATATCGACAAATTACATAACATATAACTTTGATTTTTTTTTAATTTTTGGTAAAGCATTCTAAATAATAAAATGAAAAAATAATCTTATATAATAAAAGAGAAATCAGAGGAACTTCATATCATAACGATAATAATAAATCTTCTTCTTCTACTCCCTTATTCAGAGACATGTAATTACTGCAATTATTGCAGTATGGAACCAAATGGTCTGGGCATATGTAAATCTGGCGTGCATTGCATGTATGAGATTTTTTCCTATTCTTTTTGAATGGACATATATGAAATCTCTTACGAGTTCTTTGAACCTTTTAGAGAGGTTCTTCGTTGGGCTCCTTCGCGAAATCTGCGATTCTTTTGCTCTAGGTTCTTTTAGGAAATGTCGTCTTTTTGTAGGTGTATCGTTATAATTAGCCCGCTCTTGTTAGAATTATAAAAAGTTTTTATTTCTGGCTTCTGTTTATTGCCAATGTTGTCGTCGTGGTGTGGGGCCGACAACAAAAGGACAACTTCACTTTTATTCGGAATGTAAAAGACTTTAGTGATATCTCTTTTTAATGTCCAAAAATTTGACGAATTTGTGTCTTTTTCACGCGTTCTGATGAATTGAGATGGAATTTGCTTGTTGTATTTCGTAAGTTACGCACTGAGGTCACTTTGTGTTCCTTTAGCAGATGAGATACTAATTCATAGCTTCTGAACCAATTATCAAAAGTAACATTATGGTGAGTTTTTGGAATAGGCAACACGATGCGATTTACCATGTCAAAAGGTTTGTTACTAACTAAGTACGGGTCATTATGCTGCCTACGGGCGTACAACTCCAAATTGTTCACATAGAATATTTTTGAATATGTTAAGGCAAATAATTTTATTCCATTTCTTGATGGTTTAGATGGTAATATATTACCTTAATTTGCATCGTCCCAGAAGACATTCAGAAATGCCACTAGCATCTCGTCAAGAGTGCAATTTTTTTCTCGGTGAATATATTTTTTGACACTGTTGTACAAACGCTTCGAAAACTTTCCGTATTTTTGCCAAATGATCAAGTTGATCTACACACGATGCTCTTTTTTCTTTAATATGTAAATTAGTATATATTTGAATCTAACACAGCATATCATTGGTTATATACTAGTACGAGCATTCTGATACAGTTTTGGCACCTCGAACCTCAAGTTTTACACCAGGTGATTCAGATATTAAATTTTCTGATTTTGTACATACATTTGGGTGTGCTGGTGCATTTTGCCACATCGATTCATGTTTTCCTTTGAAAAATTACCGATGTAGTTGATTTTGTACGATTAAAAGATTGAGATTGTCTGATGGTTAGGTTAGGTTAGAGTGGCGGCCATTGCAGGAAGTTGCACGACCATCTGTGGTCCATTGTGATGCCACTATATTGGAACCCTGCCTGGGAAAGATATTAAAAAAGCTAGGGGTGCGATGAGACCAGCCACAAGACTTTACGAATCTTACTAGGTCCTTTAACTTGCTAATTCCGCCAGTTCGCGGAAAAAGCAACTACCAAGCGTATTCCTGTTACGCTTAGCAATGTTAGGGCATTCGCACAGCAGGTGCTGATCCCTTTCAACCTCTCTCTGGTCCATACAGCTTCTGTAGAAGTCATTATATGGAGCTTGCATGTGCTCTGCATATTTTCCAAAAAGACAGTGTCCCGTAATAATGGCAGTAAGATTACGTACATCATTCCGGTTCCTCAACAGCAGAAATTCAGTTTTCCCAAGATAAATATCGGGCCAAAGTTGTCTTGAAATCGTGCATGAAATCAGTTTTCCCCACCTGCGATTTGCCAGCTTACAGGCCTGTACATCTAGAATCCTTTTCACTGATTCTAGGAGCCGACCAATGGGTTGCTCTGCTGGACACGTATTCATAGCAGTATCCTTCCTTGCCATTGTATCCGCTGCCTTGTTTACAGGTATGTCACTGTGACCAGGCACCCATCAGAGAATAATCTTGGGGATAGACCCAGTTTCCCGCGCTCACAGCGACAAAGATTGTCTGATGAATCGGATTCCGTATTCGTATCGCTTGCAATTTGATCATTGTCGCTGTTGTTACTACGTTGGGATAAGTGGTCTTCAATGTTGACTTCCGAGGCAGCTGTTCCGTTTTAACTCTGCCAAAATTCTCTTCGGATGGTTTCTCAATGACAGTTTTGCCAAAAAACTTAGAAAGTACAAGAGGAACGTACGTGTACCTCACTGCGCAGACGGCGTGGCACTGACAATACTGGCTATACGAGTAGAGGGGGGCTGTATATCCAGCTACACAAAGATGGGGTTACCCGATTTAGCCCATTTTTAAAATTATTTTAGCCATTTTTATTAGAGCGTCGTGTACAAAATTTCGCCACATTGTTGTATTCTCAGTCAGTATCCCCATATACATATATATATACGAAATTTTTATATTGCAACTCTACGAAGGATCACCCCATTTCCATTTCTACAATTCTTTCACATGACCAAATTTCAGCTATCTAATGTCGATTTTGATGGGACTAAATCAGTATTGCACTTTCGTTGGCAGTGGAAAACTGGAGTACTGAAGCCCATCGAACACATTTCTGTCATATTCCTGGTATTTGTGTACCTGCACATGTAATATATATGCGGAACTGTCAAACTTAATAAATGTTCTTTATTGTTATATAGAAACAAATTCCTTCTTAAATTTTATGCCAATTACCCAAATGAAATCTTTTAATTCACTTAATTCAAAAATTTCACAAATAATCGTGACAGTACACTTTGACAGAGCAGATGACAATTGAAGTTAAATATGTATTTCTAACATCCAGATAATATCCAGTGAAAATTAGGGGACCTAGTGCTGCACTTCTCCTATAAAAGTTGTTTCATCGAATATTTTCAATGATGCACTGCTACAAAACGTGCAACATTCGTATTGCACTGAAGTCGCATTAAAATCGACATAAGTAAACGCGTTTGCGAGTTATCGAGAGGACGGACGGACGGACAGACAGACAGATGGGCAGTTGGACATAGAAAAAATCAAAATCTTTTAATACCTACCATTTTCAAGCGATCGTGCGAAGGCACGAAACGTTTCGATTGTGCTTCAGTTTCATATAAATTTTAACATTGCATGACCGCAGATATAAGCGCTTCCTTTTATCTTCATTTAATTACTTTTAAAGCACTTTGTGGGAAGTAAATTTGAAGTTCTGCATGATTTTTGAAACTACAGTGTCGGCTACAAATATTTACCAGCGTTGCTTTTAATTACAGAAAATTTAATTTTAATTTAATTTAATTTGTAGACTTAAAATTTTTTCATTTTTCTATCAACAAATAGTTCACTGATCTAAAAAAGCCAATGAACTGCTATGAAACACTCCTCCGATCGTAATGGTACGTATGGCGTCAACACAAGAAAACTTGCATGATCACGTTCGCGTTCAATTTGCTGGAATTTTAGAAATTACTTCCAAATTGGTGTAGATTGCTTCCAGAGATGGACTTTTTTGGAAGCAATCAATAACCCTGGTATAAGTGCTTCGAATCTGCTTTTTTCTGATGCACTTGGAACTTTTCCCGCTGGAGTTTGCTCTGACAAAAATATTTCTGTGATATAATTGCGTTAATTTTTGGACATAGATCTAACATATTTCTAAAGCAGTTTTGACCTAATGTTGATCTCTCTAAACCACCGCATTCTCAAATAATTTCCCAATGGAATTTCCGTGTAAATTTAATTAGGTAGGCGCTAGCCGATTTTGGCCAATTTCCGAATTTAAATCTGACATTTTTATAAAAGCCTAATTCTATAAGAGAGAGAGAGAGAGAGAGACACACACAGGTATTAAAGGTATATAACCTCAACACACTTAATCATTTTAAATAAAACTAGATTATGGACGTACATACATATCATTAAAGCTCTGGTCCATTCATAATAATTATTAGTTTTAAAAGATGAAATCATCTTCCGTAGGTGGCGTGTTATATACATACATGTTTACCAATTTCTGTTATTTCTACAAAAATAAAAACCTAAAGGGAGATAGACATTCAGACAAAACAAGTAACACCCAACCTCGAGGCTGAATGACAAATATCCGCGATCCACCGTATAATTAGCTTCTCGAAGACACAAGACATTTTTACTGAGCCAATAAATTCACTCTGCTCAGGTCAATTATTCATGCGCTTCGAAGTACTTCCAAGTAAATAATTCATGCGTATGCAGATTAGTTAGCGTGTACTCGTGTGCTTGGTTTATAGGTTGGTTGGTTGGCTGTGGATTGTTGATGGTGATCCACCGCCGACTGTTCATAGTCCTTTGGCTTTTCATCTCCACCTGGCAATTAATCATGGGCTATAATTGTGTAAAAGCCGAAGAATCTGCAAAGTTATTTGTACTTTCTTAGAAGTTTTATGCCCCTTTACACTACATAGTTAGTACATCACATATTCATGTATATTCATGTATAATATACATGCATACCTATATAGAAATTTGCCGACGACAAATCACTTAGGAGGAGGCCGGATCGTGACGTCCTCTGCGCATTTATGATTAGTCGCAGAATTTAAAAGAGGGAGAATGGATGTCTTCATTAATTGTTGGGAAGAACTCGCTATTGTTAATGTTTTGTAAATATTCGTAGGTGTGTTTCGTATTGCTTTCTTCTAACACACAAAGGTTTGGAATGGAATTTCATATGACGTTAATAAATTAAAAAATTATTTATTAATTATTTATTACTATAATTTGTGTGAAGCAAACGGTTTAAACCATGGCACATTTGTTTTTTTAATTACTTTTTATGTCATTTTAAGTTAACCTCAACCTAACTAAATCTTAAAGTTGATCATCTTCTTTTGTCCTTTTTACCTGAACCTAATACACCTGAAGCACTTAAGTTAATTGCTGTCATGGTTTTATGACTTTCAAGTCATTTGCACTCATTTGTTTGATTTCTTATGAAACTGCAATAAAAACAGCATGCCCATGGCATCAGTCTTAATGTGTGGGTGTGAGCTAAAAAAAAAAATTCTTGCGGTCAACTACATCATTCCATATATAATAACATTTCACTTAAAGCGAGATATGGTTGTCGCATAATTTATGCTCCAATAAATGTCACTTTCAGGGGAACTTATTAATCAGTCGAACTGAGTGTTATATGGTGTCATTGTGATATGGCGTGAACTACATGTGATATGAAATAAGGGCGGACTTGATTATAAGCGAGATTAATTCATGGTTTTTTAAGATATCCCAGAGACCGAAGACACTTCAATTAGTACCATAGATGGGATGGACATTGAAGTCAAGTTTTATATAGTAAATGTCCTGATCATAATGGAATAAAGAAATTTATGGGAAATTTTTACACCAGGAAATTGGGTAGAGTTTTTATTATTCATGAAATATTACGGTTTTTATTACACTTATAATTTTGATGAGTTCAAAGGGCTTATAATTGGCTATTAAAATTGATTCATTTGAATTTGTCAGAATAAATTTATTTCGTCTTCTTCTTTTATAGGCAAATGTTAATAACCATATTACAGTTATTAACAGGTATAGAGATGCACTCTGCTTTTAGTTAGTTTTTAAGATTTTTTGAACATTCAAAATGAAGGTAGAAACAGTATCGAAAAGTAGAACAGATAACTGCAATCAAATCTCGACATATAGAATGAGATTCGATCTTAAAAAGTACCTAAAATTTTCACATATGAGGAAATGAGTGTCAAAACCTGTAAAGAGAAATGTAGTATTCTTTGAAAAGTGCCGACCGATATGTTTCAACAACAAATATGTCTAATTAAATCTTGGACTTCATTCTGTTAATGAGGGTTATAACTGCTTAGTCCCGAGAAAAATTTGAGCGTGAAAAAGAAGGACCTGATCGAAAAACCAAGAACTACTAACTATATTTATTAAACTATATACAACACCAATTCTGTAATCCCAAAATGATTTAGGTTATGATTTTGCTCTAATTAATATAGTTTTGATAAACTATAAGAAGTGTATAAATATAAAATATATTTAATCTTAATACAAGTTATTTTTTTTATATATATACATATGTATGAAGAGGGAGGCACATAATTGATTTTCCATCAGGGGCGGATCCAGGATTCTTGTGAGTTGGGGGCGCAATTATAGTTTAGAAGCGGTAAAGCTTGGAAACAGGTCAAAGTTCCAAGACACTCGCCACCACTCGCAAATATCAAAGGCACAAAATTTATCATTTAAAAGATCCGTGTCGAACACATAAACTACCACTCTCAACGAAGAAAGTTGTTCAACGTTCAACAGATACAAATACAGACCTTGTAAGTATATAAGTTCATGGAATAGTTACGAAAGTTGACTAATAAGCCAAGCTCAGCAAATACCCTTTGATGCAAAGCACAGCTTAGTAGCAAGGACATAGGGAAAAGAGCGAAATGCATCCAATATTGCGGCGGCGATAGAGTGAGTCGATCTAAATGCTAAAACTGTGCGACCAGGCCGGCTCAAACATGGGAATTGTATTCCATTCTAGTTCTTATGTATGATTTGTAGAGGAACGCTATATTCGATGGGATGAAATATTTCTTATACATTTTGAGAAATCCAAGATATGTCGACGCTTCTTTGGCAATAGAGAAGATGTGATCTGTCCAGCTTAACTTACAGGAAATATAAATGCCAAGAATGCATAAAGACGGTGTACAGTAAATCAGTGCTCCATCAAAATAAATGGGAGTGCCAAAGTTATGATTTTGTTTCAAGACATGAGACAGCTTTGGGTCTTACATGCCTTGAATTCGACGCGATTCACTCTGAAGTCCCTAGGAGTGTTAAAGCAGTAAGCGAAATCAAGGGTACTGTGATAGACAAAACTATGGATAGGCTTAAAAGTAAGGAAAATAAGATCATTAACTATAATTAAGAAGAGGGATGGATAGATAACAGAGACCTGGGGACATCTGCATTTATAGGGTAAAGTTCTGGTGAAACGCTATCTAGTACAACCTGTATTAGTCTATCAGATAAAAAACTTTCAATCTATAATAGAAGAAGAGGGAGAGACCAAGTGCATTAAGTTTAGCTAAAAGTGCTAGATGCTAGACTCTATCAAAGACATTTGAAATAACTAGGGTAATGATTTTCGACCACCACAATTTTGAAAACTAGGGTTCCAACATTCCGTAAGAAAAGCCAGAAAATCTCCAGACGAGCGTCTAATCCGGAAGCCGTATCGACGATCATTTATGAGTTGTTTGGTTTCTAGATACTTTATTAATTTGGAGTTAATGAAAGATTCAAAAACCTTTGAAAGAATCGAAGTGATTGCAGTTGTTCGATAATTTGAGGGATCACTACCCTCTTCTTTCTTGGGAATAGGTTGAATGTGGGTTACTTTGCAACCAGTTGGAAATTTTCTTGTCGAGTATAGACAAGTAAAAAAGTTTGCACAGAGGTTTAGTCGAGGATGAGGTACACCTTTTAATTAACAGGGGTAAGAACACATCAGGACCTACGGGTTTAGAGACGCTTATCCACTTAAGGATCTTGAACATACCTCTCCTAAGGATGTGTATTGGCTCTTGTATACATCCACACGGCAGATGAAAAATAGGTGCCTGTGAAGTGAATAGAAAACGAAAATTTGAAGCAAATCTACGAACCAAAATATTAGCTTCATCCAGGAAGTCAACACCCACTTCACCATTGTTAAGTAGTGAAGGTATAGAGAAATTGGTGAAGTTGTTCCTGATGGTTTTGACCAGGGACCAGAAGCTTTTTCTATTCTTGATTCCAAGATTCTCGTAAAAAGAAATTTTTCTCTCCGGATAATGGACTTGGAGGTGTTCTGTGTAGTCTTGTCGACTTCTTCTGCACATAAATGCAATTGATACCCGCGAAAAGCACACTCGTTCATTTTTATTACTTGCTCGAATTTATTTTTGAACCAAGAGCAACTTTCCTATTGTATGAATAAGTAATGTATTCTTGCAATCTAAGACTTTTAATGTCACTAAGTTCTAATGTGCATTCATCAACATCGCTCGAAGCGAATTGCAGACCGACAAATTAATTTCTCTAAGATACTGATTGCAAATTTCCCCATCAACATTTATATTTTCTTTTTATTTAAAGAGTGAGCTAGGTATTCTAGCAAAACTATTGCATTTTACGAAATAAAAAAATACGTATTCCAAAATAAATCGTTTGCTTTAAATAAAATAACTCACTACACCAGATACAATGGTTTGTTTGCGTAGTTTGGCTGAATTTCTCCAATTATGAGTTGTAATTGTTTTACATCGAAGACTCATCAATTGGCAGCTGTTTTCAATTAAATCAAACCTTCCATCGCTTTTACCCGAATAAGCTCTGTCCTGCTTCAAATTTCCCGGGAAAGGCCACACTTTGTACATATGTACATGAATTTTATAGGTATCAACAATTCCTGTTTCCTCTATAGGATTTAACAGCAACGACTTAAAGTGGAGCGAAGGCTGAGCCACTAGCCATAAGGGCTGCATTTTTATCAAATTGAACACTTCCAAAAATTTGCAATAATTTTTAACAAAAAAGGGCAGTAAAGTAGACTTTGTTATGAAAACTTCAGAAGATCCACTTGTTCATATTTATAATTGTTGCTTAACCACGTCCCAATTTCCAACTCAGTGGAAGAAAGCACATGTAACACCTATTCCTAAAATGCCCTCTGCATCCAATCCCAGCGACTTTAGACCAATTAACGTGATTAGTTTCCTTGCTAAACTTTAAGAAAAAAATTATGTCCCAACAAATAATCAAATTTATTAACGATCAGAAGACTTGGACAATTTGGCAGTCTGGTTATCGATATGGGCATAGTTGCGAAACTGCACTTCTGAGGGTATCTGCAGATATTTGTGAAGCTCTCGATAAGGACCAGATGACAGTACTTGTTCTTCTTGATTTTACCAAGGCATTTGATTCCATAAACCACCCAAGACTGCTTTCGAAGTTGAAAAATCAATTGGGCTTTTCATCCTCCGCCATTGAACTTGTTGCTGATTATTTACGCAATCGATCACAGATGGTAAAAGTAAAAAATCTTTGTTCTGATCTTATATATCTTCGCTCTTATGTTCCACAAGGTTCCATTATTGGCCCTCTACTTTTCGCCTTTATATTTAAATGATTTACCGAATGTTGTTACTAATTCCACTATTCACCTTTACGCGGATGACGTCCAGATCTATTTGAGTAGACCAATAGGTTTGATGGAGGATTTTATTTGTCGCATTAATGAAGATCTTCGTAGCATATATGACTGGTCACTGCTGAATCAACTTTTGTTAAATCCAACTAAGTCGCACTGCCTAGCTATATATAGGAGCCGAATTGATAAATCTTAACTCCCTCCTCTTTTATTAAATAATTCCGTTCTTGAGTATGTTGACTGCGTCAGGAATCTTGGAGTTTATTTCAGTGCTGATTTCAAATGCTGCAGTCTCATTTCAAATTTAATAGGGAAAATCTATGGCACTTTACGCCAACTTTGGATAACGTCTGCTTGGCTTTCTGTGGGCATGCGCTTAAAATTGGCTAAAACGCTACATATTCCAATCTTTGCTTATTGCAGTACCATCTTTAGCAAACCTGATGCTCGATGCCAGAGAAAGTTAGATGTTGCTTTCCATAATGCAATACGCTATATTTATAGACTTCCTCGGAATGCTCATGTGTCTCAGTATGTATTGTCACTGCTGGGCACTCCCCTAAAAACGTGTTTAGGCCGCCGTGAACTCATTCTTCTGCACAAACTGATATATAGCAAGCTTCCGGAATATTTGTATGAGAGATTGCACTTCTTGCATTCGGAAAGGGGTTGTCAGCTTCTGGCCCCTCGAAAGTGGTACTATCTTCCTGCCAATATGCAGCGAACGGGCTCTATCAAGCATTTTTCTTCACTGTTAAAAGATTTAGGTTTTTAAGAGCGTAAATGGCACTTACTTTTTATATTTCTTATAAGGTTACGTTTAATTGTTTTTTTATTCTTTTTATTACCATTAACTTTAATTCAAATTTTTTTTTGTTTCGCTTTTATTTATTTATTTTTTGTTTTTGTTTAGGGTGGTATGTTTCGGTTTGTTTTTACATATATTTGTATATATTTTTTTTACGACTTGTTTTAAATTATTTTATTTTATTATTTTATTTATTTGTTTATTACTTATTCTTACTTTTTATTAATACTTATTTCATTACCTCAAAGTGTTTTAGTTAGTTTTTATTTTGAACCAGGAACCATTGCATCAAATTAGAAGTACGTATATAAGATATTGTAATCTTTGAACATTGTACATTTATTATTTATCTACAGCATTTTTTTTTATTGGTCTTCAGGGAGGAGCGCGCGTTCCCCGGCCCTCCCAAGCTGGATCCGCCACTGTTGTCCATCTAATATGTCACGTATTTTCGGTTATTAAACATTTTTCATTTTAATAGTGAACGAGATGCCGAAAAATAAATACACTTAGCAGAGCTGTGTTAATATACCTGTTAATTATTATTAATACCAAGGATTTAAAAATTAAGATTTAAGAACTGCAAATGATAATTTAAGATTCCAAAAATTAATTGAATTTGCGAAAATTTGTATTCCATTACAAAACTGTTATAAATACCCAAAAAATATTTAAAAAGTATTTAGACATTGCAGTATACTTTATTTCAATTCTTTTACAATACTTACAATTACTCTAACTGGGAACGTATCAAAAATTATAACTTTTTTGATAAATTATTTACATGATAAATTCTCCCCTGAGTGGACTAAGAGCTTAAGAGCTGACGGCTGGCCATGGTACTCGCCAGAAATTGATAGCATGATTGCCGAAGCAGAATATCTTTTACGTTGCTACAAGTTGCTCAAAAATCTTCAGAGTTATATTACATATCAATTTGCAAGAAATCTAGGAATTGAAAAAATTAGAAGTGCGAAAAAAGCTTATTTTAGCAGAATACTCGATACCTTTCTAGCACCAGAGAAACTATGGCCTGATAACCGTAAATGGGATATTCATGGTAGTGATAAGTCAACGTGTTGCATAGACCCTGCTTAGACGGGTCAGTATTCTGCTTCCGCCTTACGAAAACTTGTGGGTAAGAAGATGGTTGCGGGCGGCAGGAATGAAGTATCACCCAATCTACAGCTTCGTGTGGCAGAGTCTGCATACTGATCTGTCTAAACTGGGTCATAGATCCAAACGTTCTTAACAATTTTTTGGCAACCTCTACGCTGGCCTCTCTGATAGTTCGTCATGCAACTCCTTTAAAACTTTATAGAACAATCAATGAACTTCAGCTTCCGATGTGTAACAATTTCCGAGATATCAGAAGTCATCGAAAGTATCAAATCAGATGGCACCGGTGATGATATGATGACGTACTGTTCTATTTGTCTAGACCTATTGGATTATAGGAGAACTGTATTGCTCGCATTAATAGCGATCTAAATCAAAAATCTGCTTGGACTAAATGTAATCGGCTCTTGCTTAATTCGAAGAGAAGAAGTTGACTTGCTTAGCATTTTATAGTGGGAGTATAGACAAGAGGCAAGTGCCCCCCCCCCCCACCCAGAATACTGAATAATGACATATTACCTTTCTCAGAAAAAGGTTACTATTACCTTGGAGTTGCCCTTAACAACAAGCTAACCTGCTGCGCTCAGGTTTGTAGTATAGTCAGCAAAATCTTCGGTGACCTCAGCAGGCTATGGCTTTCAGAGAGGATATTGTCAGACATTCTGCCGCTCAAACTAGTCAAGGCTTTGCTTGTCCCTTATTTGGTTTACTGTCGCAATATATTCTCTTCCTTCGATTCATCTTGTAATCGTAAGCTAAATGTAGCATACAATGATTGTGTGCTCTTTGTTTATGGCCTACGTCGTTTTGATCATCTTTCGCAATATATATTTCGTTGGTTCTAGGATATTCATTAAATGCTTATCATGATATCACCGCCTTAAATTTCCCACATCGTCTAATCAATACACGTTCACAAACGGACTTATTTGAATAATTTGGTTTCTTGAACTCACACCGCCACTTCAGCCTACCCAGTAAGACAGGAATAAATTCTTCTGAGATATCTGTCGACGAATCGATTCTTTTTCGTGTCAAAATGAATTATTTTATATGGACAATGTCCGCTTTTCCGAATCCGAAAATTGATCTTATAATAATGGATTACAAATTGATTCTTGAATCATTGAAAAATATATTTCTTAAGTGACCCGGAATATATTTGAAATCGGTATGGACTCGATTTTTAAATATTTTAATGTATTGGTATAGAATTGTCATGGATTGAGGTTGAATGTCTCCGACTATTCGCTTACGTAATTTTCTGGTTCCATACTCACTCACTAATTCACTTAAATAATTTAAAAATTGAATGAATCCCACCTTTTCACTTACTTCAACAAAACTACGTTATTCCAACTTGAAACTTGCAACTAAGGATTAATACTGGTTTGTTTCACGACTTATATGACTTATTGAAACGCACATATTACCGCGAGAAGATTGATATGGAATCGAAACTGAATCGATTACTTGTCCGATTATTTGCTGCAAAGCTCTGATTCCCAATTCGATTCATCAAATTCGTACTTGAATCGATTCTAGGATACATTCAATTGGAATATATCCCATTTGTTTTACTGGGTACTTATATCCCAATTCTGCTCATTAGTTGGGCAACACTCTTATGTTGTCCACTTTGCACGTAAATGAAACTCTCATCCCAATGACATTAGAATGAGGGGTTCAACGAGGATTTTCAGAGAGAAATTAATTCAGTACACAGTATCCATTGAGATGAATTGAGGTCACGAAAGCATGAGGTGGGTGCGCTCATGACAACAATTGTAGGCAGAGATTTGTTGTATTTATATCATCGCCTTTCTTCTCTTTTTCCTTGTATTATTCTTTTCTTCTCATCTTAAAGGTGAAATTTGTAATTGAATTAAAGCTTCAACTGCTTGAAGAAACCAGAAGTCCCGACTTCTGTGATTGAACTGAAGTTGGCCGCAGCCAACACCAACTTTACACTTTCAGCAAAGTTTAGTTCCAGTCGCAGTCGAAGTCGAAGTTGCAGTTGTATCTTGCCACATGCATTTATCATTTGGGCAAAGTCGTAGTCGACTAATCAGTCGTAATTTTAATTGTAATTCACGCTTGAATTTTTTTTTTTTTGTTTAATTTAATTTTAACTATTTTCTATTTTCGTAACATGCTTAAAACTTCATCTTGTTGTATATGTACATTGAATAAAGCATGTGAATTTTTTATTTATTTATTTTTTAATATTCTTAGTTACTTCGATAACTACAGCATAATAAACCAATTACTAATATCATCAAAATAAAAAAAAACGTTATTCATAGCTGGAATTATATGTTTCCTGGTTCTTCTGCCATTTATGTAAATTTTCTTATCACTAAATGTTGAATGTTTTCGGCAAATCCATTTGACGTTGCTCTTCATAATCTTGAACATCTCTCATTTTAATTTTCGGGTACAGGACTGATTGCTTTAGTAGCTAAGAGGAAAATCGTTTGATTTTACATTCAGCGTTACTAAAGACAGGATGAAACATCCGAAGAGTAAGTTCACTTCGCCTTGAAGGGAACTCAAGTGCCGAGGCTATTGGACCCATCAATATACAATATTCTTCCAAGCACTGCATATCTATGGAAAAGAATTTAGAAATCCTTTATCTATCATACAGGTCGCACAGTTTTCCTTAAGCAATGTAAGCCGGGAAATTGCATCAGGCATAAAATTCAATCTGGTTACTGCTGGAGTAATTAATAATGAACTCAAAAGTTTGCGCAATTTATTCTGATGAGTTCGGCAAGTTGCACTTAGCAAAATACTTAAGAATCAAAACGAGAAATAATAGTCTTCTTTGATAGAGGTATTAGTTACGTAAATAAATACTACCTGCTGCGCCTTATCCTTGGCTCTCTTCACAAACCATTCTACTTCTCTTATTCGACAGAAATTTTACCAACTTCTTGGAAGCTACCTTCAGCCTATTCTCAAAAAAAGAGAGGGTAGCGATCCCCCAATTTATAGGCCAATTGCAATTACTTCTTTCGAAGGTTTTTGACTCTATTATTAATTAAAAGTTAATGAAGTATCTGGCAACTTATGTACTCCTCAATGATCGCCAATATGGCTTCCGGACTGGATGCTCATCTGGAAACTTGCTGACTTTTCTTACAGAACGTTGGAACTGTAGTGTTCACAATTTTGGTGAGTACAAAATCTTTGCTCTGGATATTTCAAAGTCCTTTCACAGAGTCTCGCATCCTGTCCTTTTAGCCAAATTCAAAGCACTTGGTCTTTCCCCTCCTCTTCTAATATGAATTGAAAGTTTTCTATATCTGGTCGTTCAATTCGTATCGTATTAGATGGCGTTACATCTGAACCTCACCCTATAAATTCCGGTGTGCCCCAGGCTCTATTATCTCTCCGTCTCTCTTTTAAATTTTCATTAATGATCTGTTTTCTCGTACTTTCAATCCCATCCATAGCTTTACCGATGACAGTCCCCTTGATTTCGCTTACTCATTTGATACTCTTGCGGACTCCAGAGGAAATGTCACATGTGTCAATTGAGATTACATGACTATAACATTGAATGATGATGATGATATTATCCTCGCTTAGGGCAAAGATCATGTCGAATTTAATGCAACTAAGATACAAAGCTGTTTCATTTCTTTAAAACAAGATCACCATTTATCTACTCCTGTTTCATTTGATGGAGCCTTAATTTGAGATTAACCGTCACTTAGCATTCTTGGCATTAACATTTCCAGTAAATTAAGCTGGACAGACAACATCTTCTCTGTTGCCAAAGTGGCTTCAAAATGTTTTGAATTTCTGAAATGGTGTAAGAAATATTTCAGCCCATCGAACTAGCACTCCTCTACAAGTTCTATATCAGACCTATAATGGAATACAATTCTCACATCTGGGTCGGGGCTGGTCGTACAGCCTTAGATTCATTGGATATTATCCAAAAGGGAGTCTTTAAGCTGATTACCGATTTGGCAATAACTTTTATGTCGACTCACTCGAGCACTGCCGCAATGTTGGTTGTCTTTCTCTCCTTTATCGTTACACGAATGGCCAGTGCCCTGTGGATTAATTCTTGCACACATACTTTCGCGCGTTCAGCAAAATTCCATGATGCTTTCTTATCCGAGACTGTGCGAATGTCGATTAGTCTGTTTCTCCTCGAGCCTACAATCTGCGAAGTTTCAAGAGTGACATACATACATCGGCACCTCCGCCACATTCCTCATGTTCCCTAATCCATTCCCTATCTACTTCCTGCCATGCTGTACTTTGCATCATAGGGTATCCCCTGAGCTTGGTTTAATAATATAAAAAAAAAAAAGATCGAAATTGTGAGAGTAACAAACGATAATCCCGATTTCTTTGCAAATAAATGTAGCTCTCCAGTCCACTTAGTTTCATTGTCATAAAAAACAGGAAAATGCTTTTCTTAGATATAAATTAAAAGGCAATTGATCATGAATAGATCACAACTAAGTACAAAATAATATTTAATACTGTTGTCTTCGAAGTAATTAAAAGTAATTGTATGTGTTGGAAAAGAATTGAAAGGAATTATCCAGGAATGTGAAATTTTTAATTTATAAGTAATTTGCAGGCTATGAATGCACTCAAATAGAGCTTCAAACATTTACGTCAGAATATCAAAAATCAGCTAAACGAAATATATTTACGAAATTTGGAATTTTTGGAAATTTGCAACGCAGCTACACTCTAAACAATGTTCCGCTCCATAGAGTGCAACAAACTGCTAAATATACGGATAGAAAGTATCATGTAAACTTTGTAAATTCTTAGCTCAGTCGAAATTAGTAGATTTTTAATTTTCTTGTTTTAATTAGTTTCGCAATAAAAAAGCGTGTGAAAATATATCATTCGGTCAGTAAAAACCCGGCTTTTTGTTCGAACAATTGAAGTTCTTCAGAGAAAAGAAGTTTTTATTTCTTGGAATCGAATTTTGAAGTGTAAAGATTTATAACGGAAATTCTTCAGTTAATATAAAATATTATGTATATGTTCGATAATTTGGGAAGATATTATGGAAGGAAAGTAACGGCATATAAGTTACAAATGATTGGCTAATCCATCTGGTAACCAGCTTGGGAGCCCGAATATTATTAAGTAATATGAAAAAAAAAAAAACATTTTCCTATGATTCGGTATGCGTGTGTAGGGTTATGGAAATATGTATTTAGGTATACCTGTTTTTGTCTGCGTTGTGCTACCTGATATCGTTGTGTTCCATAATATTAAAATTAAATCATATATATATACCTATATATCTTATCATAAGATTTGCACCTCACATCAACACATACAATCATTCGAATCGTTTTCTTATTGCAGAAGCTAGAGTCATTTTCAATGCATCATTCCCTATTCGAGGCATGTTTTCCCACTTCATGCTCATATAAAATTTCAATGGAAATACTTCGTTGCTCGTTATAATCCGAATGTTAAGGATCTGTTTCCTAAAGTAGAATCCTTAACATATACACCAAGTCTAAGAAGTCTTTGAATTGAGGTGAAAATAGAACTTGAGAGTAGTTATGTATTCCCATTACAGTGATTCCATGAAATTTTCAAGTTCATTGTTCTTCTTCCTTCTCCCCATCATCCATATTAATCGATTTTTAAGATGTATGCCTGGGTTATGTATCTGCCTTCTCGTATAATATTATTATTATTTCTGTCCATCAGAAAATCAATGAAAACCCTTCTGTCTACACACTGTCATTAAAAAAAAACACATTTAAATTAATTTAGACACAACTTTATTGCCTGTACCTCAACCTGACTAATTGCGTATGGACACAATAACGTCCAGGTTTTCCTTGTGAGGAAACTTCCTTCTACTCATACACAATAAGCTAAAATGCTTGTATAAACTCGTACATTGTACAAGTCCCGAGATATTTACCTCTTTTTTTTTTTAGTTTTTTAGAGAGATACTTCATATTATTTTCTTTATTTCGAGTGGTGTCATTTTTCACACAGAAACGATTACGCATCTACATAAGACTAGATAGAAATTTAAAAGCAAACAATATGGTCTATAAAGAAAAGCACATAAGACCTTGAGTTATTATATATGAGTTAATTTCGTAAATTTGTATAATTTTTCCCTCTTCTTTAATGTAATGATAATCATTTGATTACTTCTACACCTCCAATTATTGTGTTAGTAATAACTTTTTCTTCTACAATTTATGAAACATTCATTTGATCATATGCCATAAATCAAAGAAACACGTAACAATCTCATTACCGGAGTACATCATAATCTACATCATCCTTTCGTATATACATATATACATATTCATATAAATTCCAATAGATCACTACATCTCTTCTGTAATTTCCCACAAGGCCTATAAATGTATTGGATCGCTTAGCTGAATAAATCCGAGTTTTCTCAAAGTAATAATCGCTAGTAATCTCTGAAGAGACAACCATAAATCATGTTCTTTTTCCATGTTTAGTAAACAATTCGCAGTCATTCTACCCATCTATGTATATTACTCAAAACCAGCCATAAGCAGATAAAGGAGATCCATAGTAAAAGTCTGATAAAAAAGCTGCCATGAAACATTTCTAAATGCACGTCACAAATCCAACCAAGACTGGGAGTGAGTTGGGAGTTCGGTCACCCTCATCACAATAAATCATCGAATTTTTAATATCGTAATACCCAAAGATTTTAGCCCATTCGTCTCATGGCCTTCAAATGTTTCTCCTCTGAGAAATTTATGTGGAGGTATACTTTATTGAGACTTTCCAAGGACGAGAAAAGAAATGCCTCCTTCCACCCGATAGAATAATTCCATCGTATTTTTTGGTTTAAACGAAAAACGAAACTTTCATGAAATTCTAAAGCTACCCCCGCATCCGTGGCAAGCTATGTTATAAGGGGGAGTAAGAAGTATATGGGGAGTAGTATATCGCTCTCATTGAAATTACAATTTTATATTATACTTCCCCATTCATGGATTTCCGGTGTATGATGATTTTATGATTGTTTTATTGCCACAACATATGCTGAGCTTTGCTCAAGAACCACAGCAGGGAAAATATTTTTGATATTAGCCGGAGTTTATATACAATTTTTTGAATAAAGTCACCTCTCTGTTGTATGCTTTTTAAATATATCACGCCAAAATAAAAGACATACAAAGCCAATTAAATTCCACGTTGATATTCCACTTTACGACCGACGCCCTGTCTTGTTGTTTCCATCTTTGCGCCTACTAATTGAAAAAATTACCGCCACATCGAAGGGCAGCTTCACTAAATAAAATCTCTTTATCAAGATTCTTTCGTGTGCACGTTTTCCCTGGAGCACATGAAATTACTTCGGATTGGACAGAGATTGGTAAACTTTTCGGGTATCAAGCAAGGAAGATGAAACTCACAAAAAGAAATTCTCGGTGATCTTACATTGCCAATTAATGATCGTCGCACGTTTTGGATCAGCACCGTATTGAAGAAGAATCTGAAAAATTTCCTTTATATTTTGGGGCATGATAATTTGTGACCTGCATACAATTTGATTTGGATCATTTTTGCTGCGTTCACCTTTCTCATTGTTTTCTTAACGCCAATTATTATAATTTTTGTAGAGTTATTTATTTTCTTATAATTGGTATTGAATACAGTTGGATTTGTTACCACTTGCTAGTTATTCCAGATAATCGATTCTAATCTCATAAAAAACTGTTACTTATCGTCGCGCTAGTAGGTAGACGTTCATATATAGGAACCTCGATGCCAATTGCGATTTGATCATTCGTGCCATTTTAATACGCGTAAGTCAACCCATTTAGATTTTTTCATATCGCAAGGCGTATGCTTATGTATCCTCCATATTTACGTCGAAAGACATGTACTTATCTAGTCTAGCTTACTTGAGCCTTTCCACTTACCGTTCATGACGATGAAAAAATCGATTTTTTTTATTTACATAATTCTCATCCTTAAAGTGTTTAGAACATGTGGGTAAAAGGATATTTTCATATCTAAAGTGTTTTAAAATTCACAGCCTGTTGAGAGCGGAACCGTCCGCCGGCTGAAAAACAGGTAGCTCAGGCGCTCGGAACGCCCTTGCTGGGGAGACCTTTTCTCACTACCTGAGGTACCCTCATAAATTTCGGGAAACCGTTAACCTTCCAATTCACCACAATCACTTCTTGGAGGAAGTAGAACGGCCTCTGTAATGTGTTGGAATAGCTGAAGTAAGCTTTCAAAGATTTTTTATAACGTTAATCTTTATATGAGTTTCTCTGAGTACAAAATTTTTCAGCGCGCGGGTCGCTCTACAGCTTCAACGGATGAACCTATTCACATAAATGTTTGGGCAATTAAAAGGAAATTAATTGGCAGGGTCTTTAGGAAGCGTTTTTTGTCAATAATTTATTTAGAAATAGGTTTTTCATCCGTTGAAGCAAAAAAAAAACAGTTTTTTTTTTATTTTTAAACGGCTGACATTTTGTTATTTAAATTTTTTTTTGAAAATGAAAACCGGTAAGGCCCCCCAAATTTTATTTAGTTTATTAATTTTCATCCCTATTTGTTTGAGATTAGCCGGTAGAGCTGTGGAGCGCCCCGCGTAGACCAAAACACGCCATGAACGGCGTTGTTTTATGGGAGCTGGAGTCGCTATTTTTTTTTTTTTTTAAACGGCTGACATTTTGTTATTTAAAGTTTTTTTTGAAAACGAAAACCGGTAAGGCCCCCAAATTTTATTTAGTTTATTAATTTTCATCCCTATTTGTTTGAGATGAGCCGGTAGAGCTGTGGAGCGCCCCGCGTAGACCAAAACACGCCATGAACGGCGTTGTTTTATGGGAGCTGGAGTCGCCATGTTTTTGTTTTTTTTAAAGGCTGACATTTTGTTATTTAAAGTTTTTTGTTTAAAACGAAAACCGGTAAGGCCCCCCAAATTTTATTTAGTTTATTAATTTTTATCCCTATTTGTTTGAGATGAGCCGGTAGAGCTGTGGAGCCCCCCGCGTAGACCAAAACACGCCATGAACGGCGTTGTTTTATGGGAGCTGGAGTCGCCTTTTTTTTTTTTAAACGGCTGACATTTTGTTATTTAAAGTTTTTTTTTGAAAACGAAAACCGGTAAGGCCCCCAAATTTTATTTAGTTTATTAATTTTTATCCCTATTTGTTTGAGATGAGCCGGGAGAGCTGTGGAGCGCCCCGCGTAGACCAAAACACGCCATGAACTGGGTTGTTTTATGGGAGCTGGAGTCGGCTTTTTTTTTTTAAACGGCTGACATTTTGTTATTTAAAGCTTTTTTTTTTGAAAACGAAAACCGGTAAGGGCCCCCCAAATTTTATTTAGTTTATTAATTTTCATCCCTATTTGTTTGAGATGAGCCGGTAGAGCTGTGGAGCGCCCCGCGTAGACCGAAACACGCCATGAACGGCGTTGTTTTATGGGAGCTGGAGTCGCCATTTGTTTTTTTATTTTTAAACGGCTGACATTTTGTTATTTAAAGTTCTTTTTTGAAAACGAAAACCGGTAAGGCCCCCCAAATTTTATTTAGTTTATTAATTTTCATCCCTATTTGTTTGAGATGAGCCGGTAGAGCTGTGGAGCGCCCCGCGTAGACCAAAACACGCCATGAACGGCGTTGTTTTATGGGAGCTGGAGTCGCCATTTTTTTTTTCTTATAAATAAAATTGGAATTTACTCTTCATTGATAGAAGAATAAAATGCGTTAAAACCCATTTCTAAAACTATTTATTTTATGTAAAAAAAATTCCAAAGTTCATGCATTTTGCATGCCTCTCGACGGTAACCTCCCGTTAAGATGCAACCTTGATTCATTTTACATACAATATTACACTCTACAATCACCTAGTTGATGAGAAATGCAAAAGAAGTGAAATCATCATAGATCTCCTCTAACCCCCCGTCGACCATAAAGTGGCAACAGCAGCTCTCCATCGGATACTGTTTTGTGTGATAGCCTTCAGCTTATTAAATCACGTATACCAATCTGTCGAGATTTTTCTCAGCCAAATACTTCTTCGTCGTCCTGCTTGACGGAATTCTCGCGGATTTTAGTGAAGAGCCTATTTTGCAATTTTGTTGCTGTAACGTTGCAGTGTATGAGCAATTTTCTTTATTTCATTTCGCAGTGTATTTTATTTTGATCAGAAAATCTAAACAATTCTTCTTTTGAGACCCGTTCTGTATAGCGAAATTTTAAGATAGGATTTTAACAACTATTTAAAAAAGTTAGTTGTCGGCGCATTATGAATTGGATAAACTTCCACAACCTGACAGAAATCGGTGCTGCAGTGGATGTAAAGAGCTTCTTACTGTGATTCTACTTGGGTTCTATATTCGCTACGTCTGGGAACAAGTAGGTATTCCATGACCTATTTATTCGGGAATTGACATGCATTTTTGTATCACCCTAGTTAACAAGGGCTCACTACTACTAGCTCCACGCTTTCGTTATCTATTTGAGTTTCGAAAAATGAACTTATTTTCTTTTTTAAGTTTCACACCGGCTGTACCTTTTTTCAGTTACGAGATTTTGATTTTTTGTGTTTCGATTTTAATGTCTATGTGTCAGGAAGCAGGACGTTTTCAATATAATCCAAATCGAGAAGTGGATTGATAAATTGTATATAAATTGTAAACCGTCCGGGCTATTGTCGAAATCAATTCAAAAGATCTCATTGAGAATATTAAAAATAATGACAGCAAAGTATGCTATATCTAAATTGTCCTTGCAACAAGGATTGATGTTGTGGTATGCAGACGGTTCAGAAACGAACAATGGAGTCGAACTGGGCATATATGGTCCCAAATACCATATATGAAAGGCTCTGTGCTCTACTCATAGTATTCCAAGCCAAGGTTTTCGCCAGAATAGAATGTGCCAATACCTGCATTAAAAGAGCCACAAATGGGTCAACCATTAATATCCTCTCGGACAGTCAAGCTGCCCTCAAGGCGTTAAAGTCCTACACTGTCAAGTCAGGGATAGTTTGGGAATGTCTACAAACCCTCAAAAACTTATCAAGGAGAATCAATCAGTGGATCACTAGTGGAGCTCATAATGGTCTTTAAAGATTATCTGTTTTGAATCTAATTTCATATATATCAAATTTATTCTGCTTTCTGAAAATATTGTTTGGAGTTTTCGGCAACTGATATAATGGCATTTTTTGTTTGTCATACGTTTTTCGCTAATGTTGGCGCTTTTAGAAACGAGCACTTAATTTTTATTTAATTTTAGCGGAACCATTGAAAACATACTCCATTTTTTTACTATCTCGTAAGTTATGGTCGTAAAGCGTCTTTTGGGTAATGGGTCTCTTTCGTGCTTTATTTTCCATAGCAATGATCAGGAGTATTTTGATGGTGACCAGGTAATATGCCTAGACCTGACATCCTTTGTGAGTACTATCAAAAAACGTATAACAGAAAGAATGCGCATCTTTTATATGCCGGGTTGTGACATTATGACCCGCTCTCGAAAATTTTACGAAAATGCTCTGCCTTGACGACCCGCCACTTACCAGTAGTGAGCGGCGGGTCGTCATCGTCAAAGGACCAGAGTCAGCGCCTATGCTCATGCATTGCATTGCGTGTTACATTTACATTGCTGTAGAAGATCAGCGGATGGGGATGACCGACAGGCAGTCTAGTCATAGTCAGCTGCATATATTCGTGTGCTCGGACAAAAATATTTATGAACGTAGCCCGCTGGCGTCGGCGTGTGTACAGCTATGGGTATGGGGTGGCGGAGAGCAGATAGAATAGAGCAATATTCTCTCAGTCTCAAGTCTTTGCTTATTCTCGTCTGTTGCCTCTCGACCGCTTCCACAATTAAGCATACAGCTTGTGCATTTCGAGAGGCCAGATGAAGCTTCTTGTAAGTTATATGTTCTTTGGTATTATGCAGCTACTGTTCTGTTCCTTAGATTCCCCATAGACGCAAGGGCTCCATGCTATTAACCCTGGAATACTAACCCGTTTTGATATTCGCTTATTGGTAACCCTGAGTACATATTACTCACACACGAAGAAATTATAAACAAAAGATTTGAAATATTTTAGCGGAATACGATAACAGAAAAATGAAAGAACAGCATCCCCGCAAAATTTAAGATTTACATAAAGAAATTTTAATTAATATAGTAAGGATAATTAGAAATGAAGGAATCACATTTTATACATCTTGTAATTTTTTTTTGTCATGAATAGATTTTATACTACAATTTTGGGTTCCCGGCCAATGAGGAGCATGAGGAATGAGAGCACTGACATGCTGGGAAGGCTATCCCTACCTTAAACTAACAATCACGTTACAGGCAATGCACTTAAGAAGTGTGGACCCTGTGGTCATATGTCGTGAAGAGCAGTGCAGCCTTCTAGCAGAAAGTGAGTAAAATTTAGTCACGGGTAGCTTTCCAGGGTTAAATTTCACTCAGTATTATTGTTGTGCTGATGAACCGACAATATTCCTACAGAGTCCATTCAATCAGTCTTTAAGGAGGAAATTTAACTCTTCGCAAGAAGGTATCAGGAATTAAGTAGGCTACTCAGGATCTACAAAGTGCAAGGAAAGACTATTGAAAGTATCAAAATCTGCCTCACTTTCAGTGAGTGAGGATGAAGAAACTGTGGAGTGATCAGGGGAGCTGGATTTATTAAGCTGCTGATAGATTTTACTACATGGGAAGACCCTAAGGACGGTTCCTATAATGATGCAAAATATAAGCAAACCCCAATATTGAATTCAGTATTAAAAATTCTCTGCGAACTGATGGCTATTTTTCGACAATCGGTAAGACTCCAAATTTTCTGGAAAAGAATGTTTCATCAACATACATATGCCATGTACTAGCCTGCATATATGTAAAAGTAGACTTTATTGTAAAATCTCCTAAAGTTATCCCTTACATTATTCTAAAATTTTCATAAAGAATATGCGTCTACTTTCTAAGTATAAAGTGCATCCATTAAACCAATGTACGTAAGAAAAGAAAAAAGAGAAAACATTGACGGAAAACTACCTCCCTACTCTCAAGGACTTTTTGATATTTCGTGCATGTTAGGCAATCGCAATAAATCAAATCGAAGAAACATTAAGCGTAAAATTTACCTTCTTCAGTTCATGCCACAAAGTCATAATCCACACAAGACACCGCCACTAAATCAAGAAGACAATGCGACCCCAAAACGTACCTAATCGCACTTGACAGACTCTCGTATATATACAGGATCCATTTTCCCTTTTATTTTCGGCTTCATTCCTTCTGGATCATTGTGCTATTCCATCTTACCTTATACGTTTTAGCATTTTTCTCTTGTCTTGCAAACATCCCCCATGGTCTAACCTCCTTTCAAAAAAGAAGAAAAAATAAATAAATAAAAAGTATAAGTCTTCCAAGGTTCGCACACTTGGGGGCGCTGCTACACTGATGTCAAGACCAAGTCAAGTCAAAGGTAAAAAGAGGGCACTTCGGCGGTAGTACGGTATACTAGTCTTTAACCGCAAAAAGAACGGCATATGTCCGTATACCAGAGATATACCATCCTATTCTCAGACATAAATACAATATGTGAAGCCATTTATCAACGTTCACCCACCCCTAGGTCCAGGCTGCCGTACTCTATACTGTGCCCTATGTTTCATAAGCTGCATGGTTGTTGGTAAGGACCTACGACGGGTGGTTCGTGAGGGTTTGTCGTTCGTACATTTGCGTATGAGAATTCTCATGTGGACATAAACCGCTAAAATAATCTCCCGTGAGCCAGCCTGCCAACCAAATATACACTTTGCGGTATTCAAAGAGACAAACAGAGGCATAGAAGATATTCATCCCAATTCTATTCAGGTCTCCCAACCTTTCGTCTACTATTATGCAGCTATCCATCTCCCCTAAAGTTGGTTGCGGAGGGATTAAGCTAGTCAGAATTAAAAACCGAACAAAATCAGATCTTCTTGCGGGAACACTCACAGCACAGAAGTTAACCATTTGTATGCAATACCATAATATTGTTTTGGGGAGGATGCCATAAAGCTAATAAATTTCCCTTTACAAGTAACGGGATTTTGATTTGTCCATTTCAAAAATAAATTTTACCGTTATCAACCAGAAATCCCGTGATAAATTCTACTTGTATGATGCGTCAGGCTACTACAGTTACCATTTTGTTCCTATTCTCTAGAGATTGTTTTTTTTTGCATTTTTGCAATTTAGGATGCATCACAATTGCATCTGGAAATATTCCGGATGTTTTATATTTTTTGGAGCGATTTTCCATACTACCCAATATCCCCAGCAATACCAAATCGAGTTGGGTGGAGGAGATGAAAAGTGGTGCACATACAATTTTATTCCGAATGGAAAATGTTACACAGGAAAAAAGTTAAAAACAACAAATCCAAATAATCTGGGGTAGGGAGAATGGATGCTCTTACGATTGCTCCAATGTGGTGTGGCGAACGCTGCAGTAGAGATTTTCATGTTCAACGCGGACTCGTAAATCACTTCAACCAACGTATGACCATAATGTAACAAAAATGGGAGATTTGTGACACGAAATTCCTTTTAATGGAAGCGATATCTTGAATTTTGTAATGAAATCACCTCATTCTGGGAGGAGTTATCCTGCTGTTGGCCCCTCATCAGAACAGAAGGAAAAAGTTTCAAGTTTATATGCCATTGGAGTAAGATTAATAGGACTTGGTGAAATGAGCTGTGGAAATAATAATTGTTGTTGTAACCTACTTAAAGATGAGATAATCCAAAGTAGTAATCAGTATCCCCTCATATGAGTTTTTGCTGTTATTTAGACGCATACCTATAGTTTTTGGCATTTTTTTTCTTGAGGTTAATTAGTTATCAAACTGAGTTTGAGCTGTGAATAAAGTATTTACATTAATTTATAGTATAAAAACAAATGTGCCCAGAATCATTGACGAGTTCAAAAAGATATGTCGATACTTACAAAAAAATTTGAAGAAACTTTTATTTAACCCTACAGTGCGAAATTTTTTTTTATAAAATAAAAAATCGAAGTGTGCATAAAACATATACAGGGTGTTTTCCCTTAGGTAGGACGTGATAGTACTCACCAGGACCGGACTGGATCTTAAAATCGGCTCGGGCTTATAATAACTAAGCAGCCCCAAAGGGTCTTCAAAAATCACATTCTTATTAAAGGCAAACAACCCAAAATATTAGGCTGATGATATTCTTGGAATATTGAATTCCATGCTAAATAACAAGAAAGAAAGAATAAATTTATACAGGAAATACGTATGTATGCACAGAATATGTGTATGAGTGGTTGGTTCTTTCACACTTAAAATTAAAACTAAAACGAGTTTTTCTGTAGAAACAGTATCCGAGAGACCGAGAATTTTACTTACATAGCTGTAGCAAGAGTAAGGTAAGTGCGGCAAACGTTGAAACGGAAGAGAACTGTCCGTTGAAAAAAAAAAAATAATTACGGTCGAAAAAAATAATATTAACAACATTTGCCTTTGACAAATATAAATTATTTTTGATTCTGAACTGTTAAATAAATTTATTGCTCTCAATTTGAATTTACTAGCTTGACAAGGCTGAGGTTGGTTCATAATCCTGACATGCAAGAAATTTTTGCCATTGCTATAAAATTTCCTTAAGATATTGGTTATACCAATAAACTTTAAAGAAACTTTTTGAATCACAAAATAATGAGTGATCTCAATATTGGCATAAAACAAAAGCTTCGTACACCAATTTTTGAATTGATTCATGTTCTTTTATTCTATCTGATGAGGACGAAATGTTGGAACCAGTGTCAGAAGATTTTTTATTTCTTTTGTGAAGATCTTCTTAGCAAAATGGACGCCGATAGTCTGAGAAAAGCCGCTTTTGGATTTGCTTTAATCAATTCACGACTATAACTTCCAATAATCATATCTAAATGTTTAAATCGTGTTCCAAGTTTTTCTGACATTGCCAATGACGATAGCTTCATGTGAAGGAAGTTTCAGCAAATTGAAGATAATAAAAAATTACAGCTGATCTACAATGGGTCAAGAAAGATTGTTGAATGTTGCTGTTGTGGCAGCCGAAAAAGAAATCACTTCGAATTTCGAAAATATAAACTTGTTCGTGTCGGCAAAAGCTCGAAGAGTCCATTTATAAAATCTTGCAAATATTTCTATCAAACTGATTCTCCTTACTTTACTCGCAAAAAATTAATATCAACTAATAATTTTATGTGCAATAAATATTATTTACTATTCTTCTCATGGTTAATTGTTGCTCAACTTTGTTCAGTCTATTGATAGACGACGTCAGAATAGTTTAAGTTAAATAAGGTTATGATGAGAATTTTATGGAGCAGGGCTTCGAGGAGAGAACTAAAGGAGGCGACATGTGATGAAAAAAGCGTAGCAACTTTCGTTCTTCTTCTTATTTTTGTGAGGTGCCAGAGGAGGCGGTAAAAATTGTTGATGATATTTATATCGCAACAAATTAATGGCGCGAAAATTCAAACACATTTCTTAGAAACTCCGGACTATCTTCCGCACCACCCACTGACATGTATATAAATAGACTGACTGATCTCCTGTTTCATGTGGCATCAGTTTTGATTACAGCAAGTATGCTCTCACTGACGATATATTTAAATTATTTGCGAATTTACTTATATATGCATGTCAGTGGGATTTACCGAATTTACCACAAAAATATTTTAAAAGTATTTACCTCAACACGGCTTGTTTTATCTAAATCTTCGAGCATATATAACTCCTTTTTATATTACCATATTATCCATTTGTAACTACGTCTCTGCGCCAAACGCACTTCGCGGCCCTTTGTTTATAGAAAAGTGACAGTCAAACACCCTGCCAAAATCAAGATGGCGAAAATTTTTGGCTACGCTGCCATACATATACTTGACTATAGGATGTTATCTCCTTTAGTTCTCTCCTCAAAGGATCAGGGTCGCAAATTGATACGTTTGCTTCAGGGGTCAAAACGAGTTGTTATGGCACTGCGTATCTTTCACGCAGGAAAGAAGTGAACTCTTAACCACTTCCCTTACTCTTTGTTTTTGGAATATTTTTTGTAATCCCTTATAAATTTAATCGCTCCGTCACTTACTTATATGGCTCAATATAGTAACAAAAATAATGGCAATGCTTTACCACATGTGGAATAATTCAGACTGTTTCTAATATTTGGGTACTTTATAACACTGGAAATTTGTTATTTAAGTAAAAGCTGGCTGTAATATACGCATGACTATTTATATACTCTGTTTCAAAATTGCTTTGCATGAAATAAAATTATCTTTGTTTTTAAAGATTAGAAAATAAAAACAAAATTTAAAAACTGTTTTTATATTTGCTCTTCAATTTCGAATATTTTTTAAAAGTACACCTAGCAAACCTTAAAAAGCCTTGTTGAACCCTTCCGATAAAAAACACATTTTCCGTGCGTTTTTCGAAATAAAAATGATATGATGCAAAAAATAATGCAAACTGTTTTACAAAAAAGTGAATTATTTTGAAGCCACGAGAATGCTAAATTTGCTATATATGATGCTATCTTGGCAACATCCACCTTGCTCCGCATCCTGTCAGTGTTTATAAGTTGTGGGACATTTCGGAGTATTTTTAATTCATAACTTTCTTCTGCCCAGATGGCCTCGTTGTCGTGGGCCAATTAGTTTTATTGTATTATGCAATAAAGTAATTTCTTAATTTCATTCCACTTTTATAGCTCTCCTCCCACCGCAGCCTCAACATTCGTCCAGAGTACGTGGTAAGTACGTGTGGTCGCGTTAACATGGAGATAACTGACCCAAAGACCAACGACTGACCCAAAGACCAACGGCCCAACGACCACCGGCCCATCGGGCTAGCGCCCGATCGCCCGTACTGCCAGTCCGGCTCTGGTACCCACCTAGGAAAATAAAAAAATCGTATGGCAGGGGGGGGGGAGTCAACCGTACACTCAAAGAAATGTTGTATAGATTCGCATAGGTTCAGTAACTATATTATAGTTATCCGAACTACATATGTATAGTTATGAATTCCTAAAAAATAGATAATATCTTATTATTTAAATGTTGCATATATTTTATTGTTTTATATTGATGAGAAAACTATAAGAAAGTAGATGGACGATATTTTTGTGTGCAATGTAATCTTGTAACGGGTGTAGAGAAAACGCTTGCGACAGTAGCACAACTAGAGATGTTATCGTACATAGCGAACTGCTATTTTTCACAGATATTAAAAAATAGCACTAGCGAACTGCTGCTCACAATTTAAAATAGCAGTGATTGCTATTTTTCACAAAATTGAGTGAGTAGCAGAACTTTAGTTCGGTTCACAGAAAGTTAATCTACGAAATTTGATTCTATAATATGTAGCCTCTTGACAGGCCCCGAAAACTTCACCGTCATGTTATGACATAATATTTCGTGGAAATTTGGAAGTATATATAAAATATAACATCGATTGTTTTGGCTTTACCTATTGTCTAGTAAAAGTGAGTAAACTATTTCCAAAGCTTTGTGTTTTTTAGGTATTTATTCTTAAATGAATTCAAAGTAATTGTAATGTAGTGTGCAAAAAGACGACAGGCGAGTTCCTTGTGGGAACATTACACAATTACAAGCAATGATCTTGCTCAGTGCAACATCTGCAAAAACAAATATTCTTTCAATACTTCGACAGCAAATTTGCGGAAGCATTACATGACAAAGCACCCCACAATAAATGTGAGTGCTACATCTGGAAACTCCGTTTTAGGAAACTTTCGGGTATGTGAATTGTAACTATAAACCAAGCTTAATAGCATAGTATATAGTCTTCAAATTGTTTTGAATATCGTTTTTTATATAATGGTGACTGCGTGGGTATTTGAAAACCATCTCAAGAGTGAATATAAATAAAATTATTTATTTTTTATATAGAAACATTTTCAGGGAGAGCATGAGCTCCATGAAGGTACTCCAAACCCAATCGCAACAGATTCTACACATACTATAAATGTGGAAGCAGCAGGACCACCCGGAAATCAATCTGAAGCCTCTAGCTGTACGCCGGCGTTATCTAGTACTAATGTTCATACACGTGGAACAGTACAGCAAAAATTATCGACGTACCTTCCTAAAAGCAAGGAGTGGCCGTTACAGTCAATGGCAATCGTTATCGGGCCATGTTGAACGAATTTTTGTTCAGGAAAATTGAAGAGGAGGATATTGGCAACATTTGGTTTCAACAGTACGGCGCTACGTGCCACACAGCCGAAGCTACACTCGATGTTTTGCGCCCTGTTTAAAAAAAAAAGTTATTTGGCGGACCCTATACATATGGGAGTATTTAGGAAGAAGAAAATTGATGATGCATTATTGTTGCTTTTTACCAAAGATTTTCTGCTATTTAGCATTCTTGAGGACAGTGACTTCAAAGCTTTCTTAAGAGAACTCAATCCTGCTTACCAGCTTCCAACACGGCAGTATATATCTAAAACAATGATACCCATATTGTACGAAACAGTATTGAATAAAGCTAAAGATCAGGCAGACAAAATTTCAAAGGCATCAATAACAACAGATTGCTGGTCATCATGTAAAACTTACAGCTTCATGGCGGTTACAGCACATTACATCGATGAAAATTTCCAATTTCAAAGCCTTTCATTGGAATGTGCTGGACTGCATGAGAGCCACACTAGTATAAACTTGGCAAAAGTTTTAAAAAGGATTGTGTAGGAATGGAAGTTGGAAAACAATTTTTTATTAGCTGTTTCCGACAATGCAGCGAATATAAAGAAGGCCATACACCAAGAATTAAAATGGAAACATATAGGCTGTTTCGCCCATACTCTGAACTTAATTGTCCAGAAGTCGTTAACTCCACTGAGTAGTCTTCTTTGAAAAGTAAGGGCGATTGTTACTCATTTTAAAAGAAGAAAAATTTTTGCAACACCAACGGAATAAACAATATACCGCTAAAATTATTACTAGATGTGTCAACCCGATGGAACTCAACTTTTTATTGCTTGCAACGGTTTTCATTATTAGAAGATGCAATAAGAAGTACAAATGGCTTATTGAAGAAAGATTTACCAGCTTTAACTTCTGAAGACTGGGAATTAATATGCAGTTCCAGTCATTAAATCATTTGAGAACGTAACAAAAATGTGTATTGGGGAAAAATACGTCACTATATCCATGGCTAACATATTGGCAAATGACCTCGCAGATATTACATCTAAATTAGCCATAAATAACTTTCATGCTACTATAAAAGATATGCTTTTGAGACTACAAACGGGAATAACAGAACGGTGGGGTAATTTAGAAAATAACGACACAATAATAAATGTCATATTGCTTGATCCAAGGTTCAAAAACATAGGATTGAAAAAACCTGAGTTATTTAATCGCGCGAAAAAAAAAACATTGTTACTGCAGTTGCGAATAAAATTTGAGAGGAAAAGCAAAGACGATGTCGAGCACAACCCCAAGAAACCGTTGTAACGAGTAATCTTTTGGAAACACAATCTCCATCACCAGAAGAACGTATATCTGAGACGGAAATACCAGATATGTCCCTAGACGTTTGGGTCTATTTTGATAAAACTGCAGCTTCATCCCATATAGCTTTGAATCTTACAAGCGAAACTTCCTCATCTCAAGCTAGAGTAGAAGGAGAAAGATACCTAAATGACGAATAAATTTCAAGGCATGAAGATCTTTTGAAATGGTGGAAAGACTATCAGTTTCTTTATCCTTACTTGAGCTTGGTAGTCAGGGAATTTTGCTGTACAAGTGCAACCTTGTGAGAGGCTTTTTTCAAAAGAAGGGTTTCTATTGCGTGACTGACGTACCCGGCTTAGTGCGAAGAAAATTGAGCAACTACTTTTCTTAAATATAAGTAAGTAAGTAAGTAAGAAGAGCGCCACAGACTGTTTAGTTTTTTCATTTATATGTTTTTTTACCAGAAAATTTAGTGAATTTAATTAAGTTAATATAATCAGACCATATATGTATTCATATGTTTAAAATAAAAAAACTTGGAAGTATTTTTGATTTTATTTACTTAAAATCACACAATTATTCCAGTACTGAACTTGATATGTAAATGTGATATTCTAATTTCAATTTAAAAATTAGACCTGCCCAACACCAACTCACCTATTATATTAAAAACGCATTTAATAATTTTTATTTAGAAATTTTGTCAGATTTGTAATTATTGTTATAACGAAAATCACAAAACATGCTGCCATGAATTGATAAACGTTTCAAAAATGTTGTTATTGTTATACATTAAAAATTTCCAAGCAAATATAGCAGATGATATTTAATCATATCAAAAGAAATAGCGGATAAAAATAGCAGATATTTCTTTTTAGCAATAGCAATTGCTATAGTTACTTGAAAATAGCAGATTATAACATCTCTAAGCACAACTATGGCTCTGTGGGCCCGTGTACAATTATTCAATTTGGGTACCTGTATAATACCCACATTTTTAAATGCAATTACATTCTCAAATCCAAACTAATAATTTCAGTCAGCGCTAATACCTACATGTAATATGAGATGAAGAAATTCTGAATTCGTAGAAAAACACACGGTACGAAAGCTTGTTTAGTAAGCAAAGTCATTCATTTATTATCCGAATCAAACAAGCAAAAATTCAATGCACTATTTTCTCGCGAAAAATGATCATTCTTCTATATTTATCTTTCATTAATTCATAAGCGAAGATGAATTTTGTTAAATGGCGAATGAATTACTTTATATGTTATATTGTTTTTTATGCCACTTATGCCGATTTCGTCCAAATTCACAGTATATGTTGGGCTCGATTAGAAATGAAAGTGTCGCAAGTCGTAGCTCCAGATGGCCAAGCAAAACCGAAATAATACATAATGTAAAAATCCACCTCCACCCCATATCTCGGCTAAATAATATCCGATTTGCAAAATTTCTTTTGCTAATTTTTTTTAGATGTTTTTCTGATTTTTTGAGTATATTTTCCCTCTCCTTCCGATTAAGTTGCGAAATTTAACTTTCGACGGACAAATATTTTGTCTGAAAAATTCATTTCGAAACTTTGCTCCACGAATTATCGTTTAATTCAATTTTCGATTTTTTCATGGATGTGAACTTATCAGGAAATTATCTGTACAAAACTTCAGGAATATCGGGTGTCATTTACCTATTTAAAAAAAAAAAAATCTATAAAAAATTTTCGTGCCTACTTTTCGCCATCTACCGGCGTTCTCTGAAAACTCATGGGCATCATGCAAATTTGAGCATTTTTCAAGTGTATGTAACTATTTGAAGGATTATCCCATTAGCATATGATAAATTGTACAAAAATAACAGACATCCCAAGGATTAATAAAGTTGTTATAACACGTTGAAAATTTTTCAAGAAAGTGGCGATAAATGGTACCATATCAGAAAAATGTGGATTCCGAAATTCAAAAATAACGGTTTTTTGGATCCAAGCTACCGAAAAGTGGGGCGGAAAACACATCTATCTCAATTTTTGTTACGTGCTCACTGAGAGCTTTCCAAAAAAGTATTCACATGCTAGGATACGATTTTTTTGTGCTTACCTTGAAAAATGCTCAAATTTGCAAATTTTTGCGGGAGTTGTCGCAGTAAAATATTTAAAAAAAACGCCAAACTCATTCCGGTAATCTTTCAACGACAGAGGAGGTATGAAGATTACAGATTCTGTAAGTACAATGCCAATGAGTTTTCAGAGATCGCCGGTAGATGGCGAAAAGTGGGCACGTAAAATGTTTATAATATTTATTTTTTTTAAATAGGTAAATGACACCCGATCTTCCTGAAGTTTTGTATAAATAATTTCCTGATAAGGTCGCATCCATGAAATAATCTAAAATTGGATTAAAAGCAAAGTTTCCTAATGAATTTTTGAGACAAAATATTTGTCCGTCGAAAATTAAATTTCGCAACTTAATCGGAAGGGGAGGGAAAATATACTCAAAAAATCAGAAAAAAATCTCAAAAAAATTTGCAAAAAGAAATTTGCAAATCGAATAATATTTAGCCCAGATATGGGGTGGGGGTGGATTTGTACATTATGCATTATTTCGGTTTTGCTTGGCCATCTAGAGCTACGACTTGCGACACTTTCATTTCTAGTCAAGCCCTATTTATACTGTGAATTTAGACAAAATCGTAGGGACCCTCTCCTTGTCAGTTAGTTTGTTCTCGTATGGTGACCTAGACTATTTAGAGAGCTAGTAGGCCAAATGTTATATAAATTGGAACATCTAATTAGGTGGATATTGTGGTATCTAAAATTCTACATACTAAACCTGCTATAAATCTAACCCAAGTAACAATTGCAACCGTGGTTGCAGGGAAATATCTTTTGTTGTTGCTTCAGAGTTGCAATTGGATTTATTCCAAAATTTGTTACAACACCGGTAAAATGTTATTAAAAATAAAAGTGTCATTATAGTCATATCTTGTCCAATTTACGAATGTTTAAATCAAAGCTTTGCTCTACAGTTACAATGCTCCAGATTCATTACTTTGTGGTAGTAATATCACCACATTTCATACAAATTAGAAAACAGTTTATTTGCAACCGTTTCTAGACAAAAAGAGTTTTTACGATATTGCACATCGTTATTATACGCAACCAGTTTGCAACCAATTTATGTTTTGTTCATAGACAAGTTATTTTACAACTGCTTGAGTCAGTTATGAAGACACTTCAATAATAAAAACTTTCACTGACTTTGTGAAATCGTTCCAATATAATCAACGTAAAACTATAGCTTGGATAGTAACTCCATACATTCGTTGCAAGTTGCAGAATAGTCTCAATATGACCCACGTACAACTATAAATCAGCTTCAGGTTGTACAGCAACTCAACACTTCATTGCAAGTTGCAGAATGGCCCCAATATGACCAACGTACAACTAATGACGCCGACCTATTGAAATCAAGATCATAATGCTAATTTCCGTAGAAGAAGTTGAAGCGAGCAAAAGTGATTTTCTGATAAAATTAAAAATTATAGTTTTTGTTTCTTTACGGTGGTGTTAATCAGTTATTATAAATGCCACAAATTGTTGCGTTCTGATTTTTAGTTTAAAATTTGTGTGTGTCATCTGCTGATATAATTGACCGAATTTGACAGAATTATTACATTCGAATCGTCGTTTTAACATTGTGTGGTAATATAAATTATATAAACATTTAAAATATTTAAAAGATTTTAATGGTGTAATGAAAATGAAATCAATTCTAAAAAATTAAGGACTGCAAGGACTGTAGTTGATATCCTTTTTGCAGACAAACTGCTGGTGGTTTTCTCCTGGAGTGGAACCTCATTAAAAGAAGTTTTTGTACTTACAAAGATTTATTTAATATGATCATACAAGCAGTTAGAAGGACACACCCAAACTTTACAGAACACGATGGTTCTAAATTCTTAAAAGGGCATTTGGAACATGCTGGAACAAGAATTAAAAGAAAACTGTAGGTACTAATATAGTAATGAAATACACATTCAAGTTTTAATAATTTAATTTTTTAAGTGCGGTTTTGACACCAATGGAAACCAACACCAAATAGGATTTTTGGAAATAACCTGCAATATTTTGAAATACTATACATGTACAGTTAGAAAAACTATAAAAATAAGGATCATTATTTTCATTCATACTATCGGAGCAATTATTGTTTTATTACGCTATGTCTTATCCGAACAGGGTCTGCATTTCGAGTTGCCGGAATAAAAGATTATGCCAGCAGTGCTGGTATTTCCAGTGCAAAAGGATAAAATAAACTTAGAAAAATTACTAGTCATAAGTGCGAATATTTTTTCCAAGAATTAACTTTAGTTATAAGATCAAGGAATTGTTTTTGTTTTCTTTTTAAATATTTATCGAAATATACTTACCTAAAAATAAAGCACACAAGTTTTTTTTTACTTCCATAACTTAAATAAATTTCTAAATTAAGGACAGGTTTCCAAGGCACCAGTCAGTTCTTTCGTTGCGTCAACGTTTCAGCATGGAACTAAAAAAAAACTATTCTTGTAAGTGTTCAGAGCAATACACAAAAAATGTTGGTCAAAAGCTATGTTTGTTAAAACCAATGTACGAAAGCTGAGGAATCTGGCCCACCTCAAGAAAAAAAAAGTCCTATGTACTCCAATGATTAAACCCTGGATTTCCAAAATGCAGCCATTAAAGATTTATATATCTTCGACTTGACACTGATCGCACAATAAGAGCACGTCCCCAAAAAGAAATTAATCTTAAGGTCACCACGTGTAAAAAAAAATAATTCTGTGTGCTAAGTTTAGTGATGACAGGAATGAACATCTAAATCTTGCCATGGGTCATGATAACAAAAGAAATAAATTTTACATAAAAAAAAAAAAAAACCTAACAAGAAAAAGGAATCTTACAAGAAATCCCACAAACGCGTCTCATTCATCAAAAGTTGACGACATATGTTGGGATCTGAAATATCAGCTGTCGAACACACTTCATGTAGTGCGGTATTCTTCATCTTTATTTTAGCCGCAATTTGTGGCTGTCGATGTCTTCCGAGGTTAAGACCAATATTGTCTACCAATTCAATTCAAATTGGGTCAGCCAGTAGAGTTCTGTGTCTTCAGTATAATTTTTTATACCTTTCCATTTCTGAAGTCTCTAGTTTCGGCTGTGTATGCGTTATTCATAGAGAATTGGCGCCAGTTTATATGAATGTGTGAAAAAAAGTCATAAATAAATGAGCCGGAAAAAAAAATAACTGTTTACAGTCGGTGGATGTTAATTCTCTATAATTAGAACTGTCGACAAAGATTAGACATAGATTTCAAAGATTTTCGAATGAAATATGCTTTTTGAGTATAATTTCCGGTTATATTGTATGACAAAATAAGAATTGCCATTAAAGTAAAAATATATAATTTTAAGTTAATATTTATAAATTTTGTGTACATAATTGTTTTAGTAGATTTTCTCTCAGTATTAGCAAATAAAAATTGTAGACTGCAAATATTTGCAAGAGGCTTCTAGCAAAGCTCTATATACAGTGAGGAAAGTTTACAGGCCGAAAGGATAATTAGCAATCGGGATGGATTACTTCTCTCTAACCCTCAACTGGCCGGGTGATTTTCTCGTAGCACTACAAACCGGGTGCGGTCTCTGTGATCACTCAAATGTAGTAGCGATTAATTTTCATAAATAATTGACGGAAAAATATTTCTAAAATGCAGAATAAGAGATAAAAAAAGAAAGAAACTACCTCTCCGCGTGTTATACTTTGTTAAACAAAAATAAAATATTAACAGGAAATGTCACAAAAATCAGAGCTTTATCTTCAAAACCCTACAATGTAACAAAATTAAAATTTCTTTGACAGGTTATATCTATTTTGACACCTCTCAAAAGATCATTACTTAAAAATATGTACAAAAAATCTTAAATAAATAAAAAAGCTATAATAAAAATTGGCCACGTTCTTTTACGCAGTTTTTTCGTAACAATTACGACATACATATTTTTTTTTAGCTACATTCGACACGTATAGGGATTTTTTCTTCTGATTACACTAATGTGCGGCAAGTCCTTCTAGTTTCTAGCTTTTCATCTACTTGTGGTACTGATTCTGCTATACTGAGTATTCGACCAAATGCCATGGTTAGGTCCGACTTTTTGATCAATATCAGTGCAATTCTCATCTTTATGACATGCACAATTAATACACTATCGTCATACAAGAACCACTGTTAAATTTCAAACGTATTATTGCGGATTCTGTAAATTGTTATGACAATGAAAAAAGTTACGTAACAGACCGCTAGCGATTTTTGTGCGCAGATTACAGAAAAATTGATGCACACGCGATTTTTATGAAGTCTTACAGATTTAGGAAGGTACCGGGAGAAAGAAGTGCGTAGTAGCAGTGAAAGCATGAGTAATTGGTATCCCCACAGCCAGGAGGGGTCATAATGACTGCACCATACTCTATGTAGTAGGCTAAAAAGATTAGAAATCAATTCTTATTGCTGTAGCTGTATTGCCCATTTTTAGAACGTACATGCAAATTTGAATTGAGTGAATACTGAAATGAATGCACTGATAATTGTGGATTAAAATCAGTGGTGTAATAGTTGCATAATAGTTGGGATCTCCTTTGGTCTTCGATGTCTAATTATGTTAAGGTTCTGCTCTGACAATTCCTGCTCTTAATTTTTTCGGCTCGCAAGCATGCCAATGAACGAGAATAATGCACCTAAGGATGCAGAAGTTAAGGAGGAGTAATTGCAGAGAAATTCGGAATGAATTTAAAAATGCAGTCGTCTTCTACTGTCAACTTTATTCAACTGTGTCTTTTACAATTTTACTTACCTAGTGGGGATTATGTCTTACCAATTATTAAAAAGAATTGCAAAATCAATCAAAATTTATTTCCGAACCTATTTCTTGCAGGGCATGCATCATATCAATTTTGTTTATGCGTCATTGACCCAGTCATTCCAAAGGGTTTTCCAATAAGAGGTGTTATTTTGATATTCAAAGAAAAATGCCACTTTTTAAGATAAATGATCGGATCTTTATTTCATTATAAAGAGGAAGGTATGCTGTTAATAATCGAAAATAACATCAGCCAAATAACCACCACGACCACGCCTACAGGACCATACCCTTTTCATGAAATTTTCCATAACCAAATCGCAAAGTGGCTGCCCTATGTCCTCGATAGCCTCACGAATTACCTCTTTGAGGTATTGAATCGACGCTGGGCTGTTGACGTAGACCTTCTCTTTCACGTGGCCCCACAGGAAGAAGTCGCAATGTGTTAAGTCACAAGATCTCGGTGGCCAATTGTGATCACCTCTTCGAGAGATAACACGGTCCGGAAACTTTTCCCGTAAAAGATCAATGGTTTCGTTGCTTGTATGGCACGTAGCGCCGTCTTGTTGAAAGTAAACGTTGTCTAGATCAATACCATCCGATTCCGGCCATAAAAAATCATTAGTCATCTGTTGATAGCGCAATTCATTCACCGTAACTATTGCTCCAGCCTCATTTTCGAAAAAGTAAGGTCCAATGACCCCGCGGGACCATAAACCGCACCAAACAGTCACACGTTGAGGATAGAGAGGCTTTTCAACAATAACTCTTGGGTTTTCCGAGCCCCAGATGCAACAATTTTACTTGTTGACGAAGCCATCGAGGTGGAAATGGGCCTCATCACTCAAGATGAGTTTTCGATGGAATTCCGGATCATTTTCATGCATTTCAAGGACCCAAAGACTCGACGTAGTTGATGATCGGCCGGCTTGAGTTCTTGTGTTAACTGAACTTTATAAGCCTTAAGACCCAAATCTTTATGCAAAATACGGTGTAATGACGTTTGTGGAATGCCTAATTCCAAAGAACGACGAGAAATGGACAAACCTTGGGTTTTCTTCAACACTTTCGGCTACAGCAGCAATATTCTTGGCTGTTCTTGAGCGACGACGTGCACGGGTTTTATTCTTCACATCACTAACTTGTCCCGGCAGCTCGAATTTTTCTACCAATTTCTGTATTGCGGTCCGACAAGGTGCTTCACGACGACCCAAAAATGTTCGAGTTTTACGAACCGTCTCTGCCACATTTTCACCATTTTTATAGGAATTTTAATAATTTCAATGCGTTGTTGAATCGTGTATCGTTCCATTTTTATTAATGGCGTAGTTTCTACTTGTCAAATGTTAAAAAGTGACAGCTCCAAAGGTGACATCTACCGAAATAGCGGGCTAATTAAAATAACACCTCTTATTGGAGAACCCTTTATCGTCACTTTCTTTATTATCTTTTATTCGATTTATGGGTCATTCTGCAAGTGACGATTTGTGATGTGCGCTATAATGCAATATTTTAATGTTGTAAAAATGTTGATTTTGTACAAATGCAATTTTGTTTAGTTAACTGGTCAACTAGTTTGACCCAGAACTTTGAATGTGTAATTGATTTGTCATTTTAGCGATATTTTAATTAAATTAAATTTGGGTATGCATACTCTACAGTGGTCTACTTTCTTGTAACAAAAAATACTGTTCACTTCCTTTTAAGTTCACTAAAAACAGGCATACTGATTTGATTTTGTAAATTTCCAAATAGTTGTATCAAGATATGATTAGAAAACTTATTGGGTCAGAGATTTCAATCACACTGAGAAACATACTTATTGGCAGAAATTTGCATTATAAGATGGTCAAGACAGTGATATAAATACATATATAGGTTTTTCAGGTCAACTTAACGTTTTTTCAAATCAACTTAACGTTTATTCAAACCAAAACAACGTTTTTTCATTTCAAATTAAAGATTTTTCATTTCAAATTAACGTTTTTAAATTGAAAAAATAGTATACAGTATGTATATTTATTTTTTTGTTGCAATACTTTTGACACAGATAAATTTATTAATTTCAAATATCTAAAATATGTTATTCGGTAACTTAATAATAAATACAATACAATACAAACAAATTCTAGCATGCATATGGTAATTTATGGCTGTTTTGGTGATTACTCAACTTAATAAAAATACCTTATGTTTCACTGTTGCGTTATTTTTGGAACATACTGTATAATAAAGTTGAATTAAAAAAACTAAATTTGAAGTTAAAAAAATGAATTTAAATGAATCAATACAATGGGTGTCCTGCTACAGCCATTGGTAATTTCATTGTCATGTCCATGTAATAATTATTGCAATCGGCAGAGGTCACACTTGCCAAAGCTTCTTTAATTACATCAACTAAATTTAAACTATTTTCCGAATCAGCCAACAAATTTCTTGCAGCCAATTTAGTTTTCGAGAAAACTTTTTCTATTGGATTAAGCATTGGGGAGTATGGGGAAAGGAACATTAGTTGGTGTGTGGTCTCTCTAACCTTATCTTGTATTACACTAGGTCTTGTGTATTTTTGCATTGTCAACAACTAACCAAGCATTAGTGATATTAGCTTCTGCCAATTTATTTAATAACTCATCTAAAAACACCTGAAAAATGTTTGCATTTACAGTTGAGTTTGATATTATGTTTTTATGTATTATGCCATGTAAATTGATGGCTGCAATGAGCGACACATTTCGTCCTCTTATGGTTGGAACTATGACATGAGCTGCAGTATTCTTGTTTGAGCGAGCTTTAGCTCTCCGAAGGTGACAGTTGAATCCAGATTCATCAATAAATATAATTTTCTCACGTTGCTGTGGGGCGTTTTGCGAAAAGTGCATAGCATAATTTTTACGCTGTTCTATGGTACTTTCCGAGTTAAAACGATCAATGTTAAAAGTAGCTAGTTTTAGCGTTATCTTTAAATATTTCAAAGCATTAAAGATGGTTGTTGTGCTAAGGTTTACATTTTTGCTTTCAAATACTTTAATCTTAATATTTTTTATAGTAATGGCCGGATTACGTTCTACTATTTCTTCAATTATATTTAAAATTTCCGTAGTTAACTTCAATTGCCTTTTACCACCACGAATTCTGGTCAAAACCACACCCCCATCATTTTTGTACCGACGTAATATAGATGTAGCCGTATTTTTATTAATACCAGCCAGTTCTGCTGATTCACCTATTCTCTTACCTTCTTCATAAAATTTTATTAATAATTCTTTTTTTTCAAAGCTTATTTTATTATTGGTTGCTAAATTACGTTGTCTTCTCTGACGAACAACTAAATTCGGGTTATTTTCATCACCACTATTATCTGAATCCTCTCTTACTTCCATAATTCTGCGATAATGAGCCAACGGAATAGAATCATTAGAGGAACTGTCACTCAATTCATTATTAGATAATATGGTATTGTTCATTTTTTTGCTGATTGAAATTTAAAGGGTCCAATTAAATTATAATTTTTAACTTTTTTAAACTTACGTTCGATAATTACCTTGATGATATTTATTCCTTTAATTTGTAACATTAAAAAAATAATTAAGAATTGAGCCATGCAATAAAACAAAAGTAATCAGAATACTAAGATGATTTTTTATTTTGGCAAGTGTTCATAGATATATTCTTGAAAAAACCAATTTCAATTTAAAAACGTTAATTTGAAATGAAAAATCTTTAATTTGAAATGAAAAAACGTTATTTTGGTTTGAATAAACGTTAAGTTGATTTGAAAAAAACGTTAAGTTGACCTGAAAAACCTAAGTAAATATAGAATAAAATTAAATTATGATGTTTGTTAGATATGCACATGAAGTGTATAATATGTAGATATATATATATGTAAATATATAATAAAATAGATATATGAATTAATAATAAAATGTTATAAGTGGCTGGTGCTCAGTAATCACCGATCTAAAACTTGGCACTTGAGGGATAAACTTTAAGCTAATGCTAAAACCCTTGGTTCTAATCATTTATTAGAACAATTGTTTATTCCCATCGAGATCAAAAATAAAGTGTTAATGTTAGTAATATTATCTCAGTCGAGACCCGAGATAATATTCTTTAAGTCAGTCGAGACCCGTCTTAAAGTGAATCTTAGTAAATATCTTAAATTCAGTCGATACCCGAACCGAAGCAAGATTCTTTATTTCCGTCGAGACCAGAAATAAAGTGTTTTGTTAGTAAAAGATTATCTTAGTCGCGGCCTGAGATAATATTCTTTAAGTCAGTCGAGACCCGGCTTAAAGTGAATCTTAGTAAATATCTTAAATTCAGTAATAAAGTGTCTTGCTAGTAAAAGATTATCGCAGTCGAGACCTGAGATAATATTCGTCAGTCGAGACCCGGCTTAAAGTGAATCTTAGTAAATATCTTAAATTCAGCCGTGACCAGAAGTAAAACTCTTTATTTCGGTCGAGACCAGAACTAAAGTGTTTTGTTAGCAAAAGTTTATCTCTGTCTAGACCCGAGATAATATTCTTTAAGTCGAGATCTGGCTTAAATGAGTCGAGACCCGAAACAAGATTTCTTATTTCCATCGAGACCAGAAATAAAGTATTTTCTTAGTTGTTAAAAAGTGATCAGTCGATACACGATATAAATATTAGTCCCTAACTAACTAACCTACCTCAAGCGATGCCAAGTACAAAAACAGATCGAGACAAATCAACTTGTAGTTTTAATAGCTTTTGCTTGCACACGACCCCAATGATGGAGTAATAGAAGTGTATGATCACAAAATCTTTATCACGTGGAGAAGAAATTTCCGTTCGATGGTACTTGTAATGATGATAATGATTTTAATTTTATTTGCTCGATAAGGCTATACTTTTGTATTGTATTTGTGCAATATGTTATGTAGATGACAATTACATGCCTTTGTTGGGTTGGTACACATTAAGAATAATCAGATTAGCTTTAATTTTACTAAAATTTTGATGGTTTGTTTTCAGGATGTTTTTTTAGAAGTTTTCTGTTAATACAAATATATTCGAATCGATTTGGTTCGAATAGTAGCAAATTATGACCTTCGTATCTCAGTTAGACTTGATTTTTATAAATGTATGGCTGTGTACTAAATACAAAGTGTTACAGATTTAAATGGAATTATTGAAACTAGTGATCGTACTTACTCAGAAATAAGTACAGGGTGAGAAAGATTTTTGAATATTTTATATTGAACGTGTTTTTTTTGCTTCGAGAGTAGATTACCCAAGATTTTATTAACATATATTATTCTAACATATAGGGCCTATCCTTAGAACATATGTATATCCATCACAGTATACTTCATAATCCTAGACTTAGAGCTCTTTAAATTTGATATTTCAGGATTTTTACATTCTTTTCTAATTTAACACTTATTTGAATTGTAAAGCATCAAAATTAGTTCTTCATATCACATTTTTAAGAGTATTTTAAGAATGGCCAAGTCATTCAGTATTCATTGCAAGATTGCAGAAAAATTTAATTTTCCAAAAAACAAGGAAAAATTTATTTGGCAGTAAAATGAATAAATTTTCCGATTTTTTGTTTTATTTGAGCTACCAAGAAATGTAGGACCGAACGTAAAGGGATAAATTAACGGCCGATATAAAATACGTAGAAAAATCGCTAGCCTTCAGTAATTAAAAACAAACTATATTATATTTAAATAAACTATTCAACAGTAAATACTTTATTAAATGTAAGTTTAGTTCAAACAGATATTTCTTCCGTTGCTTGCCAAAGATGGTCATTTTTGTATACCTTGACTAACTTTAAGAAGCTAAGGAACTAAAATACACTGTAAAAGAATTAGAGGAATATTCCCTACATTTTAGTGAAAAGTATTTAAGCTCTGTGGCTACAATTGTGCAAATTTTTTGCTGTGTTGCTGGAAGAAAATAATTTTTTAGTAAAAACGACAGTTTAGGCATTAGGGCAATTTACATTTGATTTTCAGTCAATATTTGAAAAGAATACTTCCATCTTACCCATACTTCTATTTCATAGCTTGTGATGTATGCCTCAGTGGCTCTGCAGCCGGGAAATACAGCCTGAAATCTTTCTTCCCCCTCCCTGGTGTGATTTATGTAGGTTGGTTCATATGATTATTTCAACATTTTTGACCATTCATTGCAATCTTTCTTACCCTGCCAAGATAGGATTTTTTTTTAAATCAATAATTGACTATCATCAATTAAGTATTCTAACTGAGGAACTCACAAGCCCGGAAATTATTACATTTTTATCTTCCCAAAAATAAGGAATGGCCATTCGCAAGCTTTCTACAAGGAAACTGAATGTTTGCTCCAGAAAAACTACAAGAATTATTTGAATTTATTTTTGTATTTTTTCGAAATAAGCATATTTTGAAGGACTTTTGCAGCCTCTATCTCTGGATTGTCCTTATATTAATTCTCTTTCATTGGATTTTGAAATTTGAGGAATAGAAAATACATAATCGCAGGGAGGTAGATCAGATGAATGCGGTAGGTGATCGAAGACTACAATACCTTTTTAGGACCAAAAATTGACGTGCTGCGGTGAAATTGTGCGAGTATGAATTGTTGTGAAGTAGTGTCCTATACTTTCTTTGAAAAGATAGTATAGCTGTAAGTATATTATTCGGCTCTACAGATATTCCAATATCCTCAAATGGTATCGTTCGGTGCCATTCTGGCTATTTGGAATGGATTCCTTGTGAAAAATGCCCTTTTTGTTGTGAAAATACATAATCACTCTCGGTGCGACTTTCGGAAATGAAATTCTTTTGGCGTAGGCATTTTTGGCAACTTCCACATGGACCTTTACCGTTTCGTCTTTGGATAATACTAATAGCGATACGTTTCATTACCACCAACAATGTTTTTGATGAAATTTGTGGTTCGACGATCTATTTTGATGATGTCGTTTGTGTAATGAACTTTTGAACCTCGGTCAATGAATATTTCGTGAATGCGATTTTGAAACGATCTTCATATGATCGCGTAAATCATGTGGGCCGAATCCTTTTAAATATCTAGCTTCTCTACAAATATTCTGCAGGTCACATGTGGGTCTACGTGCTTTTCGAATCTTATCGTCCGTAGTCAATATTTTTGGAGGACCACTTTTATAATCAAACTAAATCGAATCTCGTCTATCTTTGAATCGACGAAATCGTAAGCCTATGTTCTGTTCGGACTTGACAATTATTTCATATACTTGTTACACTTTGAACTTTTGTTTAGTTTAACACAGAACTTAATATTTGTGCGCTACTCCATTGCGTTTTCATAACAACTGACACCGAATAGCCATTACCGCTTTCGCCACATTATCACCACGATCTTTCATATGCCAAATCATAGGAAGTTTTACTGGCTGGTAATGTTAACGTCAATCTCTAAAATGCGAATAGATACCGCTAGATGGCACTAGTGGTACCGTTTCTGATACAAAAGTTCATTTTCATAGCAGATAGCCTGTGCTTAAATCCAACCGACTGGATAGCATACAGCAAACAAAGCAAACAAGCATACAACTTATTACGAAAATCATAATGAAACTAGACTACCAGATGTATTGCTTCCATAGAGATTTCATTAAGTAGAATTTCTTCAATCGGTTTCAGTAATTGTCTAAGGAATTTTCCATATTCAAACTGAAAAATAAGATCTAAAATAAAAAAATGGAGCAAAAAATCAAAATTCTTGTAACCGCAATTTCTGGAGTTCCTATTTTTGGAAGTTTATTTCTTTTGAGCTAATTGAACTCTCCAAGCCAAAACGATGATGGTACACTACCTTCTCCTGACGATCCTCATATGTTCATTTCTTGATATAGATTTTTTTTTTTATTTGTTAATATATCTCTACAGAATGCAATTTGCGAAGGATTCCTATTCGTTTTATTACGTACTACCTAACAATTGCATACTCGTCTACACATATTCCCACCTTTTTTTTGTAGCCAACCTAAACACGTCGACGTCAACTCGTTTATGAATTTGCCGACAATATACAATTTCCTTCCAACACTAATAATCAGGCAGGGAAAGGAGGATTAAGATTATAAAATTGCAATAAAACTAGCAACACAGGCGGTAACAAAACTATCAGAAGTAAAAAAAAATACTTTTATTAGCCAACTTGCATGGAATTTCCTCGTTTCCTTGATTACTGCGGCTCCAACGGAAAAACTGTTCTGTTTTCATACATCTGTACTCTATAGAGGTATAACCACTACTTTGGGAAGATGGATCTCTGGCCTGCAGGTTTAACTTTGCAGATTTGCTGCTTAGCCTCACATGTGTACATGTTATGACATCGTAGTTTAACTGACAGTTTTCATGCTGAAGTAATTTCTAAAATTGAAAATGGAACAAAAATATTCGTCGTTCGTCGTCGTCGTCATCGTCTGGTATGAGATAATTGCCTTCATTTTCAGATATAATACCCGGGAAAAGTTCATTATTGGCTTTTACCAGGGGAGTCATAGTATGCCTGATATATTCCGCCGATTATTATTGGTGTTGCAGTATACATAAAGTAGATGTGTGGACTATTTTCGAAGGTGATGTCCTGTCAAAGTGACTTTGTGATTAATTAGATTTTGAAACATGACTTATTTGTTGTTAGTATTTCCACAAAGGCATTTTGGCTGCCAAATTATCTTTAGTTGTCATCTGTGTATATAGAGAGACTATACTAAGGTGATGCATGTTGTAGTTCATGTTGAATAGAGATTTTTGATTGCTTTATTTTGTTTCAGAAGATTAAGGACACACCTTATTCCTACAATAATCGGAAACTTGGTGAATTTTTTATTTTTTTTTTTTTTTAATCGATATATCATCAGTGATACTGTATTATAGCAAGTCTACTAATATCAATACCAGGTAAGTTAAAAATACATTAAAGTTTTAAACAGATATTAAAATTCTCTTTATGCCTATTATAAGGCATAATTATTATTACTGAGCTCTATACGGTTAGAAATTTTGGTGTAAATATTATACATGAATAATATATATATAAATCCTTACAAAAGTTAATATAAACTTTATACTTTTGCTTGTTATAGATTTCTATATCAATAGAGTATAAAATTGATACCATGAATTATAGGCGGAACTAATCCATTTTATATATTACTTTTATATGTAATTCCATATTATCTTCATTTATATTATATTTCATATAAATTTTATAATAACTGGGATTGAAATAAATTATATATTTGGTATATAGAATTTATACTATATATTGTATACAGTGAATTTATATTAATTTTATGTATAAATTAATAAAACATCATATTTTAGGGAAATTTTTCATTTAAATTATTTTGAATATATATTGTACAAAAAAAACTTAAATATCAATTAGTGATACTAACAGTAAGGTGTTATTTAACAACCAAATACGTTTTGTTTGTTTTCCTCGAAATCGCGGAGTCATATGATCTTGTATTGCTAACTTATGATAATTCCAACAAAATTAAATTATTTTCATCTGAGTTTTCTACTACTTCATACGCGTTGTGAAATTCGCTAAGTAGAATGCACTTAATTGAAAAAATCTTACTAAACTTGGGTCGTCTGGAGAAGTAATAAATAGTCCATGACGATAATGACCAAAGTGTTCAATCCAAGAAACTGTTTTAATTTCCTTTGAAGTACTAAGTGTTCGTTAATGAAAGCAGTTGTAAGATCCATAATTTCACCCATTTTTATTAATGCATTGGAATTAAATGTTTCCCAAGTGGTTGCAAATTTTTGTTGATGCCGCATTGCCAAAGACTTTGATATGACTGATGAGTTCACAACGAAATAGCATAAAGAATATATTTCCAAAGAAAGAACCGTTATATCTTTCAAAGAAATTGTACACACTTGTAAATTCTGAGAATTTTTGCCAGATATATACCCTAGGTAGTATGAAATTTATTCAAAAGACATATAAAGAACACATAGAAATCCAAACTGAATATGATATTAATACCAAAATCATATAAAATATATACCATCAAAGTATAAATAAAGTAAGTTATATACGTATTTGATAGAGTTTATAGTTTCGAATATAAATTCTGTAACATTTTCGGATACATTTTATCTTATATGCGTATAGAAACGGGTTTTATAGGAAATTTCGTATTAACGTTAGACTGACATTGTATACAAATGATGTATATATTCGACTTTATCGTTTTCTATGTGAAATTTGGAATAGAAAGACTTAATATTAAAAAGTATATACATTATTTTTATCTCTTGCACCAAGATTTCTAACCGTGTAGGATAGAACCAGAAATATCATATCTTTAGGTTTTAGATATGAAATTGACAAACCAAGTTATAGTTTCTTAGCTCCATTAACATTTGCAGCTATCGTCTGAAGAATTGTTTAATTTAAACTTTTAATCTACTAGGGACGAATTTTGGGACTACCATTTGTATCCTCAACCGGAACTAGGAAATATATACAAGAACACTTATAACAAATTCAAGTTCATTTCCGTTTCTACTGTAGTATTGGATAACGAATTTTGGTAATCATCAAAGGTAGCAAAGGTTTTCGTTCTCATATCAATACCATCAAGAACAATTTCATCAGACTTTCACTATTTCATGACGGTTAAATGGTCGTTTATTGTCTGTATAGAGCTATTATTATTGCTATAGAATATTCGCTTCAAAGTCAAATCTCTCTCTCTCACAAATATGATGCAAATATGATTATATTCAAACTCGAAACTAATATCTTCAAAATCAGCTTATCCCGATTATTTATTGGCCAGGCAAATTAAAAATTATCATTCTTCTTTGACTCAACCCTGTGTAAACTAATCTACTTGTCATATTTGACAAAATATTTTCCAAACAGCCTAGGAATTTAACCTTTGCCTTGCCAATAAAAAAAAAAAGATCTTTGAATCAATTATTAAGTCAAAAACAATAAACTATCTAGAAACTGATCATCTTATCAACGATCATCAATGTGACGTCCAGAGTGAATGCTTATCTGGTGACATACTGAATTTTTTTATATAATGTTGGTATCATCAGTTTTCATCATTTTGTAGAATCTAAAATCTTTGCTCTAGATATCTCTAGGACATTTTATGGAATTCGGCATCTTGCTCTTCCAGGCGAATTTAAAATACTTACATGGCCTCTTCTCTCCTCTTCTAATCAACTGATATACTACTGGTCGTACTTACTGGTGACATTACCGAATCTCGATTTCGAAATCCAATATATCAAATGAACTGAAAATTCTGGACCTATCGCGTTGTCTAGAATAAAGCTTGATATATCAAATCTGCAAGAGATCAAAATATTACAAATGAAAACTCGTGCAATGAATAAGAAAGAAAAAGAAACTATTTTTACAGAGGAAGAAACCAATGAAACAAGTATACAGACTGATCATCTGTATATCACTGAAGCCTTGACACCATCAGAAGTAACAACATTACTAGAATTGAAATTCAACGTTGAAAATAAAAGATGAATAGAACTCACGCTAGCGTTAAATAATAAAATATTGTATAAACAGAATATAAGAATAAATAATACCCAATTAGTAGAACCCGAACTAGAGCAGGTATTCGAAGAATTGGAAGAATACATTGACAAACAACTTCAGACTAAGACTGTGGACAAATCTGCAGTGAGTCATCTTTTTAATATAATGAGTATAACTGCATTTAAACACCTACGTAATGAAATTCTTAATGAAAAAAAAAATAAAAATATATAAACCACAGATTTATGTGACGAATATAAAAAAAAAAGGCATGACTTCCACTCCACTCCCACGGGAGGACATTTAGGACAGTCAAGCAACAAATCTGAACTGTGCTCAAATGCTCAAAGAACAAGCATCAAAGACACAACAAAGAAGGAATGGTTGTAACAATCACGTCAATAAATGGTTTTGACATAGTATCAATAGACACAGTAGACTTGTACAAAAAGACACAGAATGATAACAGGTATGCCGTAATTATCCAATGCGATCTGAGTAAATATATCGTAATTATCCCGACAAAAGATAAGGAGGCAAACATAATAGCAAGAGCAGTAGTCAATGGAATCATATTAACATAGAGTCCAATGAGCATGATAAAAACTTACATAGGCACAAAATACAAGAACCAAGTCTTCGCAGAAATCTACAGCATTTTAAAAATAAAACGAATTTTTGCTTCTGCAGAGCACTCAGAAATAATAGGAGAAATCACAAATGTCTCAATGAATACTTAAGATCATTCGTTAACGAAAACACGGATGACTGGGACAACTGGATACCTTACTATACCTTTTGCTACAATACCACCACCACCAGCACGGTGAATACGTACACACAATTCGAGCTTGTTGTTGCAAAAACAGTAAACCTAACTTCTGAACTCACTGTTGATCGCCCAGACCTCCTCTAAAATCAATAGTTCCATAGTAAAGAAATGAAATATATATTACAACACACCATAGGTAAAGTAAAGCAATACCTAAAGATGTCTGAAGAGAAAAGTAAATAAACAAATGACATAAGTCGTAACCCGGTATCATTAAAAATTGGTGATACAGTTCATGTAAACTCCCAAAATATAAAAAAAACTAGATCCGCTTTATAACGGATCATATACAGTAAAATCTATAGTTAACGTGAACTGTACAGTAGAAGATAAGAGTAAAAACATAACTGCAACTGCTCATAAAAAGAGACTAAGTAAAATTAATAACTAAACTAAAACAAAATACTTTTTACTTATCATAATAATTCAATATTGAATCATTAAAGTAAATTTAGGAAAATAATTAAGTTAACTAATCGTGAAAACCAATGTTTAAATAAAAGTAATAAAATCCAATAGCTAATTATAAAGCATGTAAAAAATAACAAAGCTTATTATTATTATTTTTTTCTCCAAAAGGAGAGTGCTGTGATGAAACTACGTATAAAAATATCAACGATAAACAAACCAATTAGAAACCCAAGATAGCATATTCAGCAAAATTACAACAATCGATTAACCTGAAATCATTTTTCAATAAAGTTAATCACAATAAATGTGATACAATAATATTAATACATTTTGCATTATAAGCAAAACATTCACCCAAATGCACGTCACACTCGAACAGTAGGTGACTGCATTTGTTTTCATGTTTTGTAACATACTTAGCACAGGTTACGCGAGTTTCATCACAGCAAAACAATGTTAAGCACTTAAGTGCAAGCAAGAATGTAATTTAATTTAGCATGCCCCAAAGCACATATCGTAATTGTACAAATCATAATTAAGATTAGACCAACAAATTTAGTTGTGTATGAATAAGCTGGGAATTTAAAATATAAACCGCCAAGCTGCAAAATGAAAGACCATTGAAGCCATCTACAACAGAGGAAAAATAAAACCCACACAAAGTACGAAATACCTGGGCATCAAATTTCATGAACTGTTAAGATTCAATGACCATGCAAAAGCGACCATTAGCAAGGCCAATTTTGCATATAGTTTACTTAGTCCAATAATAAACTTCAAGGACGGCCTCTCATCTCAGACCAAACTTCTGTTGTACAAACAACTCATAAGACCTGTTATTACTTACTGCTTCCCTATCTGGCATACTTTTTCTCCCACCTATATGGAAAGACTCAGCAAGCTTGAAAGAAAGATTCTTAGAGCTTGCACGGGACTCCATAGACGAGCCAATGGAAAATTCTTTCCCAACAGAGTAGTCTATCAGGCAGCCGACATCACCCCAATCCAGGAGTATCTATTTGAACTTGCGAACAAGCAAGTTCAAAAAATACCAAACCCACTGATAAACAACCTGCCTGACCTTTTCATACCGGCAAACTTTAATTACCTCTCACCCCTGCTCTTAACGAAGCCCGAGGCTAGAAACATCTACCAGCTAGATGATGGTAGAATAAGTTTCTACGAACATAAAGGTGATTACTATCGTGGGTAATCACATTTCAGCCACATTTGCTCAGAGAGTGCCTCTGAAGAAAACCAATGCCTTAGGAACCATTGATTCCTAAACACTCCGAAAAATCCACATCCTATCCTTTCATATCTCCTTCCCCCGCCCAGTACTAACAACTAACTCCATAAGGAGAACGACATGAGGTACGACTGATAAGGCGCAACGAACGAATGAGGACAAATTAGAGAAAACATCGAGGGAAACTACGCCAAAGCGAATAAAATTCGGCGCAATACACACTTGACTTGACTTGACTTGACATTAAAATATATTCGTTCACAGTTCGGGACTTTCATTTTGGTGACTCCTAGTCTTAGCTGAATTGGCATTTGCTAGTTCTAGCCACGCAAATACTAAAGAGATCTGCTCTCTGTGCTTCTCTTAAAAAGATCTGATTAATAGCTGCCTTCTCATGAGCCTGACTCCGATCACCATCAAATCAGTAAATATGACAAGGTGGCACCCCAAGTAACAATTTTCCCAATTTTTGGTGACTGAAGGTGATGGGTAGTTTTATAAGGGGTATATAATGGTTACTCGGTTATGTAAAAATTTCAGTGGTTATATAAGAGTTTTATAATTTAACCAATTGGTGACGTAGTTATATTAGAGTTTTTTAAGGTTACTAATGGTTATCGTGGAAGTAGGTGACTAAATATTTTATAACTTGGTGATGGAAATGTTACAATCACCGGTCTATATAACTTAGACTAACCATTACTAGAAGGTATATAAAAACGTTTTGTAATTATTTTGATCACAACGTTATATAACTTATTGGTAATAAGGGTTTATTGCGGTATCCGTGGTTACCCTTATATAACTCGACAACTTTCAGTAATTTCGGTGACTTTAATAAAAATTGGGTACTTTCGGTAATACTTATACCTACTATAAAATATCGTAAAATTTTTTGGTGGCCCTTTAGTAACTACGGTGATCGTTATAAAAACAAATTACTTTTAGTGTCGAATGGAGCCATTATAACACTACACGGCGCGCCCAACAAAACTTATTTTAAGAATAACTTGACACATCCTTCGGTATTACTTTAAGATATATAACGTTACCAAGGTAACACAATATAACCAAAGGATATATAAGAACAGTAGACTGATTTTCGTTACTATAAGATATATAATATTACAAAAAGGTAACACAATATAACCTAAGGGTATATAAGATCACGAACGTCTGATTTTCGTTACTATAAGATATAAAACATTACCAAAGGTTACATATTATGACTAAAGGGTATATAAGGATCATTTTCGAGGTACGGTAGTTTCTTCAGTTTATATAATATTTGTAGAAGTTTTATAAGGGTCATTCAGTTTATATAATAGAGACAGAGTTTATATAAAACTACTTGAAGTTTTATAATGGTAATTAGTTCATTTAAGAACAAGCAGCCATTTTTTTCATCTATGCATTGCAGATAAAAAAGAAAATGTCGGATTAGTCAATTTTTTATACTGCAGATATATGGCTTCCGTTTTATTTTTATATGAAGAAAATACATCTTTTTAGGTATATAACAATTCTAAATTATGTTATGTTATTTTTATGAATTAATATCACCTAAGTGAAAATTTTTAATTTTGTCATATTTAATTAAAATTATTAAAAATTGCTTATTTTTGGAGGGGTCTGTATTTTTTAGAAGTATCTATGATGATATTCACAGTAAAATTTCAATTGCAGCTGAATTTCACCACATATATGCCGAAAAATTGTACTTCTGAAATGTAAAAATATTAAACCCTTCCATTATAAAAATGCAATACAAGAAAAAAAATCGAAATTCTATGTCAAGATAGGTTTCGTAAATATTTGCAAATTATTGTTTTATAAAGGTAACGAAAAATAATTTCCCTAACATTTCAATCACTGAAAGTAATCAGCCTGAGAATTCCAAGCGTTGTGGAAACGTTACCATCACCATTATAAACAAAGTTTATAAAGGTAACCGAAACATTACCGCAACCACTGCTATGACCAAAATAAATTAATCGAGAGCACCTTGGGTTATATAAGGGTTTTATAAGAAGTTATATTAAGGTAACCAGCATATTTTGGTTACTCATTTTATAAAACTTTTAGTTATATAACGTTACCTAAATCAAGTCACGGTAACCTTTATATAATCCTCCATTTAAGCTCTATAAGGGGTTTATAGTGGTTACAAAGAGGTTTCGAGTACTAGTCTATATAACTCAAGTTATATAATTTGGTAATGGAAACCTCACCGTTACTACTATAAAAAAAAAATTGTTTCTTGGGACTGCATAACATTTAACTTAATGACAACCAATTGGAGACCGTTAAATCTAATTATTACATGTCGATCATATATATATATTTATTACACTTTATAAAGGCCGGTGACCCCAAGGTTCCGTTGGCTCTCCGTCTGTCGTTTTTCTTTTATTTTATTTTTTTATATCAACGATGTGCTCTCTGTTACTAGCAATCCTCTAAATAATTTTGCCGATATCAGTACCAATACTCCTATTTCTTCGTCAGTTTTTATATCCTGCCTAAAACAGTCTGAATTGCGTCGAATGTTTATGAAATTGATCAATATTTTATTACTCCCATTTTTCTCAATGAAACATTGATTTGCGACATATTCTTAGCATAAATATTTTCAGAAAGTTAAAGTGGATTCGTTGTTCTTTTTTGTTTTTTGTTGTTACCCAAGGAAGCTGTGCAATATCTTACATTTATGAAAAATATGTTACTTCAACAATCTGGATGTCCTCTAAACGTCTCATATGAGACCTAGAATGAAAAACAATTCTTATACAGGGTGTTTCCCCTTAGGAGGTCAGGAGGTGATAGTGCTCACCTAGACAAACAACAAATTGTTTGTCAGGAGGGGGTAGGGGGGCAATACCAACCATTTACTAGTTACAGGGTGATTAATAAAAAAGCTAGATTTTCACAAATTTTAAAAAGTACTGGGTGCACGGTCATAGTTAACAGAAGATCTTGGACTTCCCAACGACTTCTCAACCAGCACCATACCCACTCCTCTTAGTAGTTACGGTGGTCTAAACAAAATATTTTGGATTTTTTCACTTTTGTTTTTACAGACGTAGACAGCATAGAGCTAACCATACTGGATAATGGATAGACTTCAAGATTATCCGTAATGAGTTTATAGCGTGCAATTAGTAACTCGATTGAGTACAGCCGAAATGTCGAATGCTCTTCAATTGATAATTTCATCATTATTTGAATTATCTGGCTTGAACTTGGAAAATTTGGAGTAATTTAACATCCTCTATCTTTCGCTGTACTCATAATTTGTTAAAGTTTGAAAATGATGTAAATTTATACTTCTCCCATTTTCCTCATGCTCTGTTCTTCCTTATTTTTTTCCTTCCTGCCTTGCTATGCTTTGCTACATAGAGTCTGCCTTAGATTCACTTTATAATAATATAAGAAAATTAAATAAATAACTCAATCCAAATTATTAAGCTCATATGCCAGCATAGCGGAAATTACAGGATCAAAACATTTCTACATTTCTTAAAAGAATCATATTGGAAGTGTATAAGTACAAGTGAAATGGGGACTCTTTTGATGCCGCCGATCCCTGATACAACGTGGGCAGTATTTTTAAAATGTCATAGGTCTGTGTCGATACAATAAAGCTGTATGAAAATCGACGAAGTGAGATCAAAAGGACCTTTAGAGGAAATGTAGTGGGAGGAAGAAAAACTTTTTATTCAGATAATTACAAATTCTCAACAGTAACTAAAGCCTACCTTCTGTATTTCTTCAGTAACCTTTAGTAGCATTGAAGTACGTATGTACTCCCAAAATATTGGAACCTAATAAATTGTTTCATACGGAAAATCTAGAAAATATTTCTGTTTTCCAATTCCCGTATATAAATGAACAGTTTCAATACAATATTAACCATGACAAAATAATTAAAAACAACAAAAAATGAGTTAAAAATTTCCAAAAAAAAAAAAAAAAAATATTTCATCTCTCCTTGTTGATACAAAGTAAAAATATAGCTAAAATCAATACACCTGAAAAGGATAAAGCACACCACCGACAATAGCTAGAACATCCGCAAAGGAAAAATGAGAATTTTCCAGTTTTCTGAAAAATGTTCAGTTGTGGCAAAGTTTCCGTTTGACACGTTGTAAATTTTCAAAAGTTATTACTCTCTCAAAAGCAAAGGAACATTCTGCAGAGCTTGTGCAACATTTCAGATTTCAATGCTTCTGCTATGATAGTATATTCTACAAACCAACTAACCTATACCTACATATAGACACACATAATGCACAAGAAACTTTTAACATGATTTTAGTTGAGAAGTTTTCATTTACAGCCCCAAGTCCTTTATTCATGTTCTGCTTTTGCAGAAAAATTGTTGACAGGAAGAAAAATTAATTAGGATTATCCAGGAAATACAGAGTTAAATTACTACATGGGAAAACACATGTATAAAATGTTTGTATCGATACAATTATGTATTCTGCGTAACTTAAAGTTGTATGAGTAGTAAAAAAATAACAACTACATGAAGGAACAGGCACCAAACAATAATTTCTGTGCTTCATGAGCAAAAAACTCAAAGTTCAATCTGGAAAGTGACCATCGCATCGCTGATTTCCATATTCAAACTCTGTGGAATTTTGTACCAATTATCGCGGAAAGTGTTAAGGCAATTGATAACTCGTGAACGCAATTAAAATGAAATTCTCACAAATGTTCTTTGGGTATTGAGATACGAATCACTTCAATTTTGTCAGTTAATTCCAAACATTTTTGATAAATTGGTGATATGAAGCTGTATGTAGTATCTGCAAGTGCACATATCCAATATGGTTGGATTACACCTGTCACAATTTTTAGGTATATGCTCTGGTGCTATTTCGATTATGCTCTAAAAAACAGTTAAATATTATGCTGTCCTGTATTCTATGTCCAGGTGTCACTAAGTTTTTACAATTATTCTTGCAAGTATCCTTCAGGTGATGTACAGGGTGTTTCCGTCTAGGTTGTTCATAGAGCAGGATGTGATAGTACTCACCTAGACGAACAAAAAATTGTATCGCAGGGGAGGGAGGGTCCACATAAACCATTTGGGAGATGCAGGGTGATTAGGAAATTAAGTTAGTCGTTCACAAAGTCGTTAAAAAGTACAGGCTCTATGGATATTCATGGATAATAGATATTCTTATCATATTTAATTTTTTTTCTTATAGAAGACAATTTTCATATAACTTTCCCTCACCATGGGGTTTAAAAATTAAATTGGTAACATATGGTAGGATGAAAAAAAGGATGGGTAAGGTGGGGTGGGGAAACATGCTTACCTATGAAGAACAGACAGTTGCCTATCATGTAAAAAAGGAATGAAGAGAAACAGTCAACAGGGTGTGGAGCAATGTACAAACGAAAAAGTTAGTTATTTTTAAACCCCATGATGACTTTTGGCCCACCCTGCACATTTCTCTTTAAAATAACTTTGAAACAGTGATAATTAAAATCAAAGTTTTTTTAGAATATAAACCAAAAATCGGAAAATTTTAAGGATTTTAAAGGCCTTTAATTCAGGCAATACAGATCGAAGTACAAGAAAAAAATTATTGTGTTTTTATGTCAGCATTACTTAACTTAACAACAAAAGAATAACAAAATTAATGACGGTCGGGTTAGGAAAGTGCACATTTTAATCGATTTTCTATAGAATGACCCTATAATAAATTAAATAAAAATTAACGAAAAACTTTGTTTGTAATAATTTGTCAAACTCACTCCACTATATCCATTTTCCTTTCCAACTGGTTAACTGATAGAGCAAAAAACACATATAGTCTTAGGACAGGAGATATAAAATGAGCAAACTTCGGAGACCGGAGAACGAGAATTGAAATCCTTTGTTTTGAAATGCACAACGGGACACCAGAGATTCAAATAAACTCTGGAGATTTGGTTGCTTTATAGATTTTTTACAGCTCTGTACACGGATCCCTGTATCTCCAGAGTTCGAAAAAGTAGTCTCTGGAGACCAAAGTCGCTCCCCATGTAGCATCACCTTAAGTGGCTCCAACGCCTGCAACACAGGTTGGTTCAAGACCGGAATATTAGAGAAATTGTATAACGGTCCAAATACAAAGAGGTATCGCCAAAATTATGTAGCCTAATTTACATTAGTATATTAATGTAAATACAACTGGGTAAGTATAGTTAGTAGATTTTTAAAGCTAGTGGTTGGTAAATATAGTAAGATTGTATCATGGTATAGTAAGTATATATATCTATCACTAGCCTTCCCTAAAATAAAAATTTTATCGATCTGTATTATGGATCAGCTGAGAGCTTTTGGTTTGAAATATCCAGATATTAACAACTTATGAGAGGAGTTGAATCAGGTTTCACGTTTGCGCGTTTAATCATTACTGTTTGTTAAAGTAAGGCCCAGAGCACTCATCAGCTCAAATAAGCATACGTTTCAAAACTGCTGCAGTACAAAATACCCCAATGTGGACTGCAGTATTATTACTGGAGATAGGATACTTATGTAATACATATTTTATACTTACGTATGTACGAAGTGCCTTATTTAACCTCATACGTAATAAACCAGCACTGTTCATCTAAAAATGGACTTGCACCAAAGTCTTAGAAGTTTTTGTCTAATAAACATTGCAAAAGATGCGACATTTTTGAAATTGTTTTTCAGTCTTGTATTAATTTTTCTTTTCCTACGAATTTCCTCGAACATTTTTCATCAGAATATTTATGAGCTATTGGGATAATGATAGGGCCGAAGATAGCAATGAATTTCGAAAATTTCTCATTATGCTGATAAGACAACAGCAGGTACAAGAAACATTAATTTTTTGCTTGGGGATTGTATTCGAACATTTTTCTAGTGTAGTTGGTGGTGATTGAAAATTAGTTTTCTCTTGATATATTGCGTCATATTGGACTCGAACTTAGAATTTTTAGAAGAGAATAATTTTTTGAGATTTTTATTTTGACGATTTTAAATTAAATTACGTAATACAAGAGAAAAAAGCAACCGCCTCGTCCGGATTTTTATGCCGGGGCCTTTCGCTTACCGAGTGACCGTCTTTTCCACTGAGCTAAGTTACAAATGCTCTCAGATTATGCTTTTAGCCCCTTGATAAATTTTCTTTTGCATTTGAATATCTCTAATTCATTTTTTCCTCCAATACGTTTCAAAAAGTTAATCAGTTATTTTCTTGGTCGACTCAATCTTTGTGTAATAATTAGAAAGTACGTAAGTATTTGTGTTCAAATGTTAACTGAAAACAAACAAAAAATGGATTCTATACTTCCATTTGTGTTTTGCAGTAGTTAAATAGAAATCGTTATGGTTTTAAAAATTTGAGCACAAGAACTTCTCTTTCCTGCGAACCCTTACTAAAACATATTTGAGGTAGACTCATGACCATAAAGCAAGTGTCGGCTGACTAATTTTATATAATTTTTTTTGTGTGTTTCCTAGCCCCTCCTCTTAAGATACTATTTCAAAAGTTTTTGGTTTGTTAAGCTCATCGGAACAGGTACTATATTCGGTTATTATTTTTATAATTTTCTTGTAGTATATCGTTTCAACTATAATATCTAGGTTTTGGTTAGCTCATTTTTGACACAATGTATTCTTGTGTGCTTTCTTGAACTTTCACATTTCCTTTTTTTTTCATTTTCTTGAGTAAGAAAAATTACATCAATTTTCCAGACCTTACAGCTTCTTCTCGTCCATGATGAACTAACCCAAGATGTTAAGCTGTTGTGGCATTTTATCATCCGCAATTTGATAACTGGCAAACTACTTAGAAAACAGCTGTGCGGATGAAAACTTTCTTTCCGGGTTGTAGTTTTTTTTCTTCTTTTTGTAGAATTAAAAAATAAAATTAATTTAAAATGTTGGATGGAGCAGAGGATTTAAGTTTTGAATGGTCTCCTGGGACTTTTGCAAGAGTGCAACAATTTATAAATAACCCAATAAAAAGAAATTCTTTTGTTCAGGCCCTTGTTAATTTCACACAATACCACAAGAATGCTCAGCATCACCAACGTTACTTCCTTTTTGTTTTTAACATCATTAATTAAAACTAAGTAATATGGAAAATTACAATTATTTGATACAAGAAGTATTAAAACAATTGTCATAAAATAAATCAATGGATGTACTCGATTTGCTGAACTTTTCACTTCACTGTATAGCGACGGAATAAACGATAAATGAGTCGCATTGTTTTCTTTCATTTTAATGATGATGTTTTTGTGACCAATCCCACCGTAAATTATGTAAACTTTTGGATTTATTGAATCTGTAACGAACATAATTTTAACGTAAGTCGCAGTTTTTCCTAATCCTTATGACCTAGCATAAGAGCCTTGAGATTTTGAGGTGTAGCGTTAGATAAAACTTTAGTTCCTTCAGCTATTCTAACATCATCTATAAATTCACTCAATTAATTTTGTGGAAGTTTTTGATGCACCTTTACAACTCACCTAAGTATATGATAAAACTTAGGTGATATGTGGCTACCAAGGTAAAAATTTATCACTCTATGGTGCTTAGCAGGAGGATCATGTGGGATAATTTGGAAATCAGGTTTTTCTACATGAAACTCCCAAAAATTCATGAATAATGCATATGTCGAAAAATACATGTCCATTAAAAGGCTGACAAATTTATTGCCAAGGAACAGCAAATCGACAAAAGATTAGATGACGACATTTTTTCACTTCTGCTTTTGCTACTGAAAATGTGAAATAACACTAAGCGAATAAGCATTTCTTGGGCTTGGTTTGGTTTGTTCTCGTATCTCTATATGTATAGCCCATCGATTTTTATATTTAATCATTTGGAAAATGTTATCTACGTTTAGTTTTTCATCGTTTGCTGCAAATTTTTGGGTTATCAGTAAGATAAGCGAGGGAAGAATGTCCGCTGGCTTTTGGCTAAAGATAAAAATTTATGTTTTCATAATATGTAAGTAATCTAGACTAAATTATCGTATGCAAAAAGCTTTCGCCTAAAAGCACAGGACAAGAACTAATATTGCTATTTTTTCAAGAAAGGTACCTAGTTAAGTAAATTTCATCTGGTCTGTGAAACTAAGAAACCAAGTTTAAAAATACTAATAGTAAAAAATTTTCTGTTTTAGAATTTGTATACAAAATTGGGAGGCGGGACAATAAAAATGTTTATATGAGAATCATGCTTAAATTGTTTTTTTTTTTGTCTTAGCAATTTGTTTAAAATTTTGGGTGCATGAATTTAGATATTACATGCATAATTTACATGGGTATTTAAGAGATATGTAATCTGCCTTGGGGTCGCAACATGCGGACCCCATTGAGGAGAAAGCTTTATGATGAATTTCATGCTTTAAATGTAAAAACTTCTTGTTATATGTACGTTCTTTGGTATATGTAAAAACATGTCGCCTTCTATATTTACACAAAGACGAGACGAGAAATGAAAGCAGTTCTCTACCCGTACTCTTCATAGTTATGCTTTTGGAATGAAACAACAACAACAATAAAAAACGACTCCTTACTAGAAATACATCTGTGTGCTTTCGTTTATTATTTGCCTCATGTAGACATAACATAAAGAAGTCCAGACTCTAGAGCTTTATTTCAGAGGCAAAAATTACAAGAAAAACCTCTTTAGCCACATTTCCTTATTAGGACTGCAGTTTATCTGTGCTTAAGACTGTATCCGCATAGAAGCTGCCTAGTAACCTAGCATCTACTTCATGTAAAAATATAACCCCCATAGTTCCACTACATCGCAAAGATGTGTACCTTTATTTATAATAATAGATACTCGTCAAATATAATTTTTCTGAGGAATTCTCTCGATAAATTTTCTTCAGAATTTTTATGTTCTAATGTTGGCAACTATTGTCATTGAATTCTCATTTCATATTTTTCAATACTTATACACCGTTGGCTATTTTTACCTGATCATCATTAATCCTCTATGAATTAATAATGAATAACATTTTTTCATTTCGCAAATTGTACCTATCTATAAAATAATCCTGTGGCACTAAAAAAAAACAAAAAACAAAAAAAAAAATTCAGGTAAGAAATACACTGCAATCTCGATTCGTAGATAATTAGACTGATGCAGGTATCATTATGGCTGGACCAGAAATTTTCTTACAAATGGTGAAAAATTTACGGAAGAAATACGAAACTTCAAAGTCAAGCTAAAAAGCAACTACATCTGCTCCTTTAATGGGCGTCAATCGTCAATATGCAGGTAAAAATATTATTAGAAAATAGTTTGGGAAATATGTATTTTCCTTTTCTTTGTAGGTATATAGAAATTTGACCAGTTGGTAAAGCTGCTACCTTTGACTTATTGCCATAACTTGGAAAATATTAGTAGCAAGTTATTTGAAAATATATTCATTCATTCACTAGGTCATAGCTTAAAATTCCGACAAATGTATAGTGGTTTCTTAGCTCCTGTGATGATAAGTGCAAGTCTCCTTAAATTAAACAAGTATTTTGTCCCTTATCGATAGAATGGTCAATAGAGAGCCCTATTACTTGCAATCTTGCACTAGAATTAAAGTTGAATGTAAGTTTCTAAGAACGGATAGAGCTATGTATTTCCTTGAAAATGATAACTGAAAATCTCAAAAAATATTGCAATTTAAAAAAAAAAAAAAAAAAAAGAACAAAAAAAATCCAGAAATACTTATTATCTGCCCATTTCAAGGAACACTTTAACTTTATGACTTTTTCTCGAATATTTTATTACTGGCCCGGGGTTATGAAATTAAATAAGAAAAAATTCAAATTCAATAATATCTCGGGTTTCAATTGAGCAGTGTATAGCCCCCCAAAAAACAAAAAAAGGAAAACATAAAGGGAATCTCTCTATCTTCAGAAATAAGACGTAAAAAATACACACAAAATAAAGCGGCTAATGACTTGGGACGTTCTTAAACTGGGATACTTCTCGTTGATGAAGATGAAAAAAACCCAAGAGGAATGAAGAGGTTGCAAAATTTTATATTTACAAAAATTTCTATCAGCAGTGCCGAAAAACAATGATAACATGCCTGCGGGAATACTTTAAAGTGCGGCAAAATATTGACTGTAAATTTGCTATCAGATTTGCAACATTTTCAATATCATACGGTGCGCCATCGTCACCGCCGCCGCCGCCGCCGCCACACCGACATCCTTATATATGTTATCCTTAATACAATCTGGGATCTCCTCCTTTTGGGCTGATTTTTATTATTTTAAAGTACGTACAAAATATCTTCCAATCAGTTTCTTTTATTTACTCCCTCTATCTCTTCCATGACCACTGATGGTTTGTTGTTGTTTTTATTTTTGAGCTTGTGGATTTCTCTTTGGTTAGTGGAAAATTATATGTTCGCGCGATCCCCGTTTTTATTAACATTTGCATAAATTGTTATGATATTGTTTCTGTATAATTCGTATAAGGCGTTTCCAAAGAAGTATATTCATATTTTTGAAGAACAATTGAAAACAAAAATTGAGAGATATTTTCATGAAACTTCAGGCGTTGCCTAAGGGTGCTCTGATTAAAATCGGATGGCGCATCTATAAGAATATTTATTTTTATTTTATGTTGACTTAGAATTGTAAAATAAATACAAAAAAAATGAGGAATATAAAATTAGTAAAAATATAAATATTTCTATTGGGACAATATGATTTTTGGACAGCACTATATTTAATCCGGCGAGAGTGTGGTGAAAAAATGTAACAAGGAGTATGTGGCAGGATATGACATAACCCTTTTACAAAATTGGCTGTAAAACTTTTATATAGCAACAATACGAAAGAGTTTCCCGATTTCATTCATTTTCCTATATATGTAGATATGCAATTTTGGTAAAAACTAGGTTTAAAATTTCAGGTAACTAAGTCAAGGTATTCTTGAGTTATCAGACATTTAATGGACAGACAGATATATAGACAAGTTAAAATTCAAATGAATTTTGTTAATTGTTGATGGTTGCCTAATCTATTTTATTGTGTTACTTTTCTAATCCCAGTGGGGTTAATATCTGGAATACTGTAGGATCTTGAAAGAATTACTCATCTACTTTTGCTTAGACAGCGCTCCTGACCGTCAAGACCTTGAGTCGATATTAGTTTGAAGCTTGCACACCAAACTCTAGCTGCTGAAAACAAAGTAAAGTTGCTTTGGGCTCCTGGGTACGAAGGAGCGAACGGAAATAAAAAAGCGGACGATCTGACTAAAATCGGAGTCGACTGTTCGTATACTAGTTCCTACCCAATATATGGCTTACCAATCAGCCAATTTAGGGAAGAACTGCAAAAATGGAACAACAGGCAACTGGAACTCCTCTAGCGTAGCGTGCCAAGTATCATAAAAATGAGGGAATTCTTCATCCCCTCTTCTTTCCAGACATGCAAACTAATTGGTCTTAATAGGATTATTAATGTAGTCGCAAGCCAACTGCAAAGGCAATAATCGAACTCGTAAAAACGCTAGATTTAGCCTAACCACTCTAAGGGAGGATAGAATAAAACAACTTTGATCTTGGTGTCAGCAGGGTGCTAGTGGCCTAGCTGGGCCTATTATTCACCAAAGCTAAACTTATGTACCTACACTACAAATTATAAAAAAATGTGAGCAGCTGCAGTTTTTTTTTTTTTTAATTTGAATGTGTATCAGGGCATTAAAATGAATGCTGATATTTATTCAACCATTTTAATATACGCGACCCGGAAAACTAAAATCTGGTATCAATAAAATAACAACTTTCAACAATTGGCGCACTCAAAGTCTGCATATGAACCATATCGAAAATATCTTGGACCACATCAATAGGAAAATTCAAAAAATTCATATTCGCAATATCCACGAAATTTGAACTGCAGTTGAAAAGTCTTGGACCAAAATTCCACCAAGTTTAATTGAAAATCTAATATCGTCCATTCCAAGAAGACTGGAGGACTTTATAAAAAATAAAGGAGGAAATATGAAATTAATGATGATAGATATATGCTCTTGTTTTAATTCAACATTTTAAGTAACCGATTTATTCATATTAAAACTTAGTGCCGTTTTTGGCGCTAATTAAACGATTTTTGAAATATTGTTTCCTGTTCATTTTTGTTTTTGATCGTAGTGTAGGTACTATTATTATTTCTGTGCATTACAATAATGAATGAGTAACTTATACCTATTTATTACACATTTCATCTGGCCTCTATGGTATAAAAATAAAGAAATGAAGAATTCGTCAATGTGACATAGTGAAGTACGTACCACTTAATAATTATGAAATTGTTAATTATCATAATAAGTAGGTATACAAAATTCTAAAATTAATTGTACTTTTCCCTATAATTTTCCTTCGATATATAATTCCTCGACAAGCAAAATTTTCTCTTATCGGTAACCAAGCAAACCATCATTATATCTAAAAGCTATTTTCGAAAATAATTTTCCTCGCACAATTTACCCTGACACAATCAATTGAAGCGCTTTCATCCTTAAAAGCTTTCTAATTGTCCTAAAGTTGCTAAAAGGAATCATCAGTTTCCATAAGTTATAACCAAACAATATGCTGGCAACACCCTTATCCGATTGATTCTAAGAGAAGAGAAGGCTGCCGTTCGTTTTGCTTGTGCGTAAAAAAAAAAAAACACACCAATGTTCCATCAATTGCTAAAATCTTAAGTACATATAAGTGGATAGAAACTTCATCCTGACCAGACAAGCCTCCCTTATTTGGGGATAGTGTGGGTAGCAAGTACTCAGGACTAATCATTTTTCCATTAGCTTTCCTCCATCTTTGCAGCGACATATAGCTTCATTCATTCTAGCCTCAAAGCCGACAAGATTACAAGCTGGCGGCTGCCACTGTTGATCGTCCATTTTTCTGGCACACTTGACATTTATTTAATTTTTCCGGTAGTTTAGGGTTTTTCATTCATCATCATGTACCACTTTATTCTCACTAAATGGATAGACGATTTCTTCCTGGCACTTATGTAATGTATATGTGCATATGTATGGATGTTTGCTTGCGGGTAAAGCTTTGGATAGATAAGTATCTATGTATGAATGTTAGTTTGATTTTGTGGATTTGGAGGATTTGTTCTGTTCACGAGAGCCTAATTATAGAAAAAAGGATCTTAGGAATGTCAAACGAAGTCCTGCAAAGGATAGGTGTAACATTGCATTATTATTCGGTGATGAGTTTAATTAAAAAGCCATCTCAAGCTCAACAAATAAAAGAGGACTAGCTATACACATACATACATATGTATATTCAAAATCTTATTACAGTCATAGGGTCAAGAAACAAATTAGTACTAGTTGAAAAGGCAATTGGAAATAAGAACTCATTCTCATTGGAGATCCGTTGAACATCAGGAAATTACTGGTGTTTCCATCTAGAAGGTCAATAGAGCATAGTACTCACCTACACCTACAAGAAATCGTATGGTTGGGCAGGGGGGGGGGGGGGTCATATTAACCATTTAGAAGTTTCAGTGTGATTAAGAAAAAAAACTAGTTTTTTACAAAACACCCTGTATCTTAAAAAGCACAGGACGTACAGTCACAGTCTGAAGCTCATTGTATGCAGAACTTCATGGCCTTTCCAACGACTAAACTAAACCAGTGCCGTACCCCTGCCTCTCAAGAGTGATGGAGGTCTAAACTACAAATTTCGGATATTCTTACCCTTTTTTATATATATATATAAATAGGTATAGTTAACATGACATTTTTTCTTGTAAACTAGGGACTCTCCTCTTTAATTTGACCTATGTATTACACTTATATGCTTACTGTAGCCCTTAGAAAGTTATTAGCTTTCGACCTATTCTCAAAGCTATTGTCAAACCTATTTAAAAAAAAAACAATGTTTCATTTGAAAAAAAAAGTCTAATTTCGGTATGACATGAATAAGTTAAGAGCTAATAACTCCTTAACAGCTACAGATAGTAGATAGGTGTAATAGATCAAAGATTAAAGAGGAGAGTCCCCAGCTCACAGTTTTTTTTTAAAAAGGAGTTGTTAACTACCTATTTATTAAAAAACAGGATGTCGAAGTAAAAAAAAGGTAAGAAATTCCATAACTCTTGAGAGGAGAAGGGTATGGGGCTAGTTGAGCAGCCGTTGGAAGGGCCATGAGGATCTGTATACAATGAGCATTAGACCGTGACCGTACGTTGTGTATATTTTAAGATACAGGGTGTTTTGTGAAAAACTACCTTTTTTTCTTAATCACCCTGTAACTTCTAAACGGTTGATATGGCGCTGCGATTTTTTGTTTGGTTAGGTGAGTACTATCACCTCCTGCTCTATTGACACGAAAACATCATGTATAACGATATTAGTGAAACTGTCATATGATCTCGACATTTGCTATATGGTCATTCCACGGTATATTGACCATCTTGCGAACAACGATCTGAAGCAACGTCACCGATTTAGATGACATTTTATCATCTTATAACTATATAAGTTATTAATACAATTTTAATATTTTACCAAAATTCCGCTTATTGCGGAAGTTACAGTTCTTTGAAAATTGCAAAAAATTACCGATCTTTGACCTGTCGACCTAACTTAAAAAAATCATATTAGCAAGGATATCAGTGGACTAATGACCAGGCTACGGCTCACTCTTTTACATTTTCTTTCTGCAACCAGGATAAAGATAAAAAACAATATTGTGGCTCTATGAACATAATTTTCAATAGCAACGCATGAATTTTGTAAAATACAAGTGTGACGAAATACGGAAAATCTCGTTGTACTCCAATGTATTGGCAGGCCAATACAAAAGCTCGAAAAATATCTAGAATATATCCATACATAAATATGATTTTGAAGTCGTTGATTTAGAGTGAATTTTTTTGTGACTTCTCAAATGGGTATGTGATAGATCAGGATATAAAGTCAAACGTCTAACATCTAGTGCTAGTTTTCACAGAGTTGATAATAATTAATGGACGTACCATAACACCAACATGATTTTTGCAGATGTATTATCCCTCCAGGGAATACAATGCAGAAGAACATGCTCTTGAAGAGGGAGTTGCTAACTTCAAATTGCGGCCAGTGCCAATAACAGGAAAAATTTATTTGTTCATATTGTAATTTAAATAATTATAAATTGTACGATAAACAATTACAATTTCAATTTTAAATCTTAATTATTATATTCCTTGTATTGCCCCCCCCCCCCCACCTCCCCCTCCCCTCCTCGACGTCGACCTACCACCTTATACTCAATTATAATTATAAAATAAATAAAGCACGTGAACCCATGGAGGAGACCTCATGTTGAAACTTTCATAGATTGTACCTTAGAATTTGGCCTTTCCAGGTATGAAAAAACCAAGAATCGCCACATGTCCCATCAAGGATTTTTTCAAATATAAAAGACAACCTTTGTTCCCAAGCGCACTCATTAATTTTCAAGGCAAGGGCATACAAAATCCTTATTCCAGTAATAATGTTAATAGGGAATATCCATAGATTCTAATAACAAACCATACACGTACACTTTATTATGTATTGAACATTCTAGTACACAATTATAAATTTCCAACCGAAATGAGAATCTCAAATCCCAATGAAGGACAGTTATCAGTGCAGCGATCTTGCCGAAAAATATGCAATTTAATCAATTCGGAATGGAATCCAGAAGAGAATAAGTTTCAAGCCATGTTTCTTTTAAGAAAATAACAACATGACGAATACAAATGAAATGATTTATAAACTTTTGTGCGCAGACAACAATCTTTCGGCTAGCTCAGCATTGATTAGTAGACTTTAAATATATTAAAGAAAAGAACTTCAAAATTTACTAAATTGCATATTTCATCTGAAGGACAGGGTGCGTAAAATGTTTACGTGTTATGCTACATAGATTTTCTATGGGATTCCACTTAAACCGCTACTACAGCTTAAAGGCCTTCACAGACCAACACAAAACCGCTGGAGCTTGAGCAAATTTTAGTGGGATTCATCGGGTGCGAGAAATTATGAATTAATCACACCCAGCGAGGCGGGAACGAATTCGTCCCGTCATTTTCATAAATTTATTTTTTTGTTCATATTCACCTTTCGTTCTTGTTGGAGCTACGCGATTAACGAGAAAAACGGTGCATGCTGCGAACCGAAAATGAAACACTGCAATCCCGCGTTCACTACCTAGAATAGACACATCAGTGCGAGTGGTTTCTCATCCTGTTCCCGCTCCAGCGGTTTCGCGTTGGTTTGTGAAGGTCTTAGTTGTTATTTTTTTGTTTACAAACCATTTACACCTCACATAAATTGGAAGAGATGATGTGATAGAGAGTGACATGTTGCAATGGAAAGGGAAAAAGGAGGCCACATTCAAGATACATTGTAAAATCGACGAGAGAAATACTAAATAAGAGTTTCGTAGAGTTGGTAAGGTGACAGTTTGCATACGCCAATACAAAGGCACTAAAATGCTGGAGCACCAGGTGAGTAAAATTGAAGAAAGTGCCAATTTAAAGGAGTTTACGAGTTTAAGAAAGTCGATCGAGAACAGGGACTCTATGAGTCGCCTACCATATGGTCAAAAATTAAAGTTTATGACAAACATCCAAAGATTCCTTGAAGTATTGGTATTCAATACACTTTAACAAAGTTTCCCAACGGCCAAAGAACAACTGAACTATGGCTATTTGATAATTGGAGGGCAGATAACAGCATATTAACTAAGTAATTATTTAAATACCTGCAGCGGGAAACTTAAACGCATTGAATTATTAATGATGAGAAATTGTCCTTTAAACGTTTACTACATAAAAAACACATGCAAAACTCAACCAATCAGATGAAATTTCATACCCGAAAATAGAGGTAAATTATGTCCAACTGATATTTAATCGCTTATAAGAAATTAAACTCATTCCGACTTTAATTTTCAAATGGTTATTTTTACCTGAATGCAGCACGGAGCATGGTAAACACTATCTTTACCTAATTCTTCCTGCGGTGATTACAACTGCAGTCAACATAAAATCATCAAATGGCATTAGAAAACGTTCAGTAAACGATATTTTGTGTTGGAAGCTCCAACTCTGCCATGGCGCGAAAGAGAAAACTATTAAACTCGTGCCATACTTGTTATAAGTCAGTGGCTTGAATCTATCAAAAATCTTGGTGTATGTTACTGCCAGATGCTTCAAACTGTATGCGCAAAAAATCCTGGAGATGTATCAAATGGCGATAGAAAGGCTAAATGCCTAACTGATTGTCACATTTGGCTTTATTTATTTATTTATCGTTGAAGAAGCTACAGTAATTGGCCGTATACAAATATAATACATCAGGTTAATTCCTAATCACTAAAGGTCTAACATATGCGATTTGTACTCATCAATAGATGTTCAAATCAAATCATAAGTAGTGAATCTGCATAAGATCTCTTCGGTTAGGTTAGGTAAGAAGGATGCCACAACACAAATAGCCTGCAACACGTAGACCTCTAGTGGGTCCACTGTGCCCCTAGGCCCCATAGAATAACCTTTACAAGCCGCCCCAGATCAAACCTACTTCCCTTCGGGAACTCAAGATATCTCCAAGAGTCTTTACCTAGATCCATCTTGCTGCCAGACTTAAAAAGAAGTAGCTATCCAGTAGCCTAATTCTTTTATTCATCAGAGTGGGGCATTCCCATAGCACGTGTTGGACGGATTCGTTTTCCTCCGAGTCCTTACAGCTCCTGCAGAAATTGTTCGCCGCTATCCCCAGTCTTCTAGCATGGTCACCTATGGCCCAGTGACACGCAAGGACCCATACTAGATTCCTGGTGTTTGTTCTGCTGCCATTAAGCAAATCCATTGTTTTTTTCTTGTCACATGCGGGCCACAATTGCCTCGCAATACGGCAAGTATCCCTGTTGGTCCATCGGAGGCTTGCCTTTTGATAGGCGCCCCTGATGATTTCCTCTTTTATTGCTTCGATTAGGATCCTCACAAAAGTTACCGCCGCAGAGCTATCCAATTCAGAGCCCTTTTAAGCCAACTCATCAGTCATCTCATTGCCTGAGATATCCTTATGGCCAGGTACCCAGCATAGGGTCACTTTGTGCCTTATAGTCAATTCCTCAAGACAGGTCTTGCATAGCTGCACCAATTTTGATTTTACCAGCGCAGGATCTAGCGCCTTGATGGCTGTCTGGCTATCAGTATATACGCATATTTGCCGTGAGGGCGATCTGCACATATAGATACCAATGTTGCCGCCTGATAAATCGCTGCAAGTTCTGCCTGAAAAACGCTGCTTTTGTCAGGTAGTCATTAAGACTTGTGCCACTGTAGATCTTTGGAGTACAATCTAGCTTCTGTGCCTGCATTTGTCTTGGAACCATCCGTAAAAATAGAAAGATCGGATGCTACGACAAACTCCTAGTCACTCCTGGTGGGCAGCATTGCATTGACACCCTCAGCAAAAGACAATATTGGTATTTGGTAGTATGTTTCTTCCATGCAGTAACTACAGTCTATCTTCTGGAGTATATTGGAGTTCCCAACACCCGTCTGCATCCACCATTCCCCTGCGCAAATCCTGACAGCACTAATAGCCGCTACACCTCTGCAATAGAGGTCCAGCGCCAGTAAATCAAGCATGACCTCCAGTGGTGCCGTTGGCGTTGTACGCAGGCACCCAGGTATTCCCATGCAGGCAGCCCTCTGGATTTTTGGCAGCTGCTTCTGGCTACATTTCCTCGACAGTGCCGTCCACCAGACCATGCAGCCCCAGCAGAGGATGGTCCGAATTATGGCTGTGTACATCCACCGTACTACTTTGGGTTTTAATCCCCAATTTCTGCCAAATATTCTCTTGCACGTGTAGAAGGCCACGCTGGATTTCCTCACGCGTTCTTCTAAATTAACCTCATAGCTTGGCTTGGAATAGAGTATGATTCCCAAGTATTTTGCTTCACTGGAAATAGTAAGATTCTTCTCACCCAGCATTAAAGTCTGAAACTTTGTACCCGCCTCCTTCTTGTAAAAAGGACCAGCTTCATCTTCGAGGGGTTTACCCTCAATCCACTATTATTGTCCCAGTTATCCAGCTTAAGCAGCGCATACTCGAGCTTTTCACTAATAGTAGAGAGAAATTTTCCAGTTACCAGGATGCGTATGTCATCCGCGTAGGCAATTGCCTTAAGTCCCTCTCTCTCTAATTTTATGAGAATTTCATCCATTACCAGTAGCCACAGGAGAGGTATTAACCCCCCCCCCCCTGAGGTGTACCTCCATAGGCTGCTCATCTCACAATAAAATCACCTGACCAAGAACTAATCTTTCTACTGAGAAGCATGGAGTTTATCCAGTCACATAGACCCTTGTCAGCTCCCACCCTTCTCAGTCCATTATATATAGCCTCCGTTTTCATGTTGTTGAAAGCCCCCTCAATATTTAGGAAAGCACCTGGAGTGTATTCCACATATTCTATGGATTTCTAAACAACGGATACCACTGTCTGCAGTGCCGACTCTACTGTATTAACTACATACATGAAATCTGTTGAGAGCTACTTTGAAATTCCCGAAATAATTTTTTCGGCCACTGTAAAAAAAAATAGGACTCAGTTTGCCAAAAATTTCACAGCCGTAGGTTATTACAGGTACTAGTAGAGCACGAACAAGAAGTAATCTGGTGAGCATTTGTGTAAAGTAGCTGGATGTCCATAATGTCCGAAGTCCACTAAAAACTTTTCTGATAACAGAATTAATGTGGTCATCCTAGGTAAAAGTGCGCTATTAAATATAATGCCAAGACTATTAACGGAGTTGACAAAGGGAATAATAGTATTATTAATAGTCAAAGGCGAATATCCGTATCTAATTTTGTCCTACATATAATCATGCATTTAGATTTAATTGGATTGGCTTTCAATTTATTCGAGAGGGACCATAAGTGAATTGATTCAAGATCTTCATTAACACGAGATATGTTATCCTTAATGAGACCAATACGATTGGAGATGTACAATTGTACATGATCTACACAGAGATGTAAATCACAAAATTTAACTTGAAGAAATATGTCACTGATAAACATGGAGAACAATAAGGGACCAAAGATCGATCCTTTAGGCACACCAAAGGTTACCGGTAAAAAGGCGAAATAGGTTCCGTTCGTGTAAACTGCCCTGTGATCTGTAACTCAAAATCAAATCAGCTGACTGAGATGAAAATTTAAAATATCTACTGAGCTTACGATAGAGATGCCAATGATCTACTATATCAAAAGCCTTTGTTGCTTACCTTAAGTAAAGTAGTTGTGCAACTATGTCCAGAACGATACCCTGACTGATAGTAATCTAAGAGTTCATTCAAAATCAAAAAATTATAGATTTTCGGGTATACATTATTTTCTCCACTATTTTAGAAATATCTGATAGCAAACTAATTGGGCGATACTCCATACATTGTGACTTAGTGTACCCTTAGGAACAGGAACTATCTTTGAAGATTTCCAAGCTCTAGGGAAAATGGAATTTGTGAAGCATGAGTTACAAATGAGTGTAAGGGCAGGGAAAATAGCAGGTGAGTACATTCTTTACAAATTTATGAGTTAGGCCATCTACACCAGCAGCAGTAGACTTAATGCTGTCCATTACCGTAATTACTTCATGAATATTAGTCCTTAGGAAGCTAAACTGGGTTTAATCTTTGGCACCAAAAAAACCTATGCAATACGTAAAATTCCGGAAATGTTAAGCTTTCTCGGATAAAAGGAAGAAAACATTGGATAAATTAAAAATTAATTCTTAGTTGGAAGTACCTACATTTTAGAGATGAGAGCCTATTCCACTTTTTCCAAGGTGGAGCTCTACGTAATCTTATCAGAAAATACCTAAGCTTAGTGGCACAATTGTGACCACTTAATTTAGGGAAAAAATTTTAGCTGTGCAGTTATGGGGAAATTTAATACCTATCGAGTCTATGAAATAATTTTTGGTATACAGATGACAATGATCATCTGCTTTGACAATTTTATTATACGCCCTGAGGAGATGACAAATTTGCGTTAATTTAATATTTAGAAATAAAATTCAGACATAATATCCAGAAAATAACAAAAATTGAATGGAAATAATAAATTCATTAAATTGCAAACAAACTCTGTAGAATTTGGTAATAAAGTGCTAAAAAAGGAAGAGAACCAACATTTTTTTGTTTTTTAATTTTGCCCTTAAGCCATTCAGTGGCTGCGACATAAACCAATTAAAATTGAAAATAAATGAAATGCCAATGGTAGTGATACTCTAGCTAGCTTTATATTCGTTTTCACTGTTGACATATAAATTAATTCAGGCAAAACCCGTGAAAAATTAAAAAGTTCACATTCGAGTGAAACTAATTGGAAAATTGGGTATAATATTAACGAAAGAACATGGAAAATGAATGGCATTAAAAAAGAAAAGAGATGGTAAACGAATGGACACAGTATTACAAATAGTGTGGACACAGTAGAAGGGAAATGAATTTATTTTTTGGTTAAGTTAATAAAAGTTTTATTAATTACATAATTAGCGATAGCAACTTTTGGTAATAAGTGAATAAAGTGTTTTAAGACTAAGAAATAATAATAAGAATATCAAATTATATATTTTTATTAATTGCATTTAGTAAGTAAAATCATCTAATGATTGAAAATAGTTTCTAGCCTCCTATTATTTTACATTAAATTAAAGGTTCGAGAATTAGGATGTGGAGCGATTTAAATTTACAATTACTATGAGTATGAGAAAATCGTGTACCAAATTGCAGCTCTCAAGCCAATGCGTTTTTAATGACTGTCAGAAATAAAAAATGAAAATCAGAACTTTTATATGGCAATAAACACTACTTGATCTTACTTTTCTCACAAAATTACTGTGTAGGTATTATACAATTTCAGGTCGCTATGCCAAGGTAGGTTTTATTAAGTTATCGTGCGGACAGACAATCAAACGGATATAGGCAAATGTACTGCCGAATAGACAGATAAAAATTGAACAGTTTCATAATTTTAGCAAATGTGTGTATTTTATTGATTTTTTCATATTCGTACTATCATAACTCTTATGTGACTCAAACACTCATGAAATAAAAACTTAACATACACTTTGATTTCATACATGATATCAATATTAAAATTTGGAATGAGTAACACTAAAAATGAGTTGTGGAATTCACTATATCAACAATTTCAAACTTAAAAAATTTCAATTCGCTATTAGTCAGAATTTCTATATACCTGCATTTTAAATAGATATTGAGAATCACAATTTATCTATGGTAAAACTACGTGGAAATTCTTTTATTTTGAATCCATTTAAAACTAAAATAACTTTATTCATAATATTAGGTATCGTGTTCAAAATTTCAGTTTCCTATGTAAAATTTGTGTGAAAATTTATGCTTTGTTTTTTTTATGGAAATACTACCGAGAAGTTTCCCGACTTTATCTTCTTCTTGTTTTTTCATATAATTACTGTTTGTAGTATTTGAACTCACTGTTGGGTAAATGCATTCTCAAGTTATTGTGTAGACAGACTGATTTAAATTTAAATAGTATTTGAAATTTTAAAAATGAAATAAATCGGGCAAACCCTTTTTCATGTTGCCATACAAAACTTTTGGTTTTCACTTGATTTAATTTTTATTTTCATGTTGGGCATAGTTTTATTGGTTTTAGACAATTTAAAACTTCTTAAAAACCACTTCAAAAATCAAACTTCCAGAGAAGGGTGACAATACGAAATTTCATACGGGCATTCATCTAGGGTATTATAAGAATTGGTCTTAGACCAATTCTAGCTTTTTTAATTGTTTTTGCTCTTATTTCATTTTATTAATCCTATTTCGCTTAGTTGCCTTTTTCTTTTTTCTCTTTTACTTCCCTTTATACTTTGAATCATTACTTTTAAATTAATTATTTTTAGTAGCTTTAATTATTCGTCTTTAAAGTATTTCCTTTCTCTTCCCTTCTTTTGTTTCTTTTGTGTCTAATTAATAATTAGTAATATTATAATTTTGTAAGTTCTTTTTTTCTGAACTTTTTCATCGTCTTTATTATACTTTTATTTGCTTCTAATTTATATTAGTTTGTTCTTATTAATTTAGTTATCTTTACTTTAGTTTTGTATGCTTTTACCTTATACAAGCTGCGTTTTTTAGATCTCTGATCTCATCCAGTTCGATTTTATGTACGTAAATCAACAACAATGGAGTTGTTGTTTTACGTACATAAAATTGAACTGGATCAGATCAGAAAGATAAAAAACGCAGCTAATTTCTTAGTTGTGATTCACCAAATTTTTAAAAATTCTCTCTTCTTTAAGTTTTTTTTTTCATAGCCTACACTGTAAAAAATGTGCACCATTGTTGACACAAACAATAAGTATTTTTCCCTAAAATGTAGTGAATATTCCCTACATTTTTGGGAATACTGTCAACATTTTATGGAATATTCCCTACATTTTAGGAAAAAATGTCAAAGCTTTATGGCAACAATTGTACACATTTTTTACAGTGTAAGGTAGTATAGTATTGGAGTCATTCTCTATTTACTACTCTTGTTAATTACCTAATAAGTAAATAAATATACTCTGTGTGCGGTGTCTGCATGAACCTAACGGCCCAGTCGCCTATACTCTTATCCTTATATAACTTAGCATTGTCATACAAAAACTATAATCTTTCATACCATTTCGCAAAACTATTTAAAACACGTTTGTCTATAGTGAGTTGAGATTTCAGCTTCGAGGCACCCAAACTAATCGAATTTCTTTGAAGCGATTATCGCAAAATAAGACTGCATGCTATAGAAATTTCATAGATAATTTAAAAGGAAAATCTAATACTTTGTAGACTCAGTTTCTAGTGACAGGCAATTTCCTGTTTTGCAATGTTCCATAGCTCGATAATTGCCACTGAAAATTCTCTAGAATAAAATGTTAAGGGAAGCGGTTTTGCACGACCCGTGAATATCATCGACTATTTAACGAGTGAAGGCAAGGGCACATGAGTAGGAAATGTTCTGGTTGGAGTCGATATTTATCGGCCCGAGTCAAAGGGTTTCTGAATAATTCTATTGAATATTCGCTTAAAACTTTCGGTGATATTCCCGAGTCGTGTGGAGCCAGCTTTATGCAATTAGCGAGTTTTTTTATAGTTACAAATTCTGAGTTTATTAACAATAATAAAAATATTAACTATATCAAAGGTTTTGGAAAGGTCAATGTCCGTTTGTTTATCCGTCCTCTCGATAACTCAAGAACGCACTCATTTAGAGAGTTGAAATTTTACATACTTCGAAAAATTGTTGATTTTATTATGTAAATGGGACAAATCAGGTAACTCCTTTGTAGAGTTGCCATATAAGAATTTCAGTTTTCAGTATAATTATTCCGACTGTCCAACAAATTATTCTAGGAATAGATACGAAAAACCAGAAGAGGGGTAACCACTGGAAATTTCATATGGGCAGTCATCTAGCGTATCATAATAATTGGTCTTACAATTAGACCAATTCTAGCTGCTTTCCTTGTTAAAGTTATAATCTCCAAACGAGAAACAGAAATTAATATAGATTGAAATTGTTTGAAAATCTAACTGAGAGATATCACAACCTGACGTAGATGGAATATACATAACTGAGGAAGATAACAAAGGACATACTTAAATGTTCTATGTAAATATTAAATGGAGGTAGATTAATTTAAAAGCTAACAATTTGGGATCGAACTATTTGTAGGACTCTTCCACCATCAGATCTAGTACAAATCTATCAATACTGAATGAAAATTCTGTGCACTAGTGTACTGTAGGAGGGGTGTCGGTTGTAAAAGACAACTCAGTTTTGTCAAGTTCAAAAATATAAAATTTTATTTATTAAGCACTAATTTTAGTTCTCTTAAGCCTAATATCAGAGTAATTCATTAACTCACACATAATACTAATTTAAAATTCAATATAATTTAATAAAAGCAATTCAATATTAAAATTCACTTTAAAATCCATAATAATAGTTCAATGTGTTGAATATACTTCCAACGTTGTGAACTGCTGCATGCCCTTCCTCTTATATTTTACTACTTAAGTAAAGAAGAAGAGTATACGTGAGTCAGTTGGCTTGAGAATGGTGATCTCTGAGAGAAGATTTAGCCTGCTCTGAAGTTGTATTAGTATATGTTGCCCGAAGTGGCATATACTGCTACGTGTGTGCGGTAGAGTTGTTCACATAGAATTTATTAGTTAACAGGGATAGCAACTTGTGTTGCTGCTATGTGTACGTTGGAGACGATGTAGCAAATATGCCATCTGTGTGCAAATTGTCGTGTTCGTACCTTTTGGTGCGGCATATTGGAATGGTGCTGCGTGTGAGACTACAGTAATGGAAGTAGTGACATTTACTGTGTGCGTGTTTTATAAGTGCAGCAAATTGAAATGCTGCTACGTGTGGGACTCCAGTAATTGAATATAATTTCTCAGAATTAACTTCTGTATTTGTTTGTTGCAGACTTAACCTTTGCTAGTAGAACAGGACTAACTTTTGTATAAAGTTAACCTAGATCAACTCCTGTATATGGGACTTGAGTCAACCTCAATTTAGGATGTCCAGAATCAACATCTGTATTTGGGATGGAGTTAACCTCAAATTATTAGGTAGCCAGAATCAACTTCTGTTTTTAGGATTCAGAATTAACTTCTGATTTAGGTTGGGATTTTTGCTCAGAACAGACTCTAAGGCTTAGGATTTTATCAGATCAACTCTGACTTTTAAATGGGTGATTTCACTATGGCTCGCCGCGGTTTTATAGCTGCCGAGGCCAGACATGTGATGTACTCCTCATGGTGTTGCCCTAGCAACGTTTTGTACCAATTGCTGTGGTGAAATCGTCTGTTTGACGTAATGTCAATTTGATGACGAGTCAAATTATAAATATACAGAGGTACGTGTACTTTCGGTAAGTTTTGTATTATTTATTATTTTTTATTTTTTATTTTAATAATATTTTGTTCTTTTTCAGATGGATTACTATGCGGGACATCCTCAGGATGATTGTGGGAGTTTTCAGGAGAATTGAGGGTACCTAATTTTATAAGTATTGTGAATCTTTTCATTTGTGAATTTAGTTCTTTATGGATTCTTTTTGCTTAATTTGCCGGAAATAGGTAGGTGCATCGAGGGAAGTATGTTCGGTGGTGGACCGAACAGTGAACTTTTGTAGTATTTGTGACTATATTCATTACTTTCATTGATAGTTAAGAGTCACTCAGGCACGACTCGAGGCAAGATTAACTCCAAACTGGAAAGCCTGCTCTATGAAAATGTCGAAAGAATAAAATTTTGGAAAATGGCAATATTTTTGGAAAATACAACTCGTTTTGGAGATTTGTGAAATGTTCAGTCAGAGCGAAGTATATTTACGAGAAAAACTATGAATTGAACAAAATATGATCTGCTCGTGCATATCCGCTAAATGTAACTGCAAAACAATTTTAATTTTAAAATTTTCTAGAAGAACTAAAATGTAATATTATATTGAATTCCCAGCAGCCATCAAGTTTTATTTAAAACTTTTTGAAATCAGCTTTCTCATGCTTTTCCTCTTTTTCTCATTTCTTGACATATTTTAGACAAAATTTCTTCCTGCAGAAGAATTGTCACTATTCAAGTACACTTTTGCTGTGAAATGTAACTTTTATGCATGGTGAATACGTGTATACTGAAAATAGGAATATACAAACACCAGGGGAGCGAAGAAAGTTAATGTCAAAACTTTTGCATCATCTTATGTTTCGGATGTCTATTTGTAAGATGTTCAGAGCAATAAGAAGAAAAAAGTTTTTGTTTTTCTATTTTTTTGTTTTTTTTTTTGGTAAAATTCGGTAAAATTCACTCCTCTTCAATTTCTTTCCTCTTTCATAAATGATGTCGGAAAGTTTCCTTTTTAAGAACAATTTTTGTGCTTGTTTTTATTCGAGTTTCATTGTATATACAGAACAAAGATAGACAACATACAGGTGAATAGAAAGTAAGTTAAAAACTTAGATGGACTTTTGGTGGTGGGTTGCTCTTGAGTTTTGGAAAACGTTTTCTGCACAACTTGGCCTCCCTAGTGAACTTTGTGTGAAAATTGAGGGTAGAAACTTTGAAAATATTTTCTGTCACATTAAAGTTTTAGTTGTTTTCGTGGAGTTTATTATTAGTTTTAAAATTGCGTTATATATATTTTATAGACGCTCTATGACCCTATTCTAGAATTTTTATTATCGATGAGTTATTGGAACCTGCATTTGAACATATACATATATAGGTATATTTGAAGGATCTAATACATGTGTTGATAAATTTTTAAATGATAATCTAGGTATATAGTTGCGTACAATAATGATGTGTTAAACTATACCACAAACTCAAAAAACTTATTGCATTTAAAATTAAAATTAAAACTAAAATTTCAATTTCTATATTTAGGGTGTTCTGCTGAAATATTTAAATGGACTGCTTATTTTATTTCATAATAGTAAAAGGTCATTGGAGAATAAGATCAAACTGTGAATAAGGAAAACAATATCCCATATTTTGGCAAAGCTTTCAAAACTAGTAAGTTTACTTGAAATGATGGTCATAAAGACAATGAAATTGCTCACAGGCTCACCAAAAAAGGATTTGTGTCAGATTACCCTAAATAGCTGGGAGATCAAACTCGAAAACCTACATGTACTCCATCTCCGTCTGAGTACAGAGCTTAAAAATATAACAGATCTCTTTTCAGGTGACTGATCCTTACGGTATCACCTAAACAAGAGAGGCTTGGCTTAGACTTCATCCTGCCGCTTCGAACATGTTTTTCCTCCACCAAACTACGAATGAAATCTTAATCCCATAATGGTTCGGGCTTTATTAACAGTATAAAACTAGATAAAGACTAAATTGAAATGTGACTCACAATAAACTTTTCAGGTCGCAGTAAGTGTGAGGCAAAAGTCTGCACACGCTTCCACAAATCTAATCTCAGTTTACTTCGAAATGGAATGAGAAAGCTGACAGATTGGTCTCCATCACACTGAACTGTACTCATGATGTAAATCATAATAGTAGCGTATAAATGTAATATTCTCGGTAAAGACTAATGCCAGTTAGCTTACAATTTGCATACAGACAAGCTAAGATTAACATTATTTGGATATCGTCCAATTTAAGATGATAAATACAATTATGTAAAATAAGCGAAAATTAATTAGTAAACATGATAAGAAAAGTTCACATTCATAGGATAGAGTTAAAACTGAGGATAAATGATGCGGATATAATTAAAGGAAGATCACCACTGAATTTTGTCCAAATATGAAAATGGGATCATATCACGAGAAATTCAGAAGCAACTCTTGACAAGTTGAAGCTATGGAAAAACGAGTACATTTATGCAATTCTCAAACCTTGCTACGCGTGTATAGTTTGCTTCAAGCATAAAAAAATGCCACCACTGACTTAATGCTATAATTGTGTTCCATTTGTAACCAACTTTTCTAATAATTAAATAGAAATAATTAACATGAAATGAAAGTGTTCAAAATACTGACAAGCCTAAAAAGCTGGTAAACCTAACCGAAATTTTCATTTTTTTTTCGTTTGAAAGGACTAGATAGAGGTGTAAAATTTTCACCATTCGCTATAATAAGCTTTCCTGAAGGAACTCGTTGTTGTTGTTTTAGTTAACTGAAAATTTTGACAGCACTTAAACATCTGCTTCTGTCTTAAATGGTGTACACCTCTTTTTCCGCCTAATTGAACTGATTTCAAAATTTTCATTTTCGCATAAGGTAGTTCTCCATTTGATTTCCCTAAAGAATATTCAAAGTTTTTCTTTGGAAGATAGGAGGAATTTAAAGTAGTTTTCTTCATATTTTATGAATACCCCTATATTCCCTGAGAAGCTTTGATTAGAGTCTTGGAACGTCACACAACTTTTTCTCCACCACCCAGCAACCCCCCACTATTTCTAAATTATAGTTGAAAAAAGCTGTATAGGATTAAAAGAAGGACCCAAAAATAAAAAAAAGGGTTAGATCATTTTAAAATGAAGGATTTGGGCTTGTTAAATTTAATCCAGCGATCAAAGAGGTCTCATCAGTATGGTTACCTCTGCTCGCATATCATACAAGTTCAATGATGGAGGTCACTTTTGAAAATTGCAATATGTAATCTTTCTACCATAAAATTCATACTTGCTCTGTTAAAAAGTATTTATGTGGGCAATTTGTGCGAGCTCCATCATTGAATTTGTATGGTAGAGCTAACCATACTGATGAGACCTCTCTGATCATTGGGTCGAAAAGTTCAATTTTTCTGCACTTTAATGCAATTTTCAAATTTATTGAGATTTTTTTCAATGAATTTTAATATTTTAAACTGGAAATTTTCCACTTATAAATTTAATACGAAAAGTAACATTGCCCACGTATCTTTTAATAAATTATGGAAGTTTTTTAGTTATTATTTCGAAATTGAGCGGAGAGCGAAATAGTGATACTTAGACCATTGGAAGGCTCTCAAGGTTGTACTAACAAAAGAATTTCAAATTATTGCGTGATTCGTAAAACATGAAGAAAATAATCCTTCCCATTTTCTAAAGGACACAATTCAGCTTTTGGTGACATCCCCAATCACCTTTTTACATTAGTGCAGAATTGATGCAATTGAAGGTTTCCTGTATTTTTAAAGAATTATTCCAATACATGGTAAAGGAACGCCTATAAAGAATTGATCCTAAATATATTGTCACCAACGTGAAGAAATGAGAAAGTTCTTTATTCAATTTAGGAGATGTTGAAAAAATTATCAATGAATTTGTTGATGCTGCTTTCGTTTCAGATTTGTGAATGTCAGATAAAATATTTAGCAAAATCGTTCGGCTATAGCCAAATTTCGAAAAAACTATTTCCGTATGTATTTACAAAAAAAAAAAACTTGTTGACCGAGAGAAGCCTTTTGAAAAATATTATTACCCCTGTCACTGGTATTCGCCGCAAATGCCCCTTTACAAAATCAAAATTACTTCTGAGGCCATTTTCCAAAATGCAACTTGATAAATAAAGATATATAATTGAATAATCGGTAAAATGTGCCTGAGGGATCTTGAAAAACGGATGATGCTTCAACGTGAAAAAACGCCGTTGAAGTAGGTATTAGCAAATGTTAAGTAGTGATTTAGATCATTCAGATATTATACGCTATATTCGATCTTTCATTTAAAATTATACTCCTAGAATTTGTCCACACCTCCCTAGGAAAAGAAAATTTATGACATTTTGCTATATACCTAGAAACATAATGTTGTGGGTGAAGATCTATATAGGACTCAATTTGATAAGGGAAGAAATTATATGGACAAGAATTTTATTAACAAATAAAAGAAAATATAATAATAATAATACTGCCGTGCTCCGCTCGTGTTTGTCTCAAGTGTTGTCCTCAATCCCACACTGATTTGAGTTGCAGAAAATTTCTATTAAATTTCAGAAATCAAATTAAGGAAAATAATGAAAGCCAACCATTTTAGCACTTCTGAAAGGACCTAACGTCAACCTCCATTTCAAAGGAGAGATAAACCCCAGAGCGAGAAAGTAAACTGCATCTACATATGTGTGCCATTCTAAAATATAGACGGAAATCAGTTAATTAGCTGCGATTAAGCATTGTTTGCGTGAACTGCACTTCTATTGCAATTTTGTCCCTGGTATAATGTTCATACATATATAAGGTATATACAAAATATGTATGAAGCATTCACCTAGGATCAAATTAGCTATCAATATACTCACAATTGGAAATGATGATGTAAATCAAGAAAGGCAATGCATGAAATCTCAGGAGAGACAGAGGTTTATTAATTTTGGTATCAGGCGCAGTGGCTACTTATCAATTTTGAATAAAAGAAAAGTAAAGTAAATCAGCACATACTCACTAATTCAAATGAAAGATTCCCGAGAAAATTGCTGATATACGACAATAAAACATTAGGAGTCGTCAGACTGTTCGTAGGCCAAGGTAAAGAGCGGTTAACAAACAAATGGAAGAAAGCTTATTTAAAAGATTTTAATTTCTCTTTGGATCGCATCTATCAAACAAAACATTTTATTTTTGGACGAACCTGAGTAGATAAAAATTGTTTGCCTATAGCAGCAAAAAGTAGGGGAAAACTAGATTATTTAGGAAAGAAAATTGGCATATTCGGCCTGAGCAGAGGGCCGCGCCATCCAGGAGGCCCAAAACTGCACCAACCAATGACTAATAATCTCATCCAATAAGACGGTAAGACAATCTATTACAAGCTACAATTTAACTGTCAGAGTTCGGCTGGGGAAGGTAGACCGTGATTTATTTTAAATTCTGTACATAGCAACAAATTTTTATACAAAGTCACATACAAAAAAACGTCCTTGGATACTGTCACACTGCCCTAGTATTTTTGAATTTTCTGCTTTTTTTCATGGTATACTTTTAGCCAGCCAAAATCTATTTGGAAATCGGAGAAAATTGTTATTCTGTTGGTTCTTGTTATTATAATACTGGAAGCTTTTTCTGGCTAAAATAATTCCTCTAAATTTTTTAAAAGCAAAACAACTAAACTGACTCGCACGATCGGGCCTTCTGTTTACTTTAAATACAATATTTAGACGTGGATTCTCTTAGTGGCACTTTACATTAACTTTCTTCTCGGGACATAATATCTGTAAGAGGGCTCGCATATCTTAAAGTGTCATTGACTCCCGCTTTGATAAAGACTGCCGGCCCTAGTAATGCTCGGTTAGTCTGGTGAGCATTGGAAAACAAAAATGAAAAGTTATAATTAAAAAAGAAAGAAAAATTTTAATGTAGGTAGGTATTACTGCAAATTACTGTATTATTGTTAAATGTCCATGAGTTCAATGAAAGTGTTTCTATAATTACAGAAGCGTTTTTATAACTAAATACGATCGGAGGATGAACTATGGTGGATATTAAACATTTCTCGTTTTTGTTATTGTCCATAATGCAAACAAACTCTTGTTTATGGGAATTGTCACTTTTTGTCCTACTGTATTCGTCTATCTTAAACACATCACATTCGGTGATTCAACCATTGATAAACCATATCATATATACAGATGGCTCCGAATTGGAGAGATGAGCGGCGCAGGTGTATACTACGAGGAGCCTCACATGGCTACTATAGAAGGTCATCCCCTAAACTCAAATACTGAGAACAAGGAGATTGCAATCTGCACGAATAGCCAAGCAATGGTCAAGTTCTTTTAAAAACTTTTTACAACCTTCAAACTTGTATTGGAATGTAAAACCACCTTGAATTCCCTTTCTCGAAATAACGGGGTACTGGTGTTTTTGGTGCGAGGTCACAGTGACATTAGTGGGAAGGAAAAGGTGGACGAACATGCTCATCTTGGTGCAACCTCGGAGAAAATCTCCTTCACAATTTGGATCGCACCAAGACACCTTGCCTCTACCATCTCCGATTGTGCCGACTGCCAACACAGTCGCCTTTGGTTGGATGGCCCTTCAGGTAGAACCGCAAAGGAGCTGTGGGGCTCACCTAACCCAAATGAAATGAAAAAGATACTGGGACTAAGCAAGCCAACTCTGAGATCTCTAGTGTCAATTCTCACTGTACAATTTCTTCTAAGGAATCACCTGCATAGGATGGGGCTTCTTGAAGATCCGGTTTGCAGAGGATGTGGTAGGGAATCCGAAACGTTGACTCATTTTCTTTGTCACTGTCGGGCACTCTCAAGAAAACGTTATAGATTCCTTGGCTCACATTTCCTAGAAGAAATGTATGAAGTCGGAAACGAGGGTTGGAGGACAATTTTGAATTTATTAAAGCGTCCAGTTGGGACTTATGACAATTGCTCATAAGTTTGAGGGTGAGCAATGGCTCTTGTTGTGGCCAACGTTTCAGGGATCGTTTTCGGATCCCAATCTCGTTTCAATTCATCCATTCATCTTAGACACATACTTTATTAAGACTATAAATACATAGAAAAGCCCAGACTGTTTGCAACGCGGACGAAACCCAGCATGCTTTTTTAATGAAAAAAATATTTAAAATATACAAAAATATTAAAAAAATTAAAAATTAATAAAATAAATAAAAAGATCAAAAAAATAAGAAAATTAAAGAAAATTAAAAAAATTAAATTAACTTAAGAAAAAAAAACTTAGGTTTTTAAAAAATTAAAAAATAATAAAAAGCAATTTACAGACTTAAGAGAGATTCCCATTTTAAGAAAGGTCAACTTTAGCTAGTTGATTATAGCAAATTTAATATTGTCAATGTATAGGTAATATCGTTCACGTCAATCCTGCAAAATGGGGTTAGAAAATGGGTTATCAAAAAACAAAAAACAAATTTCGATATATCTCTGTGAAACCATCTTCGCATCGAACTATAATTAGTTGTCAGCTGTTTAGCTTTCCCTGAAAGCAGAAATAAACGAGCAGAAATTTTGTCCAGAAATAAAGAGGCCATTTCCAAATTAACAAGGGTAACCACAACAGAAGCACACTGGAACATAAACGAATAAAAGTATGTAATTTGAAAATTGAGACTGACCACTATATGTACATAGTACATGCAGAAAATTGACGGCATATGCTTTTTGTGTATGCAGGCTACAGCCCACAGAGCTTTCAAAACAAGTGAAAGCTTTCGAAAGCTCATCACTACATTTCACGATGGTGAAACGAATTAAAAACGCCTAATCTTATGCAAAATATGTAAAAACAAGAAATTTTTGCCGTTAGCATGGTTAACATTGTTTTGACTTTATTTCCCTTATCATTACTCTAAACTATTTGAGTTTTTCATAATAAACAGAGAAAGGTTTGACCTTTATCACAAATTGAACTTTCTTTGAACCTATTTCATAATTTTAGTAGTTATTCCTCTCTGAAAAATGGGAACTTTCAAATGAAAATATATTAGTAACCAGAACTTTTTTATTGGTTTTGTTTCTGTCACTTCCTCTTCCACCTTAAGATCATCCATTCTGCAGGACAAATTTATCTATTTGATGTACCATTATTACATAATTATGTACCAAAGTCTGCAAATTTCTTGAACTGTAGAGCTTTACATACATACAAAACCGTACCTTTATTTTTGGCATGTCATTATCTCTTTTTCTCTAACTAAGTGCAGTTTTGATCATGATAATATGCACAGATTTGACGCACAGTTGTACTAACTTTTCGTTTTTTTGTTTTTTATTTTAGTGGTTACCCCTCCTTAAACATAATACTCTCCGTTCGTCTTTACTGTAAATAGCTTAGAATGACAAGCAATCTGCAAAGCTCACGTTTTCCCACTTATATTTCAGCTTGAAATGTAAAACTTTTACAAAACTTGCTGTATTCACCTAACTGCCTGTCCCAAAGGTCTCCTTATTAAATTTTTATTTTTATTATCATTATATTTAATGTTATTCGTTTATTTAGAAGCTTGTGCTTTTACACCTTTTACCTTTTACAACTTTTATGCATTAACTATCGAACCGAAATTGTTCTTAGAAAGCTTTTTATTATTTTTGTATCTATGTTTTAGATTTATAAAGTTATAAATATGATAATTCCACCCAAAACAGGGACATATATGACCCAAGCTGTTTCTTATGTTAGACATATATGCCCCCAGAGAGCGGTACATACACATGTGTCATGACTAACAGGCAATCAAGTATATTTTTTTTTATTTCCCCTTTATCTGTATCTAAGATAACTTGATACGATTTGCGGAAGACTTGCGATATACTTGCAGCTCTTATTCGGTACATTGTGTAATATGAATGATTACAATTTTTAGAAAAGTTTTATAAAACACTTCCAATGGAGTGGAGCTTGTGAATTTATCAATCTTTCACCTAGTATACAACATCGTTTAGATTAAATAGCTTTCCTGGACGTAAATGTACAATTATATGTTCCTAGTTGAAACCCAATACAACTATGTAGGTAATTGTTCAGCTTCAGATACAAACTTTGAAGTTTCATCAGAGCAATCCATAGGATTAGAAAGCATACATTCTTCTTCTGTGTTGTTCTGGCAAAATTCGTCATCTACAAAATATTCGTCATCAGTCGGAACATATTCAGATCCACATTGACTGAATGGGTCATGATTGCTGACCAACTGCTCCTTCCTAGCAAAGCACTCCTAAAAGAAATATAAAAAAACGTATTATTCAATCCTGCAGGGATACTTTGATTCCATAGAATACACCTGTTGGGACAAAAATGACCCATACGATAGAAAACGAAGAAAAAATATGTTACCCATTCAGAAAGTGGACAAATTCTGTTACTTGAGAGTATAAATACCGAAACGGGATAACGAAATCGCTTTAAGGGTATTTTTAGCGCTAATACGAAATTTGAAATTTTGCTGGGACATATGCGTCCCATAAGGTACGTAAGGGTGGCATGTTAATTCCTCAAGACTTTAGCATATATGAACCTGTTTGGCGCATGTGTATATTATTATTAATAATATGCCTGCGCATTTTGTTGTTGAAATTTCTAAGCATGTTTTTAAATAACGCCTATATAAAATTTAATCTTTTTTGTTTATTTCATTTTCTTTTTTTGATGTGTTTGTTCTATGTTTTATTGCATGTAATTTCATGCGGTGTTTAGTTTATGTTCAGCTTAACATACTAATACTAAGACCGACTAAATGATGAAACGCATGTATTGCTAACCGTTTATTTATAGTAAACCTGTGACTACAGCCAGCTTGTGTTAAGCTGGTTCTGATATTAAAAAAAAAAAAACTGGTAATAAAACATTTAAAAGGTTTTGTTTTTATTAATTCATTAAAAAAAACAATCATGCAAACTTTGAGCTCCCGAACTTTGCTAAAGTGTCATAGTTTAACGAATTTCTTTGCAAGTGGTCTGTGACACGTTGCCAAACTGAAGAAATTTGGTTAAATGCCTTACGTTTAACATTGAAAAGTTTAATTCTTCACATAAATTAAATTTGGCACTTTACATTGTTAATAATATCACTAAATTGTTACAAAAAAAAATTTAAAAATTATCTATAACAATATAATGCCCCTGCATCCAAATTAATTCGACACATTAGAAAATTTGTACCGTCTCCACTTTGAGGACATTTCATAATTCATATAAACGACATCAATATTTTAATCGAATTAAATTAAATTTAAAAGCCAAAGTTACGATAACGAAAATGATATTCTTTTAGAGCACCTTCCATTTACATATGTACATCCATTCATATATCTCAAATCAAGTAATGCGAATGAACAGCTTTTTTTGATGACATTTTATTCTGGTCAGGTTTGTCCCATAATCAACTCCTTTTGAAGTACATAAATGCAAATGAGTATAAGCTCTCCTCTTGCAGTCAATTGCAAGAATTCTGTCCGCCCAAATAGGGTTTACGGGGTCCTTTAGCATTTTGCTAATTTGAAACGTGAAATTTAGCTAGCGATTGTTTGGTCGGTTTCGTTGGCCAGTCGGTGGTCTCACTGATGTTTCTACGTAGTATGGTGCGGTTACAAGGGATAGTACAATGCAGTATTTCTGTGGGTTAGGTCAGGTCAGTTACTGCGGGTGGGGTCCTGGTGAGTGGAAAACATCATCCTGAATGCTTTCGGGTCAATTGATCCCCGCACATGAATATCTGATTCTAGCGAATATTATGAATTCAGTATCCTTTTGAAGTACATAGGAGTATGTATGTGTGCATTTATGTATATATAAGCAATATAAGTTTATAATGTTTGTATATGCATATCAAATCATTTGTAGGTATGCAATTGTACACATTCCTAAAGTGCACATACCTACCTTATATGTAGATATGTTTTCATATATCCATATTCATGCAGGATATCTGCGAAAACGATGGATATACTATTCAGCTCCAGACGTCCGCACACATAAATTATAATTTTGCAGACTTCGTCGGATTTTCTTTCCGCTGGTTTGATTATTATGGCTGCAGTGTTGAAATTTTGGTTTGTATGGCATACCAAACATACGGGGCGCTGTTAAGTGTGGTTTGGTCTTGTTCTAATTTCAATAATGCATTTCGCATTCCAGTTTTCGAATAATTTCTTTTGAGTGTGCATATACGCTATGAAATCCAAGAGATTTTAACAAGATAACAAATCTCAATTTGAGATTAGTGTGGAGTGTGTTAATTATATAATAACTGTAAACTCTGGAAATTGAAAATATTAACAAAAATTCAATGTTAAAGGTTTCTTATTAATGAAAATATTCTCTTATTCTCTTAGAATGCATTTGCGCTAATAGCTTAAATTATAGAATTTCGAAATTTCGAAGAAAATAATTCGAAAAAATTTGAGACAGGATGTGAAATTTTGGATTAGCTAATTTCAGTCCAATATATGTAGCTAATTATATTCGGAATTATACATATTGGTAGAAATTTATGAAGAATCAGTACATTTTCAAGATAACTACGTTTCGAGTCTGTGCTGAATGTTGGCAATTGAGCAGCGTCTAGGTCGTCTTTTGACGACTTGACAGGGAATATGACAAAATTCAAAAGTATAAAATTCAGAAAGACCAAAATTCGGAAATATAGAAATAATCCGGAAATGAGAAAATTCAGAAATGAAAAATCCAGAAGTGACAATATTCAGAAAAGTCAATGTCCCGAAATTGTAAAAATTGTTATAATTATATTCTACAAATATATAAATTATTTAAAATTCACATGATTGAGAAAAATTTGTTAAATATTTGTACTGGTTGGTACATTGGGTTTTAATGGTGGTAGATTTACATCTGATGGAAGCCTGTGTCATCTAGAATGAAGTTCTGGTGCAATCCAATTCTATGCCCAGTTTATATGTATATGATGAAAGGTGTGGCTCAAACATCACCTTTTACACCTCAACAATTGTTAGCCACGTACACTTTTAAGGGAGTCCTTGAACCACATCTTTATTCATATGCACATAAAATGGTCACAGTTGGGTTGCACCAGAACTTCACCCTAGATGACACAGGTTTCCATCAAATGTAAAGCTACCATCACCATAACCCAATGTAACAATCATCATGAAGAATTCAAACTAAGAGGAAATCCAGAAAAAAATCCAGAAAAAATATTCGGACGTGCGAATATCTTTTCTGTTTTTTCTTTCTGGATTTCCTCTGAATTTTGTCGTTTGTTGATTTTATCTCTTACGGATTTTGTCACTACTAGATTTTGTCTTTTTTGGATATCGTCACTCTGGATTTTGTCATTCTGGATCTCGTGCCTAACCCGACTTTACACAAGGCACGTGTACAGGGGGAGGGTCACAGGGGTCATGACCTCCCCCAAACCGCCACCTCACATTCGTGGTAAATTGAATGTGGCGCTGGCCTGTAGAGTGAGTTGTAAAAGTTTAACAGGACGATTTCCGTATGCTATGGACACAATGTGTAGCTGACGCCGGCGATTAATGCTGGTGCTGTAACGCACTTTTCTAATCTGTGGCGACAGCTAGGGCTGGTTTGGGCATTTGTTTCTCTTCCTTTGAGTAGTAATAGTTGAGTCTAGATTGGGTATAATTGTCATTCGTTCGTAGCTCCTCGTTTTTGTAACATGTACGATTTTTTTAGAATTTTTTTGTGTTTTATATAGTGTCGAAAATTCTTTTATCATACCTAGCACAGGATGGTAAGTAATTTTGGAAAACTAAAGATTGTTTAGAAAAAGGCATGTAATGCTTACCAGCAAGGTTAATATGACGCTTTTATAATTTTGTTGCAACGATTACTCCTATAGATGAAAAAGCACACAATTTCGAGACTTGAAAGTCTTATTATTTTTAAGAACTTGGTCAGCGATCAGAAATTTCCAAACGGATTAGTGAATTGATTCTGGTAGTTCATTCTTTCGGAAAAAGGCATAAACATTTAGTTTTCCTAGAGAGATTTCATATTTTTTCTTTAGATTTTTCATGCACTACTGGTGACCGACCATGGTTCCAAAGAGTTAAATTGATTCAGGTGTCTTGGCTGGTCTTGATCGCTAAAGATATTTATGAGAGTTGGCAATTATACAATTTGTTCTTAGAAATTTACTTGAACATTTTTCTTTCGAATTTTGGTGACTGAAAACCATCATTTGGATTGATTCGAGTACCGCTAAAATTGATTATACAATTATTCTTCAAAATTTTTGCGGCAAAACTATAAAATTATAATTCATTTGCTTCCCTTTGCGGTAGTTGCCGTTGCTTTGCTTGTACTTTTGTATTAATTCAGGTAGTGTTGCTTTATTTAACTTCACGTGTACTTTTAATTTGCAGAAGAAGGATAAACTTGCTATATTCGTTAGCGATGGAGGTAGATATAGTAGCAAAAGTGTAAAGTGGAAGACTGATAAGACCATTTACAATATTTCTCAGAAGAAAGCAAGATCAGTTAACTTCCTATCAGAAGAAATAGTCAGTAACATATCATGTACTCCTAGTCCCATTCCTTTAAATGTGACTCAAAGTGCAAGCTCGCTCTCAGTCAATTTCTTCATCCGTGACAGAATCGCTTGTATCTATTTCAACAATCTCTGCACGAGACGACGTATCTGACTATGAGTCCTTGATGTCCATCCTGAGATTGACATTGATGTGAATAATATTATCGATAGGTTTTCCAAATCAAACCGAAAGTTGGATTTTGTGATATAACGTAAATACTATTTAAAAAAACAAACTTAAAAACAACTTCTTCCGACTTTTTCCTGCCCTTCGAAGATTTTAGTTGTGACCGCACCCCTAAGCTGCAGGTCTGGACACGCGCCTGCTTGACACCCCTATAGGGAAGACACCGTAATGCCGGTGCAATTGAGGGATGCACCGCTATAAGTTGGCTGTTTTTATGACAGCCTTCACGGGGATAATCCGTAGGAGAGCTGAGACTCGGGAAATCAATCGCCTGAGGAACGGGAATCAAGCCGAGCCTATGTCGACTTCACGGCCGCCACGAGAACACAGCCACAATAACAATGTTGTCTGCAGAATGCACTCCGTAGGTAACTGGTTGCCAGTCCGTTTAAGACAAAACTATACAGAATGGAATCACTCTAAGGAAAAGCTTATAAATAGCACAATAAAAAAAATCAACATCGGAATCGTTGGTTGTGATGTGAAATCCCTTTGTGAAATTCTCGGGGAACATGACAAAATCCAGAAAAATTAAAAAAATCCGGAAATGAGAAAATTCAGAAGTGACAAAATCTAGAAGTGACAAATTTCAGAAACGACAAATTACATAAATGTCAAAATCCCAAAATTGTAAAATTGTTATAATTACAAATTTTTTAAAAAAATTTTAAAATGGCGCGATTCTCATATTTACACTCTTCGTTGTTGTTATATTAATCTGTGTTAATAATATAGTTGGGAGTCTTGTGATGACATGTTCATCTGATGGAAACCTAGCATCTTTGTAAAAAAAAAGGCTAATCGAACAATGCCTACAAATGGGTCACAATTGTGAACGCCGGTCAAGAAACATTATATGACATTTTGAAGTGTTGATCGCGATTTTGAGATGGTCAAAGTCCAAAATGCATGATAATTCGAATTAGATAAAAAAAAGTTTATATTTTGGAAATTACTAATACATAGAAAAATTTTTGCGTTGAGGTATTATTCTGCTCTGGAATATACGAATAAGTGTTTATATGGTATACATATATCTAAGTGTGTACCTAGGACTTATTTATTAATGCGTGCGTAAATAAACGAATGTATGTGTTGAAATGGTAGTTGGGGGGTGAATCAATGTAAAAAATATATATAATTTGTTTGTTTTTCTCGTAAGAGAAAAATCTCCGAGCTCATCAAGAATTCAAACTAAAGGAGATCCAGAAAAAAATCCAGAATCCCGAAATCCAGATGTTTTCTGGATTTCTTCTGAATCTTATCTCTTCTGAATTTTGTCACTTCTGGATTTCATACCCAACCCAAATTCCCGCTTTATTTTTAAATTCATGTAGAAATAGATTACTTTTATATTTTCTAAAATTTCTTTCTCTTAGATCATTACAAATCTCCATTTGATATTAAACTTTATATTTAACTTTTTGTTTTTTCCATTTTTATAAAATTTAAGTGCCATCCTTTTTGTCATCAGCAAGGTATTTCAAAGCTCGTTTCCTTGAAAATATTTTCATCGATTACAGTGTTTTTTTTTTTTAAATATCCGATGTACAGTCTGGAATGAAAGTATCGCCAAAGGTTAACATTACTTATACCCTAGACAGATGGGTCTCCATAATGACTTAATTTGAAATTAAGTCATTTCAAGAAAATGAAGAGGTGACAGACCGCTCACGAAAATTAGCTAGCTCATTTGAAATGCCATTGACATTTATACAGGGTGATTCAGAACAAGATACCTTCCGGTATACCACGCGATTTCTTGAGGTAAGCTGATTAAAAAAATTGTTCCACATACCCCCCCCCCCCCCCCCCTAGAAACCTTCCTTTAGGAGCTGTAGCTAGTTGAAGATTTCGCCAATATTCGTGAACCCTGATGGGACTAAATGAGTATAACTTTTGAACCACACTATAGATTTTGGTTATTGTTGGCTTATTAAATAGCCAAGAATAGTAGCTGTCGAGAAGTGTATTGTTCTGTATTTTTTAAGTAAGCATCTTTAAATTATTCTCAAATATTTCCAAAATTTTGATTTTTTTACACACAAAAGTTTTTGAAATAAATAACGGTATTTATGAAATTTGTGTTTAAAAAAAATCAATGTTTTTGAAATATAACGACCAGTTAGGTGGGCTTCCACCAGAAGGGTCTATTATTTTCCGCTCATGCCTATGGAAATTAGAGATAAAATGTTTTCAAGTTTATTATTATACCTGTACTTCTGAGTCAAGTTACTAGTTTTTACATGATTGTCTTTTCCTTCCAAAGCCACTAGATATTTTTCCTAATCTCTGCAGCAATTTCTCTGTAAATATGGCCAATTTTTTAATATTTTCAGTCTAAGATTCCAGAAATAATATTTCTGATGCTCTGGGCCAAACTATCCGCTCCTTCCCCATACTTTGTGATTTTTTAAAAATGTCAAATATCTTTCCACTTTCCAATAAATCTAGCTAATTTTACTGACGGTAGGTGGCACTTCTACTGCAATTTCACTAAATGAAGTAAAACTTTGGTCCATTTGAAAATGAAGTGAAATGTTCCAAATGGTTCCATGATGGACTTGATTTGTATGACACACTGCACATTTGAGTCCATTTAATTAAAAATTAAGTCATTATGGAGATAGTCTGTCTACGGTGTTATGTAAACTTGATATATGTAAAATAGCTTATTTATGTATGTTTTTTATTTGTCTTTGAACTCCTAATAACCCAGAAGCATGAGATCAAAATGGAAAAACACGTAATAAGAGTAGCTGCAGCTAAAGTTGTGTTTCATAATCGGTACCACACCGGAGAATATCACTGGCAGTTGCAGAGAATTGCCTCATCTTAAATGTTCGAAATTTGGAGCAATTAATTTGACCAGACTTAGCTTGTTTTTAACCATATTTGAATTTTTCAATCTCAACTGTCATCTTCACCATAAAATAAATTACTTCGCTAATGCTAATTTAAATTGTTAAATACTTGAAATCATCCTCAAATTGAGGCCCGTCGAAAGTGGTGTCCTCAAACAACGAAACTCCGTTCATCGTCTTCTCATTTGCTTTGATCTTTTCAGACACCACTAATTACAACCACACGTACTACAACGATTGATGCTGGCACTAAAGCCGAAGCTGACTGTGTAACTGTAGTAAGTCTGTGGACTTTGTCAGCCACCTCCGCATCAAAGGATGCTCCAATATAATTGCCTTCTGTATCAAAGTGCCGTCACATGAGGAGTATAATGTTTTGGGACCATATTACTGTGAAAATTCCCTCAGACATAATCAAATTTAATTAATTAATTAATTTATTGCACCTTTTTGATCCTCCCTAATTAAGTCATATTTAATGAAATTTTCTTCGATACGCCACGTCTGTCCTGCCTGCTTGCCTCATTTGCACATGGGTCTGAGAGAAGTCCAACGTGGGCACAGGAGATTGTGTAAAGGGCGACAAAATTAGTTTTCTGCGCTAAATATAGTACGAAATTCAGCCTGTTTCCGAGTTTGTTATTGGTAAAAGTCTGGAAAACTTACAGCTACTGGGTACAGTTCGCAATTGCAAGATGTGGACATCCTCGGCTGTAAGCCATAATATACCTCAACTTATCTAAGTACGTACGTGGGCATCTGTATCCAATCTTGTAGTATTCAGGGACGTCAATAAGGTGTATATGCCGCCAATGCATCGGTTTCATTCAATCGATAATTAAATTCGATGGGAAATCGCGTAGGAGGACAGTGTATAGTCAGTCTGTGGGTATTGACTCCCTGAAAAATGTGAATGGAAATTCCACATAAAATGCTAAAAACCTGTCAAAGTTGTCAACTAACTTCTTTCCTCCTACTGCACAACAGGAGTGAAGGCAATGAAAATATGGAAGGAATTCTTGAGACTATATAAAAAGAAAAACACTGAAAAGATCTCGCACAAAGATGTTTTATGGTCCTGTCGGCATCTGTTCACATGTGGCGAACATACGAGCGTTGCGGTGTTACGATTTCTTGACTTTTTCTCACACACAAAAAAAAAATCTTTTTTTTTTGCTCTTTTTTTTTTGTCCTTTGTGTTTGTCAGGAAGTCCCTGGGTTGAGTCGGTACACCTCCAAATTGTTATAATTTTCTTTGGTACCCAGTTCGCTTTCCGATAGAAATCGAGTCAAGAGTTCATTTTCACACTTGTGTAGACTTGAAGTGCGAAGTAATTGGACTATTCGGTGCTAATGGTTCTGATGTTCGCTTACTGTTGTTCGTGTTCTTTTTTGAGAGGGTGAACCACACTATGATGATGGTGATGATGATGGTGATGATGCTTCCTCGCTTCCTGAATTCTTCCAATATATATCGCATCCCCTACGATTTTCTGGTATGATGGTCCTAAAAATTTTGTAATTGGAATTGTCAAGGTGTGTTCACATCGCGGAGAAGGGCGGGGTAAAGGGAAATATGTAATAAGAAAAGTAATTATTGTAAGCACCTTTTGATGTGAAATGTGTCATCAGGACCATTACTTATTTTAATTGCAATCCATTATATGCTGTTTATGTGAAAAATGGGTCGCGTTATGGGATCTGTAACATATGCTGATATTTCCAAGTGGTACCTACTACTGTAGGAAGCAATTATTTTCGAAAAGCCGAAATGTGTTGAATTTATGTTCAGAAAATGTTTGCCTAGGTATTTTTTTTTTTTTTTGTGTTTGTTTTTGTACATTAAGCATAAACTATATTTGTGAAATGAAATTGAATTGAAAATAGATTTGTGGTTTTGTGGCTTTAGAGTAAAGGTAAATGTATCATACTGTAGACGTAGAGGAAGGGGGTATTTGTATTAATTTTTTCTGAATAGTAAAATAGTTAGCGACTCAATCAGGAATTTGAAAGTGGGGTTCAATTTGATCTTTAGTTTATAAATATGACACTGATTAGGTTCATGACAACTTATATCCCAATGGCATTCTGGCCGAAATAACGAAATTGAGAACTTAATGTCAGGAATGGTTTACATATGTTTATCTAAAATTCTGTTACCATTTTATTAAAAGGAAAAGTGATGGGTAATGCACATATGTATATGTAAATAAACACAGTAAAATTTTTATAAGAAGCCCTAGCGGCCTGTGTGAAACACGTTTTAACCTTTCTAATTCTCTGAACTTCAAGACTTCGAAGTATTGAATTTCAGGCTTTCATAGTTCTTATCTATGAATTTTTGAAAAATATGAAATTAATGCAAGTAACAGGATGTCTAGGAGAAAAATAAGTTAATTACCTCATTCTAGTTGTTTCTCATATTTTTTATTCAACAGCCATAAAAATGTTGTTATTGTAATCTCTCATGTCAACAATTGTTATGGACGTTGTATTAAGGTCGATCGATGCACACTTCCCGGTACAGCACGATCCGGCACAGACAGGCAAAATATTTTTCTATGAAGGTAAGTTAGCTAATTCACATCAACCGGTACCGGCAGAGACCGGCACGAAACGTAAACTTCATTGCCAGTCGCTATTTGGTGGCTAGAAACTAGACCGGAATTTTTCGGTTGTTTATAGTTGTAAAGTTAACATGGGATGACTTTTCTATAGATTTCTCGTGATACCTGCCATTTTGTGTCGTTAAATGTGCACGAAAAATTCCAGTACCGGTTGATGCCTGTCTGTGCCGGTAAGTGTGCATCAACCTTAATAATTTTTTTTTCTTCTTTTCCACAGCAAATTTATAAAAATGTATCAATGTTTCGTGGACTTAATCAATTTGGCAAGTGAGTGGCTCATTATGACTTTCTCTCGCAAAAGGTCTCCAATTAATTTCAATTATATTGTGGAAGGAATATAATTATCCAGGCTCGATAAAACCAAGGATTTGGGTGTAATTATCAAATCTCGCCTTTCTTTGGAGGATCAGGTTGATTACATAATTAGTAGGGCTAATTTGATTAAGAAAATTTATGACCCTTATTTTCTTTACTTTACTTTTACAAACACTACACAATAGTCTAGCTTACATAGAGCAAACAATACAATACAATAAACACAACACAGGTCGATACTGAAATATGCAAATCTTGCTTGGTCTCCTTACTGCAAAGAACCTACATATTTTTCGTATTGAAGATGCGCTCAACGCAGATCTCTTCATTGCATTTCTTGGAGTAATCCTGACATTTTACCTACGTATGTGAACCGTTTGAATTTGATATCCTTGTATACATTGAAATTAGCCCTAATATCTCTAGAATTGTCTTAATTTTTGATATTTAAACGGAATAATAAATTCTTCTATTTTGTTAAGCTCCGTAGGTGTATCGACCCCAACTCGCCCGCTAAGAAGTCACAACTTTTTCCAGTTTCCTTATCTTAGAATCAAGTATGGCGGCAATGAGTCTTTAACTGCAAGGTATCGTCTCTTTACTGAGCATTTTAACTCTATTAATTTAATTATTACTGTTTGCAATTGAAAAATCAGCTCAAAGTTGACCTTAATGAAGTTTATTTGCTTCTTCATTTTTTGTTTTGCATTATAATATTGTTTTTAAATTTGAATTGCAGCACTTAATAAACTTTAACAAATCTTGAATATATAAAGTGCTCCAATAGAGGCAGGACCGCATTCAATCAATCTGAAATCATGTGTTGCGGAAGAAATAGACACAACAAACTTAAACAGGGGAATGGAAGTAGTAATCGGCAAATACATGTTATAATTGTTTAGCAGCAATTCAAAGCGTAAGCATGAACGGTCCTATTTTCAGTCTATTATTTCTTCTACATGGAGTGTCTCATGGATCTGTATTAGGACCGTAGATGCTTATTTTTTTACAAATGGTATCCTAAAAATTGTGGAGAATATATAAATTCATTTGTATGCAAGTGATGTTGAAATATACTTGAGTAGGCTCCAATTACAGTTCTTCTTGAGAATTAGAAAAAAACGTTATTAGTAAATTTGATATTGATATAACATGTTCTATTAGTACCCATTTTATGCCACTGGAGATGGTTCTTGAAAGCACTGACGAGGATGTCGTTCATCATACCAAGGAATATTTAAAAGCAGCCGAAGCGAACATACTTATCTAAATCTGTAAAATAATGGCATGAGTCAAATCAAAAATATATTGATTATCTAGACAGGTAGACACGGAACTGGTACACTGTAAATTGCTCCATAAGAATTTTAAAAGTATGCATATGCAAAATATATAAGTTAAGTTATATGAGGAGTTCCGGTTCAAATCCAATTATGTCAACCTCTGAATAAAATTGAGTTAGATTCATTTATTGATAGCGTAAGACAAGTGAGTTGTCATGGCTAGACTCGATCGTTCAATACTTAGTTAAGTTTCATGATATTTCACATTAAACTTTTACTTTTGGTACAAACTATATATACTATGTCCAGTCATGTATTTTTTTCAAAAAGAATTATGTCCTTAATGCTGAAATTGTCTGAGCTGATTTCACTTCCTCTTTAGTTTTCTTTACTAGGGTAAAAAGTGACAATTTTATTTGATCGTGTAGGGCCACTTAAGCTTAACGCGCAAACTCAAATATTGTCTTTGTGTATGGTTAAATGGTGTTAATTTAGACGTTTCACATTGCCAGTTGCCGGCACTTTTTCAGTGTTGAAAGTAGTTTTATTTGTGGAGAGTAAATAAATAAAAATGAAAGGCGTTTTAATTGGAAATAACTCCAGTGGATCACGGAAAAGACAAAAAAATATTGTGACGAAACGAAACAGTGAAATGTTCAACAGGTTTGTTTGTGTTGTTCATTTTCTGCAACAATACGCAATATTTTTGCCTTTTTTCTACAGATATAAAGAAAAGGACCCGTTGTTAGAAAAATTCCGGCCACCTTGTAACTATTCTTTTGGACGCTTCGAATGTCTTTCCATAAGAATTTCTTGTCTTGTTGAAATTAAAAATAAAATATTTTCTATTCATAATAAAATAATAATAAAAAGAGTAGGACCGAAAATTATGTTTACTGGTGAGATATCGTCCAGCAGGAAGAGGAAGACCTCGAGGTGAAGAGAGGAAAAGAAAAGTCAAGTCAAGTTTATAAAAATAAAGGGTAAAGATGTTCCAGTTTGCGGTAAATTTTTCCAAAGTATGTTTGGTGTTGGATAGTGCAGATTGAATAGAATTACAGACTTTATTATCAAGAGTGAACTTGTGAGAGAAAGTCGTGGTGGTAATCGTGAAGAAAGAAAGTATAGTGAAAAGAGATAGATTGTCGATGATTTTATTTCCAAATTGAGAGCAGTTGAGAGTCATTACTCTCTAGGGATAAAAGTCGAGGACTGTACTTGCCCTGCCATTTACCAGCAACAAAATTATGGCATACTTACAATATCCTTGAACACCTTAAAGTGAAGAAATGGAATGGAATATTTTTGTAACAAAATTTAATTGGGGTTTCGGTACCTCAGCAACTTAAAATTTATTTTAAGTCTATATATGAGGTCAGCTTGGCTATTTGCTTTGGCGTATACGGCAGGCAGGAACCAAGCCGTACTGATGATTATACGGTTCCTGCTTATATGAAACGCCCTTTTTTTTGCAATGAAATTTCTTTTTTAAAGATTTTTCGTTTGCATAAAGAGTTTTTTCAACCCCAGCAACGGATACTTGGAGTTATTGTCTTCGTTTAAAACACACACAAAAATCTGTTTTAGCACCATAAAAAAAAATATAGCAATGACCGAACTGGCAATACACGAACTATTAGAATGCTACAGGGGTGAAATTAAGATTTAACAAACATTGTTACTTTTAATATGAATCCCGATTGCCCACGATAAGTGCAGTGATCTGGATTGAATAAAACCTTACTTTTTAAAACGTAATGGCTCGCTAAAGTTTTTATTCTCTCCTTCACCATCCTGGAGCCTTCTCGCATGAAGGTCGCCTGGGTCCGCTCTAGTCTATTTACAGGTCAAAAAGGGACTCTGAAAATATCTGCCCTCAGAGTCAGTTGGGTGGTTGGGGAGTGCAATGAAGGCATACCATCTGCGCCTTCGATTTGAATATAGGTAAGTGACGTAAAAGTCCTTTCAGGACCGAATGTGTGCCGGCGTTTTCTTTTAGTTTGTAGGCACGAAATTTTTTTTTTGATTATGGCAGACGGCAGCGGCTGGTTTTTCATGGAACCTCCCCACACTCTCCGCCAATAGCCGTGGCGAGCTAGCGTGCCGCCCTGCAGTCAACGCTGTCCATCGAGTGTTCTGTCAGCTCATGCTGGCAGTCTGGACTTCACGCCTAAGTCAATCACTCAGCATAATTACATAACAATAGATGAAGTTTGTCGCAAAGCCAGTTATGTCCATGGGTTTTCTGCAAAGTCAATTATGTCTATTTTTCTTCTTAATATCATATAAATTAGAAGTGATATGATTCATTATTGTGCTCTTTAGTCATTGTAACCCGCTGACAGTATTGAAATTCCAAAGTAAATCGGCAATAGTTCATGCTGTCTTATAAAATACAAAAAAAAAATGTTTTCTGAAAAATTACATTTATTGGACATAAGCTGATTTGAACCGGTGCTCCTCATATGTTATTTAGTATAGGGTACAAGAAACCAGGGACGAACCATTCTCAAACTATTACTTTCTGCCTTCTAATCATGCTTTCAACTACGTATTTAATTTTATCCAAAATTACGTGATTTTCCTCGCATTTGACAATAACAAGAAACTTCTTCAATTTTTACAATTAATTTAGTTCGAATTTTTAGAATATTGAATTTTCTAAAATCATCTAGTTGATCCTTACAAGAAATCCTTGAAATGATAAGAAACTTCACCAAGGTAATAGTCGGAATTGACAAGCCGTTAAATGTGGATACAATTATATTTTCACAAATATTATCTACACGATAAATATCAACCTAAATTAAAATGCCAATGTTGAATTACATATTATTACAAAAATTTACGACCATAAAACAAAAAAAAAAAACAAAAATTAAATAACAAGCACCTGTCCCTTGATATTTTATGAACATTACAAAATGACAACCTACGAACTTTGAATTTTTATTCCAACGTTGTTACATCTGTCTAAACATTAAAAAATGTGATGATGGTTATTTATCAATTTTATTGAAATGGCATTGTCAACACAACTGTCATTCTTGTCATCATCATAATCTTATCACAAATTTCCAATGATAAATGATCTGGAGAACTTTAAAAAATTTCTTGTTGTCACTGTCACCATTCAAAATATTTCAACGAATATTTTTCCTGTTAACATAAAATCATAAAAATTCAACTCACAAGTCTGGTGTCTATGTATACAAACTTAAGCTTAGAATATTCTGTGATTGGTGCGCGCATGCGTTAGCCACTTAAACTCTATCGCCACCACAGACTTCTTGGTACTCAATTAACTCAGTCAAATTAAAATTTCCGCGCCGTCTAATTTCGTGGCATTTTCATTTTTAAAAAATTTTTTTATTTACTGCCGACATTTGGGGCGGATAACTTGGATAAAATATTATGAGAAATAAAAATAAGAAAAAAAAACGAGATGCAAAAAACCAAGCCGACTTATATTAGACAAAGTGCGGAACATGAATTATATCATAATTTTGTTTCGAAAATGCTTCACCAACCCCATATCAAGATGGAGACAACTGTGTTGAAATATTTACACAGAGGACCGCCCACTTTCGGTATTCCGGCGCTTCTTTCATCGCTAAAGTAACTTCCCCTCTGGTAGTTGTTGATTATGGTAATAATTAGTTAAGTTTATGACGAAATAAGTGAAATTACTACTCCTCTCATGGCTGCTAAATGGGCATTCACCCATGTACCAAAAGTTTCTGAATGGATCCACTACAAACAAACAAAGGTATTAGGAGGGTATCTCTATCAAAACTCTTTGAACAAAACTTATGTTGCGTTTTTTTTTTCCATTTCGGTATTTTTAGAGTAGAAGTCATATAATTAAGTTTTAATGAATTTACGAGGCCATTAAATTAATTATGTGGTCCCATAGAAGAGTATGCATACCACAACTACAATTCTGAGTATGTACACAGAGCACATTATTTTTTGCTGCCTTATAGTTTTTTTATTTATTTTTTTTTTCTGACGGCGATTTTTCTGTTTTCTATGCTCTATGCTCCAATAATATCTGACGGCACTAAGCAGACGAAAGAGTTTTTAATGTTTTCATGTTTATATCTGGACTGATGTATGCATACAAAAGTTTTAAACAGAAAAAATGAAAAATTTTCCAAATATTTTGGGAAGGAAAACTTTGGTCATGGCACATTAAAGGTTATGTTTTGCGGCTTCTTCTTGGATTTATGAGCATCCATTGATAAGGTTACGAGGTTGTTTATATCATAAAAAAATATTATTAGTGCTTTACTTATGTAAAGGAGTTTAATCTGTCTTGGGCGAAATTTTTAGGAATTTTAAGAATTACATAAATTTTTTTTGTTTTCAACATATTCGTCGAATTCGTGATCTTGTTTGAAGTTATTGCGCCTCGTTTCGAGTGTGTGCCTAGGATAATGAGCTTTAGTATGTTAGTTGTTAGGGAATAGGGCATATATATGTATGTACATATGTTAGTCTCGAGAAGGCCTCGAAGAGAAACTTTATGGATGTATATACATGGAATTGATTCTATCGAATCTCTACGTGCATTTCATAAAAATGGGATCGAATAGGGCAACTACAATCTGAAATTGGTCTAATAAATATGTATACAATAAAGACTTTTTGTTAATTTAAGAATCGTTAGATTTCTTATACTATCATTTTATAATCCCGAAAATAGAGTTTCAGTGGTCGTAGGCTCGGGTCCCACATTGATAAAGTCTTTTATTTTCTTCCTATCTAGTTTCCTTTTGACTTTTATAGCTTCTCCTTTTCCATATTCGTCTACTATCCCAAGGTATATAGAATACAAAGTATTCCCATTACGAACCACGTTCCGCCATTAGTGACGGAATATCATGAAAATGTATAAGAAAGCACGGTACAGAGAATACAATACTCTCAGTGCTCTCTCTGTCTTTCCTATAGAAATGTATATACATCAGTCACGAAATTACGTCGCAGAACATGTGCCTAAATTTTAATGGGAATACCTTGTATTTTATATACCTTGCTACTATCCTATTTTTCAAAAATCCCCTGACGGGTGCTCATCTAGTAGCACAAGACAATTTACTCCAGACAAGATGAAAAAATTTGCCGTAAACAGAGCGTCAACCCAAAGAACATCTATGACAACAACTAAAAACCTTCCCCGAAAATTGTACGCTTTTGGGGTTATTTGTTTCTGTATTAACGTGGTGACTAATGAGTTCAGAATTGCTGCGTCTTTTGAGCGGATGCTGCCTGCTATAGACAGCCGATTTGAATGCAGCTGGAATCGGAGAGACCTTTCGGCAGGAGTCCGAGTTCGGTCTTGAGGTATGACAAACTTCTTCTAATTGAGAGAATGGGAGAATACTTTCCGGCGTCCAGATTAAGACTGACCTGGCTATGGCTGGAATCAATGATTTTCTAATGGATATACCGTGGGACTGTCGTAGTTAACTTCGTGGATGGCGATTGATCTTTGACGGCTGGATCTGAAAAAATTTAGATTAGAACTGGTACTGGGATGTTAAACAACGTCCACACTAAAGCTATAGTCCGTGATTAACTGATCAAGGAACTGCAGATCTTGGGTGACTTGCAGTTAAGATGTTGGTAGTCTTTTACTATTTGTAACGTTGGGATGTTTTTAGGAGTTTGGTAGATCGTTAGAGAAATTTTCATAATGTCATGTCGGTCCAATTGATGTAGACATAAGAATCTAATCGACCACATTTCGATTTGATGACTTTGTGAAGACAGCTACGTTTAGATGTGGAAGTTTAGCTACAATTCAAGCCGACCCTATGTCGACTTGAGGACCACCGTGAGGCTGGGGATAGCTATAATCGGTGTACTATCGGCCGTCATACGTGTTAGATAAATGGTTGTCAGACAATAAGACAAGGGGAATCTCTGAAATCAAAGGTTTATATAGTTCATGAAACAATTGCATTTATCTTGTTGATCATCCAGTGATATTTCTTTTTAGATAAAACTTCTTGTGTTTTTTTTTACTATGCGTTAAATGGGTTCTTCTATTTTTTCTTTAATTGTCCTTTTCAATTTTAATACAATTTCAAATAACGTTAAACTAAACATTATTTTTATAACCATTCCAGAGATATATCGAAGTACTTTTACTAGAATTTATTTGCATCGATTACCGCGGTTTTTTGAAAATTATTGATTGTACAGTATGGTTCGAAAGAGAAAAATTGTCGCCATACTCTTTTCCTAATGATAGCAGCCGCAGTCTATGTGAAAGCCTTGTATTCCCAAGGGGAAGTATGAAGGTAACAAACTTATAAGTAGCATCTAAATGAGAGAAATTGAGAAAAATTAGAATTAGCGAGAATGTTAAGTAAAATAAGAATCATCATTGCTGAGAATAATAAATAGTACCGGCTCAAGATGGCTGCCCTGAGACACAGGTTATGAATAAAATCCTCTAATTTCTTCTGGCGATTACGTTACTGTAATCAGTCCCAACTTGCTTACCAGTTTCAATAGCTAAGATCCAGTCATTGGACGATTCTAATAGATTGGTTATGGTATGGTATTGACACAACCATGCATGCTGCAATGATGTGTGGGAATATTTAGCAATAGACCCGTACTTTTACATTTAATTTCTTTTTTCAAAGTTGGTAGAATTTCGGGAAGAATCGAGAATAAAAATGAGATAACTTAGATAAATAACACAAAATATAAACGAGAGACATATCGCATCTCTTGACAAAAGTGGAAGAATGAAAAATTATCCATAATATTAGAAATTTTCTGAGGCTTTTGGGCCTAAAAGTAATCGCCGGAATATATTTCAAGTCGGGTTAAAATTAATATCACAATTATAGGTACTGTCCAAAAGTACTTTCTTAAAATAATTATTTTATTATTTTATTATTAGGTCTTCGGTCACTATGTGGTGTTCCGAATAATAAATAAAAGATAGATGATAGCCATCAGAATTACCATTCGAATTTATAATTGTCCAGATCTACATCCGTACGTAAGTGCGAATTCATAGGAATAATGCAATTAATATTATTAGATGCCTAAAATTAATGAAATAGGAGAAGAATTTAGGATCGCTATTTTATGAGAGAAACCTCATCTAGACTTTATCTATTAAATTTTCAAAGTTTTTAAATGTTTTATTAAATTTTTATGGATTCATGGCTGGAAAAATGTGGAGTATTCTTTCTAATCAAAACAGTATGGACAAAATATCGTAAATTAGTTGAACGAATTCGTCAATATTAAATGAATTACACTGACAAAAATTCAAATGTCATCATACCCTATACACTTCAAGCAGCTCAAAATTATCTTTCGAATACGCAGTGAAAATTTGTAATAAAATCCGACTGTATGTGTGCATATTGAGGATATACACATATCGTATATTCTCTTGAAATATATATGGCTTCTTAAGTAAATAGTACCATAAAATTTGGGTATTGATAATTGTTACATGGGTAATCCTTTTATTGTTCACTATTTAATATTTATATTGTATACAAGGTTTTATAAATATTCAGCATTCCCCTATTAATATTTGTTGAAGTAATATCTGCTTTTGCAGACTTATTGACATAATAAGCATTTAGTAATGTGCGATTTGAATGGAAACATAAAGCTAAAGAATCATCTTGAGAGCTATATGAATTTGGTTTATATCATGCCAATGCCTATGCCAAAGGCTTCTAAAACTACAAGAAATGACCTAACCTAGTCTACGATGCGACGTTTTGTATTTCTTTCTACAAGCGAATAAAATTTTGTTTTCATCATTTTATATCCGAATCTACATTTCCTGCTAATAGCTAAAATTTTTAAGAAGGTACCTTTTTTATTACATTAAAGGAAAGAAGAGATTCTAGGCAAAGTTAACCGAACAAGTAGATCTTCTGAATTTTTCTGCTGCACTTTTTGTAAAAAAACTTAAAAATGTCTGGGAAAGATTCAATTTGAAGCAGAGCTTATTCAGATAAAACCTATGGCAGACCTGTTTTAATTGAACGCAGCTGCCAAAGTTTCGTTGATGAATCTTCGCTGTAAAGAATATTATCGGCAGTTCAAAGCAAATATATAAAGAAACAATTACAACTCGTAATTGGAGCATTTAACGAAACTACACAAAGCCAAATAAATCATTATGTATTGTTGTATTGAGTTATTACATATAAAGCAAGACATTTATTTTAGAAAAAAAAATTATTATTTCGTAAAATGCAATAACAGAATATTTAGCTAAAACTTAAAATAAAAAAAAGTCTAAATGCTGATTGGGAAATTCTCAATCAGTATCTTAGAGAAATTTATTAGTCAGTCTATTTTTCTTCGAAGGATGTTGTTCAATGTACATTACAACTTAGTGACATTCTTGCATGAATATATTCCTTATACTTACAGGAGGTCTCAACAAAATCGCTCTTGGTTTAACGATAAGTTCAACCTAGTAACAAAAGCGAAAGAGTCTGCTTTTTGACGCATATTAATTGTATTCTACTGCAGGATTGAAACAAGTCTACAAGACTAAACAGAACACCTGCTAGTCCATTATGCGGAGAGATAAATTTCCTTTTGATCAGAATGTTATAGATAGAATCTTGGCAATCAGAAAAGATAGCAAAGTTTTCTAGTCCTTGGTCAAAACCATAAAGAACAACTTCAGCAAATTCTCTATACCATCACTACTTAACAATGGTGAAGTGGGTGTTAAGTCCTTGGATCAAGCTAATATTTTGACTGGTAGATTCGCTTCAAATTCTCTATATAGGAGCCAATATACATCCGTAAGAGAGATGTGTTCAAGGTCGTTAAGGGAATCAACGTTTCCAAAGCCGTAGGTCCAGATAGTTTCTCACTCCTGTTAACTATAAATAAATTGGGGAATAGTTTCGATCTGATTAGGAAAGAAAGCTATCTTCTTAGGTTTGTATTCTAATTCGAATTCTTGGCGTCTTAAAATATATCACAGCAACAAAAATATTTCGTTCGAACTTCGTCTCGAACCCGGGACTCTTAATCGTTTTTTCCACTACACCAAACTTCTTCTTAAGTTTATTATGAATTCTATTTTTACAAATTAGGTTTTATGATTTTATTATGAAAAATTATAGAGTTCAAAGTTGATATTTCACAAAATAGGAAAAAATTAGAGAGTTCAAATCAATTTAGCACAACGCACAGAATGATGAATGTCTTTTACTTAAGAACACCTTTATTCCCACAAACTATTCGCCCAAAAAAAAAAAAGATTTTTAATTTTAAGTAAATACCACGATTTCTAATAAATTTATAGAGTTCGATTCTTGTTTTGTAACGTCCGACACGATCCAATTCCGAAACTGATTTTATTCTTGTTTTTAACATTCTAATCCATATTTCCCATATTGTAGGGGAAATTTAAAAAGTTCTAGAACTTTTATCAAACTTATCGGTAAATTAATTTTCTTTTAATGCGATTGATTATCTTATGATAACTGTATCGCAATAACATATTTCTTTACCCCTTTTTTATGTTCTCTCTTCTTCATATGGTTATTACTAAGAGTTTCTTTCAACCTTCAAGGTTGGTAGCTCTTGACCCTTTTCCCATTCCATCCTCGATTCTCGAAGATATTTTCGATGATCGGATCGAAGGTGTCAGCTGTCACAATAAAGTTGTAAGTTAATTAGCGTGTTGTAAGTGTGCAGATTATCATTATTATTTTTGTCTAAAGAGCTCGTCTGGAATACTGAAATGTTCTTAAGTGTTCTTGCATGTTTTGTACGTTGTTTATTGTACTAGTTGAGTATAGTTCTTGTGTTAAATTGTTTTGTCCTGTGGTAAGAGGAAATTTGTTTACATTTTCTAGACATTAAATAACTATTCTATCATTGAATCTTTTAGAATCAACAATCAACATTTTCATTCCTCGCTAGATCGGATTTTGTTATTCAATATTGATGTTTAACGCGAGACATACATCTTGAAGAAGATTTACGACATGCAAACTGCTACTGCAGCGTTAACAAAATAGACAGCTACAACTATTCAGATAAAAGTACAATAATTTTTATATTTTTTAAACAAGATTCTTTGTGTGGTCTTATTTTGTTCCAGATGTTCAAAACAGTTACATATATGGACGGATCCGAGCCTGAACAAACTAAAGATGTGCCTCATCCTTGGCTAAACCTTTGCACAAACTATTGCACTTGTTTTATTCGACAGAAAAATTTCTAACCGGTTGGAAACTAGCTTACAATAAGTCTATTCCCAAGAAAGAAGAAGGTAGCGATCCCGCAAATTATCGACAAATTGCAATCACTTCGATTTTTGCAAAGTTTTTTGAATGTATTATTAACTCCAAATTAATGAAGTCATTCGCGTCGAATTCAAGGCATCTAAGTTCCAAATCTGTCTCATCTCTTTGAAGCAAGATCATAATTTTTCACACTCATTTCTTTTGATGGAGCACTGAATTACGATACACTGTCTTTATACATTCTTGGCATTAATATTTCCTGTAATCTAAGCAGAGCGTTTCTGTTGCAAAAGAAGCATCGAAATGTCTAGGATTTCTGAAAAGGTGTAGAAATATTTCAGCCTATCGACTCTAGAGCTCCTCTACAAGTCTTACACCACATCTAGAATTTAATATAATTTCCATATCTGGGCCGGGGCTGGTCGCACAGTCTTACCCTCATTGGTTATTGTACAAAAAAGAGGCTTTAAGCTCATTGACGATTTGGCAGTAGCTTGTCATATCGACTCTCTCGAGTACCGACGCAATGTTGGATGCCTGTCGCTCCTTTAGCGCTACATGCATGATCAATTTTCCGATGAAATATCTAGTCTGATCCCGTATAGATTAAATCCTGCACACATCCTTTTACCCATCAAATTACTTTCGGCCATACAGTAAAATTTCGTGATACTTTTTATCCCGAACTCCGCGAATGTGGATCAGTCTACCATTTTCTGTTTTTACTCCGACATACAATCTGCCAAAGTTTAAGGGTGATATACATCAGCACCTCTGCAACTCTCCTCACGTTCCCTAATTCCTTTATTTATCACCTTCCGTCATGCTGTGCTTTGAATTATAAGGTCTGGGTATCCCCTGAGTTTGAGCTGCAATTTGCAAAGTTACAATTTATGATTAATTCGTCAATTTGAACAAAATGTGTTTTGCTACTTTTACCAACTAAAATGGATGATTTTGAAGTTTCCACTACCGTTATTTACAAACCAAAACAAAATAAACATTTTAACGCCTCGTTTGACATTGGCGAGTGGCAAAAGTTAAGCAACTTTCTCCGTTCCGAGAGGTAGCCACTCACTGATCTGTTCGACACGTATCTTTTAACTGATAAATTCTGTGCATTGACATTTGCGAATGGTGGCGAGTGGTCTTCGAACTTTTGATCTGTTTCCAGCTTATATAGTTCTTAAACCAAAGTTGCGCCACCCCCACCCCTCACACGTATCCTGGAACCGCCCCTGTATCCAATACACGTGGGAAAATGTCACATATTACATTGCCCTTGTTTATGGAATATTATCTTAGATACTAAGTTAAGCAGCAATCCGCCTTTGTTTTGTAGACACCGCTCCAACCCTACTATGCCATATTTGTGGGGAACTATTAAATATAGTGTTGTGTAACATATACATTGGACAGAGTACAATATTATCATGTTGCTGTGCTAATACAATATAGCTTTAACTCTGACGATAAGTGACCACCCGTCTTTGAGAATAGGTCGTGTTGCGATATGCATATGTGCCCATGATATTTTATGTTTAAAGGGGACATCGGGGAATTGTGAGTGATGGGGAATTGTGAGTCACGTCAATATTTCACCACAATGAGAAAATCTGACTCATTCAAATGGCTGTCATTGTCTTGTATTTGACCAAACTCATTTACCATTAGCAATCGATCCGTGTGCACGTACTCGTTCGTTCCACGTGACAACCACTTGAAAACTTTCTCAAAATATTTATACCAAGCTTTTGTGTTTGCATTGTTCTGACAACGATTTTCAGAGAATCCAATCAGGTAAATATATTCATAATTATCGTATGGCATTGACATTTCAAATTTTAAACGGAATTTCGCACAAATATGGAATTAGCGAGTCATACACGGACCTCTTGTCAACCAAAACATTTGGGAATTCTGAAGTCACATTTTTTTTGGGGAATTATGTGCCACAACTATTTTGTCATTTTTCAAGCCAATATCGCATTTTAAACGCGTGTTTATAATTTTTTATGCAAAATTAGTTGAGTGGATTTTTTTTTCTAATTTTTCCGTTTATGTGTTTTTATTTTTATAGTCAAAATGCTACGCTATTATGCAAAACATAAGCTATGGATTGACTTTTCCGCTATTTTGGAAGCGTTCAAGCAGATAAAAATCCATGGAAACTCTATTCGATCTGTCGCTAAATCTATGAATTTCCACGTGCCACTTTAGCGCGTAATGTGAAGAAAATCTATGCGGCGAACATTGATGTTTCAACTGAAACCAACGATTCATTGATTGATTTCTTTAAAACCAACACTACACATGGTGCAAATCCAGTCTTCAACGCACAGTAAGAAAAGGCATTCATAAAATACGTTCTCAAGACGAGTAACATTCATTATGGACTAAGTATTGCCGAGCTGACGTCTTTGGCATATAAATACGCGAAGAAAATTGGAATTAGTTATCGTGCTTTGTGAAATGAGAATTGTCCAGCAAGCAATAACTGGTATTACGCATTTATGAACCGCCATCCGAATTTGTCGTTACGAATGTCGGAGCAAGTCAGCCAAAACCGTGCAAGGTCATTTAACAAGGAGGCTGTCGATGCGTTTTTCAACAATATTCGTTCTGTGTTCATCGAAACTCTCTTTAAACCTCATCGCATATGGAATATGGATGAGTGTTCATTGTCGACTGTTCCAACTAAAGCCGTGAAAGTAATTGCGCAAAAAGGCAGAAAACGAATTAGCTCGTCAAGATTGGCAGAAAGAGGAACAAATGTGTCTATGGCGTTGTCCGTGAGCGCGAGTGGTCAGTTTATTCGACCTTTCTTTCACTTTCGGTGAAAGGAAATGAAATATGTTTACATGATACATGACACTCATGGGGCAATTGGTATTTCAATTGGTTCTAGCTGAATAATATCCGCTGAATTCACTAAGTATATCGATTTTTTCATTAAGCACACAGGTGCTAATGCCGGTTGACCAACACTTTTGTTGCTTGATAACCACACATCTCATTTATCCATTGAAGCAATTGATAAGGCAGTCGAACCCGGAACTACAATTCTATCTTTCCCTCCACATTGTATGCATCGTATGCAACCATTAGATGTCGCTGTATTTGGCCCCCTTTAGGACCTTTTACACACAACACCATGATGATTTGAAAAGAAGCAATGTGGTGAAGTTTTTGATTTGCATCACTTTACATACACTCATCGCTGGAAAATACCTTGATATTGCCGCAATGCCAAAAAACATCAAACCTGGATTCAAATCAACAGGGATTTACCCATTCGATGCAACAGTATTCATTGAAGTAGATTCTATTGCTGCAAGACTCAGCAGAGAAAATCAACGCAGTGTTAGTGACGTTAGCGATATGGAAAAATAACGCCATACTGTAGTTCCTGGTGGTTCGGGTACCATTTCATTTGTATTTCTTCGTGAGGCATTGAGAAAAGTTGGTCCACTAAAACGAGGTAAACCAGTTAAAAATTGTGGTCGCAAGCCATTTTAATGAGGAACCTGATGCCAAGCGAAAAAAGCTTGAAAACAGAAGTCGAGGTGCAGATGGAAAGGCAGCAGTTCCAAAAAAGCGATAATATCGAGCAAAATCAATAACGAAACGAAATGCTTCTTCTTCTGAAGACGAAAATGTGGACTTCTGGATACTTTGTATGGAGGATATGTCGAAGATATTGAACCGGAACCAATCTATATTCCCTGCGATTTATGCGATCGAGCTGTTCTTTTGAAATGCGTCCGTACAGGAGCCTACTCTACATGCCCGAATTGCGAATCCGAATAATTTCATTATCTTCCTTTTTATATTTTCTCTAACTAATTCTTATGTAAGTTCCAATAAACACATTACAACAATAGTTTTGATTTTCGATATAATTCAGACCCATGTTGGGCAAAATGCAATCTGATTGATGATTAATGATTACGATTACAATCTGTAATCATGATTACAAATTGATAATATTAATCAGAAAAGTAATCATTTATGGCGATTAATGATTGATCAATCGTAACCGTAATCATGATTACATGATTACATTTTTTTATTACAAATTTGCATAAGGTTTAAAACTATAGTTAAAAGAAAACAAACATTGTTGAATTTCTATCCCGAAGTCGGTAGTGAATAACTCGCATTGTCTTATTCCAGCTGCACTCTGCCCTTGAATTTCGAACTAGCATATAACAATGTGGAGCAATATGAAAAGTGTAGCAAAATCACAGCTTTAAAAGGCATTATTGCATTTTCCATGCTCAACGACTTTCTTATACGCCCCAGAAATCTAATCTTTTTCGCTATCTTTTTTCACATATAATCAAGATCCTCGAATTTAAGCTGATGATCAGATATGTGTGAGTCTCTATCAATAGAAGCACATACATTCTTTACACTGACTTCAATCAATACATAATTCAACAGTTCCTTGGAGTTTTCTACAATAAAAATTCTTACGATCACAGATTCTTTGTTTTCTTAGAACTAAATTTTAAAATCTCTTGAAAAGTTTCATTTGTAATCAAAAAAAATGTAATCATGATTACGGTTACATTTTCCTAAGATTACTCGATGTAATCATGATTAATGATTGATGGGTAATCATGATCGATGTGTAATCATGATTGATGTAATCATGATTATTAATCTGATTACAAATGTAGTTCATTACGCCCAACACTGATTCAGACGGTGACTCACAATCCCCCAACATTTTTAAAAATCTCAAAAACGTATGCTTTTTGACAACTCTTCGATTTTTTTAGCAGATAATAATTTCAAGAAACTGCTTAAGCTAAAAGTTAGGGTTTCCTTCCTAGAAATATAAACCATTATGAAACTTTAAAAACATTTGATTTTTGTGGCCGTTATTGAGCTTGGAAAAAGTTTGATCTTCAATTTCCCCTAAATATTGTGTATTCCATTTTGAAACATTTTCATTGGATCCAGTGCTATTCTGAAATATCATATTACAATTATAATATAGTCTCAACATATGCCATATTTAATATATATATGTCTTTTATATTTTGTTGCACACCGTATTATATAAAACATATAAATGGCTAATATATAAGTGGCTTTAGGGCCGCCAACATATTATGTAAATTACAATATAAAGTGTTTTCTAGTGTTTATATGGTAATGAGTAAAACATTATATGAAATATAACGAAATGTATGCATATGAACGTTATAAAGGAGTAAAATTCATAGATACTTCGCAATAATGATATTGTGTTCAAAACTATTTGACATAGTCACTTCAACTATGTAAAGAGCTTTCATATTGTATGGCTCTGAATTCCATAAATTTTGAATGTTCCAAAATGGCAGATACATATTGTTGGGAGCATATATAAGGGCAAAAACACATCCAGGCCTCGAGGCGTCCTCGAGGCGTTGCCCAAATTTCAAACACGGGTTTTTAAATGAGGCAGGAAAAAACCAAGCCCAGCTGTTAGCCACAAAAGGCCTTGCCGCAAGACACGCTTTGTTCTCTTAGTGAAAATTCTCTATAGTGGACTGTATGTGTATGTGTGTTTGACGGGATGTCGGCTTTATAGATAACTCAGTTTGTATATTCAAAGTATAAAATTTTCAATGGTGCTATTTCAGACTTAATACTACTTAAAAATTCAATAAAACTTAATACCTAACAAAAATTTCAATAAAAAATTCAAAATAAAAGCAACACAATTCAAACAATTCAGATGGTGTCGGTATAGCTGTGGTCCGTGCTGCGTTGCTCTTTTCTTACTCCTGTAATGAAGAAGAAGAGTTTTGTGAGTGAGTAGGCACGATACAGTTGAACTGTGAGAGCAAATAAATTTTGTCTGCTCGCGAGAATTAAACTGTTTGTCTTGAACTACTACGTGAGGGCAGTTGGGAAGTTCTTTACTTGAGCTGCTACGTGAGGGCAGTCGAGATATAATGTAAAATGTATTAATTTATGACTATAACAATTTGTATGGCTGCTATAGGTGATATTGACAGACGTAACCAACTATTCTGCTTCTATTGTGCAGTTTTTTGTCGTGACGTTTATAACAGTTGCTGCTACGAGAACATCTGGTTGACGTAATGTCAATTGACTGATATGTCAATTTGTGCATATACATGGAGATTATGTACTTTTAGGTAAGTTTTGCATTATTTTATTTAATTTTATTATTTTTCTAATAGTATTTTGTTCTTTTCAGCTTGTAAATGTCATCGCGGGACCTTTGGGACATTGTAGGAAGTTTGAGGAGTACTTGTCGGTAATTAATTAGGTTTGTATTATGAATTTTTTCTCAATGGAATTTGATTCTTTGTGAATTCTTTTTTGTTTATTTTTTTTTATTTTTAGGAAATACTAGCTGGATTCAACGAGGGAATAGTGTTTAGTACGTTGACTGAACATTTAGGCTTACTTCTATCAACAGATGATTTTTTACTTTTTTCTGTCAAACGAGTTTTTTGGCAAATAAGAATCACTTGAAATTTATGATCAAGATTTTTGAAAACTGATAATAAATTATTTCTGCCCAGAATGTGAAGGTGATGTCGCAAATATTATTAAAATTATAATGACAACACCGAACCTGCTGATGCATTCTTTTTTTTTTTTTCTATAATCTGAGGTAAGCGTTGAAGCGAGCTGCGAAGAAGCCTGAGTGATGACAGTCCTGCGGTTTGTTTGGACGTGTTTCTGCCTTAAATTATAACGAGTGGCCCTATAATTTTTCTCAGTGTAGAAAGCTTCAATCATAACCCAGAAAACAATTATTAAACTTGAAAATCTTAAGACAATATAAAAGTCAAATACCGCAGCAGAAACTAAAAAGATTGGATATAAAAAAAAAAAACAAGTAAATATGAAATTATGTATAGAAGCTAAACAATGCTGCGCAATTTCTGCTGAAAAAAAAACATTTTCTCAGTAGCTAAGATAATCTTTAAAATAATTATTTCGTTGCATTGAGTAACTCTAGAGAAAACTATCCAAAAGGATCCAATGAACATTTTTGCAGCTACTTAGTTGCAGGAATTAGCTTTTTTTTTATAAGGGTTGTATAATAGCACAGAAAACTAAAATGTTCTATAAAACAGTTTTGCTGCAATCTAATTTTTTATACAAGGTGTCCCAGACTGATCTGACTATATTTTGCCAAATGATTTCTCTCGTCCAGTCAAGTAAAAAATTGTATGGCAGGAGAGGGGGGGGGGGCGTAAAATATCACCCTACCGAATTATAGGGTGATTTATGAAAATATGCTCGTTTTTCATTAAACACCCTATATCCTGCAAAGTACAGCGTTTACGGTCTATTTTAAGACGGAATTATAAGCAGAGCCTTAACGTCTTTTTTGTGAATATTAAACCACCCCCTCCCCACTCAAGAGTTTTGACACTTTAAATTCAAAATTTCGGTTTTTAATTTTTTTTTATCTTTCTGTAATTTTTTTTTGTAAAAATACCCCCCAATAACTAACATACATTTTGTTACAAAATTTCCTATGTTAAGAGTCTCCTCAGTTTAATAAATAGTTGTGAGAACATTCCCGTGGCTATAATAACGTATAATCTGTTCATTGGGTTATTTAGTCGTTGGAATAAGATTATTATTTTGTAAGAGTATAGGTAATAGCTACACGAAAATACAAATGTTTTGTAGAGGTACCGCTTTTTCCTATTTATTTCCGGTGGTAAATTGTTTTATTCGGTAGCACTGAGAACTCTTTCCGAACGTGTTATAAAACAGTTTTGCTCCGGAAACTATAAGTATTTTAGAATAGTTGGAAACAAATCTTTCAAAGGCCTTTTAAAACAATCTAACTTCCGGAGCAATTTAGTTGTCAAATAGTTTTGTAAAGATAATAAAAAATTAAATTAGAAAACTTATAAAACCATTTGGTTGCAGCTTGAATTGATCAAGGAATTTCTCCTTCATAAAACTCGAAAGCTGTATTTTAGCTTTAATGACAACTTTATAAAAAATGGAAGCTATTTTTATTGTTATTAAATAATTTAATAAGAACTATTCTTCACATATACCAATTAACCTGTGTAAAACTATACGCTTTATATGGATTGTACTTTGACATTTCCGATACTGCAGATTTCACACGAATCTAAAATGTTTTATAAGAACTGTAAAGTCAGGGGAAAATATTCGGTCATTTTATTATAAAAAAACAAAAGTGAATGCCTATATTGCAGCGAACAACATTTTAACACTTAACTTTTTCGTTAACTGACACGCAAAACTTTTTTGTGAATAAAACAAAAAAATTTGATGATATCCTTCTTAATTTTTCATTTTTTTTTTAACGATTTGGAACTTGACATTAAAAATATATTTAAGTTCATTTATTTTTTAAATTTAGTAGGCGCGTTACAATTTTTTCGAGCTGGAAGTATAACTTTTACAATAAAATTAAAGTTGCATGAAAATTTATTCCAATATTAATCCAAAATTAATGTTTATGCATTACGCAAACATTATTGCAAACAAAATTATGTTGGATGGCAAAGTCTGATTTCATAAATTATTTTTCCTGCTCACACATTTCTGAAGTAAATTTATAATACATTTTACAAAAAGAAAGAATAAGACAACAATTGAGCCATATTACACAAATACATATAAGTTAGTTTTAACAAATGACTGTAGGAAGGTAGTTTTCACAACCACTACAAAATATCTCCACAATCAAGTTGTGGAATAAACGGTTTTACAAGGGTTTCAAACTCTTTCTAGCAAACTGCTAAAATGTTTTATTATTGCTTTATAAATTAGCGTCCACAACTCTTACACAGTGCGCGCAATTCGCTCTATAAGGGTTTTTTTTTAAAGCTCGCACAACTTTTTAACAACAATTTTTTAAAACAGTGTGTTTTATAAAGAGCAGCAAGAACATTCCCGTGACCATAATAAAGTATAAATTGTTCATTGGGGATTATCCTAGGGGATAACAACTAGTTCCGACCGGAAGCCATCCAGTTTACACTTGGTACGTATGGAGAAAAAATCGTTGGCATCCACAAGATACTGCAAAAACAGGTCACTTGCGTTGGTAATCCCGGCCATGTATTTACGACGAAATTTAATTTTTATAAATTTTTTTTTTTATATTATTAAGCCAAGCTCAGGGGATACCCTATGATGCAAAGCACAGCATGGCAGGAAGGAGATAGGGAAAGGATTAGGGGATATGAGGAGAGTGGCGGTGGTGCCGATGTATGTCGCCCTTAAACTTCCGCAGATTGTATGCCGGAGGGAAATAGAATATGGTAAGCTGTTCCACATTCGCACATTGTTCGGGATAAAAAAGCATCACGGAATTTTACTGTACGGCCGAAAGTAATTTGAAGGGTTAAAGGATGTGCGTGGTTTGCAGCGCGAGTATTGCGTGCAGGAATCATTCTACAAGGGATTAGACTAGATATTTCATCAGAACATTGACCATGCATATAGCGCTAAAGGAGCGAAAGGGATCCAACATTGCGGCGGTGCTCGAGTGAGTCGATATGATAAGTTATTGCCAAATCGCCAATGAGCTTGAAGGTTCTCTTTTGGATAATATCCAATGAAGCTAAGGCTGTGCGACCAGCCCCGGCCCATATATGGGAGTTGTATTCCATTCTAGGTCTAATATAGGACTTGTAGAGGAGCGCTAGCTTTGATGGGCTGAAATATTTCTTACACCTTTTCATAAATGCAAAACATTTCGATGCTTCTTTGGCAACAGAGAATATGTGATCTGTCCAGTTTAACTTACTGCAAATATTAATGCCAAGAATGTTTAGTGACGGTGAATCAGAAATTAATGCTCCATCAAAAGAAACGGGTGTGGTTAAGTTGTGGTCTTGTTTTAATGAAATGAGACAGCTTTGGGTCTTAAATGCATTGAATTCGACGCGATTCGCTTTGCCCCAAGGGAGGATATTGCTAAGATCGTTATTCAATGATCTAATAATGCAATCCCGTTTAACACATGCGGCATTCCCCCTGGAGTCCGCAAGAGTGCTAAAGCAATAAGCGAAATCAAGAGTACTGTCATCTGCGAAACTATGGATGGGATTGAAAGTAAGGGATAGTTGAAAGAGATTTCTCGTTTAACAGACTGAAATTTATTGAAAATAATTTCAATAAATTTACAAAATGCATTTTAAGTGCAAAAAGATTATTGAACTTTTCGACCCAGCGATCAGAGAGGTCTCATCGGTATGGTTATCTCTGATCGCCTACCATAGAAGTAAGTAAGTAAGAAGTAAGGGATAGTAGATCATTAATGAAAATTAAAAAGAGAGTTAGAGACATAACAGAGCCTTGAGGCACACCGGCATTTATGGGATGTGGTTCAAATGTAACGCACACGTATTTGACGACTAGATAGGAAACTTTCAATCCATAATAGAAGAGGAGGAGAAAAGGGCTGGATGCCAGACTCTATCAAAGGCCTTTGAAATATCCAGGGCAACGATTTTAGACTCACCAAAATTGTGAAGACTACGGTTCCAACGTTCCGTAAGAAAGGTCAGCAAGTCTCCAGATGAGCGTCCAGCTCGGAAGCCATATTTGCGATCGTTGATGAGATGATTAGTTTCTAGATACTAGATTCAAAAACCTTTGAAAGAATCGAAGTTGTCGCAATTGATCGATATTGCAATTTATTTACTTTTCGTGATGCAAAACATCAATTGGAGATATTACAAATTTCTAAAGATTACAATATTTTATCAATCCTACAAAAAGCACGCCATGCAAACAATTTACCACTTGAAAGTCAAAATAAATATATATTTTTTTTCATGTATGTAGGTAGGTAGGTACTCGTATACCTGTAGTTGACTAAAGTGGCCACAATTATTAATTATATTTGCCCAAGAAAACCCAGCGAAGTCCATTATTATAATGAACCCACGGCAATTCTTTCATATGGCGCTAATCAACGAAGGCACATGCGCATTTGCATATCTATGTAGCATGGCTTAAGAGAAACCATTTAATGCGCAGCCGACTTTCTTGACTTGACGAGTCTCTCACTAGACACATATTTGTAAACGGAAACTGTAAGTGCTGGGGAAATATCTTCAACCATGTTGCGGCCTTCTGGTGGTAAGCAATCATTTCGAAAATGCTTAAACATCATCAACGTGATGTCTTCATTTATACTTTTATGATTCGCGGTTAAGGTAATTAGTGAGTGCATTCAGATCAGAGTGATAGTCGGCGATACATGCCATTAACGGAGTTCCGTTTTGTTTTATTCTAATTGTGTTTATCGTCATTATAATTTAATTGACTTCAAAGAAAGATTTGATGAATTTTGAGGTGTAGCAATTTTACAGTTTTGATGTATACATACCGAACTCCTTATGTATGTTTCAAAATTTTTATAAAATTATCTAAAAAAAAAAAAGAAGAAAAAAAACACCTTCTAAAAAAGTCACAACTGTTCATTTAAACTCTACCGAACCATGTCATCACGACTAAACTTAATGAGAGTCATTAGATGCTGAATCCTCGGATCTTAAGGAAGAACGTCGAATTGATTTATGTCCGGAGCAATTAATTTGCCGCAGAAATAAAAATTCGTCTCAGAGATGCTGTTACAAGTCATTACGATTCTGGCAGTACCAAAAACAACATTTCATCCCAAAAGTGACATCGTATATTCGTATGCCTTGCATTTTCCTCAATCTCCTCCTTCTCTTCCTCCGTTTCACCTATCCTGTATGAAATCTTTCTATCGTGTAATTTTGAACTCTGAGCTTGACTGACTGACTGGATTTTCCCTGAGCTCTACCTCTATATGAAACTTGGATGCTATTTTCGTTCATGTCATTCTCGAGTATCACCACGGACGCTGCTATATAGTATCTATCTGTTTTGACTGTCGACTGCTATGTTGAATACGCCCGGGGGCTAGGGACTAGCACTACGAACAGAAGGAGCACTTTATTTAATGCTTTTGCCCTCATAATCTTCGTGTCACAAAGTTTTAACTTTTCGTTATCATCATCATGCCAAGGGATGAACATGAACAACCATAGAGCAACAGCCCTGGAAGTGGTTATAACCAGATGCATCCAGCCTGAAGCTATCAACAAGTCGTAAATCATGCAATGCATGAAGAAAGAGAATTATGGAGGCTACGGACAAAAGAACTTGGACATTATTTAAAATCTTCACAGACTAGTGTTACTTTTTTCTTGGTGCTTTCTTTTACAGATAAAACGTTCATCGAAAGGGTTTAAATTAAATACTATGTACGCCGGCCAAAAATAGCTACCCATTCCAAAATTGTTTGCTGTTGCTGCTGCTGTTGGTATTAAGCTTCTAGCTGCTAGCTGCTAAGAATGTCAAAAACTCCAGCCAAGTGGAAAGAGCATATATAAAAGGCTGCTGATAGATATACCTTGGGATTAACATTGTTTCGTTTAAATGCTGTGGAAAATCATGATATTATTTTAATTGAGGTTTTCCCAGAGTTCATTTAGCATCATGATGATGTTGCATGGAAAATTTATAGTGCTGGAAAACAGATAGACAGACAGACAGGCAGGCAGGCAAACAGACAAAACGCATTTCTTACACTTCAAGTGGATACGGCATTCTGCTCGACTATTTAAGCAATGAGCGATGTTTAATAATTTTTGAACTTTATTTTCATAAGGTAATGGTTACAAAAAGTTCGTTTTATATCAAAAAAATATTAATTTAGAATTTTTTAGTACATTGAATGATACAGTCAGCAATTAACTGGAAATGCAGAGAATTTACACGTAGGAGGAAACTTCAACGATTAGTGTTTGTGAGCTGCCTCCCTTTTTTAATGCGCGGAATCAATTCTTGTTGAATATCCTATCCAAAAAAAAAAACAAAATGATGCGCACCTGAGGATTTCCGCACCATCAGTATTCTTCCGTTTTTTCTGAAATACTGGAAAAGATTATACAAAATCAAATTGCATCTTATATCAGCTCCAAGAATTTTTTGTCGGATGTGCAATCTGGTTTCCGTTCAGGGCATAGTTGTACTACAGCTCTTCTAAAAACTACCGATGATATTCGGGTGAATTTAGACAATGATCTTCTAAGTATTCTTACCCTACTTGATTTCTCAAAGGCATTCGATTCTATCAACCATAGAATTTTATGTATGAAACTTTCCACATTATACAATTTCAGCCACAGAGCTACTTGTTTTATAGCGAACTTTTTATCTGACCGTAAGCAGATTACAAGAACTGATAATCACACCTCTGCAGTTTTGCCCATCCTGTCCGGCGTACCGCAAGGCTCGATTCTTTCTCCTCTCCTCTTCGCCCTTTTTATCAACGATATAACTCCCGTTGTCAGGTATTCTCAGATCTATATATATGCTGATGACATTCAAATCTACTATGCTAAACCTGTTAATTATGCTCTTGGGTGCATTAGCAACATCAATTACGATCTATCAAAGATAGCGGATTGGGCATCAAATAACCTGCTGCGATTGAACACTGGTAAATGTAAGTGCATTGTCATTTGTAAACGTAGATTCGAAACGGGAATGTTACCTCCCGTCACTCTTAATGGGAGTTCTATAGATTACGTCGATAAAGTCACCAATCTGGGTGTGGTCATAAACAAAACTCTAACATGGAACGATCACATTAACTCTTCTGTGTCGAAGATTTATGCTTGTATTAGGCGCCTAAGGTACTCTGCACACTTTACTTCTTCGGAAAGTAAGATACACCTAGTGAAAACCCTAATAATACCGATTCTGGCATACGGAGACGTTGTTTACGGGAACCTCGATTCGCTTTCTTGGCAAAAACTTAAAGTCGCTCTCAACTCTGCTGTTTGTTATGCTTTTAAGCAAACTGCTGAAGTAGTTCCTGATGGTTTTGATCAGAGACCAGAAACCTTTCCTGTGTTTGTTCTTTGCCAAGATTCATTGTCTGACAAACTGGTCAAAAAGAAATTTTTCGCCCTGGATAATGTACTTACAGGTGTTCCTTGTAGTCTTGTAGACTAGTTTCAGTTCTGGAAGTCGATGCAGTTGATTGGCGCGAAAAGCAGACTCTTTCGATTTTATTTCTAGGTTGCACTTATCGTTAAACCAAGAGCGATTTTGCTGTTGTTGAGCTCTGCTGTAGGAATGCGGGATGTATTCACGCATGCCAAGATTTAGAATATTATTAAGTTCAAATATGCATTCAACAACATTCCTCGAAGCAAAGCAGACCGTCCAATCTATTTCTCCAAGATACTAACTGAGACTTTCCCAATTAGAATTCGTATAGTGCCAAAAATACCTAGTTGTAGGTGGAGAAGTACGGCGGTACAGGTTTAAGGTGGTAAATTGAACCGTGATTAAACAATGATCGTAATTACCGAGAGAGTAACCAACTGAGATGAAATATTTGTCAGGATAAGATGTTAGAAATAAATCCAGTAAATTAGGTATATCTCCAGCTGCATTAGGAATTCGCGTTGGTGTATCCACTAGCTGCTACAAATTGAAAGATTCACAGAATAGTTCAACGAAACGGCCAGCAGGACTTGTGGTAAAAGAATGTCTGAGCCACGGTATGTTATGGACATCAAAATCGTCATCCCTGACGATTTCGGAAGAGGGGGATACAGAAAGCAAACGAGCAGTATTGTTGGAGATATTGTGAAATATCGATACCGTCTTGTCATCAGACATATTTGGGCTGCGATAAAGGATACAGAAATAGATGATATGCTTGTGAAGTTTGAAACCAATCCAGATGTAATTAAACTCTGGATTGGCCCAAGGAAAATCTTGAAGAATGGTATAGACCACATCATTCCGAATATATATTGCAATCCCTTTATGCTGAGAAAAAAGAGGTAGGATGCTGTAACCAGGGACGTGATACTGATTGATATCAGCATCAGATACAACCTTAGTTTCACTTAGCGTAAAAATTCAGTTATGATGAGAGTACACCAAAAACCGATTCGCTCCCAATCCGTGAATGTTGCAGAAATCTAAAATGAAAGTCTGTATGCTGAAGGCAAAGAGAAAAAGCAAAAGAAAAAAAAGAACAAAAACAAAAAATTAGCGACACACAACAACAGAATTATTTGCGATTTTCAATAACTCAGACTATGTAGTTCAATGACCGCAGCTGGGAGCAACCTCTCGGACGTAAAGAAGGAAAAAAACAGCACAAAAAGATACTGTACTGTCCGATAATGACCTAATAATGACCTGGTCAGCTGAAAAAAGTATCAAAATTTCTACTTTCGAAAAAATAAGGCAAAAATATGTTACATTTTCACTAACAATCTTAGCTGATCTCTGAACTACAGAGTGGTTGTACCTGCGACCTTTTCAAAAATTACGGTGAATCTATTTATTCATGCGAATATATCAGATGAGCTTGATTGCAAGAAAAAATACAGAAATTACACTAAACTCTGTTATTCAGCCAAACCACCATTAAAAGGGATATGACGTTACGAGAAGTTTTCAAAATTATTTTTTGTATGATTGCTTCATTCTCGAGTTATCATTTTTTAAAAATGACGTTTCACCGTAAAATCATGAAATTTCTAACCGTCTAGCGGTGCAGTGATACGTGGTTAAAAGTAAACAAAAATTTACGGATGAGCGATTTTTATATTTTATAAAAGTTTCATCCAAATCGGGTTTGGTCGGGCACCACGGTTTTTTGTGGAATAGCTGAAAATAGCCAACCTCCCTGTGAGGTTTCATCGAAATCAAAGATGGTCTCTTCAGAACGTTTTTCGATCTCCTGTGGAATGACCCTAATAAAGCTCCATCAAAAAAATACCAGAGTCATAGAAAGAACGTATTATCCAGTGAAGAAATTGCTTACGTCACCAATTAGCTCATTAAAGCCACTTTCTTTATGTACCTACCCTGCGAAAACATTATAACCACTGATGAGGATGCCAAAAATTTTTTTAAATTTTTTCTTTAAAATAAAGCAATTAAAGTCATGTTCATGGAGGAAATGCTGACGATTGTTAAACCCTGTATATTTCTTAACGTATAAACATAAAAATATTTAAAAGTTGTTTTAATATTTGGTAATGCCACCCTTGTATTTCGTATTTTGTCACATCTTTTTGCGCCTAGACATGCTTTCTATACAACATTTTATGCATTCAGCTATTGTCAGAGATCCATGCCATATTTCCTTAATACTTTTTATAATAATCTTTTTAGTTGGATTCCTGCGTTCATAAACCTCTTTTTTAGGAGGTGCCGAATATTTGCTATGGCATTATGGACAGGTAAACTATCAGGGCACAGAAGAACGGGAATCCGGTTCATTTCCAGTTTTTTTTTTACCGATTTTGCATACAGGTAAAGTGATGTAGCGGAAGAAAAAATCTAGGTATTTTTTGTTGATGTGTAACCTGGATCTTTATCCAGAATATGATTTAAAGTCAGAAAAAGCCCAGATGTCCTTAATTGCCTTTGTCGGCCCTAGAGGTAATTTCATTAGTTCAGATGACCGTAGAAGTTATGTAGTAACAGAAATTTACAACCTCTCACACCTCTTACCTATGCAAGAAACACCTTGCACACAGAAACACACACACACACAAACATATATGTTATTTAACTTATCACCTCCAATAACAAAATCTGAAATTAAAATTGTGCTCCCATTCATTTTTACAAATTGCTCCCTCTAATGTTGGATTATTATTTTCCCTTGCTCTGCAACTGCCACTTAATCAAAACTCCTAAATGCTCTCAGAATGCTAAAAAGGAGCCTCCGAAAATATTCTTGTCTTCGGGCAAATGTTCTGCTGTTCTAACTAAACTCACCACACATAGCATAGAATTTGGATGTTTTCTGTGCACCCGAACTGAAAGAACAAAGATAATCACTTTATTAGGCCCAGGAAGTTCCTGGTGGATTTCACATCCGAAAGGCCGAAAAAGAAACAAAACACACCAAGAGGCAGGCGGCGGCAGACCTTCCAGAAGGAAGTGCAAGAGGACTTTAATTTGAGAGCTCCAATTATGTCAATTGTTTCAGATGATTAGGGAAATTTCATTTTCGTTGTTTTCGGGTTCCGTTTTAAGGTAGTGGTTTTTGGAAGATTGTCGTTTTTCAGGTTTAAGATTATTATTTTTTTCTTCTTTTTGTCTGACTTTATAATTTTCGGGTCGGAGGGTATTGTAGACACTTTTGGCGCCTTTCCAAATTCGTTTATCCCAGATATTTTGTGGTTTAGGAGAAAATTTCCAGAGGGGTGAGAAAATAATTGCCGTTTTAATTGGCAGAGAAATAAATTATTGAGAAAATTAAACCAATAAGGGAAGGCAGTGTGAATATTTCTTGCAGAGAAACGTAAAATTTTCAAATAACTACAGATGGGTAAAAGCTAAAAGATATTTTGAAATTACTCAGAAACATTTTAATTTCTTCATGCTTCTTTTCATTTTTTCGATTCTAATTAAAACGAACCTCTTTTTATGTGGTGGGAGCACTTACTAATTAGATAATGAATTATAAAAGCAGATTTATTTTAAAAATACAGTTGGACAATGTCGTATACCTTGAAAAAAATTTGCAATATGTTGGGGTATTCTGTCAAAATCCTGGACTGATTACTATCATTTTTGATGCTTAATCTGTCTTCAGGATTGGTGTATAACTAGAAAGTTACGGGATGTTAATGAAAACAGTATCCAACCAAAATCATGACATTAGAAATCTTAAATTTCCAATTTTTAAATAAAGTTCACGAATTTTTGAACAACCTGCAACAACTACCTGACAAACTGCGATAAAGTTTATGTTGAGTATCCTTAATCTCATACTTAACTCGGACAAAGAAACATTTAGGTGGATACTGGAATATGAGGGATTTGAAGGTAATAAAATTGCTGACTACCTGACAAAAAGGGCACCAGAATTCAATTTACCGGGCGGGACCTAGTTATTCTGCGAACTTATGAAAAGTAACATAATTGGGGAGATTATGACAAAAATAGAAAATTATTTTAGAGCTCAACATAAATACCTTCATAAACATTCAAAGAAATTCGTCAACTTCACTTATAAAAATTATAAAAATTGTCAATTTGGGTAAACTCAAGCTCAGGCTAATCTTCAGTCTAATGTTTGTCCACAATTTGTACACTTTAGTAAATACTTTAAAAACAAGGAAGGTCACAGACTGTAACTGCACCCATTTTGCCAACATGAGCTAGTTTGAGTATTTAGCCAAGTTTTACTGTGATAAATCATCCCAATTGCTACTTCCTGAATAGGATCTAGTGTCTTCGCTCTACTTCCTGGATTAATAACTGTCAACACAGTGGCGGAATTGCTCTGCCAGGCTAGCATTGTTACTTGATGCCGGAAGTTGAATTCTTCAAGGTCGAATCTGTGGTGCGGACTCACCCTGATTATATCATGTAGAAAACCGAGATGACAGAGTCAAATCCGGTAACGATCCTGTCATTGGCTACCTAAACAGCCTGATTGGCACTGAGCAACTCCGGGAACTGAAATATTAAGAAAAAAGGCAAGTCGTTCTTATGATGGGTTGCCGACGGTAAGCTTGCCCTGTAGAACGATACACCACATACGTTCTGACAGCCAAGCCGTCCATATGTGAGAACTAAGTTTAGAGGAAGGCTGGGTCCTTATGTCGACTATATGATGTACGCGAAGCTGCAGCCACGTTGATTCGGATTGCTATTTACAGCTATCAGAGCTGTTTTTCGAAACTATCGATTGTACAGTCTAGAATGAAAGTTGCGCCAAAGTAGAATATACGAATTAGGTTCTCCCCAAATGTTCATGAGTAGCTATCAAAGATATTAATGTATTGGTGAGAACTCATATCCGTAACAGACAATTACGAAGGCTTGTTGCGGTCTGGTGTCGCATATACCGATAAACAAGCAGACTCTCTACGACAGTATCACGCATCGCGATGGTAGAGAGATGTCAGTCAAATTTATCAATTGTACGAACAAGTACACTATAGATTCTTAAAGGCCACCCTGACGAAAGCAGGAGATGTGTAAGGCAACACAAGATTTCAGGTAATCTAACAACTGAAATCACGGAATATCTGACCCTAAATATCCAATCCTGAATATCTAAGTCTATTCTTCCTCATACATGTATTTAGTTTCCTCCAAAGATTGGAAAATCCTTAAGGAAAAGTCTTATATTCTAGTTAACAGATGAATCACTGGAACCGCTGGACTAAGCCAATTAAAGAATTATTTTTGTATGATTGCAGTTAAATCCTACCAGGACTAGCCCGAAAATATGCAGGACCAGTGCAGATGCAAATAAAAACTATCTTTACGGACAGATTGCTGATTCATTTTTTCTCTCTATAATTTTTCAGTTTCGCTCTTTTAATTCGCATGCAAATCTCGGAAAAAAATGATAATATGCGTACTTATACCCCATATCCCCATAATTAGGGTTACTCCTCTTTACGACAATGGCCAATAGACATAAATCCTAAATTAGCATGTTTCATCTAAAACACCTGTGATCCATTCCAATCATTTCAAGAGCGATACTAACTAATTACCTACTATTTAGTTATGCTCAGTTCGACACAAATTAATTACCTTTACACCAGTTTTAATTATCTTTCCAGTCCAAGTTATGTTTTACTTACCTAAAGGTCATTCTAAATTAAAAATTACGCCAGTCTCTTGTGCAAATAACTTTTTCTTATCCATTGGAAACTTCACTATACAACGATGGAAAAACCATCATCTGAGTTTGCATCTAAAAGGTTGCAAATTTCAAATTAATTAATCCCTCTGAAAAGAACTTTTTTTGTTTCTGATCTTTGATATTTATTCTCTGATTTTGTGATAAAATGTTTCCAAGACAAAGACCAACACAGAGAATAGAACTTTATAAGACAAGAGCCACGAAAGGGTTTTTGTTTCATTAAACTTTTCTTCATCTTCTTCTTCTTCCTCTTGCATTAAGGTGCGCCCACATGATATTGAGAATTAATTAACTAGGATGTTGCATAGGTCAATAACTTTTTGGTATACAGTATACAATTATAGAAGTCGCAGAGACTTTGAACTCATGACATGGCGTGAAATTATATTGTTCTATTTAAAGCGCTCATAACCCAAACAACTTTGTTCGCACTTAACCAATTCAGGATGGCATTATCACATGTATAAATAAGAAAAGCCAGAAATAATCAAATCTGGAAGATTTCTATTTATCTGGATCTGATGCCGCCCCCCTTTCAACAAATTAAGAAAAATTGTTTACATTCAGGGGCTTAAGTTTAACCTCAACAGAGATTACGGTATACATACGAGTTATCTGGTGAAAACTGAAGGAAAATCTCCAACTGTGCTTTCGACAGACACAAGATTTCATTTTTGACAGCTTAAAAACAAACACACAAGGGTAGATGTCAGATATAAAATGTTACAAATTGTCCAATACTGAATACTGTAAAACATATGCAAGAAAAAGTATAAAGACTTTTGGGGCACATCACTTTCGTTGGTTTCGAATCCATACGGGTAGCATGGAAAGATGTAATTTTTCACAAGTTTTCTAAGTTAAAACTGACAATCTTTCAGCGGGGGTGTCTTTAAGTAAACGACCCCTAGAAAATTTGTTTTTTTTTCGTAGCAAGTAATTGACAAGGAATGAGCTATGAGAAAAGTTCTACGTGTCAGTTGAAGAAGAAGACTTTAGAAAAATTTATGTTTTTGATGATGGTTCGATTTTTACAGAGAAATTGCATTTTCTTAAGATTTATATTTTTTTGACACTTCCCCCTCTCGCAAATGTTAAATTTTATATTATTGTTGGCGTATTGCACTAATCTAAGTATTTAGTTTCCGAGTCTGCATAGAGGAGGGGAAACACATTTTGAGGGACGAGACGATGAGTGCGAAATATTATTCATTTACACTTTACAGGGATTTCATTATTTTATTTGTAGTATTGTTTGAAAAAAATGTATGTACGTTTTGATTCAACAACTAAATCGGTTTTCTTAAAATCTTCAATACATCATATTTGCCTTGTGAATATCTTAAGAATCCTTTGTTGAAAATTCCGAAATAATTTTGTTTGCGTTTTTACTTCAAGGTTTTCATTTCTTGGGAATGAAGAACATATTAAGGATTTATATTCCGGCAAAGTAATTGTGTTAACAAAAAAAAAGGAAATTTTAATCTTGATTTTAAGTTGCTTCAATGGAAAAACTTGATCTGATGTTTAAATCGTGGCTGGAATTCATACAACCTGTAAGCTTGGGTCTGAAAGTATCGCTTTCGTGTTATTTCTGTATGAACTAACTGCTTGTGTAGATCAGTTAACTATTAGGAAGTAATCTGTATTTTGTCGAAGGTCACCATGTATCTTAGCCATAAAGGATGCAATTTAGTCACAAAAATCAAAACTACTGTTAACTTCGGGTAGGCTTTTGGACAGAACCGACATACTAAGTCTGGTATTACCTAGAAAAATGTGAGTCATATCTAATTTTTCAATTCTAATTCTGTTAATCTCTGACTTAGATGGATTGATTTACACGTCATTATGTAATGAACAATATTAATACATCGAAAATCATCAATTAAAAAATCGACATAATTTGTTTTTTTAGTAATCCTACATAAATGTTTACATTGTCTACATACAAATGAACAAATAAAGGTCATTAATAAATAGACAAAAGAAGTTGGGCCTATTATTGATCCTTGTGGTATTCTCGAGATAAGTGGTAATAAGTGGAGTAAAAATGATAATTTAGCATTATTATTTTATTTAGCATTATTATACTCTGAACATATTTTATTAACAATGTTTATTCCAATTCCGCGGGGGAAAACTTCGTAGATCGGATGTAGCTTAAACTACTTTCTTGGGTGATTGAGCGGAATTGGTGAGTCGTGGAAGACTACTTCCTACGAGAAAAATTTTTACAACAGAGTAGTAATGGCCATGGAAGAAAGAACTGCAAAGCTATATTTAAAATGAAGTAACTGGGGTGTATGGGACCCCAGTACATAAAAATGGATTTTCCGTAGGCAACAATGTTCCGAGAAGGTTTTTTGAATCGGGAAAAAAGTACACCACCAGATATTGGAACCACCGGGGGCTCATACCGCCACCCTAAAAGTATGCAGAGAAAAATAAATTTTCTTCCAGAAATTGTAGCTGGTAATCAGCTGAGGCGAACAGTTGAACCTGTTTTCTGATCGGACATAACCCTACCGAGTTAGAGCCGATGGAAAGTGCAAAAAATCTAGTACCTCATTCCGATAAAAAAAAGGGGAGATATTATTAAAGTGCATATGCGGAGGGTATGTCTATAAATAGCGATTTAAGGCTACGAGCATAGGATTGTGGGTATTCAAACTTACTCTAAGGACCCAATGATTTCGATTCTGTACTAGATTTTTCAAAATGTACTAGATCAAAATTTGACCCCCCCCCCCCCCCCCACTTTCAACCGATGAATTGAAATAAATATTGTTAATAAAATATGTTCAGAGTGTACTAATGCTTCGTTTAAGACATCTCTCATATCTGGACATGTTGGGCCTAAAATCGACATTCCCCTTTACTTTCCTTTTTATGCATGACGTGCCCTGTTTGGAGTTCCTGGTTGTACGTGCTTTAATTTTTGTTACATTGATATGTGATACTTCGTCTAAAGTTTCTAAATGTAAACAATTATGGACAAATGATTTTGACGTCTGGGTAAAACGAAATTCTCCGCCTTAAACTCTAATTCGTAAATAATTAATTATATTCGGAACGACATTCATACCAAATCGTGAGAATCGATAAGTATGATACGTTCAGTGGCTGATTTCGATATCGAATTTTGCATATCATGAGGTCTAAGTAATTGCAGCCGATGGAGCATTCCTCATACCCGGGCTAATCGGCAAATAGGCAAGATCGAAGAACGCTACAGTAATAAGAATTAATAAAATAAATAATAATAATAATAAATTATATTTAAAACAAAAGTAGCCGTGTGAAAAAAACAAGGAAACAGAAAAGTAGGAGGAAAAGGCAGAGGCACGTCGATGCCGGACGAAAAAAACAGTGCCGCCGGGAACTTGGGAGAGGCTAATCGGAGAATTTCTAGAGGAAATACTTGAAAAACCGTGAGGAGTTGCAAAATCGTAGGAAGATAAAAATAATTTATTGCTTATACTCGTAGATGTACACAAGATTTACAATATTTTGATGTAAGAATAAGTAAGTCGGTGCTAGGTATATTTATGATAAAAAAGAACTTAGCTATAACTAAACATACAAAAAATTATCTACATTAAAGTGATAGTTAATTAAAAAAAAAAAGAGAGAAAAAAGTTATTGTTTCAAGGCTGCATATTTTAATTCAGTTTAAACTTATTTTAAATTTAGTTTATTTAGTTTAAATAATTGCTCATTCGCATAGAAGAAAATAGGAACTATTATCCAATAAAGAAATTATTTTATATGAGTGACGGTGTTTTCGGTTTAGAAGCGAGGCATTACCAGGTTTTTGTACCGCTGAGACGAAGTAGTCTGGAAAAGTTTCCTGAGATATTCAGGCTTATTGAACCGCAGTATGCCGAACAGTAGATAGAGTGCTTGACCCTTTAAAAAAATTGCAAAGAACACCCAGGTAATCGAGGCTTAAATGGGGAAAGGTGATGATATGTTCGCAATCTAAAGATAAATTAAATACAGTCGTTGAATGTTACCGCCATTTTACGTGCACATATACTGTCTAATTTGAGGAAAACAACGCTTCCAAAGGGAAGTGAGGCAGAATAAATATTTTCACTAGAATCGGCCGAATGCGAAATTCTGCGCAGCCCAGCATAAAAATTTTCCAGTCTTGCCTTAACATAATCACAGCACTTCATACTGCTGTTTAATTTAATCCTAAGATTGGTGACTTTATTCAGCATGGCTAGTAGAGAAAAAGTTCAAGACAACTGATGGAACGTTAGATACATCGAAAGTATTATTATAAAAACTTATTGCCATTGGTGGCTTTACAAGATTCAGTTGTACACCATTTTCAATAGACCAGGCATATATTCAATCCAGATCACTACTAATAGATAAATTTAGATAAACCTGACAATCATCTGTATAGAGATGTATTTCTATACCCCAAACTGCTTTCGCCAGGTCATTAATGAATAAGCTGAATAGCAGTGGTCCCAAAATCGATCCTTGGGGGACACCATACTCTAGAGGCAAAAATGCAGAATAAACCCTGACTCGTTAACCACCCTCACTCAAAAATCTATCCAACATGTGCGCTGCTGAACTACCAAATTTGAAAGAGGAACAGAGCTTTTGAATAACAGTTCCACGGTCAACATTGCATGCAATTCTTAATAATTCATTTACATCAAAACACATAATAGTATGTATATAGGCGTTAAACGTGCATATAATCTTCAGTTTTAACGTTAAACTGCAACCTATTTTTTTGTCTGGCCGATGTTAGTTTCGTGATTTATCTCATCTATAAAGAAAATCACGTGGCGCCCAAAAGACCTTCGTTTTCTTTAATCAATTCCGTCTCGACTAGCATCCAAAAGGCGTTAGGAGCCCAAGTAACGCCGTTTCTAGGTCCGCGTAATGGAGGGAATATCTTTAGGTTTTGAGGCAGGTATCTTATTGAGTTATACTCCCTTTGCACTGAGATCGAAAATCAGAAGAAGTTAGACAGTTATATGCGGGTCCAGCGGACGTTGAATACTTTTGAGATAGTTTTCAAATAATTGATTGAAAATTTGTTTGATACTTCAATATATGTAGTCAACGCACTTAAAGTGAAATCCATTAAAAAAATAAAGAGAGAGAGAGAGAGAGAAAGAGAGGGAGATATGTAGATAGATAGATAGAGAGACAGCGGGAGAGAGAGAGAGAAAGAGAGAAATATGTTTTATTGTGAGAAACTTGAAGGTGTGCTGATGAAGTAATAGTCTTTTGTGTGTATCAGAGCAAAATTGATTGGCTTTGGTTAATTCCCATATGTAGCTGTACTACAATTAGGAAAGAGACATGTTCATGAGATCACCTGGAAGTGCTGGTTCTCTTTTTATTGTATTTCCAAGGCTCAGGGGATTCCTTATGATTCCATATTACAGCCTTGGAAGGAAGGTAAAAAAAGAGAAAGGAATTGAGGTGTATTGGGTTAAGTCAAAAATAAGACGGTGTGCATTTCGCTTGAATATTTACAGCTGATAACTAGAAGATAAACAGATGATAGCAAACCTTTCCACATGAGTACTGTTCTGCTTATGAAGAATTCGAGAAATTTCACTATACGGCCGAATTTCATTGAATTCAAGGGTGTGGGGTGAGCTCAAGTTACAGCTCGTAGAGAGAAGTTTAGAAGAGAAAAATTTCATCAGAGAAAACTCAAAATCTGTTCTGCATCGTATAGGATATTATCAGTTATCAGTATCAGGCGGTAAGAATTTTAATTCCTAAATATATTCTTTGTTAAAGAGGTGTTTGCATCATGTTGTACATATCTGCTGTAGAGAACCAGTGTGCAACATGAAGGTACTTATAACTCTAAAGATTAAACCAGATTAAAAGTTTAATATTTTTGTACGTTCATTGAAATCTTCAGCTCTCAAGTAAACATGGGGTATGTGAAATTCTACATAGCACAGAAAGATTAACCATAACTGTATAGGAAAGGATGCATTGAAATCTATCGGAGTTACCTATTCTACTCCACATATCTCGAAAGATTAGAAAAGTTCAATGGCGACGACTCAAATACTACACGTGCTAAATTTCATTTACAGTATAGAAATTTATTAAAAATGTAAGATTAAGTTCGGACAACTGTTTTATATTGTTGCCATATAATTTTTCTTTTTTATTTTATTTATACACAATATATATTTGAATACTGCGATGGCTTTGAGCTAGAGAACTGGTAATTTTTTTATGTGGTATTTTTGTAATAATTACAGATATAAATTTGAAAAACAGCGAGATTGAATAGCTCGTCGTACCCTAGTAACCACAATTCCGATGTCCTCATATTTTCCAAACTATACTAACAAAATATTGGACGGAATTCCAATATTTATCCAAAAAATTCAAACACAGAACGATGTCTTTACTTTTTCCGAAGTTCTACCTTGCTCTATTTTGCCATTCCTAGGAATATCTAGCGAATTGTCTATGGAAATTTTATATGAGATAAGAATTGGAAAAGTAGTGGACAATTTTGGATAATATTTAAAACTGTCTTTGATTTGTCCATTATTTTTTTTGAATAATTCCGTATATAAAAATAGATGGAAAAAATGTGGAAATACTGCTGAAAAATGCACTTGTCCAAAGAAATTTCCATATTATATCCAGGGGCTTTTATCCAATAAAATTCCAATGTTTCATTGTTTCTAAGAAAAACTGCTTAGGGTTTTGCTATGTAACTGAATAGTGTCGTGAAATCAGAGTTTCGCATAAATTTGGCAAATAGATAAAAACAATGGTAAGAAAATTGCTTCATATTTAATATTATATATAATATTAAATAGGTATGTTAACTTTAATAATTTTATCAGTCTTCCATGTACACATATGTAGATATGTATGTGTGCCTAAGTTAGGGTGCATTTCGAAACAAACGTTCCATTAAATTGCTCCAAATCCTTACACGCCCTGTATTCTGTCTGTAGGCTTATTTTTCCTATACCTACGCCATATACTTACAAAAATTTCTAAATGCTTCTTGAAATAAAAAACAAAACAAATTAAAATCCAATTGAAAAATACGATTTATGTGCGTTGATTCATTTTATGTAGTACCGCGCTGCTCAATTTATACCATAATCAACTTAACTCTCGACAGATCTCAAATAAATTAAATTCCCAATTCACTCTTTGAACCGTAGATGCGTTGTCTTACAAATAAACGACAACAACAATGACGATTTTCACTCCCCTCCTGCGCATTTTGCTAGCACTATTCGTTCTGCCGCAACAGCTAAATAAGTGATTCATTTAGAGGAAACATCTTTAACGATCACCATCCAAACTGAATTTATCACAGCAGAAAAGAGACCCCTATGATCTGGAAGACATCCTATGCGGTAACGATAGAAATGGTTTCCAACATGCTAGACCTACACTGCACATATCAAACAATGCTCGTAAATATTCTAATTAAGCGAAGATGAGCTGCAAAGATGCACCACCGTGCATCATCATTCGTATAGCCAACTTCAGAGGAATTCTTTCGTTTCAGGCTAGACCTCGGAGTACAACAATTAGAGCATAAATTAAGATCGGTTGTAATTAAGGACGCCGTCATTCACTCGCGGACTGTGTATAAAATAAGTTACCCTTAGGTACTTCGGTTCTTGCGGTGGATCCGAGGGATGTGGACGATGGCATTATAATGAATGTATAGCGTATGACAGCCAGCCTAGCAAATAGCATTCACAGCTAAACATGACATCCTGACAGATAATAAGTGAGCGGCAAGTGCAACAATAAAGATTGTTTCATATTTTTTTTATGTTTTTTTTTTTTGCATTTCACAGTTTTCACAGTAGGTACTCAGGAGATAGTAAATCTTGTGAATTACTTAAAGGAAAATGATGTCAGTAAATTGTGTCTGATTTAAGGTGGCTAAATTATAATAAATATGCCCGAAGATTATGACAGTCGCTTGTTTTTGATTTTTGAAAACTTCAAAAGGAATTCTCTTGTGGTCCTATAAATCAGAACGATGAGAGCTTTGTTACTAAATATATAAAATTTTGTATGTTGTGAATGCTCGGAGGGTTAGTGCATAAAAGTTACAAAATAATGCTAGGAAGTTATGCTGGTGCTCTAATAGTATGCAAGTTATAATGGTTCTTCTCTCTTTTTTCTATAATAGCTCGTTGGACAGAAAAGATGATCTCAACAAAATTTCATAGGTTTTTACATTCCAATTCAATTCAATTCAATTTATTGCAGTTTATTCAGATTCAGATTTATTAAAGGCGTAACGTACAATAAGATTACACATCTTTTTAATACAAAGAACGTTGGACTAACTACCCAAGGAGAATTGATTTAACGTGGAGACGTCGTTGTTTCGAAACATGTTTCCATTTGGAAACAAGTATTTCGAAACAACTACGTTAATGTGACATCTACGATATGGAAGTGGAGCAACGCAATTCCTAAAAAGATACCTTTTAGGAATATAAGGGAGTTATTGTTTCGAAACTATGACGTTAATATGCCTAAATCTGCCCCTTGAGTAACACTCATGCATAATTGGCATGTGTGTATTCGCATTACATTTTCTTTTGGTATGTTGATCAAATACATATGATATTTAATATGTATATGAATCAAAAAATAACTCAAAACGGAAATTATCATATTCTTATATAATTATTTCATAGGACCTTCCTAAAAAAATATGTTTATTTCTTTAGATCAAAAATTTGAACGCAGAAAAATTCTTCGTCAATATTCATATATTAGTTCGATAAAAAATGCTACTCCCTCTGAAAAATTAACTTTTAACAACATTAAAATTTAATTAATATTTATTTTAAAAAATTATTATCTTCCATATGACATGAAAAGTTCTCTTCGTATTTTTCCCGTAATTTGAAATGAAAGAAACTAACATCCTTTTGGAGAAATTCTAGCTAATTTCAGACAAAATCAATTTTTAACTTTTCAATATAAATCATTTTAAGACACCGCCATGTTAGAAGAATCTTTTAGCCAAAAGTTTCAAAATGAGAATTTTTCCCCGTCTGTTTCCTTGCAGGTGCCTAATATGACACGATTACTGTAGTTGTGTTCCATAAGTTCCCGAATACAAACTTTTCCTTGTATGTGTCTGAAATGGCCTCCTAATTTCCTTGCAAGTACCTAATATGACACGATTCCCGCCTTGTGCTTACGAAAGTTCCTAAATTGAAACTTTTCCTTGTTTGTGTCTGAAATGGCCTCCGTATTTTCTTGCAAGTGCCCAATATGACACGATTCCCGCCTTGTACTTACGAAAGTTCCTAGCTTGCACTTTTTGATTAAACATTCTGTAAACAACACTTTTAATTCTCATTTGACGTTTAAATTTTCAAGCACGCAATTAATATTTGTGTATTCCCAAATAGAAACAGTTTTAGTAAGTTCTTGCCTTTTGTTCTCAAATAAAATAATAAATAAATTTTGAAACATTTTAGTCACAGTTGCTTTAAGAGTACTAGTTCCAAACAAGAAACTATTCAGTCGAAAAAAGGGAAACATTTCCTATAATGGAACGTAATAATTACTACTTATTAGGAAGAGTTACTAAGTTAGGAATTGTTTCAATTTAGGTACGAGATAGGCATTTCTACTTAAATGTGTCCATTATATGCCCAATTGGTAATTGTTATTTAAAAGGAATAGTTATCAAATTTTTCCACACCAGCTTTAAATCCTCGACGTTATCATAACGTCATGGTGTGCAGAATGAAACATTAAGAAACAGCTAGGCACAAAATGCTTCTTGGGTAGCTTACGAAAAACTTAAACTAAATACTTTAAATAAGATGTAAAATGCATATGTGAAATATAAAATATGATATAAATAAAAAATAAAAATAAAGATTTATATAATACACAAAAAAAATAATATTAACAAACAACACACTAAAATTACAGAAATTATATACTCGATCATTGCCAGGACCACCCTCTTCAGAACGGAAACATTTTTAAGTGGTGGCAGTGTAGCTCTATGCCATCAACCTCCAGAACCTATCAGTCGAGCCCACACGCTGAGCATCAGTTGGTAAATTATTCCAGACCCGAATAGCTCGAATAAGTAAGAGTCCTCCATTATGGAATGTTGAAACCTAGGGTTATCAATAAGTTGAAATGTCTGCCAGAGTTTAGAAATTCAAGTTGGTTAAAAAGGTACAGAGTCTTTTTGGAATGTATAATTTTGTGAAGGGATACAAGAAGCCTACGCCTTAAATATTCCATCAAGGGACAACCAAGCAGATGGCTAGTATGCAGTGAAACATGATCAAATCTTCTTAGGCCAAACACATACCTGTACAAAGAAGTCTTAACTTTAAAGTGTAACGTAGTATGACTTAATTGTAGTAGTGATCGCTGAAATTTTAACAATAATAGGATGAAAAGAAAATAGATAACTAGAAACTAAGAAAATAATTCATATGTAACCATAAAAGTAAGAGAAATACAGAAATCTTAAAACTAATTTCAGGAAAGAAAAAAGACATTAATTCTAATACTAATTCAAAACAAAAACAAAAAAAGGAAAATAATTAAAAAAAGAAAATAGTAAAATTTTTAAAGTGGTAAAAATGGGAGGGGAATGCGAAATAGGGAGGATTTAAGGAAAGAGCATTTTATTTCAAATGTTTTCTTCTGAAGATAAATATTTTATAATGAGTTTATTTTTGAGAACTTGCCTGCTCACCGGGACATGACGCTTTAGTTCGTTAGGTAAAGAATTCCAAAGTCTGACAGCGTGAACGAAAAATAATCGTTGGACGAAAAATAACCGTTGGCATATCGATGAACTTTCTTCAGTATATCAAAAATGGTTCGGACTCACCATTCTCCTAATATACGTGATATCTGCAAATCTAGCAGCTATACCCTAGTAACCAAGCCCTAGGATGTTCAACAGATATTCTTAGGAAATTTTCCTGTCCGAAGAATATTCCCAATGTCAAAAGAATTTTATGGGATTATCACGGGGCAAAAGTTACGCTGTCCGACCAAAGTATACCGCCATTGTTCTAAGGAATTTCTTTAGAAACAATAAGAACAATGTCTTTGGAAACGTAGCGGATATTTTCTGCGGACACTATATGGAGAGTTTCTTTGGATATTGTGCAAAATTATTTAACAGAAATTCTTCGGAAATCATAAGAACAATGTCTTTAGAAATTTAGCGAATATTTTCTATGGATACTCTATTGAGGGTGTGTTCGGACATCCTGCAGAATTATTCCACAGATATTTTTGTGAAATCAGAATTTTCAGAATTTCTCCCTACTACAATCAACAAAAAACATTTCAAATATATTATTGTTACCAATATAAAATTTATTTTTAAAAAATTCGTTCAAACAAGACAGCAATCCAATTATAAAAAGAAAGAAACAAATCTTAAAGTTATTCAGAGCTATGTGGTTTTCCTCCAATTTCTCTGTGAACAAAAACGTTATCAATCTTAAAAGTAATAATGGAACTAAATTTATATCTTATATTATTGTTCTTCTGTTTATTTTTTGCTTGTGGAGTCTTTTATTTTTCCTTGTGGAGTCTTTTATTCTAAATATGGTTTTGCGAAATATATCTTGCGCATCTGTCCCTTGTTGTACACCAAATCTCTCCACGCAAAATTCTAAAACTAATTAGAAAATGCTACAACATTAAATTTTATCACTATATAAAGGGTTTTCGAATAAGAGGTGTTATTTTAATTAGCCCGCTATTTCGGTAGATGTCACTTTTGAGCTGTCATTTTTTGACATTTGACAAGTAGAAACTACGCCATTAATAAAAATGGAACGATACACGATTCAACAAGGCATTGAAATTATTAAAATTCACTATAAAAATGGTGAAAATGTGGCAGAGACAGTTCGTAAAACTCGAACAGTTTTGGGTCGTCGTGCAACAACTTGTCGGACCGCAATACAGAAATTGGTAGAAAAATTCGAGCTGTCGGGGCAAGTTAGTGATGTGAAGAACAAAACCCGTGCACGTCGCTCAAGAACAGCCGAAAATATTGCTGCTGTAGCCGAAAGTGTTGAACAAAACCCAGGTGTGTCCATTCCTCGTCGTTCTTTGGAATTAGGCATTCCACAAACGTCATTACACCGTATTTTGCATAAAGTTTTGGGTCTTAAGGCTTATAAAGTTCAGTTAACACAAGAACTCAAGCCGGCCGATCATCAACAATGTCGAGTCTTTGCTGATTGGGTCCTTGAAATGCATAAAAATGATCCGGAATTCCATCGAAAACTCATCTTGAGTGATGAGGCCCATTTCCACCTCGATGGCTTCATCAACAAGCAAAATTGTCGCATCTGGGGCTCGGAAAACCCAAGAGTTATTGTTGAAAAGCCTCTCTATCCTCAACGTGTGACTGTTTAGTGCGGTTTATGGTCCCGCGGGGTCATTGGACCTTACTTTTTCGAAAATGAGGCTGGAGCAACAGTTACGGTGAATGGATTGCGCTATCGACAGATGATTAATGATTTTTTATGGCCGGAATTGGATGGTATTGATCTGGACAACATTTACTTTCAACAAGACGGCGCTACGTGCCATACAAGCAACGAAACCATTGATCTTTTACGGGAAAAGTTTCCGGACCGTGTTATCACTCGAAGAGGTGATCACAATTGGCCACCGAGATCTTGTGACTTAACACCTTGCGACTTCTTCCCTTGCGGCCACGTAAAAGGGAAGGTCTACGTCAACAGCTCAGCGTCGATTCAAGACCTCAAAGAAGGAATTCGTGAGGCTATCGACGACATAGGGCAGCCTCTTTGCGATTTGGTTATGGAAAATTTCATGAAAAGGATATGGTCGTGTAGGCGTGGTCGTGGTGGTCATTTGGTTGATGTTATTTTCCATTATTAACGGCATACCTTCCTCTTTATAATGAAATAAAGATCCGATCATTTATCTCAAAAAATGGCATTTTTCTTTGAATATCAAAATAACACCTCTTATTGGAAATACCGTTATTGGATATACCGTTATTACGTTTTTATGTACTAAACTTTGTAAATTTTATGATTTTGAGAGTTTTCTAAAACTAATTACATACATATAAAACCCCGGAAACTTAATTTTTGATACGTTATTACCTAAGTTTATTGCTTTTCTCAAACTATGTGCAATTTTGATCATGATAAATTGCACAAATTTGGCGCAACGTTATATTAAATTTGTTGTATGCACAACTTCATGGCCTTTCCAACGACTGCTCAATCAGCCCCATAACCTTCTACCCTCAAGAATTATGGTTGTCTAAACACAAAATTTTGGATTTTCTTACCTTTTTTTTTTAATTTAACTTCCATTATTTTTGCAAAATGGTCGTTAACATACCTTTTTTTTATAAAAAACTGTAAACTGTAAACTCTCCTCTTTAAGAACTTACTAGCGGAACAGCCAGATTTTTCTTTGTTGGGTAGGAGTGATCTGTTTTAATGTGATATTGCAAGAATTATATGATTTTTATTTTTAATTATTTTCGATTATATTCCAAAAAGACTTAGGCGCCATCTATAGTCCCAAGAATACATTATTTCATCTAGTATTTCTTAATTTAAAAATTCCGTCCCGAAGTCGATATCTAAGTAGCACTAATAAGATTTTAAGATGATGTATGCGGGATCGTTGTCATACTCTTCTTATAACATTGTGGCGACGTATTATATTAATGTGATGTACGTATCTACTGACATTTTTTTAATTGTAAATATCTATTTCCCTAATGACTCTTCTTATATGTACTTAAGTTCGTCGCAAATGATTCGTAAAATTACATTAACGATATTACGAATAGTGTGCCATCTACACCACCAGTATATTTTTACTAAAGTATTTGCAAGAACTAATCATACTTAAGCAAAAAGTCCTTCTCTCTTATACTCCAAAAGATAATTTCTATAATTCCAGTAAAGTTTTTTTTTCACGTTTTCAGTATTTCTTTTATTTTCTCTCCTGCGGCAGCACAAAATTTCTCAAAGAGCTCAAATCTTATCAGCGTTAGTATAAATAGAAAAGCAAAAATTCTAAATAAATTTCAAGGAGAAATGAGAAAGTATCGCCTTAAGCTAAAATGTTTTCGAGTACACAATAACAAAAGATGCAAGGATCAGAGTATATACCTAATTTATAGAAAAGAAAGAAGAAGAAAAAAATGCCATCAAAGAATTTCCGGGGTGGTGAAAAACACATTTTTATTCAAGTTTTCTTGTTTTCTTGTTGTTTTTTGTTTTTTTTTGTTATTATCCTTTGTCATTCTTGATTGTTTATTTCTTCAAATTATAGCAACAAAAGTTAAGTTCAAGTTCTGACAAAGTTTAGATTTTTCTCTTAGAATTTTTCTGTCTCATTTTTTATGTATTTTTCTCACTGACTTAGAATAATTAATGATGGAAGATTTACATGAAGTTGAAAAGGCAAAAAAAAAAATCAATTTACAAAAATTGTGCGCAATTTGGTGTAGAGAAATTGAATAGCCTTCGGCTGATTGTATTGAGGTAGTGGTTGGATTGTAGCACGATTTGAAAACTTTGTAAACATGATTAAATGGAGTTCTGGTAAAGTATTTACATTGGTTTATGTAATTGTAGGTGAAACGTATCAACTTCCTTTAAGATGGTTGCAATAATAACATAAAAATAATGGAAATTGTTATGATCGTAATATAATCAGAGTAAAACTGGAATGATTTATGATAATGGATTTTAGGAAAATTGCAGGAGTTATGTACGTTCTAACCATTTTAAGTTAATAAAAATTAATAATTAAAAACAAAAATGTTCCGTTAGTTAGAACACTTTACTTTATTAATTAATTAATTAATTTTATTTGATACCTGACTTATAAAAGCTTTTTTTGCTGAAATTGCGTCTAGCAATATTAAGTGAAAAACTATGAGTTCGATCTTACAAAATGTGAGAAAATAAGAAATGAAAATCATAATGATATTCAATTTTGTATTTCAGAAATTTTGTCTTTAAGAAATAAATTTATTAGATGAAAAATTGTGTTATGGAATTTATATGAATATGTATGCGTAACTCGCACATAATTGCAAGTAAAATTTGTCATTGCTTTGATGTTTTTATAAAATTATAAGTTTATTTTTCCTTTATTTATTATGAGTGTGGAATATCGATTTCTTCATTCAGGAAAGTTCACAAGTTGATAATGAACCAAATCTGTGGCTTTACTTCAGAAAATCCAATTGTGATTTTCAAAAACGCAGTAATTAATATTTTTGATAGAGAACAGAAGAATTTTAAGAACTTTTAAATTTCTCGATTTCAAACCCCGGACGAAGCGATTATTTTTTCCTCTTGTATTTATGTATTTGATTTAGAATCGTTAAAATAAAAACCACTTAAAAATTTGTCTGTTTTCCATCATTGGCCGATTCTAACAAGTGTAGGTTCCCGTCCGGGGAAAAAATAAATGATATTTTTGATTAAAATAATTAAAAATTAATATTATTAATAAAACAAAAATCATTCTGTGTTGTTATATATTTTTATGAAAAATATCAAGCAATTAACTTTCTTTGGAATTTGAAACAGAAAAACCAGTTGTTTCGTTCTCGAGATATGATTTTTAGGGTTCCGTACCCAAAGGGTAACAACGGGAGCCATATTACTAAGACTTCCATCACCAGGTTGTATCTCATGAACCGTAATAGGTAGGCAGTTAAAATTTTTACAGGCTTTGTATTCCTATTGGCGATATAACAACAAATAATAAAAACTAAATTAAATTAAAAATTAAAGGGGCCACCCATACAAGAAACGTGATTTTCTCGGTTTTTTTCCTCGTTTTATTCTCACTCATTATTGTTATCATAAATAGGCATTGTTGTTTTTTTTTTTTTTTTTTTTTTTAATGACAGCATAATTTTTTCACATGGCGTCTAGTCTTATTTGAAAAAATAAATAAAAAGTACATAGTGTTAAATTTTTGTATAATGGTACGGTATCTGAAAATTTTCTTAACCCTAATCCTACCAAAATATGACCTTGAGTCACATTTTACGTTGATATAGCTATAAACCCCGAAATATAAATTAATTTAATTCGAATTTTACGCCGAATGATTGTTCGATATTTCTGCATAAAAAAACCTTTTTTTATCACAATATTTTTTCCTAGAATATAAGGAAGATTTAGGAACAAATCCTACTACGATGTGACTCACATTAACACTCATCTGAAGAAATAGATTAATAGGGAAATGTCATAAATGTACCGTTTTTCCTTTTCTTAGCCGTCGATAGTCTCTTTTACAGTTACGTACCTACACTGTAAAATTTAATTTTTATAGTTATTTCTCGCTGCCTTGCGTATAAGGATTAGAGCATAGCGTATTAAATTACTAATGGCTAAAAATTTGTTATAATCATAAACTTATTATTTTCTATCCAAGTATGGCTCGTATCAAGGGCGTATCCAGCTAGGGGCAGGGGAATGCAGCTGCCCCCCCCCCTGATGAAAAATGAACGTCCATTTTCTTGGCAATTACTATTACTGGAAAATAGAGAACGTGAGAATTAAAAGCGTGTTTCGAGGTAGTCTGTGCAAAATGAGGTATTGGAAACAAAAAATTTATTTTATTTCTTATCTAGAATTTGCTAAAATATTCGAAATAGTAGGTTAGTATACAAAGGTTAGCGCGTGGAGTGATTTTTGTCGGTGTCTCAATTGCACTACAATAGCGCATAGCCAAGTTCTTTTCCCCCATTTATGCAAAAAACGAAATTATATGAAATTACTTGTTTCGTTCTAAAAAAAAAAAACCCCAAAAATTTTCCAATTTTGCTCTACTGCTTTTTAATTTGTTACTAAGTTAACTTTAGTATCAGTCGTCGGTACACGAGAGTGACTTTTGCAAAAGCTGTGTAATATTCTTCAGCTTTCTTCTCGGGTTACTTAGTTTGTGAGCGTTAGTCGTAACGTAGATTTATTATCACCGTCATTATTTTATTTTAAGAGCGGAAGTAGATAATATGATCCACATTACCTTTACCTGTTTTCCCCGCATACTGTTTTCTATAGTAGGCACGCTAGAACATATTTCCTCAATGATTATTATCATTACACTGAATTCATGTAGGTTAAGTAGATATAAATACAAAATTCAAATAATTACAAACTTTATTTACCGCTGGAAATAAAAATTTTACCAAGTCACGGCTAAGGTGATAACTGCAAAAATAACGTTGTCTTACAAACTTTTTATTTTATGTTAGTTTTCTGTAGAAATAGACTATGGAAAATCTGTTTTCTAACAGCGAATAAATATTGAAATAACTTGAATTTTATATTGACATCTAGGTACTTCACGAAATTAATAATCTGACTAATTTTGAAATTTATTTTATTTTATATAAATAAATAGGGAGTTGATAGTTGATAATATTAATAATTGATGTTCTATATGTACCTTGATCTTCGATATATTTAAACATTATTTTCACACTATGCCCAAATACAGAGTAAATTTTGTGTGTCCATTTTTAGGGACTACTCATCAAAGCAGATAAAATAGGTTGAGACAGTAGCGCATTGGAAGCGATGATAACCACGACAAAACTGTAATGCTACGATCATCTGAAGGCATCACTGGGCAAGCATCACAATTCTTCAGCAGCACCTGTGAATATAGCTGTCACTGAAGATTCTTCTCCATCAACATCGCAACAAGCTCGTGAGGTCAAAGCCCATCCCGAAATTATAGTAAACGACGATTGGGTTAGCTACCAAGCTGTCGGTGGAAAAGAAGAGGGAATTGTTACAAAATCCTTAGATCCCGCCATGAAATTACAATTAGTGATGCAACCCATTTGCCGAGAAAATTCAATTATGCTTGGATGGATCAATATGCACCGTGGCTAGTATATTCCAAGCGACTAAAGGGCGCTCTTTGCAAACTCTGTGTTTTGTTTCCTCCGCCCATAAGCACTGTGAGAGGAACGTTAGGATCATTTATGAGCAGACCATACACAAAATTCAAGAATATGCATTAAGACTGCCGAAAACATGCTTCTACCAACCCTCAGCTAACAGCGACAAGTGCTGCAAAGAAATTTCTTGAAAATGTTCCTGTTGATATCCAACTGCAAAGTGGACACCAAGAAACAATCGATGAAAACAAACAAATAATGTCATCGATTATTTCTTGTACAGTATTTTGCGGCACGCATGATATAATTCTCAGGGGAAAACAAGCAGATAAAGGAGTTTTATTAGATTTATTGAAGTTACGAATTGATTCAGGCGACGACAAATTAAAGAGTCACCTAGAAAAATGCCGCCGCAATGCATTTTATACGTCGCCAAGAATTCAAAACGAATTAATAAGTTTATGTGGCGAAGTTATTATGGAGAATATAATAAGTGATGTTCAAAAGACAATAGTTTATGCAGTGTTAGCTGATGAAACAGCTGACGTATCTGGGAAAGAGCAGCTATCAATAGGCTTGCGGTTCTACGATGAAAGCAAAGGGAAAATCCAGGAAGAATGTGTAGGTTTTGTTGAACTTAAGGCACAAAGTGTTTCAGCAATCGCCGAAGCAATTGACAATTTTTTGATTAATTCTAACCTCCCGACTGAAGATTGTGAGGGTTTGGGTTCGATGGCTGTTCGACAATGGCGGGCAGAGAGGGCGGCGTACAAGCCATATTGAAAAAAAAATATCCTCGTGCATTATATTTTTATTGCTCGAGTCACAAACTGAACCTTGTTGTTAATGATGCGAATGCAGTGCCGGAAATTAGAAATACTGTCGCTACTATAAAGGATGTTATAGCCTTCTTCAGGGAATCGACTACATGTCGGAAATGCTATCCAAATCATCTGTCACGATTGTATGAGACGAGATGGTCCGAAAAATATAAATCAATTACGAAATTTTCCAAACATTTTCTAGAGCTTGTAGAATCTCTAAAAACATTGTCCGTAGAGGGAAATTATGCCACCAGAAAATTTGCGTATCAGTTGCATTCAGCCATCACAAAACCAGTGTTTATTGTTGCTCTACTAACAATAGCGAAATACTCAGCCGGTTTAGAGCCTGTAGTTAATGCAAGCTAAATCGATCGATATGATCGCGGTGGGGGAACACATAAAAAAAAATCAGTGACGTTTTCAGAAATGACCGCGAGTTTCCTGATAAAATATCAGATGAATTGCTACAAACGGCGCATGCTATTACGATGGGTTTGGGAACAGAAATTTCGGTTCGACATTTTGGTCATAAGCAAAACTACCGAAGTAATCCGTCGTCAAAGAATTACAACGAATATTACCGACTTTCCCTTATATTCCTATATATCGATTCACTCACGCATCGTTGAATATTCGATTCTCGGAAGAAAACACTTCAGCTTTTGCCTTAACTAAGCTGTATCTCTTGTATATGATCAAAACCAGCATTACAAAGATACGCAAGAACGCAAATCTGTTCACACAATTTTATGATTTAGATATCACCGGAGAACTGGATCTTTGGCATAATCTATGGATGGAAAAGACTTTATCAGATGATAAATTGAAGGATATAGAAGTCGCTGATCTGTTCAACGAGGCCAACTTATTTTATCCTGCTCTTAAAAAAGCATTGACAATTTTGAGCACTATACCGTACACTACGGCGACCGTAGAGTGATATTTTAGTACACATGGAAGGGTTAAGACTTGGCTAAGTAGTACCATGGGAGAAGAAAGGCTCTCGGAGTTATTTTTCATGAACGAACACCGTAATTCTTTAAAAGAAAACCGTGACATGATTGAAAAGAGTGTCATTGACAAATTTGCGTCAAATCCGAGAAGATTACTGTTGAGTTAATTTAAAAAAATATAAGTACATATATGCCATATTGGTTCTCCTTGACTTTAGTAAGGCATTCGATTCTATCCATCATGGTCTGATCTTACTCAAACTGCGCCAACACCTGAATTTCTCGATCACAGCTATTAAATTGATAAAAAAAATTCCTTTTCTCCGGAATCCAATCTGTCAAAATTCAGATTTTTCAGTAAGCAATATTCATTTGCTATTCTTTTTTTTTTTCTTTTTTCTTTTTTTGCTCACTGTATTTATATATATATATGTATTTAATGTATACTACTTCTTGTATCTCTTTCCGTATAATTTGCATTACTTATTTATTTATTTAAATATCCGACATTCTTAGCCTGTGTGTATGTACTGCTATAAGATCTTAAAATCTTTTGTACAAAAATTGTAAATAGAGTTAAAGTAGGACATAGGATGTTTCGTTTTCTGCTTTATAAGTGCCTCTCAATAAGAATATTTTTCCACAAAGGAATCTTTTCCAATGGATGAAGAGCAAAACGGCCGTTTAGTTGGTACCAAAACCGTAAAATAGCTTAGTGTGACATATAGGAGGTTTCATAAAAGCAACAATTTTGTGTAGGTATATAATTATTATTCTTTCCTTTAATAATTTTTCATAGTCTAAATTTGTAGCTCGTGTCTGTGCTTTGCAGTTACAAAAATTTATAATCATATGCTATTTCATGTAAGCCTTGGCAACCGAATTTGCCGACTAAATTTCTCCACAAGGGAATAGCAACAGAATCAAGATATTATTTCATGAGAATCTGAACGAAAGACGGTAAGCTTGTTTCGAACATGACGAAATAATTTCTCAGAACATACATACCAAGGAGCGCTGTATCCGACCGAACTTTCCTACTAATGAAAAGCATTGAAATCTTGATATTTTTTAATTAATGTAATAATAGCGTAAAGCTGGATTGATTCAAACATAACAAATAAGACTCTTTGAACAAGCAGCTTTATTTCCGACCTAAATTTGCTACTATAGAGAAAAGGGCCACAATCTTAATATTTTTTTCAATTCACAAGAATTTCCAATGAAGAGAATTATGTTGACTTCTTATACCATCCACGCGCTCTTACTTCTTACGAGTTTTATTTTCGACTGAATTTTGCAAATCACTCCACCCTTCTGCTTCTCCTTAGTTTTTGTTTGTTTTTATTTTTGTACGGCATTTATTTTTTTTTTTTTGCTTTCGGTTTCTCCTCATTATTTTTTCTTTCTCTTTGAAGAAGAAAATTACAACTTTTTACTTCTTGGTTTTACCTATTTGTCCTCGGTATCAGTCAAATTTAATTCAACCCAATAAGCATTAAACAATTGTTCTATTTTCTATCTTCGTGAACTCTCAAAAGCAATAAATAACACTTAGCAAAAATTTCATGAGTATCATCACATTCTAAAATTCCAAAATGACTACTTTAAAGCCATCGAAGTTTACAATCTTTAAGAATTTTTGGCATATCCCCATATACATATTTTGAAATATAAAGAACTTTGAGGACAAGGAAATACAGCTTTAAGGATATGAAATAACTTAAATTCTGCTCACACTATTTTTGAACTGCATTTATCGTACAGACCATCGTCCAACTTGAAGCTTTCCATTACATATTTCTTGGCTTTTTTAGGGTTCCGTACCCAAAGGGTAAAAACGGGAGCCCTCCGATGTCCGTCTGTCTGTCTGTCACCGGACTGTATCCCATGAACCGTAATAGGTAGATAGCTGAAATTTTCACAGAGTATGTATATCTATTGCCACTATAACATGAATAATAAATATCAAATTTAATTAAAAATTAAAAGAGTCCCCTATATAAGAAACCTGATTTTTTTGGTGTTTTTGCCCTCGTTTTATTCTCATTCTTTATTATTATCATAAGTAGGATTTTTTTTTTTTTTTTAAATGAAAGAATTATTTTTTCATGTGACGCCTAATTTCATTTGAAAAAATAAATAAAAAGTGCATAGTGTTAAATTTTGTACGATCGTACGCAACCTTTCGTACGAGAGTCCGACTTGCCCTTGTCCGATTTTTTATACACTGCTCCGCTCGAAATTGGTAGGCTATTTTCAAATCTTTTTTCATCTGATGTTATTTGTTTGAGAATCTTTGTATATCTAATCGAAAGTTTTGCAGGAATCAGTAAAAAGGTTAGAAATAAGGATATAATCTTGATGAAACCCTGCTGCAAAGAAGGACATTACAATATATAGCCTCAAAGGCTCCTATTTATTAGAAAGCTTGACAGCATGAAATTTTTCCGAATGAAAAAAAACACTCCAAAATGGCGGTGATCTGTTAAATACAACCATAAATACTTTCGAAAGGGTAGATGTACTTTTCTCTTTTCAGAGTTATCTCGGGGCACTTTTGAAGTTAAGAGACTGGTTATCAATAGGTATGTCCTCATTAATGGCTAAGTCGGACATTGGCACAAAACACTCTTAGCATTTTAATTTTATAATAGTTGAAATTATCGAGATTGGCTTCCATCAACACTGTTTTGTACAATTTCACTTGATTGTGGGCGATTTCAGCTGACCTAACATCTCATTAACCGTTTCCAAAATCCCAAAGCACCTCCCGGTTTATCAAATATCCTAACTGGAAGTTAACAACTCTTCAGCTATCGTAAAAATTATATTATGTTTAGCTCCGACAGCATGCAGATCACTACTAGCAGTGCAAACCAATATAGTGTATTTCCAGGAAAAAAGTAAAAATTATTTAATTCTATAAAGTCAAAAAGAGAGACAAACCCTTTATAAAAAGTAAGTAGTGATTTTTCTTACAAGATTTTTTAAAGGCTTTATCTGAAAAACCATTATTTTTTTAAAGCATGTTAAAGGACTTTTGTGTCTCTTCATTATTATAGAGTCGAAGAGGATACAAACAAATATTCAAATCAAAACTCTTGGCGAAGTAGGAAAATGCAATTCTGTAATATCAAGAACAGGAAGACCGTACGATTATAGATGGAAAAGAAAAAAAGGCGACGTATAGGACAACTGACACAGACGGAAGACCCAAAACTCTTTCGCCTGTAACAAAAATAAGGAAGATGATGAGGAAAACAAGCCAGTCATTGGAGTCATTGAGAGTGTGTATTTAGAAATCGGATGCCGAAGAATGGATGACAATTATACGCAAGAGTACAACAATAATGGAGCAGATACACTGAGGACGAACTAAAAAATTTACGTGATATTTATGGACGACATGTTTTATTAGCATCACAAATAAACTCAAATTACTAAAATAACCTTTATGGTTTTGCTTTTTAATTAAAAAATTTTTGGGGAGAAACTTTTGTGCTACCCTGTATATGAATTGCTAGAGGATTACTGTACTCATATCAAATCAAAGGTGTTGAGCGTTTTTGCACAAATTATTTAAAAAGCAACTAACACTTACTTAAAATCCCTCAAATTTCTCTTTGGATATGAAAAAATGAAAAGAAAAACCTTCTGTTTTAGAAGGGTTCCAATTGAACTTGGAATAGGAAATACATTTTCCAAATTATTTTTCAGCAAATTTTATTATTGTTTATTATGTAGTTACTAACTGCTTTTACTATTACAAGCTGCACCATGTTTTTTCGACTCTGTAATTAAACTTTTATTTTTCTCGATAAAATCTAAACGACGGACAAAAAAAAACTCCCCCAAACCTCAGTAAGTATTGAATGCTGCCTGAAAGTTAACCCGTTTTATACAACCCACAAACGATTTGTCATAGAAAGGAGGAAATTTGCTGCGAGCTTCCCATAAACACCTTCTAGCAAACTCAAAATTCCAAGCCCGCACAATAATTTTAACGACTTCATAAAACCGCCAGAGCGGTAAAATATATGCTTCCAAAGTTAGCGCATTTCATACACAAAATGAAGTTAAGCTGGTGCGGGGTACTGTCTGTCTTCATACCTTTTTACCTCTAGAAAACAGTAAAAAACAAAAATTGCGTTACACCTGGGTGTTTTCATTGTTTTTATGTGCGGGCTACAACCGGAAGTGGGATGGTTAAAAGAAACTTCGATATGTCTTGAGCAATACAAAAAAGGGTGAAGAGTACATATGTATAGCAGGTACTACTCTGCGAATGGTTTCAGTGGGTTTTTTGGAGGTTCTTATTGATTTCATACTTAGATGTTCTCCATCTTGACCATGTTAACCAGTCCAAGATATCAAGCAAGTAAGAGAGCAGGTGTTTTCTTATAATTTTGCCATTGGTTACTTTATTGTGACTGCACAATGTATTTATATTTACATATACTCAAAAATTCTTCACCTGTTCACATTTTTCAACGTCACTTTTTATAAATTCACTTTCAACAATGCTGGGAACAAGGTTTTGACCAATAGACGACACCGCAAGCCATTTTTGCTGAGGGCAGTACATGTGAACCCTACAATTAAATTACCTTGGACGATGGTCGAGCGATTTTAAAATGGAGAATCAGCTGCATCTGCATTTTAAAGAGGAGTATAGGTACCTACCTGTCATGTTATCAAATTTTTTCTGTTATTTATATAACACTGTTGACATTAAGGAATTCGAAAAATGAAAGTTTAATTTTTATTTGATGGTGTGATATTATGTATTACACAAAATATGGTATAAGGTTGGAAAGGTCAGGGAAAAAATATGACTGTGCTTAATTCTGAAAAACTTGAATACATTTACTTTAGAGAAAGTAGTTTAGAGAGAATTATGAATATAAAGACAATAGCGTGGGCGAAATATTTTAAAATTTTTCTTTTAATGATCTCTTAATGGGCTTCATTGAGTTCATTATAAAAATTCTTTACTGATTCAAGGGTTTTGTATGCATCCCAAGTAACAATTTTTCCAATTTTTGGTGACTGAAAGTGATGGGTAGTTTTATAAGGGGTATATAATGGTTACTCGGTTATATAAGAGTTTTATAATATTATTAATTGGTGACGTTTTTTAAGATTACTAATAGTTCTCATGGAAGTAAGTTACTAAAGGTTTTATAAGTTGGTAATGGAAATTTTTCAATCACCGGTCTATATAACTTAGAGCAACCATTACTAGAAGTTATATAAGAAAGTTTTATAATTGTTTTCGTCACCATGTTATATAACTGATTGTGGTATCCGTGATAACCCTTATATAACTCGATAACGTTCAGTAATTTAGGTGAATTTAATAAAAATTTGGAACTTTCGGTAATAAAATATCGTAACATTTTTTTGGTAGTAACTACGGTGACCGTTATAAGCACAAATGACTTTTAGTATCGAATGGGACCATTATAAAAGTATTTTCATTTATTTATGGCGTTTTAGTAACGAAGGTGACTGTTATAAACATTGGAAACTTTTAGTAACGTCAATTTTTTCGTATTTGGCCATTTCAATTGTATTTTCCCAAGTTGTTCGGACAATACACAAAGTAGGTATTCTTGACCTGCCCCTATAATTTGCACGATTTTATATGACATTTTTTTTTTCGTAACAAAAATTATTCACTACACTACCGAGGAGCGTGCCTACAACAAAAATTATTATAAGAAGAATATGCCACAGACATTTTGTCATTGCTTTAGGATATATAAGATTACCAAAGGTAATATATTATGACTAAAAGGTATATATGTGGTAGTTCGTTTAGTTTATATAATATTTCTAGAAGATTTATAAGGATAATTGAGTTTATATGACAGAGCCAGAGTTTATACAAAAGTAGTTGAAGTTTTATAATGGTAATTTGTTCATTTAAGTACAAGCCACCATTTTTCCATCTGTGCATTGTAGATAAAAAGGAAAATGTCGGTTAGGCCAATTATTTAAATTTATATGAAGAAAATACATCATTTTAGATATATTAATTTTCTAAATTATGTAATGTTACTTTTATCAATTGAATCACCTAAATGAAAATTTAAAATTTTTTCATATTTAATTAAAATAACTAAATATTGCTTATTTCTGGAGCGGTCTGTATTTTTTAGATGTATCTGTGATGATTTTTACAGTAAAATTTTAATTGCAGCTGAATTTCACCATGTACATGCCGATAAATTGTAATTCTAAGATGTAAAAATATTAAACCCGTACATTATAAAAATGCAGTACAAAAAAATATCGAAATTCTATTTCAAGATAGGTTGGGTAAATATTTGCCTTATATTGTTTTATAAAGGTAACGAAAAGTAATTTCCCTAACATTTCAATCACTAAAAGTAATCAGTCTGAAAAAATTCCAAGCTTTGTGGAAACGTTAACAACACCATTATAAACAAAGTTTATAAATGTAACCGAAACATTACCGCAACCAATGCTGTGACCAAAGTAATTTAATCGAGAGTACCCCAGGTTATATAAGGGTTATATAAGAAGTTATATTAAGGTAACCAGAATATATTTATTACTCATTTTATAAAACTTTTAGTTATATAACGTTACCTAAATCAAGTCACAGTAACCTTTATATAATCCTCCATTTAAGCACAATAAGGGGTTTATAGTGGTTACGAAGAGGTTTCGAGTACTAGTCTATATAACCTAAGTTATATAATTTGGTAATGAAAACCTTACGGTTACTACTATATAAAGAAAATTGTTTCTTGGGATTTCACGTTCTTTCAGTTGATGCTGCTCCGGTTAATATTATATAGCGTATAACGCTATGTAAACGCGGGGCCAAGAACTTATTGACACCAGTACCGGAAGAATTGTTAAGTATGATTTTTTGCAATTGCAAGAAAAGCTGTGGCGTAAATTGTGAATGTAGAAAAATAGAGTTACTACGTTCCACAGTTTGTGGCCAGTGTAACGGCCAAGCATGCCTCAATGCCTCATCAATATCAAATGATTCCGTTGGAGACAGAGTGCATGAAGTCCTTGAATTTGGGGAAATAACTGTAACGGATATCGGGGGCGATAATAATGATGTCGACATTGACCTTGGGCAACCTCATGATGAAGACGAGGCGAGCAAGAATAATTTTAAATACGCTATTTTATATTTGGTCTTAATAATTAATAAATAAAAAATAAAATTCTTGGGCCCGCAATCACAAAGCGTTATATTCTTTAAACCTTCCTGAAATATTTATGCATATTTTTGTTTTGTGAAGGAGATTTCTCGTCTAACAGACTGAAATTTATTGAAAATAATTTCAATAAATTTACAAAATGCATTTTTAGTGCAAAAAAAACTAGCGCAATGAGTTATCTTGCCATCATATAATTCACACATACTCTTTATAAAAAGTATTTATATGGGCAATTGATGTGACCTCCAACATTGAACTTCTATGGTAGGCGATCAGAGATTACCATACCGATGAGACCTCTCTGATCGCTGGGTATTTTTGTTTTGTTTAGTTATTTCTTAGGGTTTTTTTTTACATTCACATGTACAAAATGAGCGTATCGTTTTTTAAATATTAACCAGAAGCTGTTTATTGACTTTAAAACTTGTTTACCCCGTGACACTCTGGTTTCACGGTAGATTTGCCATTGACATCTCATCCGATAATACAAAAAATTATAGAAAATCCACTTCAAGCTGGGAGACTCCAAAAAAATGATTTTACAGACTTACAATATGTGAAAAAAAAACACATTTACCACCAAGGAAAATTATAAAAAAAATTCAAGTTAGTAGTCTTCTTCTTTTCCTTCCACTTCCACTCAATATTTAACTGCGGTTTTGTGTCCTGAAAATTTCAAAGTAGCCGGTTTGTAGTTTCAGCGCTGCATTATTGGGAAAACGTATGCAGAGATGACATATAAAGTAAAACGCGTTAATTTCAAGATCCAAACTGGTTAAATAGTATTTTTTCAATAATGACATTACAACCAAAGTAAGTTTATAATTAAATATTTCTGTTGTATTTTTAATTGTCATAAAAACAACCGGAACAAATGATCTGAAAGAATGGCCTTGCTGATCCTTTTTATTCCCTGTTTACTTCCTCCAATTTGTGGCATGCTATTGGATTTTACCTCCTAAAAATATCTTTTTATCTTTGTTTTCTTTTGTTTTACTCAAGCCTTCAATATTGTTGCAGAGGACGTCAGCTAGGTGAGGGTGACAGAGGTATGAGTATTGGATTGAGGCAGTATGTAAAATTCCAAATTATGGAAATTATGAAGAAGGTGAGTAAAATCGGAGTTGAAAGAATAATAGCGATGTACAAAAAGGAACAAAGAATAAGAAGGTGCCCATAGGATCAAAAAGACCCACGAAAATTGATGTTACTACTTTAAAGTATGAAGTGACGTAGAATTATCAGACGAAATTTAGTTAGTTCGCAAGGTAATTCAATCCTTCAAGCAGCGAAACTGTAAGCCTATACACAATTAGTCATCGATAAAGGTAAAAGAACTTCAGAAGTTGCGGTTGCCCGAAGGCTCCTTCATTAATAACCCGCCATAAAACAGGCAGACTCAATTGTGCTAAACAGCATAAAGAAACAGACTGATGAATTGAGATTATGTTTTCAATCTGACAGATCCCAAAAATTTATCCGAAGAACTTGTGGAGATCTGCATCCGCAATGCTGCCGAATAACAATAAAATGCAACTAAGGAATAAGAGCTGTTTTACAAAAGATGGTATTGGGACAATTGTCTGGCGTAGGTAGATGAGTCAAAATATTTCCGAAGGAATATCTAAATATTTTAGAATTTTAATTTCCCCACACCCTGACTCTAGAGCATAATGCGATAGTAATAAGTACCTGAATTGGGAATAAAAGAAAAGCTGACCTGTAGGGTGATTCTGATCTTTTGTCGTACTATTTAGTCGTGAATTTTGACATATTTTGTCGTACTTTTTCTTTTAACACAGTTCATTTTGTGTCTTCACTATTATCTACCACAAAATGAACTATAATGAATTTTCGATGAACAAACGTCAAAAAACACGACTAAATATACGACAAATTAGTCAACTGCTGAATAAAAACACGACAGTAGAAAAGTTCATTTCATTTATTCGTATATTTTGACATTCAAGTACGACAAAAGTTCAGAATCACCTGCCTGCTCTGCTCCCTAACCTGAATTTCTTTGAGCATTTTTGAGACTATATGCACAAGGAAATTCACAAGAAGCTTGTTGAAATTTAGAGCAAATCTGGGCTACAAGTCAAGATGTTTGGAGAGAATTTCCATCAGCAACTCTTTCAAAAAACTTGCATGGATGACGAAGTGGATAGAGGAATTTATTAAGATTTAAGTAGGATTTACATTATGATTACATGCATTTTTTACAGAAATTGTGAGGTAAGTGGTTAATTGAAATTTAAATGCTGCGGAAGTAATCATTGCAATACCCTCACACGTACGCTCCCCTCTAGTTTTTATGGTAAAAATCGCAAACTGTCAAATTGTAAATTGTCATGTTTTTAATCGTTTTTTCGTAGATATTGAAAGACGGATCATGGAAAGAAGTATAATTTTACAATTTCTAAAATATTTCATGAAAGCACGAAGGAGTTCGAAGCAAAGGAAAATGTCAGATGTAATCACTGTAATTCAGTTCTACAATCAACATTTTGTACGATAACGAAATTTTTATTTATTATTTATTTCATAGTATGCAAAAAATTCTGTTACTAATCTGCTAATATGTAAACGTCAATCCACTTTGATCCCCTCAAGGGTTCACATGAAAATAATTCCACTTCAGTACCGAACTAACGCCGAACGGTGAAGATAATTCCAGTCCGGTTCGTGTTCACATGATGGATTATCTCAAAGGCGGAATATATCTAGCAAATTATAAAGGAAAAGGACCACTGCATTGAATCAGTGGACACACTGCTACCTGCTTGTGGGCGTAAAACAACCTCAAAAATAATTTCAATATATTCTATAAAGAAATATTTAATAACTATCATTTTCACAATTTTAATTACAAATTCAAAACTTACTTTTATTTATTTCAACAAATAATTTGACTTGGCAGATATGTATATGCCATAAAATTATAGTAACAACAACAATATGACAGCACGAGTAGTCGAGACAAATTAGGGTTGCCAGTAACAATGTTTTAGTTTCAGTTACTACAAAAACTCCCTATGCTTGAGGTCTTTTTATGTTTTCGGACACACACACATTGACAAATCGACGTCCGGAAAAAATTCAGGACGCGTTTCCTTCTCCCGTCACTCATAAATAAATTTCCGTATACGATGTACTATCTCCCTCACAATTTCTGTAAAAAATGCATGTCATCATAATGTAAATCCTCCTTTAGTCTAGAAATCAATATATTTCATTTCAATTCATGCTTTAATCCAAAACACCCATTAAAATATTTCATTTTGTTTTGTTCTAATTGGATTGATGGAAGAACAAATCAGTTTAGGTAAAACTCTATAAGGTAGTCACTATTTTGGCACCAAATCGTATATGTATATTTACCTTCCGGAAATAAAAGGTCCTTCTAAGGTAGGTTTCGTCCCAAGGAAATTAAACACTTACAGTTATTTATAAGTATCAACCAGTGCCATCTTTACGCATTGGTCTGATGGGCTCGGCCCCACGACCCTAGAACAATGGGGACCCTTCCCCTAACCCCTGCGATAGTAGACCGACCGATGATCAATTCTTGAACCTGTATGACAGCCTATTACAAGCTAGTTTAGCTGCTAGAGTTTGGCTACTGAAACTAGACTGTGGAATTTATTCGAACTTCTATACATAGCATCAAATTTTCATACAAAGTAATGTATAGTGATTGTGTTTGCAGCCCAAGTATTTTTTAAATTTTCGGCATATTTGCATGCAAACCTTCAGTAGTTAAAATCAATGTATTTCGTAATCAGTGAACATTTTTATGCTGTCGGTCATGTTAGGCCTAATGCGCACTAGAGACTTTTTGTCACACAATTTTTTGGTCACTGTCACCATCCTGTCATCGTGGGCTAGTTTAGTACGCACACATTGAATAATTGACACCCAAAAACTTATGTTATCTATCATAATTCATCAATATAAATTTCGGAGAGGAGCTGTGATATTTGTATTTGTCATAAGGATATAGAAAATATCAACGAAAGAAACTCTATTGGATTCTACCAATTTGGAGAGTGAAAGGTTGCTTAAAGGAAAATTTCACTTAATGTTTGATGAACTGCGATCCTGTCCTGAATAATTCTATGGATATTTCCGTATAAGTGTTAAAAGCTTTGATAATTTACTACAGATCTTGAGACCTACTATAACTTAAAAAAGTACTAATATGCGATCATCAATTGAAACGGAAGAGAGATTTGCTATAACTCTCAAGGTATATAAATACTTTAATGGATATTTCTCCCTACATTTTTTATCTTCAAATTGCTATCAGAGTAGTCCTTCAAATTTTTGTTGTATAGGGGTGGTCAGATTTGTACATTTTGTATTAATGCTTCATTTTTTATATCTTCCTCTCACACTATCGTTGCAGCAGATATTTAGTAAAAAGATGCGTAAGTTTTTTCCTAGCTTTACAACGTCTCCCAAAACAATGGCAGTCAAGCAGCGACAAATATGTTACCAGTGCGTGCACATTCATATAAAAGTGATAGCGCGGTGATAATGTCATCACCCAAAAGTTGCTAGCCGGAGTCACTTTGCTATCACGTCACTACATGCGCGTAATACCGTTAGAACCTAATGGAATTGACGGTGGTGACATAACAGATACGTGACAAAAAGTCTCCAGTATGTGAAAGGTCTTACCATACTTTAAATTATTATTCCTGTGGAAAACTCAAAGTATTTTAGAAAATAGTTTCTGTTAGACAGCCCCGATATCCCGGGCGTTCACTTGGCTAAAGACGGCCATGGTATCAACGCAATAAGAACCAACTAACCAACTAAAATGTAAGTCAATCATTTAAACCTACATATGCAACTCTATAATTGTCAATTATGTCGTTCCGTTAATAATAAATTTTCAAAAAATTGGGTATTAGTTTCCAAAACTAATGAAAATATTTAAAAAAAAAAACAATATTTCCTAAACAACAATCAATTTTCCTCATTCCCGATGAGGATAGACAATAAATCAAAACTGAATGTACTTCCTCCAAGGTAAACGAAAAAGAAATTAAATTTAAAAATTCATTGAATTTCATGAACATTCCTATTTCTTACCAGAAAAAAAAATTAATTCCTTCCTGTTTATACACACACACACATACACACTCACATTGTTGCAATTCCATTACAAAGTTCCTTTCATTGGTTTTGTTACTTTTTTCCTTCGATTGCATGATGAAAACTGACCAAATCACTCTTGTATGACCCGAAAGGGTTGATTGCTTGATTGGCTTGTTACCGATGTGTTTACCCTTTTTATTATTCTGGAAATTTTTCACTAGTGTTTTTTTTTTTGTTTTTTTTACTTCTTTTCTGTTCATACAAATACAAACTATTCCAAATGTTTATTTACGGAAAATTAATCAAACAATTACCCGAGAATTCCATGCACGATATCGTTCTAATAATTTATTTGGTCTTATGATCTGGCGAAAAACCTTTGAACTGTAGCGCAAGAGGGTAAAAGGGTTATTAATGTTTTTTCTACATGATATCAGCTAGATACAAATGGACATACATAAATACACAGAAGGCTAATTTATATGCGGACTTATTAAAAAGGATTCCCATTTATCGTAATTATCGTAAACATATGCCACAATTTATTATAATGGGCAAAACATTCTTAAACGGTTACCTGTTTACTGAGGGTGTGGTTGGTGGGGCGATATTTTCTGGAATATTTGATTAAATCTAATTAATGAAGTTCCTGTTAATTGCAAGAATTTCTTTTTCTTTTTCATTTGAAATACTCAGTATTCGTGGTTAGAATTTAAACAAATTGATTTGAAACACTGCAGATGCCAGATGGGATAGTTTTTCTATGAAAAACTACTTGAGAAAAAAAAAAACCTAAAAACCTTAAATTTCTGTAACCATTCCATTTCCAAAACTGTGAAAACATAATTTCACGACCAACTGACATCGAATCTATTTGTGATTTGTTAATATTTACAAACCGCATAAAATCGATTTCTTCCTCGAATGAACTTCGAATAGGCACCCACATGCTTTTGCAAACAACAAATCTCATGAGATTCATTCCGGGAATAGTTCAACCTCATCCCGAAACAAATTGATTTTCATGGATCACCTTTTTTTTTTAGAGTAGTTTTTTACACGTAGTTCATCTAGAAGACATCCTTATTAAGAAATCCTGCCAAAAATTTCTTAATACTCGTGTATAGACAATTTGGACCATCGATCATTCCAACAGAAGGCAATATACAATCCTGCTATATATGTACATAGCGTTAAGTACCAACTCAACAGGTAGTCGAGTACCTGTCAAAATTTTCGGTTTCTAGAGTTATTATGAGCATTAACTGGAATCCTATTTACAATATAGTTTCGCTGGCAAATGGATGCATATTAAAAGTATATGTGCATTGTTTACTGAATTGGCTTACCACAGTGTTGAGAAGGTCAAAAAATATCCGTGAACAAAAAAAAAGGGTAAGACCCAAGGGTAGATCTTGGAATTATAGAATTAGATGGGGCAAAGACATATGGTTTATCTTATATATATCAGCCCTACTACATAGGCAGAGGAAAAAAAAGAATTTAAGAAAATTTCGGACATTTATCCCCTTAATACAAGAAGTGATCCCTATTCAATCTTCATTTATTGAAGATCATCCTTTGTTGAATAGATTTTTATAGAGATATTTGTGCCGACATGATTGGCAACAGATGTTACATATCAGATGGCAGACTTAAGATCTTTTCAGTTTTGTTTATTTTATGAGAGAATTTTTTTGTTGTTTTCTTTGCGGCAGAATATTCATCAAATCATCACACCGAAAGAAAAAAACCTGAAATTTCCGCTATAAAATAGATAAAATTCCGAAACAAAATCTCTCCAATACGAATGAAGTATTATTATGATGAGCAAAAGTATTAATTTTTGACAACGTATTAGTTTTATACAGAATCGAATTCTATTGTTTTTATAAGGAAACTTATTGATAAAATACGACTCTTATAAATTATTTCATTGATAAGAATCCTTATTGAATTCATATGTTTCAAGTATGCTTCTATTTTTTCAGCAATTTCATTTAAAATTGATAAGAAAAATATAAAAATGCAGTAACTTTTTATATACTTTTAATACATAAATAAAACTTATTGGTATTTATTATTGGTACTACAAATATTACTTAATAATGGCTACTTTTAAATTCAATGCGTTTAAAGACTTGAAATTATTAAAATTAATATTTGAAATGGTGGCTCTGTTAACTAGTGAGAAGAATAAATCTTCTGCATTTAAATTTTGATACAATTGAAGTTTTTGGATCTTCAGAATTGAAAATTTTGTATACATACTTTTTAAAAAAATTACCATACCATCGTTGATTGTACTGGATATATAAATAATAATAATTAATTGTAGCTTTTATAAAAGATGAGGAAGATAAATCACATGACTTCTGTAAACAAGTTCTTGCTGTAGGAGCAGAGCAGCATTATCATGATGCAATTATACAATACAAGAATCCTGACAAAAAAAAATATATGTATATATGAATATTTGAAATTTATATATTATTCCTAGAGTAATAAAAGATTTTACCTTTTTCAACATTTCCTTTTTTTATCGAAGAATAGAGATTCCTATAACTGTTAACTTTAATATGGTTTTCGTAGTAATTTTTCTAATTTTTCCGATAATTTTGGCCACATATTGATGAGATTGTGCACACTTAAAATCAGTATCAATCTAAAAAAAACAGCGCAATTTAAATCCAAATGAAAACAAATAAATATTAAGTATTTACAAATTTTTGCCCGTCGGCTTGCTGATAAAAGAGCCAGACATTGAAAATTGTTTCCCAGTTGTCAACACAATTAACTCTTCCAAATTTTCAATTTCAAAACTGTTTTGATTTTCATCTAATACTCATTTTAGAAATAATATACACTAAACAGAAGTTATACGGTTTTTTTTATATACTACTTCAATATTTAAAAATTCGTAGTGATTTGATTTGATAATTTTCATGTGTACAAAGTTATCAGGGGCGTAGCCAGATTTTTATTATAGGGGGGAGATCTAGTAGGGGCCAGTCTGACACAAAAAATTGGTTTTGTTTAAAATTATGCAAGACAACGGGGTAAACTTTGTTTAAGATGGTTACTTTTTAGGATTATCTGGTACAACAGTAAAAGTGAAAAAGAAATTATTCCTTATTGCATCTTTGATTTAGGGCAGCATGTTTCAAGTTTTGGTTTGACTTATCAGCATATTAATGCAGTTACCAGGGTCTTTGCCCAATGCAGGAGAACCTTTGGCTGCACATGGGGCATGAGACCGAGGGACATATGCCACCTGTGTATGGTGGCCGATGACGCTTGTGGGGACTGCGATCCGGTAGCTGGTAGGCCTGCAAAGGGGTATTACGGGCTCCATGCGATCTACGGCTACTGATGCTCTGGAGGTTCTACTCAATTTGCCACTCCTGGATCTAGTCATTCAGTCAGATGAAAAAGGGCTCTGTGCAGGTTGCGCTCATGTAGATGTTGGGGGGACGGCTGGACTGGCTCTTCTCATTACTTTCTGGCGTACGGGCTGGGCTTGGAAAACCCTCTGGCTAGTATGCCACGTGATGCTATGGTACCTAAGCTTCGGTTTGGGCGTCGCTTCTCTGTGAACTTTCCTTGAAGGGAATCGTGGACTGAGGGAAGTGCTTTATCGAGCCTTTCCCGGTCCGCTCTAAAAATTTTCACCGACGGCTCTTTCACTAATGAGGGAGCTGGGGCAGGTGCCTACTTTGTTGAGCCTGATATTGGAATGGAGTACTCACTTGGTAGACACGCCAATGTCTTCCAGGCTGAAGCCTTCGCCATATCGATGGCAGCGAAGTTGGCCCTTGACATGCAAATCAAGGAGAAGGACATTGCTATCCTCTCGGATAGTCATGCAGCTTCGATTGCTATGAGTGGCCCTTGGATAACATCTAAGTTGCTGGGGGACTGCAGGGCTTCTGTGGATAAGCTGTGTATCCACAACAATGTGTCCCTTATGTGGGTTCCTGGTCACATGGGGATCATGGGGAATGAAATGGCTGACCATCTAGCTAGGGCTGGCTCTGTTTCTCCGTTCCTCGAACCAGAACCCGCCGTAGGCGTTGCCACCTCGAGTATCGGATCTCTCATTAAAGCGGATGTTCGTGGAAAGCATCAGCAGAGATGGGTGAACCTCTACACTTGCAGATGTACAAAACTGTTTCTTGATGAGCCCAATGGGAATATCTCCGATTTTCTCATGGGGCTCGAAAGGAAACAATGTAGAACTATAGTTGATATGATTACCGGCCACAGCTCACTTCACTATCATCTAATAAGGATGGGAGTTGTTGACAGCCCTGAGTGTCTGACCTCCCTGGAGGGAGAGCGCGAGACAACCGAACACTTTTTGTGTGCGTGTCCGGCCTGCGCCCGGTGCAGCTTGGATACTCTAGGTTCTGCACTTATATCTGCCAGAGAATGTGACAACATAGAGAGCTGAAATTTGGTAAATGTTGACTTTATTGTAATAGCAAAAAAAATCCAAGATGGACTAAATCGGGCAACACCTTCTTGGTGTTGCCATATAAAATTTTAGGATTTTTATATATACTGTGAAAACGATACGTCCTATATGGTTTTAATGTACTGAAAATTTCTTCAGAATATGATTTCCTATAAAATTGAAAATACGAATTTTTCCTGTCCGACGAACTGTGCGAAAAACCACTTCAAAAATCAAAATTGCATACAGATTGGTGACTATATGAAACTTCCTAGGCGCACATCTAGGGTATCTTAAGAATTGTTCTTAGGCCAATTCTACTTTTTTGATTGTTTTTTTGTTTTTTTAATATGGGCATTCTCTATGTTGCGCATTGACATGTGAGAAGATCGTGGCATTGTGTTTCTAAGCCACGTTTTTCGCCTCATAGCAGAAAAACTTCTTTCACAACTGGCGGAGCTTACTGGTAGTACTATCGCTGCTTAGAAAAGTTTATGTAAACTAGGGCAGTACTATTTTTTAATATAGTTTTCAAATTATTTTCGGCATTCATCTCATAAGTTTTAATATTTAATTGAAGCATGTTTTTCATGACTTCAGCTTTCAAGGATGATTTATCTATTCTGATGATTTTTTTATAATTAATAATGACCGTAGTTCATGTCCAATTTAAGAAATGGGAGCTAACGGTAGATTTCCAAACCGGCATTGTAGATTTACTATGATATTATCTACTACTTGGTAGTAAATGTTGATCTTTAAGTATTCATCTGTTTATATATTAGCTAGCAAATCTAATGTATTGCTTTTGCTGCCCACAGTCGACACTGTATAAAATGTTTTTGTTGATGGCTCCTTTTTGATACACTAACAGGGGTTCTTGCGAAATCTCGTGCTCTTCAGCAAACTGCTCGAAGTCTGTCCAAATTTGGAACTGATTCCTGCATGTTCTGAAAGTACCTGCAGTACTTTAAATGAAGTGACTAGCTTGGCCAGGAGTGGCATTTTACTCAGTACATTCACAATAGCTAGAAATGAGTGAAATGTGTTTCAGAAAACGACGAATTCTGGATTCGTATTAATCGTTAGGAGTTCAACTGCTTCCATCGTGTACTTGTCACAGATATCAGTGATCTCGTTTTCGAAAGTCAATTTAATTGCCTTATAATTTGTCTGTATTGCTTTGTAATTTTCGTGGCGACAACTCCATATGGTAGTAGGCCTTGTATGATGATAGCGCCGTCATAAGACTGTGCAAGAATTGGAACATAATCCAAATGGTGTTTATTCAATGTGTCCAAAATAAATGTAGGCGCTCCTTACGCATCTTTGGAGATGGAACAATTTATAAAAGCTATAAATCTTTCGACTATGTTGCTGAAACTTAAATAGAATTAATATGAATATAATTAATTATGATTAATTGGATTTATAAATTTTGGATCGTGTTTTCTGAGGGTGCCACCACAGTTATTGTGGGGGGAGGGGGCTTACCTGATAATGAAAAGCTTTAAGTTTAGTTTCAACTGTTGCATTAAGTGGTGTCCTTTCTGTGTATTTTAGGATCAAATGGAATGTGGGTTAAGATTGTATTCAAGAAAATGAAATTGAGCTCATTTGAAAATATCGAAGAAAACAAAGAACATTTCCACAATAAGTTTTTGATTAGCACTTTTTATCAAACGATCTTAGAATGGCTTTGCATTTGAATTCAAAGGAATTTCGTGTTGAACATCTGTTGTTTTCTAGAATACGATGTATCAATCGAAGAGTATTTAGGCACTTGGTGGTACATGTTAAAATGATACAAAGCCCTCATTTTTAATTAGGCATGGATATAAAACTTTGACTCTGAATACCTTTTCATATCTTACCAAGTATTTTAAAAAATCATTCAATTTTTTGAGTTTTTGAGTAGATATCTATATAAGTGATCGATGCCTCAAAATTTTATTCCAATTAATATGTTCTGTGCCACACTCCAGAATATTTCAAATCAAATCGTTTTGGCCCCTGGCTGTTTTCTTATTTCAACATTCCTTCTGCTCATGAGTTGACAACAGTGGCGTAGATAAGGCGGCATGGCCTCCGAAGTTTAGAGGCCCCAAACTAGTAACTAATATTTTTAAATCCAGTATTTTACCAGAGAGCAAAATACATATATTAAAAGTCATGAATATTTGCGAGAAATATCTTTTTTCAATTTTATTGTTCCTTCTGTTTTTAAAGATCGGATACCATTAACACTTCCAGAGTTCAAGAATACAAAGTCATTTTCCACATTTGGCTATAAGGTTTTTGCTCTTAATTAGGGAAAAATACTGGAAAATATATAAAAATAAAACCACAAGCAACAAAGCGGGAAAAGTCTAAAGAATTCAGTTTAATGAAACCGGAGAATTTGTAATTGCAGGCAACCAAATAAACCATGTCAAGGATCTCTAAAATTGAGTTTTTCTGATTTAATATTCAGAGAACTTTGACCGTGCCTCATTTGTTTATGTGCGTTTACGAACCCTTCGGAACTGAATTCCTTACTGAAATTATAGCAAATGGCAGTCTTGCAAAAAAGAGGAGAGAGGATTTGTATATAGGTATAATATGTATGAATGTATTCATACATGCATATGTGCATACTTATTAAACACAACTTTTTGCTCTCAACTATGAATGACTTGCGATCTATAAAGTACAATATTGGTTAACCTGAGGAGTTACAAGCAATGACTTCCATTTATATAATATTTAAAAACAAAGCCAACAAGTAATAAACTATTATTGGCTGCTATCATTATTACTTCATCATCTACCTCCTTTAATACCTACCACAAAAAAGTTGCCCCCAGCGGACTCAGCTCTGCACCTAGAACTATCTGCTCACTCCGATATTTAGCAGAACTTACAATTTCTTTCTATGCTATGTTTTCCATGAAGGATTTGGTCCTTCGATGCACCAACTTACCTGGAAAGGAGATTTCTGAGATCTACAAATATCGACAATATCATCATTGGTGACAGGTTTCATTGTTTTCATGTTTTCTAATATATACTATAATACCACATCTCCCCCCCTTCCCCATGAGTACGTATAGTGATCCTTTTTTGTGGTCAGTCTCAGGATCAGGGTCAGTTCCTCATAAATAGAAAAGATTTTTTCTTCTTGGAATAATCTCTTATACATAAAGCAATACTACTACAAAAAGAGCATCTGTCCAGATTTCTTTCTTTCACGATAATTAAAATTTTCTAAAAAGTCATGTACATTCAGACAACGAATTTTTTATACATAAAATTTAAAAACCCAATCTATCAGCATTTGCAATCAATTCCAAGGAGCAATAATTTCGCTCACTTAATTCCAGAAGATTTTACGGTGGCAAAATTTAATCCCCATAAACATTAATTCTTTGAATAACTTTAAATCTATATACAAAACTACACCAACACACATAAAAGCAATAAATCTTAATTAGAGGCGTGTAAAAACGCCATGATACCACAGCTAATCAGTATCTGGTTTTAACTTCACACTGAATGATATCGAATTACTTTTGTATAATTTTACTAACTCCTGATAAATACAATCTCAATCCAGCAGAGACTGCGTGGAACTGCACAGAGCAGCATCTAGGAGATGAATAAGATGACTTAAATAATGTGCCTGGGAGTATCACATTCAATCAACAATTTAAGAAAAATGACCATCTAAACTAATTGAGACATCGAAAGTGAATGAAAAATGTGAAAAAAAAGATTCAGGAAAATACGACGTGATACCAATAGGATACTATGAAAATATAAGCATGGGATATAAACATGAACCTTGTGGAACCCGACATTTTTTCGGCCGAAAACAACAAACGCCGCAATCTGTACAACTCATAAATATTTCCACTTCGGAATTTTTATCTATCGACATGTTGTCTTGTTCGTACATTTTTTTGTTACTGTTCAGTTCTGTGTTGTGCGTTCTTTTTTATTCTTGTTTTGGTGAATTTCAAACAAGCAGAATGTATCAGGTTCGTCTTCTTCCTTTTAGTGAATGCACTACAATTTAGGGCAAATCTTGATTAGTTAACGGCCATATATCAACCGAGTAAAGTCGGCTATGTTTCGTTTAAAAATTTATGAGCCTCACCAGGCGATTATTTTTACTCAGCCTTAGCTCAGTGTCTTTCTGGATCTTCAGTCCGAGGGGTTTATCGATCAACTTAATTAGAATTGAGAGCTCACTGAATGCGTCTGTGCCATTATTCACGAAGGAAGAAAACATAACTTACCAGTGGCTGATGAGATAAGAGCTATAAACTGCCGCGTGTAGAATTTAAGAGCACAATATAAGTCCAGTTGCAATTGATCTGTATAAGATCGATATGGCGGGATGTGAATCCAGTTTGAACCTTGGTGATCGGGTTTATTGTTTTTTGTTTTTTAAGATTTAAATTCTAGATAAAGGTGGTTCATGTGTATATGGGGATACGGATGGTAGTTAATTGATTGTTTATGGTGATTTAACTGTGATTGTGCAATTAATTGTTTGAGAATTCACATGGATGAGAGAGGATGAATTCTTTTAGATTCAGTAGCTGAAGAAGGGTGTTGCGATAAATTTTGAAATAATGATCTTGATTTTTTGAATAGAAATATTTTACATCTAATTGTAATTGAGTAGTACTAAATAAATAAGTGATTGATCGTTGTTCTCTATGCTTTTGACTAGTAGAAGACTCCCAACCAAGAAAAAGCTTTATGATTTTTAGAGATATCTCAGTTACTGAAGATTGCAATATTAAAATCACTCTCCTAAAGTTTTTTTATTTGTGCTACGTACTATAAATTTTTCGAGTGTAAGTTTTGCCTATGCTACTGAGATAAGTCTAGATATTCAGGCATCGTACTTTTTGATAAGTTGTCCATTTTTACTTCTTCTGCAGTTCAACTAATCTGGAACTATCTACTACTACTAACGATAGGCGTTAAAGTGGAAATCAGTTTATCTAGTCGAATACCACTCTATTGCGGAATTTCTCAAAGATCAGTACTTGGCTCTCTTTTATTTTGTATGTTTATTAGTGACCTGTTGGAAATTATTAAGGATATCAAAATCCATATGTATGCTTGGGGGGGGCTCAAATATACCTAAACAGGCTGATTGAAATAGTAGAGGATTGCTTTGCTCGCGTTAATAGCGATCTAAAAATAATACAGAAATTGTCAGTAAACAACTAAAACTAAATCCGTCCAAATCACAATATCTGCTTCTCCACAATAATAAACTTCATAGGTATGGATATCCAGCATCTGAGATTAAGAGATATATTTGCTATAGCAGCATACGAGTGAGTATTGGAGTGTTGAAGTCCAGTCTATCAGCATGAGCTAAGCGTGAGGAGCGTTGTATATGCAAGGCGGCGCGCTAGTTCACCTCAGCTATTGGCAGAGAGTTTAGGGTGGGTCACAAGAAAATCTGCCGCTGTTACGAGCCATACAAAAAAAATCGTATCTTACAAAAAAACGAGCCACGTGCACATCCAGGCTTGAAGGGACTCTTTCACCACTTACCTGTAATCACTGTGAGTACTGATGACATGTACTCATGCCATTCCACATTGCATTTTTATACAATGTCCCTATGAAACCATAAAAGTGGAGAAGCGGGCCCTAATCAACCTGCATTAGAGAGAGGACTCTGGGAGAGTGAGTGGAGATAGGACAAGTCATTCTATGAGCCCTGTGTGGCTAATGCCAAGAGCTATACTCGAGCTCTAAAGTTCTAACAGTCTCGGTATCCTAACACTATATGAATTTCAGCAATTATATAGGTACTAAGTAGGCACATAGCCCGTCATAGTCCGAGAGCTAGCAACGTCATGAAAAAAAGAATTTTAATTCGATTGAACTTTGCTATCTCTTCTCTTTCGCCATCTCAATAGGCATGCGGCCCATCTGGCTGGTGAGAGGGCATTGCATTTACCTGTGCGCATTCCGTTCTACAGGAAAAAAAAAAGCAGTTTTCAAAATGATTTTGGTTCGATTTTTGTTTTTTTCATCTGTTTTCGTAAACATCGAAAAATATAAATTCACTATTCCCAGACAATTACCTCGTTGCTAGCACAGTTCCAGACGTTTTTGTTTTTTCGTTACAAAAAAAAACTATTTCATTACGGCTGTAATTTTTATACGAGCTAGTTTAATTATATCGAATCACATGAAATTAGTTTGCCCGGCGATAATTCGGTTGATTATCAATAGCCAGAACGATTCGGGTGTGATAGGAAATGGGTCATCCCACACGAGTATTCTTGATGCAGTATGCAAGCCGGTTTTGGGAAAGCTTTAACAATAAACTACAACTGAACAGAAAGCAACTCACATTGAGGTTTTACACCATCAATCAAAGATGGTGAACGTAAACGTCAAGACTAGTCGACTAGCCAGATTTCAACTGGACCGAATTAAATTCGTCCTCATAATTTCACTGCTTAACTGAAAGAAGAATTAGTTAAAAAATTTTATCAACCACTGGTCTACCGGCGTAATGGCGTGTTATAATGGTGATAAAATAATTCATTTAAAATTCAGCGAATGCTTCTGTAACCGAGTTGAAAATAATAAAGTCATTAAAGCAACAGAAGAGTCATTATCATGTGAAGAACATTAAGAAGCAGATTCTAGGATTATCTACCATATTTGCCAAATTTATATCGACGCTGAAGTTGGTAACGTAGACAATTTGAATGCTTTCTTAAAACTTTGGATCAACATGGGCGTGGATAATCATGAACGCTACATCAACGTCAATGAATTGTACAAAACTCTGGGTCCTTCCATCCATATCTAGAGCGTAACCAGGTTTCTACGCCACGGCAGGTTGTGATTACACTCCAAATTACAAATTAAACACTCAAATTACTAGAAGAATCGGAAGATTATCAACTTGCATTTGAAAATATTGGCACCGAGGATGAAGAATTACTGAATAGTGCATTTGTTACCTTGGAATGATTTGTTTGTCATATATGTAGAGTTCGGCAAATTAACAACGTCATCGATTTTAGATTTGATTTATTTTCTAATACTTGTCAGTCAAAATTTTCAGTAAAAGTTTGGAGTAAAAATAAACATTAGAATAAAAAAATATGAAATTTAAAAAAAGTAAAGATTTCATATACAAAATAAAATTAATGCAAAATAAAAACAAACAAGAAAACAAGAAAACAAGAAAACAGAAAAACGAATTTACTTGAAATTTTTAATGAGAAATTTGGCACTGTTTTTTCGATACAAGCTGATCAATATCAGCCGGAATTGATGAGGTAGCTATAGCTACTGAACCAAAAAGGTACGTAGATCCAATAAAAATGTTCGTTGGATAAATTAACTTTTTATTAATTTTCAACCGATGAATGTGTTCATTGCGGTAATGAACAGAGATACATCAAAAATAAGGCTCAATGAAAAGTTCATAGATTCAATGTACTAAGCTAATTGATTCTATGAATGGTCAAATATCTTTTTTAATGTACTTTTTCATTCATCCAATGCATTATATTCATTAGAGCAGTAACTTTCGTACGTAGATCTTATGACCAAAGTTGATTGCTGCAATGTACTATGTAATTTATGTGACGTACTTGCCTCCTGCCTCTTCCCAATTTCCCCCCCCCCCTCATCGGTCTCCTTTAAATTTAATTATTTTTATATATTTATATAAATTTTACCCACATTAAAAAATACAATTACATACTGACTTCATGTACACAATATTTCTTTCTTGTCTTTATTTGTTAGAATTTACATAGTTCTTTTACACTTTTGTTTTTAGTATATTATTTAATTATGCATTTTTTAATGCCGTTCAGTTATCCAAAACTTATTCTTTGAATCATATGCGGAAGTCCATATCAATCTAATAATAAAGAAAACATTAGGTTTGTTGTTTTGTGTTTGGATGTTACTTACCAGTCAATAATCATTTGGAAGTTTATATACAGGCTATTTGTGGAAAACTTCCGCCATTGATGTTGATTAACACTCTAATTATAATTTCGCTAGCTGGCAGGCTTTCGAGCAATAATTCATAGCAGAGTTCTAAAAATTTAAAGGTAAACAAAACAAATGTTAAAACTACATTAAAATAGATGTGAAATTGCATTTACCTTGAATTATGGCTCTCAAAAACAGCCGCACAATTTTGTGACTGATTTACAGATCACTTTAAGCTTAATAACGCTACTGGACAAAAACAAAAACTCTCACACTGCTTGCTTATTGAACACGAAGAAAGGAAAGCAGAAACGTTTCTACAATCAATGTAAAAATTCATGACACCAATGAACGACTTCATTTACAGAAAAGCTCATGTTCAAGAAATTAAAGAAAAGTATGAAAAATTGTACTGTTTGAAGAAAATGCCAATAAAAAGGAAAAGTTCATTGAATTAATAAATATTGTTCATGAAATCAAAGAAAATATTATTATTATTATACCTAATGAAATCAATAAACGCAGTAGTTTCATAGTATTAATTAAGTTGTTCATAGCGAGTGAAAAAATGTTAATTAAACTTTTATTGAGTCAATTAATGTTACATTGAATCAGCGAAAATTATTTCAATGAACTGCATTTGTTGATATTACGGACGATTTTATTTTCAATGTACGCAGCTTTCTAATCATGCATCACTCAGTCTTGATCGGTGGTCATTTTTTATTAATTTCATGATTGAAAATAATTATTCAGAAACATACGTACTTCCGCACAGAGACATCATTTGCTTTTCATTTTTGTCAAAAGCGGAAATTTCTCAGGGCTCACATAAGATTTATAAAAAATTTCGATCTTTACTGAGAAAAATAAATTTTTTAAATCGGTTTTATTCTGCATGTCAATCAATTCCATTTGAAAGTCTTCGGGAACTGTATCCACATCGAAATTAAATGGCAGGGAAAATATTTTCATGGAAACCGCTGTCTTTTCAGCTTTGAACATTTAGAATCGTAATTGAAATTCGTTGATTAAAATGTCTATACCTATATTGTGCGTATTTTGAAGAAGTAGTAACGTTTTCTTTTTTTTCTAAATGTGGAAAGTGAGACACATTATTCTGCAAAAGATGCTGTTTCCACAATTTTAATTTGCGCTCAAAGCCCTGAACTTTATCATACACATTGTGAATAAACTGTCCTTTGCCTTGAAGTTCCACATTAAGATCATTGAGATGCTGAGTCATGTCGATAAGAAACCCAGAATCACACATGCATTCTTTATTACCAAAATGAGGAAAGGCATATCCCTTCATATTCAAGAACAATTGTATTTCACTTTTTAAGTTGTATACTCTTTTTACCATTGCACCTCTACTAAGCCAACGCACTTCGTCCGGTATTAAAAACTACGTCGCCATATTCAATTTCTAAATCTTTCAGGAATTCTTTAAATTCACGGTGATTTAACGCGCGCGACTTTATAAAAATGATTTGTATAATTATTGGTACTGTGACATTTGGCAAACTCAATCTTTTCGCCCACAAGTTTTCCTGATGAATTATGCAGTGATTAACGAATATTTCCCTTCCTGTGATATTCTTAATGTCTTGAAATAGCCTTCCCGATACTCCTACCTCCATGCTTGACATTGCTCGTGCTCCATCTGTTGATATATCAATAATCTTTTCTAATAAAATTGAAAAAATTTCCAACACAGACTTTAGTTCATCGTACAGGTCTTTGCCGGTTGTAGTCCCTTGCATTGGAATCATTGAACACAATTCTTCGGTAATATTAAATTTGGTGTCAATACCACGTAAAACTTTAGCTGTATCACTAATATCGCAACTCACATCAAGTGCCAAATAACAGTACTCGAATTTTGCAATAATGCGTTCACGAAGCATTGTTGCTATGTTCTCAGACAAGTCTTCAATTCTCCTTGCAATGGTGAATCTTGATAAACTAATGTTTGAAATAATATTTATTTTATCAGGAAATGCTATTTCTACAACAGTAGTCAGACATTCTTTTATCATCTCTCCATCCGCAAAGGGTTTCACTTTTTTTTTTTCAGAATTTGACTGACGACAAAACTAGTCTTTACTGCCGTATTTTTAAAAATAGCCTGTTGTTTTCCAAAGTTTTCCTCCATTTGATTAAACTTATCTATCCGGAGTTGTCCTGTTAAGTTTTTATAATGTTGTTCATGTTTTGTATCGTAATGCCTTTTTATGTTATATTCTTTTAATGTCGACACAGTTTCTCAGCATATTAAGCATAAAGCTTTATCTTTGACGAAAGTGAAAAAATAATCAAATTTCCTCTTTTCTTGGAAATGCCTGTGCTCATCCGTAACCTTCCGTTTTTTTAGTTTGCTTTTCCGACATGCTATTATGGATTAAAAATTTGAAAGTTAAAAAAATTTGAAGAAAAACTTCATTTTGAATAAAAAAACTCTAATATTACCTTTTTGACAATAATATTGCACTCCCGCCTTTCAAGAAACACAAGAATTGCTAAAAGTGCTAATTAACAGCTTACCAGTTTGACTGATTGTGTGACAGAAGCAAACACACACAAGCACAGACACGGCTCGTTCGTATTGCATGTTTGAACAAGTCGCCGACAAGTGAGTAGCTCGTCACAAAAAATTGTTTCGATTTATTATGCACTACAATTTTATTATAATTAATTTTATAACAATATATTGATGGGAGAAAGTCGATAAAATAAATTCAATTTTAGAATAGCTTGGCGGGCCGCATAAACATGTTTAACGGGCCGCATAAACATGTTTAACGGGCCCCAAAGGGCCGCGGACCGCGTGTTGCTCATCTATATAAGAATAAAATAAATAAATAAATAATAATAAAATAAATAAAACTTGTAATTTTTTTGTATTCCAAATAACTGCTTTTATTAAATTTCTCCTGAAAATCTATCCAATTCAATAGCGGAGCTGTATAAGAGTGGATGGTTTCTTCCACTATTTTATCAAAAACATCCTCAAATCTGAGCCAGATAACTCAATTTTGCCCAGAAGATTTTCTGTAACTCCTTAAATTCTCTACAAAAAAAGAATAGGACAAAATTGTGCTATCCCACTGCGTTTATGAAATATTCTCAAAACATTATCGTGAGAAAAAAAAAAACAAAAATCGGTCCGGTTCCTAATGAGCAACCGAATTATCGCCTTGCAAATTAATTTCATGTGGGTGGCTCGATATAATTAAACTAGCTCGTATAAAAATTACAGCCTTATTAAAATATTTTTTTTTTGAATTTTTTTTTTTAACGAAAAAAAAACAACGTCTGGCACGGTAGTGGCAACGAGACAATTATTTGGGAATATTGAATTTATATTGTCCGATATTTATGAATCGAACTAAAATCATTTTGAAAAATGTTTCTTTTACGTGTGGAATGAAATGCGCACAGGTACACGCAGCCCCTCTCACCAGCCAGATGGGTCGCATGCCTATTGATATACTGTAAGAAAAGGCATATCAAAAAAATATCCGAACTAATTTCTCGAAAACGTTGCAAGCTCTTAGACTATTACAAAAATCCACGAGTATTATTAAAAGTTTAATATTTCCTCAAATTGCCAATAAGTCGATCTTTACAAGTATCAAATTTATGCTGAATTTAAATTCATTTCCATTTCTCTTCTTTTGGTTACTCCTGGTAAGTGGTGCTACACTGAGAACGAAAACCTAACCAATAAATTACAACGCTATACCAGGCTCATTTATATAATCACTCAATGACTTCACGACTTGAATAAAGTAATTAAAAGGTACAAGAATAACTGAAGGTATTCGCAGTCTGACATTTACATGTCTTAACTATCCTAGTAGTTGTACTAGAGGTTTATCATTTTAGGCTATGGCAAGACTCTTATGCATTGCTACTTGATATTAAATATGAAAATTCATATCTCCTGTTTGTCGTTTTTTCTGCTATACTTAACAAATAATATCTAAAAAGAAATTTTTGTTCTCTAACTTTTTTCTTACTATATTTAAATTAAGCTAGTATAAAAGTAATATAGTAATATACAAGAGGAGAGACAACACTTACATATTCTCTGTTGGTTTTGTTTGGACGTAGAGACGTCCGAGATGTGTGGTTTTCCATTTTCCTGTTAACTACAAAGAAAAAAAATTCTTCCCCTTTCACAATTCAATGTATCCTCGACACAGCCCGGGTAGTTACTTATGGGTTCCTACCCATACAATGAAGAGTCGTGGACTTAATAAAGAATATTCCAGTAGACGTTGAAGACTTTTCACAAGACCGATGCCGGTGAAATTGTTGGAGAATGAAGATAAACAGCGATTTTCGTACTCAATCACAACTTGCACTAATAATAGATTCATATTACGTGGAAAATTCCGTAGAATTAATCTAGTGAAAAAATTCAGATTTTTCACACGGCAGATGCTGGATAAAAATTATTACACGGCGAATGTGATGAAATTGCTGGAGAAAGCACACAACCAAAGAGAGATGTTGCAGGCATATTGACTAGCCCTGCTAACATTGCGGTTTAAAATCGAATCAAATTCGAAGTAAATAAATTCGACTAGGTGAAGATAAGCTGCGAAATCGAATTCACTGGCGACGTACTTTCGAATTGCAGTAGAAAAAAAAAACACGACATCGAATCGTATTGGCGACCCGACAGTGATTCGCTATTTCGATTTTCTTTCACAGTTCATTTATATGTTGGTGGTTGGTAGTTCGTTTTGGATTCGATGTTTTTTTAACAGTACAATCTGCTACCGACCTCTCTTATAAGGCGTTTTGCAAATACTAAGTAAATACAATATAAAATAATTGTTAAAGAAGGCATTTTTTCAGATTCTCCGGTATATAGCAAAAGCTGAAAAAATTTTTATTTGCTATTTCATCACACAACCCATTTGATTTTTATGACAAGTTTCAAGTCTTGTCTTTGACATCTTAGCTTTTGCTATATATCGGAGAATCCAAAAAAATGTCTTCTTGAACAAATATAAGTTTGCTGCCCCGGTATAAAATCTTAAAGAGTAATCTCTAATTTTGATATCGAATAAATAAATAATAAATGCTAACTGTAGTAAAACTTCACTTTGCACTTCACTCAATAAAATCATAACTTAGAATGGCTGTGAAGAACAATTTCAAGAATGGAAAATATTTGCTTTAACGACTTCCTCGGAAATTGATATAAGCCGTATCATAACTTCTATATACAGCAAGCAAATTGAAGAAATTTCGAGCTATAATCGATGCATCTATTTCGAATTCTCGGAAATTTCGGCATGCCTTGCAAATGTGGTTTATTGTAAAAAAAAAAATCGAAGAGATTTCGAGCCACAAGCAGATCATCTATTTCGAATTCTCGGAAGTTAGGGCATGATGCTAAAACTTCGTTTAAGTTAAAAAAAAAAAATTCAAAGAGATTTCGAGCTACGAGCGTTTCCTCTATTTCGAATTCATTCCGCTACGGCGTCCAATTGTTTGCAGGGAGCCTGTCTTGAAAAATAGAATTGAATATCTGAAACTTTACACCCAACAAATCTTATTAGAGAAACCCTTAATTTTGTTTGTTAGAAAATTACTGGATATTTTTTCATTAAAATTTGTATGCATTTTTGGCGGCCGGCAACGGGGCACATGAAAGTGTTATATCTGAAAATAACTGCATTCGGCCACTAAAACGAACAAAAATTCTGCCGAAACATTTTCTGTAAATTTCTAAGAAAAAAATGAATGCTTATTGCTTAACTAGCGTCTATGCTCATAAAAAATTTTAGCCGCCCCCAAGCACCTTTTTTCGATCAAATGGATACAAATTCTGAAGAAAAAATATCCAATAAATTTCAATGAAAAAATTGGGACATCAGATCGAGACATCGTTGATTTTATATTGAAGCGAGGCATTGCTGTTGGGCTCCAATACTGTATACAAATTCTAAAGAAAATATTTCCAGTAATTTTCTATGAAAAAATTGAGGGCTTCTCTATATCATATCAGGTCCAGGCTATGGTGCTAATGATTAGTGGAGGCCGTGTACAATGCGAGGTTTTAATAATTTCTCAACATAGGTGGAATCTCGGAGATTCCACATTATTTTTCACTGAGGCCAAACTACACAATGTGCCTGCAATATCTTTGTATTATAGAATCTTTCACACAATTATTTAGTGATTTTTTGTTTTTTGGCACATAATTCCAATTTGTCTGACCTACATATGGAATTAGTAAAAATTAACCCTGTCGAATTATGGTCACCTTATTACAGCCAACTGGGACAGCAATTCGCGCCACTCGCTAAAATTCACTAATTAATGCGATTAAGCTTTGAATCGACCGATTTTTTGTTTTTTTATGGCAAAAATTCTTTTCCCGCCTTAATGATGTCTTCTATTCCACTCGAGTTATTGTGACACCTCGAATACTCTTCTTCTTTCCTCTTATATTGTTCGTACCGTTAGCTGACTGGAGTTAGTGCGGAATTTTCATTGCGGACCAAAATGGCTAAAGACATGACCACATGTGACCATAACATATTCTTACACTTAAAAATCTAGAAATAATTCTCAACTCTAATACATATGTAGTGATGTGATCATCCCAGCGGGAATTGGAACCATCACAAGATGCAAGCGGAAGCTCTCCTCAGTAGAGATAGATGAATGGCTTTTCGTTGGACATTTCATTTCTTTTTAACATTATATGTCATTTAAAATGAAGCAATAGAAAACTTTTTCTATCGCTTCCTCCAAGCTTCCATTAGAAGGTCTGATTTTTTCCGCTGAGTTCCCTTCCGCCAAGCTTCAATGCAACTAACATGGAAGCAATTGAGAAAATGTACTTGGCTTCCACAAAGCCTCCATTGGAAGGCCTGTCAATATTAATGCTGCTATAAGAATGGGATAGGCAGTGTTTGGCTGTATGGCGACATGTGAATCTTATAAATGGTACTACGGCTTGTTAAAATACTTATCTTACCACAATTCACATACGGCAACTTGGTAGTGCCTAAACTGGAGAGCACATGTAGTCGGAAATTTGAAGTTGCCTACAATGACTTCATCAGATATATTTTTTTTTTATAAATTATATAAGGTCCGCCAAATAACTTTTTTTTTTTTTAAACAGGGCGCAAAACATCGAGTGTAGCTTCGGCTGTGTGGCACGTAGCGCCGTCCTGTTGAAACCAAATGTTGCCAATATCCTCCTCTTCAATTTTCGTTCAACATGGCCCGATAACGATTGCCATTGACTGTAACGGCCACTCCTTGCTCATTTTCGAAGAAAAATGGCCCAATTATGCCTCTGGACCAAAATCCGCACCAAACAGTGACTCGTTTTGGGTGTATCGGCTTTTCAATGTATGCGTGCGGGTTTTCTGTGCCCCAAATGCGACAATTTTGCTTGTTTACATACCCGCCAAGATCAAAATGAGCTTCATCCGAAAAGATGATTTTTTTGGCAAAATCGGCATCTTCTGTAAGTCGATCGCAGGCAATATTTCCCAGCGTTGTTCAAGCGTATACACAACCATATTCGTTCAGCGGAAGAATAAAACTAATTATCTGTCAAATCAGACATGAGCTAAGTGTTACCATTCACGAAATAAGCACTAGTTGAAAAAAAACGTTAGATGGCGGACCCTATATATAGTTTCTTGGATGCCAGTATCTCAAATCTAAAAGTGCTTTGCTTTCATATTTTATTTACTTCGCAAAAACAGCCCGGAATATTTGCTTGATGATATAAAAAAATTTTTTTTTCAGCTAGGAGACGAAATCTTGCCACGATTTCGATTCCGGATTCTTAGTATGCTTAAATATTTCGTCTATGGAACAACTTACCAGCTAATGTTTAAGTCACCAGTTACTTCGGGACACTCAAGGGGCTACTAAAGTTCAATTTTACTATCTAAGCTAATGTAACCTGAGCTCCCTGAAGGAATTTCGATGCTTGATTCTTTAGTTCTTCCTCTGTATATAATTTACTTTTAATTTATCTTTAAAAACATAATTACATATTTTTATTGTTTTTAACTTGTGTATATCTTTCATTTGCATTTATCTCTTGTTTTATCTTTTTTCTTATTTTTTTTCATAAAGTATGTAAGTTTTGTAAAGTATTATCACTATAGTAATAACATTTATGTAAGACTTGGTAACGCATGTCATTCTTTATATATAGTAGGCACGTTAAAATCTATTTTTATTTTTTGTTTTAAGTTAGTATTTTCTGTACTTTATATTTTTTATTTATTAAATACTATTTATTTACTTCTTTATTTATTTTGATTTTTTTTTTTTTGTCATTCCATCCTCTTTTGCCAACTAATAAGGTTTTACGTACAAAAGATTGTAATATCTTGTACACCTACGTATTGTCAGTAATAAATTCCAATTCTAATAAATCTGGAAAATTACCGGAAGTTCACAAAGCACGGAATAGGTACAGACTTCAATATATGCCTAATAAGTTTTCATACTCCTGAATCCTGATTGTCGAAACATTAGTCAGGCTAGAGAGAAAAATAATACCAGGATTGCTGATTTGAGTTTGATCAACAGATTATTATTAAATTTATGGTTGCGGTTATGGATTTATGATTTTACATAATATTTCCAATTGCAGTTTTTAGGAATAACTGGTTGATTAAGGAAAAAAGTTAGTTTTTCATAAAACACCCTATATCTTAAAAAGTACAGGGCATACACCCACAGTTAAGAGCTCATTGTATGCTGAACTTCATGGCCTTTCCAACGACTGTCAGGAATTATGTTAATGACCTTTTTGCAAAAAAAAAAAAAAAATAGAGGTGAAAGTAAAAAAAAATGTAAAAAAAAAACCGAAATTTTTAGTTTAAACTACAATAACTCCTGAGGGGAGAGAGGGCTGGTTGAGCAGTCATTGGAAATGCCATGAAGTTCTGCGTACAATGAGCTCTTAACTGTGACATCATGCCCTGTACTTTTTAAGATACAGGGTACTTTGTGAAAAACTAGCATTTTTCTTAATCACCCTGTAACTCCTATACGGTTGATATTGCCCTCTCCCTGCCATACATTTTTTTGTTTGCCTAGGTGAGTACTACAACCTCCTGTTCTATTGACTTCCTAATGGGAAACACCCTGTATAAACTAAAAATTGTCATCACTACAGATGACAACTATGATAATGGTAAATACAGGCACCTTCAGGTATTCAGGATGATAAAGATATTTTTACCGTTTCTTTTATTTATTTTTTTTTAATACCTCAAAGCTTCCCAGGATTCACTTTCTCAAATCTTTTTATAAAATTTCTATAGTAATAAGCGCTTGGAAATATAACACCTTAAATCTTATAAACATCATCCGTAAGATGTAATATAAAAAATTGCGTTAAATCCCTTAAAAGTTAGTCCCAAAATTTACGTAAAAAAAAACAAAAACAAAAAGAAGAAGAAACCAACAATCATGAAAAAATAACCTCATAAGGGACACCCTCAAGTAAAAACAGATCAAGAACGATTTCTCCTGATGCCATTAAAGGAAGGTAGATGGCGATTTTTTTTTTTTTAATTTACGAGCTTGGCCAAGAAGAAAATTAAAAGAAAACTTCAAAAGGACTCGTCGTCGAGCTAAAGATATAAGATATACGATGAAAAAAAAAAAAAAAACAAGGATCATAAATCTGTTCTTGTGTCTGTATCCACTTTGCTATCCTTTCTGAGGGATGAGGTAATTATGATGTTAAAACCGCCTGAACCTTTTCTGCCTCAAAAAGTAACAGACTGTGACCGGTTTGTCGAAGTTTTATTTATTATCCACGAAGGGAGGAAGAATGATGCTTGATTTGGGTCGTTCTTTTTCTGATTATAATCTGATCTTGTTTTGTTTCAAAGTGTTTTCTAAATTACAAGAAAACACGAAAAAACGAATTTGAAGGTTCATCTGAGAGGTAGGCAGGTATACTTACGGTCGTTGTTTGAAATTTGTTTGTGTCTTAATTATGACAGGGGATGTTTTCAAAATACTCTGCTTGTTCTTTTTTTTTTTTTTGCTATTTAGATGGAAACAGTTTTTCCAATGAAAAGCAATTCGAAATTTATATTTCTCGTATTATTTGAATTTTTAATACATACAGATTGGATGAAATTATGTTGTGGTATGTTTGCAATTTAAGAAGAATATCTAATTATACAGGATTAACTTTATATACCTGCCTAATCTGTAAGCTTTTCGCTGTAATGATGGATATCGTCGTCATAGCGATTTTACTCAACCATTTCAATAGACCCATGAGCATTCTTCATATTACATTTAGACTATTGATGAAGTCTTGAATTCGTCTGTGAATGACATTTGACATACCATGGTTGGATGATGAAATGATGTGTTCAGGCAGGACCAATATACTTATTACTTAATTGTTGTATAGTTTAAAAGCAAGTGTCCCAAGTTCCGTCAGTATCTTGACAGTACTACCAGCAGCATAGAGTCTTATTCAAACAAATGCTCTTTAAGTTGAACCTAACTTTGAGCTCTATGATTTCCAAAGAAGGAGGAGTATTGAAGAAAATTTTACTTGTTATAATCCTGGTCTGGTAGCCCATCGCAATAAAATAACTTTTGTTTTTCTCTCCCATGTATTTAGGGTAACAGTAAAACACAACAAAGTCGCTAATTTCTGTTAAAGATTTGAATATATGCTAGTCGCAACTAAGTAAGTACTTAACCCAATGAGAGCGATTCGATAAGCTGTTAACAAAAAGCATGGAAAAATCTCTAAATTAGTCGCCAACATAATTGACATTTTTGCGTGTATAGACAGTGAATTATTGATATTCATATGTTATGTGGATTAAGTTATTTTTATAAAGCATAGGAAATTAAAAGATAATAATAGTAAGTAAACTAATTATTAAAAACTTGTACCAATTCGCGTCCACTACAGGATTTGCGTCCACTTCATTTTATAACATGTCATAAAACACTACGTATTTTCCTTAAAATGCAAATATGTATTTCTATATCCTTATGTTCGTGTATGTGTCTGCTACCTATCTAAAGTGAGCAACAGGATCGTTGAGTTAAAGTTCAGTCTTCAGAGTTCAGTTCATTAGGTGTCAGTAAGTAAATAATGCGAAGGTGAAAAAAAACATTTTTTTTAAGTAGTGCTATGGCTTTAAAATGTTAGGGACTCCGTTTTTTATGTCATTTTTATTTCATGAGAAAGTTTTTGAAGTAGTTATATTTCAAATAAATATAATATTGCTTGAAATTTAAACTAATTTTCACTGGCATGAACGCAATCTGCACACGGCCCTTTTGGCATTTGGCTGAAAGATAAGATCCAGGGGTGGTTACACTTACTAGGCTCCATATCGTGATCATAAAATTTTTCCACATAACCACATTAATTTTAGTGGCCGCGAAATGGATCAATGATTACTATCATGAGCCAGTTTGTTACGCGGACCTCGAAATGGCGTACCTTGGGCTCCTAACCCTTTTGGCTGCTAGTGAGACGGATTGAGTTAAAACAAAGATCCTCTGGGCGCCACGTGATTTTTCTTGATAATGATCTAAATCACGAAACTCCCAATCAGCAAGACAAAAAAAGCAGGCTGCAGTATACGTTATAATGAGTTAATGTTCAGAAGAATTACTATAATCATGTTTATGGGTGAAATGTACGTATCATGAATATACAGGGTGTCCCGTAAGTCGACATCAAGCCGGAATCGGGTGATAGACTAAATCATAACAGTTACCAGAAAAATATAAAAAAAATCTAAGTCATGTCTTTTTCAAATTATAGGCATTTCTTTTGTTTTCGAGAAAATGTACACCCTGTGATGGTTTTTTAGCTCCTGTTGCTACAAATCTTTACTTTTTTTCAATTTTATTTTTACTTATGTAATCCCGAATAGTGCTTATGCAACCTGTTGCTTTAAATTCTAAGCCAACAAATGTCACATTTTGCCGAATCAAGAATAGAAAATTAATATTTCATATTTAAACTTTAACTGACTGTACTAAAAAAAACAAATGTACTACGCTAGTTTGGTAAGTAACTTTAAAAGTTGACGCATTTAATAAGGATTCTAAAATGGTACAACACTTGCTACATTATTTCTTAGAATACGAAAAAAAAAAATGTTTTTTCTTCAAAAAACCCAGTTTCGAAAAATTTCTTTTCACCTACTAAAAATGATTCTAGTGTACCCAAAGCTTGCCGTACGACCGTAACTTTAAGATTCTAGTTTGAGTGAGACAAAAAAAAAACATCACAGGGTGTACATTTTCGCGAAAACAAAAGAAATGTCTACAATTTGAAAAATACATTACTTAGATTTTTTTTAATATTTTTCTGGTAACTGTTATGATTTGGTCTATCACCCAATTCCGGCTTGAGGTCGACTTACGAGAGACCCTGTATACTAATTCCCTTGGTATCACCTCCCTTTTTGACTGTAAGTGCAGAAATGAAAGTTTCAGTAATATCTCTTTAGCTGGAGTAGGTAAAGTGCACCTAGACGTCGATATTTTGCAGTTGATCATCAGTTTTTTTCTACCATAAGAGGTAACCAACCGTGATGTACAGCCAATACTTAATTTTTGGTTCCAAGCACCATTTTCTAGCAACGGGGCTACGACACGTGTAGATCGACATCATAACTTTTTCCATCAACCTATAACGATGCGAATTCCAAATAAGTTTTTTTTTTAAATTAAGAGTGATCCCAACATATTTAACCCCATATGAAAAATTTGATTGTATATTATTGAGAGTTGGGTCAACACTTGTTTCCACAGCAGGTAGTTTTATTAGAGCAAATGCTCCAACTATATCTGCAAATATAAATAAGGCCAGCTCTTTTTGCTTCTAGAGCATTTTCGAACCATTTAACCAACTTACAAAAGCCTGTTTTGGTTGATTTGCCAACTTGATAACTAATCTGCTTTTTCAGCGCCATGCTATAGAAAAGTTGGAGATATGCCATCACCTTTAGCGAATATAAGGAATTTGAATGTGTCTATCATATCTCAATGGGAGTTTGCTTCTTCTCACTAGATTGTTGTTCATTTAAACAGGTACCTACCCCATAGTCGGTCATAGTTGTTATATCCTGATCAGGAATAAAATAGTCAGGGAAATGAATTTATATCAATAGCCTGACTGTTTTCCTCACAAATCTCTATAATGTTTTCTATTCAAGGCAGGGAGACAGCAATCTCAAGCATAGTGGACAATGCTAATCTGCTGAGAAAACAAAACTGATCACCGAAACGTTCCTGTTCTCTTAATAAAGTGCTTTAAATCCAGGTGAGTAAAGCTCGTCCGCACATAGGAAGCCAAACTCAAGAGTATCCATCCTGTACTGGGGAAGGGTCGAACAAGTGTACAGATAAGTGTAAAGTGGCCTGTGGCCAGCCATCATACTGACCACAGTTCTAGTTTTAGCTTATTTTCTTCCCAGTTACTTGTACCTGCATTGTGGATTAGGCTATATTATAGCTATTTACGAAGGAATTGATTTGAGGATCTCTAGGTAAAGCTCCCAGTTTGTTAATTTCAAGAGATTCTGCCCAAGTAACATTGGAGGCTGAATATCCTATCTTTGAGGGCCGATCAACCTATTTTGGTTAAAATTACGTAAATGAGGAACAATGACTATTTTAGTTAATTATGCAGAATCATAGTCACAAGAAAAACAATTAATTCAGTGAAGGAATTATTGAAATCGGATAAAAAAAGACGAAGTTATAGCGATTTTAGTGCCGCATTCTCAAAAACGCGTCTAACATGAACGATCGGCTGATGACGTCACGATACACAAGTCATTTCGCGGTCTAGCGTAGCGCGAGTGTAGTCGCTGCGCCCTCGTGAGAGAAAGCGCTCGGGATTGGATTTGTTTTGGATTTATTTTATAAAATGTCGTCTTATAAATATTATATTGCGCAGACTGGCATCGTGCGTATTGTGTATCATGACGTCATCATCAGATTCGCGGGCCGCGGCCGTTTTCAATTTCCGTTGTTTTAAACTTCAATAACTTTGTCAGTTTTTGACGGATTTGAGTCATTCAAAAAGAAATATACTCCGAAATGTATATTGCTTTTGATCTGATATATTAAATTTGAATATCTTGTAGTAGGATTGTTCTCCATTAGACTTAAACATTTAACCTCAAAGGCCACTCTCCTTGTAGTTAATTATTAGGAGGGAAATAACGTAATAATTCCTTTTTAATATACCTCATAGACATTAGGAAAAATTGGGAAATACATAAGGAAAATTTTCTAAATCTGAGGAAAATTTCCTTACATTTACCTACTTAACTCTGAGGTCAAATTTAAGGAAATGTATGGACTTTGTAGTTATATCTATTCCTAAGTTCAATGCAAGATAATAATAATAATATTCCCAATTTTATTGTGATCGCCCTGAAAGTCCGAATATCCAAAAAAGTTAACCTCAAGGTCAATTGGACTAAATGGGAACTTTTAGCGAAATTCCTAATAGTTGAAATTACGTATAAATACAACCAAAAATTAAAGTTCATTGACTTTTTTTTTTTTTTGGCTTTGGTATCACTGGAATTAATGAATTGCTCCTCCCATTGAATCGCTTCATCAAAATTACAAATGTTACTCTTTTTTACGACAAATTTATATCGGAACCAGTGAGGCTCTGGAATACCATTTGCATCTTTTCTCAAAGGTGCTACACTTGATTTGGGCCAATACACTTGATTATTTGATTCCAAACAATGCGAAATACACACATATTGAACTGCGTTTGCATTCACCTGATTTTTAAAAAATCGTGTATTCAAATGATGAAGCTAATGACATGGTTTACTATTCTAAGGTGTAAATGAACAACAGGAATTAGTAACATCGAGATATCCTTACCGTCTCTCTGTTGGACAATCAATTCAATTCTTGCAATTGTCATATCTCTTTTACTTATTTAAGGCGAAATTCAATAATTTAGGGCTAAATGCCCTATTTTAAGTCGAAATTTCTTTATACAAAAAATTTATCATTACCTTTGAATACGAAATTACCTAAACAGAGATTTTTTGCCCTCAAAGTCGAATTTGGTTATATAGCTTTGCCAACCAGGAAATTCGTCGTAGAAGAAAAACTTTAAGTCAAACTAACTTTTAAGTCTGGAAATGTAATATGTGCCACATTTATTTAACAAAACATGGCTACAAAATATATTGAAGGAATGAATAGAAAAATTTCATTATTTTATAATTTAATTTTTAAACAAATTATAAATTATTATTTTTTAAATATACAATATTTTTAAAGCGCATTGGTGTTTTTTTTTTAAATTATATCCATAATTATCAATAAAATTTTTCCCGTTTTAAATTGAACGCTTAGAAGCTGCGAGAATTAATTTAGAATAAAACCACAATATCCATATATTTCATCAAAGCAATACTTCTCGTAATCATTCAAGTTGGAGTTATGCGACTTGTTCATAATATTTATATTACCTACTAGGGAAAAAATACATTTCTTATAAAATGAAATTCCTTCAACGTTAACACATACGTTAACATGAGTTAAACTAGGTAGAAAATAGGTCGAGATTAAGGGTAAATTTGAAGTGAAATTTACGTTAAATTTACTAAATCAAGGAAATGAGTCCTGTGCCCTATAGGGAAATTTTCCCTAGTTTCCCTAATATTTACGTCAATACGACGTCCTGTCATTCTCCACTTACGTAAATCTGACGTAAATAATATGTAAAGTATAGTTCACACAAGTGAAGTTACTGTCCCAAGTAACATCGTTTTCAGTCCCTCACCTCCTGTTGACACACCCACCAGTTTACTTGCGCCAGTACGAAAACGAGTTCCACTCACTTTAACTTTTTAGCGAAGTGGAGCCTGAGAAATATTCAAATTGAGTGTATTTTCTGCAATTGGTACACGTTTTGATGTGTGTAGTCATTTATGATATCATCTGATGTGGAACTTGTGAAATGTGAAGATATTTATTCTTTAGAGAAAATGGTTTCAAGTGAAAAATTACATATTGAAAAGGTCATAAATTGTGCAGCAATATAATTAAGGGCAATTTCGGAGAAAAAAGAAAGTGCGAGTACGTTCTTGGCATATTGATTGCTAAGGAATAATATTTTTGTTTACATAATTATCTTTTAAATTTACGAAATTTCTTACTGAAAAATTAAAAGCACTCCCTCCGTATAAAAGCGCAAACATAAATGTGTTGACATTTTACAAGTTCCACACCAGCTGATATTATTAAAGACTACGTACCAGTTGCAGAAAATGTACTCAATTTGATTATTTCCCAGGTTCCACTTCGCTAAAAAGTTGATGTGAGTGGAACTCGTTTTCGTACTAGCGCAAGTAAACTACTGGGTATGTCATGAGGAGGTGAGGGACTGAAAACGATGTTACTTAGGACAGTAACTTCGCTTGTGTGAACTATACTTAAGCTCAACTTAACCACAATTAGTTGTTGCCCTAATTTACGTCGAATAGATGTAACTTTTGATCTTAAAAAGATAGGTAATGTTGCTTGGGTGTGCATATTCAGTGCGGTATCTATATACTGAATTTGTGTATAATCAAATATGGAAATTCCTTTCGACACATACCACCATTATTCCAAACATTAAATTTTGTATTTGTAACTTGAGGAAAAATAAACATCATTTAAAAATAGGTTTACAAACACAAATTACTCTGTGCATGAATATTACGTCAATTACTTACTGGCGCATGAGTTACATATCAAATCTGAGACCACCCGATTATCTGGCTTTCATTAAATTAAAAGCTCACAATCTATTTCTCCTGAGATGATCTAGAACACCCAGCAAACAAGAAATAAGCACGACATCATTTCATACACATATTACAAAGTGGAGGGAGGTCGATTTTGTAAACTTCAAGAAACAAAACAAAAATTCAATCTTCGTGCGAGCTGCAATAATCATGAACTCGCCAGTAAACGTGCAAACAGGAATAGCCACATTGTCCAAGAGTCTCTCCTCGCAACATGGATACCTGTGGATATAACACACGAACTTCACGTCTAGCATATACCCCAAGCATATTTTGCTGCCATTACGATTACACCTACCTTTTCTTTCGTATTTATACCTACCTACCTACCTACCTACCTACCTACCTATATGATTGTCTGTCTGTCTACCTGACCATCGATATCTTTGGCTATCATCTCATCTACGCGCGGCCAGTTTGAACTGCAGCACGTCAAAACCCATCTGTTGTTCCTCATGCATCTCGTCGACGACGTAATTGAGTTGTTGGTGCAGTTCGGGATGCAGTTGCAGCAATTACCTTCATCTCTGATAACTTAATCTTGAAGGACTAAACTAAATCGTGAAGTGACTGAGAGAAGAAACGCGTCCACGGCCATCTATGACCGTTGGTGGTAATGCGAATTTACGGAAAACGAAAATGAAAAGAAGAGGAAAAGTCTCTAGAATTAAGCCCACCGCAGCGCCAAGAAGGCTGATGGCGGCCGTCTTGGACCAAAATCGACGGACAAGATGAGCTCTTTAATCGCCAGATATCTGAGGATGAGATTTTTGTGCATGAAGTAAAAAAAAAAAGAAAAAAAGTCGCGATAGTGATTACATCTTTTCTGGAGAGTAAGTGATGATGCCTGCTGTGCTTATTACCAGGCCAACAATTTTTTTCTTATTGTTGAAATGAAGTGCGTAAGATGGTGATCAACTTGTTCTACAGCCTCCAATTTTTGCTTCTGCATGTTATGATTTAATAGCCTTAGTATACGTAGGTATATCAGGCAGGGTGTAATTTTTTCGAAATAATTAGGACCGAACACCGATTACATTGTAAATTAATTGATATATCAACAACTAGGTATGAAGCAGAAGTGTATAACAGTAGGCAAGATAGTATAATTAACCTGTGAGGAGTATTTAATAAATGTGCAGAATTCCACAGTTGCCAATAACTCACTTTTCGTCGGGCATTCGATCTTGTATGTATTGATATGTGAGCGGATCTCTGAAGTGTATACGTATCAAGGCATTTATGATTTGAGATCAAGCTGGAATAGGAAAGTCCTATTAGTTGTATAGCATTTGTTGGTGGCAAAGGTAGAAAAGATTTTGCAAATCTTAATAGTGTACAATAAAACATAAGAAAAGTTCTAAATATTAACAATATGTGTGTAAATTATAAATGCGGAAAGAGACATAACAATGATAAACGTATACAAATACTTAGAAAAAATGGTAAACAAAATATGAATGACTATCAGAACCAGCTTAACACAAGCTCGCTGCATGGACACGTTTAATAAAATAAACGGTCGACAATACATGCGTTACATCACTTAGTCGGTGTTAGTATTAGTATGTTAAACTAAACATAGCCCAAACACCAAATGAGATGATATGCAATGCGACATGGAAATAGAGAATTAAGTATTAAATAGACGTTTTTTTAAAACATGCTTGGATATGCCAACGTCAAAATGCTCAGCCTTAATATTAACAACAATACACATGCGATTGATGGGTTCATACATACTAAAGTTGGATCTTGCGGAGTTAACATGCAACAGATGTAACCTTCTCAGGCTGTGCCCACTATCGCGCAAAGAGATTTTGCTAAGTAGTACGGGAGAATCAATATTCGCGTTTAAGAGTTGATGCACAAAAGTTACATCGGCAACCATGCGACGTTTTTCAAAGGAGTGCATATTCAAAAGCTTCAAGCGATCCTCATAAGGTGGAAGAATTAATGAATTATTCCAGGGTAGGTGCCTAAGAGCGAAGCGCAGGAAGTTCCGCTGAACAGACTCGATGCGGTCGATGTGTGTACCGTAAAATGGAAACCAGACCTGGCTAGCGTATTCAAGGAGAGGTCTCACAAAACAAGTGTACAAACGCAATTTTATGGTGGGATTCGAGAATTCTCGAGACCAACGTTTGATAAAGCCCAGCATAGAGTTACTCTTAGATACCATGTAGTTAATGTGAGAGATAAAATTCAATCTATGGTCACATTTGACACCCAAGTCACAAACAGCACCCTCGCGACGGCGAATCGTGGAATCCGAGAACACATAATCATAAGTGATCGGATTCTGATTCCTGTGGAAAGTCATAACCTCACATTTGTCGATATTGAGAGCTAAATTATTGTTTTGCACCAAACGTAAAACTTGTGAAGTTCATCCTGTATCAGTTCACAATCGTAAACAGATTTAATCTGAGCGAAAAGTTTAATATCGTCAGCATAAATCAATACTTTGCAGTGCCTCACAACAGAGACAATGTCGTCAATAGATAGAATAAAAAACAACGGGCCCAAGTGACTCCCTTGAGGTACGCCGGACGAAGCTTTCAGGGCTCTAGAGATGGAATGACGGAATAATATTTGATATGTTCTGTTATTCAAATAAGACTCCGTCCATTTTATAAATGTTCGGTGAAACCCATACTTTTCCATTTTAAAGAGTATCACAGAGTGAGATAACCTGTCGAACGCTTTATTAAAGTCAGTATAAATACAATCTGTCTGATAACCTTTTGCAAACCCGCCAATGGTATCCGAGACAAATTCCAACAAGTTAGTGGTTGTGGACCTGCCCGAAATAAACCCATGCTGGTTTGAAGAAAGCAAATTCTTGCAGGAAATTGATAGCTGTAAATGATAGATTCGAATAATTTAGGCATACAAGACAATTTTGCGATAGGCCTATAGTTAGAAATTTCACTTTTACTACCTTTTTTGTGGATAGGTATGATAAAAGAATTTTTCCATAGCTGAGGAAAACAACCACTATTAAGTGATTTTTGGAAAATAATTCTCAGCGGAGCAACATGACTTATAGAAAGCTGGAGGGATGCCATCAGGGCCCGTTGTGAAGTCATTTGGAAGGTCGTTAATATGATCGAGTATATCCTCTTGCGCAATTGTAGGGATAGTGAATGAAGCATTGTGAGAATCGTTCATATGACTAAAGTTGTCATTTCGAGGAAGGAAATTTGACGAAGAGAATCCATTGTCAAAAAATGAAGCAAACGTATTGCAAATTTCCGATGAATCATCACTAGCAGAATCTTTGTACCTCATGGTATTGGGGTAGTTGTCTGTTTTTTTCTTCATATTAATAAATTTAAAAAAGATACGTGGGTCACGAAATAATTGAATATACTCATCATAAAGTGTAGAGGAAAGTTCTTTGAACTCATTGTAGGATGTGAGGAAATTGTTGTGACTTATAAAGTCTTTGTCCTCATGTAACTTTTCCACAATTTATTCTTTTTATTTTTGAGATGTTTAAGTTCTTTATTGAACCAAGGCGGAGATGTTTTGGAGGACCGCTGTCGCTTGCGAGGAACGTGAGAGGAAAATAAATCGAAAATAATTATGTAAAATGTAGAAACGTCTTCGTCAACACTGCTGCTGGATAGTAATGTGTTGAAATCAATAGACATAAGTCTACTGGAAATATGAAGGTTTTATATAATATTAGAATAGAAGAACAAAAACCAAAAAAGCATATGATGATCAGGTTTTGGAACTGTAACCCGGCGGTTTTTTCTGTACATTCCGGAAAAGAAAGCATGTATTTAGTGGGACCCCTAGTAATAATAATTTTCCATGTTTTTACAAATGCATTTGCCCTTATTTTCTGACGGTGCATACTATTTTTATATTTATTCTTGTTTTTTTTTTTCTTGTATCTATCAACCACAAACACTAATTCCATATTAAAATTGAATTTCCACCACTCAAAATCATAATTCGGGCTATCTGGTCAAAAGCTCTCTTAAAGAATTACCTCAAAAGTTGTTTACAGACAGTGAGTTGGTGTCCTTAAATCAATAATAAGTCCTGCAATCATATTTGCCGTAAAATAATGGTGGAAAAAGTGCTTATAAAAGACAAGCATTAAAAAAGTTACAAAACTTCAAAACTGACATGTCTAGGTTTGACGGGCGCAATTCGCATGATTTAACGTTTCTCATCAAGCAAGTCTTTTGGAAAAAAATGCAAGAACGATCGTGTATATGTAGAGCGTCTCAATGTAATAAAGGATACACAAAGAAATCCAAGACAAAACATAATCGTTAACCGCTAACTATAATTCAAGTTATACAGGGTGCCCCAGACTAATATGACAATATTTTGCCAAATGATTCCTCTTGTCCGTGCAAGTAAAAAATTGTATGGCCGGGAGTTTGGCAAAATGTCACTCTACCGATTTACAGGGTGATTATTAAAATATGCTCGTTTTTATTAAGGGGGTCATCCAGTGTGACTGATTCAAAAAAAACTTTAATTTTTTTTTTTTAATAAATTGTATCCAAATATAGTGAAAAATTTGTTGAAGTGATTTTCCGATATTCAGAGTTATTCGGAAATTACAGCGTTGAACAGGTCAGGTGGTTGGAGCATGCGCTCCCTTCTCTTTCGCTTAGGTTTCTTATCTAAGCCCTTTTAATACAAACGCAGGTATAAATAGACAACAATAGAGAAGCCGTTATATCTCTAAACTCATTTCCTGTTTTGAATATAACGGTTAGTTTAGTCTTGATTGAGTACTCAAAGTATTCGAATTTTATTGGTGATAATCGTGTTTGAATTTTTAAACGCGTTTTCCTCAAAACTGTATTTTTCAAACTGGTGATCACGATATCTCGAAATCTATCAAACGAATTCCTTTGAAATTTTAATGACTATTCAGTATTCATGTAGACACTTTTACAAATAGGATAATTCGAAATCATCAAGCCGTTTTTTTCTTTAAATGTTGAAGAAGTATTGAAAAAACACCAAAACTCACAAAAAAATATTCAACAAGATGCCAAAAATTTATCTTTCAATATTTTTTAATAATCCTAGTCCAAAAACTGTTTTATACTTCACAGATTAAAATGCCGTCTGATTTTTTTATTTTGGATATCGTGGTCTCCGAAAAATACTTTTTTTGAAGATGAGTGACTAAGTTGCCGTGTACTCCAACAATAAGCGACGATTTCGGGCTGAAAAAATTGTAGAGTGTTCTCAAGGCATGAAAAAATATGTGATAAATTTCAGAGTTATATGTTTTTTGAGTTCGCCAGAAAAAATTCTTAAAAAAAAACCGAATAAAAGTGCCTTCACACGGGATAACACCTAAAACACCATATATCCTCAAAAGTACTTTGGATGTTAAACCACTTCCCACTCCAGAGTTATGACGTTTCATGTTCAAAATTTTGGTTTTTAAATTTTTTATTTTTATGTTGTTATTTTTTTAAATACATTTTTGTTACAAAATTTCGAAAGTCCAGAGTCTGCTCTTTAATTCGACATTACTTTTATGTTCTACCTGGGACGGTTAAGGAATTATTAGCTTTTTTCCTATTCAGGTCAGAGATAATGTAAAAAGGAGACTCTGATCTTTCGAAATTTTGTAACAAAAATTTGTGTTGGAGGGGGGGGGGGGGTATTTCAATTTGAAGCGTCATAACTCTGTAGTGAGGTGGGACATGGGTGTGATTTAACATTCATAGAAAATACCACAAGTTTCTGCATACAAAGCCGTCTTAAAATAGACCGTATAACCCTGTACATTTCATGATATAGGGTGAGCATATGTTCCACTAATCACCCTGTAACTCGGTAGGGTGACATTTTTCTCCACCCTCTACCTAACAATTTTTTACTTGTATCGACGAGAGAAGTCATTTGGCAAAATATAGTCATATTAGTCTAGGACACCCTGTATATTCCAAAAAAGACGGAAATATACCCAAATATTGAAAATAAAGCCTGAATTTTATGTACCAACTATTATAAAACCGGGGCAGGAATTTGTGATGGAAAACTCAGAGTCAGTTTGCATTTATAAAAGCCTAGAAACATGCGCCTCAATATTTAAGGTCAGTATACTAATAGTAACAAGGTATGACTGATGTCAGCCATATTGAGTGTGACGGCATCACCCGATTTTCTTAAAGATATTACAAAAGTTAAAATTAAAAAACATATGAATCCTTCATAATGAATTTATGCCTTGACTGTCACTGTAATAAGTATTAAAAGTTAGTAGGCAGGCATTACTAGATGTGCATATGAAAGCTTCAGCCGCAACTACACAAAGATAACTTACAGACAACCTGGGATCAGTCCGAACCCATTATAGGAATATACATATCCAAGGACTTCAATGCCCAGAACGCTCGGTAACTAATGGGAATACATTTCCCAAAAAGGAGCATCTATGGCTCTTTTAAGACCTGAACACTGACAAACAAATTCTGCAAAACTGGATTCATAATCAAACGAACCAGCTAAAGATGGTTTTCAGACAGGCAAAAAAATCCTCAAATGACCCTAAAAAAAGGAAAACCCAGGATCTTTTGGACCGACTTATGTACGAATCAACTAGAAATTATTGCGTGAGTTCTAGTTGGCCGCTCTAAACCCAATATCGAATTACAAACTTTCGGAAAAACAAGTGTTTTTAAAAAAAATACATGGAAATTTTCTCAGTTACTTCAGTTACTTACGATCCTGACTTTAGCCATGACCTTTGTTTTGGAAGGTAGGAAGATAAGTATAATTACTACTTTATATTTGTAAAAGGAACGATTCCAGTTGGTGAAACAGCATAAAGCTTTACTGCTGACGATTGGAAAAGGGTAAGTTTACCACTTCAGCCGAGCAACAAGTTTGCCTTTTAAAAAACCTATTGACATTAAAAATCCACTAGGCTGTAATGGAGGGAAGTATCTATGTCAGGGAAAGATCTGCAGAGAGATGCGAGGAGGGCTGTTTACTGAGAGCATTCCTCTAGCAGTCTTGATTTGATGCTGCATATAAGGAAAGTGTTCGGATCCACTCTATTTTTTTACAGGAATAATGCGGCAAGATCAGTACAAACAAAATTTGGATACTGTTCTTCGACTTTATATTGAATCTTTCAACTCCCAGATTACATAATATATTTGTATGCAGTATGGTACTCCCTACTATACGAAAATATTTATTAAAGAGTACCCCGCGGAACATGAAATTCCTTTAGTGGTATCTGAACTCATCCCATAAAGATCTTACTATGGTAAAATCAAAAGTTTATAGTTTGTCAAACCCACCGATTGATGTATTGAAGATGAGAATCGAAGAAATTTCTGACATGCTATTGATACCAGGGTTGTAATTGAGCGGACTCATTTGTCATATTAACTCATCGCTCAACTCAGCACTTGAGTCTGCTCAATCATTGAGTCTGGTGGTTTATCGCTCGAAACCTGATTGGACTCACTGGTTGAGCGGGCTCAATTTTGAGCGGATTCAATCTTGAGCAGACTCAGTTTTGGCGGGCTCAATCTTGAGCGGATTCAGTGTTTGAATAGCTTGAGCGGACTCAAATCTTAAGCGGATTCACTATTTGAGCGGATTCATCATTTGAGTTGATCGGACTCAAATCATGTTTTAACTAACATAAGGAGGAGAATCTTATTAAATTAAAATTGAAACTGAAACTGGAATTTAAATCAAATAAGAAAAGCTCACAAAAAAATCATTCTTTTGCTAATATTCTTAGCCAACATTTCTTCTGCGCTACGCTATTTTGGGTACAGATTGTGAAGATGACCAAAATTCAATGAAGGGTCAGAAATCGTGCTTGGAGTATAATTTTTCCACAGACAAAACCTCAACCTTTTTGTGAAAACAGACATTTTTCGGTGATAGAACTTCTTTTTACCGAATACAACACAGCACTGCCTAGTAGTGCCTCGGTCGAAAGATTATTTAGCATAAGAAAACTAATGTTAACTCCTAATAAATGTCGTCTAAATGACCAAACTTTTGTAATGCAAGTGATACAACATATCAATGGAAAAAATATAAAGTTAGACGCTGATTTTATGGAAAAATGTAAGTACAATTTCCTTGAATTGAATTATGACATTTTCAATTATGATATTTTCCTTACAAGTTTTACAAGTTGTTGAATTTGTACATTATACTGAGAGGAAGAGAAATGTTGGCTAAGAAAATTAGCAAAAGCTAAATTAATATAATATAATGAATGACCTTTTCGTGAATTTATTGAAATTTCAGTTTCACCTTCAATTTTATTTAAATCAGATTCTCCTTATGTTATTTAAAACATGATTTAAGTCCGCTCAACTCAAATGATGAGTCCGCTCAAGCGGTGAGTCCACTCAAAGCTTGAGTCCGCTTAAGTCCACTCAAGCAGTGAGTACGCTCAACTAGTGAGTCCGCTCAGCTAGTGAGTCCGCTCAACTAGTGAGTTCGCTCGCGATGAACCACCGCTCTACTGTTGAGCGAAAGGGGACACACTGCTTGAGTTGAATCAAAATTTGAGTCCTTTACATCCCTGATTGATACTATAATCAAAAATATCTTTGCTCATACTTACCACCGATCTTTTCCTATATTACGTAAATACACATTGTAATGAAGGAAACAATACCGTAAGATGTGAACAAATTTTTATTGATATTTTATTAGAGTATATGTACATTGGAAAATAATATTGCACAACGCAATTTTAATTTTAATGCAATAAATATTGTAAGTTGCATACATCATATAGCACCAAAGCAGAGCTTATTTGAATCACTTCTACTTACACTATAAGAATCTTTAGCTCATATCTGAAAAGTAACTAATTAATCAAATTTATCCCAGTAAATACTTTCAATCCCGTGATGATAGAAATAATTTTAAAGAAGATAAAACTTGTAAGATTACCATGTCCAAAGATCCGAACCGAACATTGCAATCAGGATAAAATTCACCGACATTTCAACAACACTGTTCAAGTTGGAAATATTTGGAACGACAAACTTTCATTTCTTCACTCAGTACCTAGAGATTTTCATTCATTACATCTTAGTGCAATTAATTTTGTAGTTTTGAATGCTTTTGATAAAAGTTTTCTCATTTTTACACTGTGTCACCCTTCTCTCCTTACCCACCATTACCGTTGGCCCTTATCATATAACTTTTTCAGACAGAAAATGAAGTTTTTACTGCCTCCACAATTGTAGTATAAAAAGTTTGTAAGAGTTAAAGGGTTGAAGGTTTGTTCATCCTTCATCTGAACACTTTATAAGTCCAATTTAAATGGCTGTACCCATCCATTTCTCCTCATTTCTCATTTGTCTTCACCCAATTCATTAGGAGATGATGAACCGGGTTTTCGCAATTATCGCGAATGTCGCCTGTGAGGCGGACTAGACAATATCCATCCATAGTAAACCAGGCGCAGACTACACCGCCTGGTGTACAGTTTATTGCCAGGTCTTGAAATGGTCACCGGATAAGGTTCTCCCTCTGTCTGCCTTGAGCAAATATAATAAAATCAACAATCTTTAGACAATAAAACCCTTAACGTTTAATTAAATCCCACTGTCGCTGTTGTTTGGGTGGACAAAGTTTGATTTTATTATCCATCTGCTGCACCATCAACGTTTCTACCCGTTGTTGATAACCATTCCATTGAAAAGGATTTTTGTTATGACTTTAATGGGAAATTTCTCTACCATTTTGCCCAGGAATAAAATTTTAACTTTTTTATATGGTTTTATATATGCAGAGCTTTGAATTTGGTATAAAATTCAGTTTGTTGATAATTAAAAAGTTTTCTATTGTGTCTATAGATCCCTGGGACTAGAAGTATTATATTATTTTATATATATTAAAAATATTTTAATTTCTTCGTTTATCTTGGACAAGATTATTTACCAGCAAATCAAGGATTCAATTTAATCGCGTTTATTAGGATTTATTGTGATATGCAGAATTAGATGAGAATGAACGTAATCTACTACAATTCTATTTTATGAAGTCACGTCAGGATTTTTAACTATGGTCTGAAGGTAGAAGTCTACTGAAGACCTTAAAATATGTAATCTCTATCTGCATATATTTTTACTTGACTTTTAGTTGACTTCGTTTGCAGTAAAGTATTTTGTGTATTTCTCTCTTGTGTACTGAGTCGAGTTGATACATTCGAAAATTGGAAAAGCAAACAAACATTTTTTTTATATACCTCGGCTCCGGAAAATAGTGCAATATCACATTCCTGTAACTATAAATAAATTTGTTCCATAACACTCTTTAGTAACGCTTATGTTCTTTTATGACATATTTCGGGCCATGTATGAGATTCCTTGGGTCAATAGTTCCTTTCCACCGCCTCTTTACCATTTACTAGCATACAAAACTGTAGATCTAGAATCTTGTTTGTTTAATGATAGAAGGTGGAATCGCTTATCATGCAAGAAGCTATACGTGTTCGATTTGTGAAAAGCTTACTACTACCAATTATCAACTATGCTGCCGATGTATATTGTCACTTAAATTACTCGAGTCGTGGATGTCGCATTTAACTCATGTGCTCGCTATGTCTTTAACATTAGAAGGAACATATATCGCACTACTCGAGAAGGATTCTCGGATGCACCTTGGATAACTATCTGAAAATCCATATTTGCTTTGTGATATATAAGATCCTTAATTTGCATTACCCGAATTACCTGGACAGTCCACTTCAGTTTTTGTATTCTGAAAGAACGCTTTGAAAACTCCCCATCACAAACTTTTGATTAGCTCTCGATCTTTAATCATCTGTGGTGCTAGACTATGGAACTCACTTCGTCTAACCGTACATTCATTTCGAGTGGTTGGGAAATTCAAGTCAGAATGTATCAAATATTTTTGTAGTTTAACAAATTAAGTAAATCTTTTGTTTATTATTAATTTTGAGTAACAATGCTTTCTATTTTATGCACTAATTTTCTGTATCTTTAATTTTATAATACCTACTTAGCTATTTCCACTGTAATCTTATATCATTTTTTTTTTATACATATATGCTTTTTATTTTTCTCTTTTCTTTAAATGAAAGTTGTATTTTCTTTTTTCTATTTTGTCTAATTCCCAACAAACATTACGATATGATATCGAAGCGAACACGATTCGTTAAGGTGAACTAAGACTTCGATTTCGAAATTATTTTCGATTCGATATCGATCCGAAAATGAAAAAAAAGGAATACTATATAGAATCGCAAAAACGATTCGATTCCGAGTCGTTTTACCGAAATTATCTCGAACTTTTTGAATGTATTTTGGTTGCATATAATAGCCTTCTATACTCGAGTTTTGTTTGAAAAAATGAATCGATATGGAAACGGGTCAACGAGTTATTACCTGTTACATACCTAAGACAGAATATGTTCATAAAATCAAAAGAAATTGTTGTTGTCTTTGACAGAGATAGCATGATTTTTGCTGACAAAAATAATATCATTTAACCTCTGACAAAAAGTACCACTATCAACGAGAGTCGGTAAGAAATGAAAGAATTTTGTGAAATGCGCATAAATTTCGTGACGGAATAAATTCTCATAACTTACAGTTTTTACTTGACTCTTCAAAGTAGGTAAAACTTGTTTTAAGTCAAAACTTCGAGTTCATCTTGGAAAAGTGAAGTATTCTCAAATGATGGATTTTATTTACTTTCAAAACTATTTCTTTCCTGCTATTTACTTTTTCGAGAATTCTTCGCAAAAGCAAAACTTGGATAAATTGTTTGCTGGGTTAGTTAGAGTAGGCGCACATACTTAAGAGTATTTATAGCAGCAAACATTACGATTGGAGATCGAATCGGAATCGATTCGCTCAATTGAAGTTTAAATTCGATCTCGAAGTCGTTTTTGATTCGATCTCGAGCCGAAAAGGAAGGAAAAGGAACGGTAATTCGAATTAAAGTAACGACTCGATATCGATTCGTCTTTTTGAGACTATTTCGAAGATTTTTCGTGTATTGGTGCTATATATAAGGGTCATATGTATTCGACATTTCTCTACTCGATATCCAATTGAAAATAAACAACCAAACTATGTATGAGAAACATTTACCAAATTCAAATTTTCTTTTCTCAGTACTCACTTCACTTTTTTCGGCCGAATGCTTGAATAGAATGCTGTTGGCACGCTTGCATTGTCATGCACAATCTGAAAAATCATGTACTGATAATTCTTTTGAAAGACTTCGAAATCTTTCCAGAAGACTCGTTAAAACGAAAAATTCTCGGATTATACTGCAATTTCTCTGAACCTGAAGGAAATATGTCGAGAAAAATTCGTAAAATCGAAAAATTATGGAATTGCTGCTCTTCAAGAATTTCTCGCAAATGCGAAAACCCGAGAAAATGTTTGTTAGGAATAAAAAATTGAAATTGAAATTTATAGAAATAGCACCTTCTGTATGTTTTGTGTGTTAAGGAATGCTAAATATAGAGTGTCCAAGATAAAGTGATCAACCTAGAATCCAGTAGTAGATTACGATGACGAGAACAGAAAATACTGTTTTATGTAGGATGATAGGAAAAGGTTTGAGAGGTAATAAGAGACTAAAGAAATTTCTTCATGTTGATTCACCCTATAACTATTGAAGAGGTGTATCATGATATTGATGATTTCAAATACATTAGATAAATGATATTGGAACTTTTTAAAATCTCCTTCCCTCCTTTTAAAGTTTAGATTAGACTAAATTTGTGAAGGGGTTTGTAGGCGTTAGCCTCGCTATCACTGCGATCTGAAATATCTATTGTGAGTCCCCGTTGCATTTACTCCCTTTCTAGAATCAGACTGTTAATAAAGTCTAGAACCATTCTGGGATTGAGGTTCCTCACGTAGGTTGGTGGAGGAAAAGTGCAAGTGCTCCGAGTTTTCGTGAGCATCCTGACAGAAACGGCAGGATGAAATCTCATCCAAGCCCAGCTTATTTGGGTGATACTTTAAGGGGCAATGGCCTGAGAAGAGCTCAGTAATCATTTTGAGCTCTGCTCTTCTATGCAGTAGGAGTTCTTTTGTTTTTCCGCCAAAAGTGTCGATAACCTCTTTTGCCTGACGAAGTCTTTGTAGCCTTTCCCAATATAGGGATTTTTTTTTATTCTCCCACTCATTTAGGGCAGCTCTGATGTAACACTTTGAAGCGGCACAAAATGGCTCTTGTCCGACAAACTTAAAGTTTTGATTGTAAAAATTCAAAATTTTTGAAATTTAAGAATTTTTTTAAAAAATTTTTACTCTTTTAAAATAACTATGTAATTGCATGTCTACAAACAAAAATACATTTGTATATGTCGCTTAATCATAAAAAATCTGAAATAAAATTAATTTGATTTCATTACTACATTTCAAAACATAAAATACCCTCGAAAAACTATTTAAAATTTCCTATCTACCAATAAACTGATAAATAATTACCCTCATAACACATAGACCCTCCCGCCACCTCAAATTATAGAACAAACTTAAACAAGACCTTTTATGATGACTTTGCTATACTCATCCACTTAACTGTTCTCTTATACAGCAGCTCCTGTAGTTCCGCATTCACTCATTGTTCATAAAACTATGAAAAGACCCACCCCCCAAAAAAGCAATTATCATTAAGAACTAACAGACAATTGAGAAGAAAAGAATTCACCCGCCACATAATAATTCCAAAAACATCTAATTATGGTAATAAAAAAGCCTAGAAGTACCTAATAATCAAGGGAGCAGCCACCTTCGTATAGCTTTCAGCTTTCATGAATGTCTTAATTTTCAACATCACTTAAAGATCGTCTATAGGAGAAATAGAAAAAAGGAAATTAGACCGGGCGTTAGAAAATAGCAGCTCGTCATTGTGGCGCTCAGTCACTTCATAGTAATTTTTCAGTTGTTTTGGGCTCATGACTATTCACATTAGATGGACTGAATAAATTAACTCACGCCTCAAGAGTCTTATAACCTTCCAAGACATATCGTCATAAGATTCTGTGGATTGTGCCAACAAAAATGCTGCTCCTCTATCAATTCTTTTATCATTATTATCCAAGTGGGTAGTTAAATAGATAGAAGTGGGTGCCATTTGGTTGAATGGTGAAAAGGTTTCAGATATCAAATGTAATCTTTCACTGTACAGATGGAAATAATCAGATACACCTTTAATGATAATTAATACTCGTCAATTAATCAAATGTTAAAACAGAGCCTTTGGAAAGATGAGAATTCAGTAAAAACAAAAATTAAAGAAAAAACCGGCAAGTGGTGGTACACTGATGCTCAAGAAAAGATGATGAAGACATGATGAGGTAGGCAGACGTCTCTTCCAAAAGCACTGTACGATGGTGCAGGAAAAGCAATATCGTAAAAAAAAAACAACAAATTAGCGCCGAAAAACAAAACAACTGAGCCGAAAAACACAGCCTATGGAAATCTTTTAAAAAAAACTCTCGATTTTACATCATCTAAAGATACTCCCCAGCCGACAAACTCAGCTTGAGATACTTAACGATGCGGCTGGGTCACAGAACATTTTATCGACACGAACTCAAAATCCGCCGCGGTGCGCTCCCAGTCAACCGCCAACATTAGATTCATCTTGCTTGAGAACAACAGGCACCAAAAGTCCGCCGAATGAAGATGTGGTGATCCCAACAAAAGATATGAAAATGAAGTCATCACCAGGCAATTTACCAGCACGTTATCCATTCTCCCCTCTGGTCCCACCCATCAGATTCTATCAGATTTCTTATGATAAATTAGTCGAGGGATCGTCATCCATCTTAATCTAAACGAAAAGGTGCTGCACGTTATCCATGTCAGCCACCAGTGCACTCTGCACTGTGATGGTGCTGAAAATTAATACATTTCTCGTGTACTGTTTGAGGTGGAAATATGAGAGGATGCCATTTGGGAAGTGTGTTCTTATCAAAGTCCATAGAACTTGTTGATTGTCGACACTTTTTTTTTTGTTTTTTGTTTTGTTATGTTCCATTCATGTTTTTGCATTATCGATCTATTTCCATTGGGCTTCGAACTCCAAATCGAAAAAGTATCTATCATTGAAATTAGCGGGTGGTTTAACCTATTAAGGCTAAATCTATGGCATTAATTGAACAGCTCGGAGCACCATTTGCAAGATGGGGCGCCAAGATTTTTGAATAAATCGCAGATTGACTAATAGAATATTTATTTATTTATTTGAAAAATTAATGCGATAGCAAACAGATATACATCCACTTACTTACTACCGCTAAGCAACTAAAGTAAAAAAGTAAATAAAAAAGAAAAAAGAAAGAAAAAGGAAGATCTGCAAATGCTTAGGAAAAGTTAAAGCTACATAATATCCAAGTAAATACAAAGAAAAATTTCAAAAAGCATAATATGACTGAAACAAACTAGAACTATTGATATATAGTAGACTTAATAAGAATAGCTATAAATACATAGGTGAAATTAAAGCTAATATGTAAGTAGTACAAAACAAAATTTCAAGAAGCATAATAGGAATGAAACAAACTTAAAACGATATAATACTCGTACATAGTAACTGAAGTCATAAGAAGAAATCCATAGAATTCAGGGACAAATAAGTCTATTTATTAATGAGAAAGTTAACTTAAGTACTAAAAGAAAAAAGAAAAAAAAATGGGGAAAAAAAATGATAACAAAGAATAACAAATAGGCATGAGGGTGAGGCAAGTTGAATATGTAAGGAATAGGAGAAATGAAGCAGAAAGAATAAGAGTGAGACAAATCACTTTAATTTAAAATTGCAAAATTGTTCAATTGATTTATTACAATCAAGAGGTTGCGTTTAAAACTCGAAAAACTATCTCCAAATATGTCCAAATCATTATATAAGACATTGTGAGCCTTTTCAATCCGAACGGAGGGGGATTTAAAGCGCAAGTTGGTGCGGGGAGCATCAATAAAAATCGTGAGTGTGTGGCGAGTGAGGCGATTAGGAGAGCAGATTTTTAATAGGGATAATAAGTGGGCTGAATCAATAGACCCATGCAAGATTTTAAACAGGAACATTTCGTCAAGATAGGAGCGACGCGCTTCTAAGGATATCATAGAGTATTTGGACAATCGGGCTTCGTATTGCACATATGAACTAGTAAGTTTGAAGAGCAAGTGCCGAGTGAATCTGCGTTGAACGCTCTCAATTTTGTTTCTGTACGTTGTATAGAAAGGGTTCCAAATTGGGGAAGCGTACTCAAGTATAGATCTTACCAAGGTGTTATACATAGTTATGTGCTAGGAAAGCTGCTTAAATGGCCTAGAACACCTTAAGATAAATTCCAAGGTCTTAAACGCTTTGTTGGTGATATGATTAACATGAGAGTCAAAGAGAAGCTTGCTATCAAATTGCACTCCTAGATCGTTGATTTTAGATACACGCATGGCAGATACGGTGCCCAACTTATAATCCCAATAGAATGTGGTTTTTCATTTATAATTCGATAAATTTTGGTGTCATCGGCATATATTAAGGTAGCAGAGGATAATTCATTGGGAAGATCATTGATATATAATAAGAAGAGGAGCGGGCCAAGAATCGATCCTTGGGGTACACCCGAAGTTTGCATGTATGAATTAGACAAATATCCGTTAACTACGACCCTTAGATGATGATTCAAGAGATATGACTCAAACCAGAGGGTACTATTAGAGTCAAAGCCCAATCTCTTAAGCTTGTTTACGACTACTTTGTGGTTTATTCTGTCAAAGGCCTTGGATATGTCCGCATAAAAAACATCAACCTGTTTAGCTTCATCAAGGGCCAGAGCAATAGAGTCGGTGAATATCGAGAGATTGGTTAACGTAGATCGGCCTGGTAGGAACCCGTGTTGCAGGGGACTGATGTAGGGCTTTAGTTGCGGTATTAGATTATTGTAAATAATTTTTTCAAGAATTAGGGCTAGGGCATTGGAAGCAGCTATAGGGCGATAATTTTTCACAAGGTTTTTATCCCCAGTTTTGTAAGCAGGATGAACGAAGTGATCCTTAAGGACATCGGGAACTGTATGGTTGGAAATGGATAAATTCATTAATACGGCTATGGGATGCGACAGGACGAGAGAGCAGTATTTATAGAATATGTTGGGAATACCGTCATTACCCGCATTTTTATTTTCGTCCAGCGATGCAAGAATGTTTCCAACATCATTTTGAAGAACCAGGGGGATATGTGCAGGGCAGTTATGATGGATTTTTTTTTATATACCTAAGCCAACAAAATAACGTTTTTTAATTTTTATATTTGCCCTCCAATTTTTATTGAAAATGATATAAAAATGAAAATTCGATGCTTTTTGAACCAAATTAATTAAATTTTTAACAAAAGCTTTTTACAGTTAATAACAAGAAAATAACGTTTTGCAACTTTTAAAATTCTACTTACTTTTTCGAAAATTTGACGCAATAGATTGCTGTCAAACAAAATTAATTACTGGGTAAAATGCAGGTAATTTTTATAAGATTTCCATTGCATTAAATTGGAAAATATGAATTTAATAAAATTCAGCAAAAATTATAGCTAATTCTAGATTCACGCAATGTAAAAAATTACTTATTTCTTAAACTACTAAAAATGTTCAATAACTTCATACACGCACACAAATGCAAGTAAATTCAAGCAAATTGCGAAAAAAGCTTTGGCACTGTTATTTGCAGAGCCGTCTGTGGCGAGAAGAAAATGAATAATTATCACAAGTATTTCGATTAGTTCAAAATGCACAAAACTTGTTACTTAATCTAGATTCTAATATTTGTGAACAATTCAGTAGTATAATATGTCAGTGCGTAGGGAGGAAGCGGATAAATTTCTCTTTAGCTCAATCATATTCTCATCGTTGTGCAGCAGCAATTGTATAGTTTAATTCCTGGACGAGCATTTACAGAATATACTAAAAAGAAAACGATTACATCTGAAACGCCTAAAAAATTAATAGTGGAGACGGAACGCAAAAGATTAAGCAACAATTTAAAAAGTAGGAAAATATGTAAAGGAAATCATGATAGTAAAAAGAAAAAAAAAGAAAAATTGAAAATAATTTTAAAAAGATAGAACAAATAGAAACGGATACCCGAGGGCAGGCTATATCTTTGTTCTAGCTTGAAGTTAGGAGAAAAAATGGTAACAGCTTCCGATTTTGGACAAATATGTAAAGTGCGAAATCATGCAAGTTATCACAGTATTAAAAAACAGAAACTCTACTCTGCAATTCATACCAGAGATATGTTTTATGGTACTCAACATGAAAAATATGCCTTAGAAGAATTGCAAAAAAATACAGAAGTTACTGTTCAATTATGCGGTTTTTGTTTTATAGACGAAGAATTTCATTTTCTTGGTGCCAGTCCTGATGATCTCATTGAAACTGATGGAATTTGTGAAGTGAAATGTTCTTGTTCTACCAAGGAGTACACAATAATTGAAGTTATTGAGAAGAAAAAAAATTACGTTTTTAACATTGGATCCAATCACCAACGACATAAAGCTAAAGCGAACGCATAACTACTATTTCTACCAAGTCCAAGGTCAATTACTTGTAAATAATAGACTGTATTATCTTTTTGATGTTTGGACTCCAAAATGTTTTAAATTTATGCGTAATGAAAGAGACTCTGATTTTTTCGAAAATAAAATTAGGAGTAAATTACTTAATTTCTACAATAATTTTTTGGTCTTAGAATATTTGATCCATATGTACCTACACGGTTAAAAATATTGGTATTATTTCGATAAATCAAAGTATACATATAAATCCTTACACTTTCTGCATAAAACGAATCCAAGTGTTAATTATAAAAGTTATAACAAGCTTGTATAGAATGAATTTGCTATGGTATAAAAACGAGGAATAGTTTTTCGGTATAAATTTTATGAGAAAGATGTGTACTTTTAATTAATTCTATTAGTTTATAAATTCTATATGGTACCCTATAAAGACTTCATATAAAGACATTGTTTAAAATTGATACTTTGAATTATAGCAGAAGTTTATAACATATTCATATAAAGTTTATCACTTTTTGTATTTATTGTGTCTTATCCAATTATGGATGGAATCCAGTAGGCAGGCGCGGATCTAGCATTGAAATTAGGGGGGGGGGGGGGTCATTTTACAAATTAAATAATCGAGCAAAAAAAAAAACATCCAACGCCGGTTTGCATGGCCACCGCTGTACCTACTGCAGTACTTGCTGTAGTACTTGGAACTAGGAAATCCGCATTAAGCGGTGTGGATCATGTGTCTTTTTTAGCATACTTTTTGTTTACAAAAGTATAGGGTGCAAACTGCAGGAGTCATTCCAGCCCAACTTTTCTCAGTTTTACACACTGGTATATATACTATGGACTGCTCGATATGCTATTTCATGCGGGTATAATTTTTTGTGTCAAAAATAGTTCATACGTCGGTGGTAACATTGAAAAATCGATTGGCGGAAAGTTGAAAAGTGAAACCTCTCGAATTTCTATTAACCCAAATAATTAATTTAAAAACATTTATTTCGACAAACCCACTTATTTATTTAATTTTTACAGCCCTTTCTCAGTTCGCACGTTACATAGAAAAGTGACCCAACTCAAAAAATTCAACTTTTCAGGAGAGCGAAAAAACGAAAAAAAATTAATTCTAGCTTAACGTAGTAATTGTTTGCTAAAAATAGTCTGAACTCTTAAATTTGTTAGTAAATATATTTCTGAAGATTTATATAAAAGAAATTTTAAGTTTTTATTACCGCAGTTGGCGAGGTTAGCTGTTAATCCCGCATCCTCTTAAGTTGTGTCGCTTTTCTTTGTTGCGAAATAAATATTTTTACATGTTTTTTTTAAGTGGCACAACTCACGATTTTTAAGAATTAAATTCCGTACTTTTAACTTTGTGGAAAATTGTCATAACTCATAATAAAATTTGTAAGAAATAAATGCTGTTTTGTGGAAAAATGACACAATTTAAAATAATACTCTTAAAATGTCGAAAACATATTTACGTTTGTTATAAAGATCGTCACAACTCAAAAAGTGACACTGACACACTGTTCTATGAAGAATATCTCTGTTCTTAAGTAACAGAAAAGTGACACTATCGCTATCTAGCGGCAAAAACAATCAGATAGAAATATGCCAATTTCATGGTGTAATTAACTCAAAAACGACAAATTTTGAGTTAGGTCACATTTCTATGTGACGTGCGAATTAGTAGTTGGTGCTTAGATCGAAAGAGAACGCTAAATTGAAATGAGCCCACTTTCTGCAGTGTATTTCTATGGACGTAGTCAGTCCATATTTTAAATGTCAGTGGTTTTACATAAGAACGCTGCAAATATTTTAGAATGTTAGGAGTGTTACATGCCAAAATTACCTGAAAAGGGGCTTATCTCTCTTTAAGGCGAAGAAATTGCCATCAGCAATTGATTCAAATTCCTCACTTAAAAACAAAAAGTATTTCCCATAGAACGACTTGGGACAAATAAAAGTTTTAAATTTCAACCCAAGTCGTTTCAATAGAAAAAAGCCCCACGACAAATCTTACCTTCAGTAAGATTTGTCGAAAACAAAAATACGATATGTATGTACATATATACCTACATACATATCGGGCGCATAAAATTTACTCGGCGAAGATTAAAACGATCAAGACTTCACCAAAAAGCCTCCTTTCAGCAAATTGTCGCGAGCGGAATACATTCTGGGTGCAACAATGTATGCACGATAGCAAGACGATGGTTTGATATTTATGAAAATATCAAATTTCATTCCAACCATCGTCCGCCGCGGTAGGCTGAACACTAATTGTAAACAGGTGAAGAAAATAGAAATTGCGATAAGAAAAAAAAACAAACGTTTTGTGAAAATAACCATAAGAGGAAGTTTGTGAAAGGAAAAGTTTGTGAACAAAGCAAAAGTAAAAAAAATATATATAAATAAAATAAAAGTGTGCGAGTTGTCTTAATCATAGCATCCTGAAACGGCGTAGAGTGATTGCCTTCGACTAAGTTAAGCCTCGAAATATAACAGGAGTTTGGACTAAGTTAAGTTAGGGCTCTGATGTGGTAGCAAGGGTGTCTGTTTCGTGGCTTGGGAAGTGTTTCTCTGAGGTCCGAAACCCAAATTCCGAGAAAAACCTATACACATACATCACATGCATACAATAGCATTCATTGAAATAAATTTTTATTTTTTTAAGTTTCGGAATAAAGTTTTTTTTTAAGTTGAATTATATAAATAAAAAAAGTATAAAATAAAAAAAATTATTTTTTCAAATAACTCAATTAATTAAACATTTTTTCTCAAATTTAGGGGGGGGTCATGACCCCCCCCCCCCCCGGATCCGCTATTGCCAGTTGGGGTAGCAGATTGCATTGCTGAAAGGAATGACTTCAATTCAAAACTACAATGTAAGCAATTTTGTATATATTTTAAAAAAAATTTCTCCAAATTACAAATATTTAAAAATAATGTTATCATACGCATGCAATGGCAATAACAGTACGCTATCGTCCCTTACATCCTCTGTGATTTGAAATGCATTATGAAATTCACAAAACTGTATTACTAAATTTTTTACATATAAATATAAATTCATTTTTATACGCTAAAATTAATTTTATTTGAAAAAAAAATTTTTTATGTTATGGGTTGAGTTTATATTCAGTTGAAATAACAAACAATTCAGGATGATAATGAGTAAAATACTCAATCCAAGAAACAGTTTTTATAATTTGAAAATATCTCTGAATTGTATTTAAAGGTAACAGAATGTATACACTTTAGGGCATGTTTCTTTAAACTGGAATAAGTAGTGAACGTTAATGAACAATTTTCATTGGCAATACATTTCAGTTGCAGAAACTTTGAATTAGACATATAATGTTCCAACTTCAAGTAATTGAATATAATAATCATAGTAGAGGATTTCTTTTTACATAAAAAAACAAAAATACTCCATATTTAATTAATAAGAATAATAACACAAATATTGTAAAATTGCCTCTTATTTATATGCTAGATAGTCTATAGATATAATAAAAATACTATGTTGGCAGTTATATGTTGGAGTTCTTACAGCCCTTATTTAGGCTTTCCTGAGCTCCAATCTCTACAACATAGAGTTCCGCCTGAAAAATGTAAGGTGAGACACCAAAAGGAATGGATAGTTCCACTATTGGACCAACCACCCCTGCACCTGTTTTCCCGTCCTTCCTACACTGAGAAAAATATTGGGATAAAATCAAGTTACATTGATTGTTAATTCTATTTATATTTCTGTCAATTTTCAGCCTACCCAGTTTTAGTGTTAAAGCAACCTTTTTAGAAAACTTGTATATTGTTTCGCCAAACAAAATGGTCTTTTCAACATTTTATTTAGGTTACCTTGAAATTTACCTAAAATGATGGTAGAATTTAACCTTGTGGAGTAAGTTAAAAATTCAACTCTAGATATATTAATATTTGGTTATTTGGACTAAATTTATTACTTGAATTTTCAATTATTTGAAGGGTTAAATTAACATAACAACTAGTTAATTGAAAGCTTTCAGCATTTGTTTTATGTTAAAATAACACGAGAAATATGATGATTTTAAAAGTAATTTGGTTTAAAGAAAACTACAAAATATTATTATAAAATTTTAATTGTAATTAATAAATGCAGATAAGCAGGTATTTTAAGACTAATTTACTTCGTAGAGTTTTTATGTCTTCCATGAAAGTATTTAATCTTGCAGTAGTAGGTATAAAAATATTTTTGAATAAAGAGCCAGACCCGGTAAGACATTCCTGGGGTTAGCAAATATTAAAAACAGGAAATGTTTTAAAACAGCAACATAATGCACCTAAAAATGAGCTGAACTTATATTTAGTTCTGTCTTTAGCTACATAAAATTCTTTACAGGTCGAAAATTCTAACACTATAGAAATTAAAGGCTGCAACAAAGCTACGAGTACTAACAAAGTAAATGAAGCTGTCCCTTGAGTCTTTTATGCTCGGCTTAAGAAACTTTTTTGCTGCTCCATTTCTGTTTCATTTTTGAAAACTCGGCACATAACAGGAACACAATAGCAGCGTTAAAAGAATCTAATGTTGAAAATTGAATTATAAAATCTTTTCGACAAGTCTCGGTTAGAAAAGTTATCATCAGCTGTATTATTATTCCCCGCTTTTAATTTTAAAGAGCATGTCTTTGCTAACTGCTTCCTTTATCATTTTACAATATAAGGGAACGGCAGCTCTTGTAAGTTCTTCATATTTTGAATAAATATCGGCAAAATCGGGATGAATAAATTTGAAAACATAATTAATCTGTAAAATACAAAGAAATCAGTTTCATTTATGTACTGTAGAAATACTAAATATATGTATGTAGTACCTACAACTTACCAATTCTGGAGCTCTGGTATGTTTACATGGAGGCCATTCGTCAAAAATATTTTGGACCTTACAGCTCTCGTCGATTAAAACCTTATTTCTTCTAAAATCGCAAGTCTGTGTCCATTTCTTAACGACTTGTTCGCGGAGCTCTCGAAGAGCTTTGAGGATGCCGGCGTATTGTTCTGAAATATAAAATGATATTTAAAGAATTTATATTTTAAAATAATTAGGTAGTTTAACTATACCGTGGAGCTTTGCATCCAATTTTAAGACAATAGCCTTTTGTATAGTATTACGTTTGGTGTTACTTTCTTCCTTGCTCTTCGACATTGAATCTATATTTATTTTCTGTATAGATCTTCCAAGATTGCGAAGTCGATATGCAGTTTTCCTCTAGGATGCTTTCTCTTTCCTTTGAAATGATAATATGTGTCCTGAAATTATCATATTTTTTCATATTCATTAACTTAAGTTTTTTTTTTAACCACCTACCTTTAGCTGCTATGGAAATATTTTTAAAATTAAATTAGTTATACTCCGTATTTCTCGCATTTTTGAAAGTTATGTTTTATAATTATATTTACTGATAGCTTTCTTTCATGGAAGACTTCAAAAAGTGTTGTCCATCCTCAGAAGCTAATAGTATTTCTTTTACATTCTAAGACAACACAAGTATAATAAAACATTTATATTGTTACAAAATCGCTCACCTTTTTCATAGGACTGTCGACAAATAAATAGATGCGCCTTAAAAAATTGATTTACAGCAATTTCATGCTGTAGAATAGGGTTCGAATCCGCTAGTGCTTCTCCATTTTTGCCTTCCAATAAAGAGCGTTCAATAGACGGATTTTTATGATTCGAATTGGCTCAGTACAGTTTTGTCGACAAATAGCCACTGCAATTCCATGGGGAATTGCCCCTTTACTGAAACCGAAAAGTGCTGCAGCCGCTGAATTTCCACCTTTACCTGTTGCTAAGATTTTCCTACTTCTAGCATCACTCCAATACAGGAGACTTGTTGTCGGTAAGGTACACAACACAAAACCAAACTCTGATATTTCAGTCAGCTGATTTGTCAATGGTATACACTGAACTATAAGGAACCCCAAATTCATTCTTACCATTCCGCGCGACATATAGTTCTTCCTAAATAAACCACGCAGGTGATTCGTGAAGGGCCAAACCACACGTAGTAGCATCAAGGACGAGCATTTTGCGGCTCTTTTGTGCCCAGACGTCGAATTACAATGATTTTGAAAATGAAATATCCTGACATACCCCAGACATATAGAGAAATATAAAAACAAAATAAAAAAAAAACCAAACTATAGGTTTGAGATTTGTGTGTTTTGAACGGACACCATTTAACAAATATAAGAAAAGTCAAAACCAATTATAACCCATTTGACGTTTATTGAATTAAAATCGCCATTAAAATTTAGCAATTAAAAGAAAAGTCAGTGAAAAATTTGACATTTATTGAATGAAAATCTTACACAAATGTCAGTAAAGAATCCGCCATTTATGAAAAAAAAGTCACAAATATAGAAGAATGAAAGTGAAAGTGAAATCATTAAAGTAAAAAAAAAACCAGAAAAAAAAATTGGCAACGAAATTTTCCGCTAAACAGGTTATTTTATTTGTGCAAATAAAATTTTGCAGGGAAGCAACAAGGATGACACATTATTCCCCTAAACATCAGAGGCCTAGATCTAGGACACTGACCGCTGTTTATTAGGCTATCCTGAAAGATCTTGTCCTTCCAGTTGAGATTGTACACAAAATTTGTGTAACGCTGTCAGAACCGCGAAAGGGAGTAGCCTGGCTCAACTGGAGTCCGCTCGGCCATATGAACAGAACTTCATCGCAACAACAAATGCTTTAGATCGTTTTATCTTTCGTTTCACCAATAACGAGACGTTTATGCTAAATACGAAGCCAAATCGAGTTCAGTTATATTGTGTAAACCCTTCGACGAAAAGAAAAGAAAGCTGTTTTCGAGGGTGAATCAACCGCTGAAAACCTCAACACAAAAGTTCCTCCAAGTTCAAGGATTGCCAATTTTTATACTATAATAAAAATTCGTTGGACTGACTGGTAGGTGTTCCGGAATCGCAAACTAGGAAACTATTACAATCGTCGATTTCATCCGTAATGGGTCGTGACTTGCAACAACATATTATAGACCCTTTAAAATATCCCTGTAAATTACCCTAAGCTAAAAGCGCGATAGCAAATGTCGAACATAAAAGTCATGCACACCCATACTTTGAAGATTTTTATTACAGAATTATACAGGATTTCTGACATTAAAAACCTAATGATATTATTTTATTTTTATTTTTCCTATCAACATTTTAACTCGATAGTTTAACGCATTCTGCAGTTAAAATAATTCGAAAGGACGGACCCGATATACAAATGCCCAAATGATTGTTCCTCTTATTCATGGCTGTCATCAATTTAGTAGTAGCGTCATTATTTAAAAAGAATTGCGCCTTATCCATGTTTCAAGCAAAAATCTTAATAACAATATTATTGCTTATATTCATAAAAGTAAAAGGAATTTTGCATTTATTTTAATCAATTGACTTACATATCTGAAAATTGATTCATTTCCATCATTTAAGCTACATATTCCCCCTTAATTTTAATTTACCTCAATAAATTAATATACATCTACAGTTAATAGCAATTATAATAAAATAATACCCACAGATTAGAACTTACAATTTTCAAATCACTATAACTTCACTTAATGACTGCGAACGCAATTAAAACCGATGCTTCCAGTACCTCTGCAGAAGCGCACTTTTGAATGTTTTAAGTTTTCTACCATCTTGAATAGAACAACATAAAATTAGTTTGAATTTAACCTAAGCGTTGTTGATTTATTCAAGCAAGCTATAAAAAGGTTGAAATATCCATCAAACTTGGGTTAAAATCTACTTGTGTACCTACCTTACATTTTCGAATTAAATTATGGATTCACCGCATATCCTGGCTATATTAAAAATTACAAATTATGAAAATCCATGGAACACTTACAGAGAAATATGGATTGGTGTCTCAAGGTTCCCGCTAATAATTTGGGGATTTATATCGGCACAAAATTTAAACAGCCACAAATTTATGTAAAGAAAAAAAAACTTGTTTTTATTTCATTGTAACTCCTTTAAAACTTCATAAATTAATGAATAAAAAAATTTACACCCAGTCTCTTAGTCTTACGAATTTTTAGTGGGAGCTCTTTCATAGCCTTAGTAAAAATTTGTATGTTCAGAGTTTTGAGGACGTTTCTGATCCTATTTTCGAGATTTTTCTTTGTTTTTTGGCCTGAAATCAATTTGCATATACGTTCCTCTTTAAATTGGCCCACAAGTCTTCTATTGGCCGAAGCTGTGGTACGTTCGGGGGTTTTATGAAGTTTTAAAATAAAGTTCTTCACTTCTGGCAGACAGACTTCAGAATAACGGTCAGCATTTACGGTCAAATTCGATGCAAAAAACCTCGGGCACGACATTCTCTCAGAGCTGATGGCCAACCATACTAAAAATTTTTCTGGGAACTTGGTTGTAGCAGACATCTTCACATGATCAGCAGCAACTGATTGAGGAGTATCGTAGTAATGGCGCCCTTGCCACTCGTTACCATCAAAAGTGAAATATGACTCATCCATTATAATTTTTATTTTATTTTTTGCTATCAATGTCACTCTTTGCTTTTGCACAACCTTCTGATTTTTGGACACTTTAGGACACTTCTTTCGAACTTTACGCACTATATTCATTGAAAGTAACTCTTTTTTCACTGTCTTGTGGTCACAATTAAATCTTCGTCCTAGACTTCGATAACTTTTAGCAACCTTTCCCACTGTGATCCTCTTCAGTTCACGCCTAACTTCATTGCTTGAAAAAGGATTATCTGACCGTTTCGTTTTTTGTTTTTTATACGAAATATTGTTTTCCCGTTTTTTTTACTATACACTATTTTTCTTGAAAATCCAACATCTTGGAAATATCGCACAATGTTCGATTTAGAAGCTAATGGGTGTAAATCAAAATATGAAAATATAATTTTTCGACGTGCTTTTTCATTAACTTGCATTTTTCTGTTGTCACGGACTAAATTGCATGCAAAATTGGTTAAACCAGTAGAGAAAGCTCTGAAAAAAACTAAATTATCTAACGGGATAAATTTTAGAATGATTCAGGGTGATTCAAGTGAAAGTGAAATTTGTGCCGATTTAAATCCCCATACGTTATTACTTTCAACATAACGAAGGCATTTTGGGACCGGTAGTGGTTAAAAAATTTAAATTCTCGTATATCATAAAATCTTCTAAAATTGGCCAATTTAACTCTTCAATTATGTAATTTTTACCCTCAACTTTAACCTATTTATAAGTTGAAATAACATCATATAAAATAATTTTAAAAACTACCACAATAAATCAAGAATCAACATTGGTTTGTAGTAATTCTGCTCTAAATTAGAGTTGTGTTAACTTATTTTTTAAGTTAAAGAGCAACACATTGTTTTAGGTTAGTTAAACTTAGCTGCAAATTAAATATTTAACTAAAACTTGTGTTAAATTAACCTAAACTTGTCAACATAGCGCAAAATTTTGATTCTACCCTAGTTATTTTTCTCAGTATATTAACTGATATACAAGAAACTCTTTTGCAATCTTTCTATTGGCTGCTTAAATATTGAATTGTCTAACACTTAATTAATATACGCAATTTATTGACAGCGGGCAGCTTTATGTATAATGAAAATAAAATTATTATTTTTAACTGCTGCACGTGTAGCCTGGAAGAGTCATGGTGATTTAAGATACGCGAATCATAAACTTGTTATATAAAAATTCAAAGGCAGTCATCAACTATGGTGAACACAAAGTATGCCTATTCCCTGGTCTGCCTAATTATTGATTATGATCCACTTAAATTCATATATGGACAATACATACCAAAATAAATATTCGAAAATTTTTCGATATTTATGTGTAAGGGCTTAGTGGGACTCATAAGCCCATCTCAGATATTCAGAAAACCAACAGGGGGCATATAAAAAAAAATGTATTTTAGTGTACCTTATTTCATATACCCTTCATTTTTACTCTAATACTCTCTGCCATTTAATTATCACCACTAATAAAAACTTCAATTACCTTTTTCGTATTTAAAATTAAGGATTACTTTAAGTGTGCCTTGAATTTGAATTAAGTTCTAAAAAAATTTATTAAACTTTAAAATAGTCTACAGAATTAAAGGAACAGATTTCACTCCTTAACACAAATTTCATATTCGTGCCAAAATCTGTTCAAGTCAGAATTGGGTCAATAGCCTCAGGTGTTCTGTGTATGACTTTAACATTCACGATCCACTTCTACAATTTAGTTTACCCCCCACCCCTTCGTTTTTATAATGCCCCGAATAAATTTTCATCCTTTTTACACTATCCGAGACATATATTTGATTGGATCACATAAAATGAAATCGATTGGTCTTAAAAATTTTCCATTTCATCGATAACATGCGATGGGGATATACAATTATATCAAAGAATATCGGGCCCAAATTCTCGTTGTACTTACCGGCTACCGCTTTCGCTATATTCTAGAGACTAACACCACTATAATAATAGCACCCTCCCTTATATAGGGAACAACACTTAGTAACAATCGTTTTACCTCCCACAGTCCCTTTGCTCTGGGTGACAAGGATAAAATAGACGCGGGGGGTTAATCATTGGTGATTACATAACTGTAAATGGCTTTCCATCCTTTTTGCAATGCGATAATCCTTAGGAACATGAAGTAGTACGAGGAATTTTACTAGAACGGGTATAGGAAGAAGGGTATAGAATGAGCTTAAAATCGATTGTAGATTAAGATAAGAATCATTTCGAACAGCTCCTAGGACATTATTTGCATATTTATGTTCGGCTATTACAGGGACATTAGTTTACTATCCTTTTCTCCTTGTTAAGTTGAAAATATTGCTTTGGTTAATTAACGATTATGATTTGATCATCTTAGGTAAAAGGACAAATGCCCAAAGGAGTTTTATCCCATTCCTATTTCACCCAAGAGCTTAGAACTAAAATGGAAAGGATAATTAGAGTTAGAACACGATTTTAAATAGGATTAAGGATATACTATGTATAATTGTATATGCGGTTAACGGTTCAGTTTTTGTATATTATGTATTCTCCTTTCTTATTGTATATGTGCAGAAAATTTCTTCCTATTCGAAATATACAGCAGAATACTGCAGGTCACTTAATGCTTATACAAAAGGAACCATAACGACCCTTCCTCGCAAGGACAAGCAGAACCTCAAAATTTATGTGGAAGAGATGTTGATTTATGGCCAACACTTAAGCAATTAAAAAGTTTTAGAAGTTTCTTTGGGACCATACTGGAAACATCTCCGCTACTATTCACACATACTTATACATATAAAAGGAAAGCTATAGTAAAGGTTTGGGCAAAGAAATGAGAATGAGAGTGAGTTCTGAGCCAGGATTAAAAAGAATTAGTTGAAATCTTGGTACGGTTAATTGGTTTACAGCGTAATTTCAACTTTCATGGTGGATTCTTTCTGTGTGTTCAGATGACTTCCCTTGAGTTTTCTTTGGGATAAAATTTATGAAGATGTGACCTTATGAAATAAAAGTGATTAGTGTTTGGTTTGATGTGACTAAAAGGTCCTATAAATTTTTGTAGTGTAATTTATGGTTGCCTTAAGAATGACCAAGGAGGAGGTATTTTATTGCTAGTTCCCTTGTAAATAATTTTTTTTTAAAAATTTCAAAGGAATTTTTTTAACAAAAGAAGCAGTTTAAATATGACTTTTTGGAATTATTGGATTGCATAAAGAATTTGGTGTTCAGAAGGGATAGGAAAAAGTTTTTATTTCTTTACGAACCTGCTAGCTGTTCGTATAACTTTAGTCCGAAATTCGAACAATTCATCATTAATTAAGAGTGCAAATTTTGCACATATTACTGACTATAATGAAAATTAGAAAAAAAGTTATAATTGGTCTGGTCTAAAAACTAATTCTCATTACAGTTTTTCTTATAGTGAATTCGATTTTAACACTGCCACTGAATCTGCCATTATCGTGCTCTTTTCCTCCCCTACTAGTAAGGTCGGAAGAAAAGATCTGGGAAATCATAGACTCGGTGGCGGTGGTTGTATAAGGCAGCCCTATGAAGAAATTCTCAAATTGATTCCGGTTTTGAAATTCAAACTAAAATTTTAATGAACAAATTTAACTCGATACGCATTAACGCATTCAAAAGCAGCATCTAAATATGTACTCAAAAATTGATGGTAAAATGTGGTTGCTAGATTTCGCCAACTTTTGAACTTCAACATTTCTTAGTGTAGTCTCCTGCGTGATCTACACAATTTTTCCACAGATTTGGAAACTTCAATATTTCTTGTTCTTGTTGGCGAGTTGTCATTGTCAGGCTATTGCACATGTGCACGAGATGAGTGTAGGCCTTTACGGGGCAACCTTCATACTTCTTCGCCATTCTTTACTAGCCATTTTCGACTCGCGAGTATAATAGTGTACCCACGTGTCATCACTTGTGAGGAGGCACCTCAGAAAATCCTGCCAATCTGTCGAAATCAATTCAGAAGTCTTTCAGTGATCTCCGATCTGACCTGTTTTTAGTTTTCGGTCAACAACCTCGGGACCCATTGATCATTAATTTTTTCTGAAACCAAGATGATCAGTGAAAACAGATTGAATACTCCCACAGCTGATATCTACTTCTGATGAGATTTCTTCAACAGTTAATCGGCGCTTACGTTGAACATAAGCTCTCGAACGGTACGGATGTTGTCATCTGTAATGCTAGTCCTTGAGTGTCGATCATGACTTTCGTTTTCGACAGGCTCGCGCCCACCCTTAATAAATTCTCTGGCACACAATTCTGAGACTGTGTAGCGTCTCCAAACTGTGTGTTCAAACGAGTACATATTTCCGAGGGTTTAACGCTTTCATTGCGTATAAACTTTTTTATGATACGTTGTGCAATAGACAAATGTACCTTTTTCTCGGACATAGCTTTATTGAGGACAGAACCGAGCGCACCCTCAAACCAAGTCGCTTCCCCTACTCTTCATCAACCGCACACTAATGTTTCGAGTATCCGGTTATTATCCGGGTACCCCGGTTTCACGGGTAAGAGTCAAGCACCCCGGGTATCCGATGTTTTTGAATCTGGTTGTTAGGAATCAATTCTTTGGAATCGGGTATTGAAAAATTAATTTGGTTAATTAATAAGAAAAATCAAGCAAAGCACGAATCGGGTAGCAGAATTAAATTCTTTTATTATGACTGAATTCACGATTTCAATAATGTACCGGAGTATTAAAAAATTAGGAACTGATTGTTCCCGGATACCCAAATATTCGGAATCCAAACTCGATTATATTTGGATACCCGGGTAACCAGGAATCGGGTACCCGGGTATCCGAGTAAACTTTGAATCGAGTACCCGGGTATCCGACTCCATTTGAACCCGGGTACAAACCGAAACATTACCGCATACTACATAATCTAGCTCGGAACTACATGCTAAGCAGAATAGCAAAATTACCGTTTATATTTGATACACCCTCGTATTTATGAAAAGTCCGTTTGCAAAAATTTTATTCGTCTAAGGTAAAGTTTTCTCAAGATCACGTGTGGACGAAAAATGGACAGAGAAACATACAAAACAGATAGAGAGGAATGCTGATAGACAGAGATTCAAAAAATAAAAGGCCTTTTAATATTTTAAGTGGATTTTCAATCAATTTTTCCAAATTTTTAATAACCATCGAATTTTGCATTACATTGCAAATATTTTGAAATTCCAAACGAAATTAATATTTTTAAAATATTCAAAAAGTTGCAAACGCTCCACCAATTTTTGTTTTTTTTACTACGGAAAGGGATATGGATTTGTAGGTACATGTGGAGTTTCTAATAAAACAAAAACCAAAATAATTATTTTCAGAAGGAAAACCATAAATCTCTCTGAATCCAATATTTATACTCAAATTGGGATGTTTTGAACCACTGGATTTAGTAAAGGCCTAAGTTTTTTTTTTTTAATTTCAACTTTTCTAATGTACCAACATGCCACTAAATATTCACCCTAAAGATCAGACCTTTGAAACATAGAGCTCTGAAGGCAATCAAAATACGAATAGCGACAATATTTCAAGGCAGGTCATCCACTGGAAAAGCAGGAGTCCATCAAATGATGTTAAATCTGTCATACGAAACAGGAGACGATGGAGAGCTCGATCTCCATTGAATAACCAAAGGAAGAGTAGGATATATGACTGTCATTTCTGTGACCATTCCTTAAGGTGCAACCACACATAACAAACATTTGTCAAACATTTGAAAAATAATTTATAGGCAGTTGACAAATGTTTGATAAATGTTCGGCAAATGTTTATCAAATGGTTGTTAAACATTTGTCGAACATCTGGCAGGATATTTGTGCGAAAAATATAATAGACAATTTTTATGTAGAGTATTAGAGTATACTGGTCGTGATTTAAATGATTTAAAAATTGACGACCTTTCCTATTTCAAAGTCACTTCCAAGTTTTAGTTAATAGAATCGGGCCAAAAATAATAAGACGAAATAAAAGCTGACGAAATATTGCAAGTGTAGATGAACGGCTAGACATTGCTCTGAGGATTTTTGCAATGGGTGATTCTTATCATTCGTTAATGTACTTGTTTATAGACTCAAAACAGTTAATTTCAAAAATTGGACTGCAACCATATATGTCGGTAAATATTAAAGTAGCAAAAAATAATCACTTAAACTGACGCTTTCTGCCTATATTTCACGGCGGTACTGAGTAAGCAATGAGTTTATAGATTTGCTTATTTCACCCGCAGCCACTAATAACTCTCTTCCAATTGATATGAAAGAGTCATTACGTTTAATTTGTCCTTACACTCTTCATTCGATTTGTCCCACAAATTTCGGTGTGTAGAATACAGTTCTATTAATTTTATAATATGTATATATTCCCCTTTCTCACATATGATTATTAAAAATTTCCGAAAAACCCAAAATAAATTCTGACACTACCGTTTTTCCCAGCTGTTGAAAACTGACTGAAAGTACTGAACAAACTCAAAAAACTCACAAATGTTTGTCAAACATTTGGAGAATGTTTCTTATGTATGGACTTGCCTTTACACAGTGGAAGATCTATGGTGTATGTACACTTTTAACTTACAACGAATCAGACACGACACTCTCAAGACATTTAGATTTGGACCATAGTTCAATGCCATTTAAAGACCGTGGTTAGCTGAAAGATTCCGAACGGTTTCGAAAAAAAAGCACTCAATTTAAATTTAGCAAAATTTTCTACAGTTTCCATTTCATTTCAACCTCATTTCAAATTCCAATTTTATTTTTATATTAAAAGAATTCAAAATTGTCATTCAAATCACATTTCAAGCTCATCTTTCATCCGTCGTAAAATACAACGTGTGTAGATCCCTCGTGATGTGTACAAAACATCCATTAGTCCTCCTTAGCAATTACAATGGCAACACAGTAAGGAAGGTTCAAATCCAAATTGCCATCCGTGCCTGCCAGGAGCCATATGGGCATATGAAAACAAGTGCTAAAAATTTTTATGCACAGGGGATGGACCATCTAATTTCATCGAACCCTTCAAAACCGCTGCCACATGTTCTCAACGAAATATGCACTATGTCCTTTCGTCGTCGTCGTCGTCGTCGTCGTGTGACTTTGCCTTAATCAATTTTTTGGTCATAAATTTCACTGCGATACCATTTGTTTGGTTTTTGTTACTCCATTGAAGAAAAGGGGAATAAATGCACTCCTGGCAGGCATCCAGACTATCCAAGTATTCTCTGAGCTCTAAAACCTTTCCTTGTGTGTACATAAAGAGATAGAGAAACTACAAGGAAACATAGTAGCCAGAACTTGAACAAGTTAAAGGAATGAAAAGGTGGCTCCGTACGAAATTGGATAACGAAATTATAGCTGATTGGATGCAGCCAGGACTCTTCTTAATTAAATTGCGTTTTGCTCCTGTTCGAGTTTGGGAAATGTTCGTTTCCCTTAGCTACCATCAGCTACAAATGCAGAGCAGGAAACGATTTCTTTTTTCACCCCGCTTGTGTATTTTTTTTTCTTCTCTTTTTGCTTATACTTATTCACCCAACAACCCTATGGGGTTAATTATGGCACTCAGCTTGGTTGTCTGGAAATTTTTAAGAGTGGAGTAAAAGATACCATAAAAAAAAAAGAAAAGGGAAAAATCAATTGATCCCATGAGCCCTGAAGCCGCGAAGATGCTGTGATACAACTGGTTGGATGAGATTACGAATTGTGTATCCTTCTGCTGGCTGGCACAACTTTTCACAACTTTACGTGGGGAGGAGTTTTTTCTTCGTCTTATTCTTATTTTCATTTTCTTTATTCCTGTCAAAAACGTAAAATTTGCCAACACAAAGTCGTCCTTTTGCCGAATACTCGTATATTCAAAAAGAATCGAAAAAAAAAAATGACAAAGGCCAAAAATCACAATCAATAACTTCTGTGACAAAATTATTTGAGCGGCATCGTTCAAGGATACCGCAAATCCTGTTGAAAATCATTAGCACCGACAACCAACAAACAACCGACAGAGTGTCGTCAATTGAATAGAATCCCCGAGAATATTGTCACACCAGAGAACCGATGGTAGCCGGCAACTTTTGTAGGAATCCTTTGAGGCGTAGCCAGACAATCTAAGCGATTGATTCTGTGTCCTTTTGTTTGTAATTCTTTAAGGATTTATGTATATTTGTACCTGTTTTGAATTATTGTTAGTATTATTATAACATTTCGGTTTTACCTGTCGATTACAAGCATTTTTTTTTTTACTTGAAGAACACTTTTTTTTTTTTTGAATTTTGTCTGTGGTAATAAGAAATTGTAAGCGGCAGTTTTGATGCTATTGTTGGAGTTTGATAAACGGAAATAATTTATTTATGAGTTTTAGTGTTGTGTTTTTGTAGTGTTGTGTAATAGTAGAAATGGTAGATAATCCAGAGACATATATTGAACTAATCAAATCATATTGAATGATAAATCGTTTTGAAGTGGTTTTTGTTCAACACAGTCTCAGTTTAAACGGGCAACTATTATGCTTCTAGGAAACAGTATTATAAAAGTGGAAAATTTCAAATAAAATTGCTTGTCGCTAAAATTTACAAAACTATAAAAGTCCTGTTTCAAACCGGTAAAAAAGTCCATGTTGTATGACTGTAGATTCATTTTAGAAATGTTTCTCTAAAATGTGGGGATAACTGAAAAATCACCAGTTTATCATTATTAGCTTATAAGCATATTTACATATATAGTAATAAAGTACATGCAGTTCATACAAAACACAATTATGTTGTACAACAGGATGTGGTGACATAAAAAAAATGCGATGAGAAAATATAATCCCTATTATGCCCTGTCCTCATAACTCAGCAATTCATTTTTGTTATATGAAATTGATTTTACAAACCATTTTTTTTTTTATTTTTCAAAGAGCGAAGACATATTATTCCATGTGACTTCCATGTCCGAGGGATGATGATATCTATACATGCTGATCACGAATGTACTGATACCACACTCCACGTATAATTCCTCCTATACGACTTTTTGACATTATGAGCAGATTTAACCATGCGGAAAAGAAGTATGGAGAGAAGAAAACATCAGAAATTAAAGGTAATAGCGTACATAAGGGGATCCAGATCACAGGATCCTACATCTTGTTGATCTCTACGTTCAACTTTGTCAGCCGGCTTTCATCTTGCTTTTACTATGTACTTATCGACCTGCAATTAGAATCCAAGTCAATCATGAATTGGATCCGAAGAGTTTTCCATGAAAACAGTTTCCCTAAAAACCAATTCCCTAAAGCCACATTCAAATGAGCATTTTCCCTAACGAATTAATTAAATTTACGTATTTCAAATTCGTACAATGAAGTATCGAATTTCAAAATCCTTACTGATATTAATTGAAAAATTTCGTATTGTGGAATCGTATGTTTTTTCTCTTACTAAATCTCAATACTGAAATGTGCCTTTCCAAATTATGGACATTGCTTATTAGGGAAGACGCTCATTAGGGAAACTATTTTAGGCAAATTGTTTTTAGGGAAATTGGTGTTGAAAAATTGTCCGTAAATCATCCTGAATTAATAAGTTAATTTAACTTAATATAGTATGAAATTATACTTACATTGTAAGGTGATTGAGATTGGTAAATTTGCTTTGGTCATCTGCAGAAAAAGATACGCATATTTGCAATGAGGTCTCTGAAATGAAGATTACATTGTTTTTTTTTCTTTTCTTTTTTTCAGCAGACGAAAAAAGTGGCAGTTTTCATTCACCTACCCATTAACCCTGATAATATCAAAGTTTTAGATTTAGAAATTTAGAAGATCAGTGGAGTGGACGGTATTTTTTCGCACATTTTGGGATATATCTTTATAACTAATTCACCAAAAAATTTCATTTTTTTTTTAAATTCTTAAAATTAGCCTTTTCAAACGATATCCCACATTATACAAAAAAAAATATTTTAAAGAGGCTTAACCCACTCCCATTAAAGAAAAAAACAAAAAAAAAATATTTCATTATCTTTGTTCGCGTCACAAATATCTAACATTCTTCCAAAAATTCAAATTCCTATGTCAAGTCGTTTTCAAATTCCTACGTCAAAAATTGATGACAGATCGATAGACGGACGCATGAGCGATCTATTTATTCTTTTCAGGTACGAAATACTAGAAACATTATTTGCGTTCATTGCAAGTTGGTGCGATTGAAAGCCCCGTGGTGACCAAGATTTGTTTTAGCTTAGTACAATAGTCACCCCCACACTCCACCAATGGGCGGAAAATTTAAGCATAAAAAGCAGGTAGCGTAACAAAAATCAAGATTGAAATTAACTACGAACAATACCGAATTCTATCCAAGGACCCTCCTGAACCTTGTCCTTAATAATAGCAGGATGGAGCAAAACTAAAATAAAGTGTAAGGAGACTCTGAAAAAGTTTTTTTTTTAATATTATTTCATTTTTAAGTTATTTTTGTTTTATATTTTTCTATTTTTATTTCGGAAATTCTGGCGGAATTTTTTTAATAAATTCTAAAAAGTTAAAAAAAAAATACATTGACACGTAATTTTAATTTCACAGAATTTGTGGTTTATCTATTTACCAAGCTCCTTCAGCATGAAGGTGCCTAAGTTTGAACTAATCGTTTTGTTTTCAAAATTCGAAAATTTTTTATAATATGTGTATATGAATGAACTGGAAATGCAAAAGTAAGTATCTCACTTAATAGACAAAATTAGGTAAAAAAAAATCGTAGTAGAGTAGGGCTCAATTCCGAGCTAGCTCTACATTCTACCGTAGAATTTTAGTAGTAGACAAAATTCTCTCGTGTAAACACAACCGGTAGAGAGACGTATGGCATTTTTGTATCTCTACAGTCTCTACCAACAAATTAAAAAGATTTAATATTTTGGTAGAGCTCTACTCTATAGAAAAATTCATTTTCCAAAGTGTTGAAATTTTTGTATCCATCTTTTGAATTCATGGAATAACTTTTTTCACTTAACAAGTTAAAGTCTGACTTTAAATATGCGACGGGATCTTCTCTTCATAGTTCGAACCTTAATTTTTTCGTTTTTAAATCAATCTACGAGACAACATTTTCTTGTTTTTACTTTTATCATCTTCATTTAACAATAATTAAGTAGCTACTGCAGCTGTCACTGGAGATTCTTGAGCAACCATTTTTTGTTTTAATTAATATTTTCTGTGTGTAACACTACAGAATGTTAAAGAGCGAATGAACCTTCATTTTAAGTCAGTTTTATCATATTATTTCAGAAATTTATTAATTGGCGGAACGTGTAGACAGTCTGTAGATTAAAGTGCAAAAGGCGTTTCGGTTCAAGCAAGAACTTAATACTCTTCAGTACGGTTGCTTCTTGCTTGCCGTATATGCTTAGAAAAAAATTAAGTTGTCCTCATTTTTGCACTTTCATCAGTTGCAGTTTTCGAAAGAATCTTTTTTGTTAGCAATTTTTTAAATTGATAACATTTTTCTACGAAATGTCTTCCTGATTTTTCTGTATGATTCTGTATACCACTCGGTACAGTTCAACCAAAAATATCTCTACGCTCTTGCATACGTGTTACAGAAATTTTTAATAGAGGTTAAAATCTCATATACACATGCTTTTGTTGCGTGTAGTGGACTACCATGATTTGTCTGCCATGGACACGTACATTAACCCGTTTCAACCCTGTGATGGGTTTTCGAAACACGACTATTACGTAATTTTACTTAAAATTATACTGCAGCCATTTCTGACATCTATTATACACTAGCCAAGGTAACATGTTTAGATATGTCACACTTAAGTTTTTCCAGTTCCCGCTTTGCTTTCATTTTGCCATGTTAATATGAACCTTCCAAAAGCATTTTTTTTTTTTTTTTTTTTTTTGTAAAATAGATTTCGTTCATTGAATTTGTGACAAAAGTAAGTAGGTACTCTGGATATGTTGTTTCGTTCTGGTTTTCTGTTCTTAATTTTTCTAAATGTTGCGATAACCCTTTTGTTTCCTCTTCTAAATGGCAAGATGTAAGCTGAACCTGGTCTAGGGGTTGATTCGGCTTACATTACCTATATCTAAGAAAATAATTATGGCGTAAATGGTGTATGTCAAATGGACATCTAGGCTGAAAATTGAATTTTACTGAGTAGTCGACAACTGTTTAAAATTCGAATTATATATTTGTGTGAGGTATCTCGGATCTTGCTTTACATCGGTACAACCATTTCCAATTGAGGAGCGTTTTTTCAAAACTCGATAACTCGCTTTTGAACGAAAATGAGATATCGACATCAAATTTTTCAGAATTCAGTCTCTATTCACCTATTCCATTGGTCTTTTTCAAAACTCGATTTTTTCAAAGTTATAGGTATCATAAATTTTCGTGGTATTTGAAAAGCCGATAATTACACAAAAGTTATATCAAAACTCGATAATTACATCAAAAGCCAAGCAAATAGCGATAAATTCACTATAACAGTCAGACAAGTTTAACTCAGCCTTAACTCAGGCTACTTAAGCCGTCATAAAAGTATTTCTCTGTTGGCCATTCTACCGAATACCTTTATTCCTTTGTGTTACATTTGCGCTTCAAATGCATAATAGGAACTGCAGTATTAATTGTCATTCCAAAGTGTGAAGTCACGTTAATTTTGTGGCAATTATGGAAAAAAGTCAGGAATATAATATTCCAGTTAATGCAGTAGCTAAGGAAAGAAAATTGCGTAAGACGGGGGAGAATATAGCTCTTAAGAATAGAAAGACAATGCAACGTTCCATAATAAAACATGAATTTAAAAATGAATGTAAGCACACACTTGCGTCAGGAGAAGGAAACAGAAAAATATTTTGTAAAGCCCGGTCGCTATCATTGGATGATATAAGCAGTAAGTACAATGTTTTAGGTACCATTTTAACTTTTTCATTACTTTTGTTTTTACTTACTTTTCACTGCGATATATGTATAAAAGTTCATTACCCTGTGAGCAGGCTTGATTCTTCCAAAAAGCAGTATTCGCGCGCTGTTTCAATTAAATATTTTATAAGAACAAGAGGTGGGGAAATTGTGCATGTTTGTGCAGAACATTTTACAAACATAACTGGTGCCTCAAAAGATAGGTGTGCTCTAATTGCAAGCCAAGCTCTAAAAAAAGCTAGAGCGGCATATTCAGTAAGGTCTAATATAGGGTCCGCCAAATAACTTTTTTTTTTTTAAACAGGGCGCAAAACATCGCGTGTAGCTTCGGCTGTGTGGCACGTAGCACCGTCCTGTTGAAACCAAATGTTGCCAATATCCTCCTCTTCAATTTTCGTTCAACATGGCCCGATAACGATTGCCATTGACTGTAACGACCACTCCTTGCTCATTTTCGAAGAAAAATGGCCCAATTATGCCTCTGGACCAAAATCCGCACCAAACAGTGACTCGTTTTGGGTGTATCGGCTTTTCAATGTATGCGTGCGGGTTTTCTGTGCCCCAAATGCGACAATTTTGCTTGTTTACATACCCGCCAAGATCAAAATGAGCTTCATCCGAAAAGATGATTTTTTTAACAAAATCGGCATCTTCTGTAAGTCGATCGCAGGCAATATTTCTCAGCGTTGTTCAAGCGTATACACAACCATATTCGTTCAGCGGAAGAATAAAACTAATTATCTGTCAAATCAGACATGAGCTAAGTGTTACCATTCACGAAATAAGCACTAGTTGAAAACAAAAACGTTAGATGGCGGACCCTATATTTTATATGACTCATATAGATATCATTTTCACTCGCCTGAAGTCCCAAAAGAAAGAAGAGGTGGGGATCGTTCTACTGACAGAAGATATAAAAATGCATATTAAGTCATTCTACTGCCGAGAAAGTCATTATTCGAAACAAAAAATATAGCGCAAATATTTACCACCGGAGCTTTCTCTTAGAAAAATGTTTGAATTATATAAAACGAGCAGAGAGTAAAGAAAAGAGGAATACTCTTCCTTTCCAAATATAAAAAAATGTTTTATGCATAATTTAATCTTAGCTTTGGTAGCCCTACAGCGATACGTGTTCTACTTGCAAAAATTTTGAAATGAATATTAAAAGCGAACATAGAACCAAAAAAAACTCCATCAACTGAAGGCAAAAAAATTTCATGAAATAATGAACCAAAAAAAAAAAACAAAAAAAAAAGTATAACTATTGTTTTTGATATGCAACAAAATCAGCCGTTGCCCAAGCTGTCACTAAGTGAAATTTTTTATTCTCGTCAAGTTTGGTTTTACAACCTTGGTATTGTTATTCACGAGGAGAAACAAACTAAGGACAATGTCTATTTTTACACTTGGCTTGAGACAGAAGGACAACGTGCAGCCAATCAAATAGCTTCAGCATTACTCAATTTTCTTGAGCAGTTGGAGTTGACTCTGATTGTTAAGTCAAAAGAGGACAGATCAACTACAACAACTAAACCATACTGATGACTGTTCTGAATCATTTTTTAAAACGAAGTGTAATATTTACACATATTCAACACTAATTTCCCATAAGAGGTCACAGCTATATGCCACCTGATCGTATTTTTGGAAGAGTAGAAAAATAATACAGGAAGAGAGAGAAAATTCTAAGCCCTACGGACTATTTAACAATTTTGGCTAAGTTCGGTATGGTCAGGAAACTAAACACTGATTGGAAATTAAATGATTATAAAAGTATTTCGAAAATGATTTTAAAAACCAAAATGCCCTTCAAAATTAGCGAAACAAGAGTGATTGGTTACAGGAAAGACGACTCCAAAGTTACAACTAATATAAGTTGCACCTACTCCGGAACATCTTTTGACATGTGTCCTTTCAAAAGAGATAAAGACCTCGAAGAATCTATGCGTACTTTACAAGAAGTACCAATTCAAAACATTGTATCTGTGAAAAAGAAGCAGGATGTGGAGAAACTTATTAAATGTTTTGCTATTCCCGATAAAGCCGGACAATTTTATGTCGCCATATTTAAGGCGAATGAAAAAGAAGATTCTGATGAAAGTTCTCGAAGAATATATGAAGAAGATGAAGTTTTCATTTAAAGCAGTTTTTTAAGTTGGTTTTAGAAAAAACTCGATAAAAACTGTAATTATCGAGTTTTGATGAAATCACTTGAAATTGCCTTTCTGTTTATATGTAGCCGGTGACCTAGTTGTATGAATAAAAATGCGTTTCTTTCAAAATATTCATTTATTTCCTTTTAAAACATAAAAAACCTCCTCCTGAAAAATTTTCAAATTTCAATTATCGAGTTTTGAAAAAAAGCTCCTCAATTACGCTAGTGCCCTATCTGCGGCCGCCCTGCTATAAAATGATTAACTAAATATGGCTTAGTACTAATTATAATTTCAAATTAAAATTAATGTTGTTCTAGCATAAATACAGTTAGTGATAATTTTTCTCTTTGTTAAAATTGGGTTAATACTAATTTTAATTTTCAATTTAATTCGGTTTTGTTAAAGGAACTACAATTAGCGATAATTATCTTACGTGTTACCGGATTCGATTTGTTTTATTGCGTACTATCCGTTTTGTGATGCCGTGGTCGGTCTTGATATGAATATTTCGATGTTTCCATAAGAAGTTAACAATCCTTCAAATTTCCTTCCTGCGATGATTGTTGTAATTTTGCCAGTTCAATCTTTATGTAGTATGTTATTGATGAATTTATTGTAGTTTTCCAATTGGCACTGTAAGATTTAAGCGATGCACATTCATGCAATTTGCAGAATGCTTCAATCCGATTTGTCACAAATCTACCAAATGTGGCCCCGTCTTGCGCAAACCAAGTATTTAGCTGGCTGGTGAACGCTACTGGATCTTGCATCCAATTATATTTTGGATGATAATCTTGTTGTTTTCCCAGGGTTTTTGCTGATTACTTTTTTAATAAAAACTTTGCTCGGATTCTTATAGATCTTTTCCTTACTCGCTGCGGACGTCAACTTTTGTTGTCACTTGCTGTTGCTCGAGAAGGAATCAGCTGTTCGGTGTCATTCATTGAACTCGAAAAGATTATTTATACGGGGTTTAAGGAACGACCACAGGGACGGTGTCTTTTATTGTTTTTGACAGTTATTACTATTTATTAGTAAAGTTTTATTTCATTATTGGTTCTGTTTTTATTATTTCAACAATTATTTTTACTTATCAATAAAGGTTCATTTCATGGTTAGTTCTATTTTTATTTATTTTTACATAGGTGTACATGAAAATTAAATTCTGGACAAGCAAAATCCTTGATCTTACGTTTTCGGGTCTTTACTTAGCAGAATCGAGAATTGCTGGAATTTCACAGGGCTCTTCCTGGACCGGTGCCTTGAGACGTTTTTCGACGGAATTGCGCTTAATATTCTAGCTTTCTCGTAGATACGTTACAAAGAAAGTGTCTTACTTTACAAGAAGCTTTAACTGTTTTAGATAATTGTTCTGAATATAATATTAGCAATAGTGAATCCGAAATTGTTATTCTTTCACCTGAAGACTTATACTTATATAAGGTATTATCAAAGAGAAATTTGTGGATGGAAACTGAATCGTATTAGGTGATTATGAGTTTCCAGATAAAGGTAAACGGTCACAATGATATAGAATGGGAATCACGGTATGAACTACTTACTTATATCCACCTCTCGTATGCAATTGTGGGAACTTATTGAAATATTTAATAAAACTGGAGAAAAATCACTTAAGAACTTTTCGTATTGACCCTGTCACTTATAAATAAAAAGATTACTCTTTTGGACTTTTTACCGGGTTAAACTTAATTTTGTTCAAGAAAGAATTTTTTGGGATATTTCCGGTATATAGCAAAAGCTAAAAATTGTTCTATTTCATCACACAACCCATTAATTTTTGGTGACAAGTTTCAAGTCTTGGTTTGACTCATCAACAGGTCCCAAATAGCGAAATTGGGTGATTTGAAAAACAAATGAAAAAATGAAAAAAGAAGAAAGAAATGAAAAGTTTAAGAAAAATAGAAAAAACAATATTTTTCTTTATTAAAAAAATTTTAAAATTTTTTTTTAAAGAAACAGATTCATTCGAAACGAATCGAACCTGTATACGCCACGCAGTGGGCTGAAAAACAAAGAAGAAAAGGAAGAAGAAGAAGCGTTTCGTGTCAGCAGAAAAATTTTCATTTTTTTCTTCTTTTTTTCATTTTTTCATTTGTTTTTCAAATCACCCAATTTCGCTATTTGGGACCTGTTGATGAGTCAAACCAAGACTTGAAACTTGTCACCAAAAATTAATGGGTTGTGTGATGAAATAGAACAATTTTTAGCTTTTGCTATATACCGGAAATATCCCAAAAAAATCCTTCCTGTCACATATATACTTTAAGGCATCAATTATTTCAGAAGATTAGGTCCTTAGAATTCAGAATGCTCATAACTTAAAATTTTCCGAAAAGATCCGCACATTCTTACACTTGATAAAACGATTTCGTATAATTTTAAAATCTTATAATCAATTTGAAGTTCATAGTATTCTGAGTATTCTAACTTAAGTCCTAACTAGAAATAATTCCGTGTTTAACTTGTTTTTACTTCTTAATAAAATTATTTCCAAATCAACTTAAAAAAATGCATACAATACATATGTATGTATGTATGTATATGTGTCATATAGATAAGATTGCCAATTTTCTCTAGTTTGTCATAAAGTAGGCAATCCCCGTTCTAATTAAACAATCCAAGTCCCTAATCAAACAAGCATCCATTTGATTAGACTCTTAAAATTTGTTCCAGACTCAATCGCACCCTTGATTTTCGTATCACATTAGCAATCCAATCGAATAAATGTGGCAAAGGTATAACTTAGCCAACAATCAGAGTATCTTTCAACCTAGAATTAGCCAAAAACCATACATAGAGAAGCAGCACATATCTCACATTTAATTGAATATCATCACTGTGGACAAATGAACTAACGGTGGGGAAGGAAGGATGGCACCTTATCTTACATTCAGTATAATATATTTTAGGAAAATTACATATATACGAATATAGGTGTCCTTCTAAGTCGGTAGAAGAGGTACCTAACTATAAATAGGATAGCCAAGCCTTCTCATTTTCTCAAACTACATAATATATTTAGTTTTCTTCATAGAAAATATATCTCAGTTGGAACCTACTTCTTGAACCCCAGCCACGCCTAGTAGATGTAATCTAGCTAGTAGTCCGAATGTAATTAACCATTAATCTTGAACGAATATCAGCCAAGAGACTGTGCGACTTATATACAATTTGGGCGAGGACTTTTGGTTAAATTGGGCAAAAGCACTTTTGTTTCTCTATTTATTAGTTGTGTGTGTGTGTGTATGTGTGAATGTATCTTTACACACTTAGATGTGGGTAGAAAAATAACATTCAGAGATTGATTGACCTTGGTCAAGTTACTAAGAATGCAGTCATTCTGGAGAAATTGAGTTTTAATCATTTCTCTGCTTTTTTTTTTTTTTGGCAGAAAAATTCATTGGGAAAATAGGATTACTCTATTAGAGGAGATGAGATTTAAGCATTTTGTGTAGGTATACAGGTATGTACATGTTTGTATTAATCTATATAATAGCTGTGGTATAGGGATAACAAAGTATCCTCGCTTTAGGTTCCTGGACACGAAGGTTTGGACAGTAATGAAAAAGCTGATGATCTGGCTAAAACTGGAGCCGATAGTCCGTATACTGGTCCCTACCCAATATTTGGCCACTTTAAGGAGGAACTATAAAAATAGAAAATAGACAAGTGGAACTCACTTGGTGTAGTGCGCCCAGTATGAGGCAAGTGAGGGATTTTTTCTTAATATAATAGAAGTTTCTATACTCATTATCATATATTGGAAGAATCTATATCAGGATCAGTCCGTAAATCTTCATATAGATGCTGAAAGTCGCCAAATTCCAGACGTTTCGTATTTATGGGGTGGGCAGTAAAACAGCGCAAAGTACACGTATGTGAAAAATATATTACTTGATAAACAAAACATTTCTTCTACAGCATCTGATGACATAATTTTTGCTCTCACTTTGCGATTTATCAAGAAACTGATCACCTTGCTGTGTTTCACGTCGCCTCGCTTAACAGACTATCCTCGCCTCGCCTTACCTTGCCACGCCTCCTCGTGCACATACCCTTCGGTTTATTGTTAACATTACCTATTTTATAAATATTTTTTTAGTTTGCTTTTTATCGTCATATACTGAAGGTAATCCCAGTTTATTAATATCACATTTTTTTCGTTATTAATCAAAGCTTTATTGATACAATCGTAGAGGTTAGAGCAAAATCAAGTAAATTTAATTTTATTTTATGAAAAAAAGGATGGGGTTTATCCCTTAGCCACACAGCACAAATATGTCCATGGTATGTTACTGGGAAATCCTTTTAAGATATATAAATTGTGCTTGGGAAATCCCGTCCGGTCCCAGTTAACAGCTTAGGACATCCGTGGGAGCTATAAATGTCTGGGGTTGAGATGTCCCTGGTAGATCCCAAGCCCTTCCCACAGGATTTCATGAGTATGTACTTAGGCACAGTTAATGCATTCCAATTATGTAAAATTCCCTCTGCAAACGTACCGAGGATGTCCTATGGATCTCCTAGTTTGCTTTTAGGATGTACTGGAGAATATCAGAGGATATTTTTAGAGATTTTCTGGGATTGAAAAAAAAATTTTTGGCGGGTAGATATTTTTACAAAAAAAAAAACACACACAACATTAGTGGCTGGAAAGTATATTCCCAAGGTGCAAAAAACATAAATACCAAATTTTTAACACCTATAAATTGAATTCCTATGACAAAATTACTAACAAATCACGTTCTGAAATGTACAACTAACAAAATTTGCCAAAAAAAGTACACATTGGAGAAGGCAATAGAACTCTAGTACAGATTCGCGCTTGTAGCTGGCTTAAAGAAAGCGATTCTCATATATATGGCTTCTTTCAATGTTTATTTTGTTATTCTGTTTTTGTTCACCAAAAAAGACACACGAAGGTACACCAGAGAACCACGTGACTAGAACATTCCGAAATAAATTCTGGAAAGGGGAAAATGGCTTTCCTATGTTTGGCCCAAAATTTTCCTGCACATCACCTATGTATTTGTCTGTACGCGACCCACGAGATTCAGAGAACATTCCGAAATGAATTCTGGAAAGGGGAAAACTACTTTCCTATGTTTGTCCCAAAATTGTCCTGCACATCACGTATTTATTTTTCTGAACGTGACCCACGCGAATCAGAGAACACTCGGAAATAAATTCTGGAAAGGGGAAAACGACTTTCCTATGTTTGTCCCAAAATTGTCCTGCACATCTCGTATGAATTTGTCTGTACGCGTCCCACGAAAATCAAAGAACATTCCGAAATATATTCTGGAAGGGGAAAAACGATATTCTTATGTTTGTCCCAAAATTTTCCTGCACATCACCTATGCATTTGCCTGTACGCGACCCACGAGATTCAGAGAACATTCCGAAATAAATTCTGGAAAGCCAAAAACTACTTTCCTATGTTTGTTCCAAAATTGTCCTGCACATCACGTATTTATTTGTCTGTACGCGACCCACGCGAATCAGAGAACATTCCGAAATAAATTCTGGAAAGCCGAAAACTACTTTGCTGTGTTTGTCCCAAAATTGTCCTGCACATCACGTATTTATTTGTATGTACGCGACCCACGCGAATCAGAGAACACTCGGAAATAAATTCTGGAAAGGGGGAAAACGACTTTCCTATGTTTGTCCCAAAATTGTGCTGCACATCTCGTATGAATTTGTCTGTACCCGTCCTACGAAAATCAAAGAACATTCCGAAATATATTCTGGAAGGGGAAAAACGATATTCTTATGTTTGTCCCAAAATTTTCCTGCACATCACCTATGCATTTGTCTGTACGCGAACCACGAGATTCAGAGAACATTCCGAAATAAATTCTGGAAAGCCGAAAACTACTGTCCTATGTTTGTTCCAAAATTGTCCTGCACATCACGTATTTATTTGTCTGTACGCGACCCACGCGAATCAGACAACACTCCCAAATAAATTCTGGAAAGGGAAAACGACTTTTCTATGTTTATCCCAAAATTGTCCTGCACAACACGTATTTATTTTTCTGAACGTGACCCACGCGAATCAGAGAACACTCCGAAATAAATTCTGGAAAGGGGAAAACGACTTTCCTGTGTTTGTCCCAAAATTGTCCTGCACATCTCGAATGAATTTGTCTGTACGCGACTCACGAAAATCAAAGAACATTCCGAAATATATTCTGGAAGGGGAAAAATGATATTCTTATGTTTGTCCCAAAATTTTCCTGCACATCACCTATGCATTTGTCTGTACGCGACCCACGAGATTCAGAGAACATTCCGAAATAAATTCTGGAAAGCCGAAAACTACTTTCCTATGTTTGTTCCAAAATTGTCCTTCACATCACGTATTTATTTGTCTGTACGCGACCCACGCGTATCAAACAACACTCCCAAATAAATTCTGGAAAGGGAAAACGACTTTCCTACGTTTGTCCCAAAAGTGTCCTGCACAACACGTATTTATTTGTCTGTACGCGACGTACGAGATTGGGAGAACATTCCGAAATAAATTCTGGAAAGGGGAAAACGACTTTCCTATGTTTGTCCCAAAATTGTGCTGCACATCTCGTATGAATTTGTCTGTACCCGTCCTACGAAAATCAAAGAACATTCCGAAATATATTCTGGAAGGGGAAAAACGATATTCTTATGTTTGTCCGAAAATTTTCCTGCACATCACCTATGCATTTGTCTGTACGCGACCCACGCGTATCAGACAACACTCCCAAATAAATTCTGGAAAGGGAAAACGACTTTCCTACGTTTGTCCCAAAAGTGTCCTGCACAACACGTATTTATTTGTCTGTACGCGACGTACGAGATTGGGAGAACATTCCGAAATAAATTCTGGAAAGGGGAAAACTACTTTCATATGTCTGTCCCAAAATTGTCCCACACATCTTGTATGTATTTGTCTGTAAAATACTGAGAATGTTCCCATATAGAGTAGTTGTGGGATATCCCAGGGAATAACTTATGAAAAATTTCTAATAACTCCTAGAAATAAAGTTCCAAGTATATACGGAATACTTCCTGTTTATTCCGGTAAAAATTTATTAGGACTTTATTAAGATAATTAACTTCTTCGGTATTTAGCAGGTGCTTTAGTCATTTCTTGCTAGGTGCCCTTTATAAGGTAAGTAAAGGTAAAGGTAATGTAAATGATAGTATACTGGTAATTGTCTTTATTCTGCTAACAATCAGATATTATTGGCTAATGCAGTGAACCGAAAAATCAAAATAACTCGCTAAAATATAACCAACCTTTTTTAAGTTTAATACATTCTCATGCGTATTTTCCTTACAATATAACGTTCCGCCAAGGTATTCCCATTAAAATTTTGACACATTTCAGCTGATAGCCTGTGACATAAATCTGTGACTATATATTTTTATAGGAAAGACAGAAAGAGGGAGAGAGAGTATTGTGCTCTCTGTGCCGTACTTTGCTATACATTCCACAATATTACGTCAGCTAATAGGGGAACATGGTTCGTAATGGAATGAATACCTTGAATTCTATATACCTTGGGTTCCGCGAGCTATCAACTATGTTTTCCTTTGACGCATCGTCATTTTCCACATGAACTTAACTTGTTCCATCCGAACTTCAAATTACGGACTACCAAAAAGTGTGACGTGATTCCATCAAAAAATTTCTATGGTAGAGGCAATAAAATCTGTGAAAACTTCTCTTCTCTTGGAGGTGATAAAATTATGTCGTTACTACAAAAACACGTAATGACAAAGAAGGTTTCATCATTCCCCACGTAGTACGATAGTAGCATATTTTTGTTTTTGCCTAGTCAAGATCCAGTCATAGAAGTCATAAAATTTGAAATGAATTTTGCCACCTAGGTATATCGAGCCAAAGAAATAGCTTCTTTTGCATTATACAGCAGAAAATCTCCTCTTGTATATCTTTAAGAAAAGTTTCTCCGCAAATCTCCTCCTTAAGAAACTTTAAAGGCTAAAATCCTTCCACTAGAAGATTTACATTAATAAAAATCCAATTAAGAGCGTTCTATTAAACTAATTTGGAATTGTTTTCTAAATCCTTATTTTCAGTGTAATTTGCCATTGTTTTTTCTACCATTGCCGTCACTGGTATTAGTTAGAGCTCTATTAGAGGCCCCCCGACCCAGCCAGCTAATTCAACTCCCATGAGAAGAGCTGTTCGTAGTGAAACCCAAGAGAACTTAATTCTGGAGAAAAATGAAATTATTACGACCACGTTAATGAAAGGAAACCCCCCCAGGAATGGACAATTCGTACATGAATGGAAGGGTTATTTCGCAAAAAAAAAAAAAAACAAACAGCTCGGAAACACCTAGATCTTTTGTTTTGCTCTGTGCATGGTGTAGTAGGAGGAGAGTCCACATCCATAGAACTTTCTTCATTAGAGCTTGCCTGCAAACTGATGATTACAAAATTCGTCTATCTACGGTATTTAGAAGAGGAGCTTTTCCAATTTTCCAGGATTCCTCAAGTTTTGATTATTTCAGTGGAGAATATTTAGAAGCATGCGCTGGAAATATCTCAAATGTACTCATTTTACAGGATACATGAATCGGGTGTAAATCATCTGCATAAAAGATGCTATAGAAATTGTCTGCTATTGTTACTTTATAGCCTTCTTTAAGGCAAGATGTGGATAATTTCCAATGATAATCATGCCTAATCGAAGTCAGACATATGTACATAGGTATGGTTTGGTTTTAGTATAGTAGTTATCGTGCTTAAATTCAACTGTTATATTTTAATTTATGGGGAAAATGTTTTTTGTAACTGTAGTATTTCAACATGGTAAGGCAGGTTTATTTCCACAGAAACTAATTTTCTCGAAATTGTGCAGCAATGCTCCAAGTCCAGCATTTGAAGAGCACTTCTCTGATGATATGTATTCTTTAATTACTGTAGTTAATTTATTAAAAATAGACCTTACAATATAAATGACAAATTTTGAGTCCCTCTTATAATATAAATATTCAGTAAAAAAAATAAAAAATAAATTAATTACAATTATCAGGCCTTATGGAAACCAAATAAAAAGATATTTCACTTTTCTTCTGAACAACTCTCATGTAAAAATTTTGTTGAGTCAATGTTAAGGCCGAACTCCCAGAGAGTTATCTTCTTAGAAATGTTGCTGTAGAACGAGTGGTTTTCAAAAAAATTTCCTAAAGTGAGTAGCAAAATTTGTGCCACAAAGCTTAGATAAATATTTTTCGATAAGATTGGGAAAAGCTCCACATTGGAAAACGTAGATGAAATTTTTGTCGCTAAAATGTAAGGATCTTAAAATTTTTATGGGTATTTTTTTTTATCTTTCTCTAAAATGTAGGGAATAAGTATGTAGGAATCCTATAAGCCCTAGGTATGGATATCTACGATCCGACCAGATATCCTGTGTTGTAGCAAGTCGAGGGCGACTGAAGTGGGTCGGATTGAATGCGTACAGTGGTCTCGAGTTCTCAGTGTTCGGCGCACACTAGTTGTCTTGATGTAGTAGTCCCTAGCCGATTGTGGCTTGTCGTGTAGTTTGATACACGAATGTCGTGAGCGTGATAACCAGAATGCATATAGCTAGCCCAAGCAGCATTTTACGTCCCGGGTACGTAGCTGGTACGAAATGTACAACTATTTAGAGGCAATGACTTGGATTAGGAACGCAGCGGGAACTTACCGGGTAAGTGCCCGGTTCCAAAGTGGGGAATGATTTTCAGGTGGTGATTTATGTGTCTGCTTCGTGGCTAGAACTAATGCAGGAACGATGCGATAACTTGCCCGATACGTTTCATCATCGTCCCAAACACGCCACGAAGACTTTTTTACCAATTAACAAACTACCACATTTACAAATTGCATATGGATTGATTTTTTATGATGGTTGATTTAAGCTTTCAAGTAGAAAGTTTCATTTACTTTTTAAATACTAGATATTAAAATATGTACATATATATGTACTTTGATTAAAGTAAAATTAGTCGATATCTGTATCGAGAAAATTTATGCGGAAGGAATTTGTCGTCAAACGTAAGGCCGATACCTCGAAAAAGTATAACGCCCCGCACATAAAATCAAATATAAAACTTTTTATTTCAAAATTAATATTTAGCTATAAAACATTTGTGGTAAAATTCCCAAAAATCAATGACTAAAAAATCTAAAAAAACTGCAAAATATATCTTTTTAAATTTTCCCTTAAGCATTTTTTAGTTATTCTAATCTAATGCTTCCAATTTATCCCGAACATAATGTCTTCCATGAAAAAAGACCACCTTATTGTCCCATTCACTAAATATAGCCACTGTATGGTCGTGGCTCAAAAAGTTTTCGTAGCTGGAACCATGATTTAGAGTTTGAGGAGACAGCTACTTCAAAGCTCCAAATGAAGAACCTTATAGTTCCAGAATGCCATTTCACCATCCCGAAACGCAACTTTATTGTATATATTGGGACCTTAAAGTCCCTGCCACAAAAGTGTGACAATAAAACGGCCAAGTAGAGCTGTCAAAAGTTTATTACGAATATGGGCGTAGATGGAAGTTTGTAAGATGGAGTTTTTTAAAGTGGTAGCAACAAAAGAAAAGAAAGGAGTTTATTTTACTGCGGTACCCAATTAGTGGGAATCGAGTGCAGTTTTATATTGACCAGAGAACCTTAATCATTCGCAAAGGGAATTGTTACGCTTAAATGCACCTAATCACCCTAATAGACGCGTGTAATACTGTAATGTCAATGAATGTTATCATATTGTAACAGGATCGTAGCACTTAGTTTGTAGCAACACGCCTCAAAGTTGTCTACACTATAAAGTCTCGCGTGAGAGTTTCTGCCACCAAGAAGATTTTTTCAACAAATTTGGAATCATAAAGTACCAATTGAAGGTGACACAAGCTACGTCGCCACTAAAAAGGCCACTATAAGTACTTCTACTATAAAGTAGCAGAGAATAGTTGTTAGAACGCCGCTACATCTTTGCATTGCGTCCTCCGCGAGGCAGGAGCCTTAAAGTAGACAAATAAATGTCCCTGGGATGATTTGGGAACCTCTTGAGAAACTTTTTCCGCGCGGGACTGCCAAATGGCTTACTCAAGTGGCGTTTTGGTTCCAAATCCTATAGAATGTATTTACAAGTAGGCCATCTATACTGAAGTTAGTACTTTAGTCACTGTAACGTTATAGAAACTTTCTTTATGTCCCAGTCCACCTTAATTTAGTTGTTGCCGGCTTAAATGCTGCTTGGGAGTGCCAATGATGCACGTAACAATATCATGCTGACACGTGGTTGCTTCCTATAGAAGACCAATACTAACGCAACTAAGGTAGCATTGTTACTATTTTTATCGAGTACTTTTGTGCAGATGACGACAAATCTGAAACCAACTCGAGAAGAACGTAACCGTCCAGCTGACCTTATCTTGATCTGGTCATGGCGTACGAACTAGTTCTATATATTGAAACTAGTTGAACTCGTTCTATGACCTTTTGTGAGTGGTCAGTTAGAGACGAGACTGATCCATGTGGCAAATAGTTCTATGTCATTCATAGATCTTCGGCGGGAGATTGAGCAGCTTAAAGTGGCCCTTATCTGGGGCAGACGTGAGGATCTGACAGCTTCGGTAAATGTACGCAATCGTTCACCAGTTAACTGCCGTATTGTTGTAGTACGACTCGAATAGAGACTGTCCTAAAAGAAAAACACCTGAAAAGAGAAGAGAGGTACCACGATCTGAGCGATCATGAACATACGCCTCCTAAATTACTGCGACGGAAAAAGGAAAATCCTTTGTTGCTGGGTGCTTTGAACTCGTCTTCTTTATTATATTATTTATCGGTTCTAACTCAATTCAAATATATTTTCTTTCCAACGTTATAATTATAGCCTGAATTAAACAAACTTAATCTGCCTCAATCTGACATTAGCCGGAATTTCTTTATTTTCATTTTCTTTAACTCAAAATCGTAGTCTTCTACTATCTACACCTTTTCTAATTCGCATAAATTTATTGAATATTCCATTGATTTAGGGAAATTAAACTGATTTTCCCTTTCTATCAGAGAAAAGTAGATTTGTTTTTAGGAAAAAACGTGACTTAAATTTAAGGAATTATGTTAAATTTTTTACAGTATAAGATAGATAAATTTAACTATGATAATTCAGTTATTATTGCCACTGGTTTTGTTATTGTTATTTCGTTTATTCCAAATACGGGCTTATTTAAATCACGCTATTGAAAATCTACTTGTTTTTTAATTCCGACTTGAACAGAAAGATTTTGAGTTAGGTTATAGTTTTAAGTGCGGGAAATTTCTGTTCTGATGAAATATCTAGTCTAATCCCTTGTAGAATGATTCCTGCACGCAATACTCGCGCTGCAAACCGTGCATATCCTTTAACCCTTCAAATTACTTTCGACCGTACAGTAAAATTCCGTGGTGCTTTTTTATCCCGAACAGTGCGAATATGGAACAGTTTACCATCTTCTATTTTTCCTCCGGATACAATCTGCGGAAGTTTAAGGGCGACATACATCGGCACCTCCGCCACTCTCCTCATATCCCCTAATCATTTCCCTATCTCCTTCATGCCATACTGTGCTTTGCAGCACAGAGTATCCCTTGAGCTTGGCTTAATAATATAAAAAAAAATATACCAATATTAGTTGTTTCGGTAAAACAATTAAAAAAAAAAGCAAAATGCCTGTCAGAGTTGCGCGTTACGTTAACTTAAAAAGGACTTAAGTACTACTTAAAGTACGTTTTCCTTACTTAAGACTGAAGTAAGTATGTGAAACAAACACCAGTAGACGCCTCGCTCAAATATAAAATCAATGATGCCTCGACCCAAAACCCTCGAGAGTACTTCACAAGCCATAAAAGAGACTCCCTCCCTACCACATGCGAGGCCCAACGTAGTCCTTATATTCTAAAATATTTGCATTGTTCTTATGTAAAACTGACAAAAGTTTGATTTGAATAGCTCCTCCGCCCTAAACTACTATTCACACCGAAAAATGGTGTTCTGATAATCTTAAGCTTGCTTTCTTATCTTGCGAACTGTAATAAAATTTTCATACCCTTCCTAACAAAATTATTTAAAAAAATTTATCTTAGCCAAATGACTACGATTTCTCAAACAAAAATTCTCAGCTGAGTAATCATTGAAATGTCGCTGTGCCGTCATGCGATGCCGTGGGCTGGTGATATCGAATGTAGCTGCCTACAGATTCGGACTCCGGCTGCACATACACACATGCACAGCTGAGAGGTATTGAGCGTAAAATGGTAAGGTTACTTTGTAATCAAAACTATTTTATTATTTTGTTAAGGAAGGCATGTAGTAAGTGCAGCTTTTGGGAAGATAAGGAACCAAGCTGTAAATTACTAGAAGACTATTTTCCTGTATGGATAGTAGTTTGGGCTCTATAGCATTTATAAAATCAATGTTTGGTACTTTTCCATAAGCATCAATATAGAACATTTTAGAGAACGGACTCCGAACGCACACATATAGGTTTCTGTTTCATGGCTTGGGAAGTATTCTCGAGGGTTTTGGCAAAACTATGAAAATTTTATTACAATTCGCAAGATAAGAAAGCAAGCTTAAGATTTTTAGAACACCATTTTTCTGTATGAATAGTAGTTTAGGGCGGAGGAGCTATTCAAATCAAACTTTTGTCAGTTTTACATAAGAACAATGCAAATATTTTAGAATGTAAGGACTACGTTGGGCCTCGCATGTGGTAGGGAGGGAGTCTCTTTCATGGCTTGTGAAGTATTCTCGAGGGTTTTGGTTTTGCTCGACCTGATATAGGGAAGACCTCAATACTTTGTTAGAAATTTACTGGAAATTTCAAGAATATTTTGGCATTGTTGAAGATGCTTGGGCATCTGAAGCTTACTTCCCACGCCAACTGCCCACGGCGCGTTGGATCTTGCTCATGTGGTGCGGCTCGTGAGACCACGCGCCGTAGGAAGCCAGTTTAACTGTTTTTATTTTTTTATTTTTTTTTTTTATTTAAGTTTACAGAAAATATTTTGGCAGCAGTTGTATTCATTTTGATGACCAACTGGAGTTATTTTCAGATACATTATTTTCATGTGTGCCGTTGTCGGCCTTCATAAGAAATTCTCAAGAAAAAATTTTACTTAGATTTCTATTAAAAAATTGAGTACTTATCCATATCAGGTCGACGCATCTTTGATTTTATAATGGAGCGAAACATTGCTGGCTTACCCTTTGGTTATGCAATAAAGTCAAGGCATCGTCGATTTTATATTCGAGCGAGGCTACTGGTTTGGTTCAGCATTGTAAATGATACAACTGCACAATGGCAGTCTACATTATGAGTAGGAATTTCTGAAATATTTACAGGACACAATGGAAAGGCTTTTCATAAAATGTAACAATTGTCTTCCATTGTCAGGTCTTGCGGAACGCTTGTTCTCTTTCGCCACTATCATAAACTCTCGAAGAAGAAAATGCGCTATGTGATAAGAACTTTGAAAAGCTTGTGTTATTAAAAGTTAGATGTTTATTCATCTCATATAACTTGGGGGAAAATTTGTGTTACACATCCTGGATCTGTGCTCCAATACTCATCTCTGGTGTCTTTTTATACTTTCCCCATCATCAAAATTAAACTGATAATCTTTTTTTCCATTTCCAAAAACAGAAATATCTTTTCATTTTACAGATTTTTTGTACTCTTTCGAAATTTATCAATATTCTGGTTGCGGTATTTATTTGACTCTTCTGCAAAAAAAAAACCAAAAACAAATCATCACCTATATAAATAATTTTAGTATACGTCGAGAATATTTGTGGGATCAGACTGTAATACTTTTACACTCGCTTCACCTAAAAACGTTTCAAAATTCATCTGCTTCAGTCCAGTCCAATTTATCTTCAATGCCTTAATAATTTTCATTTGATTCTGAATCATCGTCAGGTAAATAATGTGTACGTGGGCATTTTCGTCTCTTGGAAAAATATCACTATCCTCTGACAAATAACTATCACTATCTGACAGCTCATTACCACTACAAGTATAATCAATTATTTCACACTTTCATCACAGTCAAAATCTCGTGAATTCATTTTCAAAATGGGTAAAATGCAATTAAAGGGAAACACTAGTCAAAACTGGTAAAATTAAAAAATAAATTTTTAATTAATCAAAAAAAAAAAATAATAATAATTCAAAAAGTAAAGCGGAAGTTCCGTTAAGTCGCAGAATGCAGTTTGTTGCAGTATATCCCGCAACTGAGATTACAGAGTCCCACTTTCAGCGTTTGTTCTTATTCGGACTGCGATCACATTTTCTCGCCAGCAATGTGTTTTGAGTTTTCAAAATGTTATATGATTCCAAAATTTCCTGTGTTCGAAACTCACCACTTTTAAAATGCCAAACAATTTATGAGGTTCAGTAATATATCCACTTTCATCGAATTCTTCTTTCCAAAATCCGACACAGTTTCAAAAATTTTTCAAATTCAAGAGCAGCAGTTGCCCAACTTTGCGGGGGGTGGTCAAATTTTGTTCTAGTATATTTTGAAAAATCTAGTAGACCATCGGATAGCTAATTTCTTTTTAAGAAGTTTGAGTACCCACATCCCTATACTCCGAGGTGAAATGGCTAAGTTATAATTGATAGAATTTAAAGACCCTAATGTACCACTTCTGCTCTGGCGAAAAACAAATACCCGAACAAAATCGGTCGGTAATCTTCGGAGGTGAAAAGCGGTTATGTGTTTTAAATATATATGGAACTATCCCCTCTCTAAATATCTCTTATCTAAGATCTTAATCAATCATCCACGATGCTTGGTTGAGAGAATATAGCTACCTAAAGTTGAAACTTTGAACCCCGCCCCTACCAGTGCTTACCCTACCAAAAAACGAATTCCATTAAAAAAGATGCGCACTAACACACTAACGGAATCTACGTAAATATAAAAAAAATTCAAAAAGTTTTTTTTTTCGAAAGTATCCCCTCCATTTTCGAAATTCGAATTCGAAATTATGCCAATGTAATGCATAACTTAGTCTCGAATCTAATAATCCTGCACACATTCCCGTATCATTTATGGGGCAGGAGGAGTTGGGTGCACAAGAAAAGTCAAAGTCAGTTTTAGGATTGCCCGCTTGCTATGCTGCGCATAGGGTGGGCGGTAGAGTGGAGTCCCGGGGAATGGGCAAATGGATTAGCTACTACATGAAAATTGAATGAAGAGAAACGGAGCAGAATTATTGAAGTTATGAAGAAAATAGTGGAGCAATCTCTGAATTTTATTTTTAAATTTTACCGTGTATATTTGACATTTTAAAAGAATTGGTTCCATGGAAAGAAGGACTTGATGAAAAAGGATATGGTGAGGATTTAAACCTCTCTATACTGCTTAAAACTCAGACCTTGCCTTGCTACGAAATCTCCTACTTTTAGTTTATAATTTTTGTGGTATTTTTTGTTAAAGGTAGAATGCCTATTCTACCGATGCTAGAACACTGTATCGAGATCAAGATTCTTTCGGGTATAGCATGCGATTCTTTGAGGCGATGATGATAAAAAACTCGTTCCATATACCTCCACCTAGGAGTCTACCCTAAGAAGTTATAGCTAATTTTAAGATTTCACTAATATTTATGAACCCTGGTGGGAATAAAATGAGTATAACTCCTGAGTCACCCTATGAATTTTATTCAGGAATATCTTAATTGCGCTCAAATGCTTTAAAAATTTTCGCTTAATTTTTATATAAAAAGTTCATAAACATCGTTCCTTCTTTGAATAATTTTCGTCTATCTGATCTAATCGTATTGTCCACTAAATGTCCACTTACATTAGATAAATATCGCCTGCCAATAACTGCAATCAATAGATTCACTACTAAATTAGTGCACCAGAGCTTTCTATGATTGAAACAATTCCAGATGGTGGAGTTACTAAAAAACCCAAAATACCTTCCTGTGATTGGTAGTTAGTAATCATATTTTTTTAGTATGCAATTTTATGATTGGCTTGGGTAAGCCAATTTACCGTTGAACCCATTTTTGGCTTTAATAAAGAGTAATAAAATTAATAGATATTTTTTAAGATCGTAAGAAGATACAAAAATTTCAGTTAATAATCTCAATTCCATTCTAATAATAATTCTATGCCTAAAAAAAAACGTTTCTCAAATTGAATTATTTTCTATGACTACGTGGCAACATTCTTTGTAGCAATCCAAAGAAAATCTCCCATTAATAGCTGTCCTCTTCCCGTTCTGCACACTGACAAACAACAAATCCACCATCATTGTATCCGAAACAAGAGTCTGAATTGGAATGCATAATAAAATCTAACCGAAACCAGAAACCTTATTTCATTTGTCCCCGATTCATTTCTGGAATAAGGAGAGAATTTTCCGGACTCTATTATTCCACTTATACCAAGTAGTTTAGAGCCACACTCTTTCCAATCCACCAAACTCCATAGGTGTATGCAATCCTGTAGCTGGTGTTTACCTGATAATAAATAAAATGGGTTGCCTTTCAAATAATCCCTGTCGTAAAAATGAAAAATAAAAGAAATGAGTAAAATCCATTCAGGACAAAACAGGACATTTCTCCTTGCAGAAAAGTGTTTGTTACTCACCAAATTAAACCAATTGTCCTGTGATGAGTTATTTTTCCTTGCTTGCTTGCTTGCTTGAATTCCTCTCTTCTGGAGTATCCTTCCTATGCTATCCAATCCAGATGAATGATGAGAGGGATGACATTTGCGACGAGTAACATAAAGAGTCTGGGCCCGTAAACGGATGAAATGAGCTAGGCACTTATTTTATGAGCACAAAATTTACATTCTGGAAAATTATAATAATTTTATGTTCCTAGATTTGATGTGAGCGGGTGATGTAACCCAGCAGTAGCTATAAATGGTGTGTTTTCGCAATTTATTCCGTTCGGAGCGTGCATTTGTTTGTACAGGGATATCCTAGGTACATTAACGCCAAAATTATCATCCTTAATATATGTATGTATGCTCTGCAATAATTATATGTGACTATTTCCATTTTTTTTTTTTTTTGCGCCGTTCATAAAAGAGAAGGTAAGATGATGTAGGAATATGGATTTTGTCACCATAGGGTTTACTTCAAATTATGGGTTAACCAATAAACTTAAGCTGATAATCAGAGGATTATAATATGAACACATACAGATGTGGGGGACCGTTTTCTTGAGTTTGTTTATACATAAAAGTGTTGACTCAACGTTTCATTGTATTCCTTTGAATGTAGGCCTGTGAATCTTTTGTGAATTAAGTTTAACTTTGTTTTGCGTCTTCCAGTCGATTAAGGTATTTCAAAAGTTTTTTTGGACTGTCATTTTTGGCATATAGAAGCAAGAGGATTTTTTTTTTTAAATATATCAAGTCTTAGAATGTAAGTGTATCATCTTTAGCCGACTAGCCCCAAAAGTCGACTAATCTCATACAAAATGAAATAACTGAAATATCAGATATTGAACCGCATAAAAGTAAAAACAATATGTGTCTATTATACTACCAAAAGGCTTGTTACTGGATGGAAAGAATAGATTAGGTCAGTAACGCACCCAGGATTTGGCTTTGGTGGGGACCATAGGTGTCCCAAGTCCTAACAAGTCAGAAAAATAGGACTCTAAAGTCGCTTCCTGCACCCATTTGAGCACTTAAGGAGGTCACCCCGTGTGACCGCCTGTTTTTTTACCTTTTTTTTTGGATGTTGTTTTGACGAACAATAAAAATGTAGAAATTTGAACTGTTTACTATATATTAATTGACATTTCAGCAGTAAGCCAGAATATTTTCAGACCAAAATATTTATTCCAATGTGTGTGGCACCACTACAAAGGCACCCATGTCGAAAAAAAGTGTGTCGACGGTCTCCATGATTCCTGCTAATTGGCTTATCTGAAATCAAAAAACCAAACGGCGGGCGTTGCAATCTATGAAGCTGTGGCTATCGAATGAACTAGAATCATTTGAAAATATTGAAAAATGAATAATTGAGATGTTTTTGAAAATTAATTTTCAAATTTCGTGATTTTTTTTTCGATCATTTTGTTACGAAAAAAAAAAAAACGGTTCGGAATTTTTGCATTATTTTAGTTCACTCGATGACTATAGGTATATGTGTCGAATCTACCGTTAAAATTTCAAGGCAATCAGTCAAACCCTTTTTGAGATATCGTGGAGACCATTTAGAAAAACCTAGTCTTGAGAAAAACGCGTTTAAAAGTTCAAATACGATTATCACAAATAAAATTCGAACACTTTGGGTGCTCAATTAAGACTAAACTAACTGTCATATTGGAAACAGAAAATGAGTTTAGAGATATAACGACTTCTCTATTGTATATTTAAATCTATGTTTGTATTAAAAGGGCTCAGGTAAGAAACCAAAGCTCAAAAGAAGTGGTCCGATGCTCGAGCGCACGCTTCAAATACCTGCCGTGATTAACGCTGTAACTTTAGAACGGCTCAGAGTATCGGAAAATTATTTTACCCACATATTCTGCACTATATTTGGATACAACTTATGCAAAAAAAAAAAAAAATTTTAATCTGTCACACGGGGTGACCCCCTTAAGAACTGCTATTGTAGATTAAAAGTTTTTTTTTTTATTTTATCGGACTTTGTAATAATATACAGACCACATTTTATACGTAATTTGATAAAATTATGTTCAGAAAACTGACAATCTAGAGGGGGTCCGGTCCCGTTCATCCCCCCTCTCGGTGATCCCCTGGGTTTGGTTAGGTAATAGAGATCCCGCTAGACGACTAGCATGCATCACTTAGACCTCTAGTTTCTAAATAATCTAAATTTATATTATCATTTATGGGGAATATGTTAATATTAATGGTAAAATTGTTACCATTGCTCCAGACTAGGGCTGCCATCCGTCCGGGTTTCCCCGGATTTGTCCTAGTTTGAATGGCGTCCGGGAAGAGTCCGGGCGGGGTTTTCTATACTGTCCTGGTTTTAAAATTTTGGAAACCAATTAAACAAAAATTTAATTTTTTGTGTATGTACGGTGTAGTTGATAATGCCGACAGTCAGTCATCGATTTCTAAATTTTTTTGCTTTTTTTTTTTTAGGCAACCCGGCAGGCATTAGCAGGACATTTTACTTGCGTATTGTGTTTTCATAGATTTTAACTTTTTACAGGTTTTGTGACAGCGACCGCATCCCGCGACAGTGTCACATTTGTTACTCAGGCTCTTCTGAAAGGTGCACAATTTAAGCGCTTTTCTAGCCATCATTTGGCAGCCCTTTAGAAGCACATTCACAGATCTATTCAGAAAAATAAGCAAAGATGCAAGTAAGTAACTCAAGTGCTTCTAGAGCCATCGTTTGGAAGATCTTTGGAAGATTATCTGATGCGCTCCAGCAGATTGAAGTGCAACAAGGGCTGATCTCATTTTCCATGAATCTAAACTTGATTGTACGAAATAACGCATCTCTCATTTTCAATGTGAAGCTCTGAGTGGTTAGAAGGATTATTGTGAAGTTTTGGTTAATATAAGTGAGAAAAAAGGGAAAATATTGGCTTATTTAATCAGCTTCATAAAATTTAATACCACAAATAATCATATGAGCAAATGCAAGCGCCTTATACTACTGTTCTCTGTCTTGAAGGCCTCTTATGCGATGATTATCCAAAAAGCTCTTAAAAGCTGTTATATCCGTTTTTTTTTTATTAAGTGCAAGTCAGAAGATGCGATAACCTGAAAGAAGAAAAGTTTTTTTTATTTAATCATTTAATTATTTATGGAAATAAATAATTACTTTCATGCTCCGTCTCAAGTTCTGTCCTCAACTTCCAACAGAAAAAGATTTTTATTATATTCCAGATATTAAATTAAGGAAAACGAGGAAAGCCTATTATTGTAGAGTTTCTGGAGGGGCCTGGCGGCGGTCTTTATCACGAAGAAAAGTGAAATTGTAGAGTGGGAAAGCAACTTACATTGCATCTATACCATCCTCGAAAAAAAAGAAAAAAAAATTAACTAAAGAGATGAAAAAAAAAACTAATTACCTGAAATTAAGCATTCACCTCTATTCACATAATCGGCACTGGATTACGTATAAAATGTTTATAAACTTAGCCTCAGCACCTCATTGTGGCGAAGTGAGCAGTATTCAACACTCTTTATGAAGTATTCACCTAAAAATAAGTTACTTTTAATAATAACAATTTTCTCACCATTGGAATTATTACGATGTAAAACAAGCGGGACAGTGCAGGAAACCTCAGCTAGTAAAAAGAGGTTTACTAATTTACTAGGGTACCAGGCGCAGCATTTATTAATTTCTACTAGGAAAAGTAATTTGTTATTTGCATGATAAACCTACCTGGATTCGGCTTTCTGCCTGATTCATGGTTAAATCAGCACTTAATCGTCCCACTAATTAAAAGAACATATCCCGGAAGAATTTCACTAATATCTAATATAAAATAAAACTTACGAAATCAAACTGTTCTCAGCCCAAGGTAAATATCGGTAACAAAAAAAAAAAAGGGGGTGAAACAAAACGTATTTCAAAGATTTTAAATTGCATTCGAATCACCTGTCAGACAAAAGTTCTTTGTATTGTGAATTTTGAGGGAACCAAAGTAGATAAAATTTTTCTGATTATAGCAGCAGAAAATACAAAAACAAAACATAGATTATTTCTCAAGGAAAAAAATAATATTCAAATCGGTCAGTTCCCATTGGGCAACGCCTGGAAATTTTTATTGAACTTTCCAATACGTGGCCGAATTTGCCAAAAAATCCGATGACCTTGATATAGGTGCGGAGATCCAGTTCTCCGATTACAGTTAAGTTAGCCAATCTGTTCAGTATTATAAAAGGAAAAAAAGGAAAAGAAAAAAAGAAGGAAAAGTTGATGCCTGATTACGGAATAATTAGTGCAAGGAAAAACCAAAGAAGTAAATTGGTGTCAGAATTCAGCGAAAAGGGAAGGAGATGGTCAAGATAGGATTTGAAGCTCCGTTGATTTTATACAAAAGATAAGTTTTGTGTTTTGGCGATTTATTTCCTGCATTTTGTTTCTCTTGGAGTGGTGTTAAATGTTTCAAAATTAAATTATTATTTTTCTATAAGGAAAAAAAATTCTCGACTATATATAATAAATGGTTCCTGCGCTCCCTTGTATGCAGCATAAAGCTCAGAAAGCTCAACTGTACGAATAAGTTGTGAAATCTGAATTAATTTCAATTTTTCTTTTAAGCAAGTTCTCTTGTTTTATAACGTGCTAACAACGTCTTTTATTTGAATAATAGCCTGCAACGAATATAAAACTAACTATAAGAGTTCGTGGACTCTCAAACAACATGTCGCCCATAAAATATCTTGCCCCACCCCTTAATCGACAGTTAGCTGACCCAATACTTACCAACCCACATAGAAAAGCGCGTAACAAATCTTTCGAAAAGATACATTCAAAAAACTTCTTCGGTCTTCATTTGGAGCGCCGCTAGAGAGCTTCTTAAGAGTTGCATTGAAGCGCTTGCCTCTACTGACATACCTATGTTAAAAAGCAATGAACTAGGATAGGAGAAAGAAGCTCTACGAGCTTCCAGGGAAGCGATTCAGGGACCTCTGAGAGCGTTTTTTTTTCCCAGTAGGAATAGACATCAGGGATGTGATGATATATGTGAGCATATTTTTAACCCTTTGAGTGGTATCGCCGTACATGTACGGCCAGCCTCTGGTGATCCAGATAGAGTATCGCCGTACATGTACGTTCAGCAATAGTCCAGCCCACTTTGGGTGGGTTTTCCTTTTTTTTTACATAATTCTAACAATGATGCTTGTAGGTATATTATTTCATATTTTTTTGTTTCCCTCTACCACGCCCCCCCCCCCTGCTGTGGGTAAGAATTTCGTGATTTTACGATGAAACGTCATTTTCAAAAAATCATATCTCGGGAACGGAGTAACCGATTTTTTGATTCAAATGCCGAATGAAGCTTAACACTTTATATTTTTCATAAAAAAATATAGCAGCACCGAACGAAACATTTTTTTGTTAATAATAGTTTTTTTTTTTCAAAAAAATAGTATGATTTACTATTGAGGACTTCTAGCACTTTTTTTTACATTTTTATTTTGAAGTTAGAAGTCTTATCTATCTATGTATAAAAAATTGCGATGAAGTTCGGTGTCGTTTTTGAGAGAAAAAAATATGGGTGAGCTGTATACATTATTCTGAGAAAAATATTCATCTCTGCATTTGTGCGACCGTTGAAACCTTTCCTAAAATTATTACGATTCCGAAACTCGGAACACATAGAACACATTTTCTTTTATTCTAATGAAATGCACATGCACAAATCAGAGTTGCGATTGGAGGTAATCCTACAGAGTTAGTGTCGATTTAAGGTGCAAAAAATCTAGTACATCAGTTAGAATATAAAAAAGGGAAGTACTAAAAAAGTGCGTAAAGGGAAAAAAGGCAAAAATAAAGAATGATGTCGTTTTAAAAACAAATCAAATAATACTGCGCCACCAGGGAGGGGGGATGTCAAAGTTTGTTCTGCTACGTTTTGGAAAATCTAGTACGGATTCAAATATTTTGTTTTCTGAGAAGAAGTTTGAACAGCTACAGCTATGGTCCGATGTAAAATGGCTGAGTTATAATTGGAAAAACAAATATCCCACTAATTTCCTCCACTCCGCCCTCCCCCTACCTACTCAGTGACCAGATTAATATTATCTTTAGCCTAGGATCGCAGCTCTCATTTAAGACATCAATGAACTGCCTGCGACTCTTTGTTCAGGAAATATAATCAAAACATTACAAACTTTACCCCCTTGCGTGGCGTCGAGACGAACATGCCCCCCCCCTCCCCAATAAAAAAAGAAGACTCCGTTCAATTTGCGAAATCTTTCGAAAAATACAAAAATAACTCACTCCATGGACGTGTATGCTAAAAAAATTAACTCACTACTCAAAGGGTTAATACAAAATATCTGAATTCTAAACTCTGAAGTTTGCAAAGATTTATATTTTATCTGCTTTATTGCAGTCAAAAGTTTTTTTTTCTTCATGCTTGGAACATGAAGTATAAGATAAACAGTCCGAAGTATGCGTAGTGTAAGCAAGAAAGTGAAGTATAAATACGACAATTGTAGTAAAGTCGCATCCCTAGAATTCAACTGCATCATCCTCTGATACTCTTCAGTCAGTACAATTCCCTTCTGAAACTGAGGAGCATGTAATAGAATTCGAGCTAAAAATCTAGAAAAACGAAAAGTATTTTCAGGAATTGGTACTTTATAGCAGACTTGTAAAATTCCAAGTACAAGTACCAGTACAGTACCAGTACCTGGATTTGAAATATTTTAAGTACAAGTACAAGTCCCGGGTATTAAAATATTTCAATTACATAAAATTAGTAACGATTGATTTCCAGCAAAAATCTTTTCTTCATCGTGGTTCAGATGATCCGGAGAGGTTTGTGTGTGTTTATAAAAGAAATTTCGAAGGACGAACTTGCTAAAAACTATAATTGGCTTGGCATAAATAAAAAAACAAATGTGCCCGAAAAATGCATATAAAATGGCTGAAATCAAAAGCATCCTATACATAATTTTTTTTAAAATTTTTAAATACTGAGATAATTTTTCCAGATATTTTCCATCGAAAATTTCCTAATATTCCTGAGGAGACTTTCGACAAATCTGCAATGAAGCATTTTCAATATGCAAAGGATCGATTGAACAAAAAAATAAAAAAATAAAAATAAAATACAGGACTGGCAAGAATGATGAGTTATGGTATGTACGGCTTACTCCATTATAATTTCCGTATTCAAAAATTGTTAAAAAGAGAACATAAAATTTAAAAAAAAAAAATTAAACATATACCTACAAATCTACATATAAAATTTGTTGAATATTCAGATTTTATCTAATTAATTATAATTAAATATGATTAATTTTATAAAAAAAATATCATTTCTCTTTGCAGATCGATAAACTCATAAAAAATCCAATGAATAATGAATTTCTTTAAATTTGCCGTGCAAAAAATTAGCAACGCATGATGTGAGACATTGAAATTGCTGCAAACAAATGGAAGAAGTTGTTAATTTTCAGATTTTTATTTAATTTATTCCTGTCAAGTACATTGAGGTTAAGTAAATAACAATGAAAGAAATTTTTCCTACTTAAAAATGTTATTTTCCACTAATTTTGCGCGCGTGCAAAACAACAGCAATGCTTTTGTCAACTTTGCTAAAATAACGGTTATTTTATGTTGATTCAAATTTGTTAACTTTAAATGATAGTCTGCAGTGATAATTAACGAAATTAGTTTCAGTTTTTTTATCATCCATAAGTAATTGGTCAGGTTTTGCTAATCTTTTAAAATATGGCATCTAGGTTAGGTTGAGCTAGGTAAGAAGGGTGGTGCCGCAAGACAACACTAGCCTGCATCATTTAGACCTCTAGTGCGTCCATTATGCCCTTAGGCCCCATGGGACCATGGGATAACCTTTTCAAACCGCCCGAGATCAATGCTACTTCCTTTAGGGAACTCAAGATATCTCCAAGACTCTTTACCTAGATCCATCCCGCTTTTCTCAGAAAACTCAGGACACATCTAAATTCTTGGCTTTGCAGTTTCCCCAGACTTGAAAAGAAGTAGCTACCCAGTAGCTACCCAGTAGCCTACTTCTTCTATTCATCAGAGCTGGGCGTTTGCAAAGCACGTGTTGGACAGATTCGATTTCCTCCGAGTCCTTACAGCTCCTACAGAAATCGTTCGCCGCTATCCCCAGTTTTCTAGCACCTATGGCCCAGTGATCCGTAAGGACCCCTACTAGATTCCTGGTGTTTGTTCTGCTGCCATCAAACAGCTTTCTTGTCCTTTTCCTGTCATATGCAGGCCACAGTTGCCACACAATACGGCAGGTATCCTGTTGATCGGCGCCCTGATGATTTCCTTTTTTATAGCACCGATGGAGATCCTCACAAAAGCTACAGCTGCGGAGCCTTTTTTGGCCAAATCATCAGCCATCTTGTTGCCTGAGATATCCTACCCAGCATAGAGTCACCCTGTGCCTTGTAGCCAATACCTCAAGGCTAGTCTTGCATAACTGCACCAATTTTGATTTCACCAGCACAGCATCCAGCGCCTTGATGACTGCCTGGCTATCAGTATATATGCAGATGTGCCGTGAGGGCGTTTAGTGATGAGAGCAAATTTAACCTGTTCAATTGCGATGGAATTTGTTTTGTTCGAAAACTCAAAGGAAAACGACTTGACCGACGACATTGCGTACCTACAGTCAAACACGGAAGGGGTAGCGTTATGGTGTGGGGTTGCTTTTCGGCTAGAGGATTTGGTCCTCTATGAAATCAACGGTATAATGGATCGTTTCAAGTATAAAAATATACACTAGAAACGATTATGTTACCGCATACCCTGAGGAAGAAATGCCACTTCGATGGGTGTTTCAACAGGATAATGATCCGAAACACACTTCGAATGTGGTAAAAGAATAGTTCCAGTTAAATGGGTTTCAAGTCATAGTTTGGCCGGCCCAAACGCCTGATTTGAACCCTATTGAAAATCTCAGGAGTATTTTGAAGAGAAAAATTAGTAGAAGGAAATTTGGTAACAAAGAGTCATTAATGGAAGTCCTTAAAAGTGAGTGGGAAAGTATTTCCTCTGACACAGTTGACAGATTAATTAAATCTATATCGGACCGTTGCCCTGAAGTCATTAGACCCAACAGATATAAAAATACTCAACGTTGCTATTGTACGTGCGTAAAATGAAGGGAATAATGAATTTAAAAAAAAAACTATGTAGTTTTAGTAATAACAGAAAATTCCTTTTGTTTTTATTTATTTAACCTTACTGTACTTGACAATAATAAAAAAAAAAAAAAGATCTAAAAATAGACAGTTTCTTCAATTTTTTTGCATTTTCATTGTCTTACACCATGCGTTGCTAATGTTTTGCACGGAACTGTACCTAACTTTTGTATTTTATTTTTTATGTATTTTCTCCTAAATTAAAGATGATTTCTTTTTATTAATTATATTACAGTTATTTCCGTTTTTCTCCCATTCTATTCTAAAACGACTCGAAATCGTATTATTTCTGTTTTGCCCATGCGATTCGAAAACGACTCGAAATCGTATTATTTCTATTTTGCCCATGCGATTCGAAAACGACTCGAAATCGTATTATTTCTGTTTTGCCCATGCGATTCGAAAACGACTCGAAATCGTATTATTTCTGTTTTGCCCATGCGATTCGAAAACGACTCGAAATCGTATTGTTTCTGTTTTGCCCATGCGATTCGAAAACGAATCGAAATCGTATTATTTCTGTTTTGCCCATGCGATTCGAAAACGACTCGAAATCGTATTATTTCCGTTTTTCTCCCATTCTATTCTAAAACGACTCGAAATCGTATTATTTCTGTTTTGCCCATGCGATTGGAAAACGACTCGATATAGCAGAAAAAATCGAATGTGTGGTGAAGTACTAATCTACAGAAAGTATTCTAGATTGATTCGAAATTGATTCGAGAAAATAACTCACTGTCGAATCGTCATACCGATTCGATTTAGCATTCCTTTTTCATCATTTTCGGTACTGAACACAATTTGCTATTCGGGGATTAGTCTCGAAATAGTTATTTCGTTTTTACGCTTTTACTTTCGAATCGATTTCATTTCAAATTGTTTGCACGACTAAGTTGAGAGGTACTGAAACAAATACTTCCATTTTTAATGATAGTGTAAGGCTTAAAAATAACGAAAGAAAATTATTACAGACCGCATTAGATAGATTCAATTTATAAGATTTTCTATACCTGAAATCAAGATCAGGATAAACTCAAAACTGGGACCATGGTTGATATTCTGTCGAATTCGCCCTTAATTTCATACAAAATGTATATACATCCAGCATGTTGCATACTAAGACCGGAAGATATAAAACATGTTGTTAAAAAAAATGATGATCAACATGATTATTCTAAACACATCTCCGCAACTCCAGCACCCACTCAACATGTTGTAAATAAGCATCTTTCCAAAATGGATGGACACTCAATTCAAGACTCAATTCCTGATGTTGCTGTAGCGCTCTTAGAGTGAGTTGACTTAGGCGAGTTGAGTAGTGTGCCCATCCACCAAAAATAAATTTCCCCTTCTCCACCATCGTCTCACCGTGTCATAACAAATCATATTTTCCACGTTTTCCTTATCACTGAATGTCTGGCAGGTAGGCACTGGAAGTGAACATTGGAAGTGTTCACCGTGTGATAACTCGGGCGGCATCAGCTGAAGTAAAGTGGCTGTGTGGCTGCCTGTCCTGTCTGTCACCCTTGTCGCCTCTATTCCGTCTGCCAGCAAGGCGGTAAGAAAAGCAAAAGTAGCCGTTGATCCAAATCCCAGTCCAACCCGTCGTGAACTAGCGCCGCCGTCCCCTGTGTCCCTACACTTTGTTTGTAGTTGCATTGCAACCACTGTAAACATTATACAAAGTTGCGATCCACATTCAATGGAGAAAGCTTAACAACCAACGTCCTACCTTAATAATATTGCAAGCCAAAGGCAACATAGTCTTTTATGAAATAAATGGAATTAGCAGTATGAGTCCAGCAGGAGCAGCATCCAACTTCACGATTAAATCCACAGTGCCAGAAGAGATACATTTTCCATATCCTCACTATCTCGACCTCACTCACTCACTCAACTCAACTGAAGAAAAGTGTTACCCACGACTGTGCAGAGCACACAATCACACATGCAATATGATGCTATGAGTCTGCTGCTGCTTGCTTCCTTGCTTTCTATGGTGAGTGACTGCTAAATTTTGTTGGATTGCATTGGAATGAAATTGGAAGGAGAAGGAGTTTTCCCAAACGAAAAGTAAAATGAAAATATTGGAACAAGTTTCAGGAACAAAGCCGTCTCAACAAGAGCATGACGAGCGACCACCAAAAAAACAACAACAAAAATCAAACTAAACCAACTTACCAACAGCAGCACGAGCACCATACCGGGCACCGGAGCAGCAGATCACAAATCCAGCAGTAAGTGACTAGAGGTCGGCAAAGATAGATGTAGCTCGAATAATTTACGGTTACACTTGGTTTCCGATGGTGTGTAGAAAAGAAAAATCTCGCGAAAAATGTCAAATGTGAAAATATTTTCACAATTTTTCAATCAAATTTATCATCGAACCGTGTGTGAACTATTTATTCGACATTGAATAATTGGGCAGGCAAGTGGCGATGATTGTGTAAGCCGGAAAACGAAAGAAAATTGAAAAATTACAAATTCGAAACTCGAATTTAGTTGTGGCATAAGGCAATTTTTTTTGTTTTTTTTTTTTTATCAGAGTGCGGTCCGCTCGTTTGTTGCTTGCTTGATTAATTGATTGATTTCGCGTTCTTATTCCTCTTTATCTATGTAATTCTAGTGGTAGGAACGAAAAGGGTATCCGTTACAAAAGTGATTTCTTAAAAAAAAAAACAAAAAACAACAAAAAAATGAATAAAATAAAAAAAAATCATTGAAATGAAGTTGGTTTTTTCCCAATGTTTTCGAAAATCATGAGAACGTTTCTACAAAAATTATGGACTTTTCCCACTTTTTCCACTAGAAGAAATTGAAAAAGGTTTTGCGTCTTGCCGGCAAAAGTTAAAAAAAAAAAAACTCACACAAACCCACGGAAAGGAAAACTTTTCGTAAAAGTTTTCCAATTTCTTTTTCCTTTTTTTTTTATCCGCGTGTTGAAAAGTGTGTAAATAGTGAGTGACGGTGAAAAGTTATATTCTCGTATAATAGAAAATTAAAAATAATAATAAAAAAATAAATAAATGAAATGTTGCTGAAATAAAGCAAAAAAAAAAAATAAAAGAAAATTCTTTAAATTTTGAGTTCTGTTCTAAGTTTTTTGTTTTTTTTTTTTTTTTTTAATTCATTTGTGTTGCCTCATTAAAAATTTTGCAATTTCTCGTTTTTTTTTAATTGGTTTATTCTCTTCTAAGGCTGTGGTTTTTCTTAGTTTTGTTCCATTTAGTGAGCACCCGCGAAAATTATTTTGTTTTTTTATGTTTTTGATTAAGTGAATTTTGTGTTTTTGGTTTTTTATTCGATTCAAGTATAATAAAAAAATAAATAAAAATAAAAAAAAAGTGAAAATTTGTGATAAAGTTTTGTTCGAATATTTTTAATCACACGTGGATTAGTATCGCTGGATTTTTTTGTAAGTATTTTTTTTTTTATTTATTTATTTTAAATCATTGCTTAACTCAAATTTAATTTTGTAAGAATTTAATATCGTGGTAGAGTTGTATTGGGTAGGAGGAGGGGGGTTGTTTCTTTTTTTTTTGTTAAAATTTTCATTAGAGAATTTTGCGCCAAAACTGATAGAAGATGCGTCATTTGTCAACTTTGACTGTGTTTTCTTCCCACATAGTTGAAGCAGATTTGAGTGATTTTTGTGAGCGAATTTAATTTTTGTATACCTAATTCGACCATATCATGACATGTCCAACAAAGAAATTCTTCTTGACTTCCTTTTAATTTATGAATAAAAATTGTAGGCCATAAGCATAGATGGCACAAGAACTAGATGTCACATGGCATACAAGAGCAGAGTATAAACAGATTTTGAAATGGGTAGTGCATTCTGGACTGGACCACAACATGTTTTAGAGCAGCTTTGTATACATTTAGACGACTTTCTCAATACTTCAGATACGAAAAAATATGAATCACTCGACGTGCATACATCATTTCAAATGTTGTGGTCCATTTCGGAATGGACCACCCAACCATATAAATATTGTCGACTTTTTTTGGTACCGCATGCAACATCTAGTTCTTGTGTCATCTATGCTATTAGGTAGCTAGTTCCTTTCAAGTCTGGAGGAGCTAAAAAATAAAGAGTTCAGATACATTCTGATATTCCTAAGGTAAAAGTAGGATGGATCTAGGGGCGGTTTGAAAGATTTTAACTCCAAAGAGGTCAAGGGACACAATAGACCCACTGCAGGTTTAAATGTAGCAGGCTATGATGAATTTCTAGCGACATCACTCTTATCTATGTGAACCTAACTTAATTTTCTTCTAGGAATTATTTTCTGATAAATTCTAATCAATAATTCGACAACAAAAAATTTGCGTTTTTTTTTTTGTTTTTTTTTGTTTGTTTTTTTTTTTTACAACGGATAGAATACTCTCAAAACGTAATACTGACAATTCTCTGTCATATTCCGTTACTAGAAAGTACTTACTGCGAGGGGAGGCCCTAATTTGGTATCTGGGTAGAGCATAGTTGAATGACAATGGTCAGTGACGTCCATTTCTATGAGTTTGGTTAGAGCTATTCTGGCTTGGATAAGGTGAGAACTCTTTTTTTTATAATTTTAGTTAATATCATTCCCAGGGGACTGAAATTCTGGACTATAAACGCAATAAGTATCCGTAATAAAATCGACAAATTTCAAATTTGATGCTATATTTTTTAGTGAGACCTGGTTGAAGAACAATTAAATTCCATCCTCTTTAGTATCTATACCGCAATATTTAGAAATGATCGTAATTGTAGGCCAGAGGTAGGAGTAGCAATTTATATCCATAACTGAATAAAGGCGGGATCAATCAATCGAGTTCCTATCTGTTGGTAGTGACAAATTCGTACTAGCTTCAATTTATTGTCCTCCGAAATCTTTTGACTGTGATAATGCTTCAGAATTGAAGTACAAACATTGTCGAGCATAACTAAACATTATGCAAACGTGTCATTGTATGAAGTGATTTCAATGTTTATTTTAATACGTCGTCGTCAGGATACCTCAGCAAATATGTTTTCACATTTTTTTCAGTCCATACGTCTTAATGTAATAAATTCTTGTCCTACGTAATACTTCAAATCCTTCATTTTGCTTGATTTAATCCTTGTCACAGATAATGATAAAGTTGTCTCTTACAATAAAATCGCTCCACCTCCAGACTTTCTCTTTGTTAATTACGTTTTTTTCCTTAGGAATAGTTCCAATCCCAAACAGAATCTCTTACCGCGACTATAATGTATTTAATTAATAGTTTCAAAAAACTTTTCTATATATTTGTGAGCTTAGTCTTCTTCTTCTTTATACTTATTTTAATTATCGTTTATGCGAATGAATTTGTATTTCAATTTTATACTTAAAAACTCGAATTCTTTTTTCCAATTTTAATTCTGGTGATAATTTATTGTAAAATTGCGAGTCTAAAATTCTGATTGTGACGCAAGTTTTATATGGTTGGGACTATACAACAGTTACAAGATTTTCTCGCCGATATTCAAGTAGTAGGGTAAAGTATCCATCAGTTACGGGCCGCCTTAAGGAAACTTTTGATTTAGCATGGTCGCAAAAACTCAACTTGACTAGTAATAGAAAATCTTATTGATTTTATTATTTTTACATTATATCCTAAACTATATTAAAAATTTATTTGTATTTCCCAAAATGGATATACTCGTAATATGTAGAAATTTTAAAAACATTTAGAAAAGTACCATCATTCCGGTTACGGGCCCCCATTTTTCCAGTTGCGAACTTGTAAAAAAATACAAGGTTATCCTACTTATTTATTCTTTAAGACGACACCTTTTGCAGCTAAAATCAGTCACGTTTGGGCATATTTTCTATACACAGCTTTTATGGCAGTGCCTATTGCATAACAAACATTTAATGCCCTTATTGTCCTGAGTGATATGACGAACACACTCAAAACACAAACCGCTTAAAACAACCTGATTTGTAAGATTTTCTTCCAGCAATTTTTCTTTTGCTAATAGTTTCCCCACGGGTCTTTTCTTCGGTATAACAATGGATACCGAGTTCTTTCAATTCCACTTGAGAACAGATTCGTCTAATTTTTGCTAGTGTACCATTTCCCAAAGATGCACCAATAACTTAGACCTTGTCTGCTGTTGTTTTTTTTTTTTACCTTAAGTATCTTCTTTTTTACTGGGATATTGTCACGTTGATGATGCTTTTTCTGGTTTTTTTCTTAATTTTTTCCTCCTCTTTCTCTTTCTTAATCCTTGTGTCAATGGATAAAATAAATGACATAAACGAACTCATAACATACACGGGTATGTAACCATATTTACGTATATTTCTGTGGAATTGTTTCATTTTTTTGCTGGAAAATATTTATTCAAACAATTCCTAAGAATTTATTTTTATGATTAGGCCTGTTCCGAAAGGTGGGTATGCTGCATATGGCTTACAAAACTTGGAGGTAGGATAATTGTTGATGATAGAAATGCATTTTTTTCGAGTATTTCAAAAAGAATTTGTTCATAATAAGTGTAAATTTCATTCTTTTTCTACTGGCTGGCAAGGGTAATTAGATCATAAATTGCATTTTGAGGTATTGACCCCAAAGCATACCTCATACTGGAACTTTCTCCGGAATTTCAAGCTATACCCTCGCGTACACTGCTTTCTGCCGAGTCCGGATTTGTGACAAAACCACGATTTGCTCTTATGTATCAAAAAATAGGAAATCTGTAATTTTGCTTTCAACAGTGCATTACGATAAAAGTGTTAGTGGTGTCCTTCAAAAGTCTGAAATCATATTGTTTTACAACAAATGCATGGGGGAGGGGGGGAGCGAGAAAATATGGATAAGATGGTAGGACATTACACCACCAAGAGACGTACGTTGCGATGGACCCTAGCATTTTTTTTTATAATATTTTGGATGTGGGTACTCTGGCAGCCTTCATTATATACGATACATGCATTTCTAACCAAAAGACAAATAAGAGACGTGAGTTTCTGCAAGATCTTGGTGAAGCCCTCACCATGCCAGCATGTACAAATCATAGCAGCGAATTCACACATTATGAGGAACTTCGGGATCAGATATGCTAACGAATGCATAATGGGACACTAAATACCAATCCGATCTACATCCACGTCAAATGGACCAGCAGCACGGGATCAAACTGACAGACTGAAACTCAAAGGTAACTGCAGTATTTGCAAAGAGGAGGGTAAGCGGTAACCCACGCGAAAATGTTGCACAACATGCTGTAAGCCTGCACGTGCTGAGCATTCTACAGAGTTTCCCAGATGTAAAAAATGTTTGTCATAATAAATTCTATTAAGTTTTTTAAGAATTAACTCTATTTTTTTATTGCTTTCAATCCCCATTCCTAAAAAATGTATTACATATCTGGGTATGCTCTGAGCTTGGTAACGTATATTTATAATTCAGGTCTATCTTCTGACGAACCATAGAATACTTTTCACAATTTTATAGCATATATTAGCTACAAATAGAGCCCTTGAGGAAGATTAGATAAAGTTTTTTCATTTTCAAAATTGCAAACATATCCAGGTATGTAGGGTTAACTAAATCTTCTTCGTCCTTTTTTTTATCTGTCTTTCTTTTTCTTTCTTCTTTTAAAAGCTCAGCTTCAGCTTTTTTGGCACTTCAGTTCTTCAGACCTCTGAAATGGTGTTGATGAAATAACAAAGTTTCGTTTTTTCTGTATGCCGTGTCCCTGTTCTGGTTGGAGTTTTTGGTATTTTAAGAAATTCTGTAATGTCATGATTGCTTTCGTCCAGAGCTGGGATAGTACCAAAGAAAAAGTACTTAAGTACAAGTACAAGTACCGAAGGCCTGAGTACTTCAGTGTAAGTAATAATACCGCATGTATGAAAAGTACTTGTAACTAAGTACTAAGTCTATAAAAAGTACTGAGTATTTTTTGAAGTACTTTTTTTGAATCTTTGCCCAGTTAATAGATATTAATAAATAAATACCGTTTGAAAACTATAATATGTATAGTAACCAGTGGCTACTACTTATAATTTTTTATAGTTTTCGGTGCTGCACATCGTAGAGTAAAATTTTCATCTCTCATTGCTACACTCATAAACACTATTAGAGGTCCGCCCAAGCATCCATTGTCGCCTCCAATAATTCATAAAGATTCTAAGGAAAAAATGTCCAGTAAAATTCTAAAATATTGAAACGAGGCATTGCCTGCTTACCCTTGGTTATGTCATCAAGTCGAGGCATCGTTGATTTTATATTCGAGCGAGACGTTACTGCATATTATTCTACTTGCTCAGTCTTGTTTGTATGATATTAGTTTGTCTAATGGTTCTGCCGTGACATGTGAGTGCGGCACATGCTTTGACGGTTCATTGAGCTTTAAAACTCAACAAAAAAGGAATTGCACTAGAGATTTGCTTTTCTACGAAGTGTTAGATATTTGTAAGTACATAATAGACTCAGAAATACTTAAATAAAAATCTTGGTACTTAATTACAAAACTAAGTTTAAAGTCAAATTAAATAGAAGCAAGTACTTATGTTTAAGTATTAAGTAGGGGCATTTCAAAAGTATTGAGTAATAAATCTTAAGTAACGAAAATGTATTTTAAGTAGTACTTAAGTCTTTTTTTACTTAAGTATTGCCCAGCTCTGCTTTCGTCTAAGAAAATGATATACATATCTAAGATGTTTAAGCATTCAGTTGGCTAAAATAATAATAACGGAGATTTATGTACCTATACAATATTATGAAAGATAACTCACCTGTTAATCGGCAATAGTTTGATCTACATTGGTCTCACTTTGTAGAAGATAGTCAGGTATCGAATGAAATTGAGTCGTGTACGTCTAAAATGCCCCTAAAGCCATTTACTTCGATCTAAAAAGTAATGAGTGTATTTTTATTGCGTGCAGTTTACTACTTTTTACACTTTAGTTATACCTCATTATTTTCGCTGTACTCAACATTTAATTCCATATATAGTTTGTATAAAAGCAAGAATTCCTCTGAGTGTATAAAACTGAACTTACATATTTCTTCTAATTGCTTAATTTTCTTGGTGCCGACAATGCTTACAAAATTTTCATATGTCAGACTATTTACGTCATTATGGAGTTCATTGGGATGATGTAAGTACTCCCTTCAGTATTTACATCAATAAAGGTACTATGTATGGGGTCAGAACTTGCTTCAGTATTTACATCACTAGAGAGGTCGTAGGTCTCGGGTAAAATATTGCTTCAGAATTTTTGCCTAGATATAAACCACATGCTCTAAATACGTTAATTATGCACCTCATGTCGATGCAATTGTCAACAACATCTTTAAGCAAATTTCCGAATTCTATTCTTGTTAATTTCTTCTCTAGATTTTGTCGCCGCCATTTTTTCACAGCTCTCTGCCAACCAGCTTTTAAGGGCTTAAATATAGTTACATCAGCCTGTTGCAAAATCCGCGTTGCATTTGGATATAGACAAATTAGAATAATATTAATTGATTCACATAACTTCGATAAAATTTATAAGAAAGATGAGTCTTATGCCCATCAACGTAGAGAATAATAGAAAACTTGATATTATTTTCGAAAAGAGCAGGATAGAAAATTTCTTGAATGTACATAAAAAATAAGTCCGTTGTCATCCAACCATTATCGGACTTTTCAACCTTTATACCTTCCGGAATAGATTTCAGAATTTCCCCGTGCATCCTTTTATAGGGTGGTATGTTTTGACCATCAGCGGAAAACTAAACATAACCGTTAGATTTTCTTTTGTTTGTCCGCGGTCCGTCTCGTATACGTTTCTGCTACCTAGAAAGAACTACATTGTAGTAAATAACAGTACCAATTTAACAGTCTTATTCTGGTAAGCAGACAAAAGGAGAGCGACTTACTTTTACTCTAGGTTAGTATACAAAACTTCTGACTAGGAGATATTTTAATTCGTTATCGAAAATCAAACTAGATTTGCTTATTTACCTTGCTTTGTATTTACTATGCTTTGATCTGCCAATCAGAATAGGGCGTATATCTGATGTTATTTTACTCTTAGGAGCGAGTACTTTCCTCCATTGAAACATCGTGCAGGATCTTTTAGAATTTCGGTACAGCTTTTCTCTTTAAAGTAACTGTCAATTTGTTTAAACCATTTTCGGATATCGTTTTCTGCTACTTTAGAACTAGAATCTGTAATTACCTCCGGCGTTCGCATGACTACATCTGGATGTTGACGAAGAAAGAGTAATACAACTTATCGCCCAGGTAGGTTATTCCGAAAAGAGTTATTTCTAGGAAAAGCATCTAAAAACTCTTGAACAACTCTTTGTACATCATGCTTCGTTTTCGGAAATCCTTTTGCAAAATTGGACCAAATCCATTCCAATATCTTATTTTCCTCATCAATCGTTAAAAAAGGTGAGAGACCTGTAATAGGCTTTTTATTACGACAATGAAAGCGGTTTTGTAAAGTAGCACGTGGAATTCGATATTTTTTGGAAGTTTCCTTAATAGATGCCCCATTTTTAATATCTTACAACGCCTTCTGCATTTCATTTTCAGTATATCTTCTTCGTTTAGACATTTAAAAAAGTTTTTGTTTTTTTTTTTTGCCAGAAAAATACCGTTGGAAAACAAAATAACTCGACACACAATCTAGGATGACGAAATAAAAATTTGATTTCTTTAAAATTTTCAACATATGGCTCGAAACTGGAAGACCTAACTTTGCACAAAATTGACAGTTACGTCGGCCCATTGCTGGAAAAATTCTAAAAACGGTGTCCGTCCAAATACGTGCCGCCTTAATATTTTTATTTAAACTAAATTGTTTTTAAATATTTTTACTTACCTCATAAAACAAAAAAAAAAACTAGTAGCTGAAAATGTAAAAAACTCTAGCACAATATTAGTCAAGAAAACTAAAAAAAATCGGGTCTATATATTAGTACAGTTCCTTAGCAAATACGACAGGAAAATTCTTATTGCGTGGACGTCTATTGTTCTACTGAAAATTTCAGATACGTCGCCTACTTTTTTATACTCGTTTATTGCTTTGCCAGAAGGAGAAAGAATTTTGCATTTTAAGCTAGAAAATATTGAGATAAGTACAAAAATGACTGCAAGCTTAGCTTGAATTAAAAATATGTGCAAATGGCCCGTAACTGGCTGACATGACGGCCCGAAATTGGGTACTTTCCCTTATGCTTCATTTTAAAAATAAAAATCATTGCTCCGTACGTAAGAAGTTGTCTAACATCCATCCACTGTAAGGTCTCCAGCATAACTCGAATCGGAGTATATGTATATGTTGCATCTGAGAATCACCCGCATCCCTTTATTTTGTAAGAGTTGAAGACGATCCTTTATCTCATTCGAACTTTCATATATGAAGATCGAGCCATATGAAAAAATGTGGCAAGACTATAATGCGTTATATAACATTAAGAAGGCATTTTTTTTTTTAAATTTAGAGCCGGTCGTATTCTTTTCAGGAATCCTGTTGTTTTTTAGCTATTTTTTTACAAATATAGTCCGAATTCTCTTTAAATTTTAGTTTACTATCGACTGTTTCAGAAAATACTGCACCACAATAAAGCACCAGTTTGGAGACCATTTAAAATTATTTTTATATCTGTTTTATTTTTTTTTAATTCATTAGAATAGTACAATAATAGAACAGTTATTAAAATTATGTATTTATACGTTTTTTGAAATATAACCTCACTTTCCTCTTAACACCTTTCATTAATTTTTGCAAAGTTTCTGGCAACACTTTTTTACTGGCAGAAATCCTTAAATTCTTGAAATGTGGTAATGAGGCTTACGCAATATATCATTTACCAGAGTCCAGTATCTGTCTATAGGCCTGAGCTCTGGCGTATTGGGTGGATTGTCACTTTTCGGGACAACGTTAACGCCATTTTGTGCAAGCCATTTCAATGTTGTAGAAGTATAGTGTGCTGTTGCAAGATCTGGCCAGAATAGTATGGTGATGCAGTATGATGTTTAATTAAGGGCAGCAGCCTTTTTTTGCAAACACTCCTTCATATAAATTTCAGAATTTATGGTGCCTTCATAAGAAAAAAGGGTCTACTTCGTTGGCCACACTGGCATATTGCTTGCCAAACCATTGCTTTTTTTTTCTAAATTTTTCATGTGAAATGATTTTTTCTTTATCTGGAATATTCCTCTTGTCGATGGTATTATAGAATTGAGGACCTGGCAAAGTTTTAATAATAATAATAATAATGCATTTATTTAGCTATACAGCTATTACTTAACAATTCAGAATATAAATTCGCTATCTTAATTTATGTTTTCTTTAACAAACTCCATCACCATTTTTTTAAATAAATTTAAGTGCTCTATTGCTCTTATTTCTCGCGGCAAATCGTTAAATAACCTAAGTCCCTTATAAATTAGTGAATTCTGCGCCCTAGCATCTCTAAAATTAGGTAATCTAAGTTTATATCCATTTCTTATATTATATGGTTGACAATCCCTTACATAATTTATATATTTACTTAAATAGCCAGGAACTAAGTTATTCTTAATTTTAAAAATGAAAACATCTTAATTCACTTAACATAAAATCTATTCTAGTATATCTATCACATTCCAATATCACTCTCATTGCTTTATTTTGCATTTTTTGCAATTGATTCTGCTTTTCCTGACTAGTTAAATATAAGATTTTACTGCAATATTCGAAATGTGGTTTAATTATAACATTGTACATATTGATCGCTGTTTGGCGTGTTAACCTATTCCTAATCCTTTTCATGAAACCAACCTTCTTACTTACTTTTTTGCATATATAGGTTACATGACTATCAAATTTAAGTTTTGAATCAATTATTATTCCTAAGTATTTGATCTGTTCAACCTGCTCAATTCTACTTCCATCCACAACTAGATTAATATTTAGTTCACCATCCAAGCACATACACTTCGTTTTGGACACATTTAATTTCAATTTATTGCTTTTCATCCACAAGTCTACTCTGTCAAGATCCTCCTGCATAGCTCTTTCCCCTTTTTTAAAGTCATCCATTGCCACAAATAATATAGCGTCATCCGCAAACAGCGCCAGACTGCAGTTTTGTACTACCACGTGCAAATCGTTGATGTATAAAATAAATAGTAGTGTACCCAACACAGAACCTTGAGGAACACCTAGATTCACCTTGTCTTCGATTAGTTAAGTAGTTCCTACACCAAGTAAATTCTTCGTCTCTAATTCCATATTTCACCAACTTTTTCAGTAGTATACTCTGGTCCACCGTTTCGAAGGCTCTTTTAAGATCTAAAAAGGCACAAACTACCTTCTTCTTTCGATATAGTTGTTCCTTCCATATATTTAGCACCATATTAATAGCCGATTCACACGATTGATTTTTGCGGAAGCCCAATTGGTTCTCAACGATAATACTCATATTTTCCAAATAGGTCTCTAATTGCTGATGAACAACTTTTTCCAGAATTTTTTCGCAAAGCAACAATGCATTGATTGGTCTGAAATCTTCGGAGTTTTTTGAATTTTTTACTTTTTTTATCGGTGTCACCATTGAATCCTTCCAAATTTCAGGAAACTTTCCGGTTTTCATGGAATTTAAAATCATATTTAAAGTAGGATTCTATCAAGCAGATGGACTGGCTAGCAAATGTTTATACAAGTTTCTTGCTCTTTTAATTGATGTTTTTTGTTACGACACAGCCTTTTTTGCACATTTTTGTTTTTTGTATGTCTTCACATTATTTCTGTTCTTAATTCTGTGCACAGTTGCTTCATTTGTTTTAACTTTTTTTGGCAATATTTTGCACTGATATACACCTGTTTTTTTTCCTTTCTAAATTTTTATCAGTTGTTCATTTTGGTCTTCCTCTTTCTGATATCTGTTCAACAATTTGATACTCAAGGTATCTTTTAACTGTCCTACTCACAGTCCATCGCGACACTTTAAGTTCTTTTGCTATAACAGAATGAGATTTATCCCGATTTGTTAAAAAACTTTTACAAAATTGCTTGACGCACTAACAATTGTTTTGAACTCATTTTTCTGACTAATTTCACAAGTGGAACCAAAGCTAACAGATATTGAAACTAGACAGAGGGAAAAGTTATTTCCCAAAAGTAACGGTTAAACACAAGTAACTGCATGGTGTACAGTCACCACAAAAAGTGGTGCAGTCCTTTTTATCACCCTGAGATATTTAAGGCTTTCCATGCACTCAACACTTGTGCCATCAATACACATCCGAGTTGAACTTCATACATTTGATCTTCGGTAGATTTAATTTAAATTTGTTTGCTTTCAACCATTTACTCATGTTTTCAAGGTCCTCATTCAACTGTTCACACATAATTTTCATATCCCTTCCACTTATATATGAACTGAACTTAACTGAATTGCACTTTTAATATTATATTAATGTAGATAAGAAAGTGAATGATTCCTAACACTGATCCTTGTGGTACGCCAATATCCACTGTCAATGGATCTGATAATATGTATTTTATTAACTTTTGTACTCTGCGATCTTTTCTTCAAATACGATCTAAACCATTTAAGTTCCACTCCTCGTACACCGTACATATACATATATGAAATGTTTTTTAACAAAATTCCTCTGTCCGCTGTTTCAAAAACGCGTTTAAAATCTAGCAATATAGCCACCACAGCATTGCCATCATCTATTTCTTTTTCCCATTCAAATATTAGCCAATTTAACGCTGTTTCGCATAAATGTCTCCACCCCTAAATCCCGACTGCTCTTCTATATCAGCAATTTGTTAGCTTCTATGTACTCTACTAGTTGATTCGCCACATGGCGTTCCATAATCTTTTCATCTACAGGAAGTATATTAATTGGTCGAAACTCTTCGCAACTTATTGTATTATTCACTTTCTCAATTGGAATAACTGTCTTAACTCTTTCCAACATCTACACCGTAAAAAATATCTATTGAAAATTTTGCTACTATAATAGGCAACAAATTGCCAACAATGGTAGCGCAAATTTACACAACTTTATGCGCACTTATGTAAAGCAATTTCGCACTATATATATGTAATTTTACACACAAGTAACATTTCCCCTCTTTCAGGTCGAATTTACGTCTATTCGACGTAAATTAGGGCAGCGACTAATTGTGGTTAAGTTAAGATTACCTAATATTTACGTTCGATTTACGTAAGTGGAGAATGAGAGGACGTCGTATCGACGTTAATATTAGGGAATTTAGGGAATATTTCCTTATAGGGCACTGGACTCATTTCCTTGATTTGGTAAATTTTAGGTAAATTTCACGTGGAATTTACGTAAATTTTCCTTAATCTCGACCTATATTCTACCTAGTTTAACTCCTGTTAAGGTGTATGTTAATATTGGAGGAATTACATTTTATAAGAATTGTATGTGTGTATTTTCCCTAGTAGGTAATGTAAATATTAAGAACAAGGCACATGACACCAAATTGAAAGATTATGAGAAGTATTGCTTTAACAAAGTATATGGAAGTTATGGCCTTATTCAAAATTAATTCTCGCAGCTTCTAAGCGTTCAATTTTTATAACGAGAAAAATGTTATTGATAAATATGGAAATAATTTATCGAAAAACAACAATGCGCTTTCAAAATATATATTTAAAAAATAATAATTGAATTTTGTTTTTAATTATTCTTTGGTTTCCGATTTAGAGCACTGAAATTAATTTAGATATGCTTTAATCGTTCTGAAATTAAAAAAAATTCATTTGTTTGGGTTTTCTTTGTAGTAACTATGGGAAAAATTAAATTAAAGTATTATGCAATTTTTCTATCCATTCCTTTAATATATGGCAGCCATGTTTTGTTAAATAAATATGGCGCATATTATATTTCTCGACCTAGAAGTTAGTTTGACTTACAATTTTTACTTATACGATGAATTTCCTGGATGGCAAGATGAAATAACAAAATTTTTCGACTTTGAGGTCAAAAATCCTTATTTAGGTAATTTTGTGTAAAAGGTTATGAAGGTTATGTAAATTTTTTTTTTTCTATAAATAAATTTCAACTTAAAATAAGGCATTTCGCCCTAAATTATGGAATTTCGCCTTAAATAAGTAAGAGAGATTTGACAATTGAAAGAATTGAATTGCTTTATTTACATCTTAAAAATAGTAAACCATGTAATTAGCATCATTATTTGGATACAAGATTTGTTAAAAAGCGGGTGAATGCAAACGCATTTGAATAATATGCACCCAGAGAAAAACTTGGTGAAATCGTTTATGATTTTACATTTTTTCGATATAAAATGGCTCCATAAACGTTTCTTATTAAATTAATATCGATAATAGTAACGTGTTGCTCATTCAAAAATCAACATTGTCACACATTGAAACTAATGCTGTTCAATTTCAATTATAGCCCGCCACAAATTAAATTACCCGCCATTTTCTATAAAATAAAAGCTTACATCTTAGTTTAACAATTTGAAGGCTATGAAAAAATTACTATGTCTTTATAAAAGTACGTGTTTTACATGTTATTATAGCATGTTCCTTCACAATTTAACAAATCTTTATAGCGACCGTATTAGGAATTTAAATAGTAACATCGGTTATTTTAACATCGAAAACTGTTAATTTATATATGCAACATATATGAATGCCCTCCTTCACCAGTACCAGCCTAGAAACAATAAATGTTGTAAAAGTTAGAACAATTGAATTGATCCATCTAGGGTATACAAATGATATTAAAGAGGCGATATTATGGTAGAAAAATTTTGTTTATTTGGTATTGATCATATACCACTTTATACACATTATAATAAAGTACTTCACTCCACATACTATACAGAATATTAATTATTTTTTTTTAATGTATCAATTTTGTCACTATTTTTGTAACCATAAGTCTTTCTTGGCTAGATTTATCCCGTAAGTATACGTCATAGTAAGAATTAATTTTCTCCTTAAAATCATCCCATCTACCTAAGAGTAAGTGCTCTTTGTTCGGGTAAAGCAAGTGAAATCAATTGTTATCTGCAAACACCTATTATTGGAAAACCCTTTATGTCCGTATACCTTTCTCAATATAAATGTGATGTGGCATCGATATACTATAAACGTTATTACATTTTTAAGAGGAACAGCTGTTAATTTTATATTGATCCAATATATATTTAAGCATTGCCATATTAAAGCCTAGGCTTTTCATGTTAATTTAACTTTGTCATTAGTATAGAAATATCTTTATTATTTTACAATTTTTGTTTATAATTTTACGAGGTGATTTTTTTCTGAGTGTGTGTGTATTCCGCATTGTTTGGGAAGCAAATAATCAAGTGTATTGGCCCAAATCAAGTGTAGCAACTTTGAGAAAAGATGCAAATGGTATTCCAGAGCCTGACTGATTCCGATATAAATGTGTCGTAAATAGGAGCAGCACTTGTAATCGTGATGAAATGATTCAATGGGAGGAGCAGTTCAATAATTCCAGTGATACTGAAGGGAAACAAAAGTAAATGAACTTTAATTTTTGGTTGTATTATTACGTAATTTCAACTATTAAGGATTTCGCCAAACGTGGCCTATTATTTCAATTAACCTTGAGGTTAACTTTTTTGGGAATTCGGACTTTGAGGGCGAACACAATCGAATAGGGAATTGTTTAGAGAATATTTACATTATCTTGCCTTGAACTTGGGAATAGATCTAACTACAAAGTCCATACATTTCCTTAAAGTTGACCTCAAAGTTAAGTAAAATTAAGGTAAAAAGTAAGAAAATTTGCCTTAGATTTATTACCTTATTTCTCCTAATTCCTACGAGGTAAATTAAAAAGTAATTATTACGTAATTTTTCCCTAATAATTAACTACAAAGTCAAGATTACTTTCAGGACCTAATTTAAGGAATTATTAAGTAAAATTTCCTTCCTAATTAACCTCAAAGGAGAGTGGCCTTTAAAGTTAAATTCTTAAGTCTAATTTACGTAATTTTAACTAAAATAGGTCGACCGGCCCTCAAAGATAGGAAATTCAACCTCAATGTTACTTGGGCAATGTTTATGCTTTTTTCAATTTCCGATGTAAAATGCGATATGTAAATTTACATAATGCTGTGGAACTAAGTTACATAAGTTGTATGTAATTTTACATTGTTTATGAATTCTTCAATTCCATATGTAAATTTACCAATAGTTTTGTAATTTATTTCAATTGCCAATATAATATTTCGTACGGAAATTAATAAATTACATATTTACATAAACAAGTAGAAAGTCTAGAATTGGTCTAAGACCAACTCTTATGACCATGGCACTAATAAGTATAGTTTGACACACGTAATAGAAATAATACTAGTTTCGATGCTAACAGCTATACCTAAGAAATCATCATTTCAAAAATCACTAAATATTTGTAGGTATGCAGTGTTTCCATGATTGAGTTTTTTTGATCGAAATTCAATTATAAAAATATTTTTTTGATTTTTAAAACGATTTTTAAGGTAACTGTTAGGATCGAAACTAGTAACATTTTTTTTACGTGTTTTATGACTGCACTCCACAAAATCAAACTATACACTGACCGGCGACCGCATTCTGATAAAATTTCCAGTATGTATAATATTTCATAGCAACGCATCCTGATAAATGTATGAGCATGAACAGAGTACTGAAGGAAAGAATAGAAACGTTACTACTTATGTTTTATTGAAATTTCAGTACAATACAAAACGTCTATGTAATTAAATGTAAAATCACATAAATTTACCTAAAAAATTACTTACTTTACTTATTTTTGCAATTAAAAGTAGGAAGTTTGCAGATTACGTAAAAAGTATTTAATTTCTTAATGATTTTGTGTACATTCATACATTTTAAGGGGTAGTGACTATTTTAACCATAGTAATTTTCCACAAAGTTAGTTCATGATTTTTTACGGTGAGGAAAAATCCCTGTTTGTATAGATAGGTTTATGATTTTCATTAGGATAGGACCTATGATCTCTATCGACATAAAAATTATATCACAGCTCAAACTAGGCATGTGCAATATCGTTACTTTTGTTACCCGATACTCATTCGTTACTCCACGAAAAATATTCGTTACTTTTAATTCGTTACTTTCTAATTCAGTATTTTAGGTAAAATACTTTTCAAAGCAGCATACTTGTACTTATTAATTAGACAATGTGAATAGGAATATTTAATTAAATATGAAAACAATTGTACCCAATTAAAGTTCAAGAATTGAAAAATAAAAAACAAAATATTTCAGGAGAAAAAAAAAATACCATTTTTCAGAAGTAAATTAATAGTTTTAAAGAAATATTTTGATTAGCATGGAGGAAGATTAATTTCTCAACATTTTCAGGAAAAAATCAATTCCTACTATCTCTTAAAACTAGTTCTGCCGTAGTTGAAAATATTCTTTCAGAAGGAAGAGAAGTTGCAACTGATCCCAAATATTTTGTTGCAATTGCCTTTTGATCTAAAGAAATTAAGTGGTTGTAACTCATGCTAGATTCTCTGATAGTTTTGGGAAAAGTGAGAATTTTATTTTATAGATATTATAGAAATTTTAGCATGTTGCCCAAAGCGAAATTTTTGTTTTTCTTAAAAAAATTGAGGTAGGGTGACCGGTTGTACGAAAAATTCAATACTATGAATAATTTGAAAGGATCGTGAAGCTACTCAAGAAGATTTTACTATTCCGGTAATGATTTGCTCTCTTAATTTTTGTTTTTAACTCGTTTTCTCAGTCGCATTAGGGCAATGCATAGATAAGTTCTTTCATTCATCAGAAAATCGCCTGCATATATTTCTTTGTTTGTTCCAAACGAGGAATTTTTCCAGTTTTGTGCGGCTGTTTCATAAAGTCTAGTATAGAGTTCGAGTAGAATGTGAGATTTCCATAGCAATTTTAGTGACAGTAAAATCACAAGCGAAAGTTTTACTGATGATTTTACTAGTGCAGTACAGAGTTTTCAAGTAAAAACTAAAGGTTCCCTCTATGTAAAATAAAATAGATGGCACTATAAATTCTCCAGACATTTTACTAAGCATTTCAATGCACAAAACCATATCGAGTTTGGGCATAATAAAATTTAACGGGTTCTTAAAATATTTCACACTAAAATCGCGAGTAAATGTTAATTTATAGAAAACAAAATAAGTCATTTTTACATTTTGATAAAACAATTTTAACTTTCAGAAATAGAAAATGTCAAAATTTTACCAGTCATTTATTGCTTCGCGCATTAAAAGGCCTAGTAAAATGAGTGGAGTTATATATAATGCCATCTATTTTATAAAAAGGAAACCTTCAGTTTTTACAATTCCGTATTGCACTAGTAAAATCTTCAGTAAAATTTTGGCTTCCGATTTTACCAGCTCTAGAATTTGTATGGAAATGTCACATTTTACTCGAATTCGATACTAGACTCAAAGAATTAAGTGACTGGTAAAATGTTGGCATTTCCTATTTTTATGGTAATTCTCAGTTTTTTTTTATTATTGAATGAAGATTTAAAATTGTTAGTCTGGTTTCTCCAAATTAACATATACATCAAAATTATACTAGCGATTTTAATGTGAAATATTTGGAGACCGTGTTAAATTTTACCTTGCCCAAACTCGATACTAGGGTTAACTTCTTATTAAGTTAACTTTAGCACCACCACCGCAGTTTATTGTTCACTTCTCATCCCCACTATGATACTAGTGATGAAAAAAAAAAAACAAAGACTCGGTACCTATTTACGTGAACAACTGGGAAAAAAAGTGTGATTAATCCTGTTTGGCAATCGTACACTCAGAAAAATATTTCGTATTTTTTTTACGAAAAGCATCGGTAAATCATATTTTCAGCATTTCTCGTAATTTTTACTAAAATTTCTTAAAGTTTAAGATATTTTCGTATATTATGTGAAGAGTATTTACGAAACGATCGTAATTGGTTTTCATAAAATATACACTAACGTCAATACTACGAAAATTTCCTAGTTTTAAGGATGCAAATATGAAATTACGAAATGCCTAAAAATTTACGAAATGTTTTGATCATATCAACACAAATTTGATTGATTCGTATTGGCATTTTGTACTTTTGAACGAGTTTTTTGTAGACTTTACGAAACGGACAATAAAGTCAATCAGAACTTCGTAGCAAAACTATTCTCAAGTGCGCATTGTGTTATCATCGGTATTGTTAAGAGCTGTCTTGTTTTGTGCGCTAAATAAATATTTTGTTTTTGAGTAATTAAAAATAACAGAAGATAATTTAGATTTATGCACGAACGCAGCATTAAATACTAATGTGTATTTAAATTTCGAAGAACACAGTGAAGTGCAGCCAGTGCCAATAATTACAGAGCCTTTATTTGACTTGCTTTGTGATTGGAATTTCGTGGAAGTGTATCAAAATTTAAAAGGTGTGCTGTGGAGTTATTTTGTGATTTTGAAGTAAAATTGAAATATAATGTTTTCTAGATCATGGAATTGATGATGAATGTTTAAGGGATACAATAAGGATACACTAAAACCGAAACACCACCTACTTGTCCATTATCCTACCATCATCAAGTTCTCAGGACCCTTAAAACATTTATGGACATTTAGATTTGAGTCTAAACATAAAGAAATAAAACGTAACGCAAACAATGTTACCTCCCGTAAAAATATACGACTTACTTTGGCTTTGAAAATGTGTGTTAAGTTCTCAAATAAAATTCTTCAAACCACCGATTTTCCGAGCATAACGCAGAATTGCAAATAGTCCGAAAATTTAAGTGAGAGTGATTTCTCAGCTCTAGTTTTAGAATACTTCAATTTAGAAACTTTTGAATTAAATTTTTTTAAATACGTTGACTATTTAGGAACTACTTATAAAGAAAACTATATTCTATCAAAAGTAAGTCAATTAACTGAGTTTTTTAAAATTGTACGCATATTTGAATATGGAAACCCCTGGTACACTATTTTCCTCAGAATTCATATAATTGTGTGCGAACACTATTTAAGTTATATTATAAAAGTTGATTAAAAAAAAACTGGAAATTCGAGTTCTGAAAGAATTTCTTAATCCACCAAAGCACTTGTACTGTCTTTCGACAGGTAAATGTGTAGTGTGAATAAAAAAATTTTTTTAGTCAATAATTTCAATTACCGTTTTTTACTGTGCTATTCGGGCACCACTATGTATGTTATAGATACTTCACTTCAGGTACTTACCAAAAAACCCAAAAAAATGTATAATGAATTAAAATAAAATATTACGTTTACAATGACATATTTTATTAAAATATGAATGTAAAACATTAAAAAATTCATGGATATATGAACATAATGTATATACATACATATTATGTACTCTGCAGGTAAAGGTAAGTTTCCTGAATTAAATATTTGTGGTCTTGGTACAGAATGTAGGCCGCAACATTAAATATAAATTATTTTGCATTAATAGGGTTAGATTTTGTTTAAAAAAATCATCAAACCTTTGTCGCTAGATGCCATATTTTTAGTAATAGTATTGCAAGAGCATAGTGATCAGTTTGTTTTTGTCGTATAACTGTCCAGAACTGTTGAAAAAAAAACCTGGCAAACATGAATTACAATAACAAATGAATAGTTTTGTCCTTGCAATACGCTTATAGGAGAAAAAATAATAATAAAGTAACGAAAATACCAAATTTTTAAATATTTATCAGGATAATATTATGTATGTAATAAAAACTAAGCCTAAGAATCTACTAAAATAATCGTACTTTTAACGCACCGTTTTAATTAAATTAAATCATTATTTCGTAAAATCAATCAAATTCTCGTAATAAATATGGGGTAACCACGTAAAATCCCTTTTACAATGTTTTAAGTAAAAATTCGGTAAAAAGTACGATGCATTATGTAAACTGTTCGAATTTACGAAATGCTATTCGTATATCTTACGGAATTTTCCATAGGCTCGAAATCATGGGTGATTTTTGTATATTCTATCGTTGTTTTTCGTAAACCTTACAAAATATTTTTCTGAGTGTATAGGTACAATACACAATGTCATGAAATTTTATCGAAAACTTTAACCGCGGGTACCGCCGTAGAACGAATTTTGATTTCCATCGTTACACTGTATTCGTATAGGTAATAGAATACCGAATTTATCATGAAATGAAAATTTTGAATCAACTGAATATGAGTACAAGCAATGAATAATTATTTGGGTATGTATTCGGTATCCAGTTTTTAGAGAAGTAACGAATACTTTTGTACCGAATGGTTACTACCCGCACATGTTTAGCTCAAACCACTCGCATCTTTTTTTTGTAATTGCACCATTTAATTATAACACAGATTGTAAAATTCATCACAGTTATATATTTGTAATGTAGCAGTTAATTGCGTAGATGCAATGGAACCGTGCAAATCTTTGATGCTGTTCACAAAATAGCAATTTAATTTATTAGCTATATCAAATTACTCATACACATACACTCCTGGACAAATTGCATGGCTGAAATTTCATTTGTCTTATACGCATTAAGTACTAGATCTTTAATAACTATCCATAAAGTTCTTTGATAAGCTAACCTTGTATCTAGCTGCCTCTCTATATAAAATTATATATCGCAATCTTATAAAAATTTCTGTAACGACTCCACTGAATCTCATTCCCACTGTAAACAGATTTTCCCTGTAGGCATTTACTTTTTCCATCTTTTTTCTCTCCAACTCAGGTGTATACCAGTTACAATTCCAACTTCGTTGTAGCACCTTGTTAAGATTGTACTCTTATCCACACATTCTTTTAGTTTTGCGTGAAAAAGTGTGGATAAATCATTTATGTCTTCCAACAAGTAAAGGTTTGCTATATTCATTTCATTCAAGAGCTCATCAAATTTAGCTTTATTATACTTTAAGACTTTGATGGTCTTATCCGTGTCCTTTCTTTGTCCTTTAGATATTAATTCTACATCTGATATCTTAAAATCACAGTCAATTTCTACGCGTATATATTTCTTAATTTCACTCCCACATGTATACATAGTCAATTAAAATCCAGGAATTATCCAGGGATTCTCGTTGGCTGTGCATTACTAATTGTTTTAATCCCTGATCAGATAGAAATTTTTTTCATATTTGTTTGATTTTTTTCATTACTCATATGCTTCCAAAAACAGTTAGAAATAAATGATTTAAAATCACTCACCGGTTTACTAGGGGACCTATATAAAACTGCGACTGTCCACTTTTCATTTTCTATCCACATGTACTACTGTGCCCAAAAAATAAGGTGACATTTGAATTTAAACTGCGTGCGTCAAAAGAGTTGGCGAATTGGTTTCATTTTTAGGTTGGTAGGACTGTCTTTGACATTCCTGCCAAATCACACGTCAAAATATTCATTAGTGTTTGAGATACGCTTCGTTTTGTGAGCTGCTAAAAGTGAATTTCTCGTTTTTTGCGATGTCGAAATTTGTTGAGCAAAGAATTTGCATTAAATTTTGTTTGCGGAATCAATTTTCTGCTGTGGATTCGTTGAGGATGGTGCAGAAAGCCTTTGGTGATGAGGATATGTCGAAAAAAAAATGTTTACAAGTGGTATAGTGAGTTCCAAGCAGGCCGTGAATGTGTGGAAGACGAAGAGCGCCCTGGGCGACCATCAACCTCAACCGACGAAGCTCACGTCCAAAAAATTAAGGATTTTGTGTTTGAAAACCGTCGATTAACGATTATAGACCTTACTGATGATATCGAAAGGCTCAGTCAATACCATTTTGAAGGATGCTTTGGGCCTCAAACGCGTCAAATCTCGACTGGTACCGAAATCATTGAATTTTTTGGAAAAAAACAATGCTTTCTGACTTTATTGACAAGACGAAATGCATGATCACTGGAGACGAGACTTGGATCTATGCTTACGACCCCGAAACGACCGATCAATCGAGCGAATATCGTGCCAAGGGTGTGCCGAGACCAAAAAAACCGCGCCAAAGTCGCTCAAAAATCAAGGTGATGTTGACTGTTTTTTTTTCGATTATCGTGGTGTTGTGCATTCTGAGTTCCTTCCCCCGGGTCAAACAGTCAACAAGGAATATTATCTGAACGTTATGCGTCGTTTGCGTAACGCTATCCGCCAAAAGAGGCCGGAATTGTGGAAAGACAACTCTTGGTTTTTGCCCCACGATAATGCGCCGTCTCACACTGCACTCGTTCTTTGTGACCATTTCGCCAAAAACTCGACTCATATCGTTCCACAACCACCGTATTCACCTGATTTGGCGCCGTGCGAGTTCTGGCTGTTCAGCAAGCTCAAAAGACCTCTCCGAGGACACCGTTTTGAGACGATAGAGCAGATTCAAGCCGCCGCGAAGAAGTAGCTGAAGGCCATTCCTGAAATCGACTTTTTCAACTGTTTCGAAGATTGGAAAATCCGTTGGCATAAGTGCATTGCATCGGGAGGTAATTAACTTTGAAGGCGATGAAATTGATTTGGAAGAATAAATAAAGAATTTTCAAGATAAATTCAATGTCACCTTATTTTTTGGACATAGCAAAATCCACACCAGTTTTCCTTGACCCGTAACGTTTTTTTTATTGTGTGTTGAATTCCTTTTTTCACATAAATTAACAACACACCCCCGGTATGCTTTGAACCAGGGATGTTACGAATGTCATATTTTTCACATTCGCGAATGCGAATGTGTATTTTCGGGATACAAATGTGCGAATGCGAATGTTTGGGAATAAAAATAAAAAAAACACTTTAATCAACTTAACTCATCATTTTTATTACTTATAATAGGAATATGAAAAAATATTAGAACAGGAAATAGGTGTTATACGTATACAGTAATTTTATCTAATAGTTAAAGTTCAAAAGAGGCATTCAAAGAGAATTCGTATATAAGGTCGGCTGCACTGAACAATTGCTCACTCGGAACACTTGCCGGTAGAGCGCTCATAGATATTTACGGATTAATACGACTCATACGTTTTATTTGATTTTGTTCTGTATTAGTTAACAAAAGTTCATTTTGATTAAGACGAGATTAACATATTCAATGATGGATGGTTCTTATCATTAATTGTAGTTAATTTATAAAAAAAAAATTTGTATATGAATGTCCATACTAATATTGATGTTAACGGATATTTCAAATTAAATAACATAAATATTTTAAAACATATAGTATGTCTACTGCTTGTATAAAGGACATAAATTTATATCGGATACCATCGAATTAGACCATTATGTCTTTTGGATTTATGATAGAGCCTGCGTGAACATGACAAATGGTTGAATGGCCTGCTTTTGACTTAATATTTTATGAAGCTTTTTCTCTAATGCGGCGGGAGTACTTCCAGCTAACAAAAAAGCGTTCGTAGAATCTTTAATCGAATATCTGATGATGCGCTTTTTGTTGTTTTGAATACAAGACGTGCCGGTATCTACATAAATACGATTATAAAAACATTATGAATCATTAATAGAATACATACTTTCCGTTACACTTACTATCCTTTACTTTGTCTTCTATAATTTATAAGATCTGATGCGGTAGGCCCAGATGAAAGACATCCTCGTTTCATTAAATTAATTTTACCCATGATTATTAGTCATCTGGTCTATATTTTAAATTCATGTCTGACCCGTTCTATTTTTCCCCGTGTCTGGAAGGTAGCAACTATTCTCGCACTTCCCAAGGTATCGTCTCCCAAAGAGTTGAGCGGTTTCCGCCCCATTTGTATCCTTAGTTTCATTTCCAAAGTTCTGGAAAGGTTAATGCATGCTCAAATGGTCGAACATTTGGATGCAAACAAGCTACTCACGGCATGGCAGTCTGGTTTTCGCTCCCAGCATAGCTGTGAAACTGCACTACTAAAGGTTACTAATGATCTGCGATTTGCTCTTGATAATAACAATATAGGTGTTCTGGTCTTGCTCGATTTTGCTAAGGCTTTTGACAGCGTAAATCACCTGATTTTGCTGTCTAAGTTATCTGCTCAGTTTGGTTTTTCGTCTTCGGCTACTGAATTGCTAGGTAGTTTTTTACGGGACAGATGTCAGCAAGTTAAAGTAAATGATGTTCTTTCTAGCCTTCTACCTGTCCTGTGTGGGGTTCCACAAGGTTCTATATTGGGACCTTTATTATTCAGTATTTTCCTCAATGATCTTCCTGATATTGTTGAAGACGTGAAAATTCATTTGTATGCTGACGATGTGCAGCTTTATCTCAATAGACCAATTGGACTGATGGAGGATTGCCTAGCACGCATTAACGATGACCTGAATCGGATATACCATTGGTCAATGAGAAATCAACTCTTGCTAAATCCGGGCAAGTCTCAATACATGGTCCTTCATAACAACACGATTTCCGACATCAGAGACTTTCCTGGAGTTATGATAAATGGTTCTGCTCTCTCCCTAGTGCAGCGCGACAAGAATCTGGGAGTAGTAATCAATTATACTATGAGCTGTTGTGACCATATTAATCTCATGATGAGGAAAATATATGGAGGCCTTCGTCAGCTCTGGTTATCAGCTGATATCTTATCGAGAGATATGCGTACGAGACTAGTCAAAACACTTCTCCGTCCTCATTTTAATTTTGGTACCTTAATTTTTCCCAAGCTCGATAGCACATGCTCTCACAGGCTAAACGTCGCTTTTAATGACTGCATCCGCTTTATTTTTGGGCTTCGACGCTTTGATCACGTCGAACACTTGAGATCTCACCTGCTGGGATGCTCCCTAGATGATCATCGTGTGATGAGGATGTTGGTCTTTTTGTATATTCTGATACATTCTAGGACCCCACGTTATCTGTATGATCAGCTGCAGTTTTTAAATACATCTCGAAATCATAATCTGCTCATACCTCGTTTTCATAGGACCATTCTAGAGCGCTCTTACTTTGTTCAGGCTGCTCGCTCATGGAATGAGCTGCCGGCAGCCATTCAAGGTGCCGGTTCCCTTGATAAGTTTAAATCACGTTTAAAATATCGTTTCTCTGGTGATTATTAAATGAAATTAACTTATATTAAATAGGGAATTAAGTGTCATTGGTTTCAGTTGTGTTCGGCACGATATCTTCGACTCGGCAATGAATTGGACATTTTTGTGTTTTTTTCTTTCTTTCTTTTTCTTTTTCTTATTTATACTGTAATTTTTAGATTAATTTTTAACATTATTACAGTTCGCTTGTTGTGTAAAATTTACAAAAAATTTGTTTAAACTTTAAATTTTATTATCTTAATTTATTCTATTTTCACAGCATGCTCGAAATTTTAAAGTTTGTTTTTTGTTTCTTTAATTTTTATTTTATTTTATTTTGTTTTTGTCTTCTTTCATTTATTGAGTAGGTTTGTTTATTTTCTTTTGTTACTTTTATTGTATTATTTAGTTTTAAGTAATTCTTTTATCATGTAAACCCGCGTTTTTGTTATTTTTGAACTTATTTATTTGGTGTTGTTATTTGTTTAGTTATTAGTCGTTAGTTTTAGTTTTTGTTCTTTAAGATACAGTAGTTTATTTAGGATGTAGATTTTAACTATATGTCATCTCTCTTCTCTCTTTCTATTAATGCCTCCATTCTTAATTCGACCTTTTTATTAATGTACTTACATATAAGTTATAATAACTTGTGTACATTCAACGAATAAATGCTAATTGCTAATTGAATTTGAATTTGAATTTCATTACTGAGGCGATGAAATTTTGCAAGGTGTTCAATCTGAAATACATAAATCAATCTGAAATACATAAATGAAATAAGATATTTATATCAATAGCAAATAAGCCATTCTTATCAATTTGAATTCCATATTTCTTTTAAAATGTTTCAATTTACTAAGAATTTCTGTTGTCGCATCAATGTGCCCCCAATTTGAGAGACGCTGGTTTATATCCAGTGTTCTTCCAATTCTGCCCACGTACAATATTATCTTTTTCTATTATTACTAATATTTCCGTGATGTTTTTATCTGGTTGTTAATAGAATAAAACTACCATTTATTACCATTAAGTATTTAATCTTATATATTACCTGGTGGAGATGACTCATTTTCAAATAAATTATATTTTTTGACTGACATATAATAAGAATGTACTGAGCCATCCTATCTAATTCCTATAGTCAAAAATAGCACAAATTTTGGCTAAAATCTATTTATCTCTTTCAAGCTCAAAATGTACACTGAACTGTAACCAATTTTGGAAACAGTATGGCTATATTAATTGGAATGCATTGGAATTGACATAAAAATTCAGACAAATATATTGTTTATATACGTCTATCTCTCACAAGCTCAATGAAATTAGACAACAAATCTGCAGAGGAGCACATTTTTCAAAATATTAATTTTTGGGTTAATTAAAACAAGTTTAACTCGCTAAAAAATTTTAATTTACTGCAATACTATTTTATAACATTTTTAGTATTTCCCATCGACAAATAATAATAAATTATGAATCGGTGTGCAATTCTACGAAATAAAGGATTTTCACAGCCTGTTCAATAATTGTGCCATTTTTGAAGCAGAACGCTCAGTCCATTCTTATTATATGTCAGTGAGTATCACCTATCATGCTATGGACACCTATGGTGAAAACATCCTGTATATAGTTTTCCTATCTTGTTGAGATATGTCTTTGGTAATAAAATTCAAAATTTTGAAATTTTTACTCGAAAAATAGTAGCTCTGGTTGAAGAAAGGCAGAGAAAAGTGATGAGGTACTACGATACTACAAAAAAAAAAAAAAAAAACTTAAATGCCAAAAGCCGAATTTGACGAATTGCGCGGAGTTATTCCGAACGAAAAAGAAATCTTGTCGCCAGCATCAGCGGCAAAATTGTATTTTTGAGTAATTTTCAAAATCGCCGCGATATTTTATCGCGACGCGTCTGATGTGGCCTATTGTTTTTTTTTTATGAGCAATCACGTAGCGGCAACCTCAGCACACCGCGCCGCTCCTAGTGTGACTAGTGTGACACCAACTTATTGTGCAGCTGTTGACATAGAATTTCCTACAATGATAAGAGCTTGGCTCTCAATATTAAGTTTATTAATTTTTGAGGTTAGACTCGTGTGTCAAAATGTGTAACCCGAATTAATTTTGAAAATGCTCAAATGATTTAATTTTAGATGAGTCTCCAATTTGTGAGATTTTGCTGCACTTTATTGAGCCAACTTTATTACTTTATTTTTTAACTTCAATTTCAACAGCGCCATATCTGGAATAGCAGAAAAACAATTTTCAACAACAACAGAAATATTTTAATTTCTATATCAACTCCATCAGCACACCATCGTCGTGACAACAAACTTAATCGTTCCATTTAATATCAAAATCCTCATACCTACATCATTTACGGGGTGAAAATAAATCAGAAAAAATGTTAGAAGAAATTAAAAAATGCGCAAAGTTAAAAAAAAAAACTTTTTTTTCTTTCTATGTATACTTCAAGAAAGGAAAAACTTTCCCCTTCTGAATCTATTTAAATATTCTTAAATTTTCTCGTCTCGGTAGCATCTGGAAACTCATACAAATGCTGTATGAAAAAAAAAGAATCCCTGGATATTTTTTAAATGAACAAAAACGAGGAAAGTCTACCCAGGAATTGCTCTATTATGCGTTTTTTTTTTTTAGGGAATAAAACTTGCATAATTTTTTTTTTGTATGGCGTTTTATTTTAGGCTTATATAGAAAACCGCAAAAGTTTTCTTATATTAAGACGGGAATAACAACGGGACATTCTCAGTTTAAGAAGAATGTAGGATGTAAAGAAAAATTCCTTCAACCAAACTGGATTCTCTTTTCGATGATGACGAAAATTAAAAACAATTTCAAGTAAATATGGAGCATATAGTTCCGTTTTCATTTCCTGTCTATAATACTTGTTCGTTTGTATGAAATTAGACTTAAGTGTGTTAAGGGCAAATTATAGTGAAAACTAATTCCCAACTATCCAGGAGCAGGATTTAAGGGATGCGTATTTTTTTTTTCTTTTCACTTCTTTTAAAGTTTGTCAAACTTAGTCCGTAAGGAAAGACAAACTGTGGTTGATTATCTATTCTAGTCTATAGCTAAGAATGTATAGTTAGTGAAACTTCACTTGAATTTTAGGGAAGGTATGTAGTAGTATTGGTGGTGGTGGTGGTGGACATTTAGAAACGAAGAGTAAATTAAATAAAAAAACAAAAAAAAACAGAAGGGAAAAGATTTATCTACATTTGATAGGGAAATTGAAAAAATTTTAACGGAAAAATTTATTTCGTATTTAAACAAACTTTGCTAACTTTCGTTTTTTTTATATATATATTTTTTTTTGTATTCGAAGGTGTATTGGAGATGTCTTTCTTGTCTGTTTAAAATCAGAAAAGTTGTTTCTTCTTCTTTTTGCATTAATTAGAGATTTTAATTGTTTTCATCTTCTGAATGGAACGAAGTTATATTGAAAAAGTCTTGTACTGATTTGTGCTTAATTACATCGCGGAATGGCGTATATACATACATACATACACTTTTCCCCTGTTCTTATAAGAATGTCGTCTTTACAGCCATTCCACACGAAACCGATAACCTTGGAGCCCGAACATCTCCGATTAGGATGAAACTTTCACAGTTTATAGGGAATACCAAAATAGCTTACCCATATTTGTTTATTTTCCCCTTCCACCTCCCACTCCCCGCTAGGGGGGTTAGAAATTTCTTGATTTTACAATGTAGCATCATTTTCAAAAACTCATATCTCGAGAACGGAGTAACCGATTTTTCTAATTCCAATGCCAAATGAAGCTTAATGCGTTATGTTTTTTCATAAAAATGTACTGAAAAAAATTAATAATAGTATTTTTTTCAAAAAAATAGTATTATTCAGTAGAGAGGACTTCTAGCACTTATTTTTTTTTTTTTATTTTGAAGCTAGAAGCGTTATCTTTCCATGTACAAAAAGTTGCGATGGTGTATGGCTATGTTTTTAACATATAAAATCAAACTACCCCTACCCAAAATTTAGACTAAATTTTTTCCGATTTTCAAAATTCTTTTTGCTGTTGATTTTGTGACTTTTTTCTGATTTTTTGAGTACATTGACCCCCCCCCCCCCCCCGCCGCCCTGCGAAACTCGTTGCGAGAAATAACTTTTGACGGTCAATAGTTCGGTTTGAAAAATTCATTTCGTAACATAAATGCAATTTTTTATTTCGTTTTTATAGATGCACGCTTGTCAGGAGATTATGTATATGAAATTTTAGGAGTAGGAGGATCAAATGTCATTTATCTATTAAGAAATAATAAAACCTATAAATATATAACTTCCCGCCATCTACCGCGGCGCTTATAGAATTAGCAATACACATATCTCCCCTGTGAATGGCATTTTATCTGAATGAATTTGGCACTTTCATTCATATTCAGCGCCAATTTAATGGCGACAATTCGCGCGAAAATTTGTGCAAATTTGACAATTTTCCAAGCCTATAAAAAAAATCGCGATTTTTGTTTTCTTCCGTACCCCGACATGTGGATACTTTTGGAAAGGTCTCAGTGAGTACATAATAATAATTAACTTTTACTTTACATTTTTTTCCTCTCCACTTTTCGATTGATTTGAAACGCCAAAAACAGTTATTTTTGAATTAGTGAATCCATATTATTGCTATGTGCTGCCACCTCTCGGGAATTTCTTGAACCATTTCCAACATGTTAGTATAAGCATATTAATCCTTAGTTTTGTCTGCTATTTCAAGATAAAGGTACTAAAAAATAGTGCTAAGGGTCCCTAGTATGGAAAAAAAATACGTTCCCCTCAGTGCAGTGCTCCCATACAGGTTACTTTGGCTATACAATGACATGGAAGGAAGGTTTCTGGCTCCAAAATACAAATACAAAAAAAAGTGCTAAAAGTCCCTCTCTAGTGAATAATAATATTTTTTTTTGAAACAATGCTATTATTAACAAACGTTTTTATGAAAAGCATAACGCATTAAGCTTCTCCGTTCTCGAGATATGATTTTTTGAAAATGACGCGTTATCGTAAAATCACGAAATTTCTAACCCACCTAGCGGGGCGTGAGTGTGGTAGGGGCAAAAAAAAAAAATTATGGGTGAGCTATTTTGATATTCCCTACAAATTGTGAAAGTTTCATCCAAATCGGAGGTGGTCGGGTCTAAAAGAAACACTTTTTAATTGTTTTCGTGTTTTCGTGGTTCATTCATGTTGTCATATTTATTTTTAGCGCCGCCTAGTGGAAATTTATCTAATTAAAAAAAATAGTAATAGTTTTAAATTTAATTTTTTTGTTTGCTACAGCAAAGACAATCTAAATTTTTCATCGCTAGAGCCTTCTTGTCTAGAGATAAATGACGTTTTCCGGATAAATCCATCAAAAGGAGAATCTTTTCTCGTCTAAAAAATTACATATTCCACTCCGTCGCATCCCAGCTAATATGGTATCGAGCGAAATACAGTTTAACCTACTCTGGCGTCTCTATGTTAGAAGTGAATTTTTCTTCAGATGAAGACCAACAGTTTTTATACTAGCAAAAGTATTGGCAATATCGGTAATATGATGACCAATGATGATGTTGACATTTATCCTAATTCTATTCGCTAGCTAAAACAAGGAATTTTCTTAACTGCATGAGAACACAATTAACACTCAGTGCCAGATCTAGGAAAGTTTTGAGAGGGGTGGAGGGCAAAGACGTTAATTGTCGCCCCCTCTAACAACAATCTTTATATGGGGCAACTTTGATTACAGTTCAAGGGTATACTATGAGACGGTTGTTTCAAAAACACGCTGGGTAGAAATTCTGGCGTACTTCCGTTCAGGTTGAAAGGATTTAGCGGATTTTTTAGCCAGATTCAAAGGCTTTAGCTCCGGCTAAAACGGCTAAATTAAGCTGGCATAAAAATATTTTTCTGGAACTCTGTTCTTGTGCCTACTGTCTATGTCTACATTCGTGATATGATTGGTGGATGGTGGGGAACATTGGGTTGCCAACCACCTTAGTACATTTGTACAATTTTTGAATTCATTTTATCTATGACAAAGGTACAATGTGAGGATTTAGCCGAATTTTCAGTTTAATTAGTTTACAGACTTAATAGAAAGTGCTTTCAGATTTCTGAAATATGGTCTGAAAAAATTTCCAATTCCTGTAATCATATTTTTTTTTCGTTAAGTTCACAAGTCCCTCGTTTCCTTAATACTAGCTCCCGCGGCAAGGGCCCCCCACCCCATAGATCAGGCCCTGTTAGCACTGCCGAGGTTGAATTTATTTTTGTCTGTATTTGATTTAAGTATGGTGCTCCAATAATTATATGGAATGCATGTTAAAGCATAACAGTTTACTACACAGTAAAAAATATTAGGACTATTCCCTAAAACGTAGGGAATATTCCCTAAACTTATCGAAAAATACCTAAGATTTGTGGCAAAAATTTTTTACTGTGTATTGCTAACAAAATAAAATGAAAATAAAAACAAGTGAACCTAATCAGTTGGACAAAAGGAAGGAAAAGTTGACTGTTAGGTGTCAACGACAAAAACTAAAATCACAATAATGAAAATATTATAGGTGTACCCCAAGGCTCAGTATTGTGCCCACGCGGTGTGTGTGTGAATAAGTGTCGAAGATCTGTGCGCGACCTCCACCTTCACCGCTCATCTCCCTCTCCAAGTATTCGGTTAGATCGGTTAGTATTACACTATCGACGTAAAGGCTCGTACCACTTCATGAAGTGACTTAAAATATAAGACACTTAGTGTAAAGATTCGTTAAGCGCAAACTGTTACACTATCTACGTACACTTCATGTAGCGCCTAGACTTTTCCCATTGAACATACTAAAAGTCCCCGTCAAAATCTGTTGCACTCGAGTCTGAAGACAAATCATGTGTTGGAAGTGGTTCATCGGGGTTGGCATCATCGAACTCGTCGTACACAAGTTTGTTGAGAGGCGCGTTGAAAGGTTCCTCATAAAACTCTCTCTTAAATAGAACTCTCGTCTTCAATATCGAGATTTCTGTTCGAGTTCCAACATGATCCGCTAAAATGTTTTTAACTGACAATGAAGCATAAATAATACTCAACAAAAACTCCTTCCAGCCATTTCCCGCCATAGTAAACCCGATGTAACCAAGGACCCATTCTTCCAGATACTATATCTCGTGCCTTCACATATAAAGTTTGATCAAATGTGACAAAAGTAGTCCGAACTGTTTTGTTTGCATAACGCGGTGTAAATGGTGTCGTAATGAGTGAATTCTCGAAAGACCAACAAAATAATTTAGTTTGGTCAAATTTGTGTCTGGCGGTTAAAACCACCATAAATTCCCTCCAACCAGGGATGTTTGCAATTTCGAAGAACTTTTCGCACATCCAAAGTACATCGGACGTTGACAGTGTTAGCATATTTCTCCCAGCGATTTTATTCACGTCTTTTGCAAAATCATTGCTCGGAGGTTACGATGAAATGTCATGATAAACCTGTGCTCTCTTATGCCCTCCCGAATTATCGCTGCTGCAGCTGATTTTATTATTCGAAGCTGTTCCTCTCTTCCGTTGACATTTCTCTGTTTGTGTATCAGTGATCCGAAAAAATTCTATAACCGGCATTTTGGAAACAAACAATAGCAACTTTTTCTGGTTACTTCCTGGATTTTTCTTCTAGTTTTTTTTATTGCACGTTCGTCAGGAACGTAGCCTTCGAGTCAGTTTATGCAGTTTCCACCAGTATTATTCTTTTCTGCATGAAATATGAACAGTTACAGCTAAAGTATTGGAGATACAAAAAAAATTTGATATGGTTTTTTATAGAAAATTTAATAAATTTTACTTTTTATCTGAACTATATTTTCGTAGTATGTAGTTATATTTGCAAAAACCTAAAAAAGTGTACCTTTTTTCCAAGATGGCGACTCGAGCGCAACAGATTTTGACGTTGACTTTTAGTATGTTGAATCTGAACCCGTAATTGGCATTATATACCAAAATTCAGATCTTTACCGATTAATGTTTTTATTTGTCGAAGATTGCTTTAATTTGAATGGATTATGTACAGCTCTGATATAATTGAAGTCTTCAACTGTGATCTAGTCTCATTTGCTGATGACACAGAGCTGTATTGCTCAAGGAGGTGTCATCATTCTTAAACTCGAAGATAATTTAATAAAACTTTCATCGTATAAATATTTCCGTAAATAGAAAATTAATGGAAATCTAGCTAAAACATAGAAAAAGAAGTCCTAGTTTCTTACTTACCACAAAGACCCCTTCCTTGACTTTAATAATTGCAATATAGGCCGGCCCACAGAAGTTCTGGGTATGCATCTACACACAATTCTAACGTTTGGACTTTATATTAATGTAGGTAGGTACTAAACTAAAACACTCACCCTCTTTTGTAAAGAGAAAAGCAACAATAAATAACAAAAAACAATTTATTAACATACAGAATGGGTTTTCCAACCAATGCTCACCTATGCATCTCTCCAGTATGCGCAAACTAAGCAAAACAAAATGAAATTTCCATGGAATTTTTCGGCAAAGTTACTTTACGAAATAATTAAAATATACCTCAAATTTATAAGCTTTGCACATTGGCCTCAAACAAATTTCCTCAACAAATCCCATTAGGTCTAATATGAGCTTATTGAATTAAGTATTTAATTCTACTTAAGTACTTGATTTTAATTTATAAATTTTAGATATAAGTAGGTTCTCATTCAGGCTTTCATTGCTTTTCCTCGAAATACCAAAAATTACTCAAGTAAAGTTCCTATAAAATTAGAGTGGGATAAGAAAAGTTTGTAATTTTCACATTCTCTCAAAATATGTGTGGATTTGTAAATTAGATGAGCGACCACTTCAAATGCATTCTACATAATTACAAAAGTAAATAAATGGAAATTGAGTTGACTTCGGTTGTGTACTGACTCTAAAAATAGACGCTGCATATTTTATTGAATTTATGGCGATATCAAAAATTTTAAATTTGACTTTTCTTTAAATTAATATTTTACAATTCGAAACAAACAATTAACTTAAGTATATGAACAACATAGTTATAGGAACTGCAATAATTCTCGATATAAAGGGTTAAGGTAGTTAGCTAACTAGGTACACCAAAAATAACAATGTATTTGTTCAAGAATGTATTTTTTTTTTTAAGTTTCTCCAGCACAACAGCAGAAGCAAAAAAAAAACACTTATTTGTTATTTCATCACATTTGATTTTGGGTGGAAAATTTCAAGTCTAGGTTTTGACTCATTAACAAGTCCCAATACTAGCGAAATTGAGCCAAAAACAAAAAAACAAATGACAAACAGAAAAATGGAAAAAAATAAAAAAATTTAGATAAATAGAAAAATAAAATTATTTCAAATTTTTTTTTTTTAAATCAAATTTATTCGAAACGAATCGGACCTATGTAAGCCCGCGTGTCATGAAACGATTGTAAATTGTAAAAATAGGAAAACTTTCACATATCTAAGAAATACTAGGACGATTTTGAATGAATTTAATTATTTTACATTTATTTTACGATTTAGCACATGAAGCTGCAAAGAACCGTTTTTTGCATAACAGTTTCAAGAGCTCAAGAGACTTTTCTCTCTATTCGATGTCGGATTACATCTAAAGTATTCGAGATAAAAAAAAAAAATGTTGCTATTCTTTTTTATGGGCGATTTAATAAACAATAAATTTTGCCTGAACAATTTTTTCGTATCGGTCATAGTTGCCGAGATATAGGCAGAAATCTAAAAAAGTGTACCTTTTTTCCAAGATGACGGCTCGAGTGCAACAGATTTTGACGGGGACTTTTAGTATGTTCAATGGGAACCCGTAATAAGCATTATGTACCAAAATTTATCAATTACTGTTTTTTTTCTTTCTAATTTGACTCGACTAAATGAATAAAATCAATACAAATCTTATTCATCAAAATTCAATGATTCGTAGATTCCGCATTTATTTTATTTGCATAATTAAAAAACAAACAAAAACAAAAAAACCCCACGACTGTGTACATTTTATCAAATTTCGCACAACCATTTTACATTTTGCTGACATCCCTTCCGTTGCAAAAATACAAATACAAATTTACAAAATCTATATTTATTATGAAAACAATATTTAATTTCGGTCATTTATGTCTGGCTCATTCATACCGCCATCGTTATCTCTGCAACTATTTACTATTTGTTTTTTGTCTACGCAAGCATATATTCCAATTAATTCCAATCGAAAGGTCTCTCTCCGAATTTCTCAAACATTTCTAATCCTCTTGGGTTTTGGTGTTGAATAAAGTCCTGAACCCTCAAATAACTACTACTACAATATATGTTTACACAAATCATACATACAGAAATAGCTAAAACAAATACTATCAAAATTTTTAATAAATACTTATATGAGTTGGCACGAAAGGGGACACGAAAAATTGTGTTTTAATCAAAAACAAATATTGAATCGTTCGTTAGTGAAGGGAGAGGGTAAAATACAAAAAAGAAAAAAAAAAAACAACCAAACGACAATCTACTTGCCGCCATATTTTCAACTCTTAAGTAAATGACCAGAGTATCCTTGAATTCTCCCTATAGTACCTATAAGGTTTGACATTTCATAGGATAAAGGAGTGAGTCTTCGTTTTTCCATTCTATTTGCTTACGAAATTAATCCACTTGAGGGTAAATTCCAAGATTTTTCTGTGAAATCTTATAGGGCGGACGGAAGGATGGCACGACAGACGATAACTATCTAGTTATCTACCCTACTTTACTCCACTGTTTATATACCTACATACTAGAAGCATAGTGGATATTTTCAGCTCTTGATGACCATCAGATCTAGTAAAAATTCCATGGTCGGTTGATAGAATTGGATAGAAGTCCCCAAAGACCAGAACAAATATTACGATGATAGCTGCTGCTATCCCAATGATGATAATCATGAAGGAAAGGATATGGTTGTGGTTTATTTTATATAGGTTATAGCTGTGTTTTATGTTGGTCATTCTGATGATGACAGTTAGAATGAAATTATCACAACACCATGCATAATGATGACTAATATAGATGTTGCTGGGAAGAAGTTTTCATCCTTTTTTATGCAAAATAATAAAACAAAAAAATACATTTTTCGTCCTTTATCTGTTATATGTATGGAAAATAATTCAGCTGGAAAGATTACGACGTAAAAGTTTTTGTTTTTTTTTTGTTTTTTTATGCTGGTTGCAAAATTTTTGTATTTTTTTTTTGTACTTTTCTTCTAGTCATAAATTTTGAAAAATATTCATAAAAATTAAGCTGGAACCTGTGGGTAGCGTTAAAAAAAATTATTAATAGTTACCTGACAATGTTAAAGGGGAAATCTAAAAAAACAAATTAAGTACAATTTTGCGTCATATTTTTTGCGTAAAATCATGATCAAAACTGCACATTAGGGTGGCACAAAAAACAAAACTGTTAAAATGTCTAAGCTCATTCAGAATTTCTTAGCTAATGTAATTTTAAAACTCTGTGCAAAATTTAAGTGAAATATTTAGAGGTCGCCCAAATCGAAAATAGTCTTTTTTTTTGTATGTTTTGGACTTTCAGGAAAACTGTTTCAACATTTTCTGTCATAACTTTTTAATTTGAAAATATTTATTCTTGATTCCTTTTATAAATTAAACGTAACTCAATTATGAACTTACTGCAGTGAAAGTCGTTTTAAAAAATTAAATTCTTCTATTTTTTATAAATTTTTCAAAACAAAAATTCGGATTCGGAACTCCAATTTTTTGGCTTTGCATGAGTTTTTTTTTTGTAAGGAAAAGTGGCACGCGGGTGTACTTTTTCTACTATAATTGAATCTGCAATCGATTATCTTTCAAACAATTACAGCTTAAGGGTGTCATGTAGTGTATGAACTGTTCTCAAAATGCGATTTTCGAAGGTGAAGAATTTTTGCCAATTACGAAGATGTGACGATCCCTTTGCCTGTCGGAAAACTCCTTCGTAGGGTTGCCATATAATAATTTCGTTTTTAACGATATGTTTGGGCACTGTCCGAGAACTCATTGACGTAAAGAGCTGAAATTTGGTAGGTACATAGCGTTTTCATAATAATAATAAATAAAATTTCACAAATGTACTAAATCGGACAACCGCTTCTTGGTATTGCCATACAAAATTATGGTTTTTCGGTATATAATTGGTCACTGCCTGCGAACGTGTCGACCTGGAGAGCTCAAATTTTATGCACGTCGTTTTCAAAAGAATCGAAAATATATGTTCAAAAATGAATTAAATCGGGTAACCCTTTCTTGGTGTTGCCATACAAAACTTGCGGTTTTTACTATATATTTGGATACTGCCTGAGAAAGCGTCGAACTAGAGAGCTGAAATTTTGAAATGTGAACGCAGCTTTAACGTCAATTGTTTTTTGAGGTTAGTCTTTTGGTTTGACATCTTCAGTAATTTACAAATTCAACCATAGAAGAGTTGAGCATTGAACAGCATGTTTAAGTTATTGAAGCCTATTACGAAAATTAACGTTCAAACAAAAGTGCATTTCGTGCTCTTCGTGATTTTTTTGGTCCGCAAAAATGACCAACTGGTAAAATTGTGAAAAAAATCCAAGAAATCGAGTCTGCGGCAGATGTTAAAAAGCCAGTACATGCTCTGCAAGACGTTCACGTTCACATTGCTGCCATTGGAGGAATGCGACCGAAAATCCAAACACCTCGATCGGACATCGAGAACAGGAATTGCACTTGTCCACGGGCATATGGCATTGATTATTGACGAAAGATCTGTCGTTGCACTAGTACAAAATTTAATTACGCAATAACTTAAGCCGACAGACCTGCCGATTGGATACACGAACAAATACGAATTTTTCACAAAAATCTTCTTCAGCGACTAAGACCATTTCCCTCTCAATGGCTACGTTAACAAGCAGAAGTGCAGAGCATGGGCTAATGAAAATCCAAGGGCATTTGTTGAAACAGCAATGTGTCCACAAAAAGTCGCTGTGTGGTAAGCAGTCTTTGCTAGAGGAATCATTGGTCCATTTTTTTTTTAATGATGCTAGGAGTGTAGTCACAGTGAATGACGAGCGCTACCGCGCAGTATTAAACAACTTTTTGTGGCCAATATTGGAAAACTATGACATGGATGATATGTGGTTCCAATCAGATGGCGCCAAATGCCACACAGCCCTCAATAGCTCTCCTGCATGAGAAGTTTACGGGCGCATAATCTCTCGAAACAGTGAAGTTAGTTGACCACCGATATCTTGTGATTTGATACCGTTAAACTTCAACTTAAAGACGATTTTTCACGGCGCACTGATGAGATTTAGGAACAATTATGCCGAGATGTTATAAAAAATTTTGATATGGGGATCGAAGTGTGCCGCCGGAGACATGGCGGACAAAAAGACTCAAACCCTTTATTCAAAATGCAACCATCTTTGAATTTTATAGAGTTTTGCTTCAGTATGTAAATTCACCGAAAATGGCTTAACCGAATGTTGCCAGTCAGAGGTAGAAGAGTTAGAGCCGCGCAATTTCAAACATTTACCATCGAAGGACCACAAAATTCACCTGAAAAAAGCCTTTTTAAAATTATTACGATAGCCTAATGGAACGGAAAGGGAACTAGAGAAGATTAAAATATTTAAAATTTTTTCTTAGAAATTTACTGAAAATTTTTCTTTAGAATTTTTATGCATTATTGAAGGATCGACCGTTAAAAATTTTTATGAGCGTATAGACGCATTAATTTTTTTATTTATTGAAATTTACAGAAAATGTTTCGGCAGAATTTTGAATCACTTTGGTGGCAGACTGAAGTTTTTTTCCAATAAAATAATGAATAAAAATTCTTAAGAAAAAAAATTAGGTCTTACCTACATGAGGTCGAGGCATCGTTGATTTTATATTGAAACGGGGTATTACTGGTTTACCCTTCGGTTTCGTCAACAACTCAAAGCATCGTCGAGGAATCGTCGATTTTCTATTAGAGCGAGGCGTTGTAAGTTTTTGTTCTACTTACCCTATCCTTGCATGTTTTTAGTTTGTTTATGCGGTTATCAATAAATAAATAAAAATTCTGTGAAACATTTCTCCATTTTTTTAGCTAACTACGAACAACTAAGAATTGCTCAAACAAGAGCGAGTCCTCTTATGTTCTCTTACTAATCGCACCCACTCATTAGTATTTTCAATTTGTTTGATTTAATATATCCTGTCAAAACAAACTGATAGGTATACAATTCTCAGAACTAAAAACATTAATCGTTAAGCGAATATGAATATCGCAAACATAAAACAAGAAGCTAGTACCTACCTACCTACCTACACAATTTCCTCCATGTTGACATCAAATTGAATTACCTACAAAATGGAAAGTTTCGTCTGCCCTCATTTGCACAGTTCTGACTAATTCACAAGAACCTTATCTCTGTAAATCACTGTAAATGGAATCCGATTTACTTTGAGTTTTTTATATTCCTCCAAATTCGAGGAAAACAATGAAAAATGAGAAAAAAAAAATACAATAAATTATTTCTTCTTATCAAAATGTTCGCGCCACTCTCAACTCAACGTTAAAAGCAAAAAAAAAAAAAACAAAATGTCAAATAATAAAACAAAAAAGCATTTCACCTTTAGGCAGAGACATGATGACTTTCTGGTCATCAAAACGGGAAGAAAACGAAAAAAAATGCATTTTCTAATTAGGTACTCAAGCGCATTAGGAGACTTAATTGACTTCCAATGTAATCCAATTCTGTCTGCCTTTTTGTATAGTTTTATGTCAAGTACCTAGCACAAGTCATTATATATGCCATATAGACATTGTGAGTCAGAATTTGCTACCTGCCACCGGTGAGTGTCATGGCCGTCACAGACAAAATATTGTGTCGTCTGGTTTCGAATACAAGAAAAACAATTGCCTTCAGGGCTTTGGGGGCGAAAATAATTTCAGTTAAGTAAAAAAAAGCTGATGTAAACCTGAATTTTATCCAAGCTAGAAGTCATCGCTATCAGGCATCATTCCTTAAACGACTACTACAAGTCAATTAATGGAAATCAAGCTTCGTAGCTGCGAAAATCTCAAAAGGACTTTTTCTGGGAAGTCTTCTATTTTTGCCAAAGAAATGAAAATCAAACAGAAAAATATCCAACTGGCTCAAGATAAGTATTTAGTCGAGGACAGATGTAATAAAAAGGACGGAATCAATATCAATTTCTTGCTTTGCACAATCCGTTTAAATGGGAGTATCTATTTGGACGATTTGGAAAACCGATCCACATCAATCCATTGGATTGTCGCCCTCCTTCTACTCGTCTATCGTCACTTTTCTAAGATTTTCTATAGATTTTAGACCGATGAATTATTGACATCAGTAAATTAACTGATGGTCAGGGTCAAATATTATTGCTTAGTTGTTAATAATTTTTAAGGTATAGTCGGATGGTGCTCTCGACTGATAGCTGAAAATGTTATATGTATGTATATATAAAAACAAAAAATTATTCGAGCGAATTTTTCATATAATAACAGTTAAAAAAAAATAAAGGAGAAAGACGAAGCGTTACTCCTCCCCCCCCCCCCTCATTTCAAAAATATATTTGTGATCTCTTAAAAACCTATTGATGAAAATCCCTATTTTTACGAGTATCTATTGTGTATGATACTTACCGACGACATACAAAATATGTGATGTAACAAATCCTCTTCAAAAAATGGTGATTTTAGGGGGATTCACTTGTACATTATCGACGAAATTGAATAATAAATGTGTGATTTTGAGAGTAGAACCTATGGATTTATTTCGATTTGAATTGCTAAACACGTTCAGTGAATAAAAATCACACGTGTCGAGCCCAACAAACTTAATAAAATTGAAGGATATATATGTATGTATTATGTAGAGAGGTACATGTGGGTATTTTCCAAGTACGAGATCTCTTTTAATATATATATATTTTTTTTTCTTTGCCGCACTTTACAATTGTACTGTAAAATTAGTAAAAAATTGAATTTACTTATTTCCAGAAAATTTCATTTCTTATAAAGCTTTTGTGGTTTGAAAATAAAAGAAAAACATTTTTTTTACATACTCTTAGATTCAGTTTATTTCATTTATTTATGTTGGCTTTTTATTTTTAGTTTAAGTTTAATGTGATTTTTTTTTTTATCTAATGAACGTAATTAGTAGAAAATTGCATGCCTATTCAATGTGAATTATTTACACATTTATTGGATATGTTATGTATGGAATTCTTTATTTAAATTTGAGTCATAAATATAAGAAAAATTACGAATTATGAAAATTTTACACTTCAAACACAGCAATTTTACACAAAAGTACTTTAGGAAAGGACAAATTATTATACATAATGCGTAATTTTACACTCCAATGAGAAGAAAATTACACAAATGTTGAAAAATGACAAAATAAAAGTGTAAAAGTACAGGAAAATTAGACACGGTAAGCAAGTAATTTTACATACTCGAAATACAAAATACTTTTAAATATATGATAGTAAAAAAAAAAAAAACAAAAACAAAAAAAAACAGGAAAGTGAATACCTAGTGAGTGGAATAGCCTCCAAAGAAGAGTGAAAATTTTAGTATTTAAAAAATTCCACATCGAAATGTGGCTTTCCGTATTAAATTCGGTTGTATAAAAAAGCAAATGAAAGTAGATGGAAGTGTTGTGTAGTGGAAAGCAAAAAAAAAAAAACAAATATGTGGCAAAGCGTATATGTATGTAGTAGGTAGGTACTATAGGGGCATTCCATATTAAATAGGCAACATGTAACAAGACTATCACAATTTTTTTTTTGAAATTTTACATGTTTGGAGGGCTTGTGAAAATAAAAATACAGGTTAAAAAATTTTCTTCTAAAATGCGTATTTCGCGAGTTATGGCATTTTCAAAATTTCGCAAAAATGTTTTCCTGGTCTTCTTTAAAAATTTATATATATTTTTCTATTTATGCTAGGACAGTGAAATATGGCTTACTTGAAAGATAGGATGTCAAGCTATTTAAGAAAAATAGAATCTTAAAAATACACGTGAAAAAACGACATCAAGGATAAGGATTTTATTATTTATTTATCCTTGAATATCCTGGAAGACGTACTATTGATTTTATTTATTTTTTATATTTTATACCTTATATTATTCACTAAAAATTATTAAAGTTTTAAAATGGAATCTCAACGGGATCAAGGAGTGAAAAATCAAGAAAGTTTTACAAAAATACATTTATAGCTACCTACAAAAAAAAAATCAAAATTGTTCGTATACAAGGTGTCCCGTATGTGGTCTTGCATCCGAAGGCTATAGATCAGGGGTGGCCAACTTTTCTGTATATAAGATCTACTTTTTATCTTAAAAGTGTGTCGCGATCGACTTGTTGTCATAGGCGTAGTCTAAGGGGGAAGAATGGGTGTAAAATGCATACTATGTTTATACACTGTGTTTCAGTATAAGGTGTATTCCAGCGAGGTATGGGTAGATAAACAAAATATATGTTCAAAACAATTTTTTATTTTTTAAATCATTAAGTTTTCGAGATATATGCTCTTGAAGAAAATAAATTTCCAGACCCAATTTTTGATAGCAGCATTCCGTACATGCGGTACCGAAAAAATTCGATTTTCCGTCACATTTTCAAGATAGATTTTTTTTACTAACTTAAAATGCAATTTAATTTTTTATTTGTTTGTTAATATGATAAAGTTGTTATAAAAATGCACAGTAGGTATGGCTTATAAATTGATTTCAATATTTCACTTTCGCGTTTTGTTTTTTGGCCAGGAAAATTTATCAGGAAAGAATAATATGACATACTTTTTGCTAATCTATCAATATCTCGCTGAGTACACTTCGTACTGAAATATAGATATATGGCTTATCTACCTACGTAAAAAACAACAACAATAATTATTTAAAGGGCCAAAAAACTCACGTCCAGCTGAATTAAATGAACATGGATAATTATTAACAATATTTATTAATTCAAAGTAGATACAGATAAAGACAGCTTTAGAATTTACTTTGTTGCCTTAACATTAATGGGAAGACTGAGTTTGCATGTCTCTAACCAAGGAATCATAATTGAGGTGTATATCCTGACAAAGATAATAATAATAATGAGTCTTCAGTATGGGAGTCAGTCAGGACAGAACGTTGTTTATTCTTCGTTAGCTTCAAGTATGAAAATGCCGATTCGCATAGGTATGTAGATCCGAAACAAGAATAGATATGTTCGCTACATTTGGTGATACTGGGATATTTTTCTCGGTTGACATATTTCCAAAAACCTTCTTCAAATTTTCTGGCTTGTAAGATTAAGTCAGCTTGTAAAATTATATTTTCATTCTCTAATGCCTTTTGATCCATATGAAATATGTCTGCAATTTTTTGGCTAATGAGTTTCACACTTAAATCTTTTTTTAAAAGGAAAAGATATAAATTCCACAATTTCGTTAATTTTCTCAAAATCCTGGAATCTTACCTCAAAATCTTCAATTACTTTTTGGATTTCCGCAACGTATTTGTCGATCTTATAACTAATACTTTTATGTTTTTGTAGGTTATCCGCCATATTTGGAAAATGATTCAGATTATTTTGTTGAAGATCTTCTATTAGCAAAATAAATTTTGTTTTATATGCGTCTATGCAGCTGATCATATCAATTACTGTTTTATTTTTACCTTGTAATTCTAAAGTTAAATAACATAATATTGATGTAAAATCGGTAAGAAATGCGAATTCACTTAGCCAAGTTTCATCATTTAAATTTTCACAGTTTCCATCTTGTTCGTGAAGAAAATCTATAATTTCAGGCAATAAATCACGAAATCGCTGCAGAAATTTACCTCTGCTTAGCCATCTGACATCGGTATGTAGTAATAATTCAGGTTGGCCTTCATCGAGCTGCAGTTGGAAGAGACGCCGTTTGAGGGAACTTCCTCGAATTGAATTAACAATTTTAAATGCTATGTCCATTACCACTTTTGTGTTTAGTCTCTTGCTAGCTAACACTTGCTGGTGAATTATGCAGTGGTAGCTCAAAAAGGCTGGGAATTCATCTTCATTTTGACATAGGGCTATAAATCCATTAATGCGACCTATCATTGCAGGTTCGCCATCCGTTGTTATTGAGACTAATTTAAAAACTGGTACTTTTTTTAAAGGCTTTGAATATGTCTACACCTCTAGTTCTTTCCTTCAAAGAAATCATACCCAACAATTCTTCTTTAGATGTAAAATCCTTAAAAACCATACGAACGAAAACAAGTAATTGAGCTGTATCACTTATATCTGTCGATTCATCACACTGAAGGGAAAAACAAGAACATGTACAGGATGGGCCAAAAGTCACCATGGGGTTTAAAAATTAAATTGGTAACATATGGTAGGATGAAAAAAAGGAGGGGTAAGGTGGGGTGGGGAAACATGCTTACCTATGAAGAACAGACAGTTGGCTATCATGTAAAAAAGGAATGAAGAGAAACAGTCAACAGGGTGTGGAGCAATGTACAAACGAAAAAGTTAGTTATTTTTAAACCCCATGGTGACTTTTGGCCCACCCTGTATTAATATCATTATATAACTGCTCCTTTACATTCCCACTCATCCTTTCAATTCGTCGCATCACTGTATTTCGAGACAATTGTAGATCTTGAATTGCAGCAACATTTTCATTCTTGTTCTTAAAATCGTTAAAAAGTGAATCTGACATTTCCAAAAAAATTTCCTTTACAAATTCACCGTCGGAAAATGGCTTACATTTTTTCGCTAAGAGATAGTTTACTTTGAATGATGCAGTAGTTACTGCTTGTGACTTCAACCCTGGCTTTTTAAAAATGCTTTGTTGATTTGTTAATTCAGTTTTAAGATCCTTAACTTTATGTTTTCTCAGTTCAGAATTTAGTGTAAAGCTAAAAAATGTCTCTCCAGATTACCCTTTTTAGCAATGGCTACCGAGGCAAGGCATATTAAACAACAACATTTATCATTCACCATTGCAAAAAAAGTAATCGAGCTCCCATTCTTCATTGAAGTGATAAGTTTTCGATTTTTTTCGGTATACTACTCATGTTCATGGGTATACTAGAATGCAAAGAAATATGACAATTTAAAGTATAAATATTGAATTAAATATTTTCCTAGAAAATTATCTCCATTACATTGAGAGAAATAATAACAATACTGCATATTACGATGGGATAGCAATACAAGTACATATAATAAAATCTAATATAGATATATTCAAATTTACAAGAAGTATGTTAAACTTACAATATATTTATTATGGTTTACAATACTGACTTCTTAATTTAAATAGAATTATTGTTATTCATTTGTAATACTGTTATTTATTTTTCACTCAGTATAATGACCGCAATTTAGTCACCGAGGATAAATAATATTGATTAGTAATAATACTGTTAATTCAAAAGAAAAGAAGCTACCGTATGACACAACCAAATATTCAAGCTAACTGACTGTGTTCTTCGATGAGTCGAGTCGTAACTGCTGCGTTCACGGGATGCATCCGGTGACAAGTGTAACACATAAAGTCAAAATGTAATGATGGGCGGAGATCACAGTGCCAGGCTGTCAGAATTCTAGGAATTTATGACCTTGTCAAATTCCCAGAATACATTAAACTATTGCTATAGTCCGCGCCACGAAAAATGAGCTATCAAGGTCAGGGAAATTTCAGTTTGGGGTTGCCACTTTACCAATTTAACCTGAGCAATATTTTGTAATTTTACCATTTAAATTAAGTTATTTTATTGATTTTCTACAAGGTTAGATAAATCTTGTCCTCGCAGACATGTTTTAGTTTGGGTTACTTAAGTTAGAGAGTTTATTTACAAATAAATTTGCTTATTTCAATCAGTTATTTGCCGATATTCCCACACATCTGGGGATACGCTAGGATATTTGAACTGTCATTCATTGCGCATTTTATTTGAGACACAAGCCAAAACCCATTTTGAAGTTCTTCATGTTGCCGCATCAAAGTAATTTATATGGATTCTGGATGTAAATTACTTTTAGAAGTTCTGTGTCGAAGTTTATTTATAATATAAATATTTTTTTTTTTGCAAGAATGAAAGAAAATAAAATAAAATGAAGACATAAATATTTATTAAAATTCCAAGAAAATACAATAGTATAATTCAAAAATATCAAAATTTAATTGGTTTTACTTGCAATGCCCTCTGAAAGCTCTTTTACCATTGGACTTATATAAATTTCCCTCTGGTGACCTTGATAGCTCAATTTTCGTGGCGCGGACTATAGAAAGTTTTGTCTTCTACAATCGCTTTAAAGTCCATGGTACACGGAATTCCACCCTAGACATTGCGATCGACTTGTTGGCCACCCCTGGTATAGATAGTCCACGCTTAGACAAGCAAAAACTTGTATGAGTGGTGGGGGGTAAATCTTAATGGTTTGCGAGATAACGGGCTTAAAGATATTTGAATATGTTTTTTTAGATCACCCTGTAACTTCTGAATGTTACAGCCTATGGTAATGATTTGAAATTTCTTAGATTAACAAATCCTTGGAATTCACCAATGCTCCACAATTTGTTCCCCTTCTCTTTTCCGTTTTGAAATTACGGCTCAGCAAATTTAAAATTTCACATTTTTAACTCGGTTTTCTTTTAACTACTATTTTTATTAAAAGCACATCATCAACACCAAGTTTTCAAATTGGATTTACAAATCCCAAGAGCTTCACTTTAAAATTACCTATACTATACTCTGTACCCAAAATGTATAACTTTTTGGGTTTTTTGTACTTTTCTTATGCATATCCAGCGAAAAAGTTCAATTCCACAAGGTAAGAATTTATTATTTGGGAAGGAGCTGTATAAGCCATTTTCTCTCGATATGCTTACGAAAAATGGAAAAAACGTAGAATGGGTTACATTTTGGGTACAAAGTGTATAACATACTAATTTAAAGCGAAACTATTGGTGTTTCTTAAATCCAATATGAACACTTGGTGTTGATGAAGTACTTTTGATAAAAATAGTAATTAAAAAACACCGAGTTAAAATTCCGAAATTTTAATTTTGTTGAGCCTCGTATTATTGAGCTAGTGGAGTGGATATTTTATTATTGAGTTATACTTGTTAACTGTGATCTGATAATCATCGATACTGCTGTATTACTAAATTTAAAAGAAGCATAAAGCTTCTCCAAGAGAATACTATGAACAACAGTATCAAAGGCTTTTGAAAAATCTAGATGCACTAAGGTAGTAAATTTGTCCTGATCCATAGCACTTGTTATGTCAGTGGATATCTTTAAAATAGCAATTTCATAACTGCGATGCGTCCTAAATCCGGATTGGCAGTAATCTAAAATGAGACAAAATTTTACACTTCTTCAAATTGCAATTTTACCTAACGAAGGTCTGGTTGGAGCCGGTACGTGAAAAATATCATCAGAAAGAGAGTTCTGTATTTGGGCAACTTGAAAAATAATATAATATAAAAGTTTCTTACTATGTATAAAACTAACAGAATTTGTCCTCTTGTTGATAATACCTTCGAATAACATTCTCAGAAAATTCTCAACACGCCTTTGTTTTTTTGTATTTTGCTTCAACATAATATTTTTCAACACGTATTCATTATCGTCCCATTCTTCGTAACTATGAAATGATGTCTATTATATTTCGTTAACAATATTTGCAAAATTTTCCATTTTACATTGAAACTACTATTTTGAATATCCAAATGAAATACAGTTCGCTGCTAAAGAAGTGCCCACTATTGGAGACCCGCTAAAATTTAGTTTAGCGCGGATGTTAGCACTAGGCTTATCTGATTTTCCGACGGTAGATGGGAAGACTGTTGGATGAAAATGCTGAAAGTGCCAATAATTTTAAGTAGGAATAAAAGAAAAAAATGTGTTTAATTTTCGCAAGGAATGATATTTATTTAAACGTATAAAAAAGATAAGGGAATATATTTCAAAGTTTGGAAAAAAAAATATATAATTCTTTTGCAACGAAATGTTGATAAAATATACGTTTAAAGTAGATCTTCTAAGAAATGCTGTAAGTGCCATATGTGTAAACCTGAGAATGTTATAGGTGCAGTACAACTTAACTTGAAAAGGATGAAAGTGCAACGAAGAAATATCTCATAATGATGCACGAAAGCGTGGTCCAATGCCTGTAAATATTTAATTCTAAATAAACGCTGTTATTAAAATATAAAGCGACTTACTATTTAAGAAAGTAGATTTTTATAAAATTGCTTGTACTTTTCATCCAAGTAGTCGGTCATTGCTACTAAGTCCTTCTTCTTCTCCGAACTTATTTAATTCAATTGACCTAATGGAGTCAAATTTTGTAAATCCTTTATCTTCTTTCCATTACGTAAAATAGGAAATCTTTTCCATTCTTCTATTCTATTTCGCTGAATGTTTCTTTTGTTCGAATTTCATTTAGATTGGAACTTCTGATTTGCAAACAAGCGGCTTTGCTGATATTAATTTTTGAAATATTAATATAACGTTCGGCATCTTTGGCAATATTATAGAAATCCTGAATCTCCATCGTTACTATCTTGAATGGATTGCGAACCCTAGCTGAACTGGCCACATCGTGTAACTCAGATGGAACAAAAGCGCGTGTTACCCTTTTTCTTTTCTCTATGAGTCCAAAGTCACGATCACATGGTATATAGCTATGACCGCTCACCAAAAAATTCATAGTAATTTGTAATTTGAAAGCTGTCTGCTGTAGAACATACTTGAATGAGTTAAAGATGGTACAAACATCACCTGCTGTAAATCCATGGAAATCATATTGAAATCGCCGTTTGGAAGCTGATATTCAGCCGCCTCACTACTAAGAAAATGCTGCGCTTTTTCCGCCTTTCTTTGATGGGTGTCTAGAATTTTTTTTGAAAGACTTTTTATCAGCTTCGGAAGTAAAAGCTTTAATTTGAGCGTTCAATTTATCGCATGTATTGCAGGTGTTGACTCTTCTCCTGCCAAAGGAGTAATCAGAAAATTCTTTTTTAAATACTCCCGAATAGTACTTGTATGATAACGCGCTTGAGAAGTACCTAGCTTTGAATGCTTGGTATAATCTGCTGATATTCATATCTGGACTTAGATATTTTTTCCCAGATTTGGAGCGACCATAGTGACTTTCTTCCAACGGAAAGCACTTGATGTGGTCAACAACCTGCTTGCGATCATCATCTGTGAATTTGCGCTAGTACCTCTCCCATCTGTGTATGTACTGAATCCAATTTTTTTTTTTTACTTTGAAGAACTTGAAGTCTTCGAGTTGACAAATCAAAAATGTCACGGAACGTTTTACAGCAGACTTGGACATGCTCACCATTTCCGACAGGCACATAGTAAAACATTGTGTTTTGTCTCCGATTTTGCTCAGGTTGTTCATATGAACCATGTCGTCTTCTTTGCACTTGCACCAATTTAATGAGATTCATCAAGTAGGTACCTTGCTCTTGGTAGGGTATCTCATACGACTTCTTGAAAAGCAGTTTCTTTTGCGCGACTTACAAAAGTCTGCAGGCATATTTACATTTGCATGTTGCCTTTGATTAAAATAAAATATGATCTAATATGCCGAATATTCATATATAAAAAATATTACCGTTAAACCGGGGGGCCTTTTAGCAGAATTTTTTTTATTTTTACGTGTAGCGTATTCTTTTCCCGATGCTCTAGCTTTTTTCATATTATTTTGAGCACATCCTATAGAACCGCGTTTAATTTCAACCTCAGATTGACTCATACAGGGTGGGCCAAAAGTCACCATGGGGTTTAAAAATAACTAACTTTTTCGTTTGTACATTGCTCCACACCCTGTTGACCGTTTCTCTTCATTCCTTTTTTACATAATAGCCAACTGTCTGTTCTTCATAGGTAAGCATGTTTCCCCACCCCACCTTACCCCTCCTTTTTTTCATCCTACCATATGTTACCAATTTAATTTTTAAACCCCATGGTGACTTTTGGCCCACCCTGTATTAAGTGTTATTTTTACATAATAAAATATTAAACAAAAAGAAGACTTTATTTATTTTATACGCCACAATTGAAAATAAAGCGCACAACTAGACGACTTAATTCACAATGAAATCCATATAAGATGGCACATACAGCATTATGAAGTTAACCGTTATAGTGTACATACAGATTTGCGAGCGTAGATGTTACCAAACTTGTGGTAGGATTTTTTTTTTGCATATGCGACTTTAACGGGACTATTGGCGATGGAACGAACTGCATTTTAAGCCAAGGAAATAACTTTTTTATTTTTTGGCACTTTCAGCATTTTCATCCGACTGTTGTCATCTACATTTTTTTTGCATGGATTTGTCTATATAGTATATGCACCCTAATTAGAAAACCAGATTCAAAACGGGGATATTCAGTGTATCTTTTTTATAGCACTATTCTACTATAAAATTGGTTCGAAGAAACTCTACAAAAAGAATTATTTCCATAGAAAACGCTCAACTCCCAAGTGCTAATATATACGAAAAGTTCTAAGAAATCTTTCATACGGAACAAGGGCATATCTCCCCCATTAAACTTCGATACCTAACTATACAACAGAAATTAGATAAAATGTTTTTGTGTTCACATATCACACAAATTTTCAATATACATCGATATCCAATAATATGTATTTTTTTTTTAATTCGCTACTACAAAAACCAGAAACATTAGCCTAACACCAAATAAGCACGCATGCGTCTACTAGTCAATGACTGTTATTCATCTATCATCTGGCAATGAAATGTGCCTTTTGAACGTGAGATGAATCCTAAATTTAGGATAGAAGAAAAAAACAATAACCAATAGACGGAAAAAATGCGAAAGTGAACAACACAGCATCCGCAGGACTGAATCGTAGTAGGTATCGCATAATCATAGTCATCATCACTGACGAAATATATATATAAAAAAAAGACCCCCCCCCCCCCAAAAACAAAAAAACAACAGCAACAAAAAAGGACAAAATAGGAGCTACACAAAAATAAAAGGAAATTTTTGCTACAATTTCACTGTTCATTGGAGTGCTAGATTTACACGAAAGGGGAGAGACTCTGACTAGGGTGATAAAAGAATTTCGTATGAAGGAGATATATACATACATACATACATACATACATATACATGTATACCTGTTACAAAATTTGGAAGTGAGCGAAAATAGACAAAAAAAAAATATACAGATGACATCTTTTGACCTGTAAGTATGGATTATTCCTTCAAATTTACCATATCGAAGGTAAATAAGCACACTTGAATCTATTACTAATAACATAACAAAATCCTAAGAGTAATGATTACAGATGCTATCGCTTACCAAGGGAAATAACGTTGGATGAGATAATTAATTTTGAAGCTGTCGAAACCATCAAAGCCAAAATCACTAATCGTTTGTCAGGTTATTTCGTACCGGATGTAAAAGGAGATGATATCCTTCAGCAGTAGTGAAACTTTTCGGTAGACGAATAGAGGCTGGTTTTTGTGAAGTTACGCGTGGTAGTGGCTCAATAATAATTACCTTCATCTTTAGAAATCAGCGTCTGTATAAATATTGGAACGTTTCTTTTACCGTTAATTTATCTTCTTTAAAAGGCACAAATAAAACAAACAAACACGTGAAAATTGTTGCAAATCTGAGCATAAAAAAAATTTATGTATAATAAAAACCTTTTTAAATAAATTGCACTAAAATATAAATAAATACTTTTTTCTTTCTCAGTGCTATACACAAAAAAATTTTGGGCAGTTTCTTCTGTATATCACTGAGAAAGAAAAAAAATATTTTTTTTAAATTTTAGTGGATTTTATTTATGAAAATGATTTATTTTAAAAGTTTTTTTTTAATATACTTTAATTTTCCACATTTTAGTAATACCTATAAATGATTCTTCTTCTTCATAATCTGTAAATCTATACACGTTAACTAGGCTAAAACTCTTCACAGTTTCATCACGAATGTCGCCCTTGCGCACAACAAAAGTTATTTATTCATCAGGTGTTAGCGACTAGATAAAATTTATTTAATTAAAAAAAATGTGCCATTTAATAGCACTCAGTAAGAGCTTTAATTTGATATCACGCACGGTTCTAATTGGACAAACCCAGGGGGGGGGGGGGGGGGCTATTATCCAAGCCCCCCTCTACCCTCACACACACACACACAAAAATGTAAAAAAAAAAAATAAAAATTCTTATCAAAGTCAATCGTTGTTAAATGCCACAAAAACTTAAAAAACGTTTTGTACTATGTCACGAATAGCATTAGCCAATAAGCTTCTTTCAAATGGCCAACTTCCGACAATATTTAAATCCTATAAAGTTTTTTTTTTTCGGAAAACCAAAAATGGAAAAAAAATAAAAAACACAAATCATTTAATCGTTATAGTTGTGTTATTCTGGTTCAATAATATATTCGTAGATCAACCTAAAGAACGCCACTGATGGTTCTACCACATTCCTACAACTAGGTTTTCCTGAAATCTGCCATCAAAGGTTTAACTACGCAGAGATTCTAAAATCCAAGATCCAGACATGAAAGATGTCTTAAACGATGCATTCTCATACTCTGAACATATTTTATTAACAATGTTTATTTCAATTATGCGGGGCAAAGTTTTGGCGATCGGATGTAGCTTGAGCGACTTTCTTAAGTGAGAAAGTTGACTTTTCTACATTTCTTGATTGGACGAAATTGGTAAGTCGTGGAACATGACTGCAAGAATAATGTTCACAACAGAGCACTAATTACCATGAAAGCAGGAACTGTAAAAATTTATGAGAAATGTGGTAACTGGGGTGTATGTGACCCAAGTGCATGAAAATGCGTTTTCCAGCAGCAAAAAGATTCCGAGAAAGTTTTCTAAATCGGGAAAAAAGTACATTAAACGCTACTACGCGGCGAAACCTTTATTTTGATATGCAACATGCGGTATTGGAGTTACTCGCCCCCCGGCCGGGCTTTCGTATCCCCACATTAAAAGTATACAGAGAAAAATTTTCTTCTACGAATCATAGCTGGTAGTGAGCTGAGGTGAACAGTGGAACTCGTTTTCCGATCAGACATAACACTACCGAATTAGAGCCGATCTAAAGTGCGAAAAATCTAGTACCTCAGTTCGAATAAAAAAGAGGAAAATACTAAAAAGATGAGTATGGGGATGACTATAAATAGTTATCTAAGTCTCCGATTATAGGAGTGTAGGTACTCAAACTTGTTTTCAGGACTTAAGGAAGTCGAATGTGTACTAGATTTTCCAAAATGTACTAGATAAAACGTTAACACCCTCCTACCCCCACCCTGCAAGGCTTGACCGCTTAATTGAAATAAACATTGTTAATAAAATATGTTCAGAGGATCAGAATGCATCGCTTAAGACATTTCTCATGTTTGAAGGTGTCGTCGGGCCTAAAATGGGCATTCGTTATAACGGAAAACTTAAAGATCAAGGTTATTAAAAAATATTTTAAGTGTCCGAATAACTGATTTTTATACAAAAAAAATGCTCAAAATTGTTGTAATGAGGTCTCCATATATTTTTCTTAACCGGCTGACTGAAGTAAAAATCCTTTCTGTGAGCTGTCAGAAAGTTTTCTCTCTCTCGGATGGCCTCGATGTTCCGTGGGCGTAAAACTTTATTGTATTTGACTTAGGTAAGCAGCGAGCATATACTAATAAGAGAAATCTCTTGAACAGCTGTTCATTAGAAGGAGATTACTCACCAGGGTAGGTGTCATTTGATAAAATAAAACAAAAACTTAATTCAAATTTTGCAAGAAAGAATTGAATGTAGCATTTAAGGATATTAAGCATGTGTGTGACAAACAGAACTATACTTGTTTTTTTTTTTTTTTTTACATTTTTCAATAACCAAGCACGTTGTTATTTTACATACTGGTGAATAAGAGTATGTATTGAACAGCTGTTCAAGAGATTTCTCTTGTTAGTATACGATCGTTGGGCGTAAGGACTAAGGTTATACAATAAAATACTTTTTGAATTTCTTGTGTCTGCCTACCTGGCTAATTGCTTCTAAGGAAAACTCACAGCTAATGGGCACTCTAAAAAATTTCAAAGTTATGCAAAGCGACCCTAATTTATTATTAATCACTAATGTTTTATATTTCAGTGACGGTTAATTTTGACCGTACAAATAAAACTATCATCACGCTAAAAAATTAGAAAAAAAACATTGATAAGTTTACACTTATAATTAAAAATAAAAATAAAAAACTGTGTAAATTTCCTGAGCACATGAACAACTTTTGGGTGGTACCTACATGTTGGTGAAAATATTTTCTTTCCACCGTATGTTTTTTTTTCTATGCCATTTAAAAGTATATTTTTCACTTTGTTTACTTCCAAGCTGTTCTCCGGTTAATTCATAGGCTTTTCCTTTGGATAACACTTCTATCATTGTGTGATTATCTTTCAGCCTAAAAGTTATACTTCATCTTGGGTAGCGGATAAAAAAAAAATAAAATACAAATTTTATATTACAGCATGGATGTAGTTCGCTTCTGTGAGTAGACTGTCATTAGACTGCATTAATCATTCTTTGTTGCCTGTGTGATTCAAATCCAAACCCCGAATTATCACCCAAAAGTTTTATCCGTTATTCTTCTAGCTATTCTTAATTGGTAAAAAAAAGAGACTAAATCAGTCTCCTTAGTTTGTACGATGCCGACGAGGTTGAGATGCATTTTTCATTTATACATACACACGTGTCTGTCCCATATATTGCAATATATATAGTCACTAAGTATCTTGATATAATGTCGCCTTAACTATCTAACAACTTCATTCAACTTCTTTGAGTTATTCCGAACGCGGTATTTATTTTTTTCTTACAAGATGAGAATGCGAGCCCCCCCTAACCATAAAATTTTCTTAACGAGTAGGAGGATAAAATCACTCCACCAAAATTTTTTTTGTTTTTCAAAAACAAATAAATCTGTAACATTCCGATTGAAGTTGTTGGACCAGCTGCACCAGCGACAACGTAGAAGTAGTTTTGTAGCGACCGTATAAAAATATGAAGCAAAAGCTTCGTTTTAAAACGAGTTGATGGCCCGCCTGATAGAAAGCTCTCCAGAACTTTGTTCTAGCAACTCGGCGTCATTATTTCAGTATCATTTGTAGCGAATATATTATTTGGGCCAGCTTGTGACTATGCTCTTCCATTGAACAAATAACTAATAAGGAAACGGCATATCGGGTGAAAACTTAAGCCATTCGGCGAAATGTGTTAGTGTGCTGTGTTTGTATTCGTTTCGTCATGGCAGTAGTGAAACCGTGAAATTTTGAAGGGGCACATTTTTCATAATCCAAATTGCTATGTAAAATAAACAAATTTTTGGCGCCCCATTATCTTTAGATAATATTCCTTGGCGTTGCCTATGATAATTTAAGTGAACTTTCAAATAAGTGACCAGCCCTCTTGTCGTTTCTCCTCCCGCTCCCTGGATTTGACTGTCATTGAATTGCCTACTCACGTACACTGTATTCGCACGAAACCCCGCTTCCTTATTAGTTATTTATTCAATGTGCTCTTCACTTTATTGTTTTTACGTTAGGTTCATTTATTCAATTTAGACAAAGATTTAATTTATTACTCGTATTTACAAAGTATAAAATTAGGTTCATCGAAAACATAAATAAATTGTAATTTCAATATTTGTACGTTTTCAGCAATGCTAGTTGATTTGCTTCATCTACTTCATTAATTTCTGTAAGAACAGTCGGACAAAGAACGTAAGTTACCGCCTTCAACAACCGGACGAAGCAGTTACTTTTTATACCCTAGTAGATGATGAAATCCTTCAGTATTATGAAGATACCATTATTTGTAGCGCATAGAATATTGGTAGTAGAGCAAAATGGATTCTTTTTGAATGACCGTCCGTCTACACGACAACGCAAGAATGCATTTACTTAAACTGCTGAAACTTTCTACATGGGCCTTTTAAAGGTGTAGGTCTCAGTTCCAAAATAGGATATATTAGGTAGGTTAGGTTAGATTAGGTAAGAGGGGTGCCGCAAGATAACTAACCTGCACCACTTAGACTGGGTCCGTTGTGCCCCTAGGTCCCATGGGATAGTCTTTTCAAGCCGCCCCAGATCAATTCTGCATCCCTTGGGGAACTCAAGATATCTCCAAGACTCTTTACCTAGATCCATCCTGATTTTCTCAGAAAACTCAGAACACATCTAAATTCTTGGTTTTGCAGTTCCCCCAGACTTGAAAAGAAGTAGCTACCCAGTAGCCTACTTCTTTTATTCATCAGAGCGGGGCATTCGCAAATCACGTATTGGACGGATTCGATTACCTTCGAGTTCTTACAGCTCCAGCAGAAATCGTTCGCCGTTATACCCAGTCTTTTGGCATGGTCTCCTATCACCCAGTGACCCGGTATGAGCCCCACTAGCTTCCTGGTATTTGTCCTGCTGCCATTAAGTAGTTCACTTGTACTTTTCCTGTCATATGCAGGCCACAATTGCCTCGCAATACAGTAGGTATCCCTGTTGGTTCACCGAAGTCTTGCTTTTTGATAGGCGCCCCTCATGATTTCCTCTTTTATAGCTGCGATTGGGATCCTCACAAAAGCTACCGCTGCGGAGCTATCCAATTCATTTCATTTCATTTCATTTCATTTCATTTCGTTTATTTCAATCTACGGAATAAATCCTACAGATTACAAGAATTTATACAAATATCAGTATGTATATAATACTGAATTCATCAAAACAAATCAGAAGTTATTTAAAAACTAAACTAATTACAAATCTATAAAGCTTAAACGGAAAAATTCCAAAATATTTATCTTAAATCTCTCTCTAGATATATTAAAATCATGTAATGAATCAACCAAGTTGTAGTTAGAAATAGCCTGTGTGATAGGTTCACGGTAACCAAAGTTCGATCTATGAAAGGGTACAACCAATAAACGTCTAGGACGAATATATCTTTGAGGCACATAGAAGGGAATTAAAGATAGCAGTTCTGGACACGAAATCCTACAACTAAGTACATCATGCACCAGCATTATTGAACTTATGACTCTTCTAGACTGTAAGGAATGCAATCCTAATTAAAGACAACGTGATTTATAGTCTAACGTAAGATCCCAATTTAGTTTTGACACAGCAAAACGTGTAAATTTTCTTTGAATCCGCTCAATACGTCTAATATGAGTTATTTGAGTAGGCATCCATACAACGGATCCGTATTCTAAAACGGACCGTACCAATGAAAAATATAGTGATTTTAATGTTAAGCGATCTTTAAATTCACCTGTCTGCCTCTTTAAAAATCCTAGCAACTGAAAAGCTTTAGATGTAACATAATCGATATGCTCTTAAACGATATCTTCTTATCAAAAATTACACCTAGATCAGTTATACTTGAAGGTCTGTCAAGAATAACATTTCTGACACTATAACGAAAGGATATGTGATGTGCTAAATGGTAAAATGACATAGCTTTGCATTTAGAGGCATTTAGTTCGAATGAATTTGTTACACACCAGGATTCTAGACTATTCAAATCCTGTTGAAGCTCCATGCAATTACTAAGGGTATTTATAGTCATAAAAAGCTTTAAATCATCTGCAAAAAGAAGGCAGTTAGCAAATGAAAAACAGGAGATAATATCATTGATGAAAAGAATAAACAGAATAGGACCCAAATGACTTCCTTGTGGTACGCCTGACTTCACATGAATCGCCTGAGACTTGCAGTTACCAATTTTCACGAACTGTATGCGGCCAACCAAGTATGAACCAAGCCATCCCAACAAGGAAGAGTGGAAGCCAAGTGATCTTAGTTTATTAATCAAAAGTGTATGATTAATCTTATCAAAGGCTTTCGTGAAATCTGTATAGATCACATCAGCCTGTTTACCTGACTCAATAGTATTGATTACCTTATTAGAAAAAATTATTAAATTAGTATTAGTAGATTTTCCCTTAACAAAACCATGTTGTTCATCGCAGATACCGAGTTTTACGGAGTCGTAAATTTTTTCAGTAACTAAGGACTCTAACAACTTAGGAATTGGGTGAAGCTTTGAAATAGGGCGATAATTGTCTATCATATGTTTTGAGCCACTTTTGAAAACAGGTGTAATAAAAGAAGTTTTCCATTTATCAATAAAATATCCAGAAGACAGAGATGAATTAAAGATATACGTTAAAGGAGAAAAGAGTGAAGAAGCACACATTTTCAGAAGTCAAGTAGATATCAAGTCAGTCCCGTGGGAATAATTAATTTCTAAAGTAGAAAGGGCTCTCCAAACATCTTCCGCTCCCAACGATATCGCACCCAAGTCCACCATTGATGGGAGATATGAGAAATCACAGCCTGATGAGGGCATATTAGAATCATTATAAACGGATTCAAAGTAAGTAGCAAACAAATTACATATAGATTGAATATTATTTGAGGAATTGTTTCCAAGATGCATTAAGTTGGGATAACCTGTACCAGAACGCTTATTATTTATATATGTCCAGAATGCTTTAGAATTTTTTTTAATCTTGGATTCTACGTCCCATAAATATTGCTTATGCAGAAATCTATGCAAGAATTGAAATTCGCGGCGTAGACGAAAAAAATTATTTCTATCAGCACTACTCCCACTTCTTTTATATGCTTTATGAGCTTTACTTTTAGCATTCCTTAGACGTAACAAACTACGATTATACCAAGCAGGGTGTAAGGTGTTCTTTCTCTCTTTTGACGGCACCAAAGCGTTGATACCATCCATTAAAATACCAGTGAACCGATCATACATTTTACAAAGATCATTACAAACATACATTACAGACCAGTCAATAGAATTAAAATATTCATTTAAAACATTAAAGTTGGTATTTAAGAAATCGTAATATTTAACTACTGTATTACTAGAGTATACAAAACTATAGGCAGATAAACATAGTTCAATAGGTTTATGATGGAAATCAGTTGGAATTAATGGATTTTCTACTTCCTTTACGCTAGTACATAGTTCCATATCAACAAAAGCAAGATCCAAAAGCTTATTAAACGAATTAAAAACGATATTTACTTGCGATAAATTCATGCTAAAGAGATTGTCAATTACGTATGACTCAAATTCTTGCGTTACATTCCAGGGAAAAAACTTCAGAGCTGCCTGGCTATCAGTATATATGCATATGTGCTGTGCGGGCTCTCTGTACATGGATACCAATATTGCCGCCTGGTAAATCACTGCGAGCTCTGCCTGAAAAACACTGCATTTGTTAGGCAGTTTATAAGACTCGTGCCACTGGAGATCACTGCAGTACACTCCAGCCCCTGTGCCCACACTTGTCTTGGAACCAACTCTACGACCAACTCTTTCCCATCTCAGGCACTCCTGGTGTGCATCATTGCATTGATATCCCTACCAAAAGTCAGGTTTGGTACTTGATAGTCTGTTTCTTCCCTGCAATAACTACAGTCTATCTTTCAGAGTAATATTGGAGTGCCCAAGCCCCTCTCCATCCACCAACCCCCCGCCACAAGCCTGACAGCTCAATAGCCGCTACACATCTGCAATAAGGGTGCAGCGGCAGTAAGTCAAGCATAACCTCCAGTGCTGGCGTGGGCGTGGTGCGTAGACACCCAGTTATTTCCATACAGGTAGCCTCGTCAGTACCGTCTACCAGACCGTGGAGCCGTAGCAGAGGATAGGCCGAGCTATAGCTATGTACATACATCCACCGCACCACTTTGGGCTTTAATCCCCAATTTCTGCCAAATATTCTCTTGCACGTGTAGAAGGCAACACTGGCATTCTTCACGCGATCTTCTAGATTAAATTTCCAGCTTAGCTTGGAAACGAGTATGATTCCCAAATACTTTGCTTCACTGGAGAGAGTAAGCTCATCTCCACCCACCATTGGAAGTCTGAAACTTTGTACCCACCTTCTTCTTGTAAAAAGTCATTTCAAGGAAATGAAGATGTGACAGACTGTGGACGAAAATTATTTCATTTGGAATGTTATTGACAGTTCTTCAGCGTGAGTAAAGATCATGGCTGAGTTCAATAATTTAATTAAATACTCTCAAGAAAATTTGTGAGTGTTTTCTGTAGTTCCAAAACATTTACCAAAAGTGGCCGCAGAGTGAAGAAAATCTGGAAAAAGAAGGATTTATTCCATGGACTGTCACTGCTGACTTTATTTTTCGATCATTTAATAAATTCAGCTCATTTTAATGACGGTAGATGGCACTTTTACTGCAATTTCAAACTAAATGGAGTAAAATTTGGTGCATTTGAAAATGACATGATATGTTGCAAATAGGTCCTTGATGGACTTCATTTGTATGACACACTGTACATTTGACTCCATTTAATTAAAAATCATGTCATTATGGAGACAGTCAGTCTTGGGTATAAGAGAGAGAAATATATGAAAAATGTCTGAACAGCATACGGATCGGAACGTGTATTTGATTTTCATTTCAAATGGAAAGCATAAAATCTACGCGTATCCAGTGGTTTTGTGAATTTTTCGTGTATCTACGAGCTTATTTGTGTCCAGGTAGATTGCGGGTAGCATTTGGCGTGCATCGTAGCACGCCCAATGAGAAGCAACACACTCGGTGCATACATCTCAAATGTGCATCGAATGAACCACATGAATGTTGTTTGTGTCCATTAGCGTACAAGCTATTAAGATGCTTCTTTTGGTGTAGACATTTAGTTTCCATTTAGCAACGAGTGTAGACATATTCATGTGCACATGGCAACCACTGTCGTCGGTGCGGAACGGAGCTCTTATCTTTCGTTGGTGATACCTGGCCAGAGCATTTGCAACACTAGTCTACGGGGCTTCTCCTCGTTTTGGAACCGTTGCCAGTGCTGTAAAAAATCAAGCACTCCGCTAGAGATCTTGAGCTGGAGGGATGATGGGGGCAGTTTTTAGAGGCTGTCCTCGCGGGACTCTACAACGGTATCGGGTAAATTCTTTCGTTCGTTCGGTTTCGGTATCATGCTAAATTATCAAATTTTATTTTGAAAAATCGATCGTTAGGAAATAATTTTTATTAGATCATTTTTGGAAATTTTGAAATTCTTTGAACTGCTACTTACCCAATTGTCGAAATTGGGTAATGTAGAAAATTTTTTGTTTTTCATCTGTTAGGCATTTTTCAAAATTCCTGTACCCGTTATATTCAGTCTCTTTTGAGAACTAAATATTTCATTTTGCCCATTTAATTGTTATTGTCAAGTTAGTTTCCGTTGTTATTTGCTATTTTTAGAATAGTTAGTGTCTATTTTTTCACACATTGTACATCCTTTTGCCACTTATTATTGAGCAATTTTGAAAAGAGCCAAAGAGCCAATAAATAAAAGATCATATTTTCATAAAAAACAAAAAAAAAACAATTATCATTAAAGTACATTATTTTTTCCCTTTCCAGATTTTAATCGAGACGGGCATCATGGTCATCCTCATAAGAATATCATCAAATCTCTAAATAGTGGATTTTTTTTTCTATACGTACCATCGGTTTCGTTTTTCGTTATTTTTTTCTTCGATTTACAAGTATTTTTACCGCCTCCTACAAATTGAATAATTTTTGTGATATTTTTACTCCTTGGTAATATATATACACACACACATCGATTTATATATTCATCTACATAACCTAAAAATCAAATTATGGCATTCTACTACCAACTTCATCCACTCTATCAGAATAATAGATAAAACTGAAATCCTATTAACTTGATACTACTGGATTGTGGTACAGTTTCTATTATAATACCGTCGCCAAAAAAAGAAACCATTCAAAATAGATTCGGAACAAAATTCTTTAATGTGGGAAATGTTTGATGACGATATTGAATGTGATGAATGTGGTGGACCAGGACCACCACCAAAATTTCTTATACCACCACCGCCACGTCCACCGTTTATGCAAGAATTAAGTAAATGTTCCGAGGATGATATCAGTTACTGGGATAATAGTGATAATATGTGTGAGGCTATACCAGTAAGTATTACTTTTATGTATATATATATATTTTTTTAACCTTAATGATATGTTTTTTAAGTTTGTTTACAATAAATTTGCTATTTTTTATGCGCTTTTATACATTGGAGTCGTCTCTACATAGATTGCGATTTTCAAAAATTATGCATTTTTGTAATAGAAATATAATCCGTTTTGGTTAAAACTAGTTCCGGAAATATTCGTAAAAGTAATGATTTTTATTTGCGGAAAGCACACACGTATCAATGTAAGAAGTGCCAATAAAATTTGTTCAAAAACTACGAAAAATTAAATTTATTTTACAAAAATTCATGAAAATCTTATTGCCTTACTCTAGTGGACTTTCGCGCAATATTCTGCAAAAAAATCATGCAAGAATTTTCAAAAAAAAAAATTTGATACATTTTTGTTCGCGAAAATACATAAACCGTTTTTACCCCCACTTAGCCTGTCCATGCGAAAAGGCAGTCTAAAAAAAATAAAGATAAATTGTTGTTCTGAAATCTGGAAAGTAAGCAATAAGTCACTTTTTCATAATAGATGGCGCTCAAATCCCAGAAATAATTAAATTTATTTTTTATTTATAAAGTTTTGATCAAATCCAAAATAAAAATTTTCGGCTTGGTTAAGAAGTGTATGAAAGGAAAAGAAGTGTAGTCCCTGTTTTCATAAGGCATTACACTACATTTTGCGTTAAAAATCCTTAAGAAAACTAAAGTACTTAATATAAGGATTCTACTCTGTCGTGTGGCGTGGTTCACAAGTGGTTCATTAAATTTCATTGTATTCTTACAAGCACGAATGATACTGAACGCACGAAACATTTGAATGACGCTTCAATTGAAGATATGGTGTAATTATCCGCGCAGCCCAAAGTCACAATTTTTAATTGACTCACAATTAAATTAAAACAAAAAAAATCTAAGGGTATACTAAATTTGTCAATCCATTTGTAACACCTCGAAATAATGATGGTAGAGCAAAATGGGTTGGACGAGAAGTAAAGGAAGCATGTCACATATACGTTAACAAAAACAAAGTTATAAACTTAAGACAGGACACAGAACTAATAAATAAATAATTAAAATCACGGTATTAGTTAGTCATATAAACGTTTTCTTGTCGACAACCGCTCAATTTCATATTGTCCTCGTAGCACGTAAATTGTTTTTTTGTTTTAATTCTATTTAGAGAATGATGGAGAAAGAAGAGCTTTAAGAACTTTTATTTTTAATGATTCTAAAATTTTTTTTTTTCTAGCATTTATAAATTTGATTTATGAATTTAAATAAAAATCGCTTTAAAAAGAATTAATCGTTTATAAATAAAAAAATTACGAAATGTTAGAACTACTTTATTAAAGTACATATATATGTCGGAATGTCAAAAGGGTGGCCTACTCTGACCCCTTTTAACTTTTGCACATAACTTTCGTTAGGGTAGAATTTGGTATATCCATGCACATCTTTGGAAAGGTTTTGGAAAGAGAAACACTTTTGCTGAGCATCGCAAATTGATTGGGTGAAATATGAAAAAAATATAGGCATTTAAAAAATAAAAACTGAAATGCTGTCTAGGTTGGCCAGTCGACGAAAAATGTGCTGAAATGATTGAAAATGATCTGGAAAAATTTATTGAATGAAATATAAAGTCGAGTTTGTTGTGTTGACCACACAACACATTCGCAATGCACACCTTGATGACGATTGCATATTTTCGCTTCAGTGATGCTAAAATAACAACTTTTTTTGTAATTTGAAAGCCACTGTATACAGAACATATGCTTTGCTTTCACGCTTCAAATCTGAAGTTTTGCTACGCTCGCATATTGGTGGTGCTAGTGTTCAAAACTAAAAAATCGCAGTGGATCGACTTTGACGACAGGCCAACCCTGACGACATTTCCTATGTGCCTATGTTGAAGTTTATGATTTTGCATTTACACCACCAAAATTATTTTTTACAAGATCATTTTTCAAGATTTACGAAAATTCGTTAAAGGGGGGTTACCACCAATAAAAAACGCTTACGATTTCTGTTCTCAGAAGCACAGTAAACAGTAAAAGCATAAAAGTATGCAATTTGAAATTTGAAGCAAACCACTATATTTATACAGTCATACCCCGGTTTACGTTGTTAAATGGTTCCAGAAAAATGCGACGTTAACCGAAACAACGTTATACGGGACAATTAAATATCCTGATAGAAAAAATACTGCTAATATACCAATTTACATAATTAAGAAATATTAGAGCATTTAGTAGAGATTTAAAAAATAAAGATTGTGAAAAGTAGATTTTAATTCTTTATTAGAATAAAATGATTTTATAATAAAATCAATTTTTTGTTTAATTAAATATAAAATTACAAAATATATAGTATGTACTAGTAGGTGTACATTCAAACCTTAAAATATTATTAAATTCATTTGAAGAAACACTTGATTACTATTATTATAGGGAAAATATAGAAGAATATAAAATTCGAAAACTAAAAATTTTTATTAAATTAATTAAAAGTAATAAAAAAACATTTATTGAGCTTACATGCTCTCTTCAGACGATTCGCATGAATAACTAAAAATAGTTATTGCGGATGACCCACGGCTAGTCGTTGGTTCAACGTTCCTCGGGGCGTTATTAAAATATTGATGCAATGTAACCTGTACTAGGCTTCTTTTTGTTATCGTACAACTCTCTATAAGATCTTACCGCACTATCAATTTCTCTGTTTACTTTGGAGCATCGTTCTAATATTGGATCACACCTTTCATATATGTCTTTAGCTTTCTCAAGATATGTTAATGCATCCTTAAGTTCCTCCATTTTAAAAATTTTATCCTCAGCTCCATCCGTATCATCTTCTTTATCCTCCAAATTGCTTTTGTCCAATTCAATTAGTTCTTCATTTGTTAATTCAGTATTATGAGATTTAACTAGCTCCACAATATCATTTTGATCCAAATCGGTAAAACCCAGACGTCTTCCCAGTGACACAATTTCCTGCTGAATATCAGCAGTAGTTTCTACAAAGCTTCTGAAATCATCAGCGCATTCTGGCTATAGATTTTTCCAAGAACCGTGCATGGAATTTAGCGAAACTGCAGTGCATGGTTGTTCAATTAAATTGATTGCTTTTAATATATTAAACTCTTTCCAAAACTGTTTGAGATTCATGCCAGTGTCACCGTCAGTGGCATTTAGAGCTTGGGAAAATGAAAACTTATGATAATAATGCTTAAAATTAGCAATTGCACATTGATCCATAGGCTGTAATATTTTAACTTTAACCATACATTCAGACAGTTCATCTAAGTTTTTTGGATGGCCAGGATCATTATCTAGTATCAGTAATATTTTATTTGCCAGATTGTTATTGGTACAAAACGTTTTGACTGTAGGACAAAAATATTCAACAAACCATTCCTGGAAAATTGATTTAGTAACTCAAGCCTTCTTATTTTCCTTCCAAAATACTGGTAATCTGTTCTTAATACACCCTTTCAGAGCCCTGGGATTTAGGGAGTGATAAACCAGCATTAGTTTAAGCTTAAAATCACCTGTGGCATTACCTCCAAGCAGTAAAGTAAGCCTATCTTTTGCAGGCTTATGTCCAGAAATTACCTTTTCATCTTGCGCAATAAAGGACCTGGTTGGCATTTTTTTCCAGAATAGTCCAGTTTCATCAACATTAAATACTTGTTGGGGACTGTAACCACCTGTTTCGACTATCTCTTTAAATCTGTTCAGATACTCGAATGCAGCTTCTTTGTCAGCACTAGCTGCTTCTCTTAACAATTTAACATTGTGAATACCAGATCTTTTTTTGAATCTATCAAACAAACCACGGCTTGAACTGAACGTTTGTCCTTCGCAATTGTCCCCCATTATTATTTTTAAATCATCGTAAATATGAAGAGCCTTTTCTTGAATTAACATTTGACTTAAAGGAATGTTACGTTGAGTCTGAGCTTCAATCCATATCAACAAAAGTTTTTCCATTTTTACCATGATAGTGCTTCTAGATTTTATCGATTTTGATTCAATGGGTACTGCATCTATGACATATTTGTTGTATTTGTCCTTATCTTTAATAATGGTTCTTATAGATGTTGGTGGAATACCAAGATGTTTTGCTATATCCACTACTCGTTCACCAGTTTCAACCCGTTTGATGACATCTAGTTTAACCTTTAAAGTTAAATGATTTCTTTTCATTTTCTTCGCACTAGCAACATTATTGTTGGGCATAAGATATACTGTCAATAAAATATGAAACTGAGTAGTGGTGACTACTTACATACATATAAAAAATATATATAAATTAAACAAAATATGTCCAACTAAATATGAAAAGGACACAAAACACAACTAGCTAAATTATTCTTGCAGAAACAATAATTAAAACAAACTTCAGCAATTGGAAACAAATGAAAATTAATGTACAAAAACAAATTTTCAAATACCACCGCCTGCTTAGCATTACTATAGAAAAAACAGTTTAAAAAAAAACTTTACATCGAAGCAACAGGACGTTACAGTGGGATATGGTTATCATAGCTGACCGACGTTGCAGCGAAACAACGTTGTTCGGGGCAACGTTAACCGGGGTATGACTGTATGTAGAAAATGGACGGCATATGTTGTTCGAGCATGCAGGCTACGGCCCCCAGAACTTTCAAAACAAGAAAAAGCTTTCTTAAAGCACAACATTCCATTTGACGGTGATGAAACGAATTGAAAACGCCAAATTGTATGCAAAATATATAAAAACTAGAAATTGGCCGTGAGCATGGCTAATATTATTTTGACTTTATTTCCTTTATCAATACACAGTTTTCATGGTGTGGATAGGAGTGAGCTAATTAATGCTATTTTTGCAATCAAATAAAATGCTATCGGTCCTGATGGTATGTCCCCCAAATTTTTGAAGATTATCGCTCCAACTATTATTGGCCCTTTGCTGCATGTATTTAATACCTGTATCTCTAAGTCGGTTTTTCCTATCTCCTGGAAGACTTCTAATGTAGTTCCCATTCCAAAAAGAGGGACGTGTATCCGTCCTGAGGATTATAGGTCTTTCAGCCTACTTTGTTTTCTTTTCAAAGTGCTGGAAAAGTTGCTGTATTGGCAAGTTCTACGGTTCATATTAACGAATAACCTCATAAGCGAATGGCAGTCTGGTTTTCATCCTGGGCTTATTTGTGAAAGTGCCGTCTTGAAGATTACAACTGACATTCGGTCATCGCTCGATAACAGGGAAATCGCTATTTTGACTGTCCTTGATTTTTCAAAGGCATTTGACAGCGTCTCACATAATAAATTACTGAATAAACTTCAGAACCATTTTCATTTTTCATATGGGGCGACTATTTTAATTAATAACTTCCTGTCCAATAGATTACAATGTATGTGCCTGAGTGAGGAAATTTTTTCGCATTTTCTTCCCTTAACCAGTGGAGTTCCACAGGGATCCATTATTGGTCCTCTACTCTTTATCCTATATATCAAAGACTTGCCACTTGTAACTCGTGACGTTAATATTCATATTTATACCGATGACGTTCCAATTTATCTTAGTCGCCCCATAAGTTTGATGGAAGACTGTGTGGATAGAATTAACAGCGATTTGCTCGAAATTAGTAAGTGGGAATTTGCACATAATCTTACAATAAATCCCAATAAGTCTCAGTGAATTGCCTTTTCAACTACTTCGATGGACTCTTCGGATCTACCAGCTGTCACTGTGGATGGAGTTGTGATTCTGTACGTGAACAAGGTCCGTAATTTGGGCGTTACAATTAGTTCGAATATGAAATGTTGCTACCATATTCAAGCCTCCCTTTCCAAAATTTACGCAACTCTTCGTCACTTATGGCTATCGGCTAGTTTTCTGTCGCCTCAATTGCATTGCCATCTAATCAAGACCTCAACACTTTACTTATGGTTGCCCTGTTTTTACGAAATTGGATTCAAGCTGCACTAGAAAATTAAAAGTCGCGTTCAATGACTGCGTCAGGTTTATTTTTGGATTACGAAGGTTTGACCATGTGTCTCATTTTAGGTTTGCTCTACTTAGATGTCCGCTGGAAGTGTATCTGAAGCGGAGAGTTTTATTTGTTATGTACAACCTTATTACTACAACAAAACCTGCATATCTGGCTAACTTGGTCCGACCTCTTAACTCTGCCAGTGGGCGTAAGTTTTTATTACCTCGATTCCTAACATCAGTCTTTGAAGGTTCTTATATTGTACAGGCAGTTCGTTCTTGGAACGAGCTGCCTGGTCACATTCAGCGGGCAGATTCATTTGGAAAATTCAGATGGCTCCTTGTTGATTTCCTAGAGTAACTCTCGTTTTTGTCTGCGACACACACGCATTTGTTATGTTATTGTTTTTATTTTTCTCTTCCTTTTTTTTTTTTCATTGAATTTTGATTTAGTTTTTAAATTTTTGATTCTGTTTTTAAATTAAATTTAAATTTGTTAATTTTTATTTTGATCTGAATTTTTTCTTTTAATTTTAATCATGATTTCATTTGTTAATTTTTTATTTAATTTGTTGATTTTAATTTTGATCTTAATTTTAAGTTTTTATTTTTATTTTGATTTTGATTTCAATTTTATTTTTAATATTAATTTTGATTCTAGTTCTAATTAATTTTTTTATTTTAATTTTGGTTTTGATGTTAATGTTAGTTTTTGAATTTTTATTTGCCCGTCTGTTCAATAGATACTAATTTAAAAGATTGTCAATCTTGTAGTACCAGAAAATATATTTTATTATTATTAATTATTATTAAACAATTTGCGTTTCTCAAAATAGACAGAAAAAAGTTCGATCTTTGTTACAAATTTAACTTTCTTTGAAATAATATCATAATTTTCTGAAAATAACAAATTTCAAGTGAAAATATAATTAGTAACCAAAACTTTTTTATTGGTTTTGTTTCTGTCATTTCTTCTTCTACCTCAATAGATTCCATACACAATTACAAATTTATTTACTTGATATACCATTATTGCGTAATCATGTACCAAAGTCTGTGAATTTCATGAATTGTAGAGTTTTCTAATGCTAATGACATATAAATTTCTTAAAAAATTCTTCTGCACCTTTTTAACCCGTTTCACTCCGCATGCAGTTCCCGTTGGGCGATTTTGACCAAACTTCTTGTGTTTTACATTTTTAGTGAAATATTTGTAAATAACCAATTTTATCAATATTGACCGGGTGGTTTAGAAGATTTGATACGTTGCGAAAACACAACCGTGGTACAAAACGGTATAAAAAAAGCATTTCACTAATTTCTCAAAAATACGTTTTTATTAATAATTGAAAAAGAGGGAGTAAAGAAAAAAAAACTTGTATGCAAAATAATATTTAAAAAAAAAAAAAACAATTTTTATTTCTTTTTGTGAAACTCTTGAGCACATTTAACGTGTAAGGGAATATCAATCCGATTTCTTGAATACGCTTCTTGCATACTGGACATCGCTTTCTTTTACTATAGTCGATTTTCGATTTTTTCAAATTGATATCATTTTTCAAAAACTCTGACTTTTCTCTTGAACTTTAATGTCTAACGACGTTTTCAGTAACTCCAAATGCCTCATTTTTGTCACTATATGGGAAAAATTTAAATTAATATCCTATGGATGATGCCAAACACCAAAGCTTATATCCAAAGTGAAAAGGTTTCACATTTATGAACACTTGGGCACTATAGTGTCACATAGATTCATCTATCGATAAGAGGTGCGAAAATTTTCCAAATTAAACTTAAACAATTCTTGGAAATTAGACTCTGGTAACCCTCACTTTTTAAAATTTATCATAACGGTCTATGGGGTCATTATTGGGATATTCATATTTGAATTTCTGTTGTAATACATATTCCTGGTCATCGCGTTTCTAATTACTTTAAAATCAAAGGCAGGAGTATTAGACCAGTACAGTTTTCCCGTGGGGAGCGGTATAGTGGCCAGAAATCGTCAAGCTTACAAATGGGAAAGGGGTATTTCGTCATCTGTATCTCATTCGGAATGCTCTACAATTATTTCGAGATTGTCAGTTACATCTGAGAGAACTTATACTCATCAACAAATCCCTCGCCATAATTTTCTTCCGAGACTTCTTTTTCATTGGTTCCACCATATTCCTCTAGGGGTAAAATAACGATGTCAGCATTGAAAGTCTTGCTTTTCATCTATTCAGGATTCGATTTCCGTGACGGTTTCTTGAAGAGAACGGTACCGTTTTGACATATACATAGAGAAAAAAAGTTAGCGTTTAGTACCACGGTTGCGTTTTCGCAACATTTAATATTCACAGTAAAATAACAGAATTCAACTAATAACACAAACTTGGGAAATATGCGGTGTTGTTTATATCAGCGGAATATGCAGAAATTTCTCTTAAACTCTGCAGTTTAACTTAATATTTTAATTATTTTTAAGCACTCGTCAAAAACACGCTAAACATACTCATATGTTTCAATTTTGTTTTGCCGTTAACCAATACTTTTGTAAAAAGTTTTTTCGCCAAAAAGTAGCAAATATGTTGCATATTCAAAAATGTGGAAAAGTATGTAACACACTTTATGTCTTTAAGTTCACAGGCAGTAAACATTCCATGTTGCGAAAACGCAACCGTGGTGCGAAATGGGTTAAAAATTTACTTAACTAATATTTGTTTTTTTTTCACTTTTTTATTACACGCACTTTTTATTCTTCACTGTAATAGGTTCTCAAGATAACGGAATAACTTGAATTAACCTGAAAATCGTATTTCCACCGATATTCATGCAGATGAATTCAGCAATAAAATTCCAACTAGAGAAGAATAAAAAAATCATATAAAGTCGGATTTCGCTTCTTTTCGGCAGGACTTTTTGGTATCTACACATAATTTTCATTGGTCTTTATTATCCTCGAAAAATTCCTGCATATCTACTTTCATACACGATCATTTTTCTGTTGGGCAATATAAATAAATGTACACACACACATACACACGCACCAATCACTGAAACTTTATATACTTATTATATTACATAGTCAGCTCAGCTCTCATTTTTATATATAAAATAAAACACACAAACTTCCCACAAAACTCTATAAAACAAACTTTTCGTCGTCCAGCAGCGATTGCTTTAGATAAGCGAATCCTTAATTTTCTCACCTTTCTTGCCGGAAAGTTTCATTTCCCTATCAAAGTTATCCGCAAGAAACATTAAATTGCTTTAAAATGAGATTACGTTACTGCGTCAAAGTATCGTTTTGAAACTCAGGGGCCCCATAAACCGGAATCCCATCAAATTTTGGTCATGCCCAAAAACTTATCCACTGTTTAGAACAGAAACTGGTGCTGGGCTCTTTTACTAACTATGTACAATGTACATATATATATACATATACCTATGTACAGTACATAGAGATCTGCACGTATCTATGGCTTATAAAAGGACGAAAAATATTCCTTGTCCCAGTCTTGAGGTATGTTACTCATGATTTCATTCTGGGCATCATAAGGAGGCTTTGTGAAATCGATTTTATGCTAACACATTGACATTTTACTGAATTTTATCACTTTCTAATACTTTCGGCTCTTGTTTTCCGATACAATCTTAAAGGAAAGGTATAAGGGCGTGGATTTTGCTCCACCCTTACCTTACAGTTCCACCTTGTGATTGTATCCTATCAAACGGAAATTCATTGCCAGAAAACAAAACCGATGAAACACGAAATTGTACAGCAGATAAAACATTCGTTTACGTACTCAAGTCTCGGTCTCTTTTACTACGTAGGAAATATTTCCTTTTTTTGTGTTTTTTTTTTCGCTTGTTCACTTTGCGGAGGAAGGAATATAAATTTTTTTTTCTTAGATGCATTAAACTGCCCTCCTGCCCCAACTCATACCCGGCCTAAGTCAATATGTAAACAAAAAATCCTTCTCAGATGAGCATAGAATATTTTATACGCCCCGGCATAAAATGAACGTGTGTAACGGAAGATGAGAGAAATAGAAGCAAAAATTGATGACGATATAAAACGTGGTCTTTGCAAATTTTTTGATGCGTCCAGTTTTGTCTTGTGTTTGGGGATACATTTAGTCTGTTGAACTATAAAAGGAGCACCTTTTTGGCTGAATTGTTATGTGTGCATATAGTACGGCTCAGAAGGTGGTTGTGTTGCTGCTCCTTTACACTTAGGTCGTTTGCTGTAGGAACTAAGTACTTTGTTGAACAAAATCTCTTTTCCAACGATGTTGATGTAATCAAGGAAAGTTTACTTAAGGTGAATTAACTTTGGCTTGGCTTGATTTTGTGATATCTGAAAATTGGGAAAACATTTTTGACGGGACTAATACCTTATGAATTATTAATGGAAAATTAGGTTTTTAAAAGGATAAAATAATTACTGGGATTTAGTCCACATTGCTTTCAACTTATATTTAGGAATTATTTTCCTTCGATATGTATTTATTTATTTGAATCTCCCTGGAAGGACATAAGACAGCAACAGTACCTAATTATTTTTTATGCAACAGCTTTATAGTACACTTTTAATCTTACTTGATGTTGTTTCTATCTTTCTAAAGATTATTTATTAAAAAAAAAAAACAAAAAAAAAAAAAAGAATTGTAAATTTTAATTGCTTGGAATTTTGCAGAATCACAACCATATTTGGTTAGCTCGTTACCTGCTGATGTCTTCTGTAGTTTTTTTTTTTTTATTATTATATCTCGCAGGTCTTCTAATTTAAGTCTCCTGCGGTTGGTTACGTTGTGTTATGTGCTCCTGAATGTCGCAGTCTTTATCTTGATGTTAACTATGCATAAGATGTTCGGATAACTTTTACTATACCGCAATGTTCAACTTGTGTACGGGTTCTACTATCCGGTGATATGCAGCTTCCTTTGTGCATCCCTTTATGGTTGAAGTGGATTCTCGCACCTATGGTACTCTAGCGAAAACTAAAGTCAAGTTAAAGACTATAAGAGTTTCCACTATAATTTTGTACATTTCAAAATCAATGTGACAACTACTGTTTCCAGTAACTAGATAAAACAGGCCTTAGTGTGTATATCTATCCCTAAAAAGTCTTCTTAAAGTATAGTTAGTTAACCCGACTAGAACGAGGCTGGGTCATATTGACCCGAGGCAATTTAATAAGGTGATATTTGTTATTAACGTTTACCGTACAATTTGAATGTTGGTGTAGCTGGAGATACAGCCCCCCCCCTCCATCTATTAGTACTACCTGTGTTCTCAGTGCAACGCTGTCTGCGCAGCGAGATACCAGTGCGTCAAGTCAAAATGTGTAAATATGACCCAGCGTCAAAAAGTTAAAAAAGAAAAATATCACAGTTATGTTTTCAAAGTTGATTGTGCATGTGCTTTTGAAGAAACTAATAAAATTTTGATTTATAGAATACATTGGGGTTATGTTTATTTTGCCACATATAGATGGAACCCTTATTAAATTAATACTTATTAAGATTACGATAGTTCTTTTACTTTTGTGATTATTTGTCGGTATAGTTCGGGTCATAATGACCCGGTTTCATCGTCCGCGTAATTATTTTCACCTCATTTGTGCCGGATTAAACGTTATCTCCCAAATCTTATACCAATGAAATTGCGAAAGCTCTCTCATTTTTATATTTGATGAGAGCCCAATATAAAATTCAGAGGTATACCTACTTTCTGATACCCCAACTGTCTCCACACAGTTTTTTTTTGTTTTTTTGTTAGACAAACTGTAAATCCATTAAGTGTTCCCTTAAGTGACTTTGAAGAGATTTAATAGATTATTTACTTCGGGGAGATAAGACTTATAAAAAAAGAACAAAGTATACATCTACTTTACAAAACATCTAATAAATATGCATACAAATCTTGCGCATAAATAAAGAACCAATACGAGTATAAGGCGGCTGGTCCAAAAACCTTTCTAGAGGATAACTTTATTCGCAGAGTATTCACACAAGAAAAAACTATCAAAACAGTTACAATTCCATATATAAAAGGAAAAAAACATCACAAAATATGTTGATGGAAAAAGGATTTTGTCCATTTCAAGTGTATAAAGGATGGATTAGGTCTCCCCTGGACGTGTAGGTCGGTAGTGGATAGCTATATAAATCCAAACTATATAGGGACAATAACAGCATCAGGCATTTCCATTGTTCATCCATCTATTCTATGACCCATCCTCCCACTCTTTTTCATCACCGTATTCAACCGGAAAAAGAAAACAAGAAAATGTAAGAGATCTTTACTTTAGGACAGCACTTTTGTTATACATATATGTATACACCATTTGTATGTATGGATATATGTACCCATACATATAAAATGTAGATATATATATAAGTTGAATACTTGTCGTCCACATAACAAGGGTCGCAGCAAGTCTACTTCAGAGTTGATTAAGAGGACATGTGAAGACTTTTCAATTTTGATAATCATTTTCTATCCATAGCTTGAAGTGGTGTTTTTTATTTCGTATGGTGGTACACATTGAAATGCGACGTATCGGGCATGAATACAAACTATCGTTCAAAAATATTCATCTGAGAATATTAAAAATAATAAAGATGAGAAGTTGTTGGAAGAGGGGAAGCAATATGTTCTGTGGATTTGACAGTTTTATAGAGAATTTTCAATGGAGATCCTTTTATGTAAGCGAAATGTCGTAAAGCTGTTATTTTTTTAATTCTACTTTCCTTTATAAAGCATACTATGTATATGCGAACATTATCATCTACAAAAAAAAAAAAAAAAAAAAAAAATCAGGGGACTATCTATCTCTTTAGGCATCCGTAAGGTAAAGAATGTCAAGAGTACAAAATTTCAAAGAAATATTTACTAGCTTAGACCTTAACTGTTGAATAGACTATGTATACCTACCTGATCCACCATCTGCACGGTAAATAATATTTTAATATACCGCTGCCGATTTATGGACGATCACCACAAAAAGTGGGGGTAAGAAACAGCAACTAATGTGAATAAAAGATGGAGTATAATTCCAAACGACAATTATAAGATATTTTGTAAAATCCGTCGCTATACTGAAAAGTCGTAAGTAGCTGAGGGTGACTAAAAAAATACAACTAACTGGGTAGTACAACTGCACCCTAACGACAACCAAAAAGACCTTTTCGAATTTAGATACCTATTAAATCTCACAATCGTAGTAGAGAAATTCAAAACAACTAAGACGATACAATGTAAGAATGTAAGAATATATGTAGGTGTGTGAAGTGCATTGAACAGCATAAACCAGGAAAATGCTCACTAAGAGCAAGTCAGGGCAAAGAAGATGACAGCAGACAGCCAAGATGCATTAACTGCGGCCAACTTGGACATCCAGCTAGCTATAGGGCCTGCCCTAAGCATATCGTATTGCTGCAGAGGAAAGAATAATCCAGAACTTAACCAGAAAAAAATAAAGAAGACTCTCGAAAATAAGACAAATGAGATCAAAACTCCAGCATCATCTAATCAGCTAATAATAAAGCCAATAAAATTAACATACTTTTCTTGTCTCAATAAAATTGACAATTTTGTTCCCCAATATCGGAACCTACAGGACAAAAACTCGAAAAGACAAGCGCTTCTGCAACTATTTGTTGACCTAAGCCTAAATGGAAAATAGTGGCCAACTCAAAATTCTTCTGTTAAATATTAATTCGCTAACAAAAAAAAAAAAAAAAAAAAGATGTTGTCTAGAGAACTTTCTTAAAGTACATAAATCGGACATAGTCATAGTTCTACTGACCGAAACAAAACTTAGTAAGAAATTCAATCCCAAATTTCAAAATTACAAAACCGTTAGAAATGACCGCAATAGGAAGTAGAACAGTCATTCTAATCGAGGACAAATATGCAAATCAAGGCGAAGGACATTGCTATCCTTTCGGATAGTCAGGCAGCCTTGATGGCTCTGAATGGCCCGCGGATAACATCTAAGTTACTGGTGGATTGCAAGTTGTCTGTGGAGAAGTTGTGTATTTACAACAAGATGTCCCTTCTGTGGGTTACTGGTCACATGGGGATCATGAGGAATGAAAGGGCTGACCTTTTAGCTAGCTTCGCTTCTACTATCACGCCACCAGCACGAGACTACAGTGTTGCCAACTTAACGGATTTCCCGTCAGATCTAGCGGATTATTGTGAGGGAAAACGGGAAAAAAGGTATTCTAACGGATGACGGATTTTTTAACGGAACGGATTTTTCAGCGAACTCGTGAGATTTTTATTCAATTGTGGCCTTAATGGCTGAACTGAATTGAATCTTTTTACAAATTAAGGAGTATCGGGTGAAAATGCTGTACGTTCCACCGCCAATAATCCTGATAACGTCGCATGTGCATAAAAAATTCCCGCCACAATTTAGTGATATCTACCTCTGTATATATTTCTTGTAAACTAAGGATATTTTTCTGTTTTACTGTTACTAAAATTATTGGCACTTTCAGCATTTTCAGCCGACACTTCTCATTTGTCTCTGCTTGGAGTGTTTGGGTATAGCCCACTGACATGTATATAAATGGACTGCTCGTTTAATCAAAAATACATGAAAGCAAATGGCACCACTTTCATATTCCTGCCTCTTTCCGTGAGAGCATACTTTCCCACTGAACTGTAACGATTAGGAACGATAAATTGCTTGACTTTCAGCGGTATTTCCCACTAAAACAGTCTTATAAAAAACACTTTCTTCGACTCATAATTAAAATTTACAAATAGTACAACATAGTTTTGTGGTAAATTCGGTAAATCCCACTGGTATGCATATAAGTAAATTCCCCAATAATTTAAATATAGCGCCAGTATACGACAGTTGGTAGCATAGGCAGTGAGAGCCTATTTTCTGAAACCAAAACTGGTGCCACATGAAACAGGAGATCAGTCAGTCCATTTATATACATGTCAGTGGTATAGACCTGTCTCTGCGATCTACTACTATTTTATCGCCACAAAAATTTACTTCGCATACGCACTAATCTATTATAAACAGATAAAGTAATTAATACGGTTGAAGCAATTCAAAGTTATAGTCAACCGTCGACCCCTACAGCTCCTGCAAGTATAATGGCCCGAAAGCACCGAAAGTGACAATGATTTTTGTTTAATTTAGAGTGTTAATTGATTTAATTTCAAAAATACAACAAAATATATGTTTTACTATAGTTATAATGCATTCTATTTTAAGAAACTATTTTAACGGATTTTATTGACGGAAAGAAAGTTACTCTAGCGGATTTTTGACGGAATTTTACTATGAATTCAACGGAATTTCAAAATTATTATTGGCAACACTCGAGACACTACTGAACTGCTGACCAGTAGTGTGCTCTTCTCTCGGCGGCTGGCTAACTTTGTTGCCTAATTGCTGCTAGACGATTGGTTTTCGCTTATGTCTAACTAGAATAATGTAACTTCATTACAAAGGGAAGACTTCTAATTCGGTTCGGAGATTTGAGGTATATGTATGAAACTAACCACATAAATTATATATTTATCTATCTTTTGAATTGAAATCATAAGGAAGCTATTGGAGTATACCATAATTTGCAAGTGACCTCTCAGAAATTTCACTGAACTAAAACGTTGATTACAAAAGAACATAAAAGGCAATTTGAAATTGTAAACTTAATTTTATAACCCGATGTTGCCCGATTTCTATGGCAATATCCAGAAATCACTTTTAGCTTTTAGTTTCCCTTATTCTTGTGCATAATAAAAAAGCCTCAAATTGAGACATAAAACAAACACATTCCATATGTACACTTGTTCCATTTTCTCCATTATAGGTACGCTAGCAATTCTGGCAAAAATCACTTAAGCAAAGTAACAACATTTGAAGAACGACTGACGGTTCAAAGTATCCTTGGGTGTACTTTATACAAACATTACAGAGTGAGAGCGAGAGAGAGGTTTAGTACCGTAGACTTTCAGTCTTTGTTTATGCATATCATCGGAAATGTGAATAAGGCCAACGTACAGAAATCCTACACACCTGTTTTCTAGGGCATTACTCTACCCGAAATTGCTCCATGTCCTAACTATATGTAACCCCTCCCCAAAAAACTTTTCATTAGGCAAAATTGTACGTCCATATATAAACTCCCCATACTTTCCTAGTCCAGATATGTTGCCTACCAATGCATTTGTTAATCTGAAAATTTGCATAGACATGGTTTAGCATATTTTCACATACTCTCCTGTCTAGAAGCAAATGTGTACCTACCAGAATCCTCTGGCAGGTGTAACTATGTATGTATATTATAAACATATATACACACATAGATAGAATTATATGTACCTAATATAGGAATTGAAGTAGGGTTTCTACTGATTTTGTAGTTAGTTCACCCATTTCATTTCACTAACTTTGAAAAAGTTTTGCAGATGTTTGGATAGACGCACATATGTATATGTATATGCCAAATACAGATAAGTTAGGAAAGTGAAAGGACCCTGAAACGGCTTTCCTTCAAGCCATCGCGTTCTGATATAATATTTAATCTTTGCTAGTCAAAGTGATCCTATTAAAATTTAAAGCATATTCAGATAAACCATTCGACAAACCTTAAATGCATGTAAAAGCCAAACTGCATGACATCACGACATAAGTGTAAATATATTTATATATCCATACAAATGTATGTTAAAAGGTTTATATACATACATATATCCCTAGCTTTTACACCATGTAGTATAAGTGTCCTTCAGTTTTCAGATTTTCCTAATTTATTTCACGCAAATGTGAAGGAGAATAAAGATCGTCGTCAAATTATGTATGTGAAAAGCAGCAATTTTTGCAAATAATAATGATATGGCTGAGAAAATTGGTCCTATGACGTTTAAATGGAATTTTACTGCTCCTTTTTTTGAAGGAATGAAATTTTGTCGGAGAAAAATTATATGGAAATCCTTTCAAGCGCATTTTAATTACCGCACAGAAAAGTGAGAAAGTGCAGTGAAGAGAAAACAAATTTTGTTCGCATACCAAGATTTGTGGCAAAATTAAAATTATTGCGTTTTTGAATATAGTTTTGACCCAAGGTGTACTGTTACACTGTCTATATTACAGTTTAGAATCATATAGATATCGAAAAATAGTTAAATAGGCTAAAAGAAATAGACCATTTCGAAAATCAATCAATCAATTTCGAATATCGAATCGTGAAAAAAAAATGTTCCAATTGATTTATGATCGAATCAAGTCCATACTTTGATTATTTAGGGGAAAGGTTAAAACAATTTTCTGTAGGCACTTCTTAGTTGCTTGTTTCTAGGACTAAAGTGGTCGGCATAAACCCCCATAAATAAGAAGAATGGAAGATTATCTTGGAGCACATAGAGAAGTTGTTTGTATGAAAGTCATTTTTTACGAAGAGACTTGCACATAAAAGACCTACAGAATTTTATTGGTATAAGCTGATTTGTGAGCTCAGTGACCACCAAATATTTGAGAGTTGATGTTGAGAGTCGCGGAATGACTGCAGCGAATATCGAAAACTCAGTACACTCTAATAGTAGCAATGTAGTCAGTCCCGGTCGATGGACGTTGCTAGCTTCGAGGGTGTACTTGAGATGCAAGACCTTGGCTCACCTAAATGTCTTGGGGTAGGAGTCTCTAGACGACCGAGACTACTCTACGTATAGACTAAGTAGTAACAGCTCGTGAATGAGATCTTGTGATAGTAAACGATGATGAGCGATGCCAGTTGACTTCAGCTGTAGAATGATCTTAAAGCGTAGCTCAAAAGGAGCCTTTGATATAGGCCATCGGTATGAAGAACAGATCGTGACTACTGTGTTCGTACCAAACCCTGAAAACGTGTTCAAGGTAGAAGACTTGATCATTTCGTCGGATGCGTTTTGAAGATGTTAACAATTTGAAATTATCGTAAAGAGCCAGTCGACCCTATGTCGAACTAGCCAAGGCAAACTGACAGCGGCTATATGTGAGAACTATTTGTTCCAGCACTATGATCTTCCTGGTGAAAAATCAGTTGAAGACTGAGTTGCATATACATGTGTGTTGCGGACGGTAATGAGCACCGTGATTTTAACATTATGTACAAGTTCGAAGTGATACTATTGCATTGGTTGAATAGGAACTGTCTCCCAAGGGGCCGGATTCTGTAACTCGGAGAGCTGAAACTCCCTAACTCTCCATTCGCGATTCTCTAAAATACTTGGGGAGTTTGGGAAAACGTGAGAAGTGTCGCAATATTGAAGAACGGCTAACTCTCTGTGGGAGGGTCGTAGAGCATTTGGGTTTTTCCTTCGGATTTAGGTTCTAGAATACAAAAATATAGATGAACAATTTTTGGGGTACGGGCTTTTGGGGATGGGGGTCGTACCACTCCTCATTGGGGGTTGTCTAAAATACGTCATGTTTGGTATCAAATTAAAGAGGGAGAAGTGGGTAATCGAGTGGTATAGTTTTTTTTTGATCATTTTAATTTCATAACTGACTTTTTACCACCGAAAGACGGATTTTTGCACTTGGGTCATATACACCCCAATTCCTATATTTTGCGTATATTTCTTCTTACTTATTTCTTTTTTGCTTCACATCTATTAGTACTTTTTTATGAACATGAACAAGCTTTAACGTGCATATTTTTGTAAGATATCTTCTGTATTGGAAAACCGCCAAATTGACCATTTTCGCGTGATTAAAAATTTTTAGCGGGTACCTTGAGACACCAACATTCATATTTCTCTGTAAGTATTGTAAGAATTTCCATAATTTGTTTTTGCAAATATAACCAGGATATGCGGTGACTACATAATTTATTTTAAAAATTCCTATGTACCTTAACAAATGACAATAAAAACAGACAATACTGTAAATTGAGAATTATTCTTCTTACTTTTCCACTACTAACACAGCCGAGAGTTTTGTCGAGTGGAATAGAGAGTTTGGTACTTCTCAATATAAATTCCTCGAGTTACAGAATTCCGAGTGGAGAGATAAGTGGCAAAATAACTCTCATCTCCACAACTCCGCAACTCTTCGATTTAGTGAATTCGGCCTCAAGAGGGAAAATCTGAAAAGAGAAGAATATCCGCAAACCCTTGCGGTAGGGACGGTCGTGAACATACGTTTTCTTCAACCGTGCAAGCAATTAAAATTCTTTTGTTGCTTGATACTTTATGCTGCGTTCTTTATTGTTTTATATTTTTCCTTTTTTAGGGTCTTTTAAATGGGAATATTTCAAATGTTATAATGGTGTCTTTTACAAAAAAACAGACTTCACGGTCTTAAAACTGACATCAGAATAATTTTAATTTTTTATACTATTTGCTACCTTAAAATTTAGGCCTACTATCTCACGCCCTTTTTAGTTCGCAAAGTGGCTTTTTCCGATATATAGCGCAAACCTTACAAAATGCGGTGTGGTCGCCCAAGGTAGTTCGCAACGCGTCGTCAAGTTGCCACAAAGCCAGCAAAACATAAGATATTGTATAATGTTCTATGTCCCAGAAATCCATATGTATGAACCTTTAAGGGGTTACATGGATTTCGATGGCTAAAAAAGCATATTTTCTCTATACTTTTTTTTTTATATAACAAATAAAATATTTTACTGAAAAACTTAAGCATATAAAAAAGCAACATTTAATGAATATTTTATAAAATTTTGGTGAGACCTGGTTTCCGGGGACCCCTCAAAAAATAGTGTCCTCATTATGGTCAGTATAGCTTATGATAGTCTTATCAGAAATTAAAAAAACCAATTTTTTTCTGTTAGTTTTGGCCAGAGTTGTATACAAGACAGAACAATTTTTGGGTACAATTTACACTTCGTATAGTGTTGTAAAATTAGTTGTAATCGGAAAAAAAGCCTTCCTTCGGTCAGTTGTCAATCATATTTTGAAGAAAACTGTGCAAAATTTCAATTGCACTAGTTTTTGAGAAATCGTGTCAGCCATGTTAAAAAATAGTGTTATTAGAAAAAGACGATTAAAGTAGGAATAAGAGGACAAACAAATTTTTTTTTTAAATAACATAAAATCGTCGATTCCAGCTACATAAAACTAAAGATCATGCTGCAGTTGTTATGATCAGGGCATATTAAAAGAAAATATTTAAAATAGGTATCCCTTAGAAAGTGAGAGAGACGACCGAGGGAGACAGACATACAATAGCTAAGCAAATGCCTCCATATTGCTTGCGTCGCTGAGAATAATTTCCAAAGTCTCTCTCTCCAAGACTTTTACTCCGATTGATTTGAAACTTTAACAATATATTCTTAACAAATCATTCCAATCATGCCTAGTACTAAGGTCCGCGCTAAGCTAAATTTTTGCGGGTCTCCGATATCGGGCCGTTCTTTAGCAGCTAAATTATGACAGCGGAGACTCAGAGAAAAGATATATTAAAAACAAGAAGAAGAATTTTGCAATTTTTTTACGGAAATACAACGCGCGGTGATAATATTTCTAAAAACAGGTAGTTAAAATTATTTGGAAATATTAAAAATATTAAAATAATATGTATAATGTATACAAAAAAAAAAAATAACAATGATATTGAAAATACGGCCACGAAAACAAATCTACTTCATCCGTACTTACAGCAAAGACAAACAAAACTACGTTAACTACAAAAATCCGGTCAATAAATTTATCAAATCTCAGAACTCTGACAATAAATATTTTTAGCGCGCTAAAGAACGGCCCGGGCGGATAAATTCAAGCTAAATTTTTTGGAGACTTACTGGTGGTGCCATCTCTAATCAAAACCCAAAGGCAAATTTAGCGCGTTGACCTTAGTACCGCTCTCGCTAAAATTCAGGTTAAATTTTCGCCAATATCTTTTAGCTTGCTAAATTTTCATACAAAATTTAGCTTTGCGCGGACCTACTATGTAGGCTTTAGCTTTAAATACATATGCTTCAGGATCAAAAGATAAAGCCTTATCGTCTTCTTCGGCCTCATTTTCGCTTAAGGTTTCAATCACCTCCACTTGAAAATCTTCAGTTTCCGCGTCCGAATCACTATCATCCACACAGCTTGCTGCTCTTCGCTTCAGCCAGGTACACATGGGCCTGCTTCATACACATCCACAATCAATCGATGCGCAGCCCACACAATATTAGGACGAAATCGTGGCGAATGTGTAACAAATTCGGGGTCGTCCACCGAATTTTACCCACCTTCATCAAAGTCTTCTTCCTCTTCCACGCTGCTAAGGTAATCTATTAAATTCCTGATATACTCCTGCTGTTCTTCGCTTGATAGTGCAATATAAAAAACGAATTAAGGTGGGGTCAAAAATCTATCTTTCGGAATTTTGCCTATACTGCTGATTTTGCTTTACTAAAATTCCTTAAAATGTTTTCACTGCGACTTCACAAAATAAAATGATCATTCAACTTGCACCGTAGTGCATCTGATACACGAAATAACATGATTTTACCTGTAAATGAGTCATGAAAGAACCTACTCCCATAGAAAATATATGACAAACTCATACTTCACAGGTCATACAGGTGTTGATTAGGTAGGTACAATAATATTCGATTATTTTTCATACATATCCAAAATAGGTAATAACCTGAAATTTTGCAACGATGTTCAAAACATAATTTTTGAAGATGTCAGCGACACTCAGGCCACTAAATAGCAAATATGTTACCTGGAGAGGGTACCGAGCATGTGAAAACTCACCGGGTGATGTAGGTGTTGACACAAAGGTTAAGCAATTCAATGAAAGTCGGATCTTACTTAGCCAATGACATTTTGACGTTTCCGAAAGTAATTATTTCAAAGTTTCGAGAGTTCAGTAAAAATTTAATGAGTTTAATAGATATTATACAATTGAAGCTGTGTTCTGTCGAAAGCTTGAAGTTTATAGCATTATTGTGCTCAGAGTTTTGAGAATATAAGACTGTTAAGCTATTAATTTAAAGTTATGAATTGTGTGGTGCAATGTTGCACAAACAATCGCCGAAATCCCGGTGGAAAATCGTTTTTTTTTTAGGGAAGTGAATATCTTTTAAAAAATACATATTTCTGTTTTACAATTATTTGTGCAAAAAAATTTAAAATATATACAAAAGAAACAGAAAAACATACGAAAGTTTAAATCATGTCCAATTTGCTAGTTTGAGAAATATCAGAAGGTTTCTTCTTTTCAATGTCAGCCCTATATTCCTCTTACCTAAAGAAAGGGGGCTGTAACGATTTATTTATTTTACATATAAAAAATTTCCCCCTTCAAAATGTCACAATTTCATTACTGTCATGACAAAACGAATACAAACACAGCTCACATTTCGTCGAGTGGCTTAGGTTTTCACCCGATATGCCGTTTCCTTATTAGTTACCCATTTATTCAATGGGCGGAATCTTGAACCAAATTAAGGTCCCGTTCCAATTCCAATCCATGCCACTCTTATAAATCTGCTTGAAATCTAGTCTGGTTAATCTACCCCAAAGCAATTTTATAAAGATTTCGTCGTGGACCAATTTAGGAAAGAGTAGAAAACATTTCTAACCCGACAACAAGAAATGAATGAAACAAACTTTGATAATTTTGAAAATAAACTATTTTGACATTTCTAACCTAAAAGTAGAACTAAGCAAATAAAAGTAACACGTATTAGGAAAATTAATATTTCTAACCTGAAAGTATTAAAAATAATTGAAATATAGTACGAGAAAATGAACTATTTTGACACATCCTCAATAGAAAAATGAATATTGCTAATGTAGAAAATAAAAATAATTACAATAAATTTGATAGATATTGAAATTGAAATATGTACATGAAATGTATTCAAAATTAAACAGTTCAAATAGCTCCACCTGTAATAGAAGCATAGATGGCACAAGAACTAGATGTTGCATTCAGTAACAAAAATGTATTTAAATATTTATATGGCTGGGTAGTCCATTCCGGAATGGACCACAGCATTTGAAATGATGTATTCGTCTTGTGATTCATATTTTTCCGTATCTGAAGTGTTGAGGAAGTCGATTAAATGTATACAAAACTGCTATTATAAAAACATTTGCTTTCGGCATGCTCTAAAACATGTTATAATCCATTCTAGAGTGCACTACCCATTTCATAATCCGTCATCTAGTTCTTGTGCCATCTATGATAGATGTCACTGAGTAAGCTTAGATGAATCTAGTATAACAAAGTTTGTGTAGCAGTAGAATTACTAGAAAGGCTCCGCCATTTTTTAGACTCTATTCTGAACAGTGTGTCAAAGGAGATGCAATTGAGAAAAGGAAAGTAAAAACGATAAAATAAAAATCCATAAAAGGCCTCCATCGGCAGTTTATTGTTTTTTTTTTTTTTTTTGCTAGCACGAATAAGATAAAGAGGTAAAATTGATTAAATAGTGCGAAATGCTACTATTGGATGAATTAGAACTCCAAGAGGGACCTGAGCTCCACTGTACCAGGCTCCACCTCAGAAATCCCGAGTTGGCAGAGCTATCGATACCTCCGAAAGCTAAGTTGATTCTGCATAAATGCAGCCTTTGGACAAGCCTTCCACACTCCTACACAGGCCATACCCACACTTAGAGAAAGAAGAAGGAAATAAAAGGTAACATTCTAGAATCCTCAATGTTTGCTCATATATCCAATACAAACGCTCGAACGTAGTCGTTTCAAGCTAGTAATCGCTCGGCCAGGTAGAAATAAAAAATACTAATATTGTGACATTTTTTTTTTTTCGAAATTCAATCGTATGCAACTCATTCGGTTTTATACAGTATATCGAAAATTTGTCTTGCCCTTTTCGAATCTCCATAAAACAAAAACGTATTCTCGTTCACAATAATGCAAATACGTCTACTGTCAAAAAGTTGATTAAAAATTTCTATTATCCACGGTAATTTTCAATACTTAATCTTTTAAATTTATTCAATTCTAAATTAAACACAAAATTCCAGTTTATTTGTATGTGAAACAACCATTTCCAGCATATCATCGAAAAACCCTGTTCAAACAAAAACACAATCTTTTCCTCTTCTTTATTATCGCAATACTGTCGTCAGGTAAATATTAACGAAGATGTCGCCGCCGCCGCCTCATGTTTACATTTAACCAGATCAACGTACTTTTATCTGATGAGTCGTCATAAAAGTAGACTACCGGCTTGTGAATATTTTAAGTAAACACAATGAGTACAACAAAAAAAAAAAGAAAAACAAAAAAAAAACAAAGTTAAACGGCAACGAAAGATTAAATTTAATTAAATACTAAGAAAGAAGGAAGGGGTGTTTACACGGGATTCCTGAAATGTTACGACTGATTAGCTCAAGGCGGTTTTTGTTTTGGAAATTCAGAAGTGATGAAAAAATGTAAACAGACATTTGAAAGTTTATTCTTTTAGTATCACACACTGCTATGTATGTAGACAGTAGGTATACCTTCGAGGGTGATTGTAAGAATAAACCTTAAGAGGCAGTTATCAAAAATTTTGTTTGTCATATCATGAGATTTTAGGAGATTTTTCCAGATAAAATTGGTGGTCACATTCAGTGATTTACTTTAGAAATTTGAGAACGTATCGATTTCTGAACAAATATTTCTATTAAATGATACAAAAATCAAATTTTTTAATAGAGATTGAGATATCGGAAAAAACTTCAAACATTCCATAAATAACGTAAATCTATAAAAAGTCGTGCTAATTATTTTATCTAAAGAACATCCGGTTTCTTTGTGTTTTTTTTTTTTTTTTTTTTTTTTAAATATGAAAATTCATTAATTTGGAATTTTCGTGTTGGGTTTTTTAAAGTTAGTTAACTTCATTTTACAATATACAGGGTGTTCCAGTTATAGAATCATGTGTTTACTCTAAACATAAATCGATTTTTAAAGCTTTCCGAAGCCACCCTCTGTCAAGAAGTTAAATGGGCAAAATTTCGGTTTTTTACTTGACTTTTTTTCGTAAAATACGCCAAAACCACTTTCCCACTTTTTTACACCATTTCTGAATCATATCCAGCTCTAAAACTACCAGCAATCAGTACCTTATAGCTTGCCATTTTCCGGTGTGAATAAGGTTTTTGAACCATTTTTGATAGAAGTGCTTAAGAAAAGGCGCAAAACACACAGAAATGCTGAAATTGGGCTAATTTACTGTGTGAGGATCTTAATTTAAAGAATCTTAGTTGAAAAAAAAAACAGAATTTACCCCCCCCCCCCAACTTATAACATCAGACCTGCGCTCTATTTTGCTTAACAGTAGCAACTACCTCCTGAAATATATTCCCTTCTCCCTAATGATAATTGACGATTTTACAGTTTTCAAAAGATATTTGTGGAGGGCGTTGGTTGGAGGCGTTAGCGCCTGTCATTTTTATTGTTATTATTGTTAATCAATCTCTGTGATAGCAGACCTGGGATTGCTTTCAAAGACAGCTGATATAATCTAGACATTTCTGCTTTCATGTTGTTTACAAATGTAGGAATGTCTTCTTAGATTGAAACAACAATTGAGACTTCGACATGAATGACATGAAGCATCCGCAGAAGAAAAAAAGGACACAGATTATGTACTTAGTTTTATTTTAGTAATAATCCGATCACTGCTAGCTAGTTTTAATGAAATGACAGTGATCCTTACAAATACCAGCTTGGGGCTCTTCTCCACGAGACGTAAAATTGGCCACTTTGTTCTTCGAAAGCTCTTTGGATATACTTTGAAAATGTCTCCTGATCTGAAGTACCTCGGTGTTTACCTTGACTCGAACTGATGTGGGAAATGCATGTAAAAGAAAATGTTAATGCAGCTATGAGGGTCTTTGCCAATACAGGAGAACCTTTGGTTGCAGATGGGGAATGAAACCGAGGGTTGTGAAACCGAAGATATACACCTCGATTGTTAGACACATGCTCAGATATGCATTTCGTGTATAGTGGCCGTACAAGTGGAGACTGCGCTTCAGAAGCTGGCAAGTCTGCCAAGGCTTCCTTGCCTGGGAATTACAGGTTCCATGCGATCTACGGCTTCTGGTGCCTTTTAAGTCTTTCTTAATCTGTCACCCCTGGATCTTGTCATTTACGCACATGCCACCAGGGCTATGTGCAGACTGCACTCAGGGGGATGTTGGGAGGATGGCTGGACTAGTTCTTCCTATTACCCATTAGTGGGTGGCCTGGAGCGGGAAAACCATACGGCCCGCATGCTTCTTGATGTGATGGTACCAGAACTTTGTTTTGGACATAACTTCTCTGTCAGTTTTCCTGAAAGATAACCGTGGAAATGGTGTTTACTTTCTTGAACCTGACATTGACTTGGAATACCTACTTAGAAGGCATACCACTGTCTTTTAGGCCGAAGTTTGCACCATAGCAATGGCAGCGAAGATAACCCTGGATATACAGATCAAGGGATTTTGCTACACTTCGTATAGTCAAGCAGCCTGGATGTCTCTGAGTGACTATGGGATAACATCTAAGTTACTGGGGAACAGGTAGCCTATGCATAAGCTGTGTATCTACAACAATGTGTATCTTCAGTAAGTTCCAGGGGAATAATAGGGCTGCCCTTCTATCCAGGCCTAGCTCTGACTCCACCTTGCTTGGATCGGAACTCACTGTAGGTGTTTCCACTTCGGTTATCAAGTCTCTCATCAAAGCAGGTGTTCGTATGAAGAATAAGCGGAGATGGGCAAACCTGGGTACTTACAGGTGTACAAAACTTTTCTTGATGGACATAATAGGAACTTTTCTGACTTTATTTTTGGGCACGGAAGAAAACAAGGTAGAACGGTGGCTGGTATCATCACCAAACACAGCTCGCGTCACGCTCATCTAACAAGGTTGGGGGCTGTTAACAGTCCTGAGTGTCTGCCCTGCCTGGAAGGAGAGACTGAGACAACCGAACACTTTCTGTGTGGTTGTCCTGCCTTTGTCCGGAACAGGCTGGATACACTTTGGTCTGTCCTTCTATCTGTGGATAAGCTAAAAACGTGATGCACACAACAGGAAGGGGAGGGTTTATAGCAGGCTAACACAATGGCCGCCCTCTCACCCGTGTTTGGGATCTCTCGTCCCCTGTTTATGAAAAAATAAAAACACTTTATTAATATTTTTGTAGAAAAACAAGTTAGTGGCTTAATTAGGCAGTGTTACAGGAAAGTATTTCTCGCTCTAATCCCATCAATAGGTAAATATAACTAGTGATCAGGCCACACCAATATTACCATATCCCTCGGTGAAATTTGTCCCCCAATATGTGGTCCTGAAAAGCAAAACAAAACTATCACAAAGTATTGAATTCAAAAAAAGGTGCAAAATGAAAACTCTTATCTAAAAAGCAATCCCTATCTGCAGCTTCCTTCCACCTTCACGACTGGAACAACTCTACTCTTACATAATCGAACCTTTAAAGGCTCAATCTGTACTTTTCCATCTAATTAATTTACTAAAATATTAATAATAAATAAACAAAATACATAATTAACAACAAACTTACCATTTCGCATATAATTCTGGATATTTACAATATCAATGTCATCAAATGACATTTTCACGATATGACGTCAGCTGGTGTCGCCGCAGTTAGAGTTCAATGGAATGCAACTTTGAGATTGAGCGCTGTTGGGGCAATCCATCATGAAGCAGAGACGTGGCGGTTGTTCACGGTAGCTATAACAAGGTGACGAGCCACAGCAGAATCTCCCATTCTCGTTTCAGAATTTACTCGGAACTTATCCGCCACCAGAATTTAATCGGTTTCCTATCCTTTACAAAAAATCGAATATTTTGCTTCCATCTAAGTCGGAATTTACTGCTACTGCAGAAATTTACTTCTGCTTTAATTTCGTCCTTCGCGTAAGTAGGAATTTCCTCCTGCTGCAGAAATTTGCTTCTGCTTTAATTCCATCCCACATCTAAGTAGAAATTTACTCCTACTGCAGAAATTTACTTCTGCTTTAATTCCATCCCATATCTAAGCAGGAATTTACTCCTGATGCAGAAATTTACTTCTGCTTCATTTTTTTCTTCCATCTAAGTAGGAATTTATTCCTACTGCAGAAATCTAATTCTGCTATTATTACCGTGGTCACACGGGCAGCACAAACAAAAATTCGATTATGCCTGCACGTAGCAGTATACTTTAAAAAAATATATTCTGTTGGAATTTAATTGCAAATTCTCTTCGTTTTTACAGAATTAAAGGGAACAAAATCACAGTGGCGGCACTGGATCTATGATTGAATTTTAACTTGTTTCTTGAATTTTATTGAAGTTTTTTTTTTTATTTATTTAATTATTTAGGTATTGAAATCACTGTACTAAACCTATTTCTGCAATTAATTTTGGTTATTAATATTTTTGGGTGATCCTATCGTTTTTATGTTGCATAAATCCAAAAATAACAAAAATTATTACCGTCTACCACTTGCATAACAATAAACTTCGATGAATATTCTACAAAATACAATTAAGTATTAAACATTCTACTAATTGTCTTCGCTAAAGATAATTACTTAATTCCTACTTACTAAGTAAAACCTTTATTTTTTTTATTTTTTGCATAATCCATTAATTAACAAAATAATACAGCACAAGATTTATTCAACTACAAATTCTTTTTGCTCTGCTTTAAAACTAACTAAATCCTAATTTAAGTCTCCACTTGAATCCTTTATGCCATACAAATAATTGTCCATAAAAAGGAATGACCACATCTGCTACATAAAAAAAAAAAAAAAAACCCCCGTTGAAAAAAATTCCTTTGAGCTTATGTATCTGTCTGTCCAACCCTTAAATATCCGTCGCCCTCAATTGTAAATAAACTTTAGTGTTCTCTTGGTGGTCACTAATCCAAAAGACATGAAACTACGAAAGGAAAGGATATATAGAAAAAAAAACCGGAAAAAAAACGAAATGAAGAAGGACTAAGCCTAACGAACAACAATTTCCTATCAGGGAAACAGTAGTACATATAGCGACAAAACAAGAACAACAAATAAGAGACTAAGGTACAACAACAAATTGTAAGTTTTTCAGATTATATTTCTAGAAATAAGGGAAGATGAGGGTTTAGTAAAGTGAAAAGCTACATCGCATCGGTCGGCTATGCTGACGGAAAATCCTCAACAGCAGCATTCGTTCTACTTAAGAAGGATTTTTGTTAAGGATTCAGGCTCTAAATGTGAAATGCCTATGGGCTAACAGAAAGTATAGTCATGCCAGACGGTTAGACAGGATATGGTCATGAGCACACTTTTCCTTTCCTACATTGTATGTACAGAAATCTATAAGTGTATATATCTACAAGAAAACGGACAGACGACTGATAAAGATACACAATCATGATGGATATATGTACATACATATATATATATAGATGTATATGTGGCATATTGAAGTTCGTATTAACGAAAACCAAAAACTGTGTTACTCTGATAAGGATACTTAGAATATATGTATGTATGTAGCAAAGGTATATATAGTATTTTCGTTTGTAAACACACAACTAGGAATAAAATCCCATCCACATGATGCGATGTCTGTGCCCCATAAAAAGGATTCCTTCAAATTGTGATATCTGAAAGCTGAAGAGACAACAAAAACAACAACAACAACAATAACAAAAACTCCAAAGGAATACACACGAGGGGAACTCTTTCCTTGATTACAGTCACATAAGGACATAAGGTCCTCAACCACTTTTGCGGGAAATTGTTTGGAAACGCTTTTCGGCATTGAACGTCAAATTGTTGGGGTACAAGACGTAAAGCAGCACTCTAAGTGGGATTAAGTTCTAAAAATGAAAGAAAGTTCTGGATAAGTTAGTAGCAGTAGAATTTTGACCCACCCTCGTTCTAATGGTCCTGAGTAAGATGGTAAGAGAGCAAACAAGAGTGTATACATACGTAGAGATAACTTTACCAGGTAGAAGAAAGAATGAAAAAAAAAAACTCACGACTTTAACATTCTTCGGTTTTGCCTTGATATTATACTCCTAACTTTGGCAATTTTTTCAAATAATACGGAAACGGAATGAAACATTCTAAGAGGAACTAAAAGTCCTTTGAAGATCACAAGTTAAACGTCATGCTATACATATGTGTGCTCTATGCATACATAGGTATGTATGTCACTCTGTCGTAATACCTTTGCGTTAGAGATACTGATGTTTCTACACCTTCTTTACGGATCAGATATGTAATGTCACATCCATTTCACCCAGGCATGAAAATCCTTAGTAAGTAAAATGTGAGTAGGAGTATAGTCCGCGATGATACTTCGACATTTTAACAGGATATATGGAATGTGAATGCTCCGTATCCATATAGTACCACCAATAAGTTCTCTTCCTTTATTGTCTGTGCTTCTTTTAAAAGTTTTACCAGTTCTGATCTTATAGATCCGGGGTCTCTATACCCCCACTCCTTTTTTTTCCCTACTGTAGTAAGTCGAGAAGAGTTTAATGGTGAAAAGTTGTTACCATAAGATTGCCGTGAATTATCCGTTTGGTTTGCTACAAGATAACTGGATGATAGGGTACTTTTCCGATCCTTTTAACTTATTCGGTTAAACTTGAGTTGAATGTTGGTACCATATATGTATGTACATATGTATATGTATGTGAGAAAGTAAGTATGTGTTTAAATTTACTTTTTATATATATTACCGGAAAGAAGTAAGAAAAAGTAATTTCATGAGTGAAATGCATCGGTACGGAAAAGTTGGGGGCTTTTTTTTTTTTTTGTTTTTCAACGAAAGCGAAAAAGTTGTTGAGTTTTTCAATTTACTTTTATATAATTAAATGTATGAACATAAGTAGAATGTAGATGATTTCATAAGTATATTCAGATCAAAATGGAATACATATTATGTGCGACATAATATGTTCTTTATACTTATCAGTTCCTATACAGGGTGTTTCATAATTGGTGCACATAACTCAAGGGTCTGATAGCTGAGATAGAGACAAGCAAAAAATTAGACGCATCGTTTCGGCGCCGGTAGGGGGGGGGCTTAAGATTTTTAGTATATTTTCCACTTTACACCCTGTAACTTTCTTGATATGATGATCAAAGTGAAATTTATCTCATATGATAGCAAACCGTCTAAACTTTCCAATGAATATACAATCAGCCTATCATCTTCCGTCAGAAGTTGTAGGACATCAAAATCAAATATTTGGAAAAAAATTCTTAATTTTTTCAAATTTTAACGATTTTCCCGCTAAAATGTATGTTTTTTTTTAACAAAATTTAGAAACTCCGTAATGTTACATTTAATTTTACTATGCACATTTACCTACCTAAATGCAACCGTTTTTGTGTTAAAGTTGTTTTTATGATGCATAATTTGTTTAATTTTGCTACTAACGATATAAATTACGCCTAATTTTATGCAATTAGATGCAAAATTAAAAAAAATGATGATAGAGTGTATATCAAGAAAGTTACAGGGTGTAAATTAGGAAAAGTACTAAGAATCCTAAATCGCTCTACAGCCGAAACGACGCGTTTTACCCCCCTTTCACCATATAATTTTTTGCTTGTCTCCACCTCAGCTATTAAACCCTTGAGTTATGCGGACCAATTATGAAACACCCTTTATAATCATTTGTGTGTGATAACTTCATCAATATAAATTTTGAATATTCGCCTGGAGTAACCTCCATTATCCGCCAACAATTATTTTTCTATGGAGTAATCATAACTCTTGCGAATATCCTGTTAGTTACATATTCAAATTAATTCAATATTAAATTTACATATATGTGCAACACTTACGAGCATACCCGGCTACCTGGGTAGTCATTATGAATTTGTTTATTATGTCAAGACTATTAGCAGAAATATACTATATGGGTTGGGGATTTATGCCATCGTAAAATTACTTAGGATATTGTACCGAGTTATCGAAACTAAATAATTTATGAGAAATTTGTGTCGTGGTCTTTTGGGTTTGCTGTAAGGAGTTAGTGGATTTAAAATTTTCTATACATCTCAGTAAAATATGATTACAGATTTTCGAAAATGTGAAAGCTTTCCTATGGACTAAACTCCTCTATTTTCAAGAGCTGTTTTGAGTTGCTATTAACATAATGAATAGTTTCACACAAAACAAATAAATACTCAGTTAGACAAGTATAGATCATGTAGAAAAGTAGAGAGAAAAGAGTGTGGTTCTATTAAAAAAAGAAGAAAAAAAATATCCAAATTCCTCCAGATGCCGGCTTAATATTAACGATTTACAAATTCAACAATGGCATTCCCCAATTCAAGGAAGGCACCTAAGTGTAGCACAAGCAAAAAGATTAATGTGAAAAAGAACGCAAAAGTGAGAAATTATTGCGAGTACAAATATGTATCCGCCGTTTGACAATAGATGGCTCCACCTGTAAGTAATGGATGTAAAATGTCATATCGTAAAGTTGGACATCTGACAGCACCATAATCTCGGGGTATTCGCGATTTTGTATCAGCATCACATTTTTTTTTGCGCGGACATGTCGAGTTTTGAGCCGACTGAGTGTTATTTGCGTTAACCTTTGATTTACTTCTTTAATTTTAATTAATATGCAGCTGAAGCGCATCGATTGCTTTTAGAAGCATATAGTGAGACTACTTTAAGTGAGTGAAGTCGTCGTGAGTAGTTTCAAAAATTTAAGAACGGTGAGTTCGACGTCGACGTCAAAGAACGTATCAGAAATTCGAAAGTGTACGAAGACGCGAAATTGGAAGCATTATTGTAGGAACACTCGTGCCAAATGCAAGAACAGCTTGCACATACATGTTAATTCTCGTCCACATGTTGAGGAGCTGGTTAAAACCTACTTGGAAACTCTCAATTGGGAAGTCCTACCCTACCATATTAACCAGACAATGACCCCTCCGATTATCAGTGGTTCTGGACGATGGCACATGGTCCGTCTCAGCAGCACTTCACATCATATGAAGATACCAAAAATTGGGTCGCTTCGTGGATAGCCTCAAAAGAGGAAGCGTGCTTCAGATGCGGTATCCGTATGCTGCCGGAAAGTTGAGATAAAGTAGTGCTAAGCGATGGACAATACTTTGAATGAAACATAAAGTAATTTTGTGGTACGTCAAATGTCGGGTAGGGACCAGTATACGGACATTCACCTCCGGGTTTACCCAGTTCCTCCGTTTTTCATTACTGTCAACTCCTTCGTACGCACGAACCCAAATCAAAGTTATTTGGTTGTCCCTGGATAGTAGTTGGAGTTTAGAGCAACAGTTCCAGACTAGTTTCGACTCAAAGGCTTGAGAGGAAAGAGCTAGGAACGCAGCTTGGTTGTCTGAACAGATCTAGATGTTGGAGTTCTTAGAGCCCTTATTTATGATTTCCAGAGCTTCAACCTCTATAACATAGACTTCCGCCAGAAAAATGGAATCTGAGGCACCAAGCAGTATGGATAGTTCCACTTCTGGACCAACCACCCCTGCACCTGTTTTCCCGTCCTTCCGGGATCCGTCAGTATACCAGACTTGGGCCCGTTGCGGTAGCTGGAGTCCTCATTCTAGTATCTGGTTTCCTTCATTAATTTTTATCTTCAAAAGAGAGTATCTTGGTCATAGTATCTGCTGGAGCTTCTAGGTCGTTAATGCTGACCTGCTCTAGTATACTTAGATGACGCACCCTGGAGGAAGTGCGCTCATCTGACCTTTTCTTTCGAAGCATACTAGCCGCTGCTTCCCTCTGAATAAAGAGGTAGAAAAGCTGTAAGCAAGAATGGCTTCAAGTGCACGTTGAGGATACGATGTAAAGTCGCCAATGGCGCCTAAACATGCCATCCTTTGCATCTTATCAAGTGTTCTTCTGGCATTTGCCTGCAATGTTTTAGGCCACCACATATATGCCCTGGAAGATCCATAAGGTCATTTTGAATGAATGAATGCCCACATGGCTTTGTTAGTTATTTTCTTCAGGTGGGGATTCTATAGGTAAGCTTGATGTCTTGCATTATTCCTAGATATTTTGCTTTTGTGGAATATTCTATTACAATTCCATTTAACTTAAGAGATGGGCTCTGAAGACTCCTTTTCCTAGTAAAAAGAACTAGCACTTTTCTACCTGGGTTTATTGATAGTCCTATATTCTGGCACCATCTGGTAACAATTTTAAAAGCAGTTTGCATAAGCTCGGATAAAGCTGATTCAAACTTTCCTTTAATACAGATGACAATGTCATCAGCGTATTCTTGGGACTGAAAGCCGGCCTCTTGTAGTAAGTTTAATAGTTCGTCCACAACTAGAGGCCATAGAATTCGTGATAAGACCCTGCCTTATGGGTAGCCTCTAGTTGCCATGATTGTTGTGGATTCGCCGTTTTTGGTAGCTGCTATGCAGCGTTTCTCTAGCATGTTGCCAATCCATCTGACGATGCAGGTTTCTATGCTTCTATCTTAGATGCCCTCTTAATCGAGTCAAAGAGAGTGTTATCGAATGCGCCTTGTATGTCCATAAACGAACATATAAGGACCTCCTTTTCCTGTGAGGCTTTCTCAATAGTCTCTATTAGACTGCTGAGAGCATCCTTGGTGAATTTTCCGGATTGGTAGGCATATTGATTGGCATTGAGTGGACAGCTTTTGAGGGACATCGTACGAATATAGTAGTCTATTATTTTTTTCTCTAGAGTTTTCAGGAGAAATGATGTCAGAGTCATACTAATAGGTCTGTATGATTTTGCCTCTCTGGGATGCTTTTTACCCGATTTCGGAATAAAAACAACCTTGGTTAGTCTCCATGCCTTTGAGATGTGCACAGACTGGCCCTAAATATCTCAGTGATAAGGGATTTAGTATGATCCAGCGATTCTTGCAGTAACGCCGGAAATATGTTTCCACCGCTAGGAGATTTAAAATGTTTGAAGGACTTGACTTGACTTGGTCGGTAATCTCTGTTTAGCACCCCTAGTATCACTGAGGACCTCGCTTCTTCGTCGGGCTCCTCGGTCACAAAGTTACAGAGTGGAAAGTGAATTTTGAGAAGAATCTGTAGCGCTCCCTTGGTATTAACAGAAAGGCTTCCATCACAGTATTTGACGGAGCCAATACCGTTGTTATGAAACTTGGAGAAGGCTTTTTGGAGCCGCGAAGCTTTTGAGGTACAATTTCTTTGCAAAATTTTTTCCAGCTCTCCTCCTGAGAACTTTGCTGCATTCGGTTAGATCATTTTTATATGTCTCCCATTGTTGAGTGGCCTTAGCTTTGTTGAACTGCTTTCGCAGGCTTTTCCTTAATATGCCTAGCTGACTCTTCCACCAAGGAGCATCTTTTTTTCTTTGAATGGTGGTAATAGGCCAGCTCTCTGCATAAGCTCGAATAAGCGTTGTTTGAAGTTAATCTGCTAGGAGTTTCACTTCTTCAATCCATCTGGACATATATAAAGATCATACTAATCTCCTAATTATACATAATCATTGGCTAATATAATTGTTAAAAAAATCTTATAAAAAAAGGGATAATTAAAACTAATAAAAGCAGGGGAAATTTAGAGTAAATTAAGCGAAGCAGAATTTCAATCGTTAAATTAGAAAGTAAAATTAGTTTCTTTTATTGTAGAGACATATGGCAAAAACTATAGAACAATTTATGTAACAAAGATTATACGTAATATGTAGAAGAGCAACATCAAAGCGATAGAAATATTAAAGTAAGACATATTAGTGGTCAGTCAGTAAGTGGTTTAACGTGGACACCTAGCTATAATGCATTCATTCCACGGCAGTCTTAATGGACGGATTAGTAACAATGCGACAATTAGCGCTCTCATCACACAGAGTATATCCCGTCCCTATGAGCACCAGTTATGCCAGTGCAAGCTTGACATTAACTTACTGGTCGAAGTGAGACCCATATAAAATCTCTGCAGATCTGTGGGTCACAGCACCCGGTTGATTTTTCGCATGATGATGTGACATTTATTGATGATGTGACATTTATTTACTTAAAACCACCAATAAAAGTTCGACAAATATAGAAAATTAAAACCCATCAAGAATTTTGACACTTTATGAATTTTAACAGACACCAGTTAACAAATATGGAAAATAAAAAGTCAGTAAAATGTTTAAAATGAATTTTCGACACTTCTGACATAATTTAAATTAGGAATTAGATAAGAATTTGTACACAAAATTAAAAAACTAATTAAAACGAATTTCTTTGCTAGTAAAACTAAGAAAATTAAAATGAAGCCTTGAACGAATGTTAAACTGAAGAATAGATGTCGCTAAGTACCTACATAGGTTTAGAAGAAAATGTGGGCCGCAATATTAAGTTTTGGGCTGTCTGTTTAGAGCTGGTGCTCGGTTAGAATGATTTGATTAAAATTATAAGTCGATTAAATAAAAAAATAAAAACAAAAAAACAAGGAAATAAAATAAAATTTGGAAATTTTCCGGTAAAGGAGTTGTTTTATTGGCGAGTGGAGAGTTTTACTAGTATTCCTAAGAAATCCCCCTAAACCGGAAAAACCTAGATCTAGGACGTTGACTGTTGTTTATGACGCTATCCTGGAAGATCTTGCACCCCAGCCCAGCATTGATAAAAGTTCATCCGGATAGAAAAAAAGTCAACATACTGCTCTTGAGCACGAGGTCGATACCTTTCCAGCGGTGTACAAAAGCTCACAAAAGAAGAAATTTCTTCATTCCGTTGGTAACGCCCAGAAAAATTGATGGTATATCAAAATGGATTGGACACCCTCGCATAATATTAAAAGCAATTTTGATTTTTGCATGTCCGTCTGTCCGTTCGTCCGTCCGTCCGTCTGTCTGTCTGTGCGCACGATAACTCGAGAGCGTGTTGACTTAGAAAGCTGAAATTTTGTACATGAATTTAAAAAAAAAAGTAAAATTAAGTTCGAAAATAACACAAATCGGGCAACTCTTTCTTGGGGTTGACATACGAAAATTACGTTTTCCACTATATATTTAGGCACTGCCGGGGAATCCGTCGACATAGAGAGCTGAAATTTGCCACATGGTGTTTTGAAACTGAGCTAAATTGAGCAACCCCTTCGTGGTGTTGCCATATAAAAATATGATATTTTTACGTATACTGTGAAAACGATGAGTCCTAGACGGTTTTAATGTATTGAAAAGTTCTTCATAATATGAAATCCTAGAAATTGGTTATAATCAACTTTTCTGTCCGATGAACCGTTTTAGAAATATATGCAAAAAACCACTTCAAAAATCATTCTTACACAGTTCGGTGACCGTACGAAATTTTATACGGGCATTCATCTAGCTAGGGTATCTTAAGATTTGGTCTTAGACCAATTCTAGCTTTCTTCCTTTTTCTTTGTGTAAAATATTACATCTTCGCTGGCACTTAATTGGGGGCGTCCGTACCTAGTCTTACTTCACTGGTAATCACTGGGTCAGGTGTTAAGGATAACTGGCTCCGCCTCGGAGACACAATCAATTTTGCGATATAACGAGAAGAAGAAAAATAAATTTGATAACAATGTATCGTCGGTGATACTTAGTAACCAAGGCCTAGGACATTCAACAGATATTCTCAGGAAATTTTCCTGTCCGAAGAATCAGTTCGTGTGAAATATTCCCAAGAATGTCAAAAGAATTTTATGGGATTAAATTGTCCCGGGGCAAATGTTACGCTGTCCGAGGAAAATATGCCATTGGAAACTTTACGAATATTTTCCACTGACACTCTATGGAGAGTTTGTTTGGATATTCTGCAGAATTATTCCACAGAAATTTTTCGGAAATCATAAAAACAATGTCTTTAGAAATTTAGCGGATATATTCCAAGGATATTCTGCAGAATTATTCCAAAAAAATTCTTCAGAAATCAGAATTTTCAGAATCTTCAGAATTTCTCCTACTACAGTAAATAAAAAGTATTTTAAATTAATAATTGTTAACAAAATAAAATTTATTTTTAAGAAATTCATTCAAACAAAACAAAAAGCAATTCAATTATAAAAACAAAGAAAAATGTTTATTTAGAGCTGTGTGGTTTTCTTCCAGTGTTCTCTGTGATGAAAAAAAAGTTATTAGTCTTAAAAGTAATAAAATAACTAAATTTATATCTTAATTTATATTTCTTCTGTTTACTTCTTTCCTTACGTAGGGTTTTGCGAAATATATCTTGCGCAACTCTCCCTTATTGCACATAAAATCTCTCCACGCAAAATTCTAAAAGTAAATAGAAAATGCTACAACATTAAATTTTATCACTATATATATAATATTAAATATAATGCAATTTTCTTACCATTGTTTTTATCTATTTGCCAAATTTGATCCCAATACGAAACTCACAAGAACGCAACAGTAAATGTATGTGTTCATAGGATAACCATAAGCAGTTTTTCCTAGAAAAAAATAAAATTCGATATGGCCTGGATATAGTGCAGACTTATTCTGAAGAATATCCATAGCATGTCCAGATTTTTCACACTTTTTCCAACAAATAAAATGGAAAATGTAGATAAAATAAAAAGAATCGTAAATTTACTAAAAATTTTGTCCCCTAGGTGTCCGCTGTTTTTTCAATCAAGAAAAGATTATGGAGATTTCTTCGGACAAAGTGAAGATTTCAATTTCTATTTTCTCTGCAGTATGTCCACATTTTCTCCATCTATTTTCATATACAGAATTCTTCAGAAAAATAATAGAAAAATCGAAGAACAGTTTTAAATATTGTCCAAAATTGTCCACTGCTTTTCCAATTTTTATCTCATATAAAATGTCTATGGAAATGCGCTAGATTTTCCTAGGAATGGCAAAATAGAGCAGGGTAAAACTTCGGAACAAGTAAAGACAACGTTCTGCGGAATTCCGTCCAATATTTTTGTAGTATAGTTTGGAAAATGTGAGAACATCGGAATTGTGGTTACTAGGGAACTGCATAACCGCGTTACTGAATAATAGAATAGCAAAAACCAATTTCGAATTTAATGGTATCGTAGCTAAAAGACTACAACTTGATTTATCAATTTTATGTCCGAAATTCAAAAATATGATGTTTGTCGTCCTATCCTAGAGTTCAGTAGCAATTAATTTGTTATTATAAATTAAAAAAGAAAAAAAAACAGAAGCTTAGTGTCTGCTGAAAAATTGACTTTGACTTTAACTTACGCGGTAGTGACATTAGTAGTCTCGCGGAAATGCAGTATCACGGACGTTATGTATTCCATGTATAAATCTCAGTTTTCGCTACTTTATAGCCTACTAAGTATAATAATAATTACTCTGTAATTCTACTCTAAATACAATATAGGAAGGAAGGCAACAGCTTCTATACAAACAAGAAAAAAAAAGTCAAATAATTTATCATAACTTGATGTCTTCACAATGCCATCTTATGTGTTTCAAACATATTCTCTTGATGCTCCTCATCTTGGATGCTCTGCTGGGACAATTTTATTTTTATTTTTTTTTTATTTTTTCATAATATCTTTGAAAAATTTAAATTAAAAGCATTTTCAGAAATTTGACTACCAAAAACTTTATTGCCATCTGTCTACACGATGCTCATCATCATCATCGTCTCGTCGTCATCATTGTGATCATCATCGTTTTTATGGTGTGCAATTTCAAAGTCTGTAAACATTTTAATATCATCCCAACCTCCCCTTTCTAGCCGACCCGGTTTGCAAAGCGAACCTAATGTATCATAACCAGCCGAGCTAACACCATAAGTATTTAGTTAGAAGTCGGTTTCCGCCTCCATCCGTTCACCATACTGTCTGGTGCTATCTGCTACACTAACTTTCCCCCAGCATTACTCTGCGCCTTCTCAACTTTTGTTTACCTACTTACTGCCATTAATAGTATAAAATACTTACTACTGTTGGCCTTACATTCATTATCCCATCTGGAGCAGCATTTCATTAAAGTATCAACCATCATCTGGGTACAGCATACTCTAGGCCTGTTGTAATCATCAAGTAAAATGTTATTTAGAGTTGGAACACAGCCTTGTCTGTCTGACTGACTGACAGACATACTGACTGACTGACTGACTGACTGAGTGAGTGACTGCTTGTCTATTTGGCCTGTAGAGCTTGGACTTAGAATGTGCCAACTGTGGGTGTACAACTCTGTTATGGTTTGTGGGGGAGGATATAGATACGATGATTCCTAATGCTGTTTCCTATTATATAGGAGGTATAGGAGGAGATGGAAATAACGATGAAAGTGTCTTCTATACTTAGTAGATGTCATAATCATAAAAATGAGAGAGGAAAAAATATGGATGAAAAAAAATTATTCTTTTCAGAAGGACGAGGCAGATGGAGCATAAATGAAAAAAAACATGATGAAAAAATCAAATCATCTGAACGCTCCTTAAAGTTAGTCTTATTCCTGATCCTTTTTATGCTACTTTCTAGCGATTGCGTATTAATAATAATTTTCCTTACTTCTTCTATTGCTGGTTATATACTGAAAATTCTACACAAGAAAAAATTGATATTTTCTTTTTTCGATGAAATTTCTCGTCAATTTTAGGATGAGGGTGAGGGTATTTTTCTTGAAATTGCTACCAATCTAATAAATATTTCTGTTTTTTTTTTTTCGTTTCTGTTTGATAAGGCGAAATTTTACCAAGTAGAAATTTTTAACAATTCGAAACATTTGTCTCTCCAACCTTCCTTGATTGTGGGCTCAGTGTAAACAATGAAAACGGATAAAATGAAGTCTCAGTTATACAATTCACAAGGATATGACGAATTTTCAAGATGTAAGGGGAACGACAAAGTCAAGGCCTTTACTTTGCTGTATAAGTTAGAAAAGGGATTTCAACGTTGCGAATTTAATTAGAAATTTAATATTTGATTGTAGACGACACTAGCAGAAGCAAAATAGCAACATCAGCTGCTTAGATAAAGAGAAAGTGAGCGAATGTCATCATACGAAATGAGAGAGAAATTTGCACAAACAAACCGAAAACCGACGTTAATGTATGAAGGTTGATGGTTTGATTTTAATATGAAACACAACCATATATACCGTTGACATTTACCAAGGACTTTTGTATATATATATATATATGTATAATATAATCACTATAATATATCGGGACGAAACGAACATCTTAATGTATATGAAAATAGATATATATATATACTTATATTAGTGTGGGTAGAAATAGGCTGTAGGTTATGTCGTATGTTTTATGCATGACAGTAAAATTAAGGGAGTCTAAATGTTGTGACTAACTCCCTTTGACTTCTGGTATTATGTGGTTTTGCTTTAATTAGTTGGCTTTATGTTGAATATTTAATGAAATATATTAATACTTGTTCCCGGTTTTAGTCTATTTGTATAGGGAAAATATAGTAATGTGTTATTAATTACGCACAGTACTTATGTAATTTTCTAAGTGTTTGACTTTCGTGAATTTCACCACATTTCATTTACTTTTCCGGAAATAAACAAGTGAATGCATGATTTATTTGTTAATTAAGAATGTATCAATTATTATTGATTAACTATTTAAAAGAGTTTGTATTTAAGTATTTACGTAACAAGAATTAACTTAGAATTCTAGCTGGTTTTTGAATACATTTTTAAATTATTACTGATATGACGAGACTTTAATGTGATTGGCTGATGAAAATAATGAAAATAGAAAAAAATATATCTCTTCAAAAAATATCTTCGTATCGTCCATGAAACAAAAAAAATTTCAGTTGGCCAAATCTACGTTTATATCATTTATGAAAAGTAAAGGGCCAATTATACTACCTTGAGGTACACCTAAAATGTTTGCTATCTAAAAAAAAAAGGAAAAAAAAAGATTTTTACGAAAAAGAAGTCGTTAGTATGATCAAGTGAATACACTTCAGTAAGTCAGTAAGTAGGCATAATCGGACAAAAGCCTTTTATTTGTACTACTAAATTACACTAAGTCTAAAATAAATTAAAGCGATGAAAGTTTCTATCGATATACATAAGTAGTGGTAAAAAGAAAAATTCAATATTCTATAACTACACCTAGAAAATAGAAATAAGAGGAAATAACAAACAACAAGAGTAGGAAAACAAAACAAACAAAAAAAATAGTAAAAAAAAAATCAAAATCAAACTCAAAAATGAAAATATGAAAATATGAAAATAAGGATAATTAAATACGTAAATTTAGTAGCAAAACAAGAGAAAATAGCACAAGAAAATAAAAAGAAGAAAAATCCTAGTGCAAGTGCAGTCAATTAATTGTAATTGATCAGAATGTCATTATCCATATGACGTGTGCTGCTGGATTAATTGTTTAAAGCTAGAGGCCAAACTCTCGCGCTGAATCCAAGCTGGAACAGCGTTCCAAATGCGAATGGTTTGAACAATATAGGAGGCATTCATAACAGAATATTTAAAGCGTGGTAATAGAAAATCTCATCGTCTGTCACTACGCAAGAAGTTTAAAAATTCCTACAGATAAGCCGGTCTACGCGTGCTCATTATGTTATGCAGGAAAAGTAATGCCTTGCGTTGTAAATGTGTTTCCAATGAGCAATTCAAAATTATATGGCGAAAAGGAGAGATTTGATCATGTCTACGTAGCTCAAACTCGAACCTAATGGAATCGTTGTAGGCTACTTCAAGCTTACGTTTATAGTGTGAATCGATGGAACCGTGCATTAGATGCGACAATACCAGTGTCCTGAATAGTCTTATGCGCAGGTTGGTGGGAAGCAGATCAGCATATAGCCAGAATCGCCGAAGCACAACAACCAATTTGAGAATTGAGTACAATACCTAAGTTTTTCACTTTCTGTAAATATGGTATGGTTGAGCGATTGAGGTCTATCGGGGGAAAATAGGAAGGTTCACAACTTCCTCTACATACCGCTAGTGCTTGAGATTTTTGGGAGTTAAATATCAGATTATTTGCAATTGACCAGTCTAAGATGTTATGAAGATCTTCGTTGATTCTGCTAACGCAGTCCTCTAAGAGACCAATGGAACGATCAAGCTTTATTTGCAAATCATCAGCATGCAAATGAATGCGGCTATATTTGATGAGCGTAGATAAATCATTAATAAACAAACTAAAAATAAAAGGTACTAATATTGATCCTTGTGGTACACCAGCAGCCAAGCGAAACCTGGTGGATGTAACTTCATTGACTTTAACTCGCTGCGAGCGATTCTCCAAAAGGCTACTAATTAACTTCAGCGCAGCCCACACAAAAGTAAAGAAGCACCTTAGTTTGCTAAGAAGCATCATATGACCAATACAATCGAAGGTTTTCTTTCGTGTTAAGGTAAGGCGAGGTGCAGATACATCTCGAGGTGTAGGGTTCACAACAAGGCATTTAGTTTATTGGTAAATCGTGAAATGAAAGCATAAATTATGTCATCAGATGCTGATGAAGAAATTTTGTGTTTGTCAAGTAATGCATTTTTCACATACGTGTACTTTCCGCTGTATTACTTGCCACCCGATAAATACGAAACGTTTGGAATTTGGTGAATTTTATCATCTATATAAAGATTTCCGGACTAATCCTGATAAATTCTTTCAATATATAAAAATGCGTATAGAAACTTCGATTATATTAAGAAAAGATCTAAATATAAACTAAGAAAAAACATATATGAAGATTTAGCTAGATCCATAGATTCTTCCAGTATAGGTATGAGAATCAAGTATATAAAAACAAAAACCTCTAAGAATATGCCACCTATCAAAATTAGCGCGCTGCACCTCGCTCTCATAGTACAGTGTGCAATCATTTTCTTTATTCAACTCTTGATATAGCCTCACCTCGCCTCACCTTGTTGTGTACATACCCTGAGATGGATTTCAAGGGAGTGGATCGGCGCTCATCATATCGCGAGTAATTATATTCAAACGGATCGCGACTTTTTCAAAATTTGTAAAGCATAACTAAATCTTTCAAGTAGTCATTATTTAACTTAAATTTTGAATTTCGAAAATATTCGAAAATTTTCGAAAATATTTGTATATTAAGATTTATTTATTATTTAGATTTATCAACTCCCCAAAATATTAGTGTCTGAAGTTATAACCGTGTGACTGGATTTCCTCCGAACTTATCACCCCTAGGTTACCACCCACAGCGTTTAATTTAAATAGTTTTTTTCCGTACAACTAAGACTAAGACTTGCAGTGATTGGTAATTAATTGCGAACCGATTAAAATTAGTTTTCTTTCTGCCTATTGACTGATGCCGACTTGGTAACTTTTCACAAAAACCGTAGTTTTAACCATCCCTCGTTATTCGACGCTAACCTTAAATCTGTGCAGGATTTGGAAAAAGTTCGGTTAAATAAAAATCGGTCTCGAGTGGGGCGGTTTGATTAATAGCTGATCACATTTAGACTTTTACTGAGTAGATATATCACAAAAATCTCACCAATGAGTTTTAAATTTTCGATATTAAGTTATGATAAACACTATGTTCGAATTTCGAAACCAAAATTTCAAATTACTTTTGTACAGTATAATTTTAGAGCATCTGAGCCTAAACGTAATTGAAAATGCAATACAGGGAAGAAACTAATCGTAAAGAAAGGATTATTAATGGCGTCTTAAGAATTATTCGAATTTCGAAAATTGTAAGGCTTAAAATTTGTACTATGAAATACGAGGTATGAATAATTTTGTTTTTTTTTTAATACATATGCTAACTGTAAGTTGAATGCAACTTTATCGCACATGAACTCTGGCAAATGATTGTTCTTCCCTAGATATTATACTAACAGAGCAAAATTGGATGCATATTGTTTGGTAGCACATTTACAAACGTAACAGGTTCTCCAGGGATAAGCTTTGTTATTAGTAAATTTATTCGTACCACATACATAAAAGCTCAATTCGCGCAACCTGACTGAAGGAGTATCTATGTCAAACACATCTATAGAGAAATATAACTAATGTGAGGATGTAGGATTTGTCTGTAAATTAATACAAAGCTTTGTCTTTATTTTGAATAGAAATTTATACACAAATGCATACATACATAGTTTATTACTGCTTAAAAAAAAAAAGGATATCAAATTTTCCACACAAATGCTTAAATGACAACCCTAATAAATATCCTCTTCTACCGGTCGGTATACTGGACCTGCTGGGTAATTCCCCAAAAAATTATGCATGCCTTAAAGAGAATAACTGTATCTCTGCAGACAAGATTCATAGAGCCAACTAAATATTTTTAAAGACAATTTTATTTTTGGCATTCATTCAAAACAGACCATGGAATTCCATGTCCCTTGGGTAACATATTTCACATATACCTTTTATATCCCGAATAATTCCTCGTTTTCTTTTTCTAAGCTTAAAATATATTCTCGTAACCCTTTAAATCAAAAGGACCTATGTACCGTACGTACTTCAAGTATACTATTTTATGTAGGAGGATCCCCAACACATTTACCACAATATGATCCCTTAAAGTTATTCTAATTTTATACGCTCGATTCGAAACTATTCAGCCCATATATATATGTGTGTGTGTGTGTGTGTGTGTGTGTGGATGTATGGACATATCCTTATATACATATACGTATATATACGTCAAGTCTCTGATCTGCTTCTTGATTTTATAGTTAGCCTTTGGAGGAAGAATGCCACTATGAGGGAATATAATTTATTTTATAGTTCCCCTATGACCTGGTAGAGAATCTGTGAAAATTCCATCATGGAGGGTTCATATGGGTTTTATGGACTTCTTTTAATCCAAAAGATTTTTATCCGTTTCAAGTTATTTTTCTATTCCTTTCTAGCGTGACATGTTTAGATATTTCTAGATTTTCGTGGTTCAATTTTAAATTTCGAATCGTTAATCTACTTGGGTTACCCCACTTTTAAGGGTTTTTTTTTTTGCTTTTAACTAAGTATATAAGTTTTTGGCAATGACTATAGACTATAGAATAATTGGAAATGAGAGAACATAACCTCAACTGAATGTTTATAGTTTTTATATTGACAGAAATTATTTTCCTCTCGATTGATGGTCCAAACAACTGCAAACCTGCCCACAGCATCGTTAACGATTCATCCAGACCAGTCTATTATTATAATCCAACCCAAATGCTCCTTCTTTCCAATAATCCTATAAATAGCCAGGCTTGTCTGCAAAGTAACTAAAGTCTCAAAAGCGTATGGATCCCTGCATTTAATTTTACATTAACATTGAGCCGCCCAGGTCAAGATACCGAGTTTCTTGTCATGGGAATATAGTTGTAGAGCATGCCTTAAAGATTTTGCAATGAAAAAGTTGCGAAATATTCCTGCCGTGATGACGAGTACTAAACTCTATATCTTTGAAGAGTAACATTCTGGCTGGTGAAATACTTACCTATGACCGCTTAGGCTTCTTTTTTTCAGTTTCTTTGCAAATAGTTACACCAATGTTCAACTGATGGGAAGATACCAAGCAGAAAAATTCATCTCGCCTGTCCAGATGGCCTTGTAGCCGTGATTGTACTTAGATATAGACTTAGCCCAAGATCTTTGATAAGACAAATAATGTAAATAAATAAATAAATTGATCTCGCCTGTCCCTCCCCTCGCTTGTTTCCTTTCACGATCAGAGCCTTTTTTCTCGCTTAACCATTACCGCTAGAGTATACTATAGATTACGCAGCCATTTCGAGGTCTAAGCGAAGTAGACACATGAAAAATTTCAATTGATCCTTTTATATAGATTTGTTTTTTATTATTGATGCAAGCTCGAGGGATACCCTATAATGCAAAGTACAGAAGACAGGAAAGAGGTATGGAAAGTCTAGGGGGCATGACGAGATTCGCGGAAGTGCTGATGAATATAACACTCTTGAACTTTCGCAGATTTTAAGCCAGAGGAAAGACAGCAAGTGGTAGACTGTTCTACATACATATGCACAGCATAGTTGGGGATAAGTGCATCACGGAATTTTATTGTGCGGCCAAAAATATTTTGAAGTGAAAAAGGATGTGCCTCGGCCCATATGTGTAAATTGTATTGCATTCTAGGTCTACTGGGACTTGTAGATGAGCGTAGATTTGGCGGGTTGAATTATTTTTTACACATTTTTAGAAATCCAAGGCATTTCGTTGCTTCTTTGGTAACAGAGAAAATGTGATCTGTGCAGTTAAACTTACTGGAAATATTAATGCCAAGAATGCTTAGTAACGGTGAATCAGAAATTAATGCTCCGGGAGTGGTTATGTGGTGGTCTTGTTTTAATGAGATGAGACAGCTTTGGGTCGTAGAAGCATTGAATTCGACGCAAATCGCTTTACCCCAAGCTAGAATATTATCAAGATCATTTTTCAATGATCTAATGTAATCTCTTTTACCACATGCGGCATTTCCTCTAGGGTCCGCAAGATTGTCAAAGGAGTAAGCGAAATCAAGGTTACTGTAATCAGCGAAACTATGGACGGGATTGAAAGTAAGGGAAATCAGTTCAATAATGAAAATTAAAAAGGGAGGTGGAGAGATAACGGAGCCTTGAGGCACTTATAGAATGAGATTCAGATGTAACGCCATCTAACACAGCATCCAGACCGGAAGCCATATAGGTGAATGTTGATCAATTGATTGGTTTCTTGATAATTCAGTACTTTGGGGTTAATGATAGCTTCAAAAACCTTTGAAAGAATCGAAGTGAATGCCATTGATCGCCAATTTGAGGGCTCGATACCACCGACCCCCCCCCCCCCCCCCCCCCTAAGGAGAATAGGCTGAACATGGTCTAGTTTCCAAGCAGTTGGAAAGATTCCTGGATTTCTGTTGAATAAGACAACTAGATTAGTTTACTTGAAGATTTAGCCAAAGTTGAGGAGCAGCCTTTAATTAACAGGGGGCGAGAAATCATCAAGACCTGCGGCTCTGGAGAGGTCGATCTACTTGAAGGATCTTGAACATATCTCTGTGTATCGGCTCTTGTACACATCCACACGGCAGATGCAAGACAGGTGTCTGTGAAGTAGATGAAAGATGAAAATTTGGAGCTAATCAAGCAGCTAAAATATTAACCTAATCCAGAGAGTCAGCAAACATTTCACTATTCTTATGTAGTGAAAGTACCTATAGACGAAATGGTGATGCTATGCGCAGAGCACTCTCCAATCTTGCAAGGTATATTAAGAAAGTTAAGATTTTTGGTACTGAGTTCTTGACTCCTAAAATTTTCTGGAAGTAATTCTAATTGAATGCCATGCCATAACTGAAGTCTTTTAAATTTATAATCGAGAAATCCACATAAGCTCAACGAAATCTTAAGAAACACTGATTGTCCTTGGAATACCGATCTAGGCAGAAAAGACTATAATTGTTTTGTTATATCCAACAGGCTTCATTTACGACAGCGGACATCCTCCAATTCGGATTCCGTTGGTGAGCAAAACGAATATATCCCGTCTTGTGAAGAAAACTACTAAGAACGGAATAGAACTTCTAATCCTGTTATCTTCCACAGGCAATATATCCTTCTTAACTCATATTTATAATTTTAATTGACATTTTTACATAGGTACATCGATACAGGAAGGAAAGAGCTCACAATATAATGTGTATTTCCTGCCGGAAAAATGTAATCCATTAATTAGAAACATTATACCAGATTAAGATACTAAATACACCCCCAATCTCATAATGCATAGAACTTTAAAGACTCACCCACACGTACATTGTGAGTCGAAAGACTATCCGCCTTTGAACTTATCTTTTCATTATCATCGCCTATATAGAAAAAAAAAATCCTCTGACGAAAAGAAAAAAACAAAACAAACGCCCCCTTAAACAAATATAAATAAATCAGTAGGGCGGAGCGGCTAGTCCGCAAGATAAAAAGCAAACGAACGCCACATAAACTCCCCCTTTAACTGTTGTGACGAAGGTACACAGTGTGGACTCATTGCAACGATAAGGGCTAAAGCTAACATAAATTGAAAAGGAAAAGATGGATAAGACCAGATATCAACAGCTAGTAAACACTTTAAAACATATGGTGATGGTTGTATACGTTGCAATCTATTGGATTAAGTGAGCGCTGTTGCTGTTCCGTATGCTTGGACGACTTAAAAGGTTCAATTCAGGTATTTGGTAGGAAACAATTTTTTCCTCCCTCGGGAGCATCACAAAGCTTTGAACTTTAATTAGATTAAGGGGGTTGTGCCCACCACCTTGGATGCTCTATTTAAGCGGATATGAACATCTATGACACTTACGTGTGCACATAGAAGTGGAGGCAAAGGAGAAAATATCTAGATCCCTTGAATGATTGGAAAAAAGTTTTTCTTTGGTATAAGAGGTATCCTTGCCATGGGTCGATAATATCCGTTAACCAGAATAAAAAAAAAGGATGCTTACGTATCTATGAGGAGAAAGTTTTTCGTCAAAGAAAAACTGCGCTACAGAAGTAATTGTGGAACGATAATCAAGGATTTGCCATCTATAGAGGAGTATATCAAAACCATACATCGACTATGCATACGTAGTATAATTACAGGAAGCGCACTTGTATTAGTGTCTTCGTCTATTAGCGTCTTCGTTTCCTTGCTCTTATATTATTAAATTTATTTATATTAAAAGAAATATAACAGTATCCGCTGCTGTCGAATATTGTTGCGGCTAGTTATATCTTTACGTACTTCAGACCTTTGCTTTTTTTTTGCTTTAATATTTTCGAACAAAAACAACATTTTGTAAAGTCGAATCAAAAAGTTTGTAAAATTGAGTCGAGAATTTTTTTAAGTCTAACCAAGAATTTTGTAAGATCGACCTGAGAATTTTGTAAAATTTAGTCGAGAATTTTGTAAAGTCGCATAGAGAATTTTTCAAAACGAGTCAAGAATTTTGTAAAGTCGAATCGAGAATTTCGTAAAATTGAGTCGGGAATTTTGTAAAATTGAGTCAGAAATTTTGTAAAGTCGCATCGACAATTTTGGAGAACGAGTCGAGAATTTTATAAAGTCAAGTCGAGAATTTTGTAAAGTCGAATCGAAAAGTTTGTAAAATTGAGTCGGGAATTTTTTTAAGTCCAACCAAAAATTTTGTAAAATCGAACTGAGAATTTTGTTAAATTTAGTCGAGCAATTTGTAAAGTCGCATCGAAGTTTTTGAGAATGAGACGAGAGTTTTATAAAGTCAAGTCGAAAATTTTGTATAGTCGAATCGAGAATTTGCAAAGTTGAGTCGGGAATTTTATAAAGTCTAATCAGAAGTTTTGTAAGGCCGAGTCGAGAATTTTGTAATTTCTAGTCGAGAATTTTGTAAAGTCTCATCGACAATTTTTCAAAACGAGCCGCAAATTTTATAAAGTCAAATCGAGAATTTTATAAAGTCGAATCGAGAATTTTGAAAAATTGATTCAGGAATTTTGTACAGTCCAACCAAGAATTTTGTAACGTCGACTCGAGTACTTTGTAAAATCTAATCGAAAATTTTCTAAAGTCGAATCGCAAGGTCGAGTCGAGAATTTTGTGAAGTTAGTCGTGAATTTTGTATAGTCGAAACGAGAATTTTGTAAAATTCGTTCGGAAATTTTATAAAGACTAACCAAGAATTTTATAAGGTAGAGTCTAGAATTTTGTAAAGTCGAGTCGAGAACTTTGTAAGGTTGAGTCGACAGTTTTACAAGGTCGAGATGTGAATTTTTTAAAATGAGTTGAGAATTTTGTAAAGTCGATTCAAGAATTTTACAAGGTCGAGCCGAAAATTTTCTATAGTATTGTTGAGAATTTTATAAAGTTGAGTCGAGAATTTTCTATAGCCCTATCGAGAATTTTGTTAAGTATCCGAGAATTTTGTAGAGTCGAGTCGAGAATTTTTTTAGAGTCGAGTCGAGAATTTTGTAGAGTCGAGTCGAGAATTTTGTAGAGTCGAGTCGAGAGTTTTCTAATATCTAGTCGAGATTTTTGTAAAGTTAGAAGATTGTTTTTGTGGAAGATTGTTTTTTGCATAAGATTCCTTTAAAAAAAACCGTGTTTGAACAAAAAAAAAAATGCTTACAAATTATTAGCTGGAAATAAAATTAAAAAATTTCTAATATCTAAAGGTGATGCCTTGTAAAGTATTCCATTATGCTCATAAAATTATCATGAACATAAGGCTGTTTTTCCAATTTTGTAATTGACCGAATCTGTGTATAATAATCCTATCAAAAGCTTCCCCGATTTAAAGCTGTAAAGCTGTAATGTAATTATGCGCCCAAAATTTCGAAGTATCTTTTTAAACACGTTGTAAATCAACACTCAAACATGTGAAAAATTTCAAATATCTGTATAACAATCCCATGAAGGAGTTGCCTGATTTCATCAATTTATGATATCAGATTAACAATTTTTATAACAAAGAAAAAATCACGATGTGAAAACTTTCAGCCATCCTGCTCTCGTGTTATCAAGTGAACAGACAGACAGAAAGAGAGACTAAAATACGGAAGTGCCCCATCGATGTTTCCGTACCGTTTCTATGCTTTACACATGTTATACAAAATGATTATACCTCCTATGATTTCATTCAGGGTATAAAAATAAAAAAGCTCAAGGCCAATTCACACTGGGAATGACTAACAAGGAGAGGGTCCCTACTCGTCATCACCGATTTCATCCAAATTCACAGTACATATATGTTGGGCTTGATTAGAAATGAAATTGTCGCAAGTCGTAGCTCCAGATGGCCAAGCAAAACCGAAATAATGCATAATGTAAAAATCCACTTCCACCCCATATCTCGGCTAAATAATATCCGATTTGCAAAATTTCTTTTGCTAATTTTTTTAGATATTTTTCTGATTTTTTGAGTACATTTTCCTTCTCCTTCCGATTAAGTTGCGAAATTTAATTTTCGACGGACAAATATTTTATCTGAAAAATTCATTTCGAAACTTTCCTCCACAAATTATCGTTTAATTCAAATTTCGATTTTTTCATGGATGTGAACTTATCAGGAAATTATCTGTACAAAACTTCAGGAAGATCGGGTGTCATTTACCTATTAAAAAAAAAAAATCTATAAAAAAATTTCGTCCCCACTTTTCGCCATCTACCGGCGTTCTCTGAAAACTCATGGGCATCATGCAAACTTGAGCATTTTTCAAGTGTATGTAACTATTTGAAGGATTATCCCATTAGCATATGATAAATTGTACAAAAATAACAGACCTCCCAAGGATTAATATAGTTGTTATAACACGTTGAAAATTTTTCAAGAAAGTGGCGATAAATCGTACCATATCAGAAAAATGTGGATTCCGAAATACAAAAATAACGGTTTTTTGGATCCAAGCTACCGAAAAGTGGGGCGGAAAACACATCTATCTCATTTTGTGTTACATGCTCACTGAGAGCTTTCCAAAAAGTATTCATATGCCAGGATACGATTTTTTTGTGCTTACCTTGAAAAATGCTCAAATTTGCAAATTTTTGCGGGAGTTGTCGTAGTAAAATATTTGTAGAATTTGAAAAAAAAAAACGCCAAACTCATTCCGGTAATCTTTCAACGACAGAGGAGGTATGAAGGTTACAGATTCTGTAAGTACAATGCCCATGAGTTTTCAGAGATCGCCGGTAGATGGCGAAAAGTGGGCACGTAAAATGTTCATAAATTTTTTTTTTTTTAAATAGGTAAATGACCCGATCTTCCTGAAATTTTGTATAAATAATTTCCTGATAAGGTCGCATCCATGAAAAAATCGAAAATTGGATTAAAAGCAAAGTTTCGTAATGAATTTTTGAGACAAAATAATTGTCCGTCGAAAATTAAATTTCGCAACTTAATCGGAAGGGGAGGGAAAATATACTCAAAAAATCAGAAAAAAATCTCAAAAAAATTAGCAAAAGGAAATTTGCAAATCGGATAATATTTAGCCCAGATATGTGGTGGGGGTGGATTTGTACATTATGCATTATTTCGGTTTTGCTTGGCCATCTGGAGCTACGACTTGCGACACTTTAATTTCTAGTCAAGGCCTATTTATACTGTGAATTTAGACAAAATCGGTGATGACAAGTAGGGACCCTCTCCTTGTAAGTTACTTACGCAACTACTTAGGTTGCTTTACTCATATTTTCATCAAGAAATTTCGAAGATTCTTTTCTTAAATGGAATAGTTGTCAAGTAAATCAGTTGGCAGTCATCATTAAAATTTAAAACAAAAATCCTTCTAAGACACGATATTCACCTAAGACATTAATTGACTTCGAAATAATTTGTGCAGTGAGTATGTGAATGTGATATGAAATTTTACTTCCGGAAAGTGACATTATTTTAACACAAAGGAAGAGCAGAGGGTGACTAATGGAATGGTGGAATCGGTGGCTCAGCGATGAAATTAAAGAAAATGATTCGAGCAAAAAGTAATGAAATGGAACAAATTTTTTAAAAATGAGTTCGTAGGTAATTGAATTGGAATATGTTTCTCAAATAAAAGAACTTGAGTGGGAATAAAAAATAAATTGTAATATGAGTTATTTTGTACGAAAAGATATAGTGAGACGAAGTATAGTAAAAAGGCATCATGGGCTAAGTCTGCAACTGAAGCTGGAAATTTATTAATTGAAGTCAAAACTGTGTCATTGCCATCACTTGGACATTTTTCTGTATTTTTTCGTTATGAATGCTTGATATGAGGTAGATAAAGCTCAAAATTATTTCATGCGACATGTGAAACTGTTTCTCCTGTAAAATTAATTTAATTCTTCTTGGCTGAGAAAGTTTGGATACGCAAAACGTGTAAATTTGTCAAACCGCAACATTTAGGATCTATTTTTCTCGTATAACTTAAAATAAATTTACCAGATTTTTTTATATATTTCAATTTTTTTTTTCTACCGCAAAAATATAGAAATTGAACTTTTTGTTTTCCTTTTACTTTCAGATACTCGATGCTAGTTACCACAGTAGTCCATCGCTGCAAACATCAGCAATGATTGCTGTATTCTCTTTACTTTTATTACTAGTCATTTTAATATCATCATTATTTGTATGGAAGTAAGTACAAATCTTAATTACTTTTTCTATATAAATTTAAATTATTTTTATATAAATTACAATTAAAAATTTTCTTAGGTTGTAAGATTGAAGTTAACATAAAAAATAAGACCTAAAGTAAAATTTTCTGATTAATATAGATTTTCCTTCCACATTTTTATTGATCACAGAAATATTTTTGAGTATATCCTACAATATGTATACACGTAGTCTCTCCGATAAATACGCGAACTGAGCTGCTGTGGTGGCTTTAAGATCAAGCTTGGCCATGGAGACTGGCTAATCTGTTGGCGGGGGACCCACTGAAGAGGCAGTCACTGTCAAACGGTCGAAGAAAAGCGCGCAAGTGAAATTAGAAATTTTTTTGTGGTGCCCTTTTTTTGTTCTTGCCGACGATGAAGATTGATGAGCAGATGGAACAGCGAGTCAATATCAAATTTTTATTCAAACTTGGGAAAAACTCATAGGAAATTCATGAAATATTGAAAAGTATGTTTGAAGAAAACAGCTGTTTTCAAATGGATCAAGCATTTTAGTGAGGGTCGTGATAACTGCAAGGATAATAGCAGAGCAGGACGACCGTCTACTAGCAGTACGGATGAAAACATCGAAGGATTGAAGTCTCTTGTGCTTTCCCATAGCCGATTCACTGTCCGGGTGATTTCTGAAGAACTGAATTTGGGTAAATCGTCTGTACACACGCCATTTTAACAGAACATTTGGAGTTGAGAAAATTGTGTGCAAAAATCGTCCCAAAGTTGTCGACACCTGACCAAACACTGAGAATGGTCGAATGCTGCACCGGCTGGAAAAATTTCGCTCAAACTTGCGGTTTCCTTGAAAATGTCATCACTGGGGGACGAATCATGGTTCTTCGAGTACGATGTCGAATTGAAATCGCAGAGTAATGAATGGAAAGCAAAAGGTGAACCACGAACAAAAAAATGTAAAAAAAAAAGCCGATCAAAAATCAAGACCATGCTACTCGTTTCTGCCTAGAGAACGAACAGTGAATGCTGCCTTCTACGTGGTGGCTCTCAAGCGTTTGAGCGATCGCGTGCGTCGTATGCTACCAAATTTGTGTAATGGTGATGGCTGGCTGCTGCACCACGACAATGCGCCATCTCATTCATTAGTGATTGTCCACCAGTTTCTGACTCGTAATTCGATCACCCACCCTATTCACCAGACTTAGCCCCCTGCGATTTCTTTTTATTCCCAAAATGCAAAATGTCATGCAGGGGCGGAATTTGGAAGACGTGGAAACGATAAAACGTGAAACGCCGAGGCAGCTAAAAAGCCTGACTTCTGAGGACCTTCAGGGATGCTTTGAACAATGGAAAAGGAGATGGGACAAGTGCATTGCTACAAATGGGGAGTATTTTGAGGGAGATAAGATTGATGTATCCTAAATTTTGTAAAATAAGGTTTTTATGACCTCAGTTCGCGTATTTTTTGGACAGACCTCGTATACAGGGTGTTTCCCACTAGGAGGTCTATAGAGCAGGAGGTGATAGTACTCATCTAGACGAATCAAAAATTGTATGGCAGGAGGGGGCGGGACGGGGTGGCCATATCAACCGTTTAGGAGTTATAGGGTGATTAAGAAAAAAAGTAAGTTTTTCACAAAATACCCTGTATATACGGCTCTTGCTTTTCAGCATGGTCTCGAGGAGGTGATCGGTGTCCCTGTCGATGCCAAGTGCGATATACTACACAAACCCGTAGATGGATTCATGTGGAACTCTTGTTCCCATATGGAGCCAGTCAAGTCAGTTTTAGCGGTGTAGTCGACGCCTTCTGCTTAATATATATTTGCACCGGGTGTATGTTGAGGATAACCTCTAGAGCCCGAGTGCTAATTGAATTAAAAGCGCCGCTTGCGCTGAGAAGGTATAGTCTTTGAATCTTCTCTAGTATCTTGCAATACTTGGCGAAGTCCATTGCTTTCCACTACACCACCGAACCGTAGGTTAACATGGATCGAATGACGCCAGTGTATATCCATAGGATCATCGGCGGTTTGAGTCCCCACTTCTTCCCTACCGCTCTGCGACACATTGCGATAACTCTGCGAGCTTTGCTCGCCTTGTATTCGAAGTCTGGTTTCCAGTTTAACTTTTTAACTAATATAATACTTAGGTATTGCACCCTGTCCTTTAACTGCAAGGCCGTGGAGGCATGTTTAAATTGGAGATATTCCTTTTCATGGTGAAGAGGCATAGGTCAGTTTTCCGTGGATTGATGATCAGTCCACAGTCGGTAGGCCAGCGCATGATTAGTCGGACCGCGCTTTGCACCAGTCCACAGAGTACAGGTTTATAGCTCCCGGAGAATAAGACTGTCAAGTCGTCCCCGTAACATACTGCGCTATGTACCCCATCCGGGTGAGTGTTCGCCAGAGATTTATTTTTGAATGTCATATGATACGTGAAATATTTTTGCATCTGAAAAATGGTGAAGGATTTCGTATATCTAATATTCAAGTTTTCAATTTTTTTATATCAATATTACAAAAAGCAGAGAAAAAACTCCCAAAAGGCATGAAATTTCAACAAAAAAGGCTTAACAGGATTAGAGTATCTGTAAGTTACCTTCAGGTAATTTTTTGTTTGTTCGTTCGTTTTTTTTTGTCTCATTTATAAGGTATGAGATCAAAACGTTGAAAAGCATGAAAATGATACGAAAATCTTCAAAACACTTCGATAATGTACTTCAACGTCTTTTTAGGCGTTGCTTTCCCATAAATTTACCCTTATACCTTCAAAAAAGGAATGTTTTGAAAACTTAAAGTTTTTCCTTATAACTGAAATCTAATTTTTAATTATTTAGTGCATTATTTTACAATTCTGGGTAGACTTAGAATAGGACTATGTGCAGAAAGCTGTCCAAGTCTATGACCTACACAAACTTTTCAATCCAGAAAGTTTTGCTTGCAATAGTTTTTTTTTTTAATTTCTTCTTATCCATACTTAACTTCTCTGGTAGAAAACATTTAAATTCACTTAATCTTCAAATTAACTCGATTAAAGTTGTCTAAAGTAATTTACTGCTGTCGAATAGCATTAAAATTCTCAACATACGCAAATATTTTATTCCTTCAGATAGGGTGTTTTTTTTCTTCTCGTCATATGTATATAAAAGCGAAAAAAAATCATTCCACGAAAATTCGTCAAAGTTCTTATACTAAAGACAAAAAACTTTGCACACAAAACGCATTTGCACAGTGTGTCACCACAATCATCCGTCTACAGTAGAATAAATTGCCCGAGAACCGAAAACATAATGAATGGCAGCTCCACACTTTGAGAATCTCAAATATGTTTCTTCGCGTATTTTTGCGCTGTCGGTTTTATTTTATTAGCGTCAACTATCTCCGCGCCATCCATCACTCGACGACCGTGTTGGTGTCATTTCATTTTTAGTTCTTCTCTACTCTGCGGTGTAATAGGAAAATTGCTGCGAAAATTTTCAAACGCGAGCCTATAATAAAGCAAAACATTTTCACACAGTTTTCTTGTCTTGTGTTTTTCTGTAGAGCGCAGATTTTCTTGGATTTGCAGCAAGCAAGTTATAGATTATGCTGTGGCTTGGCCGAAGGAAAAATTAAAAGAGGCGTGACATGTTCGTCACGGAATTTGCCTCCTTTTGCTTGCTTTTTTTTTCTGCTTTTTTTTTCAGTTTATTTTTAGTATAAAGTATTTTAACATTACCATGATGATGTATAAGAAAGACTCTTCTTATACTTATCTATTCTTGATTGTGTTATACTTATGTAAAAAGAAAAAAAAATATGCACTCTGCTTGGCACAGAAACACGCCCACTTTTCACATTAGCAAGCGGAACGAATCTGTTTCTTGACTTACCTATCTTACTTAAAGCGACTACATTGCTTCGCTACACCGCATTCACTATGTTAATCACATGCAGAAGGAGTGTCAATTTTGAAGAACTAATTTAATGGTTATCAGCGATGTAAATTTTTCTGAATCTTTTGTTTCTTATTTTTGCTAAAAAAAAAAAAACATCATTTCCTATTGCATTTTAAGCGTAGTAGTAATGAAATTTTGTAACGAAGTATTATGGTTGCAATAATATTGCTGGAATTTACCTGTACTTATATATCAAGGTATTAATATCTAATATACCTGCAGTAAACAAAGACAACCACTTTCCGAAATGGAAAAGTATACTCGAAGAAAACGATAAATTCAGAGGTTTACATAAAACAAGAAATCAGGTGCTTGGTATCATCAGGAAACAATACTCATCAGTACGGCTAGTTCCTGCCTGCCGTAGACACCAGAAGAGCATGAGGTAGGCAGAAATTAGCTGTACTGATGAGTATTTGTTCGTGCGGTACGAAACGCTTTATTTCTTGCTATCTGCGTCTGCTGCAGGCTAACAGCAAAGTACTTATCATTCGTAATTTTTTTTTTTTAATTGATAACATTTTCGTAAAAGTCTTCTTGATTTAACATAAAAGCAATCCACACCCGGAAATTTATTGGACCTTTTCATTCTATAGGAAAATTTCAAAGTCACTTTTGAAGGATAGTTCCCAGAAATAGATTGAAGATACAGAAAAATCGGGAAATGGACGAAAGAACTGTAAAAATATATATCGAAATGTAGTGACTGGGGTTTATATGACCCAAGTGCATAAAAATTGATATTCCGGCGCAAAAACTTCACGAGAAAGTATTCAGAATATCAAAAAAAGGGTACCTCACCTGATAGTAATCGACGAGACCTTTAATTTGATATATATGCAACATGTCGTTGGGGGGAGGGGGGGGGGGGGGGGTTCACACCGCAAAAGTATGCGGAGAAATATTTTCTTCTTCGAATTGTAGCTGATAATGATTTGAGACGAATAGTAAAACCCGTTTTCCGATCGGACATAACCCTACCAAGTTAGATCCGATCAAAAGTGCGAAAAATCTAGTACATCAGTTCGAGTAAAAAAGTGGGAAGTACTAAAACAGTGAGTATGGGGATGGTTATAAAAAGCTGTTTTGGCGCCCGAGTATAGGAGTGTGGGTATTCAAACTTCTTCTCAGGACCAAAGAAATTCGATTTTGTAATATAATTTCCAAAATATACTAGATCAAACTTTGACCCCAAGGTTTTCCCCGGTTAATTGAAATAAATATTATTAGTAAAATTTATTCGGAGTACTATAATGCATCGTTTAAAACATCTCTCATGTCCTGAAGTGTCGGGCTTAAAATGAGCACTACCCTTGATATGTGAAATATTTTCTCAAATTATTTTAAATCTGTTTACAATTCTAGGGAGCCTAATATTTCTTTCATATTTCCACAGAATTGTAACCATTCGATCTCTCTCTCTCTCTCTCCGGAAAATGTTCTTAAAATTTTAAACAATCTAAATTGTAATAAATATGTAAGCTCCGATGACATTTCTAACAACGTCTTTAAGAGATGAACAATCAGCCTAACAAAATATCTCAGAAAATTATTCAATCTCTCCATAAATAGCAAGATTTACCCTACAATTCTAAAGAAATTTTTCGTTATGCCCATTTTCAATTCAGGTAAATCAAAAATTATTGATTAATATCGTTCTATCGTTGGACGGCACACATAACTTGAAATTTGGCAATCAAAAGTTCATGCGAAATTACTTGAATTTCGAATATCATCGGGGCAAAGAAATCTGAACTTTCATATCCCGGACTCCTAATTAACCAGTTTCTGTGAAACTAAATGGACAGCAAAACATTTATCCAATCCAGCGGTTTGCAATCGATGAACAGAAGTTGAAAACTGGAAGCAATTGATCGAATTGATGAACGACATACATGTGAAATTTATCATTTCGTTGTTCGTCATCGTCGAACATTTGTTTCAGTTTTGTCCAAATTTGACTTAATGTAGTTTCTTAATGTAGTACTTGTAACAGCATGATAGGATGGTAGCATATTTTTTATTGGATATTCGAAATCATTAGAAAATCATTCAGATGATCTCAACATTGAACACGATAAAGTGCGAATCGTTAAATTCTCGAAATATAGAGGTAGGTAATATTTTAGCAAAATTCTTCCTCCGTATTTGAACCACTTCAATTAAAGTATGAAGACCCGATTCGGGCAAACAATTGGACAAAACATTCATCTTCTAGAAAATTGTCCTTAATGACTGCTCAATTTTGTAAGTTGAAACCGTGTGTTGTCGTTTATCATATCTTCCAGAGTTGTGAGCCTTAATCCTTCTATATACATAGGACCAGGTTGCATGGTGCACAACAAGAAAGCATGGTAGATGGTATCTATTTGATTAACTGAACAACATTTATGGTATTAGAAAAAATCGATGTGATTAATTCTATTCTACTACAAAAATAGAAAACTGATTTTGAGAAATATAAGACTGATCTAACAAACCGATACGACGAATGCTCAATACGTTCATATACCTGTCTGGAAAGTATTTATTTCAACATTTATTTGCTTTCTACACATATGCCATGTAGATTAAAACACATACCAATGATAATGTAACCTTTTTCCTCACACGTAGAATAAAATTGCAAAGGATAACAATTTCAAAGTATCTCCATAATTAATTTCTGTGGTGACCTGTGTCCTCTTACGACCCATCCTAAGTTACATTATGTATATAAAGGTGAAATACTGACAATGACAAGGCAACGTGGGTGGAAAGAAGCTTAAGTGGAACTTTGAAAAGAGTTGCATAAAACTAAACCCACAAACTACAAAACTTTGCATATAATGAAGAAAATGGAGGAAATAGAAGAGCAAAAAATGTAGAAAAAATACAACAAAACACGACACAACGTGTGTAGGGAAAATATGTATGTGCCTCATATATAAAATTGCTGGGCTTTACTTTGGAAATTATGAGGAAATCATGGAGCACAAAGGACTGTTTTCCTTTTTATGGTAAACTGCATGGTTATGTAGCCAGCATAGCAATGTTAAAAAGTGGAAATTCTGTCACATTTTTTTGCATATAATGTTGTCGAAAAAGCCACACATATGTAAAACGTTGCACTTTTACGACGCTACATTCCATTATAGTGGTTTTTTTTTATACAACTGTAATATCGTATTTTTGTATGTTTTTAATTTTGCAAATTTTTAACTTTGGATGGAATGCTTTGAAGTTTTCTTTTTACGCAAATATTATGATTACTGTTGTTTTAAAGAACTAGGTTCCTTGATATGGATGAGTTGGTGGGACTAGTAAGGGGAAGGGCCAATCTGCGAAATATGGAAAGTGACATAATAAATTGTTACTATTGGCTTTGCAATTTTCGTAAAAGGACGCATAGGATTCAATTTAATCCTTAGCTCAAAACGTCTCCTGGAATAGTTTCTGCAGATTCAAGCTTTACGTAAGGCATGATCATCGATTCAGAGATTCTATTAAACCAAGTTTGCGAGCCCTCAATTTTATGTCCTTCAAGAGAGTAATGAAGGATCATGTAAATTAATCAATTCTTAAAATGAAAAACTCTTCAAACAGTCATATAAGAAAACATCCATATAACAAAATGCCATTTATACTAATAGGAAACTTCGCACAAATCGTATTTTCGAAAATTCACTTTGCAAATAAAATTTCTAGCAAATTATGCACAAAATCCAATTTCGTAAAACTAATTTTATCTTTAATTTTAGCTCACTAAATTGTGCCATTATAACGATATTAATTTATTTGGGACATTAAGAAGATGTATTACTGAAATACCAATCAAAAATTTCTACATCCACTTCTTCAAACACCGCTACAATAAGCACATATTCTAGGAGAGGAGAAACATTTGTAAGGCTTTCACCTTACTCATGGATAATTGGCGTTAACCCAAAGAACACCTATGAAAAAAAAAAAAAATCATGTACATGGTGCACATTTTCTAAGGGGCAATGAGTAAACCCTATGCTCACAATAAGTGTAAAGCACGAAACAAAGTATCAATTATGAGATATTCATGTCTCTCGATATAGTTCGACTTAGTGAAATTTTACACACTGCAATACCTGAAAACGATTCTACAGAAACAGTTGTTGTTGTAGAGGGTTTAGGTCTTGTTTTAAATTAAAAACCACACGGTCAAATTAGAATTCTATTTATTGTACTTCTCTACCGAGATCTATCCAGCAGTACTGGTTCAGCGTGACTGTCAGCTCTCAACAATTCTTGAACAGTCTACTTATGGTATTGGTTATTGTAGTTACATATTACATTATTACATATACATATACATACATATAGATAGAGTAATGTAACAATTCATGTATTCATATAACAACTGCTACAACTCTCCTTTTTTTTTTTTTTTTTTTTTTATATATAAACTATACACTAAGAATTTCATATTTATATTTCACAATTTACTATTAATTATTTCAACTTGCCCCGGAGTTCCAACTTTATTTTTACAGATTTCATCTTAAAATATAACAATTTTACATTTCACAATTTTAAAGCATACATATTAAGAGTTTGTATCACTATCGTTTCTTATAATTACCAGAATGCATTGTGGAATTCCGTCGTCTGATGTGATAACTATTTCTTCTCAGTTCTAGGCCATCATCAGTCTTAACTAGATATGACCTTGGTGCTATACCTTTTTCAATAATATGTCCCTGTATCCACCGTTTACCTAGTTTTACCCAAACGTGATCAAGTGTATTAAAATCAACCCTTTCCTAGCTGTTCTGTCATAATAATCTTTTGTGATTTGAGTCTTACGGTTAAGCTGTCTCTGTACGTGAGGGTTTAACTTAGGCAGAAAGAGCTTTGTGTTAGTAGGAAGTAAAGTACGCATTCTCCTATTCATTAGTAATTGACTGGGTGAGTAGTCGAGGTTCTTGACAGGAGTATTGCGGTACTCCATTAGAGCTATCATTTTATCGTCCTCACTCTGACATTTATCAAAGATTTTTTTTACTATACCTACTGCCTTCTCAGCCAATCCATTTGATTTGGGGTAGTTTGGACTACTAGTAATAATTTCAAAATTCCACGACTTGGCAAAGGACTTACACTCATATGAACTGAAAGGTACGTTATCTGCTATCACTAGACTAGGTATTCCAAAGATAGCAAAAATTTCCTTCCAACATCTAATGATTTCCTTAGAATCTTTTTTGCGGAGTGACTTTATCTCAATCCATTTGCTAAAATAATCAACAACTACAATATAATTTTTTCCTTCGTATTCTAAAATATCACATCCTAATTTTTGAAAGGGTAATGGGGGAATTTCATGAGGTATCATTGGTTCTTTAATATTGTTTGGTCTAAATCGTTCGCAGATGTTACATTTTGAAATTAAATTTTCAATGTCGCGATTAATATTAGGCCAATAAAATAATTCTTTTGCTCTCCGTTGAGTTTTTGTTACTCCGAAATGTGACTTATGCAGGCTTTGTAAAATATCTGGCCTTAAAATTGTGGGTATTATAATTCTATCGTTTAGGAACAAAATATTATCTTCAAGATAAATATCATTTTTGTGTTTATAATAATTTTTTACAATGTCCTGAACTTTAGATTTATCTGTTGGCCAACCTTTTAAATCTAACTCTTTAAGAAGTTTTAAAGCCTCATCATTTTTCGTCTCGTATTTAATTTTTTCTAAACTCGGATCAGATATATTGACGCTGTGCACTAAACCATTAAGGTCAGTTTCTTCTTCATCAGTATCCATATTCTGATAGTTTCTTGATAAGTAATCTGCCACCAGTAGATTTTTTCCTGGGACATATTTTAGTATTATATTGTAATTAAGTAGTTTTAATCTTAATCTTTTGAGTCGGCAAGATGCGATTTTGTTTATATCTTTTTTGATTAAAGTCTCTAGTGGTTTGTGGTCGGAGTGTACTTCTACCTGTCTACCATATATGTAATGGTGAAATTTTTTACAGGCAAAGACGACTGCCAATAACTCCTTTTCTATTTGGGAGTATCTTTGTTCTGTTTCTGTTAGAGCTCTTGACGCGAAAGTAATAACTGAAGAGGCACCTTGAAAAAGACAGCTTCCTAGGCCACTCTGAGATGCATCTGTTTGAATTTTTAGGGGCTTATTTTCATCAAAGGGTGTCAAGAAAGTCGAATTTTTTATGAGCTCTTTGAGCTTGGCAACTGCCTCTGAGTGACACGGCAGCCAAACAAAACTAATATCATTTTTAAGTAAGGATCTTAGCTGGGAGGTGTATTGTGACATGTTTGGTATAAACATTCTCAGGAAATTTACAACTCCTAAGAATTTTTGTAGTTCCTTTCTATTCTTTGGATCAGGTAAAATTTCTATTGCTTTGATCTTCTCTGGGTCAGGAGTAATTCCTTTTTCAGAAAAAATGAAACCTAAATACTTTACGCTTTGTGTGCGTAGTTGCACTTTATTAAGATTAAATTTGTTGTTATATCTTTTTGCTGTTTCTAATACAGCTTTAAGCCGTGAGTCATGCTCTTCAATTGTGCTACCCGATATGAGTATATCATCTATGTAGATGAGAACCCCTGGAATATTGCCGAAAATGTCAAAATTATATTTTTGAAACACTTCTGCTGCGCAATTTATACCGAACGGAAGACGATTAAATTGGTAAAAACCGAATGGAGTGCTAAATGTTGTCAGCTTTCGAGATTCTAAATCTAACTCAATTTGATAAAAACCCTCTTTTAGGTCTAAGACTGTGAAGTATTTACTTCCTGGCAGCTTTGCAGTGAAATCTTCCAAAGAAGGTATTATATAAAAATCGGGTTTTATACATTTATTCAGCTCTTGCGGGTCGAGACAGAGTCGTAACGATCCATCCGACTTTTCAATTATAACTAAATGATGAGCCCATTCACTTGGCTCATTAACTTTAGATATAATTGCTTGTTTTTCTAATTCATTTAGCTTTTGTTCAAGTCTGGGCCTTAATTTTAACGGCACTCTGCGTGGGGGGTGCGCCACCGGATTTGAATTATCTTTAGTTCTTAATTTATATTGTTTTGGGAATTTTCCCAACCCTATGAAAATTTCTTTGTATTTTTGCAAGAAATCATGTTCTGTCTTATTTGTATTCTTATTTTTAATAACCGAAACCCTTTTTATTAGCCCTAATCTTACACATTTTTTTAATCCTAATATTGGTTTAAATTTATTGTTGACTATTACGAATTTTTCTTTAGAGGAAATATTTTTGAAAGTACATACCAAGTTCGTTGCACCTTTAGGTGTTATTTTATGTCCAGTGTAAGACTGGAGAATTACCTTTGAGGGCAATATTTCAACATTCTTCTTGATTTTTTGTAGTAAATAGTGTGGCAGAACATTTACCTCTGCACCAGTGTCGAGCTTGAATTCCACAATGCTTTCTTCAACATTTATACATTCGTTCCAGCTTTTTACGGTCCTAAAATTATCAATAGATTTATTACTTTGGAAGGTTGTAATTGATAGACAAAATTCGTTATCAGATTGCTCAGAGTCATTTGCTAAAACTGTTTTAACTTTCTTTGAAGTACACATTTTTGCAAAATGATTTTTAACTTTACAGTTTGAGCAAATTTTTCCATAAGCTGGGCAATTTCCATAACCATGTAAAATACCGCATTTTTTGCAATTGAATATTTTTTCTTTATCATTATAATTTTCGAAACAATTCTTTGAAAAATGTTGCCTATTACCTGATTTGTTATTGAAATTCCTATAAATTCGATTTCTTCTAACATCTTCTATTACCTCAGTTTTATTCTCTTGTTGCATATGTTTCACCTTCTCATTATTTAATTCCGCTAATCTGCATTCCTCTATCGCTTTACTCATTGTGACGTCTGCCATTTTAATCAGTGTCTTCTGCAATGCTTTATCCGATACTCCCAGTACAATCCGATCACGAATCATCTCTTCTTTGTTGGTAAATTGGCACGTAGTCGCAAACTTTTTTATATCAGTCAAGAAATTATCAAATGGCTCGCCATCGTTCTGCTCCCTGGTGTAGAATATGTATCTTTCATATATTATGTTTGGCTTCGGTACACAATAATCTTCCAATGCTTTTATCACGCACTCGAATTTTATTTGATCCTCTTCTGGAATATCTAGGGTCCTCAACAGTTCTCTGCCTTCTTCTCCGATCTGATTTTTCAACAAAGCGATTTTCACTTTATCATCTTCTTTATCAGTTTTTGACGCCACAAGGAAATCATTAAAATCTTCCTTGAATAACTGCCACTTCCTTGCTTTATTGCCCGTCAGGCTAAGGTCATTTAATTTTTTTAAATTTCTTTCCATCGTAAAATAGTACGTTTCACGTTCACTTATTGAACTATATTTAGAATTGACCGCTTTTTTCTTTGTTTTCGAATTCCTTTGTTTAAAATATTTTTCTATTGTTCTGGTTCTTAAGACCAGATGTGAGCTTGCTTTATACTGCTTAGTGTTATCACTTTCACGTGTTGAATTTGATTTTCGATTATTTAAGTGTAGTTCACTACCCTTTTTATTGATTTTCACGACACGCATATATATAATTCAGTAACTGCAGTAAACGATATTTCTTTACTATTCACTTTACTTGAAATGTATTACCGGCTGCGCCATGTAGAGGGTTTAGGTCTTGTTTTAAATTAAAAACCACACGGTCAAATTAGAATTCTATTTATTGTACTTCTCTACCGAGATCTATCCAGCAGTACTGGTTCAGCGTGACTGTCAGCTCTCAACAATTCTTGAACAGTCTACTTATGGTATTGGTTATTGTAGTTACATATTACATTATTACATATACATATACATACATATAGATAGAGTAATGTAACAATTCATGTATTCATATAACAACTGCTACAGTTGTAGGACCCTTTCATATAGTATACTCAGTTTCAGTAAATAGGGAAAAGCTTATAGCTAGATGAAATTCTGCTGCGGACGATGTTGTTGTTGATTAGCAGGGATATGCCTTTTACTATGAAAAATGAAAAGATGATGTGGATTCAGTTAAGTACCTATGAAGTCGAGGATCTAAAAAGCAGTTTGAAAATATTTTGTTCGGTCCACCAACGAACTATATATCCCTCGATGAATGCTGTCCTATATCATCACAATTTGCTAAAAATAAACTTCAAAAAATTCACAGAGAACCAAATTCAAAATTGAAGAAAAACAACACAATTATCTGATAATTGGTTCCTTTTATGCTCTTACAACAATTCACGGTTGCCCTGAAGAGGTCCATAAGCTAGAAGTAAACAAAAATATCATCATAAATTATTTAAAAGGTTCAAAAACACAAGAACTTACCTTAAATATACGAGCCTTAGTGTATTTACTTTCGACTTCTCATTAGATTGACATTACGACAATCAGATATTTTCGCCACAGCAATTGGCACAAGCTTTGCCAGGGTAACACCATGAGGAGTATATTACATAGCCGAGTTACATACGCGTTGTACAAGATGGTGTTTCATCTTAAACTCATTCTATAAATGCCGGTGTACCCCAGGGCTCTGTTCTATCTCCAACTCTCTTTTTAATTTGCATTAATGATCTGCTTTCCCTTAATTTCAATCCCATCCATAGTTTCGCTTACTCCTTTGACACTCTTGCGTAATCCAGGGGGAATGCCGCACTTATTTAACGAGATTCCATTATTAGATCATTGAATAATGATCTTAACAATATCCTCGCTTGGGGCAAAGTGAATCGCGTCGAATTCAATGCATCTAAGAGCCAAAGCTGTCTCATCTCATTAAAAGAAGACCACAACTTAACCACTCCTGTTTCTTTTGATAGAGCATTAATTTCTGATTCACTGTCACTAAGCAAATTAATATTTCCAATAAGATAAACTGAACAGATCTCACATCCTCTAAGTTCCCAAAGAAGCATCGAAATATCTCGAAATTCTGAAAAGGTGTAAGAAATATTTCAGCCCGTCAAATCTAGCGCTCCCCTAAAAGTATTATATCAGACCTAGAATGGAATTCAATTCCCATATCTAGGCCGGGGCTGATCGCACAGCATCAGCTTTATTGTATAGAGAGAGAGCTTTCAAGCTTATTCGCGATTTGGCTATTTCTTGTCATATCGACTCACTCGAGCACCGCCGCAATGTTGGATGCCTTTCGCTCCTTTATCGCTGCATGTATGGTCAATGTTCCAATGAAATATACAGCCTGATCCCTTGTAGAATAATTCCTGCACGCAATATTCGCGCTACAAACCACGCACATCCTTTTACCCTTAAAAATACCTTCGGCCGTACAGTAAAATTCCATGATGCTTTTCTATCCCGAACTGTACGAATGTGAACAGTCTCTTGCCTTTTCTCTGGCATACAATCTGCGAAAGTTTCAGAGTGACATACATCAGCACCTTCGCCGCTCTCCTCACATTACCTAATTGATTCCCCTATCTCCTTCCTGCCATACTTTGCTTTGCATTAAAGGATATCCCCTGAGCTTGGCTTAATAATAAAAAAAAAAACAAACAAAAAAACCGGCCTTGGCGGCGATCCATAGATCAACCCATTTTCAAATCACAATTCATCTGATCAACTTCTATGCCTTAGAGTCTGTTCTGAGCAAATCCCAAACTAATCAGAAGTTAATTCAAAACACGGATTGCCTCTGACATTCAAATACAGAAATTAATTCTGAATCCTTACTACACAGAAATTAATTCTGCACTTCTTAACTCAGAAGTTGATTCTGAATATTCAGAAATTGAGGTCAACTGTAAATAAGCAAATAAGGAAGTTAATTTTTGAAGATCACTAAAATTGAGGTTATGTCTATACATCCTAGATGTTCTACAAAAGTGAGGTTAATTCTCTGTTTGATCTAATGCAGTGTCAAATAGTTCTACACCTACAATACCCACACGCAGTTGGATGCACATAGCAAAGTCATAAATTGCTACATCTCCCATACACACACACGCAGCAGCAATAAAATTTGCTGCGCTGTCAGGACACTGTGCTACATTACTGCAGACAAGTAGCAGCAATACAAATTGCTGCATTGTCATCACATAGGTACATAAGAAAATTCAACTTTCCCAGCGGGAAACGGAAGCATTTTGGATTCATTTCATTTCGAAAACTTTCTTTAAAAGGCATGGAAGCAATACACTCTGATATCTGAAGCCTTCCTTATTAATTCTTTGGAAGGTTGCTACTACTCTACTGCAAACACGTATCAGCACCAGATTCACCACTTAGGCAGCAAACAGCATGTTTCCCACTAGGAGGTCAATAGAGCAGGAGGTGATAGTACTCACCCTAGGCAAACAAAAAATTGTATGGCAGGGGAGAGAATATCAGCCGTTTAGGAGTTACAGGCTGATTAAGAATAACAGCTAATCACTATGTATCTTAAGTAGGGCGTACGGCCAAAGTTTAGAATTCATTGTATTCAAAACTTCATGGCCTTTCCAACGTATACTTAACCGGCCCCGTACGTTTCTCCCCTCAGAAGTTATGGTTGAGTAAACTAAAAATTTCAGATTTTCGTACTTTTTTTTTTAACTTCGACCTTTTTTTTTACAAAAGGTCCATAACATAACTTTGTTTTACTTTAATTTTTCTTTTACTTTTAATTTGTCCTATGCCTCTATGACCTAACTCTAGCCGTTAAGAAGTTATTAGGTCTTAATCTATTTTCAAAGATAATTTGTTCCCTTAGTGACTGAAATGACGTTATTTAAAGCAAAAATATCGTCTAATTTCGGTATGACCTGAATAGGCTATGAACTAAAAATTCCGTAAAAGCTACAGTTGGCACATAGGGTGTAATTGGTCAAATTAAAGTGGAGAGTCTGCAGTTTACAGTTTTTTATATAAAAAAAGTGATGCTAATGACCGTTTTCCAAAAACCAATACAGGGCAAAGTAAAAAAAAATGGTACGAAAATCTGAAATTTTTAGTTTAGACCACCATAACTTTTGTGGAGAGAAGTGTACGGGGCTGGTTGAGCACTTGTTGCAAAGGCCATGAAATTCTGCATATGAGCTCTTTACTGTGACCGCACGCCATGTAGTTTTTAGGATGCAGGGTGATTTATAAAAAACTAGCTTTTTTCTTAATCACCCTGTAACTCCTAAACGGTTGATATGCCCCCCCCCCCCATACAATTTTTGGTTTGTCTAGGTAGGTACTATCACCTTCTGCTGTATTGACCTCCTAGTGGGAAATACCCTGTACAAAAATACGTGTGTAGACAAATACTAGGAATATGTCAGAAATATGTTCGATGAACTGCAGTGCTCCCATGTCTCCACTGCCAGAATAAGTGCAACACTGAAATGGTCTCATCGAAATCGATATAAGTTTGTCATTCCGTTTGTAACACCTCGAAATAATGATGGTAGAGCAAAATGGATTGGACATTCACGCATAATATAAAAAGTTTGATTTTTGCATGTCCTTCCGTCCGTTTGTTCGAAAAATGGGACAAATCGGGTAACAGGGTTGCCGTCCAAAAATTTCGTTTTTCGCTATTAATTGGGGCACTGCCTGAGAACGCGTCAAAGTATAGAGCTGAAATTTTGTACACAGTGCTTTTATTAAACATAGAAAATATGTAGTTTCAAAAATGGGTTAAATCGGACAACCCTTTCTTGGTGTTGCCATATAAAAAAATTAGATTTTTACGTATACTGTGAAAACGACAAGTCCTATATGGTTTCAATATGCAGAAAAGCTTTTCAGAATATGAAATCATATAAAATCGGTTATAATCGTTTTTAAACTACATCAACGATCAAACTGATTACTCAATGGTGACCATACGAAGTTACAGACGGGTGTTCATTTAGTGTAGGTATCATAAGAATTGGTCTTACAAGGAGAGGGTCTCTACTCATCATCACCGATTACGTCCAAATTCACAGTATGTGTTGGGCTTGACTAGAAATGAAAATGATGCAAGTGGGAACTTTAGATGGCCAAGCTAAACCGAAATAATGCATAATGTAGGTGAACCCTGGGTTAAAATTAACACTTTTCGAAAAGATTTGATAATTACCATCTTGCGGGTATATTTGCAACATTAAAGCCACTATCTTTTCGTTACAATTATCTGTTATCTTTCATATACAGAAAATCAGAAGTCATTACCCCAATTAGTTTAGGAGCATTTTTCATTGTGAGGTTTTCTAATATACTTTCAACTTACGTTAATTAGCAGCATATAGTGTAAAGCTGCCACCTTTATCTCTCGTCCAAATTCCAACCGAATTTCAAAATTATTTTTGCTAAGTTCATTTTGATTTTTTTATATTTTTTGAAATTATTACGGGATTTGTACGGCCGCGGGTTACAGGGTCGCAACCCGTGGTATGTTACTTATATATTATTATCTGTGTTCCATTGGGCTGTGTAAAGTACTGCCGAGCACGCAAGTTTGTGTTGTCAAGAACATAAAACATAACCTCCAATTTCAGACATTTCTGTTATGTTTCTGTTATATCAAATTTCTTATGAAAATAGTTAGGATTATAAACTATGTTACTCAAATTAATTTCATTAAAGGCTATTGAAAATAAAATTATGAAAAACTGGACCAATATCCGAGCTACCTTTCTCGAGAAGTATGTACCTAGTATCTACAAAATTTAACGATAAACACCCATGTCTGTTCGATATTTGTTATATTAAAAGTTCTTCTCGTATTTGTTTTTATAACGATAATATATAAATTTGAAAAATTCTCCTGTTCTCGATGAGTTAAATAATTTTCTTTTCTTTTTTATAAACATTTTCTTTCAAATTTCATCTTTCTGACATTTCAATAACCAGTTAGCATCCAAATCCACCTATAGCGAAAAATATTTGCGAAACTATTTAGCTCATCTACTCGCAGACAAAAGCATGAGTAGTTGCGAGTAGATAGAAGTACTTGGGAGTACTTTACACAGTCCAATGGAATACAGATATTATAATAAAAAAAATATATATATATTTTTTTTTCAGGGTTGGAGGTATTTATTTTATATTCTGCCATCTCTGTACTATATTCGTACACAATCTCATCAAAATCGGTTGAACAATTATATGTCAGAACGTCATTCATATACACCAATGGGAAAAAGTTTCTCACTTCCTGAATTCGAGTGTTCTGAGGGAAAAGGGGGTAAATATTATCCGATTTGCATAATTCCTTTTTTGCTGATTTTTTGAACATATTTTCCCTCCCCTTCTGATTAAGTTACAAAATTTAATTTTCAACGGCCAAAATTCTGTTTGAAAAATTCATTTGGAAATGTTTTCTACAACTTATCGATTAATCCATTTTTTTGTTTTTTTATTGATGCGCTATTACTAAAAGATTATCTCTACAAAATGTCAGGAAGATCGGATGTTATTTACTTATTTAAAAAAACAATAATTAAATCTATAAAACTTTTGCATATCGACTTTTCGCCATCTACCGGCGATCTTTAAAATCGCATGGAAATGTCGCTTACAGAATCGAAAATCTACATATCTCCTCTGTGGTTGGCCTTTTACCAGAATTAATTTGGCACTTTCGTTAAAATTCTGTTGCAATTTAACCGCGACAACTTCCGCGAAAATATACAAATTTGAGCATTTTCCAAGGGGTAAGCCTACAAAATCCCGGGCTCCCCTACATTATGCATTATTTCGGTTTCGTTTGGGCTAGAGCTGAAAATTGGATCCGAATTTGCTAATATCCGTATATCTGGATACACGGATCTGCGAACTATCCGATTCCTGAGATCCGGATCCAGATCCGAACTATCCGGATCCGTTATCCATATTACCCGAATCCGGATCCATATTACCCGGATCCGGATCCATATTACCCGGATCCGGATCCATATTACCCGGATCCGGATCCGGATCCGAACTATTCGGATCCAGACTACGGAAAAATACTTCAAAATTATGTTGTTTCAATGAGAAAATGAAAATATCATGATATTTATATTTTCCCAATGAGAAAATGCAATCTGGAGGAAACTTTGACCTTTTTTGCTTAGTCTGGATCCGGATACGGATAGTTTGGATCCGGATCTGGATAGTTGGAATCCGGATAGTAAGGTACGGATTATCTGAATACTCGGATGTGAGTAATCGAATCCTAATTATCTCGGGTAATCCGGACAGTAAATTATCAGCTCTGGTTTAGTCATCTGGAGCTCCAACTTGCGTCACTTTCATTTCTAACTAAGCCCTACTCATACTGTGAATTTGGACGAAATCGGTGATGACGAGTATGGACCCTCTCCTTGTCAGACCAATTCTAGCTTTTTTACTTGTTTTTATATTGAATTTTATGAAGTTTTACGTTGATTTTATTAATTTTTGAATGCATAATAAATACAGGGATTTCCAATAAGAGGTGTTATTTTGATATTCAAAGAAAAATGCCATGTTTTGAGATAAATGATCGAATCTTTATTTCATTATAAAGAGGAAGGTATGCCGTTAATAATGGAAAATAACATCAGCCAAATGACCACCACGACCACGCCTACAGGACCATATCCTTTTCATGAAACCAAATCGCAAAGTGGCTGCCCTATGTCCTCGATAGCCTCACGAATTCCATCTTTGAGGTCTTGAATCGACTCTGGGCTGTTAGCGTAGACCTTCTCTTTCACGTGGCTCCAAAGGAAGAAGTCGCAAGGTGTTAAGTCACAAGATCTCGGTGGCCAATTGTGATCACCTCTTCGAGAGATAACACGGTCCGGAAACTTTTCCCGTAAAATATCAATGGTTTCGTTGCTTGTATGGCACGTAGCGCCGTCTTGTTGAAAGTAAACGTTGTCCAGATCAATACCATCCAATTCCGGCCAATAAAAATCATTAATCATCTGTCGATAGCGCAATCTATTCACCGTAACTGTTGCTCCAGCCTCATTTTCGAAAAGGTAAGGTCCAATGACCGCGCGGGACCATAAACCGCACCAAACAGTCACACGTTGAGGATAGAGAGGCTTTTCAACAATAACTCTTTGGTTTTCCGAGCCCCAGATGCGACAATTTTGCTTGTTGACGAAGCCATCGAGGTTGAAATGGGCCTCATCACTCAAGATGAGTTTTCGATGGAATTCCGGATGATTTTCATGCATTTCAAGGACCCAAACAGCAAAGACTCGACGTTGTTGATGATCGGCCGGCTTGAGTTCTTCTGTTAACTGAACTTTATAAGCCTTAAGACCCAAATCTTTATGCAAAATACGGTGTAATGACGTTTGTGGAATGCCCAATTCCAAAGAACGACGAGGAATGGACAAACCTGGGTTTTCTTCAACACTTTCAGCTACAGCAGCAATATTCTCGGCTGTTCTTAAGAGACGTGCACGGGTTTTATTCTTCACATCACTAACTTGTCCCGACAGCTCGAATTTTTCAACCAATTTCTGTATTGCGGTCCGACAAGGTGCTTCACGACTACGCAAAAATGTTCGAGTTTTACGAACCGTCTCTGCCACATTTTCACCATTTTTATAGTGAATTTTAATAATTTCAATGCGTTGTTGAATTGTGTATCGTTCCGTTTTTATTAATGGCGTAGTTTCTACTTGTCAAATGTCAAAAAATGACAGCTCCAAAAGTGACATCTACCGAAATAGCGGGCTAATTAAAATAACACCTCTTATTTGAAAACCCGTTAATATGAAGATCAATTTAGAATAAAAAAAAAAATAAATAAAATTTAAAATAAAAAGCGAAAAGGAAACAAATAGCTATCTATCTTGCAGGAAGCGCAACAAACCCACACAAAAACTATGACCGCTGCTATTACTCTTGAGTTCAAGGGTAGTAGTGGCTTGGACAAGGAATTGACGCTCAGAGACCCGATTACTGTAACTTGGCATAGTTAGATTCATTGTCCTCTGAGACCATAAAAAACTGAGCTTTTGATACAAATAAGTTGGTCTGCGTTATTGAGTTGTGAGAAAATTAAATTAACACATTAAAAAAAAAACTGAGTTATCTTTTATACCGGCAACCTCTTCTCCCATACATTTATACTTACATACATTAACATCTACTTCACCTCCTTAATCTGACTAACTCCATCTCCTTCAGATTTGTGTGCCAGAGATGCGATAATTAAATTTAATTTGAATTTAATTTAATATAAACAATCACAATTCTTCTCAACTCTAAAGTATAAACTTCCACCTCAATTATTAAGATTTCCCCAAAATATTAAATTTCCATAATTTGCATCATCTTCAAACAAAATTTCACATATATGTAAACCACACAGAAACCTAAATATGTTTGCTGAAAACATTTTGTTCTGTATCATCGTTCCATAATCTATGTCTTCCCTTTCGGATATTTTGGCCAACACAGTACGAGTACCCAAAATGCATTTATTCAAGAAAGGATCAAAGTTTTCAGTAACGTTTGTGCCCTCTAATCCTTGTTCTTCGTGTGTGGTAAACAACCATTCAACAGACAAATTCTCATGCCACAAGTGAAACAAAACTTTCTAGCTAACAGCAGAAACTTTAATATCTCACAGATCATCTGGTGCCGCTGGCCCATCATCCATGTATGACCGCAGCAATTTCCTCTTTGAAGAAGTTTCAATTGTCCAACACGCCCAGATAATTCCTTCACAAAATAATTATTGTCGTCCTCGTCTCTTGCTTGACATTATCTTTTCTTTGTACGAGGTGTGTAGTATCTTGAGATACTTGAAAGAGCTACTTAAAATGTCTTCATTAACTGCACCATGATAATGTAGTTTCTACGCGGGTTTATAAAGGATGACGATTAGTTGTTTTTGTTTTATGTATAGTTAATATTTTTACAAGTAGGTATGTGTGATTCTTTTTTTTTTTGCTGAAAGACCACGTTTCCTTTAGGCTTTGTTCTATGGTTCTATCGCGATTTAGTGGTCAGGTGGTGAGTAATATCGTATCCTAAAATCTTTTGATGTTTCTTTACTTGTTTCTTTGCATTCCTATCGTGCCACAACAAAATAGCTAACGAAGCGGTTAGGTTAACAAGCTTCTAGGGAACTAGGAGGAGTATTGTATTATATATGTATGTATTATGTAGGTACCTTCAATCTACATATAACCAGAGACTGTAAAATTATGTAGAGAAACTTTGTGAAAAATATCATGGTTAAGAGATAGAGGCACGTACGTGGGTTGATTCTGCTGGCATATACAAGACGTCTTTATTTTACGCGATTATAACAACGTCACGAAGTAGACAAATTGTGTTGATTTTCTTATGAGCCCGATTTGTTAGGTTTAATTAAAACACATATCTCCGCCGAATGGGTTAAAGGAAGGAATCTTTGCAGGTGTTCAATATAAAGGTAAGTTGCGGTAAGCTTGTCTCACATTCATTATCAACTTATTTTTATTTTACACTATCAAAAATTTCGTCGTATTATTTAAGTTCTTCTATCCATTAGGAACAATTAAAATGCATACGAAATGTATAGATAGAAGAGGTATAGTACATTCGCGCAACTAACTACCATAGATAAATATATATATGTATGTAGGTATGTTCTCTATAGAATACCTCTTTTAGTGCGATATTTTCCTTCGAATACATCTTCGTCGCTGTCGTCTTAATGCTACTTTCAAGTGGAATGCAATTTTGATAAGCGATAAATGTGCTCGAATGTATTTTGGATGGAAAATTTATGTGCAATTAAGCAGAATACTTAGAGAGAAACTATATCCAACATGGAAGATTGAAGTTTCCCCTTTGGTGGTTAGATAGAGGTTTTTCTTCATCCTGGTCTTCTTCTTCTCTTAGTTCATGTTGTGCACTCAAAGTTTCGGTTTTAATAGGAAAACGAAAAACAAAAAAAAAAAATTATTGTGGGTGGGATAATATTTCGTTGAGATATATTCTATAAATTGATGTGGTTTTCGCTATTATTTTCATGAATTTTTTATACTTATAAATTGAGTGTTTACTACTACTATCGTTATATAGAGAGAGATGTATGTAGGTGTGCCTTGTATCCAATTTTTGAGATTGATATTTAATATACATATATAAAGCAGCTTAACTTGTCGAATATAAAACTTGATGTTTTTAGGGGGATATTTTTATTTTCAACAGGGACAGTGATAGAGACAGCATTTATAAGATAAATTTTTCTGTATATATTACAGTGATGCCACACACTTTTCTGTGTTGGAGAAGGGTACAATTATACATGGTGTGGATCAAGGACTCCTTATATTTTACTTTACATATAGCAGGAACTGGACTTTAAGTATTTTTTAAATACAGGTCTTGATACTGGTACTGAAAAAATTTTCAATTACAAGTCCCGATGTTGGTGCGTAAAAGTTTTTGATGTTCAAGTCCAGGTACTGATACTGGTACTCACAAGTCATATATATAAGGTTAAGTACTTTGTAAGTATCAAATTACATACTTACTACAAACACCTCCATAACGCAAACTACTTCAGATTGTGTAAATCATTTAAATACGCCTTTTAATAATAGAGGTTTAGGAGGAGGAACAGAGTAGTAGTAAGAGCGTACTTTGGTACTTACATGGTACTTAAGTTTATATATGAAACTTATAAATACCAGTACCTGTACTTTGACTTGTACTTCAAAATTTTTTAACTACCAATATCGAAACTTGTTCTTGAAAATTTTTTAAGTACCAGTACCGGTACTTGTACTTAAAAGATTTGAAGGGTTTTACAGGCTCTAGTAACTACTGGTACTTGTACGTGGAGTCTCACAGGTCTGATATACAAAGTATACAAGGTGTCCAGGTAAGTGGTGTGATACCCGGTGGCTATGGATAGGACATACTTAGACGAGCAAAAATTTGTATGGGTGGGGGGAGGAATCCACACAGTTCAATAAGTGCCAAGTAGGCAATTATCTTTTGGAAATTACCGATTTCAGCCATTTTTTCTGGATATGCTCAAGAAAAAGTGCAAAAAACGCAGAAAGGGTTACATTTGAGGTACAGAAAGTGCTAGGCAATTTTAAATCTATGGTTTTGGGCTTCTTAAATCTAATATGAAAAATTGATATTGATGACGTGTTTTTTTGATAAAAATAGTAAATAGCAAAAATTCCGAAATTTTAACTTTGTTGAGCCACAACTTCAAAATGGAGGCTAGTTTAAATCATGATCATAAGGTGCAACGTTCAGAAGTTACAGAGTGATCGATAAAACATACCCAAATATCTGTAAGTCCTGTTATCATGGAAACCTTTAGGATTCCCTCCCCCCTCCCCACCCATACAATTTTTTGCTACTCTAAGTATGACATATCCATAACTTTCGGGTATCACACCACCACACCACTTACGGGACACCCTGTATATATATATAATTTCTTTAAACATATCCGTAGACAGGAGTCTTTCGGAATGGAAACTTGCTCATGTACACAGAAAGAGAGAGAGGCAGACGATCCCCCAAACTATAACCAATTTGCTCATACTTCGATTCTTTCAGAGGATTTCGAAACACCCAATTGATTATATGTCTAGAGGCTAACCAGTTTATTGGCGATAACCGATATGGCTTTCGTGTTGTTCTCTTAACTAAACGTCATCCATTAGTTACATTCTGGTGGAAAAAAAACTCTATACTAACGAAAAATATTTCAAAAAGAAATTTCTTTTGCAAAAGGGGGCGTTTCGTATCAGCATGAACCGTATACTCATCAGTACGGCTTGTTTCCTGCCTCCTCCTCCTCCTGCTAGTCCTAGAACATTTTTCTATCTCACCTTTCAATCCAAGTTATATTGGACGGATTTACTATAGTAGTAGTAACTATTGATTCCCTGGATCACAGTCACTCTTTTATCGCTACTTCTATGGCTATAGGTTTGACGAAATCTTTAGCCTCAAATCTTGCAGAGTTCTCCATATGCGAACCACACAAGCTGTAACTAGAGCTGATAACACCTTTAAAGTCAAGTTCTATTGTTGAACTCCTTCATAAGCAGAGCAGTGATAGGTTTGGCCTTTACGTGGAGCCAAAATTATCAAACTTCTCGAGCTTCTTTTCTTCAAAGTATTTGAATACCTCTTTTTTGCGGTATTTTTCGATAAATTTGCAATTTTTTTTTCGTTGTTCAAATTCAAATTTACAGTTCAAATTAGTGGAAAATTATATGAAATCAGTCCTTGTTGCTCTGCTGGAGAGCATCAAATATTCTTTTATAGAGCTTCCAAGCGATGACTCTTGAAGCACGTGAGGCGTTGTCAAACTTTCCAACACGGGTTTTAAATGATTCAACACAAAACCAAGCCAGCACCTAGCCTCAAGGTCTAGCCGCAAAGCGCGCTTTGCTCAATGTTGGAAATTTTTCTCTCTCAGGCCTACTTCTGTCAACATATGTAGGTACTAACAAAATTACAATGACAGCACCGATCCCGATGGTATCATTTTGTTTTCATTTTTGTGAGGCAAGCCTTGAGGCGAGCTGCGAGGAAGCCTGAGAGAGGCCAGGCCTGAGGCTTGCTTGCATGTGTTCTGCCTTTATGATTTTCCAAAACGAAGTATTTCGAGCAAATTTTTTTTGCAAAATTTTTCATTCATAAATAGAGGGATTTTAACAAAACAATTTGGGAAAAGAAAATTTGAAATTCGGGTAAACGCTTCCGAAAAGAAGAGGAAAAGAGGATAAATTCAGCCAATGAGGGCTAAATTCTGTTCCAAAAACAAGTATTTTGCGAGTTTATATATTTTTTCGAATTTTCGTTTTCTTTTATAAAAAGAGGAGCTTTTTCAGAAAACTACTTGGATATTGAAGTTTGGGTAATAGGAGTGTTTTCGTTTTCAAAAAAACTAAGTTAAGAAGATACTTTTCCGCATCTAGAATGGCTTTGACATCCGCCTGGAAAATCGTGACATGGCTTTCGAAAAGCATGTCATATCCAAGTGGGGCTCCTGGTATAATAGGTACGTTTACTTCGGTGTTTTCATCTGATTTATTGTTCGTTTTCTTACTGATTTACAGGCACATTTCTTGCGATGCTATAAAATTTACATTAGTTCGGCTTGCTTATTTCGAGATCTAGATTTACTTTTTTATAATTTTAATTCTTCTTTTCCTTTTCACTTTCACTCAGCCCATTTATATAAACTCTGCACAGTACTTGTATTAACAACCACTTTCCGATTATTCACTTCAACCCTAAAAGTCATCCTAAAAATATTTGACTTGACTCACATCTCTCTTCGACGTCTGATTTGTGTTTTTATTTTTTATATTTAATAATTATAAAAGAACTCTGTTTTTTTTTTTAATATATTTTATGACTAAAAAATTTCCATGAAATTCAATAGATATGGGTAGCTTCTAAAATGACTGAGTAATAAAACTGGCAACTACGTAACTAATACAAACTGTAAACTTTAATTAATTTAATTACTGAGAAAATAATTTTACAGTGCCCACTCACGGAGTAGCCCTTCATAAAAAATACACTAATATAACTATACCACAACTACCTGGAATCATACACATTTTCTCTTCAATAAGTTATTACAGTCCCCTTCTTGCCTTCCATCAACTTCATCTTCTTTTGGTTTCCTTTAATTTCCGGTTTTGTTAGAAGACGTCCTTGATATTTTTTCCTGTGCATTTTCATTTTATTTGGAAAAGTTTTTCCTGATAATATAAAACTCCATCTCTCTTAATACTCCCCCACCCAGCTCTCCAGCTATTACGTTGATGTGTTTATATAAATTTAGCGAAAATGGACACTTTCTTCCTGGGAATGAAGCTTTAAAGGTATAAAATTCCTTCCTGATGCCTTTAATTTTCTTCTTCTATCGTTTTCCATTAAGTAAGAAAGACCTTCTCTCATTATTTAACCTGATAAGATAGACATACAAAGAGCCACATCACCTTTACGAAAGTTACCTTTTCTAAAAAAAAAAAAAAAAGAAAAAACAAAAGTGAGAGTAGATGATAGTTCTATAGACCTATGTTTATGTAAAAAAAAATTAAAACCTGCAATACTATGTTAGACGGGACCGAAAGGGGTCCAGATTATATCGAGAATATAGCCTAAGGGCAAGAGACAATGAATTCCTTTGTTTTACGTGTTTTGCGTTTATATAAGATCTTATCCTTTTTCTCTGGATAATAAGACTTTACTGTTCTATCTAATTTACCGCCTCGAAGGACAGTTTTTCTTGACTTATTTCTTTCGTTAAGGTGAGGTGACCGAAAAAAAAGGGAGAAAAAATGAAAGGACCTTTTTAAATATTTTACGAAATTTCGTGGACATTTTGTTTACCTTTTGTAGCATTCTTAGAGGTAAAATGTTGTGTTTTTTTTTTCCTTTAAATTTCTTTTATATAAAGTGATAAAAAAAAAGTGGATGAAATATAGCGAGATTATTTTTTAATTTATCTACGAAAAGGAGCTTGATAATATTTCTTTAAATTTCGTTTAGAAAAAAAACTAAAGAAGATAAATTAAATATTTCGCGGAGTTGAACATAAATCTTATAATGGAGGTGTCCTTGAATAAATGTCCTTTGAATATAAGCTACGTCTATAATAGCGGCGTCTATTTCGATATTTTACTTGCAAAATTGTAAGATATCGTGCTAAAGTGCTATGTGTATACATATCCTCCAAACTGTGGTAGGAAACTTGATTTGCTTAAACGAGTATTTCTTCAGGACCTCAGTTCTAACGCTTTCGTTAAGCACTTTATCTCGAGAAAATTATACTGTCACTATTCACTTTCTCACCTTCAAATCTCATCACAATAACATTTCTGTAAATTTGGGAATGTCGCTATTTTGATAACTAACTCTAATAATCCTACAAACCAAGGTAATTTGTGAATCAGGTCTATTTCAAATAAAGCATTGATGATGTTGTACGAAGCTGTAGCTATGAAATTGTAGCGCAACATACACATAACTCGACGCAGAGGTCTAAGCTTCGAATTCGAGTAAAATTTATAATACAAAAATTGTCATAAATTTTGGAAGTTTTAAGATGTTTTGTTGTATGCATCGGGAAATCGATACAGATTTTAGCTCCGACATTATTAATCTACAGAGTTTGATTCAAATGAAACAGGGACGTGAAATTTAAGCAATAATACTTACATAATTTTTTTTTTTTGCAAGGGGCGGTGTTGAAAGGGACTTAAAAGTGAAAATTTTCCTTAAAATTTCACCATAAGTTTTTGTAAATTAAATGTAAGAAACTCCCAAATGAATTCTGAGATCGGATTTATTTTGAAATGGATATTACACCGATTCCAGGGGGAGGGGGGGTGCCCCTTAAATGACTTTTCACTTACACTTCCGCCATTTAAACTCGAAGCGTAGAAATGTGAATAGTTTGAGCCTTATTTAATTTTGTACTGGAGTTTTTAAAACGTACTAGATTTTTTATTTTATTTTACTAATTTTTTTTTCTTTTTATGTTTTCACATTTCTATCGATACCTCTATGGATCTATTCTATTCTATTCTATTCTACTATTCTGGTATTCTGCAATTTTTCATTTCTTTTACTAAATTTATACCTGTTCGAACGATAATAATTTCGTGGTGGAATAAATTAAACCGTCAAATTGTTACCTATTTTCAGGGAAGAAATTATTTTAAAAAGGAATTGTTTAGGGTAGAGACAGGTCGGCTCAGTTTCTAATTATATATACAATTTTCAAGTAAATGCTTCCGGAAAAATTAAATTCTATCTACGCTCAAAAGAATAATTTACGAATTTCAGTTGGCTGTAGTGACATTTTTTATGTAGATAGGTTGAATTATTTGCGTCGTAGGAACCAGAATTATTATATATGATTTCCTAGGACGAAAAGTAAACTAATAAGTATGTTTTCCCATTTTACTTTTTCCGTTAGAGGTATATTATTGAGACAATTAGATCAATATTTGAACTTATTTCACATGAAAAGAATCATAAACAAAATCTGACGTCTATACACACATAAACTGCTTCTGTTTAATTTAACATCCCAAAGATAAAACATGAATTCGCATGCCCTTAACAAAGGTCCAGCAGATAGAAGAGCGACATACCACAATCAAGAGAAAAGGAAACTAAATGTAGCACAATATAAATGCCGAAGTATATATATAAATTTGTAACTATTTTATGAATATAAAAATCTACAACTGCTACTTAACTAAAGTTTAAAGTAGAACTGACAAAGGGTGATCCCGAGTTACGCAAGCAGCGACATCTTCTGAATTTTAATGGCAGCCCAAAAGTTCGGCATTGTCGCCACCTCGAAGAGCTTCGCTGAACTAAATTGAATAAAAACACCAAATAGATCACTGCTTTACGAAAACACTGTATCCTGTCTATCAATCGAAATGCACACCTAACCTCGTGGTAGTACTCTATAGGGCGCCGTTCTTGCTAGCTACGACTGTTTGTAGAAAGTATGGGGTAGGTCAAATAAACCTGCCTCCTTCAACTTATGAACAACAGAAATGCATGTCTGGACCCGTGAGGACCGAACCACAGGCCAACCTTAGTCTGTGTTGTCATGGTAAACAGATATAAAACCCCTTTTATGACCAAGTCCTTACTGCCCTATGGTATCAGTCCCAGAATTGCGGTGCCCCTTTTACAAAAAGCAAAAACGCAAAACGAGGCGATCTGTAACACTGAATTCTTCAGGAGAGAAGGAGAAGGTGCACATTACGTAGGTTTCTTATGTTCAGCCCCCCTAGACGTTCTGTTAGATAGTTTTGAATTTAACAAGATATTCGGTGTTCGCAAGAATCTACGAACACTTCAAGAGAGAAAAAAACGGTTTTCTTTCAAACAAAATTATGTACTTATTTATTTATGTATTACCGGGCGAAAACCATATTACTTGTTTATTCTGCCTGAATCCTTCACAAAAAATGTTGTCAATTCTTCTCTGTCGAGATTATTTGAAAATTATAAACTTATGAAAATTTATTAAATTACCTTTCAGTTCAGACAAATTATTGGTCGAAATAAAATCTTGAAAATTCTAAGACCTGCCTATGATCACTTCAATAAAACTTCGTTAATTTTTCTTTATCTAAATTAAAAAAGGTTGATCTTATGAGACTTTTTCAATTAACTCTGTGATAGTAGTTTAGCAAATGACTTGGAAAAAATATTAAAATTCCTGCAACTTACTTAATAGGTATTGGGCCTTGTGCCCTAGCTGTTTACCTTTAGTTACCGCAATAGGAATATAGCGAATTGTAAACAAAACAAAAATGAAAAGAAAATATTTGTACTCACTCCGACTTCTATCCTTGAAAAGTAAGGCCTTCTGGAGGTGGTATCTGTCCTGTCCGATAAATGAAATATAAAAAGTGAACCAGGTCGGCTCCTTCCCACTAAACACAGCTTTACAGCTCAGAACGTTGACAAAATATTACTTCCCTTTCTTTTTTTCTTTTTTTTTTACCTTAGAGCCTACGAGTAGATTATAATAATTTCAAAACTTTTAAATTAAACGTTAAACTTGATCTGAACTATCGACGGATGCATAAAAGGGCTATCAATCACACGTTCATCCAGTTCCCTCGTATATACACATTCTGAGTTTTCAGAAATTATCATGAGACAGGGTTAATTCCTACGCGAGCATATATGTCTCATGAAAAAGTACAAAGAAATTTTCACCACATCACTCCTCACTGATCATCCTCAGTTCAATTTGTAACAGGGTTCTTCACTTTCACATGAAGAGAGAAAAAAAAAACAAAATTTCGGCTTTTCCCAGCTGCCAACACCATCCGAAAACAAAAGGGTTTATATTAAACGAAATACGGAAAGCATCTCTTCGGGCAGTTATTTGGACTTCTTCCTCCTTTTTCTAGTTTTTAGGGTTCCATACAATAAAACAAAAAACGCAGCCCTTATAAGATCGCCCATGCGTCCGACTGTCTGTCTATCGCAGACCTTTTTCTCGAATATGACTTGATGTAAAAATGTAAAATTTAGCAGAATGTTAGGTCTTCATAACACACACAAATATATTTGATGAGAGTCAAAGATTATTTCAATTTTTAATGGAAGTGAATGGGATTCAAAAAAACAAATATTTGTATCTTGTGGGGTATCGTTTAAAAGCGATACTTTCAAAGCTTCCAGGAAAACATCAAGATTTTTTGGTGAATTGATTATAACGATAGAAATCAAGAGGTCCGAACAAATATCACCACTTCCTCCTTGATCTTCTAGGTGTCTTTCTAGATTTCTTTTTTATTACTTTTCTTTAATGTGACCTCTATGTTTTTTTAATTTATCCTATTACACCTATGTCTAAACTGCAGTCGTTAAGCAGTTATTAGCTCATAACCTATTCCAGTCATACTGAAATTGGACGACATTTTTTTTTGCATCGAAAGGGGTATTGAGTTTTTCTCTTTCGAGACCCATATAGACTCAACCGGCAATTTTTCATACATACTGCATTAAGCAGAGAATCAAAAGACAATCACCAAGGTACTGTTGGCTTAAAGCAGCAAATCAAAATTTCATGAAGATATTCTGAGAGTATACTGTGTGTTTCGATCAGCAGTACAGGGCGGTCTCGACAGGACAGCAATGAAGCCCTGAACTGTCTGACATCTACACTACAGTGAACACTGATGAGATCGCCGTGTACTGCTGATCGAAACACACAGTATACTCTCAGATCTCTTTCATGAAATTTCGATATTTTTGTAAAATGACATCATTTCAGTCACTAAGGGAACAAATTATCTTTGAGAATAGGTCAGAGAAAAGCTTTGAGTATATGTTAAAAGATAATAACTCTTTAACGGCTACAGATAGCACATAGGATGTCATAGGTCAAATTAAAGACGAGAGTCCCCACTTTACAATTCTTATAAAAAAAAAAAGTTATGTTAATCACGTTTTTGTAAAAATCTAAAAAGGTGAGAAAATCTGAGTTTTTAGTTTAGTCCACCATAACTCCTGAGAGGAGATGGGTATGCAGTTGATTGAGCATACAATGAGCTCTTAAAGGTGACCGTACACCCTGTACAGGGTATTTTGTGAAAACCTAGCATATTTTTTTAATCACGCTCTAACTCCGAAAAGATTGATATACCCCCCTCCCCCTTGCTAAACAATTTTTTTGTGGTAGTATCATCTCCCGCTCTATGGACCACCATGGAGGAAACATTCAGTATAATTTTGGGGTTCTTATGCATGGAAAAGACCTTCAACCTTAATTTTTGTTTTGAAATTTCAATTTAAGTTAATTAAATGTAATCATAACAATTAAAATAATTAACTAATTTGAAGAAAAACAAAAATTGTTCTGATGTTATTGGTGTGACTGGATACAGTTCAATGTATAAAAAATAATGGAAATTGGTATCTAAATGAAAATGTTTTAGCGGAGGAAGATCAAATACGAGATTTTTCATTTATAAAATAACGAAATAAAACTTTTTTTCTTTTGTTTTTTTTTCTTTTCAAAAACATAAATCCACCTTAATTTGAATCGGACATAAGTTTCAATTTCTACTTTAGTTTAACTGAAAGTTTGAGTAGAACATCATAAAAATTATGATTAATGTAAGCACAGACAGATAATGCTATTCTTCTCGCTCAACTTTAGATATAATGCTCGTTTTCAATTCAAATATGAACCAAGCAATATATGTATAAATACTCTGAATAAGAACAGACTATTCCAACAACATAAATGATCAGCACCGTACCAAAGTAATTTATATCTTAAATCGTAATGTCATTTATCCACAAGAGTTAACTTATCTCAATCAGCAAAATAACAACCACATTTTCTACGAAGAAAGTATACCAATTAACATTTCCAATTCCTCTTCCCCCATAATATTATCCACATTCTTCTTCTATATACAGGACGAAAATATCATTAACCTGAATCCCAGAAGGGACTTACTAGTCAATGAGGTAGGTAAATCCAACATATCCGAAGAAAAGCTATACAATACTAATTCCTCAATGACTTGGGATAAAGCAAAAAAAAACAAGCATCACCAAATAACTTTAATCAGACACCTCTTATTATATTTGTTCTGAAGAACTGTTAATTTATCAACCCGATTCTTCCTTCTACCTTCAATGATTTGATAACCTTTGATGGAAGAATACTGAGTGGAAAAAGTCCAAGTGATTTCAGTAATTAAAGTGGAAATGGTGAGGACGACATCAACCGCAGTCACATTTTTTTTTTTTCATTTTGTCGTCCCCATTACCTCAATGTAAACATCATGCGCGGATATACATACAAAATATTCCCAAAGAAAAGGACAATTTACGATGACAATGCTTTGCATAAGATACCTTTGGAGCATAGTACCCAGAAGGAATGTGGGGAACTCTATTGATGCCAGGTGTATACTTGTGGGAATATGTGTCCTCATTCTGTATATATCTTCGCGAGACTTTGGAGCACACTCTCTTCTACATGTCAAGGATAATTTCCTGATTAAATGTCTACAAAATAGATCACAGAAAATGGAACGAAGAATAAATACGAAAACATTCGAGGAGCAGAGCGTTCTGCTCCCGCTTCAGTGCCTTCCAATTGCCTATGCTTCCCTCTGGGAGATGACTACTTTTGTAATTCCCTTATAAAATCCGTATATATCTCTATGTTTGTGTGACTGTAAGCGCGCCGCCGGTACGGCTTACGTTTTGTATTCACGTTTGCCTTTCAATTAAATTACGCTTAACAAATCAATGATGAAAACTTTATCTGATTTTCTACGTTCAGTACATACATAGATTCAGGAATATTCTCCTCTATAGGGAAAAGGGAAAAAGCGAAACGAATGAAGGCTTTATTTATCCTCAACTTCCTTCCAGGCGTTGAATATCGTTTAGTAGAGACATGGATATAGACAGATAGATATACCCAGTTAACTATGTATGTACGAAGAACATAGGTACAGGGGCAAGTTAACAAGATGAGAATTTTTGAGGCTGTGTATAAAAAGTTGGGTTTAACTGCAAGAATACTTATGTAGGTACCGTGCAACAGATCAATAGCCCTCCTTCCACCTTAACGCCAGCAATAAAGGTGTATTAAATACGATACCTATGTATACCATAGGTGAGTAGCTGTTGAGCAGGGCTTAAGGGTGATTTAATGTAATGAGAGAGATAAGCAAGCAAGTAGCGCGCTAGTGATACATCCGCTAATGGGTCCTTTTCATTACTTAGGCATTCAAAGAATTCAACAGCACGAGCAGCACTTTTATGAAAATAAGTCGAGCAAAAGTCTTTTGCATCATTGCAAACGAAAAATGGAAAATAGGTCATCGTAAATGTTGGCAACGATTCCCTTGGTAGTGGTGGTGGTGGTGTTGGTGGTGATAGCGGCGGCAAACGAAAATGCACCCTTTTGGTTTCTAGAGGGTTATTAACCTGCTTTACATTTTTTTATATACATTTTTTTTTTTTAATTTTTTGGTCTCTGTTTTCCGCGCTTTAACAGGTCGGTAAGATATATTTAATGGATTGGGTAGGTACTTTATATATGTATTTACCAAAGTGGGAAAATTAAGCTCGTTTGGGAAATATAAGAAAATACAGGGAAAATGTAATTCTGAATATTAAATGGGTATAGGTACTAATGGTCGTTTTGCCCATTTTTAGAGTTTCGTAACTAAAGGGTAACAACGGGAACCCTATTACTAAGACTTCGTTGTCTGTCCGTGTCCGTCACCAGGTTGTATCTTATGAACCGTAATAGGTAGAAAGTTGAAATTGTGTATTTCTATTGACAATATAACAACAAATAATAAAAATAAAATAAAATTAAAAATAAAAGTTGATCCCCATACAAGAAACGTGATTTTTTCGGCGTTTTTTTTTCCTCGTTTGATTCTCATTCATTATTATTATCATAAGTAGGCATTGTTTTTTTTTTCAAATGATTTTCAAATGACAGCATTAATTTTTCACATAACGCCTACTCTAATTTGAAAAACTAAATAAAAAGTACATAGTGTTAAATTTTGTACGATGTTACTCAATCCCATGTGCACGAGTCCGACTCGCACTTGGCCGGTTATTTATAACTTCAGCCAGTTTCTTTATATCAGTTGAATAGAATATAATTATTTATTTATGGGTATGTACTACAAGAATATAAATAATAATAAATTAGTCATTACAAGCAACTCAACGTAAAAATCTAGAATTGTTCTAAGACAATTTTTATCAGACCTTCGACTAGATGAATGCCCGTATGAAATTTCGTATGGTCACCCATCTGTGTAATTTTGACTTTTGAAGTGGTTTTGGGCATATATTTCTAAAACGATTCATCGGACAGAAAGAATGATTATAAACAATTTTAGTTTTACTACAATCAAAATGTGTACGTTTCCATACTATACGTAAAAATCCTAAATTTTTATAAGACAAGAAGGAGTTGCCCGATTTACTCCATTTTTAAAATTATATTTACTGTTTTTATGTAAAGATTGTGTATACAAAATTTCAGCTCTTTTCGTTCACACGATTTCAGGCGGTGTCCAAATATGTCATGAAAAACGTAAGTTTTGTATGACAACCCTACGAATGAGTTACCCGATTTGTCCCATTTTCGAGCTTAATTTTACTTTTTTTTTTTTGAAAGCCTATGTTGAAAATTTCAGCTCTCTAAATAAACGCGTTCTCGAGTTATCATGAGGACGGACAGATAGACCAACGGACAGACGGACATTCAAAAATCAAAACAACTTTTAATATTATGTGTTGACTGTATAGCAGCCAAAACAACAAGCCCAGAATCACTTACTTAACCGACGATGACGTGACAACTTTATCTCAAGAACCACAAAATTCCAAGGAAATCACTGAAGGAGCATATGCCATTAACACACCACCTTCAGAGCCGCAACCCTTTGTGTTGATAGTGAGTATCTTAGAAATAACCATAGGACTATAACCTTCAACAGCTAAAGAACGAACGCTTCGAATACCCAAGCCATTCAACTGCAATTTGACAATTATTTCCTTCTCAAAATATAACAAATATAACACGGAATACACTTAGACCTATGATCCCCCTATATTGGAACCCTACATGGAAAAGATATTTAATTTAAAAACTAGAGGGCGACAAAACCAGCCCCAACCCTTTGTCTGCTAAGTCCACCAGTTCGTAGAAAAAGTAGCTACCAATTGTATTCCTCTTATGCTTAGCAAGATTAGGGCATTCGCACATCAGGTGCTGAATGCTCTCAGCTTCTTGTTCTTTCGTACAGCTTCTGCTTTACATGTTTGCCAAAGATGCAGTATCTAATAGTAGCTGCAGTAAGATTACGCACATAATTATGGTTCCTCCTCAGTGGAGATTCAGTGTTCACTGGACAAAGCTGTCTTGAAAGTGCACATGAAGACATTTCTCCCCATCTGTGATTTTCCAGTTTGCAAGCCAATACATCTAGAATCCTCTTCAACGATGAAAAATATGTCAAACTAGCTAAAACTGCCTGTTCGTAGAACGGGATTCCCTATTAGGTTTGTATTTTTTATTTTTATTTTTTTATATTATTACACCAAGCTTAGGGGATACCCTATAATGCGAAGCACAGCATGGCAGGAAGGAGATTGTGAAAGGAATTAGGGAATGTGAAGAGAGCGGCGTATGTGCTGATGTAAGTCTCATTCTTAAAATTTCGCAGATTGTATGCCGTAGGAAAAACAGAAGATGGTAAGCTGTTCCACATTCGCACAGTTCGGAATAAAAAACATCACGGAATATTACTGTACGGCCGAATGTAATTTTAAGGATCAGTGGATGTGCACGATTTACAGCGCGAATATTGCGTGCAGGAATCATTCTATAAGCGATCAGACTAGATATTTCATCGGAACCTTGACCATGTATGTAGCAATAAACAATCGCAAGGCATACAATATTGCGGCGGTGCTTGACTGAGTCGATTTGACAAGTTATTGTCAAATCGCTAATGAGCTTGAAGGCTCTCTTTTGGACAATATCCAATGAAGCTAAGGCTGTGCGACCAGCCCCGGCCCAGAATGGGGATTGTATTCCATTCTAGGTCTTATATGAAACTGTAGAGGAGCGCTAGATTTGATGGGCTGAAATATTTCTTACACATTTTAAATTTTCTAATTTCCTTTTTATATTTTTATTTTATTTTTTGTTATTTTTTGTTTTGTTTTTTTAACTTTTTTTAATGCTGGAATTTGAAGTCGTTACAGAGAAAGTTTGGGCTTTTATTTTACTATTATAAAAAGTAAAAAACAAAAAGAAGTCACGGAGAAAACGAAGAAGACTGATGAAAATTATAGTACTAGCTTTAATAACGACGACTCTATTTGTTTTGTTTGTACTGTATGTTTAGACAAACGAAGCCTCAATATCCTGTAGTATCTGCAAGGGGCAGGCCCATAGCTCCTGCGCCGACATATACAAATATGTAATAATTGTCAGCCAAAATGCAACAAATACCCTACTTATTTTTTTTTAATCATCATGTCCCAAGGGAGCATTTCTAATTTTGTGCTACTGTAGAGGCAAATGCAACATTTCAAACGAGTTCTTAAAATTATTTATACTTAGATATTAATTAATATTAATTAAAATAATTAATTAATAACTAAAAGTACAAAGAATAATTTGTTATAAAAAAAATGGAATAAGCTTTATAATTTCATTTTTATGATTATTTTTATTTTAACTATACTCACCGTCCCCTACAAATTGGTCTTGAAGGAGCCTATATTTAAAGTCTTATGCTCAGTGCCAGTTCTCATGTCAACTAAATATCCACCGATACAACTATATATATAGTGAAGAAAATGTTCGTTTTGATTGTTTGTTTTCTAAATAATTCGTATCCGTTGATATTTTTTTGCCATTATTAGTTTGGAAGATAAAATGATGTTAAAGAGGTTTTTGTAAATCTTAACAGACACCCACCCAGATACCTTTGAATATCTCTATATACTCGTAAAAAGTGCAACTTAGATTGCTAATTCGGTAGGACAAAATGTGTCGTCACCGATTTATTTTTATTTTTATAATTTCTCTTGTTAAATACGATTTAAAATAAAATTTAAATTTCTGTATGAAGAATTTAATTTACCCATCAGTTCAGTGCCATTTGGTGTCATACCACAACATTCAAGTTTCCCTCAAATCTCCACTTCTATTATATGTATATAAGTTGTTGGGAAAAAAAGTTTATGGTATACTTTAAAATTATCGAAGAATCTTATCCATCTTATACTATAAAAATCTATTATTTTGCACAATTAGAGCCTTGGGCAGACTTCGAATATTGCTTACCAAACTTTACGCAAAATGCCCTAATGGATATATATAAAAAAAAAAATCAAAATCAAAAAGCTGTCAACACAAAGTGTATGTTTGCATGTTGATATCTCTTAACATCTGTCTAATTGTTCTCACATAATTAATTTTATTCCATTAAAAAAATGAATCTCATACTAAACAGAACTCTTTGCTGCCACATTTTAATATCGTCATGCCACAGCCCATCTTTCCATACAAATGACTTCCGTTTTCTAAACGATATTTGTCATAATTAATTAATCCTTTTTCTGTTTTCCATTCTGCTGTGATGTGAATTTTCTATGATAGTGTATATGAATTATTTGTCAAAAAATAAAGTACAAGAACCATCAGGAAAATTGATGATAATTTCACAATTTTCTTGAGTTTTATTTATGGACGTATTTACTTCTTGCTACATCTACATTTACATTTTCAAACACTTTTCATAAAGTAAATCGTTGCCTTGTTCACGCAATAAATCACCAACTGGAAATTAAGTCAGAAAACATAAGAACGAACTTAAGAGATCATCTCAAGTTGTATCCATATCTACTAGTTAGCCGACTCTATCTAGCCTTCGTCCAAGTAAAAAGAGGAGTTGGTACTTAGTGGAAAATTAAAAGGAAAAATGTGATTTGAATAACAACATTTATGCGAAAAGTTTTTGATGGAAAGACTTTTAAAAATAGAGTGATTTTTATGTATATTATGTATATATAGGTATATAGGGGAACATATCCATTAAAATGATATTTATTTAGTTGTAAGTATAATGCCTATAGAAATTCCATGCTAATCCGATCGAATATCGTCGATTTTAAGACGGACCTCTCTCGATTTTAATGAAATTTTCAGAGTTTGTCTCGAATCAAAAAATTTTAGTTACTTAATTTTTTGTTTGATCATCTGAGCTAGAGTTTCGGGTACAGGGTAACTCAAAATATCAATATTTTCTCATTTTGCGCGAATACAAAAAAAATCGTAACTCAAAAACAGCTCAAAGCATTTTTTTTTAGTGCTATCTTAAATTAAAAGTATTCCATCCGGGCTTTCTATAAAAAAGTATAAAATATAATTTCGAATAATTTTTTTTTTCTTAGAGTAAAATCAGATTTTCGAATTCTTTCGGCATTTGGATGGAGAAAGCCCCTCAGTAAAAATATGTTTTCTAGAAACTTCGGGGCAAAATGTGGCAAGCTAAGCATTTTATAAGAATTAAAGTCATTGCAATTTTCTACGTCTACGAGTCCAGGGAGTGGCTGTATATATAGTGAAAAACGATTTTTTTTTATGGAAACCCTAGGAAGGAGTTACCCAATTGGTCCCATTTTCGAAATTAAATTTACTATCTTCTAAAAAAGCCCATGTGAAAAATTTCAGCACTTTAAGTGAAAGCGTTTTCGAGTTCTCCTGGTATGACGTAACATACACACATTTTTCTGGGTCTTAGCTGCTGTCTGCCATCATTTTCCCATCAACCAAATTGTCTGCCATTTTTACCATTGACCATGAAATATAATTCTCAGCTGCCACACCAAAAATCAACAGCCATTATGAAATCACGTAAGTTAACTTGTTTGTTTTTAGTCCTTCGTGGCCATCCCGCAGACACCACCACCACTGGAAGCTAGGCAGACTTCCAAATAAATTATCAACGATGTTAAGAGAGTATGAGAAGATGGAAAATTTTGTTTATGAAATGACGTAAGTATTTTGGTCGCCAGCTATCTGTCTAGCACTGCCAGCCCTGTCAGGTTAGCATAAAAAAAAGGGCTTTACCTTGGAAAAATTCCCGTCAGCAATTTTATTACTCTAACCTTAAAGGGTGTGACTGGTAGTCTAAATTCAAAATGGCGACCAAATTCCATCGGTTCGTTAGCCGCAAACTTGAATTTAAAGGGGAATGGTTTTTGCTCAATGGCTTGGCCATTTCAGCTTTTCAATAAAAATTTGAAGAACTTAAGTTGTTGTAAATTTAATTTTATAAAACTTTAGTCCTTACAAGTCCTTGTAAGTTCTTAAGTTGTTGTAAATTAGATTCTCTGCAATTGTTATCGTGCGATCAATATTTTTCGAATTAAGCGGGCAAAAATTGGTAAAGTATAATTATCGAATAATCTCGTTTAACTTTAGGACATTAATGAGTAGAATGCATGGAATTACATTTCCTACAATTTTAATCCCTACGACTTTTTGCTACAACCAATATTTAAGGTGATACTCCTATGGTAAGCCTAATGGGACTCAAGCGGCCAACGTACCCTAGACTCTGATGTCCCCGGCAGGTGGGCAATGAACAAGAATGAGCCTGTAGCTTCCCTTCGACTTGAAAAGGCTCAGTTTGTCGACCGATGCTCTACGGAATAGACCTATTGTAAGCAAAATGGAGAATTATTTTGTATGTGGAGATGCTACAAGCGAAAAACCCTGGTATTCAGTGACTTTTATCAGCAAGCATTATTCGTGGTGATAAAAAATAGAAGCGCTATGCTCGAAACTGTTGACAGAGTTGTCACATAAACGAAGCACCGATGCTTCTCGATTATCATCATCATCATCAACAACGCCATCACCATTTGATATGCAGGTATTATCAACAATCGATTTCAAAAACTTTGGCTTCATATGTAATAATAAAGTCGATCCAGTGATCCATAAACGTGCGGTGTCACATTTCGATGGTTCGAAACCGTGAGTTGCGGGATGATATTTTTAACCATTTTAGTACATTGGAGGACATTTTCAATTATATTCGTAATAATGCTGACAAATGTCAAAGAGCGAGGGAGACTTTACTCCGGATCGATGGACAATAAAAAACGTTTACAAGAGGAGTACGTCGACGAAATTGTAATCTTTGACACACCAGGATTGGAGCACAAAAACCTCTCGCAACCCTGGTATATAAGATTAAAGCAATCCGACCCTCAGGTAGAAAGGTTGAGAGTTTTTCGGGAAGCGACTGTAATTATTTGAGAAGACATACATTCCTAACCGTTTGATATGAGATCGTACCTACCCCCCGTCCTCAGATAATTGCATGGATAATGTAGATGATTCCATCCCCACTTCTCTTGTAAATAGGCATCGCTGCTTTGTTGTACAAACAACTCGAAAAATTTGATAAAAAATCTCTCGTTGTTGGGTTTTTGCGCATCTTTATGTTCCAAGCTTCTTCCATTATGCGTCCACAGCGCCGCCTTAAGTCCGCGGCCATTACGCAGTTTGTTTACGAAAATGTGACTTTTGACATCAATACACTCGACGGATATGACAAGGGAGCGATTCAGTTCATAACTCAATACGACGCTGTAGAATCGGACGGTGCAATGAAAATGGTGCGGAAAGAAGTTCGCAAAATCAAATTTTTACATCGCTCTGTGCCTTTATCACAATGGTAGGACCTTAAATATTGGTTGTAGGAAAAAGTCGTACGGATCAAAATTGTAGGAAATGTAAGTCTATACAACTTTATTCTTGTTTATTTATGTCCTAAAGTTAATATAAACTAGATAATTCGATAATTATACTTTAACACACTTTTTCCCACTTAATTCGAAAAATATCGATCGCACGATAAAAATTGTAAGGACTAAGGTTTTAGAGAATCAAATTTACAACAACTTATGTTCTTAAAATTTTTGTTAAGAAGCTGAAAATGGCCAAGATATTGAGCAGAGACCATTCCCATTTAAATTAAAGATGGCGGCTAACGCACCAGCGGAATTTGGTCGCCATTTTGAATTTAAAATACCAGTAACCCCCCCCCCCCTAAAGGTTAGAGCAATAAAATTGCTGACTGGAATTTTTCCAAGGTCATATGCTAACCCGACTGGGCTATGCACGGAACCAAAAGAACACATTTCATGAACAGAAATATTTTCTATAATTTACTTTTTGCATTCTTTCTTAATTCGGGGCTGAAAGGGTTAATAAATCGCAGGCACACTCAAATTTTTTGTTTTAGTATTAACTTACCACACTTCATATTTGTGGAGTGACAACATTGATAATGCACCGGGCCAACGCCAGCGCATTACAGTTCAGTAGAACATGCGTCTGACAAAACCGATTTAAGCTTTCGTGGACGACGATGAAGATTGAATCGGGTCATTAGATCCAGGTTGACTACTCGGGATCTACAGGATCGTTCGGCTTAGGGGATTGTTAATATGTAATAGCGAACGAACTTATGGATTTGGGATTTTGCGAAAAAATTAATCTCTTAAACATACGCTGGAGCTTCTGTAATAACTGGCGAAAGCACATTCGTTCACTACTGAAGAAATGTATTCTTTTGCTAAGTTTCTTTATTATCACACAACGAAATTTCATTCTTAGACAGGCTTCTTCTTCTATTGAGCAAATAATTAGTTATTTTTTCGGATTAATAGTTATCTTCAAAATTTGCATGGCTTTTGTTTTTTTATTTACTCCTTATTGCATCTTATAATGTAAACATCCTGCTGAGAAACCGATCACTAGAAATCGGTTAACATTCTGTCTGAAAACGAAAACAGCCCTTGGGTTGAAACTAGCATTATTTTTGTTGCAAAGAAGATTAGTCCAACTAAAGCTTATTGCCACGAAAATTATGTGTTTTTACAATCAGTCAACATAATTATATGTTTTCGTTGTACTAAGAACATTATACTAAAGAGTAGTTAATTAATATCTACCTAAACCAATCAGCATTTAGTTGATTACAGACCATGACCTTTAACAGATTAATAAAATGCTTTCGTCAATATAACAGAAATTACTTTTCACATCATTCTTTTCTTCTTTCGAGTAAACAATAAATTTATTTTAAACGATTAAGGTACGGAGATATACCAGATTAAATCTACCAACTTAGAGGGGTTTCGGCGACCAATATTGCATAAGAACTTTAACAAAAATTTGTTTTATATACGTAAATAAAATTTGTAAAAGAAAAACGGGAGTCCCGAAAATCGCAGCTTAAAGAGAGGAGATTTCTTTGATATTAGTATAGTCATACCTTGTTAATCTGTAATCTGCATATAGTGGATGTGGGGTAAAGTGACAGCTATGGTTATCAGGGCGCCAGATGCACATTAGAAATAGCGTCACGCATTATTTCAGTTCAGTGAAATCTTCATAACTGCCTTAAGCTGAAGAAAAGTCATGGATCAATAACGCACCACATTTTCGTTGCCAACTAATGTGGAATCTATTCAAAATCTTTGGAATAGCGTAGGTTTTTATCATCAAAGAACAGCACATAAATATTTCTTCATTAAAATTCGCTATAAAATTCATAAAAAATCGCAAGACCGATCTATACAAAAAAAAAAAAGGACAGTACCAGGAAGAATACTTGCAGCCCTTTATGTCGCTTGGAGATTTGCAATCACATTCCGGAAGAATTCAAAAATCAACTCTGTTGGGACTTTGATTTGGTGATTATAATTCTGGGATATTAAAACTTTGGGGATTTAGTCTCTGATGATTTTGCATTTAAGGATTTTGTAGCTGAGGATTTTGCTTTTGAGGATTTCCTACCCAACGTACTCGGTCTTATCCCGAACAACAACAACAACCAAGAAGTGGAGACTAGGTAATTATTTCATTAATTATTTCTTTTTAATTTGAAGAGCTTACGGAGATGAAGACTGAATTGCGTGATCTAAAATTTGAAAGTATGAGGAGTATATAGCTGCCTACCGCTATATATTCCATTCGAACTCTTTACAGAATACAGAACAGGCTAACAAATTATGACTTATGTCAAAGAAACATAATAAACACATGGGTTGTATCCCTAGTCGGAACTTTTATTATTCTTTCATTTATTTCAGGGAAGTTACAATTTTTTTTCTTAGGAATTCACTGGAAAACTTTTCTTCAGAATTTTTCTTTTATGACAATGAAATTTGACAATTATTTTAAAATTTTGCTGGCTGTAAAAATTCAATTGTCAGAATTTTCTGATTTTGTCTTGGTACATTTGTTCCTGATGTATCTTGATTAGCAACCATATTGCTTACTTTATTTTTGCTTGCTAATTACGAGTGCACTTTCATGTGCTCGGCGATTTTTTACTTATTGAAAAAGAAATTTTGTCTGATATTTTGGACATGATATGTTTGGCAGCAAAACTTGTTCTGAATTTGCTGAATATCCATCAAAAGCAATGCCGAATGTATATTGTTTAGGAGTTGCTGCATGAAATCAACAACGAGTCAGAACTGGTCAAACTGGTCATAACTAGTGATGAAACAATGGACGATATTTTGCCAACATTGAGGAGATAATAACAAAATCGCTGAAAGATCTAAACGCCATACCGAAAATTGCGTTTCAGAAGTGTTTCGAAAATTTGAAAACCATTTCCTACGGAGTACAAAATTAAAACTAATTAGAACAAGAAAAAAACTAGAATTAGTTTAATACCCTAGGCAGAATCAATGATCATTCATTCGTAATTAAATTGTTCAAAAATCTAATTAGGGGAAGATTGGGTAAAACGGGACAAAAATGGAGTACTAACATGCACTTTATTTGCAAAACTGACCTTGTTGTCATTTAAATCTTAAGGGCAAAATCTTATCCCTATACTAGGGATTAAATGGGAATTGGGTAGAGTTGTAAAAAGAAGTTTTTTTTTATTTAGTATTAATACGTTTTTTTAAGTTTGGTTATGAAGACAACTGCTTTAGGAATATTTATGTTAAAAAATTTACCATCTCAAAGGTGCTATCTTATAATTAAATGCAATAAAAGTTATGGCATCCCATTTTACCCAGCCTTCCCCTACACACAGAAAAATTTGGGAGTAAATTTTAATATTTTGTATATATGACCAAATCTTTTTTCTATTAAAATTTAAGCATCCCTAAAACTTAAAACTTTATGCCCGATGTTAATCCTGTTTGGTATTAAAAACTTTTAATATTTTTGTATTAAATTGTAATAAACCTTAAATTACCTTTTTAGTATGGAAAAAATTAAAACTTATTACACTATTTTATTAAAAGTTAATTACTAAGTCATTAACTTCTAATACTTTATATAATTAGTTGCTAAAATGGGGTGTATGTTTGGAGGTCCATGAAATTAAAAAAAAAAAAACTGTTTTTTGATTTCTTCCATCCGTTTGGGTTTGGGCTCCGCTCGTTGCGTATACGCTACAGTCGGCCATTCTCAGCACTAATTTGTCCAAATAAAATAAACAAAAATAGAAGAAGACTAGTTATTTATTGAAAAACAATGAATGTTACGAAAAATTAATAACTTAAATATAACATAATACAAACAAAAAAAAAAAAAAACAGTATTCTTACTAAGAAAAAACAATAATATTACAAGTACAAAAAAATAATATTCCAGATAAAAAAAAAATATTCCAGGTAAAAAGACATAAAAAAGTTTGCAGGCAAAACCTTATATTTTGTCTGCGAACACGAAATGGTACTTCTGGAATCAGGGCACACATATCCCAACATCGCATTTGACACATTCAGTAATACATTGAGTTTAACAACCGTAGCCAACGCATCGTCGTCGGATTTTGGTGGTTGGCCAACACAATAAATATCTAGCTGCATCTTCTAATTTTCTAGTGGGCCGTCGATAGCCAGAAGGTGGTCGAGGTTCATTGAATGAGTGACAAAATTTGTTTGCGATGCTAATCCGAAATTATAACTGAGTGTACTTTTGGCCTGCTTTACGACTTAGTATCCACGAATTTTGGACAGAAACATCCACCATCCATGTAAAAATTGGAAAATACCTCGAGTACCTATTCTGTATGCAGCAACATTTTGATCCATACGGTCAACACCTCTCATATATAGATTCTATTGCTGTATAGACATTGGACGTGGAATCTGAATTCGTAAATGTACGGCTCTAGAATATCTCGAAACTCAGCTGACTAGCATTGAACCAAACAACGTGGATTCTACTGTAATTACTGCATTGTCAACCCATCTTGTAACTTTTATGTCCGAACTTTCTATTCGTGTGCTGTGGATTGTATCGCGTGGATGGTTTTCCATAACATCTTTGGATGATAAAGGATACGACTACGGCACAAAATTTCCGCTTATAGTACCTGAGAAGAAGATTAAAAAAGGTAAAACAAAAACGATAAAATAGATATAATTTTTTATCTGTGCCATTATAACCACGTTCAACTAGACCACTTAACATACGAGAGGTGTTGTAAAAAGGTTATCAAAATAAAAGCAAAATGGAAGTGGTTTTATTGCTTCGTCAAATTCATCAAGCATTGAAAAGAGCGGTTCTGCAGGTTTTCCATATTTTTCGACTTGGTCTGGGTTTGTCCTAGGGTTATTTCCCTAGTACATTTCAAAATTTGAAAGGTATATTCAGGAACCACATTTTGTAACCAAATCGCAGTGGTTTGTCACGAATAAACTACTTACACCCGTTTCGAGAAAATCGTAGTTTTAATGCATCTGTAAATAGTCTTAGCTTCCAAATGTTGTCCATTGTATCTTCCCTAGCGTTGTCGATGAAATTAATGAACCGAAAAACAGTGAAAAACCGTTCACGTCTCATAGCATTACTAACAAGTCTATTTTGCAGATTACTTTCAAGTGACCAGTAGTGTATTTTATTCGGTGTGTAATTATATCCAGTCACGATCATAATATACATATAAAAAGGTATATAAATCTATATATAATAAAAAAGGCATGTGTGAATATGATCTATTACCTATAAATACTTTTATTTCCTTGCGGTATTTGGGTTTGGCTCACCGCAAAAAACCGCATAAATATTATCTTGTTCACATAACAAGTGAAGCAATTCATCATCAAACAAGTAAAAAAGCTAGAATTGGTCTAAGACACAATTCTTATGATACTCTAGATGAATGCCCGTATTAAATTTCGTATGGTCACCGATCTATTTAAGTTTGATTTTGAAGTTGTTTTTCGCATATATATCTAGAACGGTTTGTCGCACAGAAAAAATGATTATAACCAATTTTATAGGATTTCGTATTCCGCAGAAGTTTTTAGTACAATAAAAATGTCTTGGACTGATCGTTTTCAAACTATACGTAAAAAACCGAAATTTTTATATGGCAACACCAAGAAGGAGCTGCCCGATTTAGTCCATTTTTAAAATTTTATTTGCTAGTACAATGAAAACACCATGTACCAAATTTCAGCACTCTATATCGATGCGTTCTCAGGCAGTGTCCAAATATATAGTGGAAAACCAAAGTTTTGTATGGCAACACCAAGAAGAAGTTGTCCGATTTAGTCCATTTTTGACATTTTATTTTCTAATGTAGTAAAAACATCATGTACGAAATTTCAGCTCTCTACGTCGACGCGTTCTCAGCGGAAAACGAAATTTTTATATGGCAACCCCACGAAGGAGTTGCCCGATTTTTAACTTTGGATATTATGAATGGGTGTCCAATCCATATTGCTCTACCATCATTATTTCGAGGTGTTACAAATGGAATGACAAACTTAGTATACCCTATAGATTTCATCTAGCGTATAAAAATAAGGAGAATATTTCGAATGGCTCTAGATCAGCTAAGTCTGCATAATCGGATACCGGGAATAATCCTTTCGAACCGGAATTAGTATCAGGAATCCATTTTATTGTATCAGTAGTTGGTTTAGATTTTTTTCTTTTTTGAGGTTATTTAGCTATGGCTGTGCGGATGCTCGTTTAGCTCGTGTTCTCTGTGGATGTGGTAGTGTTTTTTCTATTGGCCTTGATATACTTGGTTGTGATGAAGGACACGGTATTTTTTTTCTTCGAATAGCCTTGATGTGCTCGGTTGTGGCAACAGAAGTGGTTCAGTGCAATCTTCCGAATGAATTTCCTGATCGGAAATATCAAATAATGGAGGCATCGCTGCTACTGAATTAATCAAATCGACTTCCAAATTAGCAAAAGAGTTTTCTAAAACATCAGTCGCTTTTTATGGACTCCATATAGCTTCTAATTCATCATCTGGTTTATTGGTGTCTCACCTCGTACGTCTCTCACAATCATATCACAAGGTTCTTCCAGCTGTTGCTTTGGTAAATTAAAAAATGTACCCCCACCACCTTCCTCATTGCAAGAATCTTTTGCCGACTGACAACCAGATGCCGATAGTGGCTCAATATACAATGCCTCAACATCTTCTGCGTCAACGAATCTATCTCCTGTTGCATCTCCTTGGCCATCAAATATTTTCTGTATTGAAAAATCCGTCAAGAAAAAACAATCGAAATTGAGAAAAGCCATTGAAATTCCATAAAAAACGAAAATCAGAAGAGAATAAGAACGTAAATGGCCGACTGAAGCGTATACGCTTCACGGAACTTCCGCGCGTCCAGGCAAGATTCACCACAGCAAAAAAAAAAATATTTTTTTTTTAATTATTCTTCACAAAAATTGAACAATAACAAAATAAATTTACTTACACACGGCGGGTCGTCATTTTGCCTTTTTTCGTACACAGAGAAAATCACTTGAAACAAATGTAGGTCCTTAAAATTCGGAATGTGGAGCGAGAATTACGTGGCGATTATTTTTAATGTATAAGAAAAAAAAAATACTTTGTTTTCATCCATTTTACACTAAAAACTTCATTCTGTTCATTTATGTCATATTTCGATATGTCTTCAGTTATTTTTTTCTTTTTTCCTATCAATAAGGAAAATTCTAAGAAAGAATTTTGATTGAAATGGCTTTCTTGATGACGAAAGGCCATAGTTTTACAAATGTTTTATTAAAATTGTTAACTTGGCTGCAGATTGCCTTAAACAATTTATGTTTAGCTTCATATCATATGGCGCTAAATTAAACAAGGGGTCCCGTTTTCCTTATTATTCCAGGGTAGTGCGTCGAAAAGTGATACTTTGGAATTAACTCTGCTTTAAATCCATCTGGATCCACAAAATGGGAAAATTCTTTCACAGGTAAAAGTACTAGCTATAAAGCAACTCATAAATTACTTTGAAAAAACATTATTATGTACTGTCTTACCTGATAATACAAAACCGGAATATAAAAGCTCGTTTTCCGATGCCCAACTCACTTTTATATATTCTTTCACAATTTTCACTTTCCAGTTTAAAATAAAAAGACATTGGTACTTTTTAGATGCTTTTACTTCAAGTATCGGCAACGAATTGACACTTCGAGAAATCATACAATGTAGAAAGCAATTACGAAATCTAATCCTCAGAGGTATTAAAGTGTAATTCCGACTTAGGTTACGAATTATATTTTAATTCACACGTGGCGCCTAAAATCCTTACAAAGATTTAAATTCAATTCTAATTAAATTCTAATGCCAAAGTATATTAAAAAAAGTTGTAAGTTTTTCAAAGATTAGATTATTATGCCCAGATATTTCTGTGTGTACCAAGATTTTTTTTTAAACTAAAATGAACGTAATGTAAATAAAATTGAAAATTTTGAGAATTTAAATTTCGAACGAATGATCGTTGTTTTACCCCATCTGCCTAGGATATAAGACCAATCCAGAGGTGCCCAAACTTTTTGTCTCGTAGACCCCTTGTTTACCTGTTATTGATGTTTTTGCAAATTCATGAACTTCAAATGTATGTTTTACAGCTGGTATAGTGCTACACACTTAGAAAGATTTAATTTTCTAATTCTAGTGAAGTGTAGTGTGAAAATTTTAAAAACGCTTGTTAAGATTTTTACATTTATTAAAAAAATTCAAATTAATACGAACCAAAGTAAACTCTAGTGTCTGTTACAAAAAGTAACTAAGCAAAAATGAATGTTTCTAGTGGGAGGGATGAGCCTGATGCTTTAATAATAAATTTTCAGTAGTTGGCATCAATGTTTTCAGTAGTTGGCATCAATGTAGTTAGGTTTAATTTCAAATCTCCTCGGTTAATGATGTCCATTCTGTTTTTTTTTTTTTTTTTTTTTTTTTTTTTGTTAGATGATTGGCAATTGTGCCGAAATCCCTTGAGGATGGAAAGGCAATTAAAAACTTGCTCGTGATATTCCATATCACGAGATAAGTGACATATGTAGATGTCTTTTTGAAGCCAGAATTGCTGATATCCGTTTCTGTACCTTAAGTTCTTTGTTAGTGCTTATTCCGATCAGTTCCTCCTCCATTTCTTCAATGTAACCATATGGATTGATTATCCACTGTGGTATTGCCATAGTTAAAAAATCCTCAAAACTAGTTTCAAAATCTGAATAGAGGGCATAAAAGTTGAACCTAGGTTGAAACGTCGTCTTCCGGGCAGTTTGTCTGTGACAAATTGGGGAACTAGGAAAACTCGCACCGTCCAATGTTTTGCTTCATTAGCTTAATTCTGGTAAGGAACGCTGAAATGATGACCTTTTTTTTTTTTTATACAATTTAGACTGTCACCTTTGCAAGTAACCTCATTAAATTTAGTAAACAAATCTATTAAGTAGACAATGTCTGGTTTACACTTGATTATATTGAATCTTTAAGATCTAGAAACTCTAAAAATAAACTCAAAAAGTGCAAAAAATCTTTTCAAACATAAGCCTCTCGACAGCCAGTGTATTTCAGTGTGACGGAGTAACTGATGAAAATTCTCGTCATTTTGTTCACACAACTGCTCAAATAACCGCGTATTCAACGCATGGCTTCGGATTCGGTTTACTGCATTAATGACTAATTGAAAAGATTCATGCAATCTACTATTAAAATTTTTAGCAACTAAATGTGGTCGACGGATGACGCAGTGTACTGCTAACACCCCCGATATTTTGTTTTAGATAGTTTATAGATCCACGATAACGCCCAACCTTCAAAACATTAAATATTGATTCGCCTTTAGTGTCAGCTGTGAAAGATCTCGCGATGATCAGGTTCAGGTAAAGTTGATTCGTCCAGCTGAATAAAGAAATGTGTCTTTTTTCGAATAATTACACGAGAAGCTTTATCATAACTAATTTCATCAATACGTCTTTCATCTGTGTTGTTGCTTAAAGGAATTCCTTTAATGATATCACATGCAGGTTTAACAGTTTTTAAAATTTCTTCGACGGCTGGCAAAATTAACTTTTCTTCGATAGTATGCGGTTTTCCGGATTTTGCTATAAAGTAAGTCTTTAATCTGGAAATTTTTCGTCTTTATTAGACTGAAATTCATTGGAAAAAAAATCTTTTTTTCCCCCCAATGAATTTACAAAATGCATTAATATGCGGAAAAAATATAGAAATTTTCGACCTAGCGATCCGAGAGATCTCATCAGTGTGGTTATCTCTGATAAGTCGGCCGCAAACCATTATCGTCTCTTTGTGACATTGAAGCAAACATTTTGTCTACCGTGGGTCTATTCTGAAGTATTTCCTTGAGTGTTTGAAACTATTTCAAATCCTTATCTGTTTTATCAGCATGACATCTTCTAAGATGATCCTCCAGCTTAGATGGTTTTATAGCGTCATTGCTTAAAACTTTGTTGCACATAGGCAATTGTATGTCCGACAATGATTACATTCAACAAAACAGAATGACAAATAATTCTTTCAATTTTTGTTTTTAGCTCGTTGTGTCAGTTGCAATGCAATAATGCATAGTCAAGTTCCTTTCCCCCATTCATGCAAAAGACATAATGTATGACATAAAGAGAGATAGTTTTTCATGAAATACCTGCACTACATAATCCCTACTTAGCTAATACTATTATAATTGCGATAGAAGTATCTATACAAAACCCTTGTAGTATATTGTCGGTCCATTTATTATATTTTCACCTAAAACCTAAACAAGAAATTTTCGTTATTTGGGCACAGATAAAGTTCGAGGCCGAGTTGACAAAGGTTACAATTTATTGCAAAAAAAAATATTTTTTTCTTTACAAAATAAAAACTTACACGCAGAGAAAATAAAGTGAACATTTATGTTTTAAAAAATTTTACTTCATAAGTAGTTTTATAATTTATGTATATCTGAGTGTGTGTGTATTATTACAATTATTGAAAAGCCAAAATTAAAGTTATGACCTGCTTAAATGAGATCCTCCATTTACATCTCATGCACCCTCAATTTTATTTTTTGCTGACATAGACCCCTTTCAGGTCGTCATTGACCCCTGGGGGTCAATATAGACCACTTTGGGAATCACGGCCATAGATGAATGCACATATGTAATTTCGGAAGATCACCTCTCTGTGACTGGGACTTGGACAGTATACCTAAAAAAAAAAAAAAAAACGCAAATTTGTGTATGATAACACCAAGAAAGGATTGCCGTACTTTGTCCATTTTTGAAATTGTATTTACTAATTTTTTTGAAAATGCCTTGTTCAAAATTTCAACTCTCTACATCCACGTGCTCTTATGCAGTGTCAAAATATATAGTGAAAAACGAAATTTTTGTATGGCAACCCTACGTAGGAGCTGCCCGATTTGTTTCATTTTCGAATTTAAATCTAAAATTAATTAAATAGTCCGTGTGCAAAATTTCAACTCTCTAAGTATACCCGTTCTCGAGTTATCGATCAGACAGACAAATGCAGAGACGGGCAGGCGGACTGATGGACAAATGGACATACAAAAATCAATTTTAATCTAGCAGCATTATTTCAATAGGTTACAAACGGAATGACAAATTTAGCTTACCATATAGATTTCATGTAGGGTGTAAGACAACATGCTTCACTCAAAACCAAATAGGCATAGGTCTTAATTATTCTTCAGTTTCAAATTTTCCGCAAGTTTACTTCAAGGAAAACTTCAAAATCTGTTTTATTTATTTATTTTACATTGATCCCAAATAGCATCGCTGGGGGTATTCTACAGCAAGTTTAAATTAAAAAAACAACAAAAAAAAACAAACAAAAATCAATTTGATCATAATGACAGTGACATTCAATTTATCCTTTAAAAAAGGATATCTTCAATACCAAACCAATAAACTTCCCCCAGGATAAGAAAATCCTGAATACTCTGCAAAACCACAGAAATGAAGGGAATACCACGATTTTTATATTATTTGAAAATTGATGAAGATATTTATTACGATTGAGAAAACCTGACAAATGCAGTCTTGTAAAAATATCGTGGGCTATAAAAGGCAGTCATTCAAGTATATATTATGTTTTCCCCCTCCCCTATTTACACCCATGTGTTTTCTGTACGTTGTAAGTACAGAAATTTTATAAAAAAGTACGGAACGCTATGTCAGAATATCATCTCCCTCCCCTCCAATGAACTAGGTCAATCAATCGACGAAAGTACTTTTATGAAGCATCACCTCTTTTGACATTTCACTTATACTTTTTCCACTCTGCTGTCTCAATACTTTTCAGAAGACTTTTAAAGCTTTGCAAAGAATGGTAAGAAGAAAATTAAAAATGGCTGCAGCAGCACTAGCAGTAGCATAGTATAGCTCTAGTCTTTTACTATCATACCCACCCGTGATGCCAATGTTTATCGATTTGTCATAAATTATATGAGAGTGCAATATTGGGGGTATCGTAAGAGTTCATTTGACATGATGACTGCAGATTTTTATGGGCACTTTAGAGCGACCCTTGAGATGTAAAGCTTTTCCACACACTATTGGAGGTGGATTAGCATTTTATTGCAACTTTTATGTTTTGATTGGATGTGATTTTCATTAAATTGAAATTGAGTTCAAAGCTTTTATGATGTTTTCAATTGAATGAGTATTGTTTGAAGAGACCATGCAGATTTTTATATCAAATGGTGCATTTTAGTTGAAAGGATACTTCAAAATGTACATGAAACAATGGGATGCGTGCAATTGTGATATGATTACAATGTTTTTAATTGTACTAGTTCGTTTAGACTGGAAAGAAAGGAAAATTATAGGTATACATATAAATCAATATTTCTTGATTAATGACTTACTTTCATTGCTTTCTTCAATAACAGGCCTGAGAATTGCTGATCATCTATATTTTATATTTTGTATTTCAGGCATTTATTCGAGTGAATAAAAGTCAAAGTAAAAAAATGAAAGCAAAAAATAAAAAGTAATTACAGTCACGACTGATGAAGAGGTCAGTCGCATAGAATGTTCTCTTCGTCCCCTATACCACGGATCAATTTCAAAAATCGTATGAGAGATAGTTGTTTGACAGTTGTATGATTTCTGCCATTTGACTATTGATATTGAACAAAATATGCTGGCGATTGTGTGAGTTTTAAAATCAAATAAATTCATAATGATAATGCTTAACGACTAGCATTCCCAGTTAGAGAAGTTTAGGAAGGTAATCACATATATAATTAGTTAAGTATGTGTCCTTATCGATGGTTCGAAAATGGATCTGGGAGTAGAAGCCAGGATATCCCGTCAAATACAAGAATTAGACCGCCTATCAGACTACTGCAGTGTCTTCCAAGCGAAGATTCTAGCTATAAATAGCTCACTGAAGCTGCTAGAAACAACTCAGAACGTACTTAATAATCGAGATATCAGAATTTGCATTTACAGCTAGATGAAATCAAAGCTCTGAATTCGAACACCATTCGATCCAGTGATGGGACTTCCCTGCCAAATTATGCTAGCAAATTTGAAAATCGCCAAAAAGGTAGCAAACAGACTAGAGTATGGATAAAAAAAATGTATAGAATTATAGAATGTTATGTTTTATTTTATTATAATTGTATTTATACCATTAATTGTGCGAACTTTCTCTTATTTGTTTATGAAAACTCCATCGAAAAATTTATTCAGACTGCAGTACTTAATTAGTTCATTTGACGGTGCAAAAATCTTTTCATCTTCTATCACTTCTCTACAAAGAAGTACAGCCGAAACTATTTCAATATTCCACCTAGGTATTACGTTTTTTTTATTTTTTAAGTTATTAAAATCTGAAAATGCTCGTTCAGTAGCAGCCGTACTTTGGGGAAGGACAAATAAATTAATTATATAGTTTTAAGGATTCTCGAAAATTGGTTGTTCAAAAAGATTTTTCTGTTTTGATAAATTTTGCCAAGTTTTAGCAATATCGTTACAATCAACAAGTTGGTCTAACTTTTTAAAGATTATGAGAAGCCTCCATTTTGAATTAAGTTTTTCAATATCTATTTCATTATGAAAAGGAAAGGTTTCCACTAAAGGAAGTCTTAAAGTCATTTCGCCTGTTCTAATCTTCCTTGGATCCAAATATTCTAATAGTCTCAATTTCTTAATTTGTTGTCACAATTCTATGTAAAATGTCAATAGATTATCTTGGATATTACTAATATTTCCACAAGCATTTAAAGATTGAAACTGTGCTAATTTAATTCCAAAAAACATTCTTGATTTTTCAAGATGAAATGAACCGTCATTAAATTTGCAGTCAACTGAATGTGTTCTAACAATTTGTTAAAATATTTTTGGAGTTATTTTCAATTAAACGTCTTAGTTTGTGTATTAAATTTTTTTTAGACTGGAAGGTTTTTGTAGAGATTATTAATCTCACCGAAAATATAGCACAAAAATAATAAGTATAATTTTATCTCTGAACTATTCAGACAATCAAGAATTGCATTTGCATCAAAATTATTAGGATTTTTAAAAGTAAACAGAGTGAAGTAATGAAGTAAAGTTGACCACTGCGCCAAGATTGTTATAATGATTTGCTTCACCTCCAACCAGCGTGTACCGCTTGATTTTAGAATCTTATTTAAATTTAAATTAAAACTATCTTGAAATTCTGTCAACTCACTTTGCGTCTTAACACCATGGGCAAAATGACTATATACGCAAGAAAGGAAATTTTTTCATAGCAGCCGAAAGGCACAAGTGGAGGGAGTGGGAAGTACATCTAAGATAAAATAAATGTTTATTCAATTTCTCTAATCGTGCTCTAACTCCCGTAACTTCACCTCTCATTACTGATGTGTTGTCAATACCAAGGGCAATAAAATTTTACTCAGAATTTTTTGCTTGCTTATCCTTTTTGTTGTAGGTATAAATACAATCCCATCAACAAACAGCAGCAATCACCAGAAATCAAAAATAATCTCAAATTCAGAACATAAATGCGTAATTAATTTATATAGCAATTATCAAACAGGAATCAGCATCAGCTCAGCAAGCAATGACATTGACAATTATAATGGTCAAACAAAGCAAAACGTGCTGCAAAATGCAAATGCATTTGAAGTGAAATATTCATAATAATCACCACAACACAAAACACAATTCCTTAATTACTGAAAGAAAAACGCCACCGCCACGGCAACTTGCTGTCACTCAGTACGTTTACATGAATACTTGAAGTATACTTCAAGTAGATATCAAGTAATCAAAACATCATATAAACACGCATTGACTCCAAATATACTTGAGTCAAGTTAATAACAAAATTTAGTTCGATTTACTTGAAAAAATTTCATATAAACGCAACTTCAGTACTTGAACGTCTTCATTTGTGCGAATTATGAAAACGCGAAAGAGGAACAAGAAGAAGATTATTGTTGATAATTCAGATAGTAATTTTTAGCACTTTTCTCAAGATGTTTGTCTAATAATCCGCACCTATGCATTGAACCTAATGCAGAGTTGTCAAAGGTAAAATGTAGTTTCAAGTAAATTTCAAGAAAATTTCAAGTCAAGTAATTGGAATTAATTCAAACAAAAACCCTGCTTGAGTTTGAAGTGTATTTTGAGTCAAGTACTCAAGTATTCATGTAAACGTACTGAATGACAGTTTTGTTTGTCCAGCACAGCAACAGCAACGCAAAGGCCTCGGCTTCGGCGCCGTTCACACAAACAAGATGCAAACGCATGCAATGTACATAACGTACGTAATTAGAATTCTTTCCTCGTATTAGTAGTTTTAAAATCTGAAACATCACATTCACAGTAGATTTTTTTTTTCCAATAAATGAGAAAAAGCGAAAAAGTAGCACATTTGGATCTAAAGTAGCAAGGTAGCAAACATGCTTAAAAGGTAGCAATTTTGCTAGTATAGTCCCATCGCTGATCAGATCACGCCTATTCCAGCGTTTTCATAATGAGTTTTAGAGATTTGATGCAAACCACAGAGTTATTATCTGCTGGCTGCCAGAATGAGACAGCTGACACTCTGACCAGGATCAGGATGGGTTCGGCTATGAATATATGCTTGCTGGAAGAATTTATAGGAAGTGCCCTAAAATTAGCAAAAAACATTTTAAATCTACAGGCTTGCAATTTGGCTAATCGCAAATAGAGAGAATTTACCACATACTCGAATTCAAAACTGCTATGTCCCAAGATGTACCACATCAGGAAGACAGAAATTCTGCTAAAAAGGAACCGTAATGATGTACGGAATCTCACTGTAGTTCTTCTTGTGCTTCTTTGTAAAACATGTGAAATGCTTGTATGCACCATGCAATGACTTCTGCAAAAGTTGTATGAATGAAGAAGAGGCGATTGAGAGCGTTCTACATATTCTGTGTTAATCACATGCGTAAAGTTGGCATCGCAACTTCACCTGATTTAGTTCGGAACAATCTTAAAATTTGTCGTTATTTTGTCGTGAGGGATATAAATTTGACGTGTCCTTTTTCCTAAAGGAAACTGCATGATTTGAACTTAAAACCACATTGAATTCCCTTTAAAAAAAGGACACTACTAGATGTAAAATTTTCCAATCCGATAAGGTTTAGCCGTGCTCTAGTGAGTTGCGTGGCTAACTTGACGTCAACTTAGCACCACATCCAGTTTGCTTCAGAAAAAAGGATACGACAAATTTATAGTTTTCGCGACAAAAAAACGACAAATTATGATATAGCTCCGAGCTAAATCATGTTTTAATGTCCCAGCCTTACCAAATATAGAAAGAGTAGGTCTACGCTTGGTAGCTACTTTTTCTACGAATCGGGGGAAAATGCAGACAAATAATTGGAGAACTTAGTAAGGTTCATTAACTCTTGCGGACGGTATTAACTCATCTCCTGCCCACTTTAAATTACGCAATCATCTCAATATAGGATCCCGATGAGGTAGCATCACAATGTGCCATTGATGGTCTAAGTGTGCTTGCTCGAAAAGGCATATATCGATAGTCATGATATTTATACATATTGGATTTAGTTCATAATTTAAAAACACGTTACCTTTCTATCTTACCGATATTATTTTTCATGTGACGCAAATAGTTGAGCTAATTTCTGAATCTTTTAATCTACAAAAGCGTCTCGAGGAACCTGAGCCATTCGAAAAAAAGGTAATCTTCTAAATTTGTTTGTTACAGGAAAAAAAATATACCACGTCAACTAGTCACTCCCTTGGCAACTCATACCACTACCTTAAGAAGCTTACCCAGGTTAACAACTTAAAAAAAAAAGCGTGTAGTTTTGAACGCCGTGCCGTTGCTTTTGATTATTCACTGAATTTTGCAGCAATTTCAAGACCGGCATAACTTACCCTATTCATATCTGAAACAAAGAGCCTTATTATGAGGCCTACTTTTATATTTGTTTCCTCCACTAATTATTGTCTTCATTTGTATTCGGGTACATACATTTCATTTCAGTCGAATAGTGTAAAGTCAAACTAACATTTCCTCTTTATCAGTAATGCTAATACATTTTTGGGCATTTCCAGACAGAATCGCTTTGGATTTATATTGTAGGAATATCTGATATAGTGAAGGAGATGATACCTTAATACTGTGTACTGCCTACACGAAGCGTCTATGCTTCTCAGAAATTAAGTGAAATCTTCTAGTGACATTTTGCTGCAATGTCGTCTATTTTTATCGGTCTATTGGATTTTTAGTAAGCTCAAGAACCTCCTCACTCTGTTTTCCAGCACTAAATTTCAGCTAAATTACATTGTATATATGGTAATCGAACAAATCAACAATAATCATGCAAAAGAAAAGAAAAAAAAAGCACCGGGCCAAGAACTGACCCTCTTGGTACACCAGAATTAAGTCTAAGAGAAGCAGTGTACTTACCGTCTGAAGACACTAAAAAGAACTTTTAACTTTTAACTAAAAATAAGCTTTATTGAATTTTTGAAAGAATTGAATTTAGTAATGAATTTTTACAAAAATCACGAAGTATCAGTAGCATTAATTTATTCAAATCAATTGGATCTATAATTCCATTGACTATCTTCAGTAAGGCTGTGGTACTACTATGCTTGTGACGAAAACCAGATGTGAAGTTATAAAGGAGAAGATTGATGAGAAGACAATGAACAATTTCCAAGAACAATCATTTTTCAAAAATCAGTAAAATACTAATGGGGCAGAAAGGGGAACAATTAGATCCAGGCTTTTGAGGCACAGGTATTACTTTCAAGAGTTTCCAGCTTAGCGGGAATATTGAGCTGATTAAACCAGTGTTGACGATTTGACAAAACTAAATAAGGTACAACAATTTTAGCGCAATCTTTGGAGAAATCCCGTCCAGAATTAGACTTTACAAGTACTACACAAAGTTGCGTAAACCAAGAAACTCTGATCAAATTGAAAATGGAGACATGGTACGTGTATAGATTGTACAGAATTAAAAAAAATCACTGCCGTTACCAAGGGTTAGAACTATGAGGCAAAAATGCTAGATTTAGCTCATCAGGATCTTAAAAACAGGGACTAAGACCCTATTATTTTACTACAAAATGTGGATGAAACTTCTAAAATTTTAATTTCAAGGTACTGAAACTTTTCTAGATGGTTCAGGAAGGAATAAAAAATCTACAAAATCTCTAAATGTTACCATAACTCGTATGATTTTGAAAATATAGGGTGTTTCATAATTTATGATAAATATTCAAGTTCAGATAATTCATCCTTCCTTATATACATGTCTATAACTTTTAGCGAACACTCAATTTGGTCGGCTATATTCTTTACATGAGCCATAATACTAACACACTAATACAGCTATAAAAACAGAATAATATATTAAATGTAATCAAAATATCCGATTATTAAAAAAATACTTAAGTTCTTCTTCTTTTCTTACATTTTCAGTTTCAGATCCTTTGATCGATTTTTTACAGCATCCATCATATCTATATCACCTTCTCAATAAAATGTTTTTTTTTTTTTTTTATTTCGGAAAGGTATCATAGCGTGAAAGGGTCTCCCTACGGACGAGGCCTTTAAAGCATATAAAAACGGGGAAAAATATTTCCTGCATCGCCCATAATATTTTCCTCCTTCAAGATTTTCTTTTTTTTTTTTTTGTGTGTATTATTTATTTGATTTTTCAATATCCTTATACGTGGATGTAGTTTACTTTTCTACCCGTTCCCTTTATGGAAGCTGATTAGATCTAAAAAATGATAGAACGGTTTAGCATTATGATATCTTTGCCTTTCCCTAACTTTCCCATATATACCTTTCTCGTTTTTAGAAAAAGGAATCCAATTTAAAGATGAATCTAAGATGGAAATTTAACTTATTTCTGGGTCACTGAATGGAATCATATACCTACATGCATACATACAGATTTGTAAATACATATATGTATATGGAAAATTCTGAAGGATATTTATTGGAAAATTTCTCCCTCGCAGTGAAGTTTGTGAAGGATATAATTAGATGCATTGATTACAGGTGAAGATAAAATATTGTGGAAATTAGAGAATGCGAAGAGTATAGCACTGCAAAGATATGTTTTTTTTTTTGTGTATAATTTACAAAGTTCTTTTGATAATATTGTTGAAGTGGGATCGAAGCTTAGATCATATAACGAAAGGATAGGCTATGAGGAAGAAAAACTTAAGCATTTTTCTTCATGTAGAAGAATCGCATCGATGTGTTTGTTTAGTCATGGAAGTAGTAAACTACGATATTTTCAGAGGGGCACATAAATCAGTGGTTGAAATTTTATTAAATAATTGAAGAATTATAATTTTTGTCACCGTTATTCCAATTATTTTGCAAAACAAAAACAAAAAAAAAAACTATTTGCGGTATAAGCATAAGGAAAAGTACATAGCCTAATATGTATTAAAATTTGTTATTACTCTATTCTATTTTACTCATTATGACTCGATGTCCATCTTATGAATAATTTATTTGATAGAGAATATTATATGTATGTTTCTATAATTATTGTGTATATTGAGCAAAGTAGAATAGGTCCTCCTTCTCTTTAGCCAAGTCAAAATGGGTTCTTTTCTGCTTATGCACATTGTTACTCAGTAGCGGATCCAGGGGGGGGGGTCGTGGCGGTCATGCCCCCCCCCCCTAAATTTGAGGAAAAAAATATTTATTTAATTGAGTTATTTGAAAAAATAATTTTTTTTATTTTATACTTTTTTTATTTATATAATTAAACTTAAAAAAAATTTTTATTCCCAAACTTAAAAAAATACAAATTTATTTCAATGAATGCTATTGTATGCACGTGATGTATGTGTATAGGTTTTTCTTGGAATTTGGGTTTCGGACCTCAGGGAAACTCTTCCCAAGCCACGAAACAGACTCCCTCGCTACCACATCAGAGCCCTAACTTAACTTAGTCCTAACTCCTGTTATATTTCAGGGCTTACCTTAGTCAAAGGCAATCACTCTACGCCGTTTCAGGAAGCTATGATTAAGACAACTCGCACACTTTTATTTTATTTATATATATATTTTTTTACTTTTGCTTCGTTCACACACTTTTTCTTTCACAAACTTCCTCTTATGGTTATTTTTACAAAACGTTTATTTTATTTTTTTCTTATCGCAACTTCTATTTTCTTTACCTGTTTAAAATTAGTGTTCAGCCTACCGCGGCGGACAATTTTTGAAATGAAATTTGATATTTTCATAAATATCAAACCATCGTCTTACTATCGTGCATATATTGTTGCACCCACAATGTATTCCGCTCGCGACAATCTCCTGAAAGGAGGCTTTTTGGTGAAGACTTGATCGTTTAAATCTTCACCGAGTAAATTTTATGCGCCCGATAAGTATGTAGGTATGTATGTATATATGTACATACATATCGTATTTTTATTTTCGACAAATCTTACTGAAGGTAAGATTTGTCGTGGGGCTTTTTTCTATTGAAAAGACTTGGGTTAAAATTTAAAACTTTTATTTGTCCCAAGTCGTTCTATGGGAAATACTTTTTGTTTTTAACTGAGGAATTTGAATCAATTGCTGATGGCAATTTCACACACTCTAACACTCCTAACATTCTAAAATATTTGCAACGTTCTTATGTAAAACCACTGACATTTAAAATATGGACTGACTACGTCCATAGAAATACACTGCAGAAAGTGGGCTCATTTCTATATAGCGTTCTCTTTCGATCTAAGCACCAACTACTACTTCGCACGTCACATAGAAATGTGACCTAACTCAAAATTTGTTGTTTTTGAGTTAATTACACCATGAAATTGGCATATTTCTATCTGATTGTTTTTGCCGCTAGATAGCGATAGTGTCACTTTTCTGTTACTTAAGAACAAAGATATTCTTCATAGAACAGTGTGTCAGTGTCACTTTTTGACTTGTGACGATTTTTATAACAAACTTAAATATGTTTTCGACATTTTAACAGTATTATTTTAAATTGTGTCACTTTTCCACAAAACAGCATTTATTTCTTACAAATTTTATTATGAGTTATGACATTTTTCCACAAAGTTCAAAGTACTGAATTTAATTCTTAAAAATCGTATTTTGAGTTGTGCCACTTAAAGAAAACTTGTAAAAATATTTATTTCGCAACAAAGAAAAGCGACACAACTTAAGAGGATGCGGGATTAACAGCTAACCTCGCCAACTGCGGTAACAAAAACTTAAAATTTCTTTTATGTAAATCTTCAGAAATATATTTACTAACAAATTTAAGAGTTCAGACTATTTTTAGCAAACAATTACTACGTTAAGCTAGAATTAATTCTATGTATAGCTTTTCGTTTTTTCGCTCTCCTGAAAAGTTACATTTTTTGAGTTGGTCACTTTCCTATGTAACGTGCGAACTGAGAAAGGGCTGTAAACAATAAATAAATAAGTGGGTTTGTCGAAATAAATGTTTTTAAATTAATTATTTGGGTTAATAGAAATTCAAGAGGTTTCGCTTTTCAACTTTCCGCCAATGGATTTTTCAATGTTGGCACCGACGTATAAACTATTTTTGACACAAAAAATTGTACCCGCATGAAATAGCATATCGAGCAGTCCATATTATATATGCCAGTGTGTAAAACTGAGAAAAGCTGGGCTTGAATAACTCCTGCAGTTTGCACCCTATTCTATTAAAAAAATTAGTTTTTGTAAAAACAAAGTATACTAAAAAATGACACATCATCCACACCGCTTAATGCGGATTTCCTAGTTCCACGTAGTTCCAAGTACTACAGTAGGTACTGCGGTGGCTATGCGAACCTGCGTTGGATGTTTTTTTTTTTGCTCGATTTAATTTGTAAGATACCCCCCCCCCTAATTTCAATGCTAGATCCGCGCCTGTTGTGACTTGTTTCCAGGGACCACCACGGGGAGGAGAATGCAATATACAAAATAAATATGTAAATGCCTCGTGTACCTCATTTAGTCCCCAGTGGCCTTTTAGCTTCTATTACTTTTTTCATGTTATGTTAAAAAAAAAAGTTGCGAATAAAAAATCCGCCCAATAGCTTCAAGCCATTTTTTACACAGGAACTTATCTTGAGGAAACCTAATTTGCAAAATTTGGAAAAATAAAAGTAAACTTGCGAATAAACGAAATTTAATAGAAAATACTCATAATATCGCAACATTTTTAAATTATTTTTAAAATTTAAAATTTTTAAAATTTTTAATAATCTTCCAAATGCCCCATTTATTTGCTGATAATATTTCTTGTCGTTGCATTTTGCTTGACTGACATCAAACAAGACACCCGATGACAATTCAATTGTAAGCAAACAAACCGGCATTGGAAAACGTTAATTTTTTTTACCACGGCTGTTTATTTTTATAACTATTTCACTTTTATTTTACTTAAATCACTATAATTTATTAGTAAAACTTTTTTAACTTGCTTGAAAAATCCTTTCCCACAACACAAACTCCGCTTGTTTTTCTGCAGCACAACACAGCGCACTTCAACACCATAATTATAGACTCCGGAGTCTCGATTATATCAAATCTTTTGCACAGAAAAAATAATTTCTACAGGTTTTCACTATTACAAAATTATAAAACACTTTTATTAATGTTTACACTCACAAAATCACTAAAACAACACCCGACCTAAGAAATGACAAATGAGAAATGTTCAGAAATATCGAACTGACAAAAACTAAAAACCCAGCCTTCTTGTCATTTTGCCTCCCGTGTCCAAAAAAAAATTGCTTATCACACGTACTCGAATTTTATACAAGTAGCCTATCCTTTCGTTATATGATCTAAGGATCGAAGTAGCTCCAATTCGTTCGACATAAAAGCGTCTATTTCTCCGTCAAGATGTAGGTGTTCCCTTTGTCGGGACTCTAATTGTCTAAATAAAAATCATCAAATTTTACTATATAGTAAGTAGCTATAACAGTGGCCGTTTCTGTTGTTCGAATTGTTGTTCAATTGCTTGCTGAACATTTATTATGGCCTATCTGATTTGAAATTTGTCCTTTTACTAAGGTAGTAACCTACAATTATGTTAGAATAATTTTATTCTGGTCATTCAAATTAATTATTATACAAATTTAATAGTTATCTTAACTAACTCTCACTTTTTGTTCGAAACAAATATTTATCACGCACAACCCGTTCATTTATTACACTGCAACCCTTATTATGGTTGTCACATCACTTCAAGTGACACAACTGTGTAAAATTCATAGGAACACCTAACAAATGAAATACAAATCGACAACCAAGCAGGAGAAACATAGAGAAATGTGCAGTGGAGCTCTTGACCTTTGTCACTTCCATTTTCCTGTCGACAATTCTCAATTAATTTCTTTAGGTAAAAATCTGTTTTTTCTTTTTTGTTTCCTTTCGTTCCTATGAATTTTACATAGTCGTGTCACTTGAATTGAGGTGACAGTCTAATAAGGGTGTGTAATTTCCGATGATACTTAGGATTAGGGCCAATTTGAGTATTCATACTATCCAAGAAAAAATGTCGAAAGACCTTTATGCCTTTGTCGAAACACTTTGTAAAGCTCATTTCTCTAAATGGCTGGAAATAATACAAATTATTAAAGCAGGTATAAATGATTTTTATTTAATTCTAAGCTGGACTACAAAAATATGGGTAATATTTTAAGACATCGATTTTCAGATTTCAAATGATTCTAAACTTGATTTTCGAATTTCGAAGATTTTCGAAAATTAACAGATGTTAAAAACCCATCTCCGTCAGTTACGTATGACTAAAGTTAGAAAAGAATACTGGTTTACCTTTTATTTAGAGTTTGTTTCGTGCTCTGAGTGTACTAACTTTAGATATGTCTACAAAATGAAACTTTCCTTATGCTCCAAGCCAAAACGATTTTGAAATTTTGTAAATTGCAAGCGTAAGGTCGATGGATAATATCATCCAACTATTATGTGTCTTGTGGTCGTAGAAGGTAATGATTCATCTAGGATTGCCAATCTTTTTGGTGACTTTTTTTTAGAACCGGCTTTTCTAAGATTGACTGTAGTATTAGCTTTAACAATTATGTATAACCAATTAACGGATTTTCCATCTACTTCTCTGAAAATGGGAGACGATACTTGACGATTAAATAATTCTGAACTTAGTTTCGGGCTTATTAGAGAGTATTTCTAGTGGTCATGATGGTGTTACTTCATCTGTTTTAAAAAAAAAAAAATGTTGTCTCTGTCTTGTCGTTATTCTGTATTTTTTATTGAATTTATCTCTTTATAGTGGTGTCCTTCTTAGATTATGGATACTTTCTCTTATCATTCCCTTACACAAAAAAGGAAAGAGGAACGCTGTTTCAAATTATCGACCAGTGATTAGTTTGTATTGTACTACCGAGCTATTTGTAACCTTAGTTTCTGATGTTCTTACTTTTCATTATAAGCCCTTTATAGGGATTTTTCCAGGATGACTTTTCAAAAGATAATTCAATTACTACCAACCTAACAGAATTCTTCAACTTCTGTATTCCTACCATTGAGGCTGACAGCTAGGCTGACTGTGTCTACACCGATTTCAATAAGGCATTTGATAAAATTAATCAGTGTATTCTGATTATCAATATCATTAATCTTGACTTTCCTTCTCTCTTTGTTACAAGCCTATGGTCTTACTTGTCTAACCGTATACGCATCGTGTTCTCTTTCTGGAAGTTTTTTCACTGCATTTAAAAATACCTCTGGTGTTCCACAAGGCACCCATCTCGGTCCGCTTCTTTTAATTATTTATATTAATGTTCTGAGCTCAATATTGACTAATTATAATATTCTCTGTTATTCTGATGATGCCAACAATTTTCATTTAATTTCGAATAAAAATGACTGCGCTCTACTAATCTACATACTAATTTTCTATCCTTGGATTTTAGTAAGTGCCATAAAAAAAAGGATCCCTTGCACTTTGATTATTCTGTAGATGGAAATTTATTGATTATTATACTTGAAAAAAACTAAAGATTTTGGGTGACGTTTTTAACATTCGTTTCAATTTCGAAGATCATATTGACTCCATCTTGAGCAAGGCTAGTGCTAATTTAGATTTTGTAAGACGATGGTCTAGGAAATTTGGGACAAAATCTCTCTACTGTGCCTTTGTGGGACATATTAATCTGATTGAAGCTGTTCAACTAAGATTCCTTGGATCGATTCCATTGCTCTGCTTCAATTTTCATAGAGGATTAATCTGCTTTCCTTGGATACCACGTAAGTAACTGTCCCAGAATCGTTTTCACATTAGATATTTTACAGGGCATTATTAATAGCTCTCAACTTCTGGCGTCTCTTTAGTTTTTCAACCCTTCCTCACTCCCTTATGATTTTTCAAGGTTTCTCATTACAACACCAATTGGAGTATGCATTAGCCAATATCTACGAAGGCTCGCATTTTTAATGGCACTTCATCCGAATGTGTAGATTTTAATTTGTCTAAGAAATAGTCAGCTCAGTAGATTTTTATGATTTGTTTGATTGTTGTATATTTATTTTGTAGTTTTTGTTATTATCTCATAATAATTGTAAAGATTTGCAGTAATCAATCATTGATGAGGTCGAAATAAATAAATAGATAATAGCCATAACTCAAACAACGTAAGTACAGTTCAATTTCTGACTGACATTTACGAGAGTTGAGTACGAAAAAAACCTATTCACGATTCACGAAATATGCAAGTTTTTTCATTCAAAGAATGTTCCCCTACATTCCAAAAAGATGGACAGAATAAATTAAAGTGAAATCAATATCAAACAAGAATGCTAGATTAAAAAATTTATCTCTACTAAATTAAAAAGGAAAATAATTTTAGAGCGCAATTTTTACTTTATCGATTATTAGTGGACAAACTTTGAATAAGCTTATCACACTGAAAATTATGAAATCCAAGACAAAACTAAAATAAAAGTGAAAATTCTCCCTTTTCCAATATTCTTTTCAAAAGAATTTAATTTGATGGTCTCATTTCATGTAGAAAATGAAATTCCTTGCGAAAATACAAAGCCTTAATGCTTGGACCACTAATAAAACTGCTTCCCTCTTCTCTATATAGCATACGTACTCCTGGTCTATACCAACTACTATTAAGAATATATCAATAAAACATCAAAAGGTCGCTTCACATCCGGGAGTTATTTCTTGTGATGTAATAAAAATTTTCTGAAGAATTCCGTGTAATCTATAATCGGGTAATTCAGACGTTAGCGGGAAAAGGAAAATCAATAGAACTAAGAATATAGAGGAGAAAAAAAAAAAAAACATTTTCATTTTTTTTTCTTTTCTTTGCCATTGTTGAACATTTTCTCCTTGCCCTTTCCATTTCTGGTACAAAGTCAAAGTCAATATTGACCAGTTGTAACCAAAAATGAAAGCTAACAACACAAGAGGCGGCTGATGGATGATATAGAATAAGGAAGGACCATAGACTTTTGCCCTTTTTGTGGTAAATGACAAAAGAGGAAAACGACAAAGTTTTTGACGAACTTAAAGAATATCATCATTCCAAATTCTCGACAGCCCCTAAAAGAAGAAAACTTTCTTATTGTTATGGCAGCAAATGTCCAAAAACGTGTCAAATTGGTTATGGCCAGGAGTAAAATGAAAAGCACCGAAAAGTCTATTCAGAGGAAAACATTTTTTAGATATTAAAGTAATTTCTGTGGTTGGAGTTGTTGTTGTTGTTGTTGTCATGAAAGGAACGCCAACTATTAAGCAAGCCCTCCTCTCAACATATTCGACCTTGAACTTTGTACTTAAATATAAGCATGTGCGTGTATGTACTCATCTTTATCCTCTGAATACAAGCTTTCGAGGGAAACCAATAACATCTGAAAAAAAAAAACCAAGCTCTCTACTTCACTCAAATTTCCCATGTTTCGAAGTTTTCTAGTTTGTTTAACTTTTTTCTGCTAAACAAAAAAGTTTAAAACTTTCGTGCGGTTTTTTAATAGCAGTTTTTTTTTCTTTTTTTTTTTTTTGTAGTAGAGAAGGAGCAAGAAGGGAATGAGGTTATGTACTGTGTTCTGTAAAGTTATAAAGTGTAGATTTGTTCCAGGATTAATAGATGTTATGCGCATGTTTATCTGCTACTGAACAAATGGATGACTGATGTTTAAGGAGAATGTACTAGGAAAAGGAAAGTTTCTATTAATGAGGATTTAAATGTTTTTTTTTTGTGTTATTATCTTGCTCGTAATTAAGGGATTCCTAGTTATGCACAGCAAATATATGAAAATGGAGGGGAAAACTAAAGGACTTTCCGAAGGAAGAATGGAAATCTGTAAGTGGAATGTAATAGTTCCGTTGATCACTCGTAACTATACCAGCTTGATGTTTAGTGTAAAGTGTAATGTCCGTTTCTAGTGTGATAAAGAGTTTTTCTTCTAGATCCTTTATATATGTCCCAGAAAGGAAATTTCTAATTATTTTATTTATTTGTTTTGTTTTTACTAAGGCTGTGGCTACGATACTGCAAAGTCTGAAAAAAAAAGTTCGATGTCAAATTTCATTCATTCCCTTCGTGGGAGTATTTTGCAATTTGCATGTATGTAGGAAATTATTTACGTTAAATTTACGTGCCAACATTTCCTTGAGTTGCCTTTCTCTGGGTTTCTGGTAATCTATCTATACACGCTTTCTGGTTTGTTTGGTCCATGGTCTTGTACCAAAGGATTATTAAGGATGATAATGTTTGTATATGTGAGTTTATCATCCGTTAGGAAGAAAATATCGTTATACTCGTAACAGAGTTTGGTTATTGAGGCTTTTTCTAATTTTACTAGGCGATGGGGTTCAACTTTGCCTCGGTATGGGTCTTAAAAATCTCCTCCTCCTTTGGAGCTCTTGGACCTGGTATATATTTTTAAACTAAGCATATTGGATGGAAGAGTCATATATGCCTTTGGATCTCGTTCGCATAGCTCATAAGGCTCTTAGGCCACACACAATTGTTATAATTTATTTTATTGGACGGTGTAGTAATTTTTGCCAGTTCTCAGGTCTAACCGAGCTCGCACGCGCATCTGTCGGACCTAGTACGCCTTGTATATAACTTAAATATAGGAAAATTTGGATTTTATGTAGGTCTGCTTGAGTACTTGAAAGCTCAGCTTCCGTTTTGTTGCTCGTTCTCAGCTTGTTGGGCTCGTGCAAACATTTTGTACATTAGGCTCCTTCTGGAGGAATGACTAGTATGATAATTTATTGGCAGCAGTTGGAGAAATGCGCTTATTATGACTATTTAGACACTGTTTTCATTGAAGTTTTTTTTTTCAGAGGGCTTTCAGGATAACTCTATCGTTTATTTCTTGTGATAGAGAGAGAATTTCTTCCTACATATACAACGGAATTATGGCAATGAGTATAGTTATCGCGCAGGTATCCATATACGTTCCTTCAAGGTAACCTCTTGCTGACTAATTTTGTCGGCCGTTTCGTTGTTAAGACACCTTTTTAGCATTATTTAAATTTCTATTGAGTATGACACTGATGCTACATTCACAATGCAGAGTAGAGCAAAGTGAAGCAAAGTGAGCTTTGAGTCCAGAGCCAAACTGTTCACAATACAGTGCAGAGTGAAATTTTAATTTTGACATTAAACGGAAAAAAAATGCTATAGCAAAGCCAAATCAACAAAAAAGCCAGGAACTGTCGTTGTCAAAATAATGAATTCGAAAAAGGAATTATCTATTGCACCATCAGATTGCTTCAAAGCTAGCTAAATATTAACTTTTTTTTTTTTTTTAAATCATGAAGTTTGCAAAAAATTGACTTTTCTGTTTTATTAGCACTCATAAAAAATATTTAATCAGAAAATAATATTAAAACATGTTGGTTATGATAAAAAGAAGTATGAAGCTTTTTCCACGCCATCTATATGCTAGTAGTTCTCGTAATTCCAGTTTGTAAGCTTACGGAAATGGCAGCGTGAAAATTGAATAGAACCTATTTTCATGCAACTTCACTCTGCACTACTCTGAGCCAAACAGAGATAGACTAGTTCGCAAGAAGAAAAGGATGTCAGTTGTCACTCTACGCTGCTCTACTGCACTCAGCATTGTGAATGCGGCATGAACATTTCTTATATGAGATGCCATAAAGACCCTGCGATTAGATAGCTTAAGTGTTTTCGGCAAGTGCCCTTCATTCGTCTGTCTTTATAGAATACAGTTAGCCCGTTGCAAATGTTAAAGATAAAACAAACTCCTCTGGGGTTTTTTCCGTGCAAGAAAATTTCAATGCTTTGAATGGACCCTTAGCATTACAATTGTTGGAAAGAAAATCATTTCCTAATAGTCCTTCATCAGAAAGACCTGGCAAGTTTTGTACTACCTGAAAGTTGCAGGGAATTCTTTTTTTTTTGTTTTTTTAATTCGAGTTTTCTTGGCAATTTTCCAAAATCGATACATTCATATAAAAGCTTTTGTGAAAGCGAAGACGATGTGGGGAGCGTTCAACACCTGTCACACTTAAAAGGAATACAATAGATAATTAGCTCTGTGCAATATAGCAGACATGTAATTGATAAATATGTAGTCATATCCACGTATAAGATCCCTATGAAGATTGTATCACAACAACAGACTACATTCGAGGATTTTTTCTATGGGCATAAGGATTATTAAAGAGGACAGGTGTATGATGCTTAGTTAAGAAAGTATTTCCAGCTCTGAGTTGGAAAACCAGGGCGAGATGATGAGATCTGTTCAGAGTTTAGAGATCTAAATGATTAAAAAATTGCATTTCTTCTGGTGGAGGTGCAAGCAAGTTCCAATAAACCGATTTATAAAATTCACATCACTATCACTTTCGACTAAGTATTAGAGTTAACGTTCCCAAAATACCTACATTTTTTCTTTTCTTTAAATCAATTATTAAATACTTTTTGTAGTAAAATATAAAAAATACATAATTGCAATGAATATCTTACGCATTCCTAAAAAACCAAATACAAAATTTCATAAAAAATTATCACATACAACAAAATCCCTGTACGCTCTTATAAAATCTAATCTCTTCTAAAAATTTGATAATAACGCAAAGCAATTATCAAGGATTCCAGGATATTTGTTGATATTTTCTTTTCCAGGATTTTATCGGATAAGATTTAGGCACGATTTCAAAAATTACAAAAAGCGAAATTGTAAGTTTAGCCTTCATTTTTACAGAAATTTTTGGTTGTGTGCCGAATGCCACTGAGGTCCATTGTGATAGTCTAAAACAAAAACAAATGAGAAACTCCATTGTTGAGAAGAAGAAAAAGCCCGCCTGAGTTTACATTTTAATGGACATTCGGACTTAAGTTGGAATAGATGTAAAAACCCACGCAATTAATTTTTAGACGCGTTGAGATCAAGGTCACATTTTATTTGAAACCTTCGCATACAAATATCTTAGGCTGACGTGTTACATGTCCACAAATTTAATGCCAGTGACTTGCCATTAGCACTACAAAAATCCATCTAAGTCTAAGAAGCGGTACTTCCTTAAATCAGCCTACATATTTTAATGGCCTCATAATTTCTAGTCAAAAAAAAAACATTTACAATATTTAAAAACAAAAAAATTTTAGTCTTTCTTGGAATGAAATCCAGGCGGGCATTTTAAAAAAGTCAAGATAAAGGCTCACCTGTAGCACTTTTATCTGTTGTACATAGATGAAAGAATCCACTTTTATCGTTACAATCACAACACCTGATCCATGATAGCTGCCCAAATACTTATACCAGAAAAAAAAACGAGAAGAAATCAGGTGAATCGGTTCGGTTGACATAAAAAGGCCCACTTAAATCGCTCAAATAGAAATAAAACAAACATAAACGCGATAGTCTCGATGTTTCAGATCGCTGTCAACGCGTTTGAGTGATAAATCTCTTCTTGAATGCAAGCATTGAGATTTCTTAAGGTGGACATACATGCAACAAAAAACTAAAAAAGTGTCGTGAATAATTTGTGAAGGTATCTCTCAAGGTGTGGTCAACAATTCAGTGGTTGGCTTGCTGGCTGGTTGGTCTCGGACACCTGAATTAAAGGAAATTTGAACCGATTTGTTACACATTGTGTTCATGTCAACATGACAATGATCTCCACATCGCGTTGTACGCGCATGCTCAACACACCACAAAAAAAAAAAAAATCAGGTAGATATTCATTCGACTTCGAGATCAATTTACGACTGAAAGTTTTGTCACTTGAGGTTAGTTTGAGATTTGAGTTGGTCACTTCATATTGACTATAGACAGAGAGATAGATGTTCTGTGATGCCCATCAAATGCTTCAGGGGTCATTATCTATCTTGAAACGTAAGAAGAAATGTGATTTTAATGAGGCATTGATAGAGGAAATGAAGTTATATGGACGAGCGTCGGACGGTATTGCGTTACTTGGACCTGTTTTGAAATTGGACCTCTAATGATTTTCGAACGCCCATTTAATTTTTCAGAGATTTTTTTTTCTTTTTTTTTTTAGTGGTACATAAATCATTTCGCTTGGATGAATGAATCCACAGACAAACATGGGTGAAAGGGAATTTAAAATATTTTTCTTTTACACGCGTTGGTTTCATTTCATAATTGTGTAAAACAGGTGAAAAAAAAAAGAAAACAAAAAAATTTCTCCATATCATATTTAAGAGAATTGTGAAGGTAACTTTGAATTACTTTAAGGAAACTTAATTACATTTCATTCAGTATTTCTCTGCTTTTCGATGGATATCCTAAATAAAGCTGATTTCAAGTATCTTTTTAGTCGAAGGCCTTAAATATTGCTATTGTCGCCAAATTGTGTCTTCTAAATCCAAACCGATTTTCACCTTTTTATTTCCACATAGATCCTGATTTTTCATTTAAAATTCAATTACTCTTAGGTTTTTTTGAAAATTAGTCATAAATTCTTACATAAAATTAAAAGTTTCACTTTTTGTTGATATCTATGAATTGAGAGTTTTGGAACTTCTTCGGAGTGTTTTCACTTTGGAATTTTTAAGTAGCAGCTAGATTTTTTTTTTTATAGCTATTTCACACAAATTCTATATGTTTGAGATAGAGATAGAAATGACACTTTATTAAAAGGGTAGTCGGGTGTCTTGTTCTTGGAGTCATGAGCCAATTTTTTTAAAGAGCCAAATATAAGTATATACATCGGTAATATGTATTACAAAAATTAATATAACCGTTATCTGTTGTGAAACATGTATTTATTGTGAAATCAAAACATTGTATTTTGCATACTAACAGAACATATAAGTCAACGTATTTAAGAAAATTGAAAAAAACTTTTTTTATAACTTAATTTCAGTAGGTTATACATAGTATAGCTTTGCTTAAAATACAAATTAAATGTAAAAAATAATATAAACGCAAATATGTTGTAATATTACTGAGATTTTTGGGATTGTGTACAGACACAAAGTTTTTCCAAATTTGACGAATATTCAGAAGTTTTCAATTTCATGCAACTTTCGAGGCTTTCGTCATTAAGGGGGTATTCTAGTCTAGAGGCCCGAATTTTAGGTGATTTTTTTGTAAAAAAATGGCAATCAATATCTTTCTATCCATTTTTTATGAGTTATTTATTAACATTACAAGAATACAGAAAAAAATTAATAAAGTAAAAAAGTTGAAAATTAAAAAAATTAGCAGCTGATGAAGTGGGGGGCCTCAAAAAATTGGCGCGTGATCATGCCCACGATTCCAACCCGCCTAGCAATCCGAAAGAAAAAAATAAAAAAGATTATTAGTCTAGAGTAATGTCGCTATGTCCGGAACTAGGGAAAAGTTGAAAAAAATTTTTTTTCACAAAATGGCCGCTGCCTGAAAAAAAAAGCAATTTTTGTACCACTATTTTTGACTTTTTCGAATTTTTTAAAAATAGTAAAAATTGATATTTGGGGATGCGGCTAGTTCCGGACATAGACAAGTCTATAAAGAAGACTTTCAAAAAAATTTCAAGTAAATCGGTCCAGTAGAACTTGAGAAATCGGTCTTGAAAAAGGCACTTTCGAGAAAAACGCGTTTAAGGGGTAACGCCACTGTAAGTTTTTTGAAGAATTGTTTTTTTTTTTATTAGCTTAAAAAATAGTTTAAACCTTCTAGAATAAGAAAAAAAAAGGTCCCGTGCAAAAAAAAATTTTTTTAATTTGAAAATGGAGGTCGCCACCAAGCGCGTTAAACTTGCTCCGAAACATGTCCCGGGAAGATGGCTATGGAGCTGCCATTTTGTTTTTTTTTTCGCTGTCAAAAATTTATTAATAAAGTTCAATGTATGCCCGATAATACCCTTAAAAGGTTTTTTTCAAACACCTTTAATTTCGCGAGAAAAAAATTCGTGGAAAAACCTTTTTTTTTAAAGTCCAAGTGGTTCAGAAGTTAGAATTCAACTGTTAGCAGCTGGATGCAGTTGAACACTAAATATAAAAGATACAAGCCACCATTTTGAAAAATCCTCTTGTAGGCATATTCTTGAATAGTTAAACTTTGAAAATATGAAAACAAAAAAAATATATTTTTTCGAATTTCTAGACTAGAATACCCCCTTAAGCGAAGTTCTTAATTTAATTTTAATAATCATCATATTTGAAAATAATTGTTCACAGTAGTAAGTAGATCCGAAAATTATCAAGATGCCAAATGCATGTTTTCACTTGATCATAAAAATGAGGAAAGACAGTTCCATGTTCAAATATAATGTCTTCCTCCTTCCTAAATTTTGAAAGATCCGTCCACTGGTGTATGGCAGCCAATTTTCATTTCTCTCTAGTTAAATTTTCTAGTTCTGACTGCAAATTTGTGAACTTTTTTGTCCATATATCTTTGTTTTTCAAATCTAACAACTGTAACTCAAATTGAGCTCTATCAATAGTTGAGAATGGTGTAAAATTCAACTCTCACACCTTCGCCACTAGTGACTTAGAGTTGGGTTTCTTGCATTTTTACAATAGCGGTGACAAAAAATTCACTGTTAATATTGCAACCTGAATATGACGAAACAATTAAGAAGACGGAACTGGGCTCTATTATTGAATCCGTTCGAGTCGAAGCAAAAAGAGCTTAAAAAATCGAAGTTACTTAAGATTCTCGCGAATTCGTTTTAGTCCCCTTTGATTTCAGTTAATTTTTTCGCACAAAATTGTTAAAATAATTCGATTGGATTCTTTTATCAGATAATTTGAATCAGTTTGAACGAGAAAATTAATAGAAGTTAAAAGTAGTTGAAATTAATTTGTTTCAAATTAAGGAATCTTTTTAAGAAATTTCAACTTATAATGCGCTTTTTTAAGGTCTTTTCGATTCGAACAAATTGGAAGTGATAGTGAACAAATATTTCGCTGAAATTCCCCGTATTGCATGATGGATTTTTTCAGAAAATTTGTAAGGCTCACTACTAAAAGGTGCTGATTTCCAAAGCTCACGAATATTCTTCCAGTGTCCTGGTAACGCTACTGTTTCTATTAACTTTGTTTTGAGTGTGGAGAGTAAGGTTAGCTAAACTGGGTTTACAAGCATGCGATCTGCAGCGCATTTTGATGTGTGAGCAGGATTATTATATTTGTTTGTCAATTGCAATATTACAATTCATTTTTCAATATTAACTATTAAAATACTCAAGAGCCACAAGTATGATTCTACTCACAAGCATGCGGCTCGCAAGCCGCAGGTTGCCAACCCCTGCCCCAGACCCAAAAACTACAAACACTGGTATGCCTCGGAAAAATATCTTACATCAGCCTAACAACCAGAGGCGAACTGTAAGGACGAGCGATTAGGTGCCAGCACGATGGGCCGGTTCCCAAGTAACAATTTTCCCAATTTTTGGTGACTGAAGGTGATGGGTAGTTTTATAAGGGGTATATAATGGTTACTCGGTTATGTAAAAATTTCAGTGGTTATATAAGAGTTTTATAATATTACGAATTGGTGACGTAGTTATATTAGAGTTTTTTAAGGTTACTAATGGTTATCGTGGAAGTAGGTTACTAAAGGTTTTATAACTTGGTGATGGAAATGTTACAATCACTGGTCTATATAACTTAGACTAACCATTACTAGAAGGTATATAAAAAAGTTTTGTAATTGTTTTGATCACCACGTTATATAACTTATTGATAATAAGGGTTTATTGCGGTATCCGTGGTTACCCTTATATAACTCGACAACTTTCAGTAATTTCGGTGACTTTAATAAAAATTGGGAACTTTCGGTAATACATATACCCACTATAAAATATCGTAACATTTTTTGGTGGCCCTTTAGTAACTAAGGTGATCGTTATAAAAACAAATTACTTTTAGTGTCGAATGGAGCCATTATAACACTACACGGCGCGCCCAACAAAACTTATTTTAAGAATAACTTGATATATATATATATATGATATATAAGGTAACACAATATAACCAAAGGGTATATAAGAACAGTAGACTGATTTTCGTTACTATAAGATATATAATATTACCAAAAGTAACACAATATAACGTAAGGGTATATAGGATCACGAACGTCTGATTTTTGTCACTATAAGATATAAAACATTACCAAAGGTTACATATTATGACTAAAGGGTATATAAGGATCATTTTCGAGGTATGGTAGTTTCTTCAGTTTATATAATAGAGACAGAGTTTATATAAAACTACTTGAAGTTTTATAATGGTAATTAGTTCATTTAAGTACAAGCCGCCATTTTTTTCATCTATGCATTGCAGATAAAAGAGAAAATGTCGGATTAGTCAATTTTTTATATTGCAGATATTTGGCTTCCATTTTATTTTTATATGAAGAAAATACATCTTTTTAGGTATATAACATTTCTAAATTATGTTATGTTATTTTTATGAATTAATATCACCTAAGTGAAAATTTTTAATTTTGTCATATTAATTAAAATTATTAAAAATTGCTTATTTTTGGAGGGGTCTGTATTTTTTAGAAGTATCTATGATGATATTCACAGTAAAATTTCAATTGCAGCTGAATTTCACCACATATATGCCGAAAAACTGTACTTCTGAAATGTAAAAATATTAAACCCTTCCATTATAAAAATGCAATACAAAAAAAAAATCGAAATTCTATGTCAAGATAGGTTTCGTAAATATTTGCATATTATTGTTTTATAAAGGTAACGAAAAATAATTTCCCTAACATTTCAATCACTGAAAGTAATCAGCCTGAGAATTCCAAGCGTTGTGGAAACGTTACCATCATCATTATAAACAAAGTTTATAAAGGTAACCGAAACATTACCGCAACCACTGCTATGACCAAAATAAATTAATCGAGAGCACCTTGGGTTATATAAGTGTTTTATAAGAAGTTATATTAAGGTAACCAGAATATTTTGGTTACTCATTTTATAAAACTTTTAGTTATATAACGTTACCTAAATCAAGTCACGGTAACCTTTATATAATCCTCCATTTAAGCTCTATAAGGGGTTTATAGTGGTTACAAAGAGGTTTCGAGTACTAGTCTATATAACTCAAGTTATATAATTTGGTAATGGAAACCTCACCGTTACTACTATATAAAAAAAATTGTTTCTTGGGTTGGCGTCATGCTGGTGGTCTCCGCGGTATTTGCGACCGCACGTATTTACCACGTAGTCTAGACGCACGTTGCGGCTGTGGTGGAAACAATTTAAAAAAATACTCAGAAATGTCCTACAACTTATAAACACTTACAGGACCTAGAGTCGAGATAGCTAGTGGGTGTTGCCAAGATAGCATTATACATATATAGAAAATTTTGGCATTCTCGTGACTTCAAAAGCATTCACTTTTTTTTTTGTTTTATATAAAGCATTTGGCATTATTTTTGGCATCATATCATTTTTATTTCGACAAACGAATGGAAAATTTGTTTTCTATTAAAAGTATTCAAAAAGGCTTTCAAAATTTTGCTTTTAAAATAAATTCGAAATTGAAAAACAAATATAAAAAGAGTTTTAAATTTTGTTTTTATTTTCTAATTTTTAAAAAAAATTAAGTAATTTTATTTCATGTAAATCAATTTTGAAGTTGAGTATACACCAATTGAATAAATAACTGATAAGAAAACGGCATATCGGGTGAAAACCTAAGCTACTCGACGAAATATATTTCTATGCTGTGTTTGTATTCGTTTCGTCATTGGCAGTCATGACATTTTGAAGAGGGACATTTTTTATAATTCAAATTGCAAATTGTGAAATAAAAAAATTTTTAGCGCTCATTTATTTTTAGATAATATTGTTTGGCGTTGCCTTTTGTATGACTGACAGAATAATTTTGGCAATTCAATTGTAAACAAAAAGAAAAAACCAGCATTGGAAAATATAAATTTTTTTGCCATGGCTGTTTTTTTTTTATTAATAAGTATTTCACTTTCGTTTTTGTTTAAAACACTATAATTGATAATACTATGTACTTTTTATTTATTTTTTCAAATGAGAGTAGTCGTCATATGAAAAAATAATTCTTTTTTTTTGAAAATCATTTGAAAAAAAATGCCTACTTATGATAATAATAATGAATGAGAATAAAACAAGGAAAAAAACGCCGAAAAAATCACGTTTCTTGTATGGGGCCCCCCTTTAATTTTTAAATTTATTTAATTTTTTATATTTTTTGTTATATCGCCAATAGCAATGCACAGCCTATGAAAATTTCAGCTGTCTACCTATTACGGTTCATGAGATACAACCTGGTGACAGACGGACAGCGAAGTCTTAGTAATAGGGTTCCCGTTGTTACCCTTTGGGTACGGAACCCTAAAAAGTATTCAAATATTAGAAAATGTCTGAATATTTCCACCAGTGGCATTGTTTTTATTACTATATTTGACCGTATAAGTAAGTTATGAAGCGATTGAATCTCTAAGTGGTTAGAAAATATTTACAAGAACCAAGAGTAGCGGACAAGGGGTTCACTTCTTTCCTCAGTTCCTTCACGCAGAACCATAACGACTCGTTTTGTCGCCTGAGGCAAACGTATAAATTTGCACCTCTGATCTATAAAATTCTCAACAGATTATTATTTAACTTCACCTATCCTGACGTGGTCTATCAGCTGACTGAACAAAGTTTAGCAACAAATGAACATGAGGAGAATAGTAAATAATAGTTATTGCACATAAAAAGTTTGATAGAAATATTTGCAGAATTTTATAGATGAATTTTTCTAGCTTTTTTCGCCGCGAACTAGTCTAAAATATTCCCGAAATTTTGTATGCCTGTCATTTCTTTTACAGTTTACAAAATAATCAAATTCGACAATTTTTCTTAGCCCTTTGTCGTTTAGATGTAATTTTTTATTAATTTCAATTTACTGAAACTTCGTTCACATGAAGCTATCGTCATTGGCAATGTCAGAAAAACTCAGAGCGCGATTTCAACATTTAAATAGGATTCTTAGACGCTGTAGGCGAGAATTGATTGAAGCAAATCCAAAAGCGGTTATGAAAATCGCCAAAAAGGAATCCAAAATATTTAGAAACTTGCTCCAACATTTCGTACCACCACATCAGTTAGAATAAAAGAACATCGATCGTTTCAAAAATTGATGTACGAAGCTTTTGGTTTGTGGCAATATTGGGGTCATACTCTCGAGATTCAAAACGTTCGAGTCGCTTCTTTTGCCTGCTCTTGTTACTTTAACGTTCGCTGATATATCCATATCTAAAGCAACTGTGAAAAATTTAGCCCATGTCAGGATCATGAATCAACCTCAGCCTTGACAAGGGGTTAAACTCATCAAATCGAAAACAAAAAACTTATTTAAATAAAGACTTAGAACTCAAAATAATTTATATTTGTAAAAAGTCAATCGTTATTAATATGTTTTATATTTTTCGTCTGCAATTAAATGTTTTTTTTTTTTCACCGGGTGGTGTGTGGTAGACGGTTATTAAAAATGTTGATCAACTCCCTCAAAGCTTTTATAAAAACAACAATGTATTATAAAATTTTGAATGACTATTGAAAAGTGCTATTAAATTTGTATTACCTACCTCTGCCTTATAATGAATGTTGTTGCTTAGGTTTTCATTCTTTGTTGAACGTTTTCATTTTTTATATCATCATACGACAATCATCGCTTAAATTATTTTCATTAATGCACGAGGCACTGTCTATATCTTCATCCAATTTTACAGAGCAGTTAGCTCTTATTTTTAAATGTTCATCATTAACACAAATGTTGAAATCACTTCTGGAAATGGAAATACTAACGTCAATTAAGTTGGAACCGCCATTTCATGGTAGAAAAATTTTGAATACGGCAAAATTTAGGCCTCAATTAGGGCTAATTTAATAGCGCCACATCCCCGAATTCAATACTCTAGTATTTTTTTTTTTTTTAAATCCATGGACAACTCAACTTTATTAAAATTTAGGACCAACACTTCTAAAAATAGGTTAAACAGTATTCTCAAAACAGTGTTCACTGTATAATATTTTAGGGCTCAATTAGGGATCATTTAATGCCCAATACCCATTTTCAATGCGGAAATGTTTAGAATATTTTCCAGTATTATTTGTTGATCAAGATTTTAGCCCTTTCCGTACTACGGGCACATATATGTGCTCAGAAAAATACGGTAATTCTAGTCTATGGCCGCATACATGTGCTTAAAGACTTCTCGAGCTTAAATGCTTATAGAATTGGCTCAAATAAATTTTTTACGACAAACTGGACATGTCGAATGCAGCTTCTGGAAATACCAGATCTGTGCGGTTGTAGAGCACTTCTATATACACACACCATTATGCAAAAAGAATGATATACAAAAAATAAGGAAACAAAACTTATGTCCACTTTGCTACGGACAAACGAAAGCATTATTCACATATAAAGTGTCACGTATCAATGTACATATACATACACAACGATAAAGCTTTACACTATGTTTATGCTTTATCCGGTAATAAAAGCGTAACCAACAGCACATGGTACTAGAAAGTAAATGATCAATGAAAAGCATTGCATTGCAGCTTTTTTGTTTACTTCTACCTAGCTGCAACTTTGGGTAATGCCTGGTGTGCAAAAATCAGAAAGCGCACCAATTATAATTAATAAAGAATAGATCAATGTCCGAATGCATTTCGTCGATCAGAAATATAGAAAATGAGATCAGCACAAATCAAAGTGTATAAATACAGAGCAACTGGAATAAAGAAAGTTTTTCATTTCGAACCAAACTGAGAGCTCCCTTAACTCCGGCCTGGCTACACTTCAAAGTAATTGAGCTCTTCAGCTCTTGCACTTTTTATTACTAATAGAGCTCTTTATAGCTCTGGTAGTTTTTCCTTGCTATCCTAATAGTGAGCTCTATAGCTCCTACCTGGACTAGTCGCTTGGCCAACAGAGAGATTCATAGATCCTATCTGCCAAGCATATTGTCATACAGCGCTTTACGAAGCACTTTCACGATAGAGCAAAAAACTTATGCATATATATTATTTTCAGAAATGGGCGTTTTTGCATTACCACTAAAATGGCAGCAACACTAAATTTTAATGATAGTTAAAATATAGGTTGAACTATCACTAAATGATTAATGGTAGTGCAAATTTTTTATCACTATCACTAAACGAATAGTGGTAATGCAGAGTCTATTGCATTATCACTAAACGATTAGTGGTAGTGCAGAGTATATTGCATTATCACTAAACGATTAGTGGTAGTGCAAATACTTTTCACTATCAATGAGTGATAATGAATTCGTGCATTGATAGTGCAAACATCTTTCACTAGCACTGAACTAGCAACGAGCGAACATACAGAATAAAAAACCTGCCGTTCAGTTTTCTGTTTTGCGGAGATGGAGATGATTCATTAACAATTAGCACTAATTTTGATCGAACGAGCTACGCGTAGTGCTGCATATGCGTACCATTAAATTGTCGTTCAGTGCTAGTGAAAGATGTTTGCACTACCAATGCACGAATTCATTATCACTCATTGATAGTGAAAAGTATTTTCACTATCACTAATCGTTTAGTGATAATGCAATATACTCTGCACTACCACTAATCGTTTAGTGATAATGCAATAGACTCTGCACTACCACTATTCGTTTAGTGATAGTGATAAAAAATTTGCACTACCACTAACCATTTAGTGATAGTGCAACCTGGCTTTTAACTATCACAGAGGCCTCTAGTGCTAATGAAATAATTAATGCACTGAAAATTTAATGCACTACGCCCATCTCTGATTATTTTCATGGGCAGATTTAAAGAATAATAAGCAACCAAGTTTTATACACGGTTTTATTGGCCGTCAACAGGTGAGTCTAATGGGAGTATAAATTTTTTTACATTTTAATTTGAAAAAAAGCTCAATTCTGTCGTCTTCCAGCACAGAAGAGATGTTATAAAGTGTTTAAATATAAACGTTGAGACATGTTTGTGAACTGATCTACATTTTGTCCCCTAATCACATATCTAATTAGTTTTGCAAGCTGATAATTAGTTTCGGAGATAACTCGAAAAGAAATGAACCAGCTCTCTTTTTAAACTGGCAAATGGCAGTGTTTTTAATGAAAAAAATGGGTTTACTTTAATCTCATGTTTGCGAACAACCGTTACGTCAGGGAAGTTTGCCACCTCGACAAAAGACATTCACAACAGACCACTAATACATATGAAAGAAAGAACGGGCAAAATATATGCAAAATAAAGGAAGGGGGGTGTATTTGACCCATGTGCCAAAAAACATCTTTTTAACGTTAAAAATGTGCGAATGAAGTTTACAAGATAAAACAAAACCCGCCACTCGGTTATACACTCCACACTCCACTCCCTTTAATTCAACACCACACACGCCCCATTTTGCGCAACCTCTTTGCCGGGGGGGGGGGGCTACCTCGTAACCCCTCACCGAACAACCAAATTTTATCACTTATCTTTTTCTCCCGAATATCAGAAATACAAATAAAACAACCACATTGCTCTACTCCTTCTCCACGGAAAGTTATGTATGTAGAAATCCGTACCGAATCATATTGGAAAACACAGAAATATTAAAATGTAAGTAGCGTATAGGCTCAAGCTCGATGGAGGATTTTGTATTTAAAATTTTTATTTTTGTGCTTTCTTGGTAACGATTATATTTCTATCTTCGGGATATACACAATAAATTAGCCCCAATTGAGCCCTAAAATATTATGCAGTGCACGCTATTGTGACAATACTATTTAATCTAACTTAAGTAGTGTTGGTCCTAACTTTTGATAAAGCAGGATTATTCAAGGATTTAACAAAAAAAAATACTAGAGCATTAAATTTGAGGATTTGAGCCCTAAATTTTGTCGTATTCAAAAGTTTTCTACCATGAAATGGAGGTCCCAACTTAATTGACATGAAATACTATCAGAATAATTCGGAGAGATATATGCGATGTAGTAAAACTCTTAGAGAGAACGGAATATGAAGCAAAATTTTGTGTAGCGATATCCGAAGTAATTGGCTCTCTATGAATAATTTGCAAATTACTTTCCCTTTTATCTACGAGATCCTCCACTTCGCAAAATCCTTCGTAGAGAAAACTTTCAATTTTTAGCGTTAACGTGATATGAAGAATATGACGTGACGCAAAGTAGTTTTATAGATATTGCTATGGTTTTATAAAAGTCTTCTCAGAAACTGTATAAATCAAAATAGTTCCAAGGTTTTAAAAAGTTTCCAAAGGTACTTCTGGGTACCTCAGTTGTTTTATAACTGCTGCTTTTACTACTGTTTTGCTGTCGACAATAAACTGTTTTATAATTTTATAATTCTCAATGCAGTTTTCCGAGCTTTTATGAAACCTTTATGCGACTAAATAGCATCCAGAGCCGAAGTGTTTCAATACGGTTCAGATAAATGGCATTGCAGACCACTATATGACTATTATGTAACGAAATAGTTTTCGAAGCCAAACAGTTTTATACCTAGTTCGAAAAGCATTCCTAATACTGCATTATAAAACATTTTATTGTCAAAAACAAAAAACAAAATAACGAAATCTTGTAACTTTAATGAAACAATTTAGTCACGTGAATCTATTATAAAACTTTTTTAAAACACAGATCCAATTTTCGCAACCAAATAGCTGCTAAAATTGTTCCGGCTTTCCCTTATAGTTTTCTTCGTTGGTGGATTTAATTTATGATGATTCTGAAATTCAACAATGGTGTTCCTAAAACTGTTATATATGTATGACAATATATTTTATAACAAAAATTTCTCTTGACTTAAGGTTAAGTAAGAAACGTTAGTAAGAAAAAAAAAACAAAATGAACAAATCAGCACAACCCCTAAAGTATAAAAACCTTCCATGTCTTTCAGAAGGGTGCAGATCATAATAAGTCCTCTCTCTCTCTCTCTCTCTGTTGTAGAGAAAGTTATTCCAGGCGTCTCGTGTCGTAAAAATAGAAAAGCAACAAAAAGAAAAGAAAACAAAAACGATACAATGGAAACATAATCTTGCTAAATACCAAGCAAAGCTATACCAATCCAACTGCACAAGAGATCTGGTCGTCTTTGTTTCGGAGTTTTCTCCTTTTGTTCGCAACTTATTTGCATAATTAAGGACATGACAGCAGCATCATTTATTTTCCTTAATTTTACTTTAAAAAGGCTAAAAGGGATATTGTTGTGCAGGGGAGGTAAAAAAAAATAAACAAAAATAAAAACAAATAAAAAATGAAACACAAAAAAGAGCAGGAAAAAGCTAGTAAAATACAACAGTGTAGTCGTCTTCAGAAATTTTTATCAGCCCTAATATAAACCGTACAGGGTTATAATATATACATAGGGTGCATGGAGAACGCGGAAGGGCTTATGTAATCCATCATGCAATTTAAGTCTTAAAATCTTGTAAAGATACTGTGGTCTGGTACCGGTACCAGTACCTATACACCCTCTTCACGTTAAGAGAAATTTCTAAGGGTGCGTGTTGCTTTACAATCAGGATGTTGTTGGCGTGAACAAAGCTGAGTAATACAACATTACTTCGAGAGTTGAGTTTTAAAGGTAACCCATTGTAAGACGGTAGACATATTGAATATGATATAGTTAGAACAGCGAAACGGGAGGGGAATACCCAAAACGAAAAGCAGTCTGTCTGTCGGTCTGTCTGTTTGTCTGTCAGTCAGCCACAATTTTGAACCGCACATCTCTGACAGCATATCCATTCGAAAATTTTCTTGGCTGTCATTTGATATACACAAAACACTTCACTCGATTTAAAGGACTTACCAACCTAAGCCATATAATAGGTGGCTCCCATTGTCTGGGACTTAGAATTTTGGCAAAATCATAACAGAAAATCTCTTTAAAATTTATGAATATGTCGTCTACTTAATGTACATTCGGATGAGGGTGCGGGTGGGTGTCTGTCACAATAACGGTGGTTTTTAGCACCATGTAGGGTTGTAAGATATATAGATAGAAGATCCTCTTGTGTAAAGACTGAATCTCTTGTGGTTAGCAATTGGTTTTGACACATTTTCTTGTCGGTATAATAATAGGAAGGCAAGGCAGTATATGTATAAGGGTGGCATTAATTATAGAATTTCTAAAGAACTGAACAGGAAAATGTGTTGTAATAATATGGTTGGGTACTTAATTTCGTTAATATCCCCCCTCCTAGTACAGTATACGCGTTAATGTAAATATGAAAGTGACTTTTAAAGGTGTTATAGCTGGGTTATCTGCTGGGGTATGAGTTTAAATTAAATTTTACTTTTATGATTTACCATGAACTTATGTGAAATAATGACGTTTTTGGATATTATTTATTTATTTGAATAGCTTTTATTATTTTGAAGGTTCCATGTAGATTTCGGTTTCTATTATTTATATTATATTTTAAATTCTGATAGTTACATATTCATCACGTCTTATATATAAGCACCATATTTTTTTTTTTTTTTTGAGCGGGTATATCTGGCATACCTCAGGGGTCCATTCAAGGCTCAATTATATTTTCAATATACATATACTCTACGTTATCTGAATAATTTCACAATTTTTATTTTTAGTTGACGTAATTTGTACCATAAGTTTTGTAATGGGGCAATACTAATGTCATTTGTGGTGATCTGACGTTTCCATCGTAACATCTTTTAACATATACGTACTCAGAACATTTTGTGATATGAATGGTATTTGTTTAGTTTTAGTTGACTTGAAAATTTCATTTCGGCAAAAAAATTGAATTAAATCGTGAAAATTTTCGTGCAATGATTTGAAGTGGACTATCTTCTCAACAATGTGCTAATAAAAATCAATCTATATTTATTGATAAGCCGCACATAAAACCACTGTGTATCGCTGATTTAATGAATTCAATTGGGCCGTACTTCGCTGGCGAATGAATTTCGTGAAGGTCGTCCAAAATTCAAAATATTGTTGTGCCAGAAAACTCCAGTGCGGGACGCCAGGAAATAATTCTAAATCGTATCGTCATGTGACTTACCGTAAGTTAGAAGCGACCCTAGGCATTAGCGTGACAAGTTTGGAAAGAATATTGAACGTGCACCTGATTGTGAGAAAGCTCTGTTCGCATTGAATTCCGCATAATTTGATAATCGCTCAAAAAAAAGACTCGTGTCGATTTGTGCAAAGATATGTTAACAAGTAAAAAAGTTCGAATTGGTCTAACACCAATTTTTATGATACCCTAAATGAATGCCCGTAGGTAATTTCGTATGGTCATATCTCTGTGCAAGTTTGATCGTTAAAGTGGTTTTTAGCATTTAGAACGGCTCGTCGGACAGTAAAAATGATTATAACCAATTTCATAGGATTTCATATTCTGAAGAACTTTTCAGTACAATAAAAACGTCTACTTCACCTTCGAAAATCGCATTTTGAGAACAGTTCATACACTACATGAGCACCTTCAGTTATAGTTGCTAGAAAGATAATCGATTGTAGATACCGTTATAGTAGAAAAAGTATACCCGCGTGCCACTTTTCCTTACAAAAAAATGTACACGAAGTCAAAAAATTGGATTACAGGGTATTGCAAAATTTATAAAAAATAGAACAATTTAATTTTCTAAAACGACTTTTACTAAAAAAACTTCATAACTAAGTTCCCTTAAATTGCAAAAAAAAAAGTATCAAGAAAAAATATTGTCAAATTAAAAAGTTATGACAGAAAATGTTGAAACAGTTTTCCTGAAAATCCAAAACAGCAAAAAAAAAATTATTTTCGATTTGAGCGACCGCTAAACATAAGTGAATTTCACTGAATTTCTGCATAAAAGCTTAAAATTACATTAGCTAATAAATTCTGAATAAGCGTTTAGATATTTTTAAAACTTTTGCAAATCCATACATTTTTCGGCCACCCTAGTGTACATAAATGAAAATTCTTAAGCCAAATTCGCCAAACAGTCGGTAGATGAATGTACAATTGCTGAGAACGACACGAAATCGATGTTGAAGGCGCCTCAGCAACAGTACTAGACCTTTTTCTTTATCTTCGACAGAGCCACTTTCATGAAACTTTTTCACTAACCTTGGAATTGTCCACACATTTGGTTGACTATTTGTACCAAAAAATCACGAATTTAACGAAATATATTTTTTAAATATCTACCATTTTCATAATAAATAATAATAACATAAAATAATTTTAATACGTTGTTATAGGGTGTAAGTAGTCATGGTTAAAATTGTACATGTGTCTATTTGACAACTGTCAAAGGTGACATAGAAAAAGGGCAGCGTTCAAAAATTATACACTACTGACATCTAGGCGTGACTTTTGAAAGACACTTTACATTTATTCAAAGAAGAACATTTTTATGTCTTCTTTAACAACGTACATGATCTTTCAAACGTCTTTAGACAAGCATTCGGAAAATGTACGTTCTTTTTATCTAAAAGCACATATTCTGAGGTTCTCATTTGGCACTGTTTAACAGCTTAAATCACCGCTGGAGTGCGAAAAGATCGAGTGTGTCCAAGCCTTTTCTTATAGTCAATACTAGATACTTGGTTGGACGATTTGATAGTATAATAAACAAACTTAAGTGCTATTTGTAAATTTTTCAGCAGTTAAACAATTATATTCACTGAATACCAACAACGGTGTAGCACACAATTACTGCGACACGGTCATATTTTGTCGTCCACTTTATATCGTCTCCTGTCAAAAGCAGTAAAATTTTGCTGCTTATACCTTAATGCAATAAATAATCCAACACATCCATGCATTTTCGAAATTCCTATTCGAAATGCGAAATTTCAACTATATTGCAAGACTTAAGAGAAGGCAATACTCAGGAAAAGTTTCAACTTAGATATCAGCGATCCTGTAGGCAAAAAAACTTTACTATACGTAGGTTTGTGTCCTGAAAGTGGAAAAATTCATATTAAATTAGCCTAGACCTAGACCACAGACTACATTAGAGACATCTAGCTTAAAAGACAGAAACCCAACATGTGAGAATGTAAGACGAAAAGTGAATATTTGCAGTTCAAATAAATTTAAATTTTTTAACGAGAATTAACTCTCCCTAATTTTTTTTTTGCACATAATTATTAAATATTTTGTTTTGTATTTCAACAACTTTCAATGACATAATGTTATTTCTCGTCGGTGAAATATCGGAAGAAAAAATAAGCATTATTACAGTCAAATAATTAAAAACAAAAAGCGCCATTAAAAATGAAAAAAAAAAACTTTCAATTCTTGGTACTGACTCCTCTTAACGGTCGGCAAAATAGCAAAATTCGGATTCGCATGCCATTAGCATAGATAAAATGGCGGCGGAAAGATGTGATTTGTAGCACAGTATCAAAATTGATTTACACGCATAATAAGGTCGAATTTAGCTGTGTAAATAAGAATAAAAAAAAAAAACAAAATTATAACAACGAAGATTAACTGAATACTAAAAGTGTGATGTATCACTTCACTTTTCATGTGTAGAAATCAGCAGACATTTTGAAAGATTTTTCTTACTGAGCCCTATAGAGGTAACAAAAAGAAAAATACCCCAGAATGCATGACAATCTGTTTTGTATGCATGCGGCCCGGAAGTAATACAATTTTTTAATATTTTAAAACAGCTGTTTGATTCAAAATATGATTCTAAATATAAAAAAAAGGTCTGTGGCAGCAACTCCTATTATCATAAGGACATTACAGGGAAGCCAAAAGGGTGGTTAAATCGCTATATTCTCTACCACGTTTCCGATTATGTCCAATTCTGCAACATAAGCAGACTTTTAGTAGCAAAATGGTTGAACTGAATTTGTAGTAGATATACTAGAGATGAGTCTGTTATCTCGGAACTAATCTTTAGATGGCATCAAAGAAAACGATTTGCTAACAATTTTGAGTCTTTAATTCTCTTTAGTATGCGAGAGTTAAATAAACCAACTGTCTACATAATAACTGCATGTTTGCATATTAAATTCAGTCATTTCAAGTAAATAAAGATGTGACAGACTCATTTGGAATGTTATTGACAGTTCCTTACACGTGAACAAAAATCATGGCAGAGTTCAATAATTTAATTAAATGCCCTCAAGAAAATTTGTCACTGTTTTCTATAGTTCAAAAGCATTTACCAAAAGTATCCACATAAAGAAAAAAAGCTGGAAAAAGAATGATTTATTCCATGGACTGTCACTGCTGACTTTATTTTTCGACCTTCCAATAAATTCAGCTCATTTTAATGACGGTAGATGGCACTTTTATTGCAATTTCAAACTAAATGGAGTAAATTTTGGTTCATTTGAAAATGAAGCGAAATGTTGTAATGTACATTTGAGCAAATTTAATTAAAAATTATGTCATTATGGAGACAGTCTGTCTGTGGTATAAGACAGACAAAAATATACACAAATTGCTTTCACTAGAAGTATATCAACTGAGATTTGGGAATATTGTGATAGCATATTTTCATATAGAATTAAGTATATAGACAATTTGCAAATGAAATAAAAGCGCGATAGGGATATGGAAAGGGACTGAATGGCTGTGGCAGGTGTGGTATTTTAGCACTAATTAGTTATGTGTGTGAGTTTTTAGGGATGATGTTAACCCTGTCATTTTGTTCATTCCTATTCCCCATTTTAAAATACAAATGCAAAAACAAATATTTTTATTTATAGTTAGTGTACACAAGAGTTCATATCTGTTCCTGTACATTAAATAAAGCGGTGCTAGAAAAGTAAATGCTTAAAATAAGAAGTAAAAACGTAAAGGAAATACAAGCAAATTCCTATTAATTAAAGAAGAAGTTAAATTCAATTGAAAATATTGTACTACAGAAACTACCAGAAAATAAAGAAAAGAATATTGTTTCAAATTAAACGCGCCGACAGTGCCAGCACTCTGAACATGCAACGGAAGGTTATTCCATAACCGTGCTGTATGAGCCAGATAAGAACCTTCCATATAGGACTTCTGAAATCGTGGAATTAATATGTTTCTGTTACATTGCCACGTTGAACATTGAAATAATTCTCATGAGCACCCTGGTTTGTTCGAGCTAAGTAGAGAATATAAGAAAACCAAAGCTCACCTTTTCAAATACGTAACCAAGGAGCATCTAAGCAAGCACGAAAGGAAAAACGAAATATGGTCAAATATTTGCAGTCCAAAAACAAACCGAATAGAGTCGTTGAAGCCAAGTGTAAATTTCCTGGCACAAGTGCTATTCAGCTTGGGAAACAAATTTCTACCATAGATGAAGTGGGGCAATAATAATAATCTTATATGCATACCAACAAATAGCAGACCTCATGAAAGCCATAGATATTGGAGCCCTGCATAAACTTTTGTTGACCATAGCTTTAATGTAATCACAACATTTCATGTGTTCATTCAAGACAACTTCAGGCATTGTAACTTTACTCACAAAAGGCAGTGAAATAATATTTAAGAGTGACTTTAAATATTATTTTACCGTGAGATTTTGATTAAATCGATTTTGTAAAATTTAACACAATGAGACTTTGCTAAATTTAGTATCAAACGATTACATTTGGCCTAGGTGTTAATCCTTTCCAAATCACGATTTATACGTTCAATACAGTCTTCAAGATGACCAATTGGCCGCTTAAATAGAATTGTAGATCTTCGGCATATAAGTGAATCTGTAGTTATTTTGAATTAAATCTGGAAGATAATTGATAAATAAACTGAATAGTAAAGGTCCCAGGATTGAACCTTGAGTCACCCCACGAAGTAAGGCCAGTGCAGAGGATCAATAACATATAGTCGTTGGCTGCGATCTGCCAAGAAAAATTCTTACCAGAGCAGTGGCAGAACTACTAAAATTAAAGGATGCACCATGCTTCTGGAGAAAGATATGATGATCCATACTGTCGAAGACTTTCGAGAAGTCCAGCTGTATCAAAGCACTGAGATTGTCCTAATCCAATACCTTCCTCAAATTAGCGGTGACCTTCAGATCCAATTTTATTTAGACATAGAGCCTCATTGTAACAACACCAAATTAATTAATGAATTCGATCGAACCAGGAGGAATGAATCCGTCAAGTGAGTCAATTTAGAAGAATCGAATTACTTTGTGCTTATATTCTACGGCATGAAGCAAATTGACTGCTGTTCCAATATTCCTTCTGCAAAATAGATGTAGCTTTTAAAAACCCAGTGAAAATTCAAGTTTAGTATATATTTTTTCAACATCAACAAACCCAACCGTTCTAAAGATCAGATTTGTCACATTCTAAATGCGTGAGGTCGTCGTAAGGTTCAAGTGGTCTATTTTCAGCTCAAACAAGTTAAATTTTTTAATTCAGAAAAACATTTCAAGATAAATAAGTCTATTATGATTATGATGCAATGCTGGGCTAGTGAAGAATTGATGTATTATTCAATCTTTGGTCATGGCCAAACAATCTCAGCGGTGTCATATTACAGGGAAATTAAGGAAATTGATCGAAAATTGAAAGAGAATTGAGGTTCCATTAGTGAGAAAAAGTGGGCCCATACTCTTACAGTACAACATTCGACCACATGGACCTCAAACGTGTCTAATTCCTCTTACATTCCTGACCTATCACCCACTGATCTTTTCTAGGATCTAGACAATAATATACGAAATAGGCAGTTCCCAGACCGTGATTCTGTAAATTTTTGATAATACCTCGTTTTACTTTTTTTATCAGTATTAATCTCATTTCGAAAGAGCTACAGGTGGCACGAACGTTGTCCATGAGCATTTCCTTCCTTGCTTGAATGGCTCTAAACGATTGTTTTTTTTTCACCTTATTTTCGCTAATAAGTTTATAGTCCAATCCAAAAGATTTAAATCTGGGCTACTTTAAGGCCATTCATCCTTCGATAAAAAGTCGATTAATTTATCAGCACACTACCTCTGAACTATATTTGCGGTATGCTGAGCTACTTCGCATCCTATTAAAAACAGTAAATCCTCCCCAAACCAATGACTGATGATGAATTTTGATATCTGGGAACATAAAGTTCATTTTTGAAAATATTCTCCATTCCGTAACTGCCCACACATGATAAATTTTTGGATTGTGTAGTTGCTCCAATATGAATAGTTTTTCATTGGAAAACGTAAACTCATCACCACTGTGCCAAGCAAGTATGGTTTCAACTCTAGTAGCTCTCTTTTCCTTGGATTAGTCTTAAACTCCATGAATTTTATGTTTTTTTTTTTGTAAGCGTTTACTCCTTGATCCTTAGTAAGAATTAATTTTACTGAGATTCCCAATTGCGCAGCTATTTTTCTCGACTTTTTTTTCTACGCATCTGCTCTCTTGCAGTCTTATGCGTAGTGCTTGAATTTCCACTTCTCTTGCGATCCTTAGCAGAGTATGTCTTTTTAGAACGGTGTGGATGTGGATTGTTTTATATATGCTCTCTCGCTTTATCTCTTCCTTTCGTAGGTCCCGAATGATTTTACAGGATTTCAAAGCCTTAAAAATTTTTTTTAACAATTAGTTCACGTATACTTTCGTGCCGTGTATATCTCTATGCTTCCAGGATCATAAAACCATTTTAACTCATTGGTATGTAGGAATATGTCTTTAAATTTAGTTAATTAGGTAATTAATTAATTATTATTAATGTTCCAGTTTCGTAGAACTCATTACTCAAAATTCTGTATAAATATAAATAAATATATTTTCTTGCTGTTAATGAAAATAAGTTTCTAATTAAACATTTCAAAATAATAAAAAAAAGGAAAACTCCATCTTTATCAATAAAAACAAAAAAACTTAAAACAGGAGAACAGGACTTTTCTCCACTTCCTTGCGATTACCAATTTTTCTTAATTATTTTACAAAAACATAAAAATAAAAACATATAAATCTACACGCAACAAAATTATTTTTAAGACAAAAGTTATGGAATTTTTTTTTTTTTTTGCACCTCCTTAAGCCGAAGTAAATCTTAAAATACAAAATGAAAATACATTTCCCTTCCTCATTTCTTACCGAATATAAATACATCCACGCAACACCCCCAATATATCTCTGCTGACGCCATTACCTTTTTACAGCTCTCTTAAGATTTTTCATTTCATGAATTTTCTGCAGCATTAAATCAATTATGCACAAGAACTTTTATGGTGTTATTTATTGCGTGCGTTTTTATATTGGGGGCACTGTCCCCTAAGAGAGGAAAAAGAAGAAAATCTCATTTTTTTTTTACTGTCCTTAAATTTTCTTAAGTTTTCCTTGCTTACGTAAAATGTCCGAAAATAAAAAGAATACGAAAAGAAAAGAAAATTTTTGCGATATTCGTTGCGACTTTGGAAAAATTTATGATCGGCTCGGACATTAAGCTGTTGGCAATCTTAAGCTTATTTTATTATATGAATACCAAAATGATTTTGTATTTTATTGCCTGTTATTGATTGGAATAAGTAGATAATATTAAAAATGGCAAATGCCGTTAGTTATTGTTTGTGGTAAAACTAGAGAGATAAGATACCAATATTTTTGGTCACAAGTACTTCTAGGGGAGCTCCTAGAGATTCTCTAGTTTCGAAGGGATTCCGTGGATTGTTAGTAACAATTTTCTTATTTATCTAAACTATTTAAGTACATAAAATATTGTGAAAATAAACTTTTTGTTCCTTGGAATAACCAGAAAATTGGTTCAATTTATCCAAATTACCGAAATTTTTTTAATGCTTCATGCCCGAGTAATTCATTCTGCCTATTTAAGCAGCTTATCGTCAACTTAGATGTATTATCATTTTCTGTTATTGTTCTTTTGAATTGCAAACATTAGTAACATGGCCAGTATGCCACGAGATGCCATGGTACCACAGGTTTGTTTTGGACGTCACTTCTGTCTGAGTTTTCCTGTAAGGACATCGTTGACTAAGGAAAGTACCTTCACGGGTCCTCCCCGATCAGCTCTAAACATTTTTACCGACGACTCTTTTACTGACAATGGAGCCGGGGTGGGCCTTTACTTCTCTGAACCTGACATTGGGATGGACACACCACTTTCTTTCAGGCTGAAGACTTCGCCATCACAATGGGAGCGAAGATAGCCCTTGATATGAAAATCAAGAGGAAGAACATAGCTATCCTTTCGGGTAGTTAGGCAGCCTTGATGGCTCTGAGTGGCCCTCAGATAACATCTAAGTTACTATTCGATTGCAGGTCGTCTGTGGATAAGTTGTGTATTTACAACAAAGTGTCCCTTCAGTGGGTTCGTGATCACATTGGGGAATGAAATGGCTGAGCTTTTAGCTAGGGGTGACTCCGATTCTCCGTTCCTTGGACCGAAACCCGCCGTAGGTGTTGCCATTCCGAATATTGGGTCTCTCGTCAAAGCAGATGTTCATAGGAAGCATCAGCAGAGATGGGAGAACGTGAGTACTTGTAGGTGCACAAAACTGTTTCTTGATGGGCCCAATATGAATATCTCCGATTTTCTTATGGGGCTCGGAAGGAATCAATGTAGAACTGTGGTTGGTATCATCATCTGCCACAGTTCATTTTAAGCTCATCTAACAAGAATGCGAGTTGTCGACAGTTCTGAGTATCTGTCTTGCCTCGAAAGAGAGCCTGAGACAACGGAGCACATTTTGTGTGCGTATTCGGGCTTCACCCGGAGCAGGCTGGATACTCTAAAGTCTGCCCTTCTATGTATAAATGAGCTGAGAGCCCTTCCTCACGAAGACCTGATGCGCTTCATAAAAGGGACAGGAAGGTCTTGGTAAATGGGCTTCTAGCAAGACAGCTTAATGGACCGAAATGGCCTCCGCGCTTGGGATGGGATCTGCTATCCCCCTTGCCTCAGAAAAAAAAAAATACAGTATCCAAATATAAGTGCAAAACAGATTTTCTGCACGGCAGTCTACGAAAAAGTTTCCTGATTTTGCTCATTTTCGAAATAAGATTTAAAATTTTTATGCAAGAGACGTGCACACAATTTCAGCTCAAGTCTCAAATTTCTAAGCTATCGTGTAGATCGATAGACGGACATGCAAAAATTAATATCTTTTTAATATTATTGAAATTAGGGATTACTATTTAGGATTTTTTACCGGGCTAAACTTGTATTTGTTCAAGAAGGAATTTATTTGGATTCTCCGGTATATAGCAAAAGCTAAAAAGTGTTCTAATTTGTTATTTGATCACACAACCCATTATATTTTTGGTGACTAGTTTCTATCAAGTTTTGGTTTTGACTGATCAACAGATCCCAAATAGCGAAATTGAGTGACTTGAAAAACAAATGAAAAAATATAGCAAAGAAAAGAAATGAAAAAATGAAAAAAATTGAGAAAAATAGAAAAAATAGCTTTTGCTATATACCGGAGAATCGAAATAAATTCCTTCTTGAACGAATACTTATTAATATTATGTCCAATCCATTAAAAAAAAAAACATGATGTCCTTCCCACTTCAGCATGAGATTCTATGTACGAGTACTTACTTATCTATATTTGCTTGGCAATTTTCGTTTTTTAAGGCTAAGAATATTCTCTAAATGTTTGCGTAATTATGGTTTAGTAATTTTTCTTACTATGCTTGGTTAAATCTCTTATCGAACTGTTATGCATATAAAAAATGTATATATGTGTACGTATTAAGGCGCGTCCACATATAACAAACATTCCCCAAATGTTTGATAAATATTTTTCAAACAATTGTCAAACATTTGTCAAATAATTGTCAAACATTTGTCAAATATTTGTCAAACATTTTTCAAAAAACAAAAAAACTATTTTATTTTCAATATTTCATTTAACTTAAATAATTTTGTCTTACTTATCTGTTTTAAAGAATTAAATAACTAAAATGATTTACAACAATCCGACTCCACTGAATACACTGAATAATTTTTCTATTCTAAATTAATTTTTATTTTTTATAATTATTATTATCAGCAACTATAAAGTAGCTATATTTAAATACCGATAATAATCACAATCAACCATACACTGATAAAAAATAATTATTAATTAAAGCGACAAATCACGATTAGTTGATCCCACATTAGTAATTCCTCTAAATTGATTTGGAGAAACAATTAATTGATTAATAAAATTGTAAATGCTAATTAGTTGCAAATTCTAATTGGAATTAGTTGACTTGCCCTTAGTTGTTTTGGAAAATACTTTAGTTATAGATTCAAATTCAATTAGTTCAGTTAAAAAATATTTGTTGATAATTTAACTAATCATATTTCAGAAGACATATTAATAAAATCAGCATATAAAATTATTAATTTTTTTGCAAATACAACGAAACTGTTTGTTTATTTGTAAGAATATGATTTGTTATATTAGCGAATTTATGCAATTAATAAATTCAACAAATAAATTGATATATTTTTTTCAATATTACCCCTGGCCTGGCAAAACTTCCAATCTCCAATTTTCAGTGAAAATAATTTATTTGTCGTTATCATCAATGCGCATGCCTCTGCAAATTATCCGACATTACAAATAAGCTGAAATACTTAAAATCATGGCCGTCAATATCTCCTATACGGGGTAAAGCAAAACCTCCTATTCTTCAGTAGTGAATTGGCCCTCGTGCTGTGTACTGGGTGCTCTCGTATTTTTAACCGTGATCTTATTATTTTTAAGGTGATTTTTTTCTTTTCATTATCTAGTACATACAGTAAATAACTAATTCCTAATGGTTAGACATATTATATAGGTTAAAATTCACAACAATTTGTTATTATTGACATGGTTTTGATTTGTTGGAGATATAGGAGATTTTGAATTTATGCGGGTAACTGCCACATGAGCTTTTGCATCATGTCTTCTAGAAGTTTAAAAATTCTGGCTATGTTGAATCCAGATAATAATAAGGAACATTTCGATTTTGAAAGCTCCTCAACTTAACTCAAGAATAATTTTTATATTAATAGTCTACCTGTGATAATTGAAGAAAATTTTCCGTCCATGCAAAATGATACCAGTCATTCTACTTCTTTAAAGAACAACGCTTTCGAAAACTGTTTGTCTGATATTGATTTAGAATCTTCATTCAATCAACAGAATTTTGCCGCAGATTTGTTCAATTTTTCAGAGACTGAACTCTTAACAGACGATCGTCCAGGTTCAAATTAAAACCACAATGTTGCATCCTCGGTGAAAACACTCTGTTAGAACAAGATAATGTTTTTGAGAATTTTACTGGCCAAATTTACCAGTAAAACAGTTTCTCTAGTACCCCACCCTATGAAATAGAGACAGACCAAGAGAATGATAGTGATGAGTCTTACAAACCAGAGTCAGATACAAGCGGAGAAGAAAACGAGAAAGAAAACATCGAGAATTATGAAGAATCAACAACCACAATAGACGATGAAGTCAATAATGAAGAAGATCTGAATAATGTTAGAAAAAGAAAAAAGAAAGCTGATGGAAAAAACTGGACCAGAATAAAAAATAAAAAATTAGGGGTAGAGGGACAAGCATACACGGGTTTCAAAAAGAAAGCAAATAAAACTAAACAAAACTGTCCACGTCAGGGCAGAATACTGAAGCCAACTTGTAATTCTCCAATGTGTCGCAATTCTCAGAAGAGATTCTGCTCCCCTTTCAGTGAAGAATGTAGACTTAATATATTCAAAAAATTCTGGAAAGAGATGAATTGGCAGCAAAGAAAAATCTTCGTATCGTTCCACGTCTTTAAAAAATCTAATGCTAGAAAATCCACTGAAAATACCAGAAGATAAGGCACTTTTGTTTATTTTTTGAATAATGGCCAAGAAAAACTACAAATTTGTCGAACAATGTTCATTAACACCCTTGATTTTGGCTACACAAAACTGTACAAGATTGGGTAAATAGGAGTTCGTATGGCATAGCAGCAGAGTAGTCTTTTATAAAAGATTACGTCAAACAACGTTATACCGAAGGGCATGCCCAATCACTTAAATAAATTTTTACATCAACTCCCTAAATTAGCAGCACATTATTGCCGGAAAGATACGCTGAGCCGAAACCTTTTCAGCATAGTGTTTAATGAGAAAAATATATCTCTATCAATGTAATACATGTTTTGCTTACAAACATGTAAAGAACAATAATGGAGAGTACATAATGAGAAGAAGGAGAAGGCCAGAAAACAGAAAACTATTGACAAGATTACTCTGACAATGGACTTGCAGGCAGTGAATCTGGCACCATACTAAACCGGTAAGGAAACTGTATCTCAAAAAAAATTATGCTGCCATAATTTTACCTTGGTTACCTTGGTACCTTGGGATGTAACTTGTTACTGGTTTACAGAACACCAAAATAATAAGTTAATAGCTCCAACATTTACATCTTTCATAGTAGATTACTTGGAAAAAAAAACTGTCTAAGACCTACGAAATTGCCTATTATAGTTTTTTCGGATGGATGTGGTTTTCAAAACAGAAATAATATTTAATCAAACGGAATTCTGAATTTTTGTATAAAACATCAGTTTCGGGTATATCAGGTCACACGCAGATGGAGTGTGACAACGTACACAGCGTAATTGAGAGAAAGCTACGAAACCGTGAAATCCATTTACGAAGCGGTTATGCTACGGTATTCAAATAAGCTAGGATAACACCGAAATCTTATAATGTGAAAATTTTGGATTACAGCTTCTTCAAAGATTATTCCGAATCAAAAAGTTTTCGATATGTTTCAATCCGACCAGGCAAGAAAGCTCATGATATCCTGCCATCAATGACATTAACTGCATAAAATACCTACCTGAAGGAAAAATTCAAGTGAAATTAAATTATGTCGCAGAATACGTCGACTTGCCTGTAAGAGCAAAGATTATGCCACCTGTTAGTCAGTATCCCCAACTTTTGAAAGGTGTCTGCAAAATAAAGAAAGAAAAATGGCAACACCTACAAGAATTAAAATCCGTTTTGTCAAAAGATACTCGTGCCTTTTGTTTTTGTGCATTTGTTTTGAAGTGTAGAAGTTCCTGCATAATAGCTTCAAAAGAGAAGAAATTTCGTCAATACTCAGCTGAGTATTTCAAATTAGGTTCTGTTACCTGACCGCAAAATGTGCAGTTTCCACATTGTCTTTTGTGCGATAAAACATTTACTAGTAATGAAACCATGAAACCTTCGCGAATGAAAAATCATTTATCAAGAGTACACAGTGATAAAGTGAGTAAAGAACTTAGTTATTTTCAACACCTCAAAGTTAAAGTTGATAAAAAACGAGCAACTGATCTTGACAAAAGTCCTCTTGCTTCTGACGAGGTGTCTTTATTGATCGCTAAATGTGGTAAACCTCACACAATTGGCGAAACTCTTGTTTTACCAGTCACCAAAAAAAATTGTTGAAATCATGCTAGACAAGGGCCCTAATAATAAGATAAGTCAATCGGTTCCTTTAAGCAACAATACTGTTTCCAGCCGAATTGACGAAATCGGACGCTGATTCCAAAATCACCAATTTGTTGAAAAAACGAAGTAAATTTGCATTGTAGATTGATGAATCAACTGTGATTGATAACAAATCCATTTTTATTAGCTTATGTGAGGTTTATCAATGAACAAAAGGAAATTACCGAGGAAATATTCTTTGCTGGAACTTTGATCACTGATACGAAAGGATCGTCAATTTTGAAATTGGTGCAAGATTATTTTGAGGAAAAACAGATTCCCCTAACAAACGTGAACGCTTCCGCTACAGACGGTGCTCCTGCCATGTTAGGTCGTCATGCTGAGTTTCTAGCCCACCTTAAAAAGTAGTACCAGAGGTCATCACTATTCACTGTGTCATTCATTGTCAATTCGTACCTACAAAAAAAATTGAGTGGTGTCCTGCATAAAGCCAGCTACAACTGGTTATTACTGATATCAACAAGATCAAAGCTAATTCCCTCAATGACCATCTATTCCGATAACTTTGCAAGGAAAATGATGAGAAATTCGAACGCTTACTTCTGCATACGGCCGTGAGTTGTCTTTCCCAATGAAACTTTTTCCGCCATTTCATCGAATTATTTGACACGGTTACTGAGTTTCTTGACAAATCCGATCCTGTTTTAAGTGAGAATTTGAAGCAACGCAAGTTGTAACTTGCATACCTTACAGATATTTTACAAAAAATGAACGAAATCAATATAAGGCTTCAAGGAAACAAGATGAACCTTATCAAGGCTAAAGGAATTATTTCATCAAGTTTGATATTCACAAGGTGAATATTGGTCGTAAGGAGCTGATTCAGTTTCGATACTTAAAAAAAAGTGTTCAGTGTCAGATAACGAAACTCCTGAACTCTCAAAAAAGAAAATCATAATTTTTACTGATCACCTTGACCAGTTAAAAATTGATATGGAAACAAAATTTGAATATTTGCCCAAGTTACAAATTCCGGGTTGGATTATTTCACTTCTTTGTTCTTAAAAAAAAATCAGTAAAAATGTAGATTTTAAATTTTTTTCTATTTTATTTAAGAGTAACCGAATAAAGCTGGTTTATTATTTACACCTTACTTCAAATTAAAATTGGGCATCCAATGAAAATGAAAAGATGCGATAGGTGTTAGTCAACCTCCAGAAAGGGGAGATGGGCCACAAAAGGTTGGGAGCCACTATTCTAGAGGCATCTATTAGCATCTATAATAATCATAAAAATGTCCTTATTGAAAATGTCGAAAAAAATATCACAACGCTCAATAACGAATCATTGAAACGATTTCCATTCATTTCAATTTCAATTTCAATTAGTAAGGACCTTACTAATACATGGGAACCATGTATGAGTTATAATTTTACCATTTCTCTATTTATTAGCTCATCAACAAATTGTTTCATACAGAATTTATTATATAATGAAATTACTGTTCTAACAATATTTAAACTCTATTCCCGAATATTCACCCAGGGGAGAAATTCACTTAATTTCAAATGACACAAATTAGAAGCTCTTACAGATCATGTTAATGTGAACAAAACTCTTGAGACTCTTCCTAAAAGAGTACACACATACGTACCCAGCAGGTAGGTATGCATGTATACATATATAGCACTCATTGGCATTGAAAAAAGGCTTCTTTTAATTATGTTAAATAATTAAAATTAAATGTTAACGGAATTAGGTAGTACTCAGTTAATATGACTAGAAAACACACTCTTTGGCCTGTCTTTATTTCCAAAGACATAAAGCTTAATTACATCTCGTTATACACACTTTTGATAACACTTTTGAATAATGATGAACAAAACATAAATAAAAATACAAGAGGAAATTTGTTCTCTTCATTTGTGGTAGTGCGCAAAGAAAAACTTTTTTCTGTGTTCAGGTGTTGCGAAAAGTTTTCATCTTGTTTAAAAGTTTTTCTATTGTTATCATCCAGTTTGTTGAGTAATTATACTTACAAAAAATTTATTGAAAAGATTATTTAAGTGACTCAAGATGTTAGATTTGCTTAAAATAGTGCATGAGTTTTGGATTTTCTGATATTAATCTTCATATGGTGATCTCGTCAAAGCAAATAATTGTTATATTGCAATGAAGATTTTTATATTTATTTTAGAGATTTTTTAATAAAAATATGAAATACAAGAGAAAAACACAACTATTTCGTCTGGTTTTTGATGCCAGGAACTACTCCAATTCACAATAATTACATAAGTTTTGAAAATTTCGTTGGAATGTTGGGTGAAGTAAAATAAGTACAAATTTAATTTTGCAACTATCACCGATGTCCAGAGCATGTGCAAAATTGCAGAAAAACAAAATTTCTCATAACTTCAATATAACAATTCCAAATGTCCTGCAAACTTAAAGAAATGTTTACTCTGATATTTTTCACAATGTGTAAAATTTGCAGCTCATTCCGCCCCTTGCAATATCATTAATGATTAGTAAATGGTCATATAAAACTACACACGCCTACGTACTTCTTGTTTTAGTTAATTTTATAAACATTTCCTTGGGAGAATTAAAACAAGAATGATAAATTTACAGATTTACAGATGACTGCAGGCAGGTTCACTTAAATCCTCATATGTAAGTTTCATAATTTTTTAAATTTAAAATGAATATTTATACTATAAAAAGATGCAAAAAAATAATTTTTTTTTACCGTCGCGTCATCCTTTTGGCTTCTTCAACCCCCCCCCCCCCACCGGACTTATACAAGAATTTATACGGTGCCATGTTTTTCAACTAATTAATTGGAGTTTCAGTCTCCACATTACTTTAACCGTTAACTACAGACGTATAAATCTGTCACATTATCACAGACTCCCGATCCCACGAACCGCTATCGAAATTGGCTTAAGTGGGTTACCACTGAAATCTTAAAAAAACTCGAAAAGTTAATACAACTTTGCGTCAAATTTGCGCGTTTTATCATGATCAGAATTGCACATAGTTTGAGAAAAGCAATAAACTTAGGTAATGACGTATTAAAAATTAAGTTTCCGGGGTTTTATATGTATGTAATTAGATTTAGAAAACTCTCGAAACCATAAAATTTACAAAGCTTAGTACATAAAAACGAAATAACGGTACATCAAATTGATAAATTTGTACTTGAGTATGGAAGATCTTGAAGTGAGAGAGGAAGTGACGGAAAGAAAACTAGTAAAAAAGTTTTGGTTACTAATATATTTTCGTTTGAAAGTTGCTATTTTCAGAGAGGAATAACTACCAAAATTATGATGTTATTGCAGGAAAGCTCAATTTGTAACACAGGTCGAACCTATTTCTGTTTATTTTGAAAAACCCAAATTGTATGGTGCAATGATAAAGGAAATAAAGTCAAAATAATATTAACCATAGTATCGCAAAAATTTCTGGCTTTTATATATTTTGCATACAATTTGGCGTTTTTAGTTCATTTCATCACCTTCAGATGGAATGATGTGCTTACGGAAAGCATTCATTTTTTTTAAAGCTCTGCGGGCTGTAGTCTGCATGCTCGGAAAGTGTATGCCGCCATTTTCGGCACTAGATATATGTGTGTAGATTTCGCAGAATATTTTAAGTACTATCATTGGTAATTTCTTATTTTTTGGCAGTTCTATTTATAATTTATTTGTTTATAATTGCGAGTAACTATTATTTAATTATGAGAAGTAAAATTCTGTCCAATAATATTGTGGAATAAAAAAGGGAAAACTGAATATTGCTAGGTATGTAAATTTGTGTGTACATGAAAAGGAAATAATCCTATAAGGCCGTTACACAGAAAATCAACCAATTTTGTGTAAATTCGTGGATGGACTATCTTTGGTTTTAATAAAATTTTATGGGAAGGTTGGCAATATTGAAAATAGCAATACCGTCTTTTGAAATTTGAAAAATGTGGCAAATTTTGTTTAGTAGATGTAACTTAAAACTTTATACTCATCGCATCTCCATGAAATAAAAGTTTTTTATTTTGGAAAGCTTTGAGTTTTACGACAAAAATTAATTAAGGATTTTTCTGTAAATTTGGATATTTCCGTTATTCTCGAATATCTCAAAATGTGCAATACCAATATTTTTGTTTTTTTTAATATCTAATGATTTTTAGTGAAGCTGTCGAAAGGAGTAAATGAATCTTCTTAAAGTTTAAATGGAGTTAACAAGAGGCAAGTTAACAAAGATACAAGTCATTGTCACTTCAAATTAACTTTTATTTTTCTACGCAGTCTTCTTGTAAGTCTACACACTTCTCCCCGTGATGCTCCTATCATTTCAACCCATCCAAATAGTAACGGATGTCTTTCTCTGCAAAGCTATGGTTTACGAAGGTAATGATCTCGTAGTTTGACAAAAATCTCTGTCCACCGAGCGCAACTTTTAACTTAAGCCCATAAGTAATTATTAAAAACTCATGCTGGATTCTCTGATGTTTTTGGAAATAATGAAAATTTTACTTGAGTGGAATTTTACATCTTCTTTCAGCACCTTGGCCAAAGCGAAATTTATCTTTTGCGAATATATTCAGCAGTGGCCTTTTTTGCAAGTAAAGCCTGAGTTATCTCGGCTGTGGGGATTTTCGCACATAATAGCCACCCGAGTATACTCAAGTGTAGTCCTTAAGCGGTTAAGGAACAAAAACAAGAAAAAAAGTCGCCTGAGGCTAGATCTGGTGAGTAAGGAGAGTGGTCAGGCAGTTCAAACCGTAATTCGTGGATTTTCGCCATGGCAACTGTTGATGTGTGAAAGGGCGATTTTGGTCCAAAGTAGCAAACGGAGCATCCAATGCGCGTACAGTTTTCACATGCTTAAATCTTGATGCAATATGCACATTCCATGGAGATGCTCATAGCCTCTTCTATCTCTCTAATTTTAATTCGACAGTTGTCTAGCACCATTTGGTGAACTTGAGCGATATAATCGTAGGTGGTTGCTGTTTTTGGACGTCCCGAACGTTCATCGTTATCCAAACTGGTACAGCCATATTTAAATTCAGCTGCCCAAACAAAATTTCACGATAGTAAATAATGGTGCAAATTCCTCGTACACAGTGCCTAATTCGTCTTTGATTTGCGTGGGCTTGTCGCCTTTCAATAACAAATATTTAATGATATCTCAATACTCGGCTTTTCCATTTTCACAGAAAAACTCACATCGACTCACTCAAATGATTGTCAAACAACAACTGCACGTCAAAAATGGCAGAAATTTATTTTGGTGAGTATCTTTCAAGCACACGCACGCACATTCCCCAACTTTTGTTTACAAGTGCTGCCATCTTCATGTTGAGTTCGGAAACTTTTCAGACAACCCTCGTATATGTTAGCCCTTCTTAGGTTTTCTTGTTCCTTTTTGTCTAAACGTATTAAGCGTGTTTTTTTGTTTTTATATAATTTGCTTAATATTTCTAGTGTAGCACAAGGTAAAAATCTTGTGTCGCGGCCAAACTTCCCTAGTATCCCTGAGTGCGAGACTTCGATGGTATAACGAGTTCGGTGTTAAATGGGACACGACACTTGGATCACTAGTCTTTATCATTTATACAAAATTTTTGACTCATTCGAAAGTTGTTTGTCCGTCAAACGGACACGATACCTCTTACACTCTGTCTTAAGCTCCATTCATAAATTGTATTCTATTAATTATTATACTTTAAAAATTAACAAATGTACTACCGACTTCGAAAAAACTCAGCTGCACCTCAATTTTATCCTGGACCGATGTTTATTAAATAAATTTGACAGATTCTTTTAGACTCACACTGACACAATTATTAATCAAAAGATGGTCTAAAACCTATGGTAATCCACAGATCACCAAGATTCTTTATTGCAGTTTTGTCAGATTAATTTTGAAGTATATGCGAGTCCTGCCCCTTCTTCATTCTACACGATATACATCAATTACATCGAGGTGGTTTAGAAAAGATTGGTTGGACTCGTTCCTGAGAGTAATCCTTTTATCCTTTCTCCTCCTTCAAAGATCCCCATTCCCTGGAGGCATCCCGTTCTAAACAATTGGCCGCACAGTAGCAACCTTCAAAAATAATTAGAGTTTTGATGTCCTTAATGTCAAATAAAAGAATACATAATAGGTCTGTCTGTTTACTTTTGAGTAAAAATCTCTGCATAAAAATCATGTAAAAACTATTATACGGTAGAGGGGATAACTCAAGAAAAGTTACCAAACACTTCTCGAGTAAATTTTGTTTGGCTTGTCATGTGTCAAAAATTTGACAGATAAATTTTCTATGCAAAACAAGGTTTGAAAATAATAATTGTGATTAAGTGAAACATCTTTTATTAATCGTAACACTTTTGTGGAACATATTATATGGAATTGAGAACCGATTAAGAACAAATACTTTTTTCCACAATAAAATTTTTATTTAAATCTTACACGTATTTCGATGCAACTACATCATCTTCAGAGTGCTAATCGCTACTGAGCAATAAATTGTGCCCACCACAGATAGTCAAGAGAGTATAATACAATTCGTCTACAACCAAGAATTAAGTATGGTTGGCGTTACATTGGCTAATAAATTTAATTATCTTAATAAACAATTCAAAAGTGGTGAACTAATTAAATCCATCTGATTATTCAGAATATTTTTATTTGCGCGCTTTTTTAATTTCAAAAGATTCTAAAATATCCAGTTTTCTACCTTTTTTCTCTACATGTAAAATTTTTAGATTATCAATGCTACAATAATGCCCAGCTTCATTTAAATGTTTTGCAAGAGCGGAATCCTGTTTATTATTTTTAAAAGATCTAATATGTTCTGAAAATCTTGTACGGAAATCTCTACCTGTTTGTCCAATGTAACTGCAACCATAATCATTACAATAAATTTCATACACACGCGATTTAAACAGTTTGTCAGTCTTACTTTTACAATTCAGCAATATATTCTTTATTGTGCTTTTATTATAAAACCCTGCATTAACATTAAGCTTATCTTTCAAAACTTTGGCTATTTTATAAGAAGTTTTTCCAACGAAAGGTAGTTTCACCCATTTCTTTGCACTAAGCTCACTATTATTCGGAAAAATATTATTTAAAAGGACAGTTTTACGTTTCCTATACAACATTTTATCTATTAATCTAGTATTAAATCCATTATTTATTGCAATATTTTTAATTATATTTAGTTCGTTTTGATAGGCATAATTGTCCAACGGGATATTAATTAATCTATTAAGCATAGCATGAAAGGCCGATAATTTAGTACTATACGCATGTTTTGAGTCTACTGGTATTAAATTATCTGAAAAAGTTGTTTTGCGATAAATTTCAAATTTAAATTTTGAATCTATGTGACTAATTTTGAGATCCAAAAAGTTTAAAGTCTCCACTTCCAATGTGAACCTTATATTTTCTTCCATACTATTAATGTATTTTAAAAATTTCTCCAATTGTTTATTGTCTCCCTTCCACAGACATAGCACATCATCCACATATCGGTACCATAAGCCAATCTGGTCTTTAAAACGAGGACTTTTTAAAATTAATTTCTCTAAACTGTTCATGAATATCTCCGCTAGTAGGAGTGACAATGGCGACCCCATAGGTAGGCCATCATTGAAGGTGTAACATTTGCCCCAAAACTCAAAATAATTTTGATTTATGCACAAGTTAATTAAATTCTTCAATTCCTGTTTCTTACTTTTACACTTAATTTTGCGGTCCAATAAACTAAACAATACCTTTTTGAGTCTACTAATTGGTATCGAGGTAAATAAACTAGCAACGTCAAACGATACCAAGATTGAATTTCCTGGTATATCAACATTTTTTATCTTTTGAATCAAATCAACACTGTTCTTAACTGAGTAAGATGACACAAACTTTGTCTCTTCTATGACACAAACTTTGTCTCTTCTATTAATACTTCCTTAACAACTTTACATAGTTTATACCTAGGTGCGTTCACAAACGAAGTAACTGGTGTGATCGGATTATCAGGCTTATGCAATTTAACGAGTCCATACAATGCAGGCGCTTTTGGGTTCATACATGTCAACCTATATATATTGTCACCTAATATCCTTTTACTTGATTTAAGGCATTCTTTTAAATCGCGTTGAAATCTACAGGTTGGATCCGTCTTGAGTTCTATAGCTCCGCTTTCCAATACAAAACCTTGTACTTTTTCCAGATAGTCAGCCTTTTTCAATATACATAGTGAATTACCTTTATTAGCCTTGCTACACACCAAGTCCATGCTTTTTGTTGAATACCAGAAATTATTTTTTCTGATTTTGTTCTTGGTAATGGCCTTTGTAATTGGTGATACTTCTGTTTAATCATGTCCCCACATTTTACTTTAGCTGCAATGTCTGCATTCTTCAAAATAACCTCTGTGTCTATAGCCAAATTAAAAAAATCATTTTTATTTAAAACATCTGGTGGAGAGAACTTTATTCAATGCTGTGGAGACGATAAGCTAATTCTCCATGAATAACCGTCATATGTATATGCAAATTGTTGCGCGTTGTGCACCACTTACAAATTTCTTTTCCCTAATTTAATTAAAAAATGGGAAAAAATGTGCTTAAAAGATCGCTTATAGCCATTCTGGCAGATACGAGTAGCAGTGATAGTACAAGCGACAGTTGTATTCTAATCGCAATTCAAATAAATTTTCACTTCATATCACAACAAGCGTGTTGACGTCAAATTTAATACTTTTGACAGTCAGCTGATTGCATATCGAAGTTACAAATCTTCTTAATCATGAGTAACTTTGTGCAAGAGGAGAATCGTATAAATTTACTCGACTTTTACTAGTTAAAAGTAAACAGACGGTTTGTGAGTAAAAATGCGTAAAAGTTTTTACACCGAGTAAAAACTTTCGAGTAAACAGACAGACCTAATGTCAAATAATAATCGTTGGTGAAATAATACCCGAATATCAGTTTAAATTTTCTGAATCTATTAAATAAACTTTTAATTACTGTTGAAATATGTAAAATATTAAAAATCCCTTATTTCACTTACACCTGTTAAAATTGCATTTAAATAATGTCGAATAGAAATCTCCAGAGTGGCGAAATAAGAAAAGTTTTGCAATTTCTTCAACTCCCAAAATGTCTCCTGACAGCAAAGGATTAAAGTGTCAAAACATAGGAGTACAAGTAATTTCTACTCATACCCAATGTCACCCGTTTTGTTGTGGTATACATGAGAGGCAACGTCTCCATTTTGACATGTCTTTCATTCGAATACAAAAACTTTTCCCATTCTCTGTTGTATGTTTTCTTCATAGTCCTGCTGGGATATTAACATGCATTTATTCTTCTCTTGAACGACCGTTAAGACGATGCTATACCTTAAGGATATTTCGTGTTTTTGATGCTATTGCTGTTGCTGCCGGTCTTCATGCTTTCGTCAACAACTAAGAAGACAATTGCAAAATTTATTGTGAAACGAAGGATTCTATTCAAGTGAGAGAAGATCTTAAAAATTGGCCATTCTCATTGTTCGGTTCTTGAGCTGGATGTACGTGTGTATGTATATTTAAGCCATATGTATACTATATACGTGCAGAAGATAAATGCCATCGTTGTCTTTAAGGACTTCCATAAGAAACTTTTCAATTCAAAACGAACATTGAGTATATTCCTTTAAACTTCAATGCAGAAGGCAAAAGCTATAGTCTTGCTTGATTTATATATATATATATATATATATATATATATATACCCACTCACATTGAGGTATATACAAACATACAAAGTATGTACATAAGTTAATATAAAGTAAGGGCTATCATTGTGTTTCTTCGGTTGGTTAGCCAGTCAACTTTCCTCCCATCATCTTGGATAATGGAGTTGGGAGAAAACATAACGGCAAGGTTGGATATTTCACTCCTTTCTCTGTTTGAATTAGCGCAATTGAATTCCTCTTTCTGTTTGCTTAGTATTCTTGCTGAATCATGAAATTTTCTTATTATTTTTTTTTTCTTGGTCCACTCCGTATCCTTTTTTTTAGCTCTCCTTAAGCGTTCTTAGTGAGAATCCTTTTATCCGTTTAACCTCTTTTCTAGTGTATTTTCTTTTCATTGTCTTAAAATCTTTCTTGGTCATATTTTAGCTTAAGAAAAAAAAAAAAGTTTTCTTCAAGATAGGAATTTTAATTTCATTAAGGGCAGACATTCTTGTCAGTCTAGGTCTATGAATTTTGAAATAAAATTAAGGATAATTAGAAGAAGGCAGGGCTAGTTTAATTGTGTCAGCTAAAAAAGTTCATTGTTTTTCTTCACTTAGTTTTGATTGCCAACTTTGAATGTTTCTTTAACCTTAATTTTGAAATCTTTAGAAATGATTATTTTAGTGCTTTTCTGAAAGAAGAATGTACTAAAATAGTTTTGTGTTTTTTTTTACGGTTAATTAATATGATCAAATATTTATTGAATAAGATTCAAGGATAATATTTATGAAATGGTCCTTAAATAGTCCTACATTTGTTGAAGTTAACGACTATTTCTCTACAAACCCAATCACATAATATGCTTCTGGCCTAACACTGCCATTATAATATCAGATCAAAATTAAAAAAGTACGCCAGAATTAAGACAAATAATTCGATTATTGTGTAAATGGATTACGACCGATCTGATACAGATGCTAATGGTCTGGAAACTATACATTTCGGATCCATGAAGAGCTAAAAATCTATCCGAGAGAATTATGTATGATGACGCGTTAATTGGTCAGATTGGAATAGTTAAGACAATAAACTGAATTCCTCGACGATATTGCTGGTGATAATGGATATCGTAACAAATTTAGAAAATCGGTAAAAATTCAGCCTAGAGACAAACTAGATAAGGCTTGATTTTCCGTTTTTTATGCCCAAACGTACTTATTCCAGATAACAGAACACAACACATCAGTCAGCTGTTCAAATCTACTTTTGAAAAGATATGGAATAAAACACAGACTCATCGCACTATAAACTTCGTAAACAGACTCAACTTATTTTTTCTTTGTTATCCTGGATCGTAGCTTATATGTATATCGGAGCCCTTGTATCATTACCACTTTGTGTTCCGGAAGATCCTTTTCAGGCGGTTTGCTCTCTTGATATCCAGCACAGCCCTTCCATCGTACTTGGATTTATTCTGAAAGAATATTCTGGGTGTTATGTATTTTTTGGCGAAAGGCTTTTTGGACATATCTTCTTCTACTAAGCTAAAGTAACCGGTCTTCTCGCCTAAAACCTCGCTTTTTTCCATGCATTTCTGATCGGACGTGGTCTGTTTGATTGCAAATTGACTAAGTAGAAAGATTGCAGGTGCAGACTTTTTTCGTCTGGAATTTTTGGTAATTCGCCAGGACCGCCATAATTTGGTTCTGTTTGAGATTGGGTCATTTGTAGTATTCATCGCAACTTTTCATGCATGTTAATCGGCTGTGTTGATAAGATGTAATATCTGATATTGAAAAAAAATAAAAAAATTTTCACACCTAATCCAGCCCAGTATCATAATTAAGAAGTTTTCCTCTTATTATCTTCTTCAGATGGGTATAGTAATAAGGTACAATTAAAATTAAAATCTGGATTAATGTTCAGATAATTTCAATTAGTAGGTAATAAAAACATATAACAGTAACTGTGAATACAAGGATATTTTCGAGAATCGGCGATGCTACAAACAAATTTTGGGACATGTTAAAGTCGCCAAATTATGGAGGACTTCTTGAACATTTTTTAAATTTATATTATTTAAGAAAAAAAGAATAGTGTAACACAGCTGTTGATGTAGTCTCTTCAGCAGATAAAAGACAGACAAATAAAAGACAGAAAAAAAAAACAAAACCAATTGCAACGGAAACAATACACACACACATAACCCACACCGCTTAATGAGGAAATGTTTCTAGTATTTCTATTCAGTACCACGGTGGCAAAATTTTTGCTAAATTTGACCCGAAACTTGCATTTTTTTCTCTTTTACTTTGATGAAGTTTTTGCAAAATTTGACAAAATTTGATGTTTTTTTTTCAAAAATTTATTGATGATTATTTTTTCCAAAATTTGATGTGTTTGCAAAATTTGACAAAATTTGAATTTTTTTTTTTGTTTTCAAAATTTGATTGATGTTTTTGTTTTGCAAAATTTGATGAATTTTTTGGAAAATGTGACCTTTTCCTCTCTAATAAATTTTTAAAATATTTTTGTTCAATCATATGTAACTTGAAAATGGTGCAAAATCTTATCAAGCCTTGACGATTTGGCTTTACTTGAATAGTTTCGCTCTAGCCGCAGAGCTCATCAGAAGTTTCCTAAGCTGGCAAATGTTCAGTCTGCTTACTTATGTATATTTTCAGTGTACAATATTTAAACTATTATATTGTAATTTTTTCAGTTGTTTATTTTCTATAGATAACAGCTATCTCAATTTTGTTTTTTATTATTTTTAGGTTTCCCGACCATATGATTGTCATTTCCTTCTCTATTTCATACAAAAATCCCTCAAATTTTCTTAGAGTAATTTTTCAACTTCGTACGACTAAAATGGTGAAAAATTTTAATTTTCCGAAATAAAAACATTGCAGTTTTTAAAACTTAAGTCTACTGCTCCATAAATGTGAAAAGTATCATAACTAGATATGCACACAAAGAAAGGCCACTTTGTTACCTATTACAGAAATTTTTTTTTAAGTCGAAACGTTACGGAACAGCGTAGATACAGATGAAAACTTTATGTCCGCATATCCGGATTTATTGAAATACGACTTATTTTCGTGAAATTCACCTTTCAATAAATTGTTTCTGTCGCTTTCGGTATGTAGTGCCTCGTCCTGTTGAAACGACAAGTTGCCAACTTTATTATCCCGAAGTCTTGTACCGCTCACCATTGACGGTTACACATTGTCTTGATGCATTTTTGAAGTAAAATTTACTGGATGCATTCAATTTCAATGTTCTGATAAATTATCTAGTATGATCCCTGGGAGAATGATTCATGCACGCAATACTCGCACTGCAAACACCGCGCACATTGTTTTACCCTTCAAATTACTTTCGGTAGTAGAGTATAATTCTGATATGATTTTTTAACCTAAACTGTGCGAATGTTGAATAGTCTACCATCTTCTGTCTTTCTTCCCGTATACAATCTGCAAAAGTTTAAGGGCGACATACCATATCATCTTCGGCACTCTCCTTATGTCCGCTTATCCTTTTCCTATCTCCTTCCTGCCATGCTCTACTTTACATTATAGGGTATCCCCTCGAATTGGCTAAGTAATATAAAAAAAAAGAAGATAAGTGCAAGCTAATCACATTGCCCAATACACCTTCCAAAAATATCTCAAAAATTTATTTAGTGCAGTTCCAACTTTACAAATGTACGATTATTGCTCCTCGTCTCTCTACAATATGTTGAAAAAAAAAAAAAAACAGAACTGAACATTGTCCCTAGATTTTATATGTGTCAAAAACTTTGACTGCCAAAAGTCACAAAACCCTCTAATCCAAAATAATAAAAGCAAAAAAAAAAAAAGAAACAAAATCACTTAAATATATCGCACCACATCATTGACACAAGAAGAAAAGTCTTCCAATTTCTTAAAGGTCTACATTGGCAAATTCTTGGAAAAGTCACGTCTTGAAGGATTCATCTTTCTATAACCCACTTTAACTCTTTTCAATTGTATAGGTATGTTATGTATAGATATACAATGTCGCATACATATGTACACACGTATTTTTGACTGTTAAGCGATTTTTGTCATTTTTCTTTTCGCAACTTTTGCCACACATTTATTGAAACTCACGACTCTATGGAATGTTTTTACATGCCTATAGCTGATAAGATGGAATCTCATTTGACCTATAACAATTCCTCTTCTTGTTTCTACATATATGATTGTATGTGTATTCATACATAGTATCTTGGCTTTGCTTGAAAATATCCATATATTGTCGCTTTAATAAGAAAACAGCAAGACCTTTTTGGCAAATATTTCTTTCGCTATATGCACACACAACAGAAACAAAGATTTTTTCTTAGGAGTTTGTTTTTTCTCTCTTCAAGGACTACAGAAGTTTGCTAGACAATTGAAAATCGTGGGAAGATCATGCGCTAGAAACATTTCTACATACAAATTTCAGTCTACATCTTCTTCTTTTATTCCCTTCTCATCTGTGTTGAGGAGTCGAGGAGGGGATTTGAGGGGAGGGGGGTCCTTTTCTTTTGTTTCTTTATACTTTATTATAATTTCAAAGTATTACTTTGGGTCCAGAATTAATGCAGAATTCTTATTTGGAAAAAACAAAACAACTCATGAGATAAGAATCTGAGTCAACAATAACCATTACATTTCCTCCACTCTCCCCTAAACATTTTCGAATTGGTTTAAGAAAAATCGTTAAAGGATATTCTCGTATTATTAAATTAGAATAAATACCCTAAAGTAAAACTGCAAATTACACTCTCCCAGGAGTTGGATAATAATTCAAGATAAATCGATTTCCAATGTCTAAAAAAAAAAAAAAAACACAAAAGCAAATTTCTCCACCTTTTTTCGACTGATTTATAACCAAACTGCCGCAATTTCTTAGCAGCTTCAAAGATTTTTCACTCTCCAACAACACTTCAACCAACTCTGCGTTATTATCGTCCTCGTTTCTTTTCCTATGGTGGCGGTAATATTTCTAAAGTCTGCTGCTAATGCTTATATGATTGCTAACATCCTTATGCAATGCCTAACACTTCCAATATCCACTTAAAAGTTGTTAGAACACAATCGAACCTTAATATACGGCATAGTGTCGTTGGGTAGAGGGAGGGTTTTAAGATTCTTGTCATATACTTTTGTGTTAGGCAATTTTACGCTAGGAAAAAGCAATGGTTGCGCTTTCTTATGTCGTTGTTATCCGTTCGCAATCCACACCCGGTTCATTTAGACTTAACAAAGCTTAGAACTTGAGATATATTTCATCTTAAAAGATACTGCAGCATTTCTCTGTGAAGAGGGGAGGGGATGGTAGGTAGATAAGTAGGTAGCTTGTATTGTGTCTATCACCCTAGTATCAAAACTTGGTAGAATGCTCTATAGCGATTATAGTCAAGAAGGGGTGCACAGCAACAACAGATGGATACAGCAAGATATATATTTAAGTGGCTGATTGTGTTTGATAAATGGATAAATCAAGTTATAGTCAAGGGGTTATTGTGTTGCAGTATTCTATATCTCTGTAAAAAGAAAAAAAGAATCTTTTAATCCAGGGATGAAGAAGCAACTAAGTGCCAAAACGAGTTGATGATTTTTGTTTCCTTTGATAATCGATGAAATATTGAATGCAGTTTAAGTTTTATGCGCTTTTGCCTTAGATATTGTTGAAAGAATATAAACACAATTTTTTTTATGTAGTTTAACAATTTGTCACCAAAATTTAACCTCACATATGAGCTGTCAAAATTATTTCAATATTTGGATTAGATTTTGCAATTTATAGTTTTTAATCCTAATTATTAATTTAAGGTAATTAAGAAGGAGAGGTGGGGGCTTTTTTTTTATAGGTACACCTTGTAGCATATATTGATAATTGCTACTTAACATGTATACACATACACAATTGTACAAGCATTTGAATTACTATATAACATACGTAACTAAATACGATTTGCCTCCATATTCAGCTATATCGCATCCTATTACGGACCAAGGTGTGAGGGGAAACTTTGGAGATAATCAGGGTTCTTTTTGCACCTTGGATTGATAAGTTTGACAGGTTTGACAGTTAGAGATTAAATTTTGTATATCTACCGACATACCTATCCAGAAAACAGTGTCTTTGGCTCGTGTGAGTGTTTTATTAACTCCGAAATGGGACTCGAGTAGTAAAGAAAGCACCCATTTGATTAAAGATTTTGGTATTATGATTTTGTCGTCTTTAAACAATACTTCATCTTCCAGGTAGATTGAATCTTTATTTTTGTACCAGAGCTTGAGAGAATCAGGACAACTTTTAATATTGGATGGCCAACTATCCCGACAATACTGTTTTACTATTTTCAGAGTAGGATCTCTATCTGTTTCTGTTTTTATTCTTTCAAGGTAAGTGTCTGAAACATCAACGCTTAAGACATGTTCAAAAACTGTCCTATCCTCTTCGGTGTTACCTGTTTCTAAATAATGGCGTGAGAGATAATCTGAGACATGCGCAATCTTTCCTGGAATCCATTCTAATTTGATGTCATAATTCCACAAATTCATGAGCATTCTCTGTAATTTCGAAGAAGATACTTTTGTTATATCTTTTTGTAAAAGTGCAACCAAAGGCTTATGATCATTTTGTATTGTTGTTGGCTGTCCGTAGATGTAGTAATGAAATTTTTTCCCTGAGTAATTTATTGCTAAAAGCTCTTTTTCTATTTGAGCATATCGTTTTTCATGGTCTGAAAGAGATCTACTTACAAATGCAACAACTTTTTTATTTTGCATGAGGCATACTCCTATGCCATTTTGGCTCGCATCGCACTTGATGGTGACGTGGTTGTTGACTCCCTTGATAAAGCTAATAGTGCTAGATTCTCATCAAATTTTCGTCCTCCACCCACTTCACAGCCCCCTGTTTTGTTTATTTTTGTTTCTCGCCCCTATTAATTAAAAGCTGCGCTTCATGCTTGGCTTGGCTAAGCCTCTGCGCCGCAAACTATTCTCTCATTCGACAGGTAAGTTTCCAACAGCTTGGAATCTAGCTCACGTTCAGCCTATTGCCAAGAAAGGAGGAGATAGGGTTCCCTCAAACTATCGATCAATTGCAATCACTTCGATTCTTTCAAAGTTTTTTTTAATCTATCATTAACTCCAAATCAATGAGGTATCTAGAAACCAATCAACTTTTTACCGATCATCATTTTGACATCTGGACTAGACGTTCATCTTGAGACTTGTTGACTTTTCTTACTGAACGTTGAAACTGTAGTCTTACAATTTTCGTGAGTACAAAATCGTTGCCCTACATATTTCTAAAGGCCTCGGAAAAGTCTGCCATTCAGCTTTTTCAGCCAAACTTAAAGCAATCGGTCTCTCCGCTCCTCTTCTATTATGGATTGAACGTTTTATTATCCGGGCATCTAATACGGGTTATACTAGACGGCGCTATATCTGAACCTCATCCTATAAATGCCGGTGTGCCCCAAGGCTCTGATATCACTCCGTTTCTCTTCTTAATTTTCATTTATGATCTACTTTCACGCACTTTCAATCCTATCCATAAGATTATTTCGCTTATTGCTTTGGCACTATTGCAGACTCCAGATGGAATGCCGCATGTTTTAAACGAGATTCCATTATTAGATCATTGAATAACGATTTTGACAATATCCTCGTATGCGGCAAAGCGAATGGTGTTAAATTCAATGTGTCTAAGACGTAAAGCTGTTTAATCTCTTTAAAAAAAGATCAGCACTTATCCGATAGAGCAATATTTTCCCATACACCGTCACCGTAAGCATTCTTGGAACAAACATGCATCGAAATGTCTTGGATTTCTGAAAATGTGTAAAAAGTATTTCCGCCCATAGAATTTAGAACTCGTCTTCGTACATTAGTCCTAGAATGGGATGCAATTCCCATAACAGGGGCGCGACTGGTCGCACAGCTTTAGCTTCATTGTATATTGTCCAAAGGACAGCTTTCAAGCTCATTGATGATTTGGCAATAACTTATCACATCGACTCACTAGAGCACCGCTTCAATGTTTAATACCTTTGGCTTTATTATCGCTACATGCATGCTCAATGTTCGGATGAAATATCTAATCTGATCGACCGTACAGTCGAATTCCATGATGCTTTTTTTTCGCGAACTGTGCAAATGTAGAACAATCTACCATCTTCTGTCTTTCCTCCGCAATACAATGTACGAAAGTTTAAGAGTGACATACATCACCACCTCCGCCACTCTCCTCACGTTCCATAATTCCTACTATTCCTATCTTTTTCGTGCCACGCTGTGCTTTGGGTATCTCCTAAGCTTGGCTTAATAATATAAAAAAAAAGGCACATAACCAATATTTGTCAAACCAAGTCTGCTTTTGTTTATGTTGACTATGCGACGTACTCAAACACTGTGATTTGGCAAGCTAATGCAAGCTGGCTTTTTGTTTAAATCAGTCAGGTCTTAATGCCATGTACAGGTACAGGTGTTACAAAATCATACAGTAAACATCAAAAATTACAAGTATAAGTTGGATTATGTGTGGAACTTTATCAATCGAAGATCGATGCCTATATGCGCAGATCGCTTAACATATTAATTTAAACCACGACTACAGATGCGACTACAGGTAACTTTTCTTGCTTTTTTTGACTTGCGATGTGATTTTCAGTTGAAGCTTATACTTAAGACAGTTTAAAAAGAGAAAAATGTTAAGTCGTTTCAAACTCTAAAACAATTTTCATTGACTCATCTCCTACATCCGTAAGTTAAAATTTTTCATTAGATGACCGTGCAATTCGGGAAGTATTTTTAATACACAAAGTCATGCAACCAAACAGTCATGTTACGCCTTTACGTCATAGGAGGAACTTTTGTGAATAAACCCCTTATTCACATATCTTAGTACAAGCTATGAGGATTCATAGAGAAGCCAATATCGTTTTGGGATTGGGAGCTGCCTGCCTTATTCAAGTTATTATTTTTTTTTATTATATTTATTTGTATAATGGACCCAAAATGCCAAGGACTAACTTTCATGTAATGCAAGGTGGAATGGATTGACAAATTTAGTGTTATTTCTGTCTGATTCTAAACGTGCCAGAAATCGAGCCGGGTCTGTAACGATGGTAAAAATTCCAACTCAGCTATGTGATAAATAGCTAAAGTTTTGTCCTATACCAAGTTCCGTCCACTTAAAAAATAAATTATTTGTAAATCTACACATAAATGCTGTCTGTATACTCGTAAATTTTCTACAACATTGCATGTAGTACTATCGCGAATGCGTGGAAAAATACCTGAATGATATTTTTCATTTAATTTTCATGACTGAAGTTAATTTGCTTTGAATGGAAACAAAAAGGCATTTCATAGTTGCTTTTGAAAAAATTTCCATTATATGCCACTACATACATAGTTTCATATATAGTTTAGTTTTTCTGCAAAGCGCCTCAGCACACAAATCCTTAACGGTTTTTATTATTTTCTTCTGTGGGATTGCTGCCGCTTTACCTAGAACACTTTACTTAGAAGACGGCAGGGACATATCACAAAAGACTTTTTTTAATTCGTAGTGCTTAGAATTCAGCTCTCCTCCAGCCCTATTCCCCTACTTATAATAACTGAGCTTTCACTTCATGAAAATTGCTGACCTAATCAGAAATTACTTACACACTCTTTCGCAAGCTGTTGTCACAGTAATACCTCGATCCAAGTACTTAAAAAATGTCAAGACATCTGTCGATAGACTCAAAAATGCCAACTGATTTCCTTAAATTCTTGCTGTACGCTCAATTTTAATTGTTGCTAATCTGAGGCTCAGTGGTTACCGAGCTTAAATCATTGCTGACATTTACAATATTTGTCTTACTTAGAGAAAGGTATAGTATAGTACCTCGATCCAAATTTCACAAATCATGCTGTGATTCATATAGCCTGAAATTGAAATATCTGTTACAAAATTTATTATTTATTGTTTTACTATCGTTTACTATTTTTAACTTACCCTAGATTTTATCCATATGCTTTTGTCGGACCAAGGTACAATTCTGTCTTGTACCTTGATCCATCATGTCTTGTTCCTTGGTCCTAAGAAATTTAGAAAATTATTAAAAAAAATCACTTTTCACATAGGTAACATATAAGGGTGTTTTCGTAGATCACCCTGTAATTTCTGAATGTTACACACTATGAGTGTGAATATTGTTCGATAAATAATCGTTGGAGCTCTCCAATGGGCTATAAATCTTTCCCATCTTCGTCTCCGTTTTTAAGTTATGGCTAAACAAAATTCAAGTTTTTGAATTTTTATTCGTTTTTTTTTATTTAACTACTATTTTTATCAAAAAACCTGTCACAAATACCAATATTTCATATTGGATTTAAGAAGGCCAAAAGCTTAAATTTAAAATGACCTATTACACTCTGCATCCAAAATCCAAACCTTTTCTGCGTTTTTTGCATATCCAACGAAAATAGCGTAAAAAGCTCATTTCCAAAAGATAATTGCCTACTTTCTGGCACTTAATTAAATTATTTGCTAGAGACTTTTCATGCATTGGAAGAACTTTTGTGTCACAACTCATAAACGGTGAAAGATACAAAGTCAAAACAAAATGCGTTTTAAAGAAAACAATCTTAGCTTCTAACGGGAGTAGGACAGAAAAGAAAATTAAAGCGTCTTTTGTTAGATATTCGGATACAAACAGAAAAATGAGTCACAAAATTTGTAAATTGAAGTTTGGCAGACCTTTTACTCTAAACACTGTAGAGGAAGCATTGAAAAATTGACTCAAAGGGCAGGAGGTTCTCTATAAACTAGCACCATCTATCTACTTTTTGTCGTTTACGATATACAACTGTTGAAGTACAAACCTACGTTTCACGCACTCTTAATCCTTCAACCCCGATTATCTCGGAAAGGGTGGAGAATGCACCTCGATATGACTATTATCTCCTTCATTATTAATTATCACATATGAAACACCCTGTATATTAAATGAAAAATAATTAATTAAATAATATATAATAGGTAGACAAATTTGAATTTTAGTATTAGCTGCCAAAAGTGGTGTGCGGAAAATTGCACGCCAATAATTGCTCGTCAGAAAAGTTGCTCCCCAGTCAATTGCTCGCCAGCTCTTTAATGTATAAAGAGAAAAATATTTTTATTGAGTGATTATTAGCATCAAGTCAGGTGCAAAGTAAAATTTTATTTGACAACATTGAAAATATAAAATTCACAAGTTTTTCCAAACGAGGAAAGTTTTGTTAATTGTGAACAATTTTAATTTTAGTATAAAAATAACTCTTAAAAAAAAAATAAAAAAAAAGTTCATGTACCAGGTACGTGCCATCTGCATCCCAGAAACTTTCTTTGGAGCAGAATGACGAAGCTTTGTACAATAAGCAGTGCACCATTATCTACCGTTATAAGTCGTTTCAGTTAAGTCACCGTGGTACTTTAATACGGTACTAAAGAGTTTCTTCGCTAAGCGATGTGAATGATGTGTTTCGTGTTTCGTCCTTTTATGTTTGCCAGTTTTGTTAAGGTCCTGTTGCCAGGACAGCCCGTTAAGTCTTGATTCGCTATTGCACTATTTGCGTAATATAAATGGTTAAACTAAAGATATATATAGAGGTTTAAGGGATATGGCCGTGTACGCCCCTATTTGGCTTTATTTAACTAGTTTCGCTTCAGCCACTGAGCTCATCAGAAGTCTTCTAAGCTGCAAAACGTTCAGATGAATCTTTTAAGACTGTGCCTTCGTTATTTCAACAATTATATACTATCCATGCCATTATAAATAATAAATCTGTTCCGGAACTATTTGCACTTTTATCAAAAAAACTCGAAGAGGCATATACAAAATTTTTCTACGAGCTAAAACGTTTGGAACACAATTTAGCACCAAAGTCAATTATGGTTGATTTTGAGCAAGCTGCGATAAATCTTTTGAAGACTGTGTTCCCAGGAGCGTCTCTTAGAGGTTGTATTTTTCATTTTACGCAATATTTTTATCGCTGCATTAAACAAAATGGTTAGCAAAAGCGATAACTAAGAATAACAACAGCTTTAGCTTTCATTCCCAATGCGCATGTAGAATGCAGTTTCGGAGACTTGTGCGAGAACATTAATTTTGAAGATAATTGTAAACTTGTATTAGATTATTTCGAGGACACGTGGATTGGTGGGCCAAGACGATGTTTGCCAAAAACTAGCAATTCTTTTGAAGGTTGGTATCGTTCCTTCACTGACTAATTGGTGCACCAATTCTGGCCACTGATGTACGTCATTTTGATAAAATGTTGTGTTCATCTGAGGACGTCAAGTTATTTAGAACTTTACGCTTTCCAGATTTTGGTCGAATAGTTTTCTTTCTGTTCATCGCCGCAACTTTTAGTTCTGCCTTCTCAGGTTTATCGGTAAGAATCCTGCTCTGCTCCTCCAATTTTGCAGTGTGACTATAGTGGCTTTCCTAGCGGTGCAGCCTTGGGAAATGGGCGAATTGCCTTGGAGGAAACATTTTCTGGCTGAAGCGATGTTGAAGCTATTGGTGGCGATAATCATTCTAGATCTTTTTCTACTTGTTCACTAACTACAGGTCTAGCAGTCACATATGCGGATAAAAATTCGTCGTCTCCGAAAATATTATGATTGACTGGATAAATTTCAGACACCTCAAATCCCTTGATAATATTTTGAGTAAAGAATGTCTTATGATATGCCTTCCCAATAATCTGTAAAATATGAAAAATTGTCATGGGCTTGCAGCGATTTTTTACCATCCACTCGCTTACTGCCTGGTTATAATATGTCCTAAATGCACCAAAAACTGTTCCATCCAAAGGTTGTAGCTTTTGCGATATGTGAGAAGAATGACATTATTTTTTTTTTTGCTTCGGTAATAGGCGGGATTGTAAACGAAATGTGTGTATCGTCGTTATCCATTATCAAGAGAATTTTGTTTTTCTCAGACGGTTTTACAAAGGAAATGAATTGTTTGAAGTATATTACAGATATATCCTCATTCGACCATCCACTAGGATTCGCTCCGCTAATAGTTCTCGGTAGAGCGCAATGTAGGATAAGATCCTTTAAAACTGACTCTCGGAAGTATGAGCATCGGAGCGACATGATTTCCCATTGCATTTCGCTGTACCAATCATTGAAAAATTTAACCCTCTTTCCCCGCATGTAATGCTACCATCCTGCTTTTCGCCTTTTGGTGCCATAATTCTGGGAGGAACATGAACCGTATAATTAATACTTTCGTCTAAGTTGTATATTCTATCCGACGCCAAAGGATATCATAACATACACTCTTTGAGATTTTTAAAGAAAGCCTCTATTAAAGTTAGTCGCTCGTGGCAAACTTGTCGCTTCTGGTTTGCGACGATATATTGATTTGTGCCGCTTAAATAAATCATTTAATCAATTTATACCAGCCGCACTATTCTGAAGACATGGTTTTGGTAAAACCTTATTGTTTCTATGGCCAAACTGAAAAGATAACTTTATTATATCGAGTCTAGATAGACCATAAAGTAATTTTGAGTCTGTTATAATATAATTTCCGTGAGAATGTTCTTCTTCCTTTGTAAATATTTGCTGTGTGCGATATTACTCTCATAAATAAATTGCGATCTCACGGAAGCTTTATGCTTATTGACATGTCGCATAAGTGTTGTCTTCGAAATTTTGTGTAACTTTTCCGAGCCGGAAATACTTCTATTGTGGTCTGTACTATCGTTAATGCTGCCTGTAAGAATTACTTGTTGAATTCCAGCCATTTTACTCCAGATTTACTTCTCGGCTAGTTCCTGATTATAAATAAAATTTATTTGGAAACTTGAACGTTGGAGCAGTCCATGGTACAAGGTACAATTTTATAGTTGACAGTTGCTTGATTGGATGCTGATTTATCGGCATAAACAAGGGATTTAACGTACCCCCACACAAATTAGTCCAACGGTGTCAATTCGCACGATCTAGACGGCCAATTCACTGGTCCCAAAATGAGAGATAAATTGCTCACCAAACTCATTTCGCAATAGGTCCATGGTTGCGCGTGCTGTATGGCATGTGGCACTGTTTTGTTGAAACCACATGTCAACCAGATTCAGCTTGTGTATTTTGGGCAATAAAAGGTTGGATATCATTGCACGTTAGCGAGCACCATTGACGGTAACGTTGTTCTCATCATCATCTTTGAAAAAGTACGGACCATTGATTCCACCAGCCCATAACTCACACCAAACAGTGCATTTTTCAGGTTGAATTTGCAACTCTTGTATTGCTTGTAGCTTCTCATCGGAATAAATACGGCAATTATGTTTATTTACGTATCTGTTCAACCAGAAATGTGCTTCATCGCTGAAGACAATCTTCCTACAGCTTCCAAGGCACATTCACCGAAAACACGACGCAGTGGCAGAGCGAGTTGTAGTCTATACGCCTGCAAACCAAGATCCTTACATAAAATTTTCCACGTAGTGAAATCACACAATCCCAATTGCTGCGAACGGCGACGAATGGACACATCACGATCTTCATCAACACGGGCGGCTACAGTAGTAATATTTTGTTCTGTACGCACTCTACACACACGGATGGGTGGCTTGATGTCCAATAACGTGAAATTGGTGCGAAATTTGCTCACTATGGCTTGAATAGCCTGCTCAGTAGGGCGATTATGACGACCATAAAATGGCCGAAGTCGTCGAAACACATTTTTCACAGAACACGAATTTTGATAATAGAACTCAATAATTTGTAACCGTTGTTCGGGTGAAAGTCTTTCCATGATGAAATGGCAATGCAAACTGAACAACTTTGACACATGTCGCGAATCACGAGTAAGCTGTCAAAAATAAAGTGCTCAAAAACCAAATAGCAAAAAAATCACCCATTATTAGCAGGAATACTACAAGAGAACATTTGCAATAAGATTCACTTTGCACTATGAAAAACACTTGTCACTACTATAAACGCACACTTTCAGGCACAACTTGCTGCATAATTCTTAGAAGAAGTTTTTGCTTTGCTGGAAATCCAAACTAATAGTTGGACCAAGGTACAATATCTTCCCTACTTTATAAAATGTTGGTAGATGTGTGTGGCTTTTAAAACACACACACAAACAAATTTCAATTGTTAAAATATGTTAAATGATATATTCCGAACTTAATAATGGAATGACTTAAATATGACCTTAAAACGACCTTCAATATTTGCATCAAACAGGACAATAAAAATTGACTCGCATAAAAAGCCTGAATGAAATTTTTGACACAAAAGGATAATCCCCTCCCCCATTCATTGAACTAACTTTAAATCACATTTTTCCATTAAAAATCAACCAACGCCCATATTTACGTGGATACTAAACCTACATAAAAAACAAATGAAGTAGGTACATATAATAAAAAACTCAGCACCCACTGCAGTAATGGGAACAAATAAACAAGAGTTTCTTGATTGACGCCTAGTTAAATAGAAAATCAGCAAATTTCCTTTAGAAAAACCCTCTTGCGTAACTACATAGGTACCACCCTTAATTAAAGCTTTTATTCAGAAACGGTAAAGTGCATATCAAACACAATCAGGACATAATTTTAAGAGGAAATTGTTAATTAATTTCATTAAAATTCTGAATTGAAGAACACTTAGTCAGGCACCAACCAGCACACTTCCATCAGCACCCCAGAATTTAGTCATTCACATTTATTCTTCACCGTCTCGTCGTAATCATGTCATAACCAACGTCGTCATTTCGTCCTTAATAAGAATTTACCAACGTTCTTATGCTTCTGCTACAGAGACGACAAGTTTCAATAGGGAAGAAAATTTGTGATGATTAAAAAGAAAGAAGCACATTGAAGGGCTGAATAAAAATAAAAAAAAAAAGAAAAGAAAATTGTAATTCCTTTGAAATTTTACTTTTACAGTTAATCGGCTTTTTCGTTTCTCCTTCCTCAAATAAATACTTTCGAGTGAAAAGTAATTTTCAAGTTTCGAAGTAAAAGTTTCCTTATCTGTCCATCTGTTCTCAGGATAATTTAAGAATGCGTTGATCTAGCCATCTGAAATTTATGTTCGGAGTAATTTTATGAAAAAAATAAGATCAATGCTATGGGTAAAATCCTTCGTAGTGTTGCCATATAAAAATTTTGATTTTCATTGGACACTACTTGAGGAATATTTGAGATAGAGAGCTGAAATTTGTGATAGCATTAAAAATGTATTCTCACTTTCGGATAACGGTCAAATCGAGTAATTCCATTGTAGTGTTGCCATATGAAAATTGAACTTTTTCAATTTTTTTCTCTCTCCAAATACAGTTTACAAAGCATTCTGCACACGTCTAAAAAAAAAATAATTTCAAATGCAAATATAAGCAAAATTAACTGGGCAACTCCTTTTTAGTGTTGCCATACAAACTACACATTTTCATACACTAGTTGATATCATAGAGCTTTGTTTGTTCATACATCTGTAAACCATAGAAATAATTATGAAAAAAAAAAAAAATAAAATTAATGGATGCATATTTCTCCGTCCACCTTTCTGTCTGTCCGTCTCCTTAGTTTGAAAAATTGTGCACAGTAATTTTATAAAAAAGTAAGATAAAAATTGGAGCAACAACAATTTTGATTTTCACAATATATTTGAGCATTGCTTGTAATGGATAGAAATTATGATGGTGAAATTTCGTGCACAGTAGCTCTCATAATAATTTTAGATATAAATGTGAAAATGGGAGAAATTATGCAGATATATATTTGGGAAATTATCTTTTTCCCAAAAAAATGTATCTTACACAAAAATTACATTTTTTTAAATTTACTTTATTTGGAAAACTAATATTTGATAAAAGTTTTTCTAAAATTCTTGTTTTGACAAACTATTGTGAGCTTTTAAATTCAAAATTTGCATCTCGTATGTACACACGCGATTAAATTTAAAGTTATGAACTTGACTTTAAGGGACCTTTTACACGAACCTTTTTTTTTTTGTTTTTTGGTACGATAGTCGAACATAAAAATTCCTTTAACAATTACTTCAATACGAAAAGTATATATTTCATTTTCAAAGGAGTGATCAAAGCCGACCGCTGGGGTTTTAGTTTTTCTAGGATACTTTTTGAACGACAATTTATGTTTATCAGCAGTATCTGCAGTCTGGTGTTAAATTGGATAGGGAAGATAAAAGGATGGGATTCATTGGTTTTGTAGTTTCGGAGCTTTTGAAGTAAAAGTATTGTTTAGCAACCGGAAAAAGTGGCTGATATGGACCACTGAAAGGCGATAGAGTAGAAATTTGCAAAACCACTACACCACTACACTACACTATAAACTACAATTTTGTGATAAGTAACTTTAACAAGATGAAATGGAATGCCTACTTTTCATACAACTTTAGGTCCGACACCTCCAGACGTGAAAGATGTCTTAAACCATACATTATGATACTCTGAAGATATTTTAATAACAATTTTCATTTCAATTAAGCGGGGAAAAGCTTTGGAGATCGAATGTAGCTGAGCGACGACTTTCTTGGGTGAAAAAATGGATTTTTCTACTCTTCTTATGATTGTGTGGTATTGATGAGTCGTGAAAATAGTCTTCCTATGAGAAAAATTTTTACAGCAGTGCACTAATGGTGACGGAAGAAAGAACTGCGAAAAATATATGCGAAATGTACTAGCTGGCTGGAGTGTATGTGACCCAAGTGCATGAAAATGGGTTTTACGGCAGCAAAAAGGTCCCGAGAAAGTTTCTGAATCAGAAAAAAACTACATCAGCCGAGAGTACTCGGCGAGACCTTCAATGTCATATGTAACATACCGTACTGATGCAGCCAGTCCCATTCCACTCGGGGTTCTAACTCCCAACAATAAAAGTATGCACTGAACTGTAGCTGGTAATGAATAGAGGTGAATAGTGAAACCCGTTTTTCGATTGGAGAGAACCCTACTAAATTAGAGCAGATTTATGGTGCGAAAAATGTAGTACCTCAGTTAAAAAAAAAAAAGACTGAAAGTACAAAAAAACTAGTAGGGGGATGTAGTATTACCAACAAAATCAAACGATTGAAATTGTTGTGACAATTACTTTTGTCAAGGTTGTAGGACGTCGCGTCGATTTCAAAACAATGAGTTTTTATGAAAAATTGATTGAGAAAGTGCAAAAATAATTTTTAAATTAAAAGACAACCAGTATAGGCGAGTTGACGAAATGACATGGTTTGGATGGATTTTTCGAGGCGCTTAAATACAAATTGTAAAGTTGTGACATTTTTGGCATTTAGTTTGATTTTAATTTATTTAATTTCTGTAATTTAAATTTTTCCTTTCCACACTTTTGTCCATTGAAATTCTGTCAAAATAATATAAAATATTCTCGATAAAAATCTGTTTCAAAATGCTCAAAACTAATAACAAATGAAATTTCAGTATCTTCGTCAACTGAAGGACCTCCGACGAACGTTTGTTAATTATATCAAAGAACACTTCCACTTCGCAGTCAAAGTTCTAAGATATATTTTCCCTGAAATAAATATTGCCCACAGTATTGGCAGCTCAATAATAAATGCACATAAATCATACACGTATACCACTTAAACCTATTTGGCTTGTAGAACTGTAACCATACATTTTAATTTCAATATTATGATAATAGAAACAAAATATTTGAACACCGGCAATCAAAATACAAACTTTATTATTCTGATTTGTACTTTTGTACCGTAACTTAATAAACCACCAGCACCTGCGCTTTGTCCTTTAAATACTTGACTTTCTTTAATTTTTCATTCATGGAAAAATCCTCAATCCCACATAAATATTAAAACAAATTCCATACAATTCGTTATTTATTTTTATAATATCTTCACGAAATATGATTCTATAATTATCATTAAAAAACAATAATTGCACTCATAGCATTTTCGCCAGATATTTTCATTACTAGAATTATATTCATTCTTGGAATTTTCACTGTATCGAATTTAATTTAAATATATTATGAATAATTAAGACTTAATAATAATCATCGTTTGTGGATTATAATTGCTTGATAATATCACATACATAAAATTATGTCCATTCGTACATATATGTATGTCACTATATATGTAGATACTGGAGTAGATCTGAAAATTTTGCAGGATATTTATAAACCTTTTATTGCCATTTTATAATACCTTCACATACTTGTCATACACACACACACATATCTATCTATCTACATTGTTGCTTTTGATTTTAATGATGAAGCCCACGCTATATGAGTTCGCAATAATTATTCTTAATTACTTAACTTTCATAACTTGTTGCTTCAATCGTATTTTTGCTTTAATACTGATAATATTTTTGGGGTGCTTACTTAAAGCTTTTCCCTGCCGGACTTTATCAATTAAATTGAATTAAATTGCATTAAATTACAAAATTCATAATCCTTAGATAATGTAATGGATTTCATTAAGTTTTTCTATAATGTTTATAATGCAAATAGATAATTGTACATGGATTTGGATGGATTGATGGTTTGAGAAGAGGTTGAGAATTAGAACGTATAACAAACAGAAATGCAGTTATCATAGAAAATTCGTGTACACGAATAAAGCCGAAAATCCCCAATAATATCTCGAAGAGGTAAGTGATAACAAAGGATGGAAAATGCAGATCATATGGATTTATAAAATGCCAGAAAAAAAACAAGTTAAAAAAGCTAGAATTATTCTACGACCAATTGTTATGATATCCTAGATCAATTCCCGTAAAAAATTTCGTATGATCACCGATCTATGCAAGTTTGATTTTTGAAGTGATTTTTCGCAAATATATTTCGAGAACGGTTCGTCGGACAGGAAAAAATTATTATTAGCAATTTTATAGGATTTCGTATTCTGAAGAAGTTTTTAGTGCAATAAAAATGTCTAGGACTGATCGTTCTCACAATATATGTAAAAAGCCTAAATTTTTATATGGCAATACCCCAGAAGAGGTTGCTCGATTTAGTCTCTTTTTGAAATTTTATTTGCTATTATTATGAAAAGACCATGTACCAGATTTCAGCTCTCTATGTCGAAGCCGTCTCAGGCTGTTTCCAAATATATAGTGGAAAACGAAATTTTTGTATGACAACCCCACGAAGGAGTTGTCCGATTTATCTCATTTTCGAACTTAATTTTACTTTTTTTTTAAAAGTTTGTGTACAAAATTTCAGCTCTGACGGACGGACATGCAAAAATCAAAATAACTTTTAATATTATGCGTGGGTGTCCAATCCATTTTGCTCTACGATCATTATTTCGAGGTGTTACAAACGGAATGACAAATTTAGTATACCCTATAGATTTCATCTAGGGTATAAAAACACAAGTGACATGTGGAACCTTGAGCGATAAGTGAATGACAGCGTGTAGAAATGAAAAAGAAATTTAAACTCTTATAATAAGGGACCGAATCAGTTATGACTTTTTACGAAAAAAAAACCAACTTTACTTGTTACTCCTGACCAATAATAATTTGAAGCTAAAAAAAAAAACTAAGCTGGAAAGGCTTTTTAATTTATCTGGCAAAAATAAAAAGCCAGCTTGGCTAGAAAAAATAAAAAGCCAGCTTGGCTAGAAAAAATAAAAAGCCGGGTTCGCTTTTTATATTTTTACAGAAAAAAAGTATCAAGCCGTTCCGTTTGCTTTTCTAGCTTCAAAACTAATACTGGCCAGGAATAACAAGTAAATTAAGTTTTTTTCGTAAAAATTCATAACTGCGGTTTGGTCCGTGAAAATAACAAGCCAGCTTGATTTTTTATACTTCCGGCTTCAAAACCTGTTACTTCCAGTTCGAAAAAATAAAAAATCAATCTGGCTTTTTATTTATGCCAGAAATAATAAAAAGCCTTTCCAGGTTAATTTTTTTTAGCTTTTTTTTTTTATAAAAAGTTAAGTTTTCAACAGCTTTACAGGAATCGAAACGGGTTTCACGAGACATCTTTTGGTATATTCCATTAAATTCCACGATCATAATTTATTCCAGCTTTTTTTGTTTAACATTTTCAAAATACCAGTCATTTTCGGTCCCTGCTCTTATTAGAATAACTTGACTGCTCCTTCATTAATTCTGGCAGCTGTTTATACCTGCACTACGCTGTCACACTAAAAATCTTGAACTCAATAAAAATTTTCGTGTGGCTTCACTTAATTTTGCTTATAAGCATTCTTGTTTGTTATGTATTTTAAGGATTAAGAATCTTAGGAGATCTCTTGACCTCAGGCTGTTGCCCATTGCTCAACCTAAGCTATTCCTCATAAATCCCAACCGGAGGTCTTCGCCAAAGAATCTGTATGGCCTTATAGTCATAATGGTTTCCTTCACTTATACTTTTCATACAGGGTTGTCAACAAGTCCCATCCCATGTAGGTGAACCCTGAGAATATGGCAAAATATAGGAATGCAAAGGTACATGTGAGTCTGTTCCGTCGGTAGCTCCACATTACATACTATGTACGATAAGTTGAGAAAATGTTGTCCTGTCAAGCTGAAATAATCCACTTTAATTCTCTGGTAATTGCTCCGGAAATATCTCTTAATGGGATTTTTTTAGAAGACTCATTTTAAAGAGTAAAAACAAAATTTTGTTATAGTTTTACTCCTTGAAGTATTTTATGGAACGACAACCAGGTACACATTCACTTTGGAATTTACACATTTTGGCTTTCTTCGGTTTCGGGGATGCCGAGGTGCCCCGTTCGGCATTCTGACGCTTCGTTTCTGTCCAGGTTTCATCACCGGTAATAATATTGTGCAAAAAATCAAGATTAATTCCTGTACATCAAAAATTTTGGGACCAACTTGGCGCACATCTTTCGTATATTCAAGTCGTCCATAACGATGCGATGCACAAGAGTTTTCGGAATGTTCAGAGTGTCAACTAATAACTGAATATTCATTTGACTGTTAGAATTGAACAAATCGCCCACGCGAGACACATTTTCATCGGTTTGGCTTGTTGTTGTTGGCTGTTCAGAGCGGATGTCATCGTCTATCCCTTCCTGGCCTTACTTGAATTTTTCTACCCACATTGAAACTTCCACATACTATAGAGCAGACTCTCCATAGGCTTGTTTGAGCCATTCATGAGTTTCGATAGCTTTTTTGTCGTCCAACGTTTTTCGGAAGTATCCGCCATCGCGCATCGTGACATGCTCTCGATAGAAGAATGAAATAAATCAGCTACTCTGATTCTATTGATGCTCAGCAGCCGCAGACTGAACGTTAGTGTACTGTAAAGCTTTGGGTCTCCCACACCTTACCCACCGTTACTTACACTGTCTAAAATGTTGAATGTTGTTTTGCAGAATGTTTTGAGATCTATCCCAGGGCGGATGATTCTCGTATTATCCAAAAGAAATAGAGTGTAATTTGATAACACTGCGACCAGTAGAAGTACGGCAAAAAAAATATAGTTCATGACTTTTGGAACACACCTAGTATATTTATAAAAAACAATTCCAGATTTAACTTTGATATTTGGTGGGCGCTTATTTATTAATTATAATTAAGGACTGCGTCATCATAAATTGGTGCACATAAAAAATGACAAAAAAAACCCTATTGTTATGGATGAAGTTTTTGACGTTATGAGAAACTCCTTCTAATAACGATTTGTCAGTGTCCTCTGCTATCTTTATGGCTGCTACGAATCCTTAAGTATGCTTGAAATCTGTCAAGTCTATGAAAACTGTTTTCGTTGATTTCAATTTACTTTTTACCAAAGCACAATATGTCTCCACTAGTTTCAGTTCTCAGCAGTTTGGTGGATTTGCTTATCTTGGCACAAAATTACCTTTTTTTTATACCATTCGGTTGTCTTTTTTCTGTAATCACGTGAAGCAAGATCGATCTGCCCAAAAGTACATATATGGAAACTGTATGCTGATTCAGAAAGGCCGCAACCCGTACTCTGCTAATATAAATGTCAGAATTGATTGTGCCAGAAGTTGACGATCTTCTTTTGTCATAAGTGCAATTTGCCTCCCATATACGAGGAAATTCTTTGGATTTCTTATTTTTTTGTTCTGAATTTCTCCAAAGTCATTACCCCGTGCATCAGCAACATAAAAAAAATAAAAAATAATAACACGGGAGTTGCAAAAAGTCCCCTAACATGTATATTTTATCGTCCATGACATGGCAGTCATGTTTCTTAATGAAATGGTTTAAAACTTTTTTTTTAGTTCGTAGTTTTCTCATAAAATTCTTTTAAGCATTCCTATCAGGAACCTTTTGGACTTTAAACTGGCTTTTACTCTCAGCATTTATTTCATTTGTTCACTTCCACTTTTCTCAGCACACTTTCAATTTGTTTTGCTTTTTTATTTCTCCAGATCCCTTTTTTTTTGTGCCAAGTTTTCGGTAGATCTAGAAAATTCCAAGTACCAGTACCAGGACCTGGAAATAAAATCTTTTAACTAGGAATGCAAGTCCCAGTAGTGGTACTTAAAAATTTCCAAGTCCCTCATATCAGCTTTTAAGTACCTTATAAGTACCTAATTACGCACAATTTTGAAGATTTGCAAATGAAAATAAACGTTCCGCAGGTACGGATTGCCAACATTTTCAGGAAATGATATCGATTCACCATGTCAATTTCTGTCCTACCGTCATTCATATATATATACACAACAGATTAACTAATTATAAGAAGAACTTTAAAATACAAATCACTGCACAACGACTGTAATTTAATTTTTTTGGGGAAAAGTCATGACCATTACTCACCCTCACTTCTATTATCAGAAGGCGTATTTAAATAATTTACAAAAGCTGAGTCTTCACGTTATGGCGGTATTTGTAGCTGTGCATACTTTGTGATTTATAAGCTGAGTCTTCACGTTATGGTGGTATTTGTAGCTGTGCATACTTTGGTACTTATAGAGTATATACTTAAACTTATATATGTGATTTATAAGTAGATACCAGTACTTGGATTTGTACTTGAATATTTTTTGAATTACCAGTATCTGGACTTGTACTTGAAAATTTTTGGAGTACCAATACTGGGACTTGTACTTAAAAGAATCCTGGTACTGGCACTAGTACTTAAGTACTTCATTAGTCTGGTTTTCGGTGAACACTTAGTTCTTCCTTAATTTTTTTTTAATATCCGGGCAACAGTCACCTTTGATCTCTTTGCCCATTTTGGTCACTTTCAGATTTTCCATGCGGTGTAATCTAGAAACCGTTTACCGCATAGTTTTAAGAAAAAGAGGTAGGAGAAAATGTATGGACCAATTAATGACAACGCAGTCCTTATTATGGTATCTAATATCTGAACCCATTTCGTCAATATCTTGTCCATTCACCCGCACTATTTTGATGATATTATTTTCCACTTGTCGAAGAATAAGGTTGAGGTTCCAAAGTTGCATGTCTTATGAAATCAGTATTATAACTAAATAATTATTCCATTAAAACTACTTCTATTTATTTTCTTCTTTTCATTAATCTCATTCCAGGCACAAAAGAAAAGTTCAAAATTTCTTACCATGTAAGACACCAACACGTGGAGGTCATCATCTAAGTGGAAATGTACCAGGTGCTCATTCCGTAACATATGAAGATCCAGACGCACATTTAGGTCATAGGCCGCTTGTTATCCGTCATCATCATAACGTTGAGGTAAGTCATATTTTTATTATTTATTATATTATTGACATAGATGATTTTATTCTATCGTATCAAAAATCAATATCTGTAGTAGTATTTAGGTACATAACCTTGGAGAGTTTGGTCGCAATCAAACGGTGACCTTTTTACACAACACAAAAACCGCACACAACAAAATTGATATTCTGTTAAGACATTTTTGTAATCATTATTCTGGAATATCCTGCCTTTAGGACAAAGAATTTCACTTTGCTTACTGATGTAGACATAACTAGAATAACAATCACAACAAACACAACAAGCATCGGTTTTGTATCTTTCAGCCAAAAATATACATACAAACATACATACATAAATCGAATAACGTTGATTTTGTTTGTTTTGTTGTAAGACCTTCTAAGAATGGAATTTCTGTCGTGAATCGAATACGACAACGACGATGGTGACAAAGGATATCGGTTTATTTACCTATTCGAGAGTCTCTCCTCTCTACCTCTCTAGTTGATGAATCTTTAAACAATTATCGACTAATCTCACCTTGTTTCGATGTCAGTTACAATATGCTTCTTATACTAACCAACCCCCACCCCCTGTATACGCAATATTCAACTTGAAATAGAATTCTATGGACAACAACAAAATTTCACAACAAGTTAATAACAGAAGCGATAGAAAGTCTCTTGTGTCTTTGGCTTTTGAGGGAGGAAGTCTTGTATGTTTGCCCGTAATCAAATTGTTTGTACTCGAAACCAATAATTTGGGTATAGTGTATCCAGGTATGACCACCCCGGATATAATGGTTTGTCCTACTACTGCAGTAGGGCGATTGGTGTGATACCAAACCGATTATTTCACTTGTTAGACATGAATCGAGAAGAGAGGATATTACGGCTTTATAGTAACCAAAACAATATACATAAATGTATGTTGGTATATGTATGTACATTGTGCCCTGTAATGCAATGCATATTGGTAAGATAGCTTACATCGAGGTAGGTATATCCTTGGTATCCCTCAGACTCGTCCTGTTTGATACTTTTGACCAAGTCAACATTCCCCAAGCTATTTTGTAGCGACTGGATACGAGATAATTCTGTTACATGATAGTTGGTGGCTGCTGATTGTGGGGTTAATTCCATTCCCACATGAATTGGAGGTGAGTAATAATAATAATAATAATTCTCAATGCTAAATAATTTTTTGCAATTGCGGTAAATACAGGTATTCCTCACCAATAATAACAAGAAAATCCTACACAATTTCAACATCTTCTATTCTATGCCCCCATATCAAAGTGAGACTGTAATTTAATATCTCGGCAATGTCTCTCAAGCGTTTTCCTTTTTGATTGTCGGAAATAAAAGGAAGCCCATGTCATGTTCGTGCGTACACAAATGAATTCACATTCGCCATGAAATAAGAGAATCGTGTGGAATGTCTTTGCCTTGTCTATTTATTACTTGGCATTGCTTTGATTGTTGTATTATTTTCCATGCCCTAAATGAAATGTATGAAGCCCCCACGAACATACACATTCATCAATATAAATAGATCTAAATGAAATGTCTCTGAATGACATATACAGATTTTATGTTTTGACAGAGCCTGTCTCAATATTTTGACAAAATTCATTTAACTTTGTTAAATAAAGCAAAACCGGGCAAAGAAATGTTAAGCAGAGGAGGATGATGATGATGATGATGTAGTTAAGCAGGTGCAGGAAACATATACTTGTGAATCTATAGAGAGATAGATTTCTGAAGAAAAAAAAAAAGTTTTCCTTCAATTCCTTGCCATTGTTGTTTGTATTATCTGGTTTTATCCGTGTCCATGTTTGTCGAAATAATAAAAACCAACTAAAGAAATTCCAAACCATATTAGACCGGATATAGAATTTTTGTGATATTTCTACACTGCACTGCACACTGTCGTCATATGACAACTCGAATAACAAAATTAAGAAGAGGAATTTTGTCTTTTGTGTACGGTAAAGAATTTTTGTTCGAAAAACCTCAAGATACAGATTTTGTTGGTATGAATCAGATAAAGATTGAGTTAATATGATTTATATGGGAAATTTAAGGACATTTTTAATGTTAATTGAAGGATAATACTTTAGTATTACTGAAATAAGATTAGCGGTTTTTTGTTTTTATATTTTTAAATAAATAAATACATTTTAATTAGGAAATTGGAATTCAAGGTCCATACAGCATCATAACATTAATTGTATTTATAATTCGTGTATTCACATGTCAAAAGGATTTATTTTTGTTTGGCTGAAGGTACCCAAGTAACATTGGAGATTGAATTTCCTATCTTTGAGGGCCGATCGACCTATTTTGGTTAAAATTACGTAAATTAGACTTAAAAATTTAACTTCAAAGGCCACTCTCCTTAAAGGTTAATTAGGAAGGAAATTTTACTTAATAATTCCTTAAATTTGGTACTCAAAGTAATCTTGACTTTGTAGTTAATTATTAGGGAATAATTACGTAATAATTCCTTTTTAATTTACCTCGTATTAATTAGGAGAAATAAGCAAATAAATAAGGAAAATTTCGTAAATCTAAGGCAAATTTCCTTACTTTTTACCTAAATTTTACTTAACTTTGAAGTCAACTTTAAACAAATGTATGGACTTTGTAGTTAGATCTATTCCCAAGTTCAAGGCAAGAAAACGTAAATATTCCCTAAATAATTTCCTATTCGATTGTGTTCGCCCTCAAAGTCCGAATTCCCAAAAACGTTAACCTCAATGTAAATTGAACTAAAAGGCCACGTTTGGCGAAATCCTTAATAGTTGAAATTACGTACTAATACAACCAAAAATTAAAGTTCATTTACTTTTGTTTCCCTTCAGTATCACTGGAATTATTGAACTGCTCCTCCCATTGAATCATTTCATCAAGGTTACAAATGTTGCTCCTATTTCCGAATTAGTCAGGCTCTGAAATACCATTTGCATATTTCTTAAAGATTTGGGCAAATAGGTACACTTAATTATTTGCTTCCCAACCATGCGGAATATACGCATATTCAACTGCGTTTGCACTCACCTGCTTTTTAACAAATCTTGTATCCAAATAATGATGCTAATCACATGGTTTGCTATTTTTAAGATGTAATAAATCAATTCAATTCTTTCAATTGTCAAATCTCTTTTACTTATTTAAGGCGAAATTCCATAATTTAGGGCGAAATGCCTTATCTTAAGTTGAAATTTATTTATAGAAAAAAAAATTTACATAACCTTCATAACCTTTTACACAAAATTACCTAAATAAGGATTTTTGACCTCAAAGTGGAAAAATTTTGTTATTTCGTCTTGCCATCCAGGAAATTCATCGTATAAGGAAAAATTTTAAGTCGAGAAATATAATATGCGCCATATTTATTTAACAAAACATGGCTGCCATATATTAAAGGAATGGATAGAAAAATTGCATAATACCTTAATTTAATTGTTCCCATAGTTACTACAAAGAAAACCCAAACAAATGAATTTTTCTTAATTTCAGAACGATTAAAGCATATTTAAATTAATTTCAAGGCTCTAAATAGCAAACCAAAACTTAAATTATTATTTTTTAAATATATATTTTGAAAGCGCATTGTTGTTTTTCGATAAATTATTTCAATATTTATCAATAAAATTTTTCTCGTTTTAAAAATTGAACGCTTAGAAGCTGCGAGAATTAATTTTGAATAAGGCCATAACTTCCATATACTTTGTTAAAGCAATACTTCTCATAATCTTTCAATTTGGTGTCATGTGCCTTGTTCATAATATTTACATTACCTACTAGGGAAAATATACACATACAACTCTTATAAAATGTAATTCTTCCAATATGAACACACACCTTAACATGAGTTAAACTAGGCAGAATATAGGTCGAGATTAAGGAAAATTTACGTAAATTCGACGTGAAATTTACCTTAAATTTACCAATGCAAGAAAATGAGTCCTGTGCGCTATAAGGAAATATTCGCTAATTTCCCTAATATTTACGTCGATAAGACGTCCTCTCATTCTCCACTTACGTAAATCGGACGTAAATATTAGGTAATCGCAACTTAATTAGTCGCTGCCCTAACTTACGTCGAATAGACGTAAAGTCGACCTGAAAAGGAGGGGAAATGTTACTTGGGTAAACCATAGAGAGATTAGCACGTATGAGATATGTGTAGAATGTGCGTATTACACATGAACACAAGCGACCTATGTACATAGATTAGTTCAAATATGCACAGTTGATTAAAAAAAAAAAAAAATCATCCCTACAAAAATTTTGTGCGAACTGCTCGCTTTCTCGAAGTAATCTCGAAATGATAATTTCGTATTTCCCCCGAGATTCCTTTGTTCGTCTGCTGACTTGAAAATTATATATTTATGTTCCTTTTACTACGCTGGTAATCTCATCTCACAATTATTGACGTATAGGTGAGTAAAGTTACTTACGTAAGACGAACCCGCCGTACCCAAAATAATCTTAAGCGTCGATAAGGAAGTTTTGGTTACCCACATAGCACAAATGTGTCCGTGGTACGTTGATGGGAAATCTTGTTAGGATATACATATAAATTGTCCGTGGAAAATGCCGTCTGGCTAAATTAACAACTTAGGACATCCCTGGGAGTGACGAATGTCCAGGGTTCGGATGTCGCTAGTAGATGATCCCGTGCCCTTACCAGAGGATTTGCTCTAGTTGTACTTAGCCACAATATAACGCATTCAATAATATTCGATTCTCACTGGGGGCATACATAGGACGTCGCACGGATCTCCTGGTTTTTTTTTCAGGATGTACAGGGAGGATATTGTTTGAGATTTGGTATAGTAATTTTTTTTTTTATAAGTTGGTATTTTTACAAAAAAAAAAAAATAATAGCTCGGAGGTATAGTATGCCAGAGGTGTATGCACTTGTTGAAAACATAAATTTTTAACACCTGCAATTAGAATTCCTAGGACAAAATCACTGAAAATCACGTCCTAAATTGTACAACCAACAAACTCTGCCATTAAACAACAAGGAATTATACAGGTAATCTGTCCGAAATACGCGAACTGAGATGCTATGGTGGCCATGAGATGATGCTTGGCTATGGACACTGGCTAATCTGTTGGCGGGGGACCTTGAAACGACAGTGTCTGTCAGACCGTCGAGTAAAACGTATAAGTTTTTTTTTCTACGGTGGAGATTGCTGAGTAGATAGAACAGCGAGTCAATATCAAATTATTTTTAGTGAAACTTGGGAAAAACTAACAGCAAACTCATAAAATTTTAAGAGCTGCTCACGGTAAGAACGCATTGAAGAAAACAGCTCTTTTCAAATGGATCAAGCGTTTTGGAGTGGGCTGTGAAGATTGCAAAACTGATGCCAGAGTAGCATGACCGTAGACCGACTAGCCCAGCAGTACCGATGGATGAACGAGAGAGTGAAGTCTCTTCTGATTTCCTATAGCCGATTCACTATCCGAATGATTTCTGAAAAACTGAATTTCGGAAAATCATCTGTATACGCCATTCTAACAGAACAATTGGAGTTGAGAAAATTGTGTGCAAAAATCATCTCAAATATGTTGACACATGGTCAAAAACTGAGAAGGTTGGAATGCTGGACCGTTTTCCTTGAAAATGTCATCACAGGGCATGAATTGTGGTCCTTTGAGTACGACGTTAATAAAAATGCAAAAATATCATGCGGGAACGAAACTTGGACAATATGAAATAATAAAACATGAAACGACGAGGCAGCTGAAAAGTCTGACCTCCGAAGACTTTCAGGGAGAGAGAGAGAGAGAGAGAGAGAGAGAGATTTGGGAAGGAGCTAAGAAAGTGAAATATTGCTTCTGGAAGTGCTTTCGATATTTCCTCAGATTCTTCTTATATTTTTATATAATGTCCATAAAAGGCAGAAATTATCAATTGAATCAACTTCGCTTTGTTAATTTTATTTCTCGTACCAATTTTTAAAATTGGAAACATTGAATGTCTCCCTTACGGAATATGACGTCTATTTAAGACAAAAATGTCAATCATCCGTAAATAAACCTCAGTCCCGTTTAAATTCGTAAAGTTTTTTACGTCCATTGTAGTTTATCCTTATTATATCAATTCAATTAGGTACACTGTTTAGGTCTGAGAGCTAATATAAATAAATGCAGATATAAATATTAAAATAAGGCCTGAGATAATAAAAGAATAAAATAATAATAATGATAAAGTGAAACACGACGTTATGCTCGGCGGCCCAGAGCCCAGCCAAGAATGCCTCTGAACGTGAGGGGATAACTATACCAATAATAAAAATGCTTGGCAGTCCAGAGCCCAGCCAAGATTACCTTTCAATTCGAAGCTAGAGAGAGTGAGAGAAAAAATGAGAATACTTAGCGGTCCAAGGTCCAGCCAAGAATATCTCCCAATGCGATGCAGAAGAGAGAGAGGAAAAATTCAATACTTAGTGGTCCACAGCCTAGCTAAGAATTCCTCTCAATGCGAGGCGGGAATCACAACAACAATAAGAAGTGCCTGCGCTACAACTCAAAATCTGATCTATGATTTTGCACCTTGTCCCAGTCAAATATTACACTATTTTGCTTATCGTGACTTCAACAATATTAATTTTTCTGAGCTTTCTAATGAGCGCAATAGGCTGCCTTTGGATAGCATATTATCTTGCAGTGTAGTAGATGATCAAGTCGAAATCTTTGATCGCTTATTCCATTATTTGTATGACAAGTATCTACCTGTTCGATATAGAAGAGTTGCACTAAATTCCTGCCCTTGGTTCACACCCAATATTGGCCGTCGAATTGCAGAAAGGGAGTTCTTCTATAGGGTGTTTAGATGCCTCAAGACAATTTCTTCATGGGCGTTATTCAAAGAAGCAACCACGGCCATTAAGTCGGCCAAATATAGGCATCTCAAACAAAAATTCAACCCAATGCTTTCTAACAAGATTCTATGGAAGAACCTCAAGCAATCTGGAGTATGTGGAAGGTACCAAGGAGGAAACCTCATTCAATCCTGATGACCTGAACAGATTTTATGTGTCGCATAATATGAATCACTCATCATTACCTGGAAGCACACCATGCTTAAATAACCCAGAGCATAGCAATTCTTTCTCCTTTCGGTGTACTGATATTGCAGAATGTTATAATTCCATATTCTCTAATAGATCCACTGGTCCTGATAACATATCTCCTAAGTTCCTAAAATTATTGCTGCCTTACATTAGTCTCTATATACTATTTATTTTTAATACCTCCCTAACACCATCTACCTTTCCTTCTAGATGGCAAATTGCTACTTGCTACCTATCCCTAAAATATGATCTGCTGTTAACCCATCTGATTATAAACCCATCAGTATTTTGTGTTTCTTTGCGAAGGCTTTGGAAAAGGTTATGTAAGATAAAATCATTTTAGATAACAACAAAATGCTTTCGCGTTGTCAATCAGATTTCAGAGCACGTTATAGCTGTCAATCGACCGTCCTAAAGGTTAACAGACTTAAGGACATGCCTGGATAACGACGAGATTGCAATAATGATTTTACCACACTTTACAAAAGCTTTTGACTTTGTACATCACTCTATGCTCCTCAAAAAACTTCAAACAAACATTTTTCCGGTTATAATTTAGTGCCGTCCAATTGATACAGAGCTTCTTAGGCGATAGGTATCAGCAAGTGCGAGTCAACGCTCATCTTTCTAATTTACAGCCGCTTTTGTGTGGCGTTCCCCAAGGGTCTATTTTAGGTCCATTGCTTTTTTCCTTGTTCATCAATGATTTACCTGACCATATTCAAGATGTTAGTGCCCATTTATATACTGATGATTTACAAATATACAATAGCAGACCTTTCGGGCTGTTTGTAGACTCCATTATAAGGATTACCGATGACTTAATGCGAATTTACGATTGGTCTCAATGTAACCTTTTGATGTTAAATGCCATTAAATCGAAATATATACTTTTTTTTCCAATAACAGCTTGAAAAGTGATATTCCGCACATCATGTTTGGGGATGAAATATTAACTAGGGCAAGCGAAGTTACGAATCTCGGTGTCGCTCTTAATGGGAGAATGAAATGCTGTGATCATGTACATGCAGTGCTGATTAAGGTTTATGGAGGTTTGCGTCGACTCTGGCTCTCTGCCAAATTATTAAGCGTGGACATCAAATGTAGATTGGTGAAAATTCTCATCTTGCCCTACTTTTCTTACGGGAATTTGATTTTTCCTCAATTGGATAGTTATTGCTCTCGTCGAATAAATGTGGCCTATAATTATTGTATTCGCTTTATTTTCAATTTACGCAGATTTGACCATGTCTCTAATTTTATTCCCAGAATACTAGGCTGCCCACTGAATATTTATTCCTCTTCAAGCTTTTATACATACTAAGCGCCCTGATTACTTAATGGATGAGATCCAGTTTCTCCAATCTCAGCGACGTTGGGATCTTCTGATTCCACGTCATAGTCGCTTGGTTCAGGAAGGCTACTTGTTCATTCAGATCCCACGGCTTTGGAACTTCTTACCTGCAACCTTGCAGAGACCGGTTACTGTCGGTGAATTTAAGAGGCTGCTATCTTCAAAACAGGTCTGAATGGTTACAAGAGAGCTGCTAATTAATTAGGTAATCAGTTTTTTTTTTCCTTTCTTTTTTATAGTTGATGTGATTAGACACAATGGAATTATTTATCGCTTCCTTTAGTATATTTTTGTATTTTTGTATTTAAACATTGTTTTCTCTAAAATTATATTTTCGAGTTCTTACAAAATATTGTAAATCTTGTGTACCAATCCAGCTAAATAAATTAAATTGATTTGAATTGAATTGAAACTCCGAATTCCGAATTTAGTCCGAAATTGTTCCGATGTTTTGCTGGTGATATTTCGCTGTATATCGATGATGGTGAACTTTCTGTGGTGATGCTGGTGATTTTGATAAATAACAGCAGAATCTATCTCAGATATTTGTATTAGTTAAAAACTAGGCTGTAATTTAAGAATTATGTGTTAATTCTTTTCTTTATTTTGAATTTGAATGAGTAACAATGTTGGACGCAGGACAGCGGAATATGGGAGCTTGGGTTTGCTTGAATTGAATTGGTTTGTGTATAAGTTAATTATTGGTTAAAATAGTTTCACACTATCATGGAAATTTAGTTTACACTATTCATGCCAATCTTAAGCAAAATATTTACTTTAAATTGAGATTTCTTTATTTGTTTCTCCTTTTATTTTATGCCGCTTAGATAGTAGGGATTGACGTTCAGGGAGAACACAAAACAACAAGCTAACAACTTAACAAGGCTATGCAATGATAATTTCTGCAACACGAAAAAATTCTTGTTACAAATTTAAATATATCAGGACTTATTGGCTTATTTCAACAAGAATACAAATTAAGCGTAAAAAAAGAGGCTAGAAATATGAAAAGATGGGGAACCGGCCCTTGTTCATTTGCAGAAAGGGTTTCTCTACAAAAATTAAATGAATTTTAACTACCAAATGTGCTAAATATATTATTTGCTAGGGTAATTTAGACTGGAGAACTTTTTTCAAATTATGACTGAGGTAAGCGCTTCTCAAAAAACTTTTTTTGTGTTTAAGACAAAATAAAAAAAAAAACAGAAATAAGCTTAGCTATTTTTTCAAACAGTGGCGATGAAAGTTGCGGAGATATTCCCATTTTTATGGTGCATAATTTCATTAATTTTGCTAATAATAATAGAAATCGCGCCTAATTTTATGCAATTCCACGCAAATTAACAAAATTCATGAAATTATGCATCATAAAAACGGGAATATCTAAAAAACGGTAACATTTAGGTAGGTACATGCGCATAGTCAAATTAAAGGTAACATTCCGAGGTCTTTAAATCTTGTCATAAAACTGTTTAGTTATCATGCATTTTGGCGCGAAAATCGTTGAAATTGAAAAAGAAATTGAAAAATTATCCAATATTTTGACTTTGACATCCTATAACTACCGACGGAAAGGGAGTAGAGAGGTGGTTGGGCATTTGTTGGAAACGGTAGAGGGTTTACTATCACCTGAGATGCAAATCACCTTCATAGGGTGTATAACAAGAAAGTTACATGGTATTAGATAAAAAGCGCCCAAAATCACAAAACCACACTACCGCCCACACCGTGCATTTTCCGGCTCTCCTCCAATACAATTTATTTCTCGAAATTGAGTGAGGAATCCGTGGTATAAAGGAAATGCGGAACCTATGGAACAAAACCGCGATTTACTCCAAACTTGAAAAAGCAAGCAAAACCTTAACTACATTTAAAAATAAAAATTAACAAATATAATCAATTTGCTGTCTATTTAAAATGCTCCTACTGAAACTCAAACAACTGAATAATCGTCAGAGAGATTGGAAGAAAAACAGCACTACTGCACACATACGCAAAGTTTCACTTCACGGCTTGTAAAATATAGAAGGTTGTGTTTGGAACTCATATAAATATTCATTTTTTGTTCAGTGTTGCCTTGTATATCTATTGAAAGTGAATATTGACTTGGAATTTCGGTCGTACAAATAATAAATCTTACAATAAGCCTGATGGACTTTTTCTTGTAATTCAACAGCATGAGGGATTGGAGGACTTCACTATCCAATCGAAGTTTGTAAATTTTTCTTAATCATCATTTGTGTAAGTTTTTCATAAAGTTACTCTAAGATAATTCCTCAAAATATCTTTCCTCCAAGAAGTTGGAATAAATCGACGAAACCTGGTATGAATTAAATTAATTGTTGTGTCACATTAGACTAGAACCAAGAAAAATTCATTAAAATTTATAACTGGACTTATTTATTTGGCAAATACTGGACACAATAGTCGCTCCCCATTTCGGACTAAGCTCCATATCAACACGGGGATCTTGCATGAATATGAATCGACAGCAATCCATTTATAATTTTCTCTCTTTTACAATTGTGAATCTATTTTATAATTATTACATTCACAAATTTTTAGTGTTAAAATAAAACAAAAACAAAAAACGTTGTTTTGTTTGTGTTTGTTAATAATTTCTTTGATAGAAAATATTTAAGTTCATAGTTCTGATCCATTTAGTAGAAGTACTTAAAAATCTTCATAAAAGCTCCAATTCTCAAGTTTAGTTCCCTTGAACGTTTAAAAGATTTATTTTTTTTTATTCGTTTTTTCATCTTTTCAATTACATTTTTTTTTCTCTTTAAGATGCTTAAAAAAGGTATACTGAATGAAGAATGAAGAATTTTTTTTTTTTTTGTTTTTAGGCAAGTTAAAGCGGTCGAATTCAAGTGCACTCTTTCCGTGATTTTTCACACCTTTTATAAATGTAGATGCAATTTTTATATAGTATACCTCCGCATTGTACTCCAATACTTTACTCCAGTTCTGGCTGAAGTAGTTTTTTGATAGAGAAGAACAAGTGAGTTTGCACTTTAGAAATTTCCTTTCTGGGACTGGACTCTTTCAGGCAAGTCTCTTGTGTTAAAATGTCTTGATAAAATCTTTATTTCCTTTGCGCAGATTTAAAAATTGCTTTTTTTTGCTCCTTTTATAATTCCTTTTCTCTCTTTTTTTTTCCTACAATTTGTGTTAGATTTCTCGCCCTGGTTTAAAAATAAAAGGTCTTGCTCTAGAGCAATTTCATATCATAAAGGAGACTTGAGTGCAGCTCGAATAATTCATAACAAGATACACTTGAAAGCGATTTTTATCTAATATCCGCAACTTTGTTAGGGAGAAAAGAAAAGACGGAAATTGCTTGAAGGTGTTTACTAAGAATTCAGGTAAATATGAAGGCGTGTGTACATCTGTAGGAGAAAAAGATAAAAAAAACACGCTGAAGTAAAGTAAAACTGAATTTAGAAAGAAGTTCCATTGGTCTTTTTAGAGTGAGAAAGTTTGTAAAGTTTATGTTTTGACGTTGTTGAATTAATACGAAGTAATTGCTATCATCGTATATCTTCTCAGAAGGATAGATTTGTAGTGTCAGTCATCATGGAGTTTATGGATAAAGATTTTCATTTGATATACACACGGAATTAGAATTTTAATTTAATTGAAGATTTCGGGGGTAGGGTATTTTCAGTGAAAAAAAGGCATATTTTGAGGATTTTTTGAGGCGAAATAAATAGCGATAATGTATCAAATCTTTTTCTACATAATAGTGGTATATTTCAAGAATATTATGTTAAATTTTGATGGAAAAAAATTAATAAACAAGTGATTGGCAGGGAATCTCCAGAGGCGTCTCGAAAAAAAGTTGATTTTCCGTGCACACGATTTCTCGAAGTAGGATTATCTGAAAGCAAAAATTCAAACGGCATTCGTTAAAGGAGATGTTTGTCGAGGTAACGCCCCGGGGGTATTTTTTTTTTTTAATTTTTAAATTTTCGGCGTCACTTTGAAGTCAAAAATGTGATTTTCGCTGAAAAAATCAGCCTATTTGTTATTGTAAAATTGATAATTTTCAAAAAAACGAAAAAAGCTCCCAGCGGATCGGTCAATTAGTTTTTGAGTGATCGTGTGCACCGACTTTGAAAATGATGTTTTTCAGGAGAACGCTTTATTGATGTACTTGATTTGATGTACTCCTGATTTTTTTTTGACGACGCGCTACCAGTTGTTGCTTCGTCCTGCTTGCGCTTTTGAAGAGGAGCCATCTTCTTCGGCCGAAACAGCGACGCACCACTCTCCTTGCGCTCACTTCTGCTGACTTTTCGAGGCATTTCAACAATAATTTAGTCCAAACACAGTGAAAAATACAGGAATTTCCGAACGAATGTGAATTAAAACGGAAACAAACTCCAAGCGTCTTCAGCTACTACTCGGCAAGGCATACTATAACCGATTGGAGTAAATTTCCATGCACCGAATATGCAGGACGCCATCTGAATTTATACTTTTATAGCGGGAAAAATTTGGGACTATAAATACAATACAGGAGACCGGATGGGGGGAATGCGGGCAACTGTGCTTCAGCTGCGCGGCAGGTATAAAGTCGGCCGGTGCAACGGATACGCTAACGCTCATAACTTCGTCAATTTTGCTCCGATTTACTTGAAATTTGGACACGATATTCTTGAAATGTTATATATTCATTTAAAAAAATAAAAATAAATGAATAAAAAAAAGTGAAAATACCCTACACCCCCCTTAAGGTTAACAATAAATGAAAGAGAGACTGTGTTGGTTGGTTGTAAGGCTATGAGAGAAAAATGAAAAGATTTGGAAGAAATTTTACAAATATTTATGATTTCACTAATAAGACCTGCAAATAATTAAAGGCTAGAAACATGAAAAACAATAGCTACGGAGACTCTTTTCATTTGACCAATAAAATACGTTATTGGTCTGTGGCTCTTCGGACTCTCCCATCAGGCCTTGGAGTGTTACTAAAAATTATGCTGAATATGTTCAAATGTTACAAAGTTTTATGTAGGGTAAACGTAGCAATTCGCGTCCATTTAAAGAAATGGCATCCTTATAAGAAGAATTTACATGAATTTATGTACTTAAGGCTGGGTCGTTGTCCTAAATTGGATAACTCGGTGCACAATTTATAAGATGTGGCGGGGCGTTAAGATTGATTAATGGAATATTAATTTAAACACCTAAAGCAAGTGCCACACGAGACTACTGATGAGATGATGGTGATATTTTAAAATAATCAGCAACTGATATATTGCGAGGACATCACCTCAGTTAGGTTATGCTACACATCAACTTAAATTTATCCGATTTTTCTGTGTCAACTTTGCAAGTACATAAAATTGAATTCAGCGAGGAGGAAGAGCTTCTGCTGTTTTTATTATTCAAAAAATGAAGAAAAAAGCAAAATAATCGCAAATATTTGGTTCATCTATATATTACTAAAAAATTTAAAGTATAGTTCAGCAATTGCGGTAAAAGAATTGAATGAAAGGCCAAACAAATTTAAGCAAATTTACAGGATGTCAAAAGAATTATTCGATTTGTTAGAGCGATTAGTGAGTAAAGAAATTTAAAGACAAGATAAAGGTTTCCGAATAGTTGTATCAAATAGCGAAGGGATATTAATATACACTCAGGTAGTTGAAAATATGTCTCTATTTTTCCTTATTTATATCTAAATTTAATTCACTGGTTAAACCCGGAACCAAATGACCGACCTGCATGTATTATACAGAAATATATGAAAAAACGTCATTTAGACCCTAGATTTAACAGCGTTTTTCCGTCTTTTAGACGTAATCCTAGTTAATCCTCTAGAGCCGAATATTAAAAATTTTTCAATTGTTCCTAAACTCTTTTTTTCATCATTTTTGTTATTGCATAGGCCCGCCTTGTCTATTTCTCGTCAGATTTTGACTGTATTTGAAAGTGGCGCTGCTTGTCGTAATTTTCATGTCATTTCTCGATTTTTGTAGATTCGTGGAAGGACGGACATTCAAGACTTGCATTAGTCTTGTTCAAGGAGCAGTATGGGCAACAATTCTATGGTGTTTAGTCAAAAGTATCAACATATCTCCAAGAATGTACTATGTGCTACTTACGAAGTTGTGCGCTTTTAATCGAAATAATTTTCAGTTTTTTTTGAAGTTATGCATTTTGGATACATCGTTTTATTTCAATATTTTTGTGAACGAAAATTCAACGAAAACATTGAAAAATGCTTTTCTCGATAAACAACGTAAAAAATTAATAATTTCTTCCGATAATAAAAACATAAGAATTTCCCTACCTTTTAGTTTAAGTTCTATTGGAAATATTCGTCGTTCCAGGGTAGAAAAGTGAGTTTTTTTCATTAAGCGTTTTTGTCTTTCGATGTGCCTATTAGAGTTCATTTGGTATTAATAATTGGTGGCTAATATGATGATTATATTTCCATCTGAAGATGTGTTTCAGGTGGTACATTGTTGACAGGTCGACGTCAAATATATGTTCGATTTAACCAAGTTTTGAATTTGACCACTTTTCAATTTCAGTACATTTTATGTACTATTGACCACATAATGTATGTTGGGCACGGTGCCAATTCGCATCCAGGCTTAAAAGAAGTTATAAAAACTGCTTTTATATGGGAGGGCTACATAATTGTCGTTTTGAAAGCTACGACTTTATTACGTTTTCGTTATTCCTGTTTTGAAAAGCCATTAAAAAATAATAAGTTGTGATAAAATTCACAGTAACATATACTAATTAAAACTAATTCAAATTTAAATTTCATTAAATTAAAAGGAACAAATCAAGAAGGAATTATATAAAATAATGGAATTCAGCGTTTTATAAATTAGAAGAATAAAGCAAATTTTTGCCCTAAGGCTATATTTACTACTATTTACTACTCTCTCCCTCTTCACTTTATTATGAATTGAAAGTTTTTGATCTGATCGCCTAGATGGTGTTACAACTGAAGCTCACTTTATAAATTCCGGTGTGCCCCAGGGCTCTATTATCTCTTCGTCTTTCCTCTTAATTTTCACGAATGATCAGCTTTCCCTTACTTTCAATCCCATCCATAATATTGCCGATGATAATACCTTGATTTCGCTTCCTCCATTGACACTCTTATGGTTTTCAAGGGAATGTCACATGTGTTAAACGAGATTGAACGATTAGATCATTGAATAATGACCTTGAAAATTTCCTCGCTTATGGCAAAATGATCGCTTCGAACTCCATGCACCTAAGATCCAAATCTATCTCATCTTCTTAAAACAAGATCATCTCTTAATCACTTCCGTTTCTTTTGATGGGGCATTAGTTGAAAACATTAAGATCTGCTTATTGTAGCATATGTGTTGTTCTAGGAGGAAATGTGTATAAAATTATCCCGTTTACCTGAAAAATTTGCAATGGGACTTGTGGCCGTCAACAACAAAACTCACATGTTTTTGAATTTGTTTTGTAATTACACAGTTACCCCATTCGCGATATATTCTCATGCATCTTGACTCAGAACGAACTAAAAACCCGGCTTCTGGCATGGATATTAACTATATCGCTAGGTGCTGGTATGTAGGAAAAAACAATTGTTGCTTCAAATATTTCTCCTGCATTCATCTCCTTTATATAATTTTGCAGCTCATCTAACCATTTTCAAAAAACCTCTTCAGAAAACGTATCTCTAGCTTCGGTTAAGCCTTCGGGAATTCGATGTGCTAGCTCTAGCTCTAAATTGCATTTCCAGGAAAAGGTCATACCATATTTACCCTGATCGGCCATTTTTGAAGGATGTATTCGTGCCATCGCCTTGATCATTTTTTGGGTTTTGTACCCGTACTAAGCCTGCGCTGTCCGTCAGCGAGCTATATCTCATGACCCGTAATAGGTAGAAAATTGAAATTTTCACAGAGTGAGTAATACTATAGCTGCTATAACAACAAATAATCAAAATAAAAAAAATTATAATAAATTAAAAAGTAGAAGCTATTAAATCTTCTACGATGGTACGGAACCTTTCGTGTGCGAATTCGATTCTCACTTGCTCGGTTTTTTTTTTTAACTGTGCTTATTAGAACTTAATTGAAACCCACATTTAACTAATTTTTTGTTCGGTTTCCGTTAAAATACTTTATGGTCCCTACTTTCCTATGCCTTCCGAATATCTTTCAGACGATTTATGCCGTAATGATGTTTTTTGGAATATTTTATTTGATGCTAGCTGTTCTAATAGAAAATTTTCCTTGTCAAATGTCCGACAATACTTCATTTACTGTTGTAGCAATATATCCTTCCATATTTTCTTGTATGTAATGCATTAAATCAGACCAATTAATGAAGAGCTGCTTGTAGGCCGCAATTTGAAGCAAGGTAAAAAAATGCAGCTCTAATTTGCGGCTAACAGTACACACGAACTGGCTCATGATAGTATTCATTGATCCATTTCGAGGCGTACTAAATTTAATGTGGTTATTCCGAAAATTAATTTAAATTTCAAGCAATATTATATTTATTTGAAATATGACTACTTCAAACATTTTCTCATGAAATAAAAATGACATAAAAAATGCAGTCCCTCACATTTTAAAGCCACTACTTTAAAAAAATGTTTTGTTGCACTTTCGCATTATTTACATGCCGACACCTAATGAACTGAACTCTGATGACTGAACTTTAACTCAACGATCCTGTTGATCACTTTAGATAGGTAGCAGACACATACACGATTTAAGGAAAATACGTCGTTTTGTGGCATGTTATAAAATGAAGTGGACGCGAATTGGGTAGTGGACGCGAATTGGTGCATTTACCCTATATCTCCCGTCTCATGTCAAAAGAGCTTAAAGTTGGATAACGTCTTTTTCCTTTGTATCGTTTTTTCAATTCCTCTTTCGATCCTCTATGCACCTGTGAACTCGCTTTTCCCCTAAGCCCTCTCTGTGCAAAAACAATTTCTGGCAAAAAGCGTTATAAACACGATATATTTCTCTAATACTTAAGAAAAACCAATTATCTGCTTTTAAAACGAAGTCGATTGAAATATTTTTTGTTCAAACATATGGAAAAAGGAATAAAGATCTGTAAACGTATTTTACCATTTAGAAACTTAAAAAATAACTCGCCTTTTCACTTGAGTAAACAACAACTTTGAGCAATAAAAATTGTCTCTCCATTGAAAGCTTTGCAAAGCTTTTGAAAGATTTATACAGGAGAAAGCCGTTATCAGTTCATAACTCTCTTTGCTGTTGGAAGCTTTTGTAAGTGTGTTGTGCATAACGAGTTAAAGACTTTTAACGTATTATTCCATTGAACTGTCACTGCAAGTGTTAATTTTTACAGAATGTAAAGCACAGCAAGTAAAATTTTAGTGGTTGTTGAACGTTGACACAATTTTTCAGTTATTTTGCCGAAAAAATAGATCGGTCACTATTTCAAAGTGCAGTGTTCAGTTCAAGTTCTTCTGAGGCAAACATGAATAAAAAAAGTCGGGCGCATAAGATGTTAGATAAAGTTCTTTCATCAAAAGAAAACTGCCATGGGGGAGGCACTTTCAAATTGCCAGCGAATCCTGCATGTGATGGAAAATTTTTAGTAAGTAGTATATTACATTTCACTTATATCGATTACAGTTACATTAAAATATTAATTTTACTCTAATATGACTTGTTCTCACGCAGTTGTCTAACACGTCCTCATCATCACCGTTATGTTTGAGTGAAAACAGATGCAATAAAATGATCTTGGTGATGGAAGACTCTACGCCGCGTGACTTAGAATTTGACATAGTTAGTAAAAATATTGATTACCTATTAGTTTAATGAATTTTTAATTAATAAATTTGAATATGTACTCAGAATACTGATTATCGTGAGACAAGCAGGGCAAATTATTGTGAAACTAAGCAAGTAATTGTGGGTGGTAGTGAGGATGTCATGTTGATGCCTCGTCAAGATTGTCTTACACAGCAGGAGGATGTTTCGATGTTATATTCAGGCTCCGAATCGAATTGCTTGGAATGTCAAACTGGTGGCTCAGAAAGGGGTGGTAACGACAATATAATTAAGATAGCAGACAATTATCAGCAGCTCTTGCAGCTGCAAAATGGTATAAACATAATATCAGTAGTTGATTTTACCTCCATATCAGATGAAGAAAAGCAAAATATGCTTTTGAATGGGTCTTTAACAATAAGTGAAGTTGGAAAATACTCACCCGGAGAACTTATAACCTTGGGAGAAGACGACATAATTATTGATGGCAATGACTTGTGCGTTCCAAATAATAATATTATACCCATCCAGATGGACACTGCTGACTCCGTAAATAATTGCTCCAAAGGAGATTCCAATAGTAATCCTGACAATAGTTCTGACATTAACTATCAACCTTTGCGGAAAAAACTTGGACGGTCAAAAGACAGAGCACGAACCACCGAGGACAAAGTTGATAAGCAGAAGAAGAAACATCCAATTTGCCCGCCTTCCGTGCTGAAACACAATACGAAGTGCCACTTAAAATGCGAAGAAGTATTCGGCGAAGATGAAAGGGAATCAATTCGTAGCTCCTATTGGTGTCAGGATTATAACAAAAAAAGAATTTGGCTCAATGGCTTTCTGAAGATACTTCCTACAAAAAGACAACTGAAAAATGCTGTCAAACAAAGGAACAATGTAATAAGGTATGAGCTACCTAAGTCTGACGGAAAAAATCATCAAGTCTGTCAGTCTTTCTTTTTAACTACTCTGGGATATAAGTGCAATTCTCTAGTGAATTCTTTCTTGAAATCTAAACAGGACGAGGATGGCTCAATACTAGTTTCACCTAAGACAGACCAGCGAGGCAAAAGCACACCTTCCAATAAAAAAGATCATGAGCTAATAAAAAACCACATACTTAAATATGGCCCGCGAAAATCGCATTACAAATTGCACCATGCGCCAAACAGATTGTACCTTCCTCCTGATCTGACAATTCAGTTTATGTGGAATGATTTTAATGTCATTTATCCGGAATCACTGATTGGCTATGAGACCTATAGGAAGCAAATAAAAAAACTTAATATTAGTTTCTATGAGTCTAATGTTGAGGCATGTAGTTTTTGCGCTATGGTGGATGCAAATCCTACTCCGGAATATATAAAATCCAAAGAGGATCATATTGCAAAGGTATATTTAAAACTTTCTTTTTACACTCGGCAACCTATTCTCGATAGTTTAGTTTCAACTACATAAATTAGTTTGTGTATTTATGTATATCTTTCCAGAGTGAAGCTGCTCGTATTGAATACAAAAGGGATATTGAAAAGTTTTCAACAGATGAAAGAGTTATTCTATGTTCATCAGATATGCAAAAAGTAGTGTTATTACCAAGGATGCCTGAATTTAAAGAATCGTTCTTCACGTCCAGACTTCTTGTTTTCAATGAAACATTCGCCTCAATGAAAAAGAATGCTAAGAGCGAGCACATTTTTGTAATATGGCACGAAGCAATCACCGGGAGAAAAAAGGGAGATGTGGCCAGTGCATTTATTACGTTTCTTGCCCATAATAGAGACGCTGAACATATTATTCTCTGGATGGACAACTGCACTGGACAAAATAAAAACTTTTATTTATATTCCAGTTTTATTGCCTACCTAAATTCAAAAAATAACACGACAAAATCCATAACGCTAAAGTATCTCACAGTTGGACATACTTTCATGGCAGCAGACGGCCTTCACGGACACATAGAGCAGAATATGCGCCGCATGAAGAATGTCTACGATTTAAATGACTATATTAAGGCATGCGAAAAAAGTTCAAAGCGATCCAAAATTATTGAGATGCAATCAAATGATTTGATCAAAGTTAATGCTGTAATAAGGAATCGGTCAAAATCTAAAACTGAAACTATACCTTATATAAAAGACATTGTTGAGGTAAAATTAGAAAAAGGCTCACAGGAACTTCAATGGAAGGGACGATTTGATGAAGAGTCCTATAAGAAAACGATTAATTTTATAAACCCCAAGAGTAGTGGATCGGCAACGTACGAAAAAACTGACGGTAAATGGAGAGGGCTCTGTTCCAAGAAAAACAACGGGCTCATAAAAAATTTAATTGACAAGATTCCTCCAAATAGGCGGGAATTTTGGGTAAATATTCCCATAAACGAGGCTTCCAAAGACCTTTTAGAAGAAGGAATATAGGAGCCACATGTTTATTTTTAAATGAGAGAATTGGATTTATTTTGCTTTATATTACAAGTACCTGAAGTTTATTGTTTTCAAAATTTTATTTTGTTACTTTTTATTTTTACCCTGTTAAAACGAAAAAATGGTGTTGTTAATAAATACATTTTTCTATTATATTATGTTTTATTCTAAAATTCTATTGCAGTTACTAATTTGTTTTTACATATGAATCGAAGAAGCATTTTCACTCATTTTACAGAGATACAATACCTTAGAGCTTTTTACCTTTTGCAAGCTTTTCGGACATTCTAAAGCTTTTTGAGGAATAAGACTATATACTAACATAACGCTTTTTTCCTGTTATTAAACACATAAAGTACATATGATGGAGAAATGGAATAACAAAATAATCCACTTAAAATAATTATTTAAACAATTTGATGTATATATATTTATAAAAAACAGTCTAGGAAAATATTTCAGACTTTGCTACATAAATATTTTCAAACTTAGATGCATTTCTAACCCCTTAATGATAATCGTAAACTTCGAAGTCATTTATCTCGAAATGGTGATTTTTTTTATAACGTGTTTTACCTTAGCACGGTAGATATGTAGACTGTAGCGGAAGCTACAAAATAATTTTTATTTTTGTTTATAATAGAATAAAATATAATTTTTGTTTGTCAGAGTAATTTTTGCGCTGACTGTAAATAAAATAAAAAAAAAATTCAAATTTGACGTTTAAAAGAAAACACTTAAAAAAAAAAACTTTGAACACAAATACACACTACTGTATACATTTTGAGAAAATACCCAGCAAACAATTTGGCGAGGTTTTGCCAAAAGTAAGGAATGAGCAATAGTTGTGAAACAGGGCCAACATTATTGCAATAAAGCGTGTATATGATTGATTCTCTTCCAACAATTGCCTATTTCTGGCTTTTAGCAAGCCTTGTGCAATATCAATTCAAGAAATGGAAAAAACTAGGAAAACATAAGCTTTACGCAAGTTTTTGTTTCTGCTTGTTTATTTTACAGGTGTGCCGTAAGTTCACGTTGCGCTTGCTCTAAATTAAATTTTGTTTTTTGTTGTGACAGGAAGGTGCAGTGCCAAAACATATCGAAATTCAAAGAAGAAAATTTTTCAAAAATTTGTGGTTGACAAAGTTAAGGTGATGTGAACTTTAAAATTATTCAATTTCTAACCTTTGCGCGATATACATATCTACTGAAAGCAACTAATTACTAGGTACCCTCTTTCTTTAATTAATATAAAGTTCTTATTAACATTACCGGAGTTTAAAAATGAGTCATCGTGGAATTAAACAAGAATCTCAAAATCTCGTAAATTATCTGATGAATACCAATTTGTCAAACATTCAAAGACATCATAATTGTTTAGACCTGGTAGAGATTTTGAGTTCAATTGAACCGTCAACTTCAAATTCTTTATTAGAGAGACTCAGAGCTTAAAAATTTATCCTCTACTGAACTTAAAGACGTACCTAAGCTTTTAGCAAATTGGGCAATGCAGCAATGAATGAACTTTTATCAATTTTGAAAGGAATAGTTCCCGGGCTTCCAAGAGATGTTAGGAGTTTAAAAAAAACTCCCACAGAAGTACAACCTTTACCGATGTGTAACGGAACTTTCATACATTATGGTATCAAGGATTGCCTGACGGATTTTTTGGTTAATAAAAAGTGGAATGAAGTGCATATTGTATTAGATTTTGATATATGTAGATGGCCTGCCTGTGACAAAAAGCTCTAAGAGTCAAGTCTGGCCTATCCTGACAAATATTGTGGGAACAAAAGAAGTTCTTCTAATTGGTTTATATGCCGGCAATTCAAAGCCAAGCAATAGTAATAAGTTTTTAATGCCTTTCGTCGAACAAATGAAAGAAGTTTTAACTGAAGGCTTGACGTTCAAAAATGCAACCTATTCTGTAAAAGTAAGAGCATTCATATGCGATGCTCCAGCCAGATCGTTTGTTTTAAAAGTAAAAGGTCATACGGGATACTTTTCATGTACAAAGTCTATCCAAAAAGGTAAAGTAATAGAAAAAAGAATAGTCTTTACTGAAGAACAGTGCTTACTTCGGAGTGATGTTGACTTCAAAGGGAGGAAGTATCCAGAGCATCATAGAGAAACGACACCACTCTGTTTAGAAGAACTACAAATAGGCTGCGTAAGTCAGTTTTCCCCCCGACTACATGCATGTAGTTTATTTAGGGGTGACAAAAACTTTACTGAAATTGTGGACAAAAGTGAGGAATGAGGCATTTTCTTTAAAAATTACACAAATTGAAATACTCTCAAAAAAACTTTGTCAGCTCAAAATTCATATTCCGAGTGAATTTGCACGCCGGCTTCGAGAATTATCTGAATTAGATAGATGGAAGGCAACCGAATTGAGGCAGTTTTTACTTTACACTGGCCCATTTGTTCTTCGGGCTGTACTAGATACTCCACGATATCAACACTTACTAAAGTTAAGTATCGCAATGAGGATTTTATTGCACGAAGAGTGATTGTGCCGATACGCTCTTAAAAAGCTTTGTAAAATCATTTCTACAATTATATTCGGAAAAGTATGTATCTTATCATTTTCATTGTTTAAAGCATTTGGCAGGCGAAGCAAACATATATGGATCCTTAGAAAACATAAGTGCGTTTAAGTATGAGAGCTATTTACAGCAAATAAAAAGACCGTTAAAAAAGGGAATTTTATGGCCATGCAAATTTACAATCGTATCGTAGAACGAAGTTTGCATTGCAAAAGTTTAGAACCAGTTTTATTTCCAAAATGTGGAAAATATTCGAATGGTTCTTACGTTAGCGCTACAAAAGAAAGTTTTAAGTTATCAATTAAAGCTTCAAATAATTGCTACGCTATAGACGATAAAGTATACAAAGTTCAGAAAATATTTAAAAACCAATTAGGTGAAATACTTATATTGGGTTCTTCTGTTGGCAACTTAGAATCTTTTTTTGAATACCCGATAAATTCAAATAATTTAAATATATATAAGGCGAATAAATTCTTTGTTTCCACCGAAGTAGAGCAACACAAACTCAACAATATTTTAACGAAAGTCATCGTCTTACAATTAGAAGATTATCAAAAGCACATGTATTTCTTCATTCCTTATATTCGACTACAAAAGCGTATCAGACAAGAAAAAACTACTTAGGTTAAATATGCAACCTTAGTCACTATAGGTTCTGTTTTGATCGAAACAGTTTTTACTATTGGATTTTTAGTTGGTATTTCATCGAGAATATAACATTTTGATTTTATTGGAGAATAATTGTTTTCCTTTTTTACTGTTATTGTTGACTTTTCATATTTTTGTTAGGTATTCTAATTCGAATAAATTAGAAATTGTTTTTCTATACACTTTAAAAATTGCATTACTTTCTTCTATCAAATTCGCTCTTATATTAAATTTTTCAACAATGCTTTTTATAATTTATTACAATTGCTGATGAATTTTGTTTTTCAAGTCAACGGACTTAAATTGTAATAAAATTCTAATCACTTATTGTGGAAATATATAAAAAATATTGCCCTTACGTTTACGAATTACAAAATGTCAATCCAGACACATTAAAAATAAGTTGAAATTGGTAAATTAAAAGTAATTTACTCAACTCTCGCAGTTGGCAAGTATATAAAATATATATACTTGCTTTTGGTAAGGAATATGCGAATTACTTATAAATTGCCTTTTTTAGCTTACTTTCGTATGTCCGTTTAGTCCGCCGCCTAAATTACAAACGAGCATTTGGCAATATCGTTTTCGAAGGTTATGCTTGCCCATGGCAAGGTACTTTCGAGTTATTTGCGATTCAATTTGTTTGCTGGGTACACATCAAGACTTTTTGGAATGTATTGTTTTTAAAAATATAGAATTTGTGTCAAGGATATTTTAGTTATAAGTGAATCGCCAGAGGGCAAACTTGTTTATTAATAATTTAAACACTAGAGGGTAAACTATAATAAAAAAAATAGTATTAATTTAAACGCCAGAGAGCAAATTATAAAAGTTTTTATTTAAACGTCAGAGGGCAAAACTTTAAAATAATTTTTAAATAAAAGTTTGCTTTTACAGTAAAAATATTAAAAATATTTTAAAGAATTTTAAATAAAAAATAAAATTTTTAAAACAATAAAATTAACCACATTTTATTAATTTTATCCTACCAAGAATTTAGGATACATATAGATGTATATATATATATTTATATATTCACTTAAATAAAGAACTGTTGGAGTGCAACATTTTCATTTTGTTGCCACATCAATCAAACAACAATTCAATTTTGAAATAATCAACCAACATGTTCATAGACCACAAATAGAAAGGCAAAAAAATCATATTTAGACAGTAAAGTCAAGATCTATGTACCTAATTGTAAATAAAACAGACTTTGGAGTATGCCTTATAATAAGTTTTTTTTTTCATTTAATCAGTGATATCACTCCGGTAAACTTCATGTGGAACTAAAAACGGGAAATCACAAAAAAGTCAGTGTGTTTTATATTGACGATGCTTTATATCTTGTATACCGTGCCTAGAATATATAATTAATTAGTTGAAACGTTTTAATTAGTTTAAGACAAATTCTGTCGATACCCTAGATGAAAACCAAGTTATATAGCCACCCCTGTATTTTGAAATCCTCGAAGGGGGTGCCCTATTTAGTTTAATTTTTCGATTGCACTTGGAATTCTAATATAATTACCGCAGCCACAATTTGAGCTCTGCTTCAGCTCACTCTCAACCTTTAACCAAATATGTAGATGTGTAAAATTGAATTTTTTTGTGTAACAGCGAACTACCCATAGACTCAATTATTAAATATTTGTTAACCCTTATGTGACCGTAAAAGTTTTAACCTTCTATATCATTCGAATAAGGTAGCCAGAACCCTCACATTATTTGCACGTAAATTAGTGCCTGGGCAAGAAAATATGATGCTCAAACTCATCATTTATGACCCTTACTACACTTGGTGTAGTATCCATAAACCCTTAGTGAAAAATATTTTGCAGTTATTGCCAGCGATGGAAGGGATCTGCCTAAAATGTATACACCGACGTACTGAATTTGTGACACCGACGACGGGACCTATTGTAGTGGGAATAATCAGAGAAAACAAGCAACAAGCCTCAAGGCAGTGAGAGCACTGTTGCTGTCAAATATGTAACCCCAACCGGATGTACATGATAATGCTGCTCAAAAACCAGAAATAATACTTTTTCTATAACGAAACGAAGTAAGGGGTAAACAAAACGGACCAGTCGCTAAGAAAATAACTACACCACCAAATGTTAGCAGTTTTTCTTCAACATAATAGATGTTGCATGTTTTGACACTTTTATTACATATTAGGAAAATTTTCCCGCGCTTTTCCCTCAAGAGCTTGAGAAAGAATTTGTTCCTGCCATCAGTCCTGAACAGGTGAAAAATTCAAAATGTAATCTCTCATTAAAATGTACGAACTATGATGAAAACAGTGCTGGGGAAGAAGATTACACCAACCCTGGAAATGGCACAGGCACCACAGAATCTACCTAAGGACACATAAGGTAAAACTAAGCCTACAGGTGTATGTCATTGATGCCTTGCAGAAGACAACCGGTGCCGCAAGCCTAGAAAATGCTCCACTATAGGCGCTTTCGGCACATTCTCACATTCTCAGTGAGACAAGTGAGATATTCTCAGTTGGCTCACTGAGACTGCACTTTCGGGGAACTGTCTCAGTTCCATATTGAGCTACCAATTTCGAACGCAACCACTGAGCAACTGAGAGAAGTGAAACTGAATTTTCTTGTCTCAGTTGACTCAGTTTCGTTATTTTGTAATTTTAATTACAAATAAAAGTTTAGTGAGCTGTTTGAATAGACTAACAACACTTTCCTCAATTTATTACTATCCAATTCTGTGTTCAAAATTATTTAAATGTCAAAATTGGCAAATCAGCTGATTGGTTTGAACTGAGACAACTGAGACGATTGCTCAAAGTTTTGTCTCAGTTGTCTCACTGAGACAGTGCTTGCCGAAAGCCCCTTATATGTAAAAAAAAAAAACAACAAATATGCAATCAGCATGTAAAAACCACTTCAATTACTTGTGTTGTGTTGACGGGGCGACACTGCCACATTAGACAGTACAATCAATTACATTTTGTGTTAATAGACATTATTTAAATAAATAATTAGTTGATAATAATTTAGAGCGTTTCATTTCATACGAAAGGTACGAAGATACTCATAAGATACCGGGTACCTCTCTTGAGTGAGAGAAGTATAGTTTCCATAAATGGCAAAAGAAAAAACATGTTTCGAAAACTCAATTTGTATCGAAAATATTCGAAAATCCTTTAGAAGTGTTTTTACGGGTTTTCAGGGATATACCGGCCTCTAGGAGCGATGTGAAAATAAATAAATCATTTTAAACCCGAAAAAGTACCGAGTACCCTATTTGATCACGTTTTTAAACGTTCACTGAATGAAAGGTAATATAATACTATAATAATAATATTAAAATCAAAGAAATAAAAATAAAATTTTCGATTTTCGAAAATTCGAAATTTCGAAATTCGAACTGAAAAAATAATAATAAAACCTGAGATAAAAAATCGGCCTAGGCGAAAAGTGTCGACACAAAGTAAAAATTGTTGGCACTCTGATGGAAAAACCATTTTCGAAATTAGAAGTATAATTTTCATGTAAAAGTCGTATATAAAATCTCAGCTGCCTATATATTGACGCTTTCTTAAGTTATCGTCTTGCTTAACAGATGGACATATAAACGAGCCTTTCGATTTAATTCAAGCTGGAAGAATAAATTGAACAAATCTAAGAGAATGAGGGTATTGTTCTTATACAGTAAGACGAATAGCGCATAATATTTTTGGCTGAGTTTATGAGCACTAGAATTTATAAGTCATCACGAATATTTACTAAGGGAATAGACGTACGAATCTTTAGTACTCTCCACTCTTAATCGAGCACAAAAAAAAAAAACATGGCACATTTAGAACCAAAAACTCCATTCATTCTTTGCGAATGCAGTTGTAGTTTCAAACGCACACCCTTTTTATGCTTTAATACTGTTGTTTTGCTTCTCCCGCAAAATTTTTACAACAACTGACTTAGCATCCTATTTTTCGGAAACTTTTGTTCAAATTTTGATGATATAGTGGAAGGACGGATTTTTGGGACTATCACTATTGAAAAGCTGGGCATTCTGAAAAGAAGGTTATTGTTGTCAGACAGTAAGATAATTGTAAACTTTTCAATGCAGTTGTGATTACTGTGGGGGGCACAATCTACCTTGGATGATTTCCTAATTAGAAAACTTTTAATCTAAGGAATTTCGTTTAGTTGTGTTTTCGAAAGAATCGTTCCAAAATTTTACACATACCACCAGGAGCAGAAGATATGGGCCTGTATTACTTGCAGATACTATCATGAAAAGAAGGAATATTACTGTATTTGGGTGTTGGACAGAATTCTTTACATGGAAGAACACTGTTCGATAATATTTATGTTAACAAAACTCTCGGGGATCTATTTTTGAGTACCATGTTTACGTGTGTGTGTGTGTTTAGTTGTGTACTGTAATTTGACGTATTAATTTCAAAAATTAGACCATCTGAAGTTCCATTATAACGTGCCATTCTCTCAGGATTTTTTTTTTTTAATATCGACCATTTAAAACGTTAATCATCACTTCCCTTGTTGTCTAAAGTAATATGCATTTTATCCTTTTCTAACTACCCTTTTTGTTTAGTACTTAATTCATGTAATAAGACTTTTTAAAAGACTCCCCAATCTACAGACCGAAGTCAAAGACCTTCCAAACATCTCCAGATTTTTATTTTAATCTTTGATATTTTCAAGTAAAGGACAAATCCCGTGAATTATTGTTCAAGTTTCAAATCCGCAAGCTCTTAACCCATCCGACCAATTATTATGGTATGAATAATTCACAACCTCAATTCTTCTTAACTCTTTAACGAGGGTTGTAATAGGATTAGTTTTAACAATTTGAGGTTACAGTTAAAAACTCAGGAAAAATCTCAGCATTTTCTTTTCTTTACACTTCAATCCGATGTAATTTAACAAGTCGCACTTTGCTTTAGGTACCCTGTGCTATCTAAAGAAAATTATCTACTTCACTATAATAAATTCAATTTTGTTAAAATCTTATTTCTTTACACGATCTACAAATATTAATTTCCGTTTAATTAGTTCTAAGCCTTATAATTATTCCTTCATTAAAAATACGTCCCCCTACCTTACATGGCTGCTGTCTCATATGCATTTATATCCCCTTGAAGACCTGTTTTTTTTTCATTCTTCAAAGATATTAAAATTTATAACTGAAGTACACTTTTGCTGTCATTAACAAGCCCTTAACCTCTCACCGTTTTCAATGGAACTTTTCAATCTTCCGCTTGCTATCATACAATCGCAATCCTTCAATTCAAGTTTCCACACTTGAAGTGTGAAGAACAATAATAATTTCATCTCTTGATGCCACTGTCTAACCAGTACCTCTTATATGTACCTAGGCATAAGTCTCTGAAACGGTATCATATGCAACTCTTAGCCAACTTTTTAATATTCTCATTCCTTGATAGTACTTTAAATGAAAGGAGGGTTACACGCTAGTAAGTCATGGTTTACTTTCTGATTTACACTGACTTTATGCATAACCGCTATACTTACATATACATATGCAATTGAAATGTGGGTCTCGATTGAGGATTGCGAATTTTCGAGAATTAAATCTCAAATTTTAAGAGGTCAATTAGTAAGTAGTAGTAGTAGTACTACATAAAAGTAATTAATTAATAAGAGAAAAAAAACAGTCAAGTGCGATGGGTTCCTCTGTACTTTTTAGATCGACCAAAAACAAAATTTTATTGTATGGGGACCCCCTGTAATTTTTAACTTTACTTTATTTTATGGTTCATGAGATAAAGCCCGCTGACAGGCTTAGCAATAAGGTCCCATTGGCACCCTTTCGGTGTGGAACCCTAAAAATTTAAGTCAGTACCAAATATGTCCTGAAAACTTTAGAAAATCCCCTATGGATCTATCTACCCTGAGCTTCTTTATCGTAAATAAAAAGATTCAACATTTAAAGTTGTGTCATTATTACGTCGAAGCAATTATAATTACGTAGTTGTAAAAGTATTTGAGAGTACAATAATTACAATTACATAATTGTAACTGTAATCATACTGAAAAAATTACAAATACATAGGAAATAGTTTTAACCGATTAAAAAAAAAAAAAGGAGAGTTATTCATTGGTAATTGAAGTGTGCTTCTCGCTTTGAATAATTCACGTAAGCTCAGAAGATATTTCATGTATTTTTATACCCTAGACGAAATTGTATCTACTATACAAAAGTAAGTAGGTAAGTCCTACTGACTTCTCCTAGTTTGTAATAGAGTTTGGTGGTATAGAAAAATTTGAACATTTTGATTTTGGCGGCTAACTAACTTCTACCATAGATGGCACAAGAGCTAGATGTCGCATGGCATTCAGAGTATAAACACATTGTGAAATGGGTAGTGCATTCTGGAATGGACCATAACATGTTCAAGAGCAGTTTTGTATACATTTGGGCGACTTTCTCAATACTTCAGATACGAAAAAAATTTGAATCACTCGACTTATACATCATTTCAAATGTTGTGGTCCATTCCGGAATGGACCACCCAGCCATATAAATTTTGTATACTTTTTTGGTACCGCATGCGACATCTAGTTCTTTTGCCATCTATGCTTCTACTCATAAACGGAGGTGGAGATAAACGATTCAAGCATCAATGACTAGGGGAAAGGGTATACTCTCCAATGCCGGTTTATCGGGTAGTGAGATATAAACCAAATAGTTCAGCGGATACAGAACTTTTTATGTCAATCCATTAAAAAACAGCAAATGGTTAAAATTTCACAGTCTCCACTCCTTCCTCGTCAAATTTGGGAATTCTACATATATGGCAGAATGTTGTTCTAATATTTTCGAAGCATCAGAAAAGAATAATAATAATTTTGACTGCATCGATAACCTTTAGCTGTTTTAACATGTTTAGTATATTTAAGTCGGCTCTCCTTAGTGTAAGTAGTGTTCTCAAGTTAACCAGCTCTTGAGATTATCCTCAACACACGCCCAATGAAAGTGCACATAAAGAAGGCGACGACGTTCGCAGCGCTGAGTCTGCATCTTTCTTACTCAGAGAAGGATTCAGACTGCAGTCTACGATACTTGACATCGGCAGGGACTGAGACAGCGACAGCGAAAAGTAGCTTTAAATCGAGAATTCCATCTAGGGCAGAATGGGAATCACACACTGTACTTCAGCTATTGACAAACCCTATTATCTACACAGACGGCTCCAAATCTTTAGATAACACAAGACCAGGCGTTTTCTGCTAAGAGTTTCATATGGAAATAGCCATACACCTGAAAGCCCTGTTAGGGTCTTCCAGGTAGAAGTCAAGGCTATCCTTGAAGTGGGAAGGTATCTCCTCAACTCAGACACTGAGAACAAGGAGATTGCTGTCAAGGCCTAACCAAAGCTAAACGAAAATCCATTGGGACTAAACAAGCCAACCCTGAAAGCTCTCACTGGGCACTCTTTTCACAGGATTCGCCTACACAGGATGGGACTTGGTGATGATCCGGCATGCAGCGGATGCGAAGAAGAATCTGAAACCGTAACTCACTTTCTTTTTCACTATTCGGCTCTCTCAGGAAAGCGTTAGAGATTCCCTGGCTCACACCTCCTGGATGAGCTGCATGAAACAGGGAAGGAGGGTTGGGGGCCATTATTGAACTTAGTTAGAGCATCTGGTTGGGACTTATGAACAATTACTCTTAAGTCAGGAGGGAAAAAGATGGGTCTTGTTTGGCCTGCGTTCCCGGGATTCCGTCCGGGGTCTCAACCTCTCTTTAATCCATTCATCTTCTTTTATTTAAAGAATTTAACATTCCACATGCAACTATTCAAGATCGTTAGTACATCGAGCAGGCATTTAAGAAATGTTTATAGTGCACATATCAGGTCAAAACGACTATTCAAAATTCAGATAGACCCCCCGCTTGAAAAAATATCAATAGGATATTATCTTCCCGCCTGTAATTGAAGGATGCCAAAATCTAACTGAATTCCTGATTCAAGTCAAGTCAATCCATTTCAAGGTCAAGTATGCACTGTTTCCTTGTTTAGATTGGCGTTATTTCCCTCGATGATCTTTTGATCTTCTTTTATGTTCTTTGGTCATTCGGGCTTATCTTTAGACCTCATTTCGATTCGATGTCCTCTCGTGTCTTCTTGTTTATGATTGTCCTTTTAGTTTTGTTGAACTTCCGTTTTGAGGTCATTATTTCTTCTACGTTTGCCGCTCTGTGTCAATCGTAAATGATGCCGTTCTCCTTTGGAATTAGTTTGTTGGTAAATGTGCAAGGAAAGGAAGGGGATAGGTTTGTGGATTTCTGGATTTCTTAAATGGAAGGTTTCCTAGGTTACTCACTCTATTAGAAAACATCTATGAGATTTCGTTGCGTTTTCTTGGAATTACCCTCTATAGTATTCCCCTTCTGTCTGGTAGAAACTAATTCCACCATTGTGGAAGCCTCGCACTATGTATGGAGCAAAGTTGAGAGATATTTTAAGTCTACCGAGGTAGGAAGATCCGGAAGATTATTAATAAATGAGTTGATGTGGATGGAATTTTCTGAAGTGGTTTGCTCTGAATTTCGACCGGAATACTTCTTGATAGCAGTAACGTTGGATATTTCGTAGAATTCTCAATTGGGCTAAGTCTATTGGATCTTCTGTAGAGCCATGTACAAGCTCGGAAAATGGCAACCTTAGGTGATTTCCTACTTTCTCATTTTACGTATTTATGCTCAGTAAACCTTTACCAGTAGTATTTGTTCCTGATTAACTAGAAATTGCCTTAAAATATATTTGAATCTGTGCACACAGCAACGAAACTGAATTTAACGACATATTTCTCCGAAATTCGAATAAACTGACTGGTTAATTGCGGTTAGGTTAGGCTAGGTTGATTAGGTTAGAGTCGTAGCCATCACGTAGACCCCTGCGATCAGCCTAATTTAGACTATTTGTTGTCCACTGTGATACCACCTTATTGGGACCCTCTCTGGAAAATGTACCTCAGATTTAAGGGGTGCGCTGAAACTAGCTACAAGAGTTCATGAAATTTACCAGGTCCCATAACTCCTTGTCTGCTAGGACCCTCAATTCGCCGAAGAATTAGCTGCCGAGCGTATTCCTCCTGCGCTTGGAAAGGTTAGAGCATTCACACAGCAGGAGCTGTCTTTGTCATCAATACAAATTATGTAGAAGTCAATGTATGGAGCTTGCATGCGCCATGGATGTATACAAAAGGGGCAGTGCCCCGTAATAACTGCGATAAGGTTATGCACATCATTACGGTTCCTCCTCAACAGAGATTCAGTCCTCCTAGATTAAATATTGGGCCACAACTGTCTTGAAATTGCGCATGTGGTCAATTCTCTCCATCTGAGATTTGCCATCTTACAAGCCTGTACGTCTAGAATCATCTGCACTGATTCTATGAGCTGATCTGTAGATATTGGACCTACCTCTATAGAAGTTCTGACGTTGTCTCTATGTTTCTTCAGTGTACCAACCAGAGGTATAATGCTTGCAAGTTGCTTGAATAGGTGCTGCGGAACTTGAGTGTTGTCGTCTTATTCAATTTACCGAACATTAGCGGTTGATGTATTTCAGTTAGCGTGTATCAGCTGATGTACAGCTTCATTAAGGTGTCTCCTGTTGTTCGGCTTATCGTTTCCTCCGAGGCACGATGACGCTCCTCCCGTACTCTATTTCTAATGAGGAAGAAAAGGAAATTATGAATAGATTCCTAGATATAATAGAAACTAGCATTTACATGGATGCTTTCTTTAATATTTTTAAAATGCGTTATAACATTATGAGACTTGGAACATCAAATTTTCTAAAACTTATATCTCCCACAACACGCAAGGTATCCTGGTGAACTGGTTCCACAAACTTACAAATGTCGAAACTGCTTCTTGTGTTGCCAAACACTAGCATTTTAGGAACGCGTCGGCGTCGCGCTAAAGGTAATCGTCGAGGTTAAGCCGACTCCGCCGCAACACTCCCCCATCGGCAAAACCAAAATCTCCGTCTGGTAAAAAAACGCTTAGGAGGTTTTGTGATTCGTCCAGTGCGAGTGATTTGCTGGGGAAACCGCATATTTCCGTCAGAAAAAAATCTAACGCGGCGTTGACATTTCTCCAGGTCATATGAAGGTGGGATACGCTGGACTGTGCAATTAGGTGAGGTCGCGTGTGTTTCCGAGCCTCCAGTCGCTGGCTGAGAGAACTCATCTTGATGGGTAGTGTCTGTTACAATAGGATAATTTCGCATCGCTGGTTGGACGGGCTCTTCCGTGATATGAGTCTCGTGTGGTGGTGATGTCATGCCTTGGGTGGTGTTTTCATCCATTTCGATGGTTTCTTGAAAACAAGTCTTTAAACGGTTGACGAAAACATTAACTACCTTGCCTTTAACTTCTAACGTAAAATAAAATTCATCGCGTTTAATTATTTTGAAAGGACCCTCATATGGGGGCTGAAGCGCAGCTCTAACTGCATACGTCCGAATGGGAGCAATATTCAAGCTCCTTGAATTTAAAAGGAGAATGTCGCGAGTGATTTGAAGCGGGGATTGACCTTATGTCGTAGAACAAATTTCGAAGAGAAACTACAAATTCGTTTGCAGGAAGAGACTGAGAATTTTGAAAAAAATCACCGGGTAGCCGCAAACTTTCTCCGAAGACCAGTTCCGCTGGTGTAGCGAGGAATTCTTCTCTGAAAACTGTCCTCAGTCCTAATAAAACCAGGTTGCCAGCTCAGAAAAAAGTGCAGACTCGAATTATGTGCTCCTTGATCGGTTACTATCATCTTAGGTACCCCGAACTGTGCTATCCAGCTATCACAAAATGCTCTGGCTACGGTTTCCGCACTAATATCAGCTAGGGGTACTCCTTCATGCCAACGTGTGAATCCGTCTATGGCTGTGAGGCAGTATCTAAAGCCTTGGGATGGTGGAAGAGGGCCAATCAAGTCGATATGAATATCTTGGAAACGTCCGGAGGAAAATGGAAATTTACCAAGATAGTTTTTAATATGTCGCGAAACTTTACATTCTTAACACTCTAAACAAGAGCGAGGGCCAAGAGTTAATGTCTTTATTTATCGCATTCCAAAAGAATTTCGATGTAACTATTTTACTAGTAGAGCGAATACTAAATTGTGCACTAACTTAAAAATTGGAAGCCTAAACTTCTTAGTAATGAAAGGTCTGGCCTTGCCGGAAGAGACTTTGCAGTCAATTTGCCTGCGATACCAAAAATAGGGAACTGCTCGAATTTGAACTGCGAATTTTGAAATAATTCCTGAAACTTGGGATCCTCTATCTGAGGATCGGCAATAGACCCGAAGTCTATTAGGCTAGGAAGACGAATCTCTTCCAATCTGAAAAGCATGTCTGCTACAATGTTATTCTTCCCGGAAATGTGTTTTAAATCAGTGGCGAACTGGTTCCAGAAACTTACAAATGTCGAAATCGATTCTCGTGCTACCAAATGCAAGCATTTTAGGAACGCGTCGGCATCGCGCTAAAGGTAATCGTCGATGTTAAGCCGACGCCGCCACAGATCTACTGCTAGGCAGGTAGTTATAGCGGAGCCCTTTCTGGCCAGAGCATCATCTGCTTCGTTTCCAAGTATGCCACTGCAACCAGCCACCCAGCAGAAAATAACCCTGTTGTTAGTACCCAGTATCCCGATCTCATTGCGACAATTTGTACAAGGCGTAATCTATTGTGTTCGTGCTCAGAGCTTTGATTGTAGTTTGGCTACCAATATAACTCCTGATAACTCGATCATTGGGTACAACATAAGTAGTTGCCAGCAGCCTTGCTACTTTGCTAATAGCCAGAACCTCCACCTGAAACACACTACAGAAGTCCGGTAGGCTATACGATTCCTGCATTTGAAGAAATGCTAAATACACTCCGTCTCCCATTCCTACATCCAATTTCGAACCGTCTGTGAAGACACACGCGATTATCATCCCATTCCTCTCTACTATGAATGCTAGTTGAGAATGTTTTCTCAATGTCTAGTCTAGGGACGATATAATCCGTATTTGTGACTGGTACCTGTCATCATATCTCCACACCTATCTAATGCAGGTAATATTATTGACAGATGTAGGTAATGCTATCGAGTGCCTGTAAAAAGTCAAATTGTAAACAGAAAGACGACTTAAAGGCTGCATTTGTAAGTTTACCTACAAAAAAGGATCAAACTACTCATGTACCTTTCCTGCATATTTTAAGTTTTAATACTTAAAAACCCTACGTTTCATAACCCTACTTACCGGATTCATGGTACTTTTATTTTAACAAAAGGAACCACAGTAATTATATGAACGCTACCACCCCATCTACAGCAGTGGTATCAAGCCAAGGCCATATTTTATATATGCAGCCAAAAACAGTAGAAAATTTAGGCATGAAGCATCGTTCGTCGTAAGCTGCTTTTAAAAAATTACGTGTGCAGGAGATTGACAAAGGGTAAGTCCAAATATGAACCCTGAGGCATGCAATATTCCCTTCCGGAACAAAAAAAAAAAACACTTTGAAAGAGCCAGTATTTTACACTTACTACATACAACCGAGACCTGAAGCAGCAGATGGTCAGGATGTGAGCAAGGATAGCAAGTGAAAAGGTTACGTTTTATTATTTAGTCTTCATTCATCTTGCAGATGTGGTTAGTCATGTCTGGCGGAAGATGCTACTTTTGAATATATACATATGTCTGTATCACTCCTCCGACATGAGAGTCCAGTAATATTCCAGTATATGCTTGGGGTTAGCAGCAGTCGCTAAACTCCTAAATACTTCAAATTTCTCTTTTTTATTCCTTTTTTTTTCGTTTTTTTTTTTCTTTTTTTTAGAAGGATGGACGCGCAAAAACAACGTTAAATTCTATCTGTATGCTTTCCATTCATAGAGACCAGTTGAAATGGATGACTATGAGACGTGTTCTACATTATTCCACCCCTTTCCTGTGCTTAAAAACTTCTTCCTGCTAGCTCACTAAGCTTCCTTCTATACTTTGTGTGTGTATGTGTGTGTGTGTGTGTATATATCCTAAAAGGACGAATATATGTACATAAGCAGAAAATCAGTCAAAAAACTTTTCTCAAATGGTACGTGGTGGGCGAAGGATGTGCTCCGCAGAGACTTTTTGTTATTATTCGACGCATTTGCATGAAATTATCCTTTTCACCCGTTCTTGTTGTGCATGCTCTTGAATGGATATAAAAGGACGACTTTATTTGACAGTTAGTTTGGCTTTTTCACTTGAAATTTTTCTTTCTATTATTTTGTTGTTGTTGTTGGGTTCTTCTTTTATTTTCATTTTGGTCCTCTAGTATATACCTAGTGTATGTGGTGCACCTCATCAACAGAACAAAAAAAAAAAAAAAAACATTGAACACCCTTAGAGATTTCAGCACAGATTGAGAGGGATTTGCTCTCAAATATTGTGAGGGAGGAAAAATGAATAGTGATGTAGAAAGTTAGAGTAGTCCTTCGTAAAGGGTATGAATTTTTTTCGCTTTGACTTAATTTTACCCCGTTGAAAAGCCACAAAATGGCATTTTTTTAGGCTTTACCACAAGACGATAATTTTGTGTGAATAGAACTCTTTTATGCAGTTCCTCTTAATTTTTGTTTTATGCATTGATGGAGGAGAAAGGGTTGCAGGCGTTACGTGAAAGTGTTATGCATCTGAAATTCTAACTTTTGAGATGCAACTCTTGAATAGAGTTGTTGGCTGAGGTGAGGGGAGATTGTGTAGAACTGAATATGTCGTGATTTTATCATAATTTTGCTGAAAGGATGTTGTTAGTGAAGAGGAAATAGACTGAAATAGAAGAACTGAATGAGAAATAATGGTAAATGGCTGTAGTAATTGTGAATGAAAAGAATTTTTTTCTGAGTGCGGAGAATTTCAATCGATGATTAGTTTAGTGGAGGTGGAGTTTTGCAGTTGTTGATGACATTCCACTTGAGTAATGCAATAAAAATTGTTAATAAAATTGTAATTTGGTTGCAATTTTTATTAATTTTTTCTCTTGTTTGATTGGTTCATTGGTTACCCCATTATATGTACATAACTAGTTCGAAACTACTCCCGTACTTCCATGTGCAATTCAGGTCCCTCTAGGAATTCTCTATGCATGTTATGCTCTGTTCTGATGATGTTCTTTATACTTGCCAACGAGGTAAGAACTAAAGGAGATGCAAATGAGAAAATATCTCGTACCCAATTCTAACACTATAACACTGATATTATTTGTACATAAGCGCCGTAAAATTTGTACACCTGTACACAATTGTACAACCTATGCGCAATTTTAATCGCTTTTATTTTCATATACTCAAAAGTCTTTACTGAATTTGCAAACGTGAACGTAAAAAAGTTAATAATTTTGAAGAAAAGTTCAGTGGTAAAAAGTTTGTGAGTAATAATTGCTTTGTGGCCCCTACGGTTATTTCACTGGTCTTCCTGCGTCAATGCACCAAGCCCAAAACCATCCAAACCTATGTATGGATTTGACAGCGAAGACCAAAAATGGCGGATTGAAACATACACAAATGCAGGGCAATTTTGGGTACGCTCATGTACACGGATCGTACATATGATTGTATCTCCTTTAGTGATTACCTCGTTGATACTTGCTTTAACAGTTTTGACAGTTCAAAGGCTCAAGCAAACTATACTAGTTTCTCCCGTTGGCCTTTGTAATATTTACTGTATTTTGTCATGATGACTAAACAGGTACTACATACCTAAGCTATGTCATTAGCTTAATGGAAGCTTTAGTTGTTCCGATTCCAAAGCAAGCATCCCATTTAGAGCCGGGTGATTTTCGTCCCATAGGCATCGTAATTTTCTTATTAAAAGTACTGGATAAAAAAAATGATGAGCCAAGAAAACATTGATTGCGGATGTATATAGCTAGTAATGACTTATTATCTGTATACCTAATACTTCAATGGGTGCCAGGGAACTCGGGAATTGATTGAAATGATAAGGCAGACTTACTAGCCAAATAAGTATCACCGAAAACATTTTACAGTATTTTTTAGTACACCGTGAAACTTACTTTCCAAAACTGAATCCAGTACCAAATGGAACAACGATGGACTTCAATCATAGGCTGCAGATAAGCCAAAAGATTCATTAAAGAACTTTCACCAAATACTGTCTAGGAATCAACTCAGAATCATCATAGGAGTCCTAACCGGACATTTAAAACTAAACAAATACATGTATCGGATGTATATAGGTTATGTCTTGATGACGATGAAAGATGGGAGCACGTCTTATACAACTGCGAGGCTATTGGATGCAATGTAGATTCCACGCTTTTGGCTCATATTTCTTAAAGCCTATTGACTTAGAGGAAACCTTATCCACAAAAATACTGCTCTTCCTATAGGAAGAGTGAGATGTTGGATGAACTGTAAAGAAAAGCGGTGCAGAATAAACTAATATATGACTATAGTGATAAGGCCACTTGTCACGCTTAGTCCTAATATAGTCTAATCTGTTAGCTATTTGGAAATCTGGATTTCGTGAGACAGCACTATTAAAAGTCATAACAGACATCTATGAGGCCCCATTCTAACTTAAGATATTTTACAAAGCTTATAACATTATTGGGTGCCATTTTTTTGCAACAACCTCTGGCAGTGGGAATGACTTTTCTAGATGTTTTATCCTTATTCGGACTGGAACTTCACAGTCGCACAGAAGCGTCGGGTTATATCATCCCCGTCTTTTTCAGATGATATCCTTGTGGGAAATGCCCAGTAAATAGGCCCGTTATGATCCTTAATTTTTTTCTGCCGAGAGTCAAGAATACTTTTTTCCCCGCTGCTGCCAAAATTTGATGAACTCTCCGCTTGTCTCAGCCCCGGGGTATTTTCCCCCAGTGTCCCATTTTGATTCTGTCCTCCCAAAACCTGACTTGTGTAGAAAAGTGACTTTTTGGGTGCCTAAATACAGTCTAAGGGCCAATGAACAAAAAAAAAAAATAAACAGATGCAAATTAAAATGTTGTTAGCTTGTAAGTCAACCTGCTCTAGTTTTCTGTAGACGAAGGAAGTAAGTACTTATCACAATATTGTATCAGTTGTAAATAGTCGGCGACTTTATTAACTATATGTCAGTGCAGTCGAGTCTAACATTTAAATAAATATTAAATCTGCGATCTAATATATTCCATTCATTTTCACATAAGCATCTAGCATTGTAGTAGGATTTGCTGCAAGTCCACTAACTCAAAATCTAATTTTTGTACCTTCCATCCAAGAGGCTGAGCAAGTGCTGTAATCAGCCCTCCAGCAACAAACCGACATCTATAGGGGATAAGTATTAGCTTCACAAGCTCACATTCGTGGAGCAACAGGCAAGTGCATCCTAGGCATAGAAAGATAAGTGTATTCGCGAGAGCTTCACAAGCGCAAAAACTTCGGAACAACAAGCTATTAGATCCCAAACTTTATCCATACGGGATATGTCTAGGAGTCCACAGATTTGCTTTCTTGACATCGGCTGTAAAGATGATGAGAAATTCTCTTATCCAATTCTATCCAAGTTATAAAAGTGAAAGACAGCTTCTCTAATCTATGCTTGCTGAACTCAGGTGTTCCAAAAGGCTCTATTCTTGGACCACTTTTATTTATCATATTCCTTAACATATGTTTACAAAGTATGATAACTACTTCATCTATTCACCGTTATGCCGATGACGTGCAAATATATCTGAGTCGGCCAATTAGACGATTGATAGAGGATTGTGCAACCCTTCTAAGCCTAAGTGTGTAGCCATATATATGTATAGGAGTGCCATAAAAATTTCTGATCTCTCGCATGTTATATTAAATAACTGTGTCCTTCAGTATGTAGATTCTTTGTGAAAGGCTTAGGAATCCACCCAGGCAACAATTTATTGTACTGAAAGTCCAGTTCTGATTTTTATGAACTCATCCGGAATTAAAATTATTTTCTCTCATTTAAGTACTGGATAAGTACTAAACGAGTACCGATTGTTTGAATTAAGCATAAAAAAAGCAGTTCAGAAGTTCAGTTCATCGTAAGTATCATAAGAATTCCGATTTTTCGAAATTCACATCTCCTTTTTGATGCGTAAAACAATTAAGTTTTACAGTACTGAAGTATTATCTACTGCAAATTTACTGAAATTATGAATTAAAAAAATAAAATTTTACAAAGTCTAAAATACTTAATCAGTACCTATTAAGTTCTGTACAAGTATTCGGAAAATTTTGTACAGAAATTTATTCTTATTATTTCTATAAGTATATCTATGCAGTACCTTGGCAGTTCTGAATATTGTAAGTGAGTCATTCATGAATATTCGTGTTCACTGTTATTGTTATTTTTTTTTTATAATTTTTTATAGAAACACGGAATTATGTTTTATGTTAAAAGTTATATTTTGCACACATTTGTATTTCTTTCTCTTATAAATTCCTTTTTTTTTATAAATTTGTCAATGTGTGATTTAATGGAGAAACAAAGAATATGCCGTAGGAAGACAACAAATTTTACATAGTACGTCATTCTTAAGATCAGAGATGTCATACTTCAATATTTTTTCTGGAAATGTCCCCAAAAACATAAAAAATTCTTCTAAACCGCCTGGTTCTTCATTTAAAGTGTTAATATGATTAAATTGTTGACCGAATATGGAGACATCACTTCTAGTTTTTTTCAAAATATTTGACGCGAACAATAATATGTACATCTCGTAACATTAAGCAATTATCATTGAAACTGTTTGCATTTATCTTAAAGTTGCAAAAATTACATAGTCTTAATTTATTCAAGCCTAAAACAAATTTACCAAATACTGGTTTTTCTTTGTTAGTATCAGTAACATCCAGGTTATTTGTTTGATTTAATTCATGAATTCTATTATAACATTGTTCTAGTGGGCGAAAGCCAGAGTAACATACTTTTGATATGTTTTATATAAGCCTCAAATTTATAGCAGCTATTCTCGTCAATAGGACCGAGAATTTTCGCATCGTTTGCTAGGTGAACAAGACCATGTACATTAAAATTGACATTATTTATTCCATATAACTTTTGAAAATGTCTTACGAAGTATGTAAGTAACTCTTGTGCATAGTCGTTATAAGTATAATAGTAAAATGAGGAAGTCAGAATTCTAATAGCTAGACTAAAGCATAAAAAATGTTTATAAGCTGAGCTGTTTATAATTTTTTTTAACGCAACTGGACCGGTGTACAAAAGAAAAACTCTAAGCTCCGAAGCTTTCAAATAATTGACAAAATGTAGAGTTCTGCTCAAGTCTCTTATTAAGTTTAGACAACTGCTCTCCTTTCAATATTTGTGCGCTTGGTTTTCCAAGCCAAACGGAAATTAGCTTTTTACAAACTCCTTCATCAACCAAATGCATTTTATCTAAAGAAAAGTTTGCTATCATATCAATAGGAAGACGCTCAAAGATCGAACGGCTACTTTTGTAATGATCATTATCATCACTTCCAGAAGGAGTCTTTCTACTTCTAAAGTCTTTGTCACTTCTTAATTGTGTATCAATATCAGGATAAACGACTACTTTTCTACCATTCCTTGAAGTTGTACTAACACCTTTAGTAAAACATTTTGGACAGAAATAATATCCCCTGTGACCCTTGATCTGTTTTACTGATGCCATTGCAGGTGCGTCACATACGCAATCATGGAACTTAATTTGATAACTTCTAGAATTGTGTGTTAATCCACTCTTCAAAAGACTTTCCATCTCGGTCACGAAATCCTCATGAAAATTGTTAAAATTATCCGTTTTTTCCGAACGCCATCCCAACAGCAAATACTGGCGCAGGCTTTATGATATGGAGCAAATTTTGAACGCATCCTAGAATCAACCAAAAACTAGAACCCCCACTTGCTGATATAGAGGCTCCATCTATATTGAACGACATTTGTAGTATAGAAACATCCGCGTGTAATACATATTTTTTTTATAAAAAATCTAAAAGACATTCTAAACAATTTCTTATGCCAAAGTGAATATATTTTCCACAATTGTTTTTATATGTCGCAATTCGGTCGATAATGTTGTGGATAGCAACGTCCTAACATTCATTGGTACGCTAAGATGAGCATCTTTCGCCAATATTTCTAATAATTTAGATAAAGCACTGTGTTTTACATTAAAGGAAGTAGCCCAAGTTCTCAATTTCAATAAAAATCAATTATCATGCGATATTGAATGATTTTGTATATATTCTTGGTCCGGCAGCATAATTGTTGCATCTTTACCGAAAGTTATTATATCTTCAAATACTTCATTGTTACTGTTGTCATCTTCATTAGATGGAACTATATTTAAATTTACATATCAGTTTTGAATATTTAAAGCTAAATTTGTGACTGTTTACTTACTTTTACAATCTGCATACAACTTTATTTTTACGGGGAGCAATTTTATGTGCCTTTGTAGAGTAATAAGTATGATCTTAATGTTTTATTAAACGTCTGTTATTAATCAATTTATTTTTTCCCAATATTAGACTCTTTCGCGGCATTTTTCAATTGATTGAAACAATAAAATACTATATTACTATGCTATTCTGAGACATGTCATTTCCCTTAACAATGACATTTGACATTATGTTACCGCCGCCCTGGTAATATGATATTTATCAGTACTACTTCAGTATTTGATTTTCACCTCAATATGAATTTGTTTATGTAGACATATAGGTTTTTTCGGTATCTGTCGTAAGGTGAGAAATGGATTTCCGCGCTCACGGTTCTGGGTTCAATCCTGCAAGCAGATATGTAATTTAAAAATAATGTGAACAAAAAAATTCTTCCCTGCAGTTGCGTGTTTGGCAGGTTGCATAAGAGAACCGTAAATGGGAAAAAAAAGTTGTGGTATTGAATAAATTAAAAAAAAAATATATTTTTTTAAATTACGATTTTCAGTACTATACCGATTAACTTTCAGTAACATTTAAGTACTTAATATTTATTTAAATTCGAGCAGAATAGAGTTTTTTTGAAAATCAGTACAGAATAGTTTTTAAATTCAGTACTCCAGCAGTGCCTCTGCAATTTAAAGTTTCGGAATCCGGAATTCCGTAATTGAATTCTGCATGTTTGAGTATTAGGAGGGGAAATGAGTTCCGATAGACTCCCGCTGGAATTCAGATCTGTTACACGGGCAAATATTAACTCCCAGCTGAGTAGCTATATCACAAAAATTCTAAAGTAAATATGTGGATAACCTGCAACTGCAAGTTCAATTCTGCGTGTCACCTTTTTTTTTATAACTATGTTATATGCTACATTTTACAATACTCCTTGTAATAATGTCACATATCTGCATACGAACATCTCATTTTCAACTTCTTTCTCCAAGGTCTACTTCGCAGTTTTTACTTTGTTCAGGCTATCGGTAAATAGTTGGAACACCTTTCATCTAATATTCGAAGAACAGGCTCCAATTTGCAAGATCTTCTGGATGATCTTATTATTATTACTATTATTTGTTCACATACTTAACAGTTTTCTTTCCAAGTTAACTGCAGTAATTTTGACTTTTATTTTGATTTGATTTTGCCCAATTGACGAAGCTTCCGCTGACTTCTCGTCAACCTAAAGACCTGTTGTTCGACGAGGCGTCTGTCTCTAAATGTATTCCAAGTATGGCTGATATCTTACCCTACCATATTCACTATCATTTCTGTTTTCTATTTTTTATATCTCATTTATTTTTATTTTACACTGGTATTTTTCCGTAACACTGGAAGCTCTCTTTTTGATTATTCCTTTGCACAACAGGGGCAAGAAATACAACATTTCTATCTTCAGATCTGCGCTAGTTTGAGCTATATTGCTAAGATATTTTAACATTTAATTTCCGATGTTTTGTACTACTACTGTAAACCTTTCCTGACCTCTTTTCAACGTGGATTTATGAAATGTAAGTCCACTACGGCTAATTTGTTAGAGTTTACCAATCTCTTCATTTCTGGCTATTGAAGACTGTATACAAACCGATTACATTTTGATTAAATTCAGTAAAGCTTTCGACAGAATCAATCACAACATTTTAATCCACAAGTTGACTGTTCTTGGCTTTCCTATTGTTTTTGTCAATTGACTTAGTTCTTTTATTTATCTGATCGCATGCAGCGAGTTTTGTTCCGCACAGCTCCTTCTGATAAAATAGATAAAAAAGTTCTGGTATTCCGCAGAGCAGCCATCTGGGGGCACTTCTTTTTATAATTTACATAAACAATTTATACGTGATTTTGATTAGTAAAAAAAATAAATATACTGCAGCAGTAGACAACCTTATAAATCTCATATAGCCTTGATACATTTGTAGCATAATTTTCCATTCTTGAGAAAATTCTCTATCCGAACTGAAATCCTTCCACCACTAGGAAAAAGCATATCGAACATTTGATGAAGTCAACAATAATTTCTGAATTGCAGTTCATCTTTGATCGCCTACCATAGAAGTTCACTGATGAAGATCACACCAATTGCCCATTACCTCCCCGTAATCTCCAGCATTGAACTTCTATGGTAGACGATCAGATATAACCATACTGATGAGATCTCTCTGTTCGCTGGGTCGAAAAGTTCAATAATTTTTTTTGCACTTAAATGCATTTTGTAAATATATTGAAATCTGTTCGACAAGAAATATTCTGCGTATTCTTCTTTCCGCATGGAATTCATTTTATATTGCTCCCTACCTTCAGCCACATACAAAAAGCGCAGAAGCAACATATTTAAAGAAAACAAAGATTAAATTCTTGCTAATTTTGATTATTATAATTATTAAAAAATAATAATTAAAAATATAAAAATAAATCAACAAACAACAAAAAATCCTTAATTCTTTGTTTATTTTATTTTAGATGATACATCCAAAATCAATTCACTACCCAAGTGGATATCCGATGACAAGATCACCACCATTATTTGTATGTTCATCACCTGGACCAGATCCATATCGATCGAATGATAATGTATACGAAGAATTAGGACCAGGACGAGATTCAGACAATGAATCTGAGCCACCACTCCATTCAGATGATGATTTTGCTGAGGACGAGCTTAGTTTACCTGGAGAACGATCATTTAATAAATCCTCTCCTGATACAACAACAACAACAGCAGTAGCAGCAGCAGCAGCAGCATCAGTACCACCACCACCACCATTAGTTGCTACAATTTACCATGAACGTATCACAGGTACAAATGGTGGTCATGAACGTAACTCTCTATTATCCTCATCGTCATCATCAACGACAAATAATAATGAACAAAGAAATGGAATTTTATCAGGAGTACTACGACAGGCAACAACAGGCTGTGGCTTATCAATAGGACGTAAAATACATCATACACTTAATAATAGCAGTAACGTGAATAGTATTAGTACTAGCAGTAGTAGTAATAGTAAGAATAATGCACGGCGTAAAGTCGGTACATATAGTGCAGATGAACTGAATACATCATCTGAACAGACTGGCTCGGATATTGTTTCGACAGTGTACGATGATAGAAATCTAATGTCATTGACATATAATAGCTGTAATTCTAGTAGTAATAATAATAATAATAATACGTTCGGTAATATAGTCGGCGGTGGTAATCGATATACAACATCAACGTCCGGTGTTATACTTACCGAAAATGAAGTGGAGAGAAGAAATCGCATTAACAATCAATTGCATCATCCACCGCCTGTTTCGACAATATTCCGGGAGAGAATCAATTATAGCACATCTCGATTTCCACAACCATACTATAGCCATCATACTCTGTTAAGTAGCCAACAGCAGTTACGTTCAAAAACAAATCCTAGAAGTTTAGATAGGCGAAGAATAGGTATTCCAATAGAACATGAGCCAAGCTATGGATATGCTGAACCAGTTTTTCATGAGGGACTGTTATATGATGCATGTTTAGCGCATCCAAATAGTAATCCATTGCGAACACATCAATATCCTTATATAACGCCCGATTATACAACATTTAGGACATTAGGAGGTAAAGGACATCAACATCATTTACAACCGCTACAACAGAAATCTTCAAAAGACTTAATACAGGTTCAACAGCCGCATCAGCTGCAGCAACAACAACAACAACATCAGATCTATTCTCGAGACTCTAGCTTTGGCTCAGATTCAGGATATAGTCATCATACACAAACATCATCTAGTCGAAGTGGTGGTGGTGGTGGCAGCGGTGGGATGACGGGCAGTGCTAGTGGCGGAAGTAGCGGAATAAATCGAATTTTGTCAAATAATAAAACCAATGAAACCGAAAATATTGGTGGAAGCAGTTATGGCCATAAAATCGGTTTGAATTTCTCTTGGAATCGCCGAGGTGGCAAAACCAGTAGCAACAACAGCAGCAGCAGCAATAACAATCACAATATCGGAAGTACTAATAACAATAACAACAATGCCAGTAGTAGTACCACTACCAGTACGAGTAATAATACCAGTAGTAACAATACTTTTGAAACATCTTGAAAGCGATAAGTTGGCTACCGTTTGAGTTTTATAAGTTTTTTTCATCCTTTCTTCTTCTTCTTCTTCTAATTCTACATCCCCCCGTTAAGTGTAAATTTCCCTGTAAATACTTTTGATTGTAAGACTTTTAGTAAGAGGACGCCTTTTTCTAAGGTGGGATGTTTCGAATGTACTCTATGTAAATATTATTCTTAAGTCAAAGTGAATTTGTAAAATTCAATTAAAGAGAAAAAAACACAAAAAACTAAAAAAGTCAAAATCATCGCTGTCCGCCCGGTTGTGTCTGTTGTAACTTGTGTCTGCTACTGTATCTCTGGCTTCGTTATGTATTTATTTTATCTGTGAATATTTTCGTATTTATTTCTGTATGATTTCGATGATTGTAAAGAGAAATTTGTCTTTTTTCTTGTTTTTTTTAAGCCGGCTCATTTTTAATATAAAAAAATAAACAAAAATAAAAAAATTATTTGCATGTTTTGCTTATTGCTCTTTTTTTTCAAAATTCTATTTTATTTTTTACTTTTATTTTTTTTATCAAGACATCCTTAATAAATTGTAGATACTTTTTTCATTGCAACGCACCACCCATCCTGAGCTTAGTAAATTCTTGCAGTGTATTTGTAACTTTCTTTGAAACATAGTAGTAAATGTATATTTATAATTGCTGTATGTGTCATTATATCTCTTATAAGTCCTTCGTTAGATATTAGGCTGTGTTCTCCTTAAAAAATGCTGCAATTCAAACTACTCTCTCGTGTGCTTATATATTTAACACGGTTGCAACAACTGAGCATTGCTGCAAGGTGAACTGAATTGCTATCAAATGTAGAAGATATGTCTACCACTATCGTAGTTGATTTTAATGCAAATGTTATGCAAAACAAATTTACAACGTCCAACTTAAATAGTGTAAATTGCAGCCCTCAACGATCTTATTGTCTTTTCTTTTTATAATATTAAGCCAAACTTAGGGGATACCCTATGATGCAAGGCACAGCATGACTAGAAGAAATAGGGAAAGGAACTGGGGAATGTCAAGAAATCATAATTTGTTCTATCAGGAAGGTGAATCTGATCTTTTGTCGTGTTTTAATGTCAAAATATACGAGAAAATTATTGCTTCCTTTGTGTTTTTATTTTGCTAAGCAAGCCTTAAATTACGCAGAACGAGCTGAAAGTGGAATTTCCTTCACATTACAAATTCGAACTATTATTTCGAATTTAAGAACTTGTAATGCTCTAATCAGGTGTAGAATATCTATTTACCGTAGTTTACAATTTTTGCCAAAACCTCGGAAGCTGTTAACTAATTTGGCGTACTTTTAGGCGCATATTCTGACATATATTCAAATTAAAATTCATATAACGGGTTTTCCAATAAGAGTTGTTATTTCGATATTCAAAGAAAAATGCCATTTTTTGAGATAAATGATCGGATCTTTATTTCTTTATAAAGAGGAAGGTATGCCGTTAATAATGGAAAATAACATCAGCCAAATGACCACCACGACCACGCTTACAGGACCATATCCTTTTCATGAAATTTTCCATAACCAAATCGCAAAGTGGCTGCCCTATGTCCTCGATAGCCTCACGAATTCCATCTTTGAGTTCTTAAATCGACGCTGGGCTGTTGGCGTAGACCTTCTCTTTCACGTGGCCTCAAAGGAAGAAGTCGCACGGTGTTAAGTCACAAGATCTCGGTGGCCAATTGTGATCACCTCTTCGAGAGATAACACGGTCCGGAAACTTTTCCCGTAAAAGATCAATGTTTTCTTTGCTTGTATGGCACGTAGCGCCGTCTTGTTGAAAGTAAACGTTGTCCAGATCAATGCCATCCAATTCCGGCCATAAAAAATCATTAATCATCTGTCGATAGCGCAATCCATTCACCGTAACTGTTGCTCCAGCCTCATTTTCGAAAAAGTAAGGTCCAATGACCCCGCGCGACCATAAACCGCACCAAACAGTCACACGTTGAGGATAGAGAGGCTTTTCAACAATAACTCTTGGGTTTTCCGAGCCCCAGATGCGACAATTTTGCTTGTTGACGAAGCCATCGAGGTGGAAATGGGCCTCATCACTCAAGATGAGTTTTCGATGGAATTCCGGATCATTTTCATGCATTTCAAGGACCCAATCAGCAAAGACTCGACGTTGTTGATGATCGGCCGGCTTGAGTTCTTGTGTTAACTGAACTTTATAAGCCTTAAGGGGGGTTAACACCAAAAAAAGCTCACGATTTCTGTTTCCAAAAGCTTAGTGAACATAACGCATAAAAGTATGCAATTTTAAAATTGAAGCAAATCACTATATGTACATGCAAAGCTATATGATGCTGTGATATTCGTCTGTATTGTACTCCAAAGCATGTCGGGCATCTGCACAGCAGTAAGGTAGAATCACTGACTTATAAGCAGTGGGTAGAATTGCATAGGCATGGCGAGATTTTAAATTTGGCTGTCGGAGTTTTCTTAGAATTTTGTTGAGGAGCAGGCAAGGAGTGAACGAAATGTATGCTCTCTGCGCTGTTGATCAGACACTTTTCCGTGTAATTTGTCTGGCACTATTTATTGCTTGGTCAATTTTATTTTACTGAAGCCGGTCATCAAATAAAACTTTTCCGAGAATTCTGACTTGTAATATACCATATAATTTTTGCAATGTTCACACGTTGTCAGATTACCATTTTAGTAACTAGATATCCAAAGAACTACTTTAGAGAATTAGATTTGAATTTACCAACAACACAATTTTCAGGTTGAGCTATATCTGGTAGATTTTCTATTCTAATTTTAGTATATATGTACATATATACAATTTTATCTCTATCTAATTCCTCAATTTTGTTCGCATAAAATTTTTCATGTTTCAAGAAACGCAATCCAACCAGATTAGCCTAGTCGGAGTTACTGTAACTGGGAAAGATTACCAATATAGCAAATAGTGAATTCTTTTTTGCGACTCGATGTTAACACGGCCTTCAAATCTGCCATTCTCGTGCTCTTTTCTTCCCTACTGGTGTGGTTATTGTGTAACCCTGTGCATTGCAATGTTCATTTAGGATTTTCAATTCATTCCAAAAGTACCTTAAATCTACCAATCGAAATCCCTCCATGGAAATTTCGTTCATATCTTCATCCTGATTTTCTTTTTCTATCAGAATTGTGAACGAATCTATTTCGCTATAATGCTCAATATTTGGCAAAATTTCTTTGCTGTGCGGTTAAATTTTCTTTTGTGCTTTCCTGTAGAGATCTGAAACACAATAATGGAATACAAAATAGTGTTGTCGTAGTTGCTATGTCAATGCAGTATAAATATATCGTGCAGATAGAGAGACGAAGATAAGACCAGAACAAACCATCAAACCGCTAGGAGATATTTCATAGAAATTCGCGATGGGCAGTACCACTAAGCGTAGGTACAGTAAATAGAGAAATCAATTAGATTGAAAAATCTCCGACAGTTTTCTTCTTGAGAAGGTGTCTCCCAAAGAAAAATTTTTGCTCTGGTCCACAAAGTTCTTATTTCTACCCATTTCATAGTTTTATTCACTTAAAAAAGGACGCGGGACATGGTATTCAAAAAATTAATTGACTCTTTGTGGCAGAAATTCGCTGTGAAAGCCACGGTAGTCGATTTTGAGAAAATTCTAGAGTTACTCCGTGAAGATCTTTGGTTGCCAGAAAGGTCAGCTAGTTTACCTATTCAAGGAGGCAGTAGTGTCAAAAATTACTTCAAAGCATGCGTATAATACGGCGAATAAGTCTACCAAAAACAACTCTGTGAAGCAAGGGGCGAGCCCATTCTAAAGGGAGTATAAATTGGTCCCGTTATTAGGCTTTGGATGAATTAGCTATTTATTTCGGTACTTACAGAAGAACTGATTTTTCTTTAAATGAATTTAGGCGATACCGATACTGCATTGATAAAAAGATTCATCACATAATGACAGCAGCTCGAACTTTTAGAGGGGACGGGCCAATCGAAAGGTATAATCGCTATATAAAGAGGAAGATTAACCCGATCAAATGGGCATTGCAAGTACCTGAGAATGGAACGCTCATAATAATTTTCGTGCAATGAGCTCAATTAAAGCATTTATAAGAAAGAAGTTGCTTTTACCGAAATATATATTAAATCGCGTAAATATTCGTCAGCAGATTCCCTCTTAGATAAAAAAGAATTAGAAAAATAATTTCAAAAGAAAGATGTCATTGGTACAAAGCCAATACTTTTATTGGTCGACACAAGTTCTTTGTAATTTGTAAAAATGCTTCTTCTTCGAAAATCGCATTTTGAAAACAATTCATACATAAATTAATAGTACTTAGCAGTAATTATAGTCGCTAGAAAGATAATCGATTGTAGTCAAAAAATTGGTACACACTGTATATAATCGTGATAACTCATTACACCTCATCAATTTTCATTCAGTTTTCTAAATTACATACATATATTCGAAAAACAACTCTTCAAAACTTTAAAAAGTTTCATTTTGTCCTTTCTACAGCTTCACTAAAACGCGGTCATAAATGGAACGCAACAAAAAATAACTATTTATAATTTAGCCAACCTTCCTCCAAAATTTCATCAAAATCATTTACATTTCACAAATTCAAATTTACATTTCACAAATTTGTACATTTATAGGATTATTTCCTTTTCATACACACAGATTTACATACCTAACAATATTCAGTTTTCTCTTCTTTATTCCATAATTATTAGCCCGAATTTTACTAATTCGTCCCATGATTAAATAATAGTTACTCAAAATTCGTTACCATAATAAAATTGGCAAAAAATTTCTCGCCTCAAAAGCAAAAATGAACAAATTACCAATGATAAAAATTCAAATATTATTATCTACACACATACATATACCTAATGCAGAAAATAACGGCACACACTCTCCAAGCGTACAGCTACAGCCCGCTGAGCTTTCAAAACAAATGAAAGCCTTCCAAAAGCACATTACTCCATCTGACGATAATAGAATGAATTGAAAACGCCAAATTGTATGCAAAATATAATAAACCAAGAAATTTTTGCCGTTACCATCATTAACATTATTGACTTTATTTCCTTTATCATTGCACTAAAAAATTTGAGTTTTTCAAAATAAACAGAAAAAGGTTCGATCTTTGTTACAAATTGAACTTTCATTGAAATAACATCATAATTTTGGTAGTTAATTGTCTCGCAAAATAGCAACTTTCAAACTAAAATATATTAGTAACCAACATTTTTTGTCTGGTTTTCTTTCCGTCACTGCCTCTTCCAGCCCAAGATCTTCCATACTCAAGTACAAATTTATCTATTTAATGTACCATTATTACGTTTCGATGTACTAAACTTTGCAAATTTCATGAATTCCAGAGTTTTCTAAAGCTAATTAAATACATATAAAACCCCGAAATCTTTATTTTTGACACGTCATTACCTAAGTTTATGCATTTTCTCTAACTATGTACAATTTTTATCAAGATAGTACGCATAGATTTGCAGTAAATTTGTATTAACTTTTCGTGTTTTTTAAGATTTCAGTGGTAACCCCCCTTAAGACCCAAATCTTTATGCAAAATACGGTGTAATGACGTTTGTGGAATGCCTAATTCCAAAGAACGACGAGGAATGGACAAACCTGGGTTTTCTTCAACACTTTCGGCTACAGCAGCAATATTCTCGGCTGTTCTTGAGCGACGTGCACGGGTTTCATTCTTCACATCACTAACTTGTCCCGACAGCTCGAATTTTTCTACCAATTTCTGTATTGCGGTCCGACAAGGTGCTTCACGACGACCCAAAAATGTTCGAGTTTTACGAACCGTCTCTGCCACATTTTCACCATATTTATAGTGAATTTTAATAATTTCAATGCGTTGTTGAATCGTGTATCGTTCCATTTTTATCAATGGCGTAGTTTCTACTTGTCAAATGTCAAAAAATGACAGCTTCAAAAGTGACATCTACCGAAATGCGTGCTAATTAAAATAACACCTCTTATTGGAAAACCTCTTGTGGTTGATTAAAAAGATAAATCAAAATGAATATGGTGAATATAAAAGTACAACAAATTCGTGGTGAAATGCCAAAATAGTACGTCTAAGATACGACAAAAGATCAGAATCGGTCTTGCTTAATCAAAATTTGTAGAAGCCATACTTGAAAATAAAGGCCAATCAAATACTTTGCCTATAATAGACTTACTTAGTTGGACGGCCTTGAAGCATAAATATATCGAATTGCCAAGTTTCCTAGTAGACAACCAATTAAGTCTTCTGAGCATCGCGGATATACATGTAAGTGCCTACATAGATTTCACTAACATTACTCATACTTGAATGGTGGCGAAAGATTCTGAAGTAGAAAGTTTTGTCCCAATATTCCAAGTATATTCAGTTCTTGGGCGAATGCCATGTTACTTCTCGTTTGGCATTATCTTTGGTGGTGACAATGAGCCTTTGAATTTTCTCAATATATCTTCTTTATAATAATTTCCAGTACACCAAGTCTTTGGGTCTGACTTCAAGAATTTGAGTTTTGAGTATAACAATTGCAGTGTGATTGCTATCCACTTTGGGTAGCTTGAAAATCTCTCTCGTCTGTTCTTTTAAGCGCGCCGACAATTTTGGATTTTGCTGTGATCGGAACATCATGCTCAAAACTTGCAAAGTCAACTAATTCCTCAGAAAGATACAACAGGTGATGTTCGAACATTTTACCAGCAGCATTAGTGCACTGGCTGCAAAATGTTGCAGGAAATCATGCCTTGAGATGAATAACACCAGCAATGTGGCAGATATGTATGTCGAAGCCCTTCTTCCTCCTCAATAGCAGTCAATTTAAATTGTGTACGAAACATTCATATCTTCGGAGAATAAATTACTTTGGACATCCATTGCGCATGGTGTATTGCTCCTGTTGTCTTTCCCTTTATCTGATTCGATAATATTTGCATTTATTGGATCAAGGAAAGCTGTTAGTTCATTCATATCAGTAATATTGTTGAGAAATCACTTCGGTTAATAGTACATCATATTTTTTTAAGCCTTTTAAAGAGCAGCAAACACTTCGAGTGCTGAAGAGGTTTGTAAACTCAAAGTGAATGTAACCTGAGCTAGTAATTTTATAATATGATGACGACAAGTAAAGTGTAACAGCTCTTTTTCCTGCTTTTTCTGGATTAATACATTCACTCACCTTTATGCAAACCTGAGCCTTTTAACTTCGATGTCACCCATAACAGGAAGGAGACATTCATCACCAGAGATATTCTTGAATAATTTCCGCAGAGTTGACGGGTTTTCTCCACATGATTGTTATATGACTTGGACCACCTATAAATATTTTTATTAAGAAGGAAAATATATAGAAATAACGGTAGCTTTTAATAATGCTGCTAAACATTTCTAAACTATATGTGCACCTAGTTTACAAGTTCGAAATTAAGGACCACCCTACTGGAATAACGTAATCATGTAAAACAGTCAGTAGAAGGCAAAACTTATTCAGGTTGTGTTTGCAAATTATAATAATGTTTGATTTAAAAGGATTAAGTAGCGGATTGTGACCGTTATCCTTTAAATAACCTTAAAGATATTAAGAGACGCATGTTTAGTCAGATAATTTGTATTTTTTCAACTACCTGAATTCTGAAAATGGTAATGTGTCTATGTACAGTTAGAGTTGGCTAAGATGGCTCTTTTTAATGCATTTAGTTCAATACAAAAAAAAAGATTCAATATGACTCCTCGTCCATTCCAATTTTGGTAGTGATTATTGTTGTAGGTTGTAGTTGTCAGAAGCACCATCTAATTGTAGGCACATTACTCGCTGCTGGAACATCTACTAAGAGAACAGTCAAATTTTGATGTAAATATTCTTTTAAAAAAAAGTTAGCACCAACTAGCTGCCATCGATCATTCCAGCCCACACGTTTACTGCGAATTGATATTGGAATGAATAAGGGTGGGTTAGACGTGAATCTTCTGCTCATTAAGTGTACGATTAGTAATGCCTTTTATATACAACAAAGTTTTGCGCAAATCCTCATTCAATAGATTATTTCCCAAAAACCAAGAAAGAAAGAAATGTTATTCTGGTTCTACAGTCATTTTCTTGGAAATCTCTGTATCCCTTTGATAATGGCAAGGGTCCAGGTGTTCATGTTTTAATAGTCGCCAAACTGTTCTTTAATTTACTCAACTTTTCAGTTGTAGGGTCTCGATAAATGGTATCAAACACTCCTTCTACTTTGATTTCTAGAATAAATATACAAAACTGTTCGTTCACTGGAAATCGCAGCCGCCTGCAGAACTCGCTTTACCACGATTACTACCATAAAAATATAGCAAATCCACCAATAATCTGAAGCAAAATCAAATGGATGAACGAAGTATTTTTTTGTTGTTGTATTTTTTTTTTTTTTAAATCAAATTCAGTGGGACGAAGAGATCCCAAACACCCAACCAAAACCTTCCTGTCCTCTTAACGAAGCGTATCAGGTCTAGATGAGGTACGTTTTTCAGCTTATCCACAGATAGGAGGGCAGACCCAAGCGTATCCAAAATGTTGGCAACATATACAATAAAAACCTTTTTTTATTAGAAGTTTGAAAGCTTAAAATATCAACCGTAAGACAAGTAGCGACATCTCCTTTCTAATACATAAATGATATTGTTCAGGTCTTTATAACGCTGGTATAATGTTAGGCATTCATTTTGCTTTCGGAGAAACTCCTAATTATATGCAAAATTTTTTCAGATATGGCTTCAGCTTTGATTTATATAAGACACAAACCTGTTGATCGTTAAGTACAGTCCAAGGAATAGTTCGAATGATGAAGGTACTAAATTAATTTAATTTGTTAATAACAACACAATTACTATTTATTTATCAGATGGCATTTTTCTGATATCATGTGTGAAGCCAACAAATCCAGCAAATGAAACTATACATCAAATTTTATCACAGATTTACGTAGAGGTAGGTATATTTTCCCATGAATATCAATACTTCCCTGATATTTGTATGATTTTCTCTTAAAATTTCTTCAGTAAATGTTGCGTTTTATACGTGTGGGTGTAGATAGAGACCCACGCACACAAGCTGCTCATTTCAGTTGTAAATTCATTGAATTTCAAAGGTTTCTCGCACATCATCATTCCTTTGTTAATATGAATATCTTTACTTATACTGAAGACGTGCACACCTTTGTAGATGTCGTCCACCACCAATACTGCAATTTATAGCATCTTGTTTAACTTTCTCTAACAGTTTCCTGCTTATTTACTGTTCGATGAGGACTTTCATATTTAAATTATATTTAATTTTTCCCGAAGAATATTCTAAACTAAGCATACCTGAGTACTTTCATGTGAGAAAAGTTAGGCAAATAAGAACATCTATATTTTCTCTGTAAAATTTGAATTGGATACATTTTGAGTTTCTTATTAAAAACTATTATTCTTATAACAATAGACTCAATATATACATATTTAAAGTTTTCCTGTATAAAAGAGCCAACCTGCAGTACGACAATTCTGACCTCTATTTATTTGTTAACCAATGAAAAGTCACTACTAACAGGAGGTGTAAATTTTCAGAATAAATCCAAGTGGGCAGCAGGTGTAAATTTTCACAGCATATCCAAGTGGGTGGCATTTGTACACCAATGAATCAATAACAAATTTCAAAACTATGCATATTTAAATGAATCCCTGAAGGATAAATATTCCGAACTGGTGTGAAAATGTCAAAGGATACCAGCATCGAAAGAAAAAAAAAAAACAAGCGGTATGACAAGAAATGGAAGAAATATTAAAATAAGTGGGCAGGGAAAAAACTTCATTGTTGCAAGGAACCTGATATATATTTGGTTCTCAAGGGTCAAGTCCGTAAATTAAAACTAATTTTGCCAAGGATCAAAGTCGATGTCACACTTCACGATTTGAAAAACAAAAACTGTGACGTCGTTTGCTCGGTCGGTTTGTTTGCTCGGACGCCAATACTTCGGTCGGTATCAAAACGTCAGATTTGTCGCTAAGTAGCTTTAGTGGGGTAAGGGGTCCAAATAACAATAGCTGGTTTGAGTTCAATCTCTTGCTTTATTTCTTATATCCCTCATATCAGTAAAAAAAAAAAATTAAAAGTAGGTTTTTGAATGACTAAATCTAGCTGAGAGGCACGATGGGATAGCTTTCTGTTGAGCACGTACTGACTAGTGACTTCCGTTGCTCAAGTTCTGCCACTAGTTGTCCGTTTTTCATGTACTAGCGAGAGCAGCAGGGCTTGCCGTTGTTTACATACTACTAGTAGTGCTCCATTTTTCACGTATGATGATGGGTTAGGCGGAGTCAGATATAACTTCTAAAATTTTTAGATCGAACGTTCAGCTGGGAGGCCTACGCTCAGAAGACGGTCTCTAGTGAATCTCTATTCATAACAAACTTATATCAGATATTATCTTACGAGTTAGTGGGATGGGAGTGATTTCTGTAACAAAAATACCAAACAGGACTGGCTTATTCCAAAATGTGTCTAATAATTATTCACGTAGGTATCATCTGGCAATTTTACGCTTTACAAAACTTAGCATCGGTTTGGCTTTAATAACTATACGATTTATATGGAAGTTAAAAATATTTTATCAACTTTGGAAAGTAGAAACCCGTTCAAAACATAATCAATTTCGTAAGAACAGAAAAAAAAGACTGCTATCAACATTTAAGAATAAAGCCAACTCTTTGTTTATGCACCACTCAGCCAGCACGTAAATTAGCAACCACCACGTAAATTAGCAAATCAGGTAAAGAAAAACATTATTTATGAAAAATATGAAGAGAACAGGCTCTTAGTACACCAGAGCAGAAAAAGCAATTATTTCTCTTAACAGAGCGACCAAACAGAAAACAAAAAGAACGTTTAATGAATTTGTATAGCTTAAGACTACTCACTGACATTCTCATAAATTGAAGTAACATTATGATTTTTGACCTGTTCTAGTCCACGTGAATTTTGTGAACAAATCTTGTGGGGGAGTAAACAAATATTGATGAATTTATAAAACAACCTAAAATAGAAAATATGTAAATTTCCATCTTTAAAAGTCATTTCTAACAATGTTGATAAGACAAATAATTCTTCATGGTTTATTAATCCTCTAAACTTAATTTTGTTAAATTAACATATATTATCTATTAAATGATTAAAAACAAAAATCAATAAACTGAAGCTGAACAAGTGAACCGACACTTATACCCTGGGCAGACGGGCAAAAGCAATTCGTTCGTAATTGAATTTTTCAAAAATCGCTTTACGTTTGAATTTTAATTTTAATTATTAAAAATGTGCTGTCAATTACATATAAAAATTGACAGGACCTTCGTTTTAATTCACAAAATCTTGGGTAAGTTGATTTTTGAAAAAATCAATTAGAAATTAATGATCATTAATTTTGTCCGTCTGCCTAGGGTATAAAATTCAGTTCAGTTTTTCTAAAACATAGAATAAACTCGACCCAAATTAGCAAAAAAAAAAAATCATTTTTTCTCTTTCTGAGCACATTCATAATTTAGTAAATTTCTTAAAATATTATTAAACCGTTTTAAAGAAATAAAAATCTCACGACAAAATAATGAAATAAACCTGGAAGTCAGTCATTTAATGAAATTCAAACACAAATTTTCAGTGCACTAAGTATATATTGAAAGAAATTGCCAACACAAACATTTTATAAATTTTATAAATTCCATATATTAAGAACAAGATAAACTCCTTGTAGTGATTATCTTCAGCATAAAGAAAGATAAATTCACAACCATTTCGATTGTTTTGCTGTGTTTATTCTACAAAAGTTAAAAGCATCATGAGATAAGAGTAAATCATTTTTGTAACCTAAAATTAATTTTAAATATTTTTATATTACAGAATTAATTAAAACATAATTATTTTTTAAATTACTTTTGCTCCTGTTTCCACATTGAGAGGTGCAATTTTAGCTACATTCAATGTTGCAGCATTTTGTGACATCATAAGTGCTATAAGAATTGATTTTTGACAGTCTATAGGACAAAGATACCACTTGAAGCTATAGAATATATCTGTGATGTCATCATTCTGCAAAAATAAAATATCAAAATAGTATAAAATATAATGGACAGGTATTTGGGAATTCTGATCGTGTTCATTTGATATCATTTCCTTTCTTAAATGTCAAGTTTATAAAATCACATTTATACTAATGGTCCCACGTAGTGTGAAATAACTGTCAGGATGAATACTGAAATAAGTTCGTTAGTTTTCTACAAATGTATCATAGCTCCAAAACTAATCGAATCTACTTAATGTTGACCTACTACAAGTTACCCAATAAATTTCTATAGTGAAATCTGTTTTAGTGGTTTTGTGTGCAATTGTTATGCAATCTATTCCAACATTTATTGAGAATTTCCCAGGGAATATAATTAGACTCTTCTGGGATATGCTGTGTATCGGCTTTCTTCGCCATCAAGAGGGGCAAAATTAAAAAACTAAAAACAAAAAAACAATATCCATAATTGAACAAAATCCCCAAGGATATAATCCTAAGATTGAAAATCTTTAAAAATAAAATTCTTAAACAAAAAACCCCACATATTTTTAGTCCTTAATAAAGTAACTACATATAACAATTCGAATCACGTAATTACTTCATTCATACAATCAGTACAATATTTCTCAAATAACAGCTAGTAATTTACCGTCGAAAGAAATTCGAAATCTACTGATTGTTGTTTAAAACATTCAACGAACTCCTTAATTACTATAAATCAGTTAACGTGTTTATTTTCACTTTGATTGATTTTCAGAAGAAAATATGAAAACAAAACAAGAAATTTTAAACAGTAGAAAAAAATTCACGCGCACAGAATAATGAAAAAAACATGGCATCGACGCATGAAGTGTCTTTCTAGGTTAGGTAATGCAAAGTTTAGATTTATATGAAATTACAAAAAAAAAAGAAAAAACAAAAAACACAATCTTGATAAAACCGTGAATTCCAAAGGACAGGTAGTGAGAAATTTGTTGCCATTCTACAAAATTATGGACTCCCATTAATATCCTGTTAAATTGTTAAATTTTGGTAGCGAAATTCAAAATATTCCGGTCCCTAAAGCCCTTTTTTAGAAAAAAGGGATTCCACCAGCTACGTGAGACCTCTGGATTCAATTAAAATGAATCAAGTAAATAAAATCATATAGAGAATCCCATGAGAATGAAATATCTGCTGACAATGAGCAACAAATCGAAGAAGCGGGTGGACTAGTTTAAAGACCTGGCATACCCGACTAATCGTAAGTTCATAATTCATACATATGAAAATCTCATACTGGAATCTTGAAAAGCGTTTTTCTCGAAATGTCGTTTTTCAAAAAGATGAAGTTTTCAAAAGAAATGTTTTCAAGCTATCCGTCTCAAAAACAGTATTAAAAAATTTTATAAAAAGTTTGAAGTGATTTAAATAAAGAAAAAAATCGGTCCGATTGTAAAATCTTGTTCATTGAAAAAAAAAAATCAAGAATATCAGCTCTAGGATCGCTCCTTTATAAATTTTAGCTTATTTAGATCAGAATTGAGAAATCAGCTTAAATCACAACTCAATTAAGTTTTCTTTTTTAATTTTTTTTATTTTTTTTTATATTTTCACTTTTTATTATATTGTAAATAAGTAAAGTGCATGCTTCCAATTTTCTACTAATAAACAGTAACTGGATATAATCCGGAAATGCATTTTATTTTTTAATAAACTATACTTACCACAGTTTCTAAAACTGTTCCAATCATGCAATAAATAAAAACTTGGCCAAAGAAAAAAAGCGATAAAAAATATCCAGATATCCATGATGTCTGCAAAAAAAAAAAATACAAAAATAATGTTTAATTAATATTTTTTTTCCAATGAACTTACTATAGAGATACTAAACAATATTAAAGCCAAAGGTACCATAGGAAGTACAATTTGACCCCAAATATTATAAACAAACACCGAATCCACACAAGAAATATAACTAATTATATTTTGATGCATTCGTAAACAATTACGTAATTTTATTCTTAGTAAATCATGATCATATTTTCTATCAATCCTTAACATTTGTTCTATGTCATCTAGAGAATCTCTTAAAAGACTTGCCAGTAACGGTATATGAAGTATGATAAATACGAAACACAAATCAAATGCTATAGTTCCACACAAAAAGTAAGCTACAACAATAAATTGAAATATCCAATTGGCTAGTAAACCAGTGATTGTCGCTGGATCTGTGCCAGGTATAACGATATCCAACATTGATTCCATTTTCTTCATGAAAAGCAAATTTAAAGCTGTGGAGAGTATTAATCCAAGAAGCGAAATAAATATAAGAGATCGACCAACTTTCAAGAAAAAGTAGCATTTGCTAATGTTTTCACTAAAAATTTGCTTTCTCTTCGGTGATGCATGAAGATTTGCGATATAAATGCTTCTCAGAAATTCTATAAGAGATTTGATCTGCCATTTATATCCTAAACCTGTTTGAAGTTTTATTACGCCCTGTAATGATTAACAAAATAAAACGATATGTTGTAGTTGGAATGGTATTTATTTAATACTCACTTGAATACCGAAGGGAAACATACAGATTACTCGAATCAGCATAAATTCTTCATTACTGTACCAGTAAAGTGCATATAATAGTAATATATAATAAAGCGACACAACACTGTAAGTCAAGCCAGTCAGAAAAGTTGGCTTATAGTTTGGCCTGAATATGTTGCCCCCTACTATGCTTGCCACTTTACTTATAAGCTCTATAATGTAATCGAAGCGGTCAAGATTCTCCATGGTTTAGAAGGAATTCGAACCAGTTCTAGTCAGCACTGTAACCAATTTCTTAATAAAGTGGAAAGTATAACAATTCCTGTAAGCAAGTCTGTCTGGTAAAGTGCAAAAATTTCTGAATATGGATTTTTCCAAGGTAAAACTAATTATGTCTAATTAGAAACTAATTAATTTTTACTTACTTTGCTTGTTCTCCCTTCCGTAAGGTATTGCTAATATATATATATCTATATATATATATATATGTTTGTATACATGTAAATCGTGTAAGTTAGCAGAGAACAGATAAAGAAATAATTAATTGCTATTGATTTTATGCAGGTATATTATATTTTTGAAGGTAATGATCTTCTTCTTCTTTTCTCCAAATGACGACAACTACAGCTATTTGTCAACACATGACATGAATAGACCCCACCTGGCCGGCCTTAGAATGATCTGTTTTCCCGGCCATTTATGTGATCTGGCTCTCCCGCGAAGACAAGTAGATGCAGATGAAGCGCAGAGTTTTATATCAGTTAATGTACAGATTCTGTCGGGGTCTGAAATGGACACCTACCTCCAGCTTTAATTCTACGGCAGTTTTAATGCACGGATTACTATCAATGCGACAATCAGCGTCCCCATGATACAGAGTATATCCTGTTCCAATGAGTACTTGTTTATGCCAGTGCATGCTTGGCATTGCGCTTGCTGGTCGAAACGAGACCCATCTAAAACCTCTGCCGATCTCTGGGTCATGGCCCCCGGTTAACTAACTTAGCGTAACTCCATGCCATGAAAGCCATATATATAAGCATTCATTGATAAGCAACCATCCTTCAGATCTTCGGACGGAGTATGCTATTATAGAAAGGACATACTCTTCTGTTAATAGAGAATTGTATACCTAAGTCATGCAGACTCAGGCATTCTGTCTGTGTCCGCATAGGTGCTACCACAACCAACACGATGCTCCTATCAAGGGGCCTTCTGCATGCTGAGATGAATAGCTCAACTAAAGTAGAAAAATGTCTGCTACCCAGTTAGTATGGCTTCATTGTCCATGACCATAAGATCATGGGTACTCCCAGTGGATCTTCGTACAGATCTTTAAATGACAGTGGTTACTCTGTTCGGGCTTAATCATATTAGCACATAAAGCGACGGTAGTGAACCCCGAGAAGGTTATGATCCGCCCTTCAAGTTAGGAAAGGCTTGATATTACACCCGGTAATCTTATAGCATACCAAAATACTAATTCCAAGACAAGACTACTAGGTTGTATACGTGCAGGATTCAATATGAACACGCGCAATCAACAGCGTTCAGAATAGCTGTGCTCTTTCAACACGAAGCTTGTATACAGCCTTTCCCTTGCTTGTACCGCCCCCTTGGCAGCACTACGCATCACTTACTCCTTTTGCACAGCTGTCATCAATTAATGTAAAATATAATAGTTGCTTTGTAGTATAATTTGCTTAAGTCGACGGAAAACAAGTATGTTTCGTGGTAGTAAAACTACCATTAATCGACGCCCCTTCCAATTCACTATTTGGGTTGACGAAGTCAACTGAAAAGTATACCTTGTATTTTATTAAAGGTAAACGATCACTGAACACTGAAATATATCCGACATATTGCAAAACTAATAGAGCATGGAAAGCATCAATAGGAAAAAGGATTTTCAGAGAAAAGATAAGTATAATTTGGTCCAATAGACGAAGCGAACGGATTAAATGCAAATGTTCGGACGCGCCGGAGGACAACTTGGAGCTCCGAAGATTGGGAAAAAGGAAAACAGAAAATATCAAATGAACTAGAAGATATGAACTCAATATTCACAGTAATTGAAAAAGATTATCGGCTGCAATTTGTATAACTCTCTGAACTTTCGTATTTGCATTGTCATATTTAAGATCCTTAATTCGCATTACCCGGATTATCTTAACAGTCGACTTTAGTTTTTTACATTCTAAAGCAACGCTTATGTTAAAGACTCCCAATCATACACTCTCGATCTTTCTTCGTCTATGATGTCAGACTTTGGAACTCATTTCCTCTAACTATACGTTCACGTCGAATCGTTGGGAGATTAAAATCGGATTGTTTTTGCATCAAATTAAGTAATTTTTTTTTGCTACAAAACTTTCTTTTTTTTAAGTATTTATTTTCTGTATCTTTCATTTTATAACACCTAACAATTTTTACTGTATTCTTATATCTTGAGTCGTAATGAAATTAAATTGAAATATTACTAACCTTTAAGTACACAACCGTGGTCTCACAGACCACGTGTGGTGGTTGATTTTTATACACCGCGAGAAAAGGGGATGTGGGGCTTTATATAACGATTCACAAATAAATTTAAACACTTAAACAGTCTCCAGTTCACATAATTAAGCTTTATTATTTCGTTTTATTTTTGTAACTAGCACATACAGATATTGCACATCAATTCACACAATTCAACTTTTGTTATTCCAATTATACGCAACTAAATTTTTCTTTTTTTAACTGTACGTTATACACTTTCTTAAATCGGAACTTTTTCACTTAAGTTTTAATCTTTTTTCTTACCGGCTCACTCTAATACTAAAAACTAACTCTTTTACTCTCCTCGCTATCAAGACTAAAAAAAAACTGAACTTCTACTGCACTCGATATTAATTAGTTTATTTAAAAAAAAATGCAGAATCGGCTACGCGTAATTTCTGTGCCAGAATTTTTTGATGTTTCCAAACAAAATTTTTATTTCCTACTTCGCTTTGTTTACCTGCGAAGTAGGTCATTATTACGAAGGTAAGGCACTCTGCAATAAATTCTGATCAGCCATTAGGCCATTCTTTATTTATGCTGACCGGGCATTGATCAATGCACGTAAAATGCTTTTATTTTATTTACATATGGGTTAATATGTAAAATTAAGAAGTTTTAGGAAAACGTTTTGATATTAATCATTGATAAATGATGAAACGATTATACAACATTCCTTCCCCCCATGTAAAAGAAAATGATACTAAATATTAGCATCATTTTTCGTCGAGAGAAGGAATTAAACTAGTATCAATGGAACATAGGAAAGAAAAAAAATGTAATGCTGCTGGCACAGAAGTTACAGGTATATTGATTAACTTAGGAGAAACTATATATTTTATATTAATTAATGTACCTAATTATACATCTTCAGCGGATTAATAATAACAAAAAAAAAGAAAAATTCCTAATAATAATTAAAACTAATTGTAACAAAAAATTTTTTTTTTTTTGAGACTGTGTGTGAGGGAATGCGGAACGATTTCCGATATTTGTTTCTAAAAGGGTGCTGGTGCAAGTTCTATAGGCAATTGTGAATAACTAACAAATTTTTTGTACTCTAATATACATTTCGCTAGAAACGGTATCTATTATCTCAAAGAATAAAATTTTGTATTGTGCATTTGGTTTATCTACATTTTGTAAGCGCCGTCGTTATTGAGGTGGACCAACCAATGCTACCGTTTCGTCGAAAACTATTAGAAAATTACCTCTCATACTTCGAATATGTGACACTGTTTCATGAATTTTTTCGTTGCAGTAACAAATATTCATGATTTTACTCTGCAGGATAGATAAAATGGTTTCTTTGCCTCATTTTTCTGGTTCGGATAATATTTTCTCAAAAAAAAAAAAACCATAATGACAAACAGTGTTCAAAATTCTGGAATTTGACGAACAACGTGTTGGAGCAAATTGTGGAAAATTTATGTTAACATGTTCATAGAAAGCCTGAGTCGTAGCCCCCGGAATATAATACAGCCATAATGAAGACGCTGAAGGCACCGACACATTAAAAGGCCTTAACGGGCCAGCTACATCCAAGCAGTAAGAGCTCACTCGCACTGTTTTTGTATAGTCGTCATGGTGGAAAAACTAAAGCTTCATTTGATACATGTCATAAAGCCTAAAGCTGTCGCTCCCACAGAAAAATGAAGTAAAAACAAATTGCAGCTAAATATGTTTTCTTTCTAATAGTTAAAAAAGAAAAGATAGCATGTAGAACAAATATTATGGAAATTATAGCGCTTGAAGAAAATACAAGCTACTTTTATATGAAAAACTCTTGCAGTAAGACAAGGCAAAACGACTGTGATGTTCGCTTGCTAACCGGCCCGCAACTCTCTTTTTCAGACATTTTTCATGGCTTATATATTCCGGGGGTTACGCCTGAGACCTCTTTGTAGGGTGTGCAAAAAATTATGCAATGCTAGACTAGTGCAAAAGAACAGTTTACTGGGTAAAATAAACTCTACGCACTTCGATAAAACCAAATTTAAGCGATTAGCAGAGCAATGAATGAAAGGTGCGTTAGGGTAAACTTCCCTTACCTTAGCTTGTGTTTAATTAGATATACTTCGAATAATATAATAATAATATTGAACATAAAGGTGAATAGACAATTAATTACACAAATTAAATATTTGACAGTCAATTAAATAAGATCACGAAAGAAAAAAAGGAGAACAAAAAGACAAAATACAAAATCCTAAAATTAAAACAATTTGAAGAAGCCAAATAAAGACCATGGTTTGAAATTGCATCTATCCTAAAATTAGTGAAAAATAAAAATCTTTTCTGTACATACCCACCCATGCCTATCCCCTAATCGGATAATAGTGGACATTTGCGATAAAAAACTAAAATCAATCATTTTGTGTATCGGACGTGATAACTTTAAATAGGGAATCACTACGAAAATGATTTTACAGAGTCTCATCATATGTGGAAATAATATTTAATAATTCAGTATAATTTCCACGATTTACAGACTACACTGACTCATCATCGCCCCGAAAAGATAACTCCTGAATGCCCATAAAGCATACAACGTCGATGAGACGTTCTAGTTGTGACGATTTATAGAAATTTTCTCTTGCTGATCCAACATTACATCAATTCTAACTTTACCAAAGCTTTTAAAAGCTAGCATGCAATCCATATGTGCCAAGCTCTTTTCATGTAACGTAATACTAGCACTCAAATGACTTAAATCAGAATAGCCACCTTATGACCAAACCGATTTATCCTTGTCTGAGGCTAAAAGCAAACAGGGCCAACAAAAGAGTTTATTAAGTTATATTTCATATGGTAATGGAATATTTAAAAAAAATCCAATCTAATATCATTGGGAAAACTTCCAGTGAAAGCTCATTTCACTTAACCCCAAGTTTCTTAATATCATTGGAAAATGGAACTACATATATGAATCTATTCTCTTCACCCAATTAATATGAAAGAAGTGAAGATGCATCCGATATATTTACGTACACTTTCAGCACAATTGATAGATTTAAGTAATATGAAATGTTTACCCGCCATGGATTAGGTGGAAAGGTTACATGATTACTAATTTGTTTGATGTTTGAGAAAATGCCATTTTCAACAACTTATTTCAATCTAGAAATAATTCGAGTAATCCATATAATCCAATCAACTGTGAAAATCAAAGGAAGTCCATTAATATTTTGTATTTTTTTAACGATAAATCTTTCACGTAGATTGTTTTAATACCGACCTGATTTTCCCTAAATAAGATTTAAAATGACAAATTAAATTTATCTTTATGTTAAGAAAGTAAAATTGTACTTAATTTAGCATTTTAAATGGTCCAGTAGAATAAATTTACAAACAAATTGAAGCTTAATTTTTCTCTTATAGGGAGTCGATTTACATTACGTCATACGCAGAAAATAGCGAATCTATGGTACGTGGCCGTCATAATTTGTTTGTCTGTATACCAGGCTCGGTGGTAACATGTAATGTAAGCAATACAAATGAATAAGGCCTGGAGAACTTATAAATTTGGTCAGAATGAATATTTCTGTTTCATGCATTCTGGAATATTATTTGTATAGGAACTTAAAGGCATAATATGAGAGCTGGGCAACCAGAAAAATGTCGACAGAATGAATTTTTATAATTTTTTTTTTTAATATTATGTGGAGAAAATATGTGTTTACGTTGGGTCTTGGGTGTTCAGTGAACACCTTGAACCCTTTGACGCCCTGCCACTTCTTTGGATATATACGTTTTAAAAAAAGAACAAGATTTATTTATATTTGAGAAAAAGCTATTATTTTAAAAAGCAATCAAGATCCCTTTCACAAAAAAGAATACACCCTTAAGAGTTATTCACTTTTCTTACGACTGTGTCATTCCATATCAAATAGGCAACATACGTGACATGAACCTCACCAATTTTGTTGAAATTTTACATGCTTGGAGGGTTTGTGAAAACAAAATATCGAATTAAAAATTTTCCCTATACAATGCTTATTTTGCGAGTTATGGCATTTTCAAAATTTCGCAAAAATTCTGTCCTGTTCTTCTTTAAAAATTCATATATACTTTTGTATTTATGCTAGGACAATGAAGTATAGCTTATTTGAATGATGGGACTTCAAGCTATTTGGGGAAAATAGAATCTTAAAAATATTCGTGAAATAGGACATCAAGGAAAAGGGTTTTATACTTTTTCCTGGAAGACGTGCTTTTGATTTTATTCATTAATTTTGATTTTTTACCTTATATTATCAACTAAAACATAATAAAACTTTAAATTGGGATCTTCACGGAATCAAGGATTAGAAAATCAAGAAATAATAGTCGCACCTTTTCACTGCTATTAAATTCTTCCTCTTCTCCCCTCTATTTTGAAGCTGTGGCTCAACAAAATTTAAATTTCAGAATTTTAACTCATTTTTTTTAACTACTATTTTTATCAAAACCAAGCTTGCATATCGGTTTTAAAAAGCCCAAAAGCTTCCCGTTAACATTTAGGGCACTGTGTACCCAAATTGTAACCCGAAAAAGTTCAATAAATGCCAGAATGTAGGCAATTTTGGAAATAAGCTTTTTAAGCCATTTTTGCTGGAAATGCTTAGAAATAATTTCAAAAAAACGCAAAAGGGGTTACATTTTGGGTAGAGAGCGGCGTAGTCATTTTAGAGGGAAGCTTTTGGGCTTTATAAATCCAAAATTAAAACTTGATGTTGATGTCGTGCTTTTGACAAATGTAATAGTTTAAAAAAACGAGTTAAAATTCTGAAATTTTAATTTTGTTGAGCCACAATACAATGGAAAAATGGGAATGGTCCAACTAATATCAATCCAACTGATTTTAAATCATCATCATAGGATGTATCGGTCAGAAGTTACAGCACATACGGGAGACCCTGTATAAAAACAAATATTTTTTATTTTTAAGTGGTAGTAGATGTATTTGGGTGAGCATTTTTTGATTTTTTACTCCTTAATCCCGTTGAGATCACAAGTTAACCTTTTAATATGATTTAGTGGATAAGAGAAAGTAAAACATAAAAAAAAAAATCAAAATCATGTCTTCCAGGATATTCAATAATAACGATAAAATTCTTATTATTGATGTCCTTTTCTGCATAGGAGGATTAAGGCTCACTAAAATATTTCAATCTGCTTCTTTTCTCGAAAAGTCAACCTAAAAATAGATAAAAACTTAACTGGCGATTTGACTTTAGCCGAATTGTTTTAAAAAATAAAATAAACTCCTCACCTTTTTTAGTGTGCTGCCTTGTCAATCTTTTTTCGGAAGACAATCTTTCCTCTTTCTTGGCAAACTCCAGAAAACTTTCATCCATTTTTTGGTCTTTTTCTATTTTTTAGGTGCCGCAGTTATTGACGTCGATGGACTTGCTTCTGGAATTGACGACGCCTCCAGAAATATTTCTGGTAACTATGATGAAGATCCGTAAGGCAGTAACAGTGTCGTGTCCCAATGCAATTGTATCATTCAAACTCTCAGTTAGCTGAAAAACGGAAGACTTGCGAATAAATAAAAACACTCGAAATAATTGAAAACTCTTTACACGTTATTACTTTCCCTGACCTATCTTAACTATAATATAACTAACCCGAACCGAAACATGCTACTGCGATGACTGATAATAATACGCACTTGCCAGACCAGTCATTGGTCTTTTATGTCCGATACTCGGAAGTAAACTTTACTAACAACGCGGATGTAAACAAACGACAACAACCTTGTCGTTTGTTCTACCGGTTGCAGCACCTGAGTCGCTTAGTTGTAAACAATCGCTTTACATAATAATTACCATGCGAGGTAAATTATTATCGTAATCGTCGATTGCTCCACTAAGCGCTCATCGCAGCCAGCTGTTGGGCTAATCAGCAAAACAACCGACAGTTGCAGAACAATACCATGCGAGGTTATTGTTTAGCAATTGCTGATTATTTCGCTGTAATGCCCTTGGCTGTTGGAAGAATCTTCCGTATATCGGGCCATCACATCCCTCCCCCCTTGGAAAAACTAGTTTCCGCAGGGAACTAGATCTGGAAGTGCAACAGTCTTAAAAATTGAAAATATTTTTGGTCTCCGTTCGGTTCAGATTGTTTTACATTTTTCTTACATATAAATATAAATCTTCTGATTTATCTCTTCTTACATTTTTATCTTTTTATATGGTTTTTCTTTCTTACCACCTGTATGCTATCTTTTCTTTACTTTTCGATTACACATATTTATTTTCACTTATAATTTTTTAATTTATCTTTTTAACATATATTTCTTTATTTTTTTTTTTTACTTTAGAAATCTTTACTTTTGTTCTTTTCTTTTTCTTTTCATTCTTGTCTTCTTTACAACTTTCTTTCTTTAACTCCTATTTTTAAAAAAAAACTTTGACCATATATTCTCTTTAAATCTTATATTTCTTCTAAATTTTCCATCTTTTCTTAACTCTTATTTTTAACAACCTCTTCGTTTGGTTTTCAACACTGTTAACATATTATTTTCCTTTATATTCATTAATCTTTTCGTTTTTATCTTTCTTGAGTCTACTTTTTAGTTTCCCATCTCTAAGTTATTTCTATTACATTAAAATTTTATGATTAACCTATTATACTCCTTAATTACCTTACACGTATTACATTGTTAGAAATCATTACTTACTGTATAATACTATATAATAACAAAAATTCAAAAACACCAAAATAAATTCCTTTTACTATAACTTATATCAACAAATCTCTCCAATGATTACAATTTTATGGCCTTGCTTCGCTTTACCTTGCTTTCTATCTACACGGGTTGCTCCCTATATTTTACAAAACTGTCCTATCACTTCTATTTATAAATTTTCTACTACCCTAATGTGGTCACTCCAACTGTACCACTTGTTTTTTCACGACGTTTGGCAGGGATGTTGTAGGTATATTGGCTGTTGTGGGGATGACCTCGATGCTAATGTTCGGTTCTGCTTCTTCCAGCGATGACTCCTTTTGCATATTTCGGACTGGTTTAGACATCTGGATGGTCGGCAACCTCGACAGTCGACTGGTGCTCTTTATTGTCTGTATTTTCTTCCCACGTCTCAGATGGATCAAAATTCCTGCTAATATTGCAAGAGTGACGATGCATAAACACCCCGTAATTGATGTAGCTGCTAGATGTATATGATGAGGAATAACTTGCCTGATGGTTTCCTCCTGCTTAATGGCTTCATGGACTCTATTTATATCAGCTTCTTGATCCCTCCATGCCTGATTAAAGTTGTCGGTTGCTAACAGCTTCACTTCATTTTTTTTATCTTCTAAAATTTCCGATTTCCGTGATTTGGTTTGCATTGTGATAACATCCCAGGCTGGGAGCTCTGATCTAGTTGGCTGCCAAAGTGTTATGTTGCGCCTCGCGCTGTCCTCTGAGTATATCAACCAATCTCCTATCTGCAGATGGCACTGTTCCTCTGTAGTTAGCACACCTGTGGATGACAGCTTTCCTATCGCAGTTGGCATGTTCCTGCAATTTACCTCCAGCTTAGTCTCATCAGACATCACGAAGAGCCAGTGATTTTTAGTCACCATTCTAACGAGCCTATTCCATTTTGGAACTATTCTTTCTTTGCATGCCCTAGTGTTTACATTAAAATAACGGTAGCTTTTAATAATGCTGCTAAACATTTCTAAACTATATGTGCACCTAGTTTACAAGTTCGAAATTAAGGACCACCCTACTGGAATAACGTAATCATGTAAAACAGTCAGTAGAAGGCAAAACTTATTCAGGTTGTGTTTGCAAATTATAATAATGTTTGATTTAAAAGGATTAAGTAGCGGATTGTGACCGTTATCCTTTAAATAACCTTAAAGATATTAAGAGACGCATGTTTAGTCAGATAATTTGTATTTTTTCAACTACCTGAATTCTGAAAATGGTAATGTGTCTATGTACAGTTAGAGTTGGCTAAGATGGCTCTTTTTTATGCATTTAGTTCAATACAAAAAAAAAGATTCAATATGACTCCTCGTCCATTCCAATTTTGGTAGTGATTATTGTTGTAGGTTGTAGTTGTCAGAAGCACCATCTAATTGTAGGCACATTACTCGCTGCTGGAACATCTACTAAGAGAACAGTCAAATTTTGATGTAAATATTCTTTTAAAAAAAAGTTAGCACCAACTAGCTGCCATCGATCATTCCAGCCCACACGTTTACTGCGAATTGATATTGGAATGAATAAGGGTGGGTTAGACGTGAATCTTCTGCTCATTAAGTGTACGATTAGTAATGCCTTTTATATACAACAAAGTTTTGCGCAAATCCTCATTCAATAGATTATTTCCCAAAAACCAAGAAAGAAAGAAATGTTATTCTGGTTCTACAGTCATTTTCTTGGAAATCTCTGTATCCCTTTGATAATGGCAAGGGTCCAGGTGTTCATGTTTTAATAGTCGCCAAACTGTTCTTTAATTTACTCAACTTTTCAGTTGTAGGGTCTCGATAAATGGTATCAAACACTCCTTCTACTTTGATTTCTAGAATAAATATACAAAACTGTTCGTTCACTGGAAATCGCAGCCGCCTGCAGAACTCGCTTTACCACGATTACTACCATAAAAATATAGCAAATCCACCAATAATCTGAAGCAAAATCAAATGGATGAACGAAGTATTTTTTTGTTGTTGTATTTTTTTTTTTTTTAAATCAAATTCAGTGGGACGAAGAGATCCCAAACACCCAACCAAAACCTTCCTGTCCTCTTAACGAAGCGTATCAGGTCTAGATGAGGTACGTTTTTCAGCTTATCCACAGATAGGAGGGCAGACCCAAGCGTATCCAAAATGTTGGCAACATATACAATAAAAACCTTTTTTTATTAGAAGTTTGAAAGCTTAAAATATCAACCGTAAGACAAGTAGCGACATCTCCTTTCTAATACATAAATGATATTGTTCAGGTCTTTATAACGCTGGTATAATGTTAGGCATTCATTTTGCTTTCGGAGAAACTCCTAATTATATGCAAAATTTTTTCAGATATGGCTTCAGCTTTGATTTATATAAGACACAAACCTGTTGATCGTTAAGTACAGTCCAAGGAATAGTTCGAATGATGAAGGTACTAAAATATTTTATCTATTTATTTTAATTAGAACTTTTATAGTTTCGTTCAAATATTTTGAAACCTACTAAAGAAATTAAAAAATATTACAAAAAGTGACTATCCACACATATTACATGCGAGCATACCGTCCAACCTTAGCAGATTTCGGGCGTTCTTTGACTTTGCACTCTTCATCATAATGATTCTTTCATTGATACTATAACGTGCCCAGGGGCCGGATTCACTAACTCGGAGAGTTGTGGAGATGAGAGCTCTTTTGCCACTTGACTCTCCACTCGCAATTCTGTAACTCGTGGAATTTGTATTGAGGTTTACCAAACTCTCGGCTGTGTCAGTTGTGGAGAAGTAAAAAAAATATTTCTCAACTGACAGTATTGTCTGATTTCATTATTCTTTGTGAAGGTACCAACGCACTTAGGATTTTCAAATTAAATTATGGATTCAGCATACCCTGGCTATATTTACAAAAACTAATTATGGACATCCTTGCAATACTTACAGAGAAATAAGGATTTTTGTGTCTCAAGATACCCGCTAAAAATTGTAATTCACGTGAAATTTGTCAATTTGGTCGTCTTCCAGTACAGAAGAGATGCTATAAAAATTTTAAATATGCGCATTAAAGCTTGTATATGTTTAAATGAAATCGCATCTACATTTTGTCCCCTAATTAGATATGCAATTAGTTTATGAGTCCGGTAAATAGTTTTGGAGAGAACTGCAAAAGAAGGGAATCAGTCCTTCTTAAGATGAAAAAGTGGTACAAAATGGACATATTTTCAACTTATCATTATGAAGAACTGGTAAGTCGTGGAAATTCACTTAATATAATAAATGAGTTGAAATTTTTTATGGAACATGGAGACAGGTCGACCACTTCACTTAATCACTATCCACTAATGAAGGATATTTGTTTGAAATTCAATTCGGCTTTGCCGGCTTTAGCTCCAGTGGAAAGGCTTTTTTTCTTTTTCTTCTATGAAAAAAATAGTTTTAGCTAAATTCAATAACAATGCTAAAGTCCCGTCTCTGTAAGTAATACACAAATTGAAGCCAAGCTCTTACTTCACATATTTCACGATTATTAACTTGCTTCACTAATAGATGTCGCTGAATTTTTTTTCTCTTTTCTGCATGAATGCATTCTATATAACATTCTCATTAAACATATACTAGGCAAATATGTTACCACACACATTATAAGTACCTATACACATTTACCTTACGAATTTATTTGAATATTTTTTTTCCAAACCTTCTAAACACTATTTGCGGTCTCTAAAAGTTGGTTTTAATTAGGATGCTTGCGCCGCTTAAAATTTTTATGAGGAATCATTTTTTCCTGACTTTTTTAATCTATGGAATATCTAGTACCAGACCATCAAAGATTTTCTAGAAAAACCGGCTTTAGTAGTGGTAGTGGAAGAAAGAATTAATTGCCTTAAGATCAATTTTGGCGATACCGATACCGATTTAAGATCTCTGTGTTAATCAAAACATTTATACAAGGGGTTCTATGAATTATTCAGCAGCCATGGAAAGTTTTTAAGATTGTTTCTGAATTTTTTTATGAATCACTCTATAACTTCTGACGATACATCCTGAGTTGATTATTTAAAAAAATAATTATATAGATAAAATCGTTTAAAACTTTCTCCTCAATTTCGATGATCTGGTTCAACAATAAAAAAATTTAACTATATCCCGAATTAAGAGAGATTAAAGTCTTCAAATTAAAATGATTTATCAAACTGTTGGGTATGTGCAACCCTTTTTGGGTCTTGTACAACTTCCCTTCATGTACACTTTCCCTTCATTATGTGGTACTTGCGATATATAAATATAAAATCCATAGGTTGCTGGTTCATATCCGGCTCGAAGGACCAGATGCTTTAACCTACAAAAGAGAAAACAAGGTAAAATTACACAAACAAACAAATTTTCAGACCTCTGCGAATTTTGTTTGTTTGTGTAATTGTCTTTTGCAGATCAAAACATCCCGCCGTAAAAATATGAAATTTAATTATTTAATTTTTATAATAAATGTTTTTTGGTTTTACCACTTACAGTTCTTTTATCTGAATTCGAATCCTAATTTTTCCATTGGCCAGTTTTATAAAGCAAAGAATGTCTCTGTCATCAGTGGTCACCCGAAAGCATTTTATTTTGCTATAAATACTTTCAACCATGGAATCGGCTATCGGATGCCATATTTCATCCCATAGCTGCGAGTCCACAATCAAATTTGGTGGTGGCGTAGTTGTTGGTGTTGGTTCTGCCTTCCTTTTTGTTGATGAAATTTCATTTGCTGATGGGGCTTTGTGTAGAACTTCCCTTTTCCGGGTGGTCGAAGGATGCCATGGTCTAGTTGGTCTTCGAATTTCAGATCGCTGTGCTAACGTGCGTATTGGGTTGGAGACAGGAACTACTTGGAAACGGTAGTTGAAACGGCTCAGATGCTGCTGGTTTAGTGATAGTTCTGTCTCTGTCCTTTATAGACCCCAATTCAGGTACATCATTAATGTATAGGTAGTCCTCTAAGGATGGCAATGAATCCATTTTAAAAAAATGCAAATATATTTTTTGAAATTTTGACAGTTTTTCAATTGATCACTTTCACGTTCCGTATGTGAATGATATTTGGTTGACACAGCATTTTTATTATTTATCTGATGATAATGCAGACGCCTTGGTATGCTGTGCTCTTTAAGTATTAAATGATGCACTATTTGCTAATTTGTTGAAGAAGGTTTCTCAGTAGGTAAGTTTATGTAATTTCGATATGGGTCGAACGAAAGGTATTATTGGCTATTTTTATTGTGACCACTCTGACTTTGTTGTCATGGCCGGAGTTGGTTTGTATTATTAATCTCAATGGCCATTTTGTAGGTCGGAATTTTTGGTCTTGGATTAAGACCAAATCATTGATTTGAATATTATCTTATGGCTTTTTCCATTTTGAGCATTGTTGTAAATTGTGAAGCTAATCCGTTGACCATTATTTCAAAAATTGGCTTTTTCGGTGATGGATGTATTAACAACGTATAAACGTAAAAATATTATCAGTTATAGATGGCTCTCGAATCGTCTTTAGTTGCCGATCGATTAAAAAATGCCACATAAAATGGATTTTGTAGCTTTGGAATCTGTTTTCTCAAATCTACCAGAAAGTAAATAAATATGAAAGTTGCATAGAGTTGAATAAAAATAGAATTTTGAAATTACTGGAACTCAAATTAAGATTAAAAATTATTCATTTTACTTATTTCGTCAAATCCAAGTGACATACGTGAGGTGTTTCGCATGCTAAATTAAAGCGTCTCAGATTCCAGTAGAAAGCCTCTACAAGTCCCAGTTAGTTAATAATGCTGGAGCACATTTTGAAGTAATCAATAACCAATGAAGAGGAAAATGTAAAAGTGTGCGTTAGCTCCTACCAAGATCTTACATAAATCTATCATTTGGTAGCGAGGCCCAACCACATTCAGCAAAAATCTTTACATATTAAAACAATTTTCTCAAACAATGTGTACCTTTCGTTGTTCATTCACTATACGTCGTAAAACCTACCTAAGATAATTATTGTAAATGTAACTAGAAAATATATTTTGATATCACCACAGATAGAGTGTTCAGGAGTTTAAGGAGTTTAATAAAATATGAATAATAAAAACTACAAAAATTATGAATTGCAATTCAATCTCTATTAAGATCATTGGGTCTAAAGAACCAAATGATAGTCAGCATTATTATGGAGTTCAATCAATATAGCAATACAAGAGGATCATGGAGTGGATTATAGAAAGATTTCCTGTCTTACTTACACAGAATTTTGTGTCATTTAATTCGGGTTCATTATGAATATATGCAGAAGTCAGTTTTCCAAAAAAAAAAAAAAAAAAAAAGTTTTTCGAATTCATATTAACAGTGTTGCCACAAAAAAAAATATATCTTGAAAATTCCATTGAACTAGTCTGCGATTTTCATCGTGAGAAGCTACATATTTTATGATGCCTTTTTCCTTACATACCTATATAATATTTATAACATACCTTGATTTTCGACAACCTAAACAATATGAAAAAATAAGAATGTTGAATAAAGGATGGTTGCCAAATTGGATGATGCTACTAACAGAAACTGAATTATGTTTAAATGAGAAGAAAATTTTCGTTATGTACTTCATTTCTTATTATGACAGTAAATGCCAAAAGTACCACAGAACTGAGATAAGCTTGAATTGGAGTTAAATTTAAACTGTATATGTTCACAGATCTTAATTGAATTATTCTTATCGATAGTTAATTAATTGCGACATCTTGACTCCAGCCGGAATATAATATTTAGTTATCGTGACATCCAGACCTTAGATAACAAATCATAACAATCAGGTGTTTAATTTGCTTCCCGAAAATTACAGCTTAATTCCTGGTTTAAGTGCAATAGAAGTACATCGTTGTTTGAAACCCTTTTCATTTCATAGCTTAAGTAGCCATAAAAGATATTCTAGGATTAAAAATAACCCACTGTCCCTAAAATTGTATGTATTGCTTTTATGGCTAACTTTCACACACCCATTCTTATCATCGTACGCAATTGGCAACGTTGCAAATTAAGGGAAAATGAAAAATGCATGAACTTTTGGGAGTTTTTCTTTTTTTTACATTAAGTAAATATTTTTGAAAATGGTTTCTGACGCATTTTATTCTTCTATCAATGAAGTGTAAATTCCAATTTTATTTATAAAAAAATATTCAAAATGGCTGTTCAAGGTCCCATTAAACAAAGCTGTGCACGAAGTGTTTTAATCTGCACGGGGCGTTTTACAGCTCTGCCAGTTTACTGGAAAACAGTAGACTTGAAAATTTACTACTTAGATGAAATTTTGGGGGGCCTTATCGGTTTTCATTTTCAAAAAAACTTCTGAATAACAAAATTCCAGCCGTTTGAAAAACAAAAAAAAATTTCGCCCTGTTTTTTTTTCTTTGCCTAAACGGATGAAAAAATTATTTCTAAATTTAATTTTGACAAAAATCACTTCCTAATGGCCCCGCAAATTGAATGAATATCTTTGACGCGGATCCCTAGGGGAATCTGTGAAGTTTCTAGGTCCTTTCAATTGTGAAGAGATTCATGCGAATCGGTTCATCCATTGAGGCTATAGAGCGCCCCGCACAATAAAAAAATGTTGTTCCCAGAAAAAACGAATTTAAAGTGTAACATTATAAAAAATCTTTGACAACTTACTTCAGCTATTCCAGCACCATGCAGACACCCTTCTTTTTCCTCCAAAAGCTGATTGTGTTGAATATGTAGATTAATAGTCTCACGAAACTTTTTGAAGATACCTCAGGTAGCAACAAAAAGGTCTCCCCAATAAGTGCGCTCCGAGCACCTCAGCTACCATGTTTCCAGCCGGCGGGCATCTCCGTTCTCAACAAGCTCTCTCTAAAAAACTTTTGATATGAAAATATCCTTTTACCCACATGTTCTAAGTACTTCAAGGATGAAAATTATGTAAAAAATAAATCGATGCAAAAAAGGATGCAAAGTTAGCAACAAAAAAACACAAGGCCTAGATAATTCGGGAAAATCATGAACCGATAAATTGATCATTGGAATAAAATACATGTTGAAAAACAACTTGACAATGTTTAGCTCATAAACAAGCTCTTTAACTCATTTTTCATTTTTTCTTCACCCTCAAACACATTCATGCATTTAACCTGCTTTCTAGTGCCATTTGAGTATGTTTTGATTCAAGTAAAAATTTTCTGAAAATTACTTACTACCACCAAAATCTAGACAAGAAGAGATATGTGATTTGCTGGCTATGTTGCTCCCCTCTCTTCTCTCACCGACTATACTGACCAAAAAGGTCAGATTTTTATTAATTCTTTGAAATCATTCTACATTGAGGCCTTTTCAATAATAACTCACACAACCTCCTGCCAACGCTACCTCAAAAAAAAAAAAAAAAACTTATTTTGCGCTTAAATTTTGAATTTTGAAAATTTTCGGAAACAAAAATTTGTGAAATGAAAAGGTCTATCAGAGTTTTTAAATCCCAACCTTAATAGTGTCGAATTCCTTATCTTATGAAGGAAAAATGAAAAATAGATGTGAATACATTTCCCTTCTTAAGTTGAAATGGAAAAACACAATTTTTTTCTAGACTTTAGAGTCGATTACTCAATTTTGAATGGAGATTTTGAAAAATTTACGATAATTTGCACTATTTTTGAGTTCTAAACTTATTTTTGGCACAGGAGAATCTATGTAGACTGAAGAAATTCTTGCGAGGAAGTCTTCTCTAATAGGAACAGAATAAAATTGAAAATTATAGTTACTGATCGACACTTCTATATTGAACTTAGCGATTATACAAATTGCAAAGAAACATATGAATTGGAAGAAGCCTGGCTCTTCTATCTAATATGAATTCAAAAAACGTTCTTAGAAAAACTAACTGGGGGAGAACTCAGTTGCAATTTTCTCTAACTATTCATAAAATCAACTGTAGCATAATATACATATGTAGATCACGTCTGAATTGTATACTAATCTCGAAAGAACTGAACTCTATATTCATGGATTTATCCGAAAATATAAAAATTCCCTAAATTATGGTAATTTACCGCACATTGGCAACACTGCAATACCATCTAAAGCACTTTAAGGAGGTTGTGCATAAATTTCTAATAGAATTTCGTGGTATCTTAATTTTAGCTGTGAAAAAAGACTAATTACTAATTAAAATTATAATTACTACGGAAAAGGTAACTGCGTTAACTTTGAACTTAAGATCGCCAAATTATTTATCAACTTCAAAAGCAGCTCGGTATTAGAATGTCCATGGTAAATTAGTTAGTGATCACCTCAAATAATCATAAGTTCAGCACGCAATTGTAGAGGGCACAGTGGTGTTTTCTTTTTTTTTCCAAAGTAGGCAATGTAGGTAAGTATATACCTGCTATCCAAGAATTGAATAATTTTTTAACCTAAATTTGTTAATGATTTCTTTTGATTTTCTGTTAAAAACTATTAAATAAACTCTGCATGTAGTTCTCTGACTGGGTAGCTGTTTGTTTGTGTGTGTGCGCGTGTAAATTTACGTGTCCAGGAAAAAAAGAAGTTAATTCCATACTTTACCCACTGACATTTATAACATGGATGGCTTGTGCTATTAAAATTTCTTATTAAACATGTCATCAGCTTCCATTGTTGTCTTGTTTTTTTATTAAGCATTTTATTCTGCTGAACTGCAATTTATATGAAATCCACCATAGAATAGATATAGATGGCAATCCTTTCTCTGGGCCATCCAATACATACTGTTAGGGTTGGGTAAAGTAATTAATTTTATTATTATATTTTTTTAATCGGATTAAACAAATATTTGATGCTATAGAAAATAAGCTTCCAATAAAATTAACAAGTTCAAATGTATTTGGATTTTTTTTCTATTTGAACATGCAAAATGAATATTAAAAAGAAAATCAAACTTGAAATTGAGATAATTATCTCACCCCTGCCAACAAAATGCAGTCCACAAGAAATAGAAAATGCCTGCTATGGAAGAGAAAAAATTTATCAGAAAAATCTAAGATTATTTAGCTGAATCAAACAACAAAAGTTGTATACTAATTAATATAATAATTATAATAATAAAACATATTTAGAATTACCCTGTAAAACCTTGTGGAATTGTGACAAACTTAAATGTTTTTACTAAAACTATGCCATATTAGCTCTGTAAAAACAAGCCAAGACTGGTAAAATATGTGAATTTTTTTCTAAATGTGAAAATTTATAATTAACAATAATGTAAATTTTGTAAATGTGTTTAAGTGAGTAAATTGTAAAAAAAAAACTATAAATAATAGAACAGAGGCACTTGAATGGTTGTCAATAGATTTTAAACAATAACAAATTGTGTAAACTTATTTCATATTTTAACGAATGAAAAAAAAAAATTGGATGATAATATTGAAGAGAATTTCGTAAGTCAAAAAAAAAAAAAATAAGAAGAGCACAAAATGTTTCCTAAAAAAAAAATATTTGTGTAAATTTTGTTATATTTTGATTATATTTAAAAAGATTCTCCCCGTTTACTCTTTAATAAGTATTTTTTTTTAATGTCAAAATTTTTACACTATCAAGCTTTAGCATAGAAAACATCTAAGTAATATGGACTCAAAGATTATAAAGTGTTGTCAGCTTTATTGATTTGGTCACTCTGTTTCACATTAATAAGACAAAATCCATTAAATTATTTTGGAAATTTTTGATATACCACAAAAACTTTCACGAGAATGAGATATTTTTTTCCGGTATGTAGTTAAAGTCATTACTACCAGGCAGGGGCAGATAGAGGGGGGGCCATGAGGGCCATATGGAACGGGCCCCAAGCCCATGGAGGGCCCCTTAAATCCAATGTAAATGCAACTGAAATAAAAATATATTTTTAATATAACTAAATTTTTGCAGAAAATTTTTGCACAGCATAGCAAAAAGCTGAAGAGTATAGATAATATTATTTTAAAAATTCAGGAAGTACGTGAAGAATGGAACAAAATACTTTCAAAGTCAAGAGAGATTTCAGAAAATTCAAAAATTCTGCCAGAATTTCAAAAAGCACACACTATTAAAACACAATTCGACGCCGAAAATAATTGTAGAACAAACGTTTTCTTTTAAATTATTGATTCGATTATATCTGGATTAACAAGGCATTTTGAAACCTTGCGTGAATTCTGTAATTTACTTAAAATCTTATGGACTTTCGACGATTTAAATGAGGAGGAAATAAAAACTTCAACGCACATATTACAACAGAAATAATTCAAAAGAAATTTCATATAAAATATGCGACGAATTGATTTTTATGAAGCAGATTTACACAACCAACCTTAATTCAGAATTAACTGCAGTAAATTGGCTACAGAACATACTAGAAACAAATTTAATTTAATTGTTTCTAAATTTGTTTGTAGCACTTAGAATATTTTTGAGCCTACCAGCTTTCGTTGCTACCGCAGAAAGGAGCTCTAGCGTTTTAAGGAGAGTGAAGAATTTTAACAGATCAGCAATGTCTCAAGAAAGGTTAAATGAATTATCCATAATGCTTCATATACATTCTGATATTGGGCATACAATGGACTTTTCAACGATTATAATGGAAATCTTAGGAAAAAAAGCTCGAAAGGCATTTTTGAAGTAATTTATTTCCTTTCACTCCTCAGTCCAGTTATTAAGGCATTTACAGTACCTACTTACATTTTCAAATTTAGCACTAATATATTTTGAAATTTCATCAGAAAAACCGGACTCTCTATAATTTTCTAGAAAAACCTTACAATTCCGAAGAAGCTCGATGGCGTTACTCATATCAAATGTAGCGTTTTGCATAGATTTGCTTACAATATTAAATTTTTACAAAAGTGCGTACCAGACAGATAATGTTACCAAAAACAGATAAAGAGCTAACTTCTGAAATAACTGCAGCATCTAATATTTGGTCCTCCAACTCATTCAATGCGTTTCTAATTTCCGTGATTTCAAACATTATTGCCTTAATACATTCGATTCTACATTCCCACCTCGTTTCACTTAAAGGTTTAGGATTTAATGATTTAATATTTTTTTCAATATATTCCATTGTCCAATAGATGCAGCAAAGTATAAATTCGTTGAACATATCCGAAAAAATGTATGCACATTATTGAAGAAGAAACACTATCACCAATTAGTAGGTTAATTGAATGACAACCGCAAGGCATAAATAATGATCTCGGATTTTCTTTTAAAACCTAGCTTGCACTCCTTTATTTTTACTTTTCATATTAGCGCCGTTATCACATTCTTGGCCTCTACAGTTTGTTAATTCCTTCCAAATTGAATTCTTCTAAAGTTTCAGCAATATTATCATATAATCCTTTTCCAGCAGAATCCAAAACTGGTTTAAAGGATATAAAATGCTCTTTTATCCCCATATCCTCAACATCATAAAATCTTAAAGTTATGGAGAGCTGTTAGATATGGCTTTTGCCATATCCCCAAGTGTACTTATTAATTCGTTTTGTATAGTTTTTCCACAATAATGAACATGAATCTCTTGTGAGACCACCCTACGCAAATGCTCATTTAATATTAAATCAAATTTTCCTAGAAGTTCGACAAGACCTAAAAAATTTCCATTATGCGAAACAAATAACTTATCACAAGAACCCCGAAATGTGAAATTATTTTTTGACAAAAATAATGTTATGTTTCTTAATCTTTCTAGTACCTTTTTCCAATTGTATTTTTCTTGGGCTATCAAAGACTGCAAATTCTTATCAATGGTTTTATTGCCTTTTAATCTTAATCGAGTTTCTATCCAGTTTTTTTTTTTCACATTTTAAATGTAAAACTGACCATTCGTGCATTTTCAATCTGTCATGAATATTTATAAAATCCGATAAACCAGATTTTGCTAGATTTGACCTAGCTGATGGATCAAAAAGTGTGCAAATTAAACAAAATACAGAATTTTTGGATTGTGAACAGGGCAACCAGTTTCTTAAGGCCAAAACACAATGAGGACGACACAACAAAGTCGCCGTAAATTGGTTGCTGTAAAAGATTCGAATATATGGAAGTCCCATATACTTAACACAATGAGGGCGACGCGATAAAAGTTTGGCAAAATCTCTAAATTAGTCGCCAACATAATTGACATTTCTGTGTGGATAGTGAATAATTGACATTAATGTTATGTGGATTTGGAAATTTTTATGAAACATAGTAAATTAAAAGATAATAGTAAATAAACTAATTATTAAAAACTTGTATAAAATTAATTTCATTTATTAGTTTGACAAATTATGAGTTTTGAGGAGGAATTAATAGAGAAAATGAATGCAATGAAAATGTGCAATAAACGTCATCCCATGTATAGAAATCTCTTCTTAGATTTCTTTTTAGTTTTTTCTTTATGCTTTGCAATTTTAAGTAAGCCGCATAAGCTATACTAGCGATTTTTCTTAATTTTTTCCTTTTTTCCATTCCTTTTACAATAAATAAAACAGATATAGCTGTCAAAAACATTTGTCGAGTCGCGTTCACTGTGTTTTAAATGCGACATTATCGCCAACTAAGTTGCCAACATTGTTGTGTCGCTCTCACTGTGTTTTGGCCTTTAGGAATTTTTCACCATATTCGAAAAGCTGCGATTATTTCCATCTCTTGGATAAATATGTTGTTGATTACACCTTTCTTCGTTTCCATTTAAGCCAGTTACAATTATGTGGTCAATTTCCGTATTTTTTAAATTTCGTGGCCAAAGCCCAATATCATTACAATTTAAAATATTTTCAAATACAGAATGATTTGAATCGCTAGGAACAATTAATTCAGTTCCATGAGAAGACATTAAATTATCCTCTCATTGATAATATTACAAGTTTCAACTTCTGATGACGCATTATCTATATCTTCCTCTGAGCTTGAAGATGTTGACTCGAAATGTTGATTAGCATCGGCTGCTGACTTACTGGCCATAAAATATTTCAATATTTTATCGTGCTTATCAGCTTGTTGTTGCCTATTTATTTTACATTTCCGATATTCATACCCACTCAATTTTTTTGGTGGCGTCTTAGATATTGCATAAATTTATATAAATATATTTTCCAAGATATTTTTAAAAAATGCTCTTAATATTACCTCTTATATATTTATATTTTTAAAACAGAATAGAAATACAAATTTAAGTAGAACAAACTGCAACAACACATTAGTTACAAACTTGAAACAAAAAAAATATATAAAGATATATATATATATATACATAAATTTTTTAAGTAAAACTTCTTATGTTGGACTGTGCAAACTGCTGCGAGAGGGGAAATGAATGACAAAAACTTGGCCTTCCCCCTCTTCGCGGCATTCACTTTCCTCCTTTTTTGCTCATCTATGAGTCTATGCTCATAAAAATTGTTAATGGCTGGAGCACCCGTTCTCGTCTTCCAATATTGCACTACAAATCTATGGAAAAAATTTCTAATAAATTTCTAAGAAAAATTTGTGGCCTGCCCTACATGTTTTTTAGAATTTGTATGCATTTCGACGGCAATGAGTGCTTGGAGGGTGCTAATAATTTTTATGAGCGTAGACCAGTGCTGTCATTTGTACTCCGATCGGAGTATTTGTACTCTGAAAACTAATAGCATACTCTGGTACTAGCGTTGCCAGAAATTATTTATGACTCTACCGTAGATTTGCTAAAAATTTACCTTGTTTCGAACATTTTTACCGTAGGAATAATACTAGAGTTTCTTTCCGACTGGAACCATTGACATTTTTATACCCTACATGAAATCCTAGGGTATATTAAGGGCCTGTCCGAATTCATGTCTTCGTCTTCGTCTTATTATTACAGCTAATGACGTAACACAACAAGCTCAGCTATTATAATAGATAGACAAAGACGAAGCTAACCCGTCCGAATTCGTGTGCTTAGCTCGATATTTGACGTTTTGTTAAAAGCATTTGCTGTTTTACTTGATGCTTGTACTTATACCTCCCGCCGTGCATTAATCAACTTGAAAACAAGTTCTCTTGCCTATGAAATGCTAAATAAGTTAGGGTTATATTTATAAGGCAGTCATATATTTGTTGACCTTCATAAATGCAATCAAAATTTTTGGCGACATGATTTATATTGTATCTACATACGACGATAAGCTAAAAAAATTGGGTCTCATTTTATTAGCCAGAAAAAATTGCTGCTTTATGAATGCTCATTTCCATTAATAATTTTGTTTTTAAAGAAATTAAAACAGTAAAAATCCTGCACAATATTATGCTTCATTTTATCAGTGTCCGCGATTTTTCCATCAATCTCAACTCAATACGAAGCTAACCTGTCCGAATTCGTTTGCTTAGCTTGATCTCGACAGCCAGCGAATAAACATAACCGCAAATTATGTTGTCTAATAGTCAACTCGAACATTGACTCGATGATCAAGCTAATCAGACATCTAAACTGTTATACAAAGTAGCAAAGCTCGGTGGCATAGACATGGATTCGGATAGATGTTATGTCACTAGCTGTAATAACAAGACAAAGACGAAGACTTGGATTCGGACAGGCCCTAAGTTGGTTATTCCGTTTGTAACACCTAGAAATAATGATGATCGAGCAAAATGAATTGGATACCCATGCATAATATTAAAAGTTATTTTGATTTTTGTATGTCCGTCCTTCCGTCCGTATTCCCGTCTATCCATCCTCTCGATAAGTCGAGAACGCGTTCACTTAAGGCACTTTCACATTAAAAACAAAATCGAAAAATGTAAAGCTGAAAACTCAATTTATTCCACTTTAAAAGAAATTTTTTGCTTCAATGATTAATAAAATCATGGGAAATAGAATAAACTAATAAAATAGTATATTTATCTCGGATTTTAAACAAAAACACAACTTTTATGTTTTATCGGGCGAACAACTTTCGGTCGAAGAATTCGGTCGATAAAACATAAAATTTGGGTTTTTCTTAAAAATCCGAGATAAATATACTATTTTATTAGTTTATTCTATTTCCCATGATTTTATTAATCATTGGAGCAAAATTTTTGTTTTAAAGTGGAATAAAGTGAGTTTTTTGGTTTACATTTTCTCGAATCTTGCTTTTGATGCAAAAGTGCCTTTAGAGTGCTGAAAAGAAAATTTAAAAATTTTCAAAATAACTTCAATCAAATTTAGCGAAAAAAATTCTTAGGAGAACCTTTTATTGTTTAAAAATACCTTCAAGTCCTACGTGACAAGATAACCATGAAAGATTGTTGAATCATTTGCTCTAGGTCTTTTGTAAACAAAATTCCTGAATCATTCCAACATTTCTGTAAAAAACCTTAATCAGGCAGTAAAAATAATTCTTCAATTTTAACACATCGCCTCTAGAGTGTAGTATTCAAGACTACTTTTCTCTATCTCTAATTCTCTAGCAAGCATTAGATGCAATATTCTTCCCTAAACTTCTTAACTTACTTGAATGGAATGAAACTTTCTTTGCTTTAAATGTTTTATTCTAAAATTACCGTAGGTGCCGTAGGTGTCATACAAGGTAATTTCCTTCAACCGTAGGCTAGATTTCTTCTACAATTACCTTGAAACTACGGTAATTACCGTATGTAAGGCAACAATACTACTACTCCTTTTATAAAAAGTACTCGGCTTTTCATTTCATCATACTTAAAACTCCTATATGTGTGTATAATCTAAAAGGTTTGAGTCACATTCATTTAAAACTATACATTCGTAGTACAGTTTAGTAATAAAATCTATTAATTCCAGTTCAAAAGTTGGTTTGGTACTAGACCTCTGATTTGTTTTAGCCTTTTACAACTATCTAGTCATGTCATTATGATTCGTTCGTTAAACGCTGTAATTGATGGTTATGAAGTGAATAATGAACGCTCTCTACTTGAGGAATTCCAGAAAATTCTCGTCTAGTCCAGAAAACGTTTTTTTAATCACTCTTTGCCTTTTCCTATGTCTTTCCTATTTTCTTCATTTTCCTTCTCACAAAAGTTAAGTCCAATTAACAGTAAATTTTTCATGGAAAGTTGTGTTTTTTTTATGATTCGGCGAAGGTATTTAGTGATTTAATTTAACTATATCATTTGTTTACTTTAATTAAAGTATTGTAAAAACGTTGATTTTTTGTAATAAAACAATAATAAAATTTTTGAGCTGTGACACAAAGGAAAAAACTTGAGAATAGTTTCTAATTTTCAAAATACGAAATTCAAGGAACTTACAGCTAACATCATGTTTTTTTTTTAATTAATGCTCATAATGTTATTAGTAAGAAGTTAAATTTTCAAGTTGGAATCTCAATGGGTTTCGAGGCGGGATCATTTTTTTTTTTTTTTAATGGAGTGATTATGGGTTACATTTGAGATTGGAAAAAATATGCCCTTAGTGAAAAATTCTTACGGGATCAAGGAGAACAAAATAGATTTGTATGACATTTTTTCCTAAAAAAGCAGACCTCAAACGAAAAAAAACTCTCGTCGGATATCATAATTTGAAAATTTAACCATTTACTAACAACATTATGAGCATTAATTTAAAAATAGAGCAAAGAAAAATTAAGGGAATGCATTTGAAGATGTTCAAGGATAAAGGATATATTTATTATTCTTAATTTTTTCTTATAAAAGGCATATCTCTTTATAATTTTCCTTCATGGATTGTACTTTCATTTTTAAAATAACCTAAAGGTCATGTCTCTGTGATAATCCGAACCAAAGTTATGATTTTTTTAAATATAACTTAGCAGACCAAAAATCGGCGAATTTTAAGGATTTCAAAATCCTTTAATTCAAATAGCATGAGGCACAAAAATAAATACAATTCTTATCTCATAACTCCTTAAATTTTAGCAAAAGAAAAACGAGATTGGTGATGGTCGGGTTAGGAAAGTGCGAATTTTTATCGATTTCCTGTGGAATGACCCTAATGAGTATCGACCATTATTTCTAATGACCTCAAAGTTCTTTCAGATATATAGTTTACTAACTGTATACCATATTTACCGGGGAAATAGCAACTTCATACAGAACTGTGAAGTACAGAGTAAAAATCTAATGTGATCAAAATCACTTTCGTTAATGGAGAAGTAAATGTCAAAGCATCCAAAATGCATGTCCATAGTTAAAGTACTAAAGTCAATTCTTGGCAATATTGCAAACGCAGTATTAAAGTTTCTAAATGTAGTGATTGTGGTGCAAGCAATATGATTATCACAAATGTATCCGAAGATCAAAGGCAATCTAGACCAATTCCTGGAAATTCAAACAAATATAAATAATTTCTAGTATAACGACAGATTTTAGAGCACGACGACCGGATATGTCAAGAAACCATTCTTGGAAATTCTATGGAATCTGTTTTGTCGCCAACAAAAGGTAATACTTATAATAAACAAATTCAGCGTGTTCAAAAATGTTACTCTGTAAGCACGCGGTTTTATAAAATATGCTTTAAAGTTATTGCAAACAAGTAAAAAAACTCGAATTGGTCTAAAACCTATTCTTACGGTTAAATGCAGAAAAACTAAAGTGACTGAAGTTGTCAATACAATTTTGCATAATGACTGTATTAAAATGCTTACAAATATTTTGAAAATTCAAAAAATTTTTCCATAATTAAACTAATGATCAAATTTATGTATTTGCTTTATGCAGGTATGCTTTTCATAACAAAACCTTTTTACTTATGCAGGTATGATCTGAATCAAAGCTATTAAGTAATGAATCATTTAAATCATCAGCTGTCAACTAAATTTAAGAAATTTTGTACTGCTGGAAAAATAAAATAATAAAAACCAGTTGTTTCTATATAAAAAAATATAAATAATGTAATAATAGGAGATATATAAAGATTTATTTAAAAATCTAAATATGAGTCATTTTAATGAAAATGAGTTTTATTCACATTAATATGATTTCTGGACATTCCATTCTATTTAATGTGAATTCATTAAATTTCGTTAGTCGTGTACTCCGTTTTTTCCGAAAAGTACTCCGCTTTGGCAGCAAATTGTACTACTCTTGAATTTTTCCAAACGACAGCACTAGCATAGACGCTAGTTAAGCAATAAACATTCATTTCTTCTTAAAAATTTACAGAAAATATTTCGGCAGAATTTTTTTTGTACCTGCAAATTATAAATGTATTTTAATTGCTGCCCTATTTTTATATTAAATAATTTCTAATTCTTTAAAAAATAAATTTACTTTAATAATAATAATAAACGTTATAATACTACTACGTGGATATTTGAATCTCTCACTCTCTCTTTTCAATACAAAGTGAGTGAAATAACACTCGAAATTTTACTTCTGTCGGGGATCCCCCGACCCCCTTTCCTTTTTTTTTAATTTCAATACATACCAAAATTTCTCAGAATATGAAATTCGTATATTTTGCATGTACTTTTGTGTTTTTCTTATTTAAAATTTTTTTAAAACGTAAAATACTATATAAAGTTTTAGAGGCTTATTTTTTAATTTTCTTTGGTTGCTTATAATAAATTTTGGCGTCCTCCAAAAAATGCCACACTAGGATATCGCCTAGGTCGCATGGCTCTTAGGCCGGGCCTGTATATAGTTTAAAAAATAAAATAAATAAGCCATATTTCACTGTCCTAGCATATATAGGAAAATATGCGAAATTTGGAAAATGTCATAACTCGCGAAATACGTATTGTAGAAGAAAAACTTTCACAAACCCTTCAAGTATGGGACGGTAGGGCAAGAAGGACAGGGTGGGGAAAAAGGATATTAGTCGAAACGTACATGTCAATGCTAGACAGAGATAATATAATGCGCATATGTATACCCCGCTATCCTACGCACAGAATTAATTAGCCGCCGGTCACCGATAGATGAGTATGCGTTTTTGAAGGTGAGTCATTCTTGTTCCCGCTCAAAATACAGAAAAAACCAAGGTGAATATCATGTTCGTGCACGCATTTGTGTAGTTAATCGGTTTGCGTAAATGTTCGGAGTGTATTTTTGTTAAAACGGATATTTTTTGCGAAATAATTTGGCACCGTGAAAATTTGTATAATTTTTTTTTAATTGGGTGGGTGTAGGGCAAAATGGTTACCTTTTGATATACAAAAAAAAGCAAAAACAAAAAAATAACAAACCCAACAGCTACAACATCTTGACTGAGCAGTCATCAATGAACTATAGATAAAAATTATTATTGCTCAGTCTGCAAAGAAATATTTACCTATCCTCCAGCGGAGGACTGGATTCAGTGCTCACAAGGTCGGGATTGGATACATATGAAGCTTACTCATGATTTTCTGGACAAGGGGTGTTTTTCCCTTCTCTTTGAATTTTCTATTTTGTGCAAGTTATTTTGTTTTTATTTTCCATAATATAAGAAATGTATAAAAGAAGATTTGTTTCGTTCAATTACATTACAAAGTCGATAAAGATTATATCGAAATTTCATTATTAAACCTTAACAAATGCGTTCTTGCCGTACCGTCCCCTACGTAAAATTTCGAAAATATTTGTGGTGGTCGAGTCACACTTATCGTGATTTTTGGTCGATTTGCTATGGAATAACCAAACCACAAATATTGTTTACACTTCAAATTAGGAAAACATTTTCACAATACCTTTGACGAGAAAGTATATCTTTTATACTTTGAGAAAATCATTTGCTTATGAAATGCAGTGATGAATAGTGGAAATGGGTGATAGTTGCCACAAATTTACTATTTCTGTTGATAACACCGAAAGTTTCCATCATAAGAAAAAAAAAATAATAAAAATTTTAGAAAAAGTTGTGAAGGCACAAAAGTTAAGAAACTTAAGATCTTACTTCTTTCAAAATACCTAGATAAGTTTATTGAAGAGCTTTCCATGTTGCAAAGCATCCCCTATGATAGGGATTTTTTGCAACGTTGGATGGGGTATATTGCAAATACCAGAGATGTGATGTTATATGTAAATTGAATCAACTTAACTGAAAATGTTTTTTATGGGTGAAATTCGTTTACATTTACAATCATAAGTTATGTAAAGAGTTCTGCTATTAGTTCGTTTTCAGTTACATTGTACTACCTTGAATGTTAATAATCAAACAAAATTGTTAACTTCTAGCCATTTTTATTTTCGAAAGGAACATATCTTGAAAAAAGGAACAATAATTAAAACTTAACGATACTTCAATAATACAAGAAAAATGTATTTTTTAATTTACTTACATTTAACAGAGATTGATGGCACTCACAATATGGATGAGGAGCCCCTTAGCACATTGGACAAAATGTGCCCATTGTTTGCACTGAGTACAGTTTGCACACATTTCTCTTTTTTGGAATTTTTTCGTACCAAAATTAGCACTTCATTTTGAATTCTATGGAAAAACATCTAACCAATGCTCTTCTTATGGCTCACCACCCTGACTCCAAGTTAAAAATAAAAATCTTCTTATTTATATATATATAAAAAAAAAAAATTGTTAAAGCTTGGTAGTTGTATTGTACAAATAAATGTATATGTATTACATGAAATCTTTACTGTTATTATTTTAATTTGTAAATTTCTTATTTATATTAATTATTTATCATCATAAAATAAATTATTAAAACAAAATGTAAATTACTCCACAGAGATATACGTTAATACAATCATGTAAAGTAAAAAAAAACGCCACATTAAAAAATAGTGATAAAAGTGGATAAAATAAAAACTATGAAAAAAAAAACAAAGAAAAAAGGGATAGAAATTATAACTAATATAAAAATAACTTGCTTAGAATCCTAAAACTATCAATTTCATTCTTATAGGTACCTGCTACTAAGGCTTTCTCTAAACTGAAAAAAAAAGGTATAAAAAAAAAGTATAAAAAAACGTAAACTAAAGTTGGAAAAATATCTGCCCAAAATGCATTCTGTCCTAATAATTTCCATTTCACATAGTTTTAAAAATTTAATTTCAGTGTGTATATAAATGCGTAGGTGTTTCTTTCATTAATGTACTATAATTATCTAAAAAAAAAAAATAAATAAAAAATCATCAAACATATAAATATCCCTCTAACCATATCAAAAAAAAAAAAAAAAAAACTACAAAATGCCAAATATTTTAATATTTATCCATCCTAGCCTAGCTAAGCCTATGAAGTTATAAATCTGTCATTTTTATAATTTTGGTTATTTTTGGAATTAAAAAATGAAAATTTTATAAATAAATTGTAGTTAGAAAATTTGTTTTCTAATTTATCGCGAAATTTTTTAAGAAACAGATTCCTTTTAAGATTAGTTAGTGACCTTTGTACTTCTCTGATTTACATACAAGTCATCCTGATGCGATGTTACTGACTACTGAGTGACTTTCACTTATTTGTAAGTAAAATGTATTGAATAAATTATGTACTATGACAATTCTAAGGAAAAACAAATGATTTTTAATAAAAAAAGAATAATTTAAATCGAAATTGTGAATTTTTCATTGCAATTTAAGGGCCGTAAATATCAACAAGAATAATCCATATTCACGTGTAATGCATAAACACCAACCAAGATTACTCGCCGCGATTTAATCCATCGTATTACACCGGTGTAATATTTTATCCGAGATTTTTCGGGGGTAAAATTTCTATTCAAGGATTATTCCGAATAGGTGATAGATGAGTAAAATTTGAATTTAAGTGATAATAACAGTAGACAGCGAAGAATAGCACATTTCCGTGGCAACGATATTTCGGTTAGATGCACTAATCTTAAATTCATTGTCTACTTATTGTTTTTTTTTCAATATTATGTAAAAAAGAAAACTGAAAATTAAATTAATTTTGTTCCTTATATTGCTCATTTAACATTTCTTATTTTAAAACATAATACACTTTTATTTCGATATACCGAAAATATCCGAAAGTAATTCCACATAAGCAAGATACGCTTAGTTTAATACGACTTGGTGTTTACGTCCAAAGTAAGCTGGGTTATTCTCGGATAGGAATAATATTTGCACAGGAAATAAGATAATCCTTGTTGGTGTTTAGGGCACTAAGAGTGCCGTTTATTCAGGGGAGTAGCAACAGGTGTATCAAGTGCATGAAAGATACAGGATCACGATACAGAATCGTCCTCGGATCAAGGCTCAAATCATCGTGCCATTAAATTTTAGATGTTTTAATAATTATTCAAACTCTAAGCTCATTTAAATAAACATACTGCAAAATTTTACAAGAGTACATTGCAAACGTATAAATTTTCAGATAATAGTACTTTAATAAATGGAAAATTATATTTTAGTATAGCGTGAGTGAAACTTCCCGACTATTGGCAAAGAAGGATTGTTGGGTACGTTTGACACTTCAAGCATTTCACTTAACAAGAAAGCGAGCCATTTTGATTTCTAAGTCTAAAAAAAAAACGAAATGAAAAAATTACATAGACTTCAAAATTCTTTTAATATTTTAGTAATAGATAATCTTGTCAGAACCCCTGATGACATTATAAAAACCAAAAGCATTAGTCTCTTGGTTGGAAAATATAGCAGCGATATAAACTTTGAAATGTGGAAACAACAACATAATAACATTAAAACTGAGCTTTAAAACAGAAATTGAAAAAATTCATCCAATTAAAGATTTGGCAGATTTGATAATTTGTAAATATCAGACCTTGCCCTCAAGATTTTCAGAAATAACAACGATTTATGTGTCGTGTCTAATTTTACCAATTACTCTAGATACAGCTGAAATAAGTTTTTTAAAGTAAAAAATAATATTAAGAATTACATACTAAAAAAGTCCATGTCGGCAGAAAGTTTGTCAAGTTTGGCTGTTGGTCTAAAAAAAAATTCTAATGATATCCTAGAAAAATGCCCGCATATAATTTCATATGCTTACCTGTGTATGCAAGTTTGATTGTTAAGCAGTTTTTCGCTTCTATGTATTGCTAAAACCAAATTCATAGCATTTTTATTCTTTATTTTGAAGAGCTTTTCAGCAAGGTAATAGCGAGTAGAATTGATCCTTTTCATTATATACGTAAAAAAAGCCTGTAAGCAATACCAAGAAGAGGTTGAAGAAATAATATTTATTATTTCTATGAGAATGTTGTGTAGCAAATTTCAGCTCTATACGTCGACGCGTTCTCAGGCAATGTCCAAATATATAGTGAAAATGAAATTTTTGCATGGAAACCCTACGAAGGAGTTACTCGATTGGTACCATTTCCGAACTTAAATCTACTTTTTTTTAAAAAAAAAGCCCGTATAAAAAATTTCAGAGCTCTAATTGAACGTGTTCTAATTTTATCGTGTGAACAGAGAGGCAGATTACTTTTAAGTTTATCCAATCCAATTTTGCTCTACCGGCAGCCCTATTGGTTTAATCTGAGTTATAAAAAGAAAAAAAGAAATAAACTTGGGACATTTGCTTAGTGTCGCGGATTTTTCCCGCAAAAAATTACAAAAGTTAAACTTTAATTTATTTTAATATAATTTTAATATTATTTTTATACCCTATATCAGCATTTCCTAAGCTTTTTCACTTACAGACCCCTTGGAAAACGGCAAAAATTTTGCGGACGCCCACTATAAACACAGAATAATATTATCTTTATAAAAATCATATAAGTAGTAAGATCAATTCTGTTAGTGTTAGTGTTACTAATTGTGTTTTCATACTAATACTATTTCTTGGTTTTCCACTTATCTTCTCGGTAGGGATTGTTTGGTTGCTTTAAGTGGTCATAACTCTAACTTTTACGAACAGCTTTCAGGTGTTCCATAGGGAACTGTTATTTGTCCATACATCTTCATGATGATATACTTTAATGACACATCATCATTGTTTATCCAGTCAAATTACTTATTATATTATGATGATGCCATCAGTGATTTGCTCCGATTACCAGAGGACTTATGTACACTTCATAGCTAGTCACTAATAACAATTTTGAAATTAATAGCTCTCTCTTAGGTGGGCTATTTAGTTCGAAATTACTTTTTAATCCCATTAGAATCGTATTACCTCGAGGGCTTTTCGATTAATGGGTTTTATATTTCGAGCTTGCAATTCGTTTTCTTCTCCGTCTTCTTCCATTATTTTACTCAAATAAAAAATATGTTGCAATACACTTCTCTAAGTTTGGAATCCCTTCTACGTAACATATTTAGATCAGTTGAAATCAGTTCTGATTTATATGTTTGAGCATTCATATATCGATTATGGAGCCAGACTTACTAGGACTGACTTGGTGTCCCTTGAAAACCGAAGATTGTATTTGAACATAACGTTTCTCTCAAAACCGGTATATGGTTATATTGATTGTTCCCATTTATTATTTGAACTCAAATATTAGTGATCAGTCCACCTATATACCTAAGATTCCTCGATGATTTCCCCACTGCCAAAACATTGATTCCTCGTCCAGCCTAAAATAAATAGAAACGAAACACAGAGAATCATTCTTCCAAGAACATAAAAATATAAGGAAGGATACTTATCTAATCCTGCATTTGTGACATAATTATTTATCATCTCCACTAGCAGCGTTTTTTGCTGGAAGCTAATAAGCTCACGTGATTAATGCACTTCCACGCTAAATGTACTTGCGTTATTGTACTTGGAGGCAATGTCTAACACGACTCATTCATCTAAAAAATAATTTATAAATTATTAATATCATACAAAAGGTCAAAAACATCACAAAATTACCTTTAACATACATTCCTCCCATGATACAAAAGGTCTGTCTGTTTACTCGAAAGTTTTTACTCGGTGTAAAAACTTTTACGCATTTTTACTCACAAACCGTCTGTTTACCTTTAACTAGTAAAAATCGAGTAAATTTTTACGTTTCCCCTCTTGCACAAAGTTGCACATTTTTACTCATGATCAAGAGGATGTGTAACTTTGATATGCAATCAGCTGACTGTCAAAAGTATTAAATTTGAGGTTAAGCCGTTTGTTGGGTTATCGAAGAATGTAAAATAATAATCTAAAGAGTCGAAATTAAAAAAAAAAAATGTTAAAGAGGGTGGGTTTTTTAAAACGTATTTCAAATTAATTAATTGTTTTCTGTTTCAGACGGAAAGGTAGCAGCCAAATTTTTGACACATGACAAGCTAAACAAAATTTACTCGAAAAGTGTCTGGTAACTTTTCTTGATTTATACCCTCTACCGCATAAAAGATTTTACTTGATTTTTACTCAAAAGTAAACAGACAGACCTAAAGATTAACAAGGTATAGCCGGAAAATCTGTCAATTGATTGCTTGCCTCCTTTGGCGACAAATTTCAGAAATTTATTCGTCTCAATTTCAATCGTCCTTTCACAGTGAAAAAAAATTTTTATTTTTAAATTTCTTTGCTCTCCTACTAGCACATAATACGTTTTCCTGAAGTGATTTTAACGAAGAAATTAATATTTTGTTAAATATTTTAATATATTCAAAACGTATTTCAGTCAATAAAATACGAAAAACTCAAAACAAATTCGCTGGAAATGACAGTAGGCACCTCATGACGTAGCAACACAAAAAATTTCTCTCGAATCGACAATACCTTGTTATCTTTGTATCATGCATTCCTCCTACATTTGTTGATGACAGCAATTGACATTATGTCAGCCAGCTGTCGATGGTACGTCCAGACATCGCATCAATCGTTGTTAGGGCAACATCAAGAGGCGAGAACTCATAACTGGATGCGGCGGCTATATAAAGCCGACGAGCCGCAGCAGAAAATCATTCTTGGTTCAGAGTTCATCTGATTCGGAAGATTAATCCGAGAAACAGGAAGAATATTCCCAACCTCATTATAGAAGATTAATTCTATATTTCAGAGATTAATCTGGAATTCCTATCATTTCCAAACTTCCTGCCCACACCTAAGCAGAAGAATAATTTTGCTGCAGAGACTAATCTGAGCTTTTTCTTTATAGTAGCATATTGCTACACTTCTGCGCACGCGCAGAATACAGCCAGAGAGAAATCTGACTCCTTTTACCGTCTAGAGCACTTTGCTGCCCTTGTGCCCTCACGCACTATGAGCATCAACATTTTCTTGTTCTTTCATTCTGATGACAGATAATTACTTCTGGTCTTCTTCTCTCTTTATTTCACCTGGATTTGAATTTTAATTTTAATTTGTTTTTATTCTTTATTTTTTTTACTTGAAGTTTTTTTGTACAGTAGTTGAAGGTTAGTTTCAGTTTTAGAATTTTCTTTTAATTGAATTTATTGTGATATAGCTTTAAGCATTTGTGTTGAATTGTTGTCTTTTGCAAACCGGCACTCCCTCCCACGTCCGAGAGTAGATCTCACAATTAGTGTCCCTTTCAGGATCTTAAGATAGCAAGACTTTTTTTTCTATTTACCTACCCTTAGAACTAATTTAATAGAAAATTTCCATATTTAGTCAAAAATCGTTTCATAGTAAGCTTTCTGATATTAGCTTGTTTCGGAATAGTCCTCTGACATTCAAAATGTAAATTATAAATGAGAACAAACAGCAACAGATATTGTCATAGTGTTGCACATAACTAGTCTATAGTCATAGTTAATAATTAGTATTATAAATGAATTCTTCTTATTAATATTTTAATCTTCTTCACAATGAAATATGAAATAATCAAATATTTGGATTTTGATATTAACCGGTAGCTATCGCTATAAAGTCATAAATTAATAAATATTGTGACTCTCAATGCCCTTTGCGTCAATGTTTAGAATTCGAATTAATATGATGTGTAATCTTCAAGTGTAATCAAAATTAAAGGGGAATACCCATTTTAGCCCCGACACCTCCAGACATGAGAGATGTCTTCAACGATGGTACTCTGAAGCGGGAGAAGCATGGGTGGTCAAAATTTGATCTAGTATATTTTGGAAAATCTAGTACAGAATCGAATTTCTTACGTCCTCCTAAAAAGACATTTGAGTATACTCGGAGGCTTAAATCGCTATTAATATCCATCCCAATACCCAATTTGATAGTATTTCCCTCTTTTTTATTCGAATTCAGGTACTAGATTTTTTGCGCTTTATATCGGCTCTAACTCGGTAGGATAATATTCGATCAGAAAACGCCTTTCACTGTTCGCCTAACCTCGCCTCTACAATTCGTGTAAGAAAATCTTTCTCTGCATACTTCTGAAGTGGGGGTAGGAACTTCCGATGGGGCGGGGTTTCAGTAATGCATTTAATTAAAGATTTCGCCGAGTACTATCGGGTGGTGTACTTTTTTCCCAATTCAGAAAACATTCTCGGAAAGTTTTTGCTGCCAGAAAACCCATTTTCATGCACTTGGGTCACTTATACCCCACTTTGCAGTTCATCTCCAATTGCCATTATTGTTCTGTTGTAAACATTTTTCTCATAGTTAAGTCATTTTCCACGACTCACTCACGTGCAATCAAGAGAAGTAGAACAGTCCACTTTTTCAGCCAAGAAAGTCGCTCAAGCAAGACATCTCTCATGTATGGAGGTTCCCTTTTAGACCATGGATTTAATTACCTAGGATTTATGTACATAGATATGCTATTTCGTTTTGTATTTAATTTTCCACGTGGACAATTACCTTTTATGTAATATTTACCTTTAGTTTTAGTGAATTGAATTATAGCTTAATTTAATGTTTTTATTTTTATACTATACCATACCTGGACGGATGGGGGTGGGGTGGGGTGGTTAGAGTTACATAATATCTAAGCTATTATCTGACTCAATCGCGTGATTTCGTACTCTAGGTTTCACTCTGTGTCTGTATGGAAGTATGTATTTGGGTGTGTGTATGAGTGTGCGTGCATACATTCATAAGTGTGGAAGAGTCTAGCCATAGACAAATTAAAACCATACAAAGACTGGACACTTAGAACAAAAATATGCAACGCTTTTCTAGAATATAAAAATTAACGATGCCTGGACGATGCCTCGACTTGGCACTTGATGACGTGCCCAAAGGGTACGCCACCAATGCCTCGCTCCATACAAAATCACTGTTGCCTCGATCCGATGAAGAGAAGGCCACAAGTTTTTCTTAGAAATTTACTGGAAATTTCTTCCTAGGAATTTTTATGCATTGGCCGGGCCGAGAGCAGTGCCTTGCTCGAATATAAAATCTAACAACGATGCCTCGACCTGATGTAGGGAAGGCCGCAATTTTTTCTTAGTAATTTACTGGAAATTTTTTCCTTAGAATTCATACGCACCTTTGGGGGGCGACAACAATTTTTATGAGCGTAGACGCTACACAAGCAATAAGCAATTGTTTTTATTTTTTAGCAATTTGCACAAAGTGTTTCGGTAGAATTTTTATTCATTTGGTGGCCGACTAGACTTATTTTCAGATACAGTATGTACATCGTTGTTAGATTTTATATTGGAGCGAGGCACTGCTCTCGGCCTGGCCAATGCATAAAAATTCGAAGGAAGAAATTTCCAGCAAATTTCTAAGAAAAACTTGTGGCCTTCTCTTCATCGGATCGAGGCAACTGTGATTTTGTATGGAGCGAGGCATTAGTGGCTTACCCTTTGTGCACGTCATCAAGTGCCAAGTCGAGGCATCGTCGAGGCAACGTTAATTTTTATATTCTAGAAAAGCGTTGCATATTTTTGTTCTACGTGTCCAGTCTTTGTATGTTTTTAATTTGTCTATGGTGTAGCCCTCTACGTCGACGCGTTCTCAGGCAGTGCCCAAATTTGTAGTAAAACACAAAATTTTCGTGTGACAACCCTACCTACCCTCGCTTGGTCCCATTTTCGAAATGTATTTGCAATTTTCATGAAAACGTTGTGTACAAAATATGAGCTCTCCACCTCGACGCTTTCTCATGCAGCTACCAAGTATATAGTGAATAACAAAAGTTTTATATGGCAACACCAAGGAGGGGTAATCCAATTTGGTTAATTTTTTTAATTTTATTTACCATTGCTATGAAAACACCACATACCAAATTTTTTGTATGGCAACCATACAAAGGAATTGCCCGATTTAATCCATTTTTGAGGTTGTATTTGCAATTTTTATCAAAACGCCGAGCACAAAATTTCAGCTTTCCTCGTCGATGCGTTCTCAGGCAGTTGTTTAGATCTCCATCTATCGTATCCAAAACTATCCTATCTTTCAAGATGGAACCAACCAGGCACATTCACAAAATTTCATTGAAATCGGTTGGGTGGTTTCGGAGATTAGCGTGTACAAACACAGTGACACTGGATTTTATATAATACTAGTAGCATCACAAGTAAGTAGCTGTGTACAAATGCATCACAATTACAGGGTGGAATATAATTGAATTTCTACGAATCTGTAATCCATCAGATGAGCTTGAAATTTAATTAAAATAAAATAAAATATCTGGTTGTACTTGTACTCGGGTTCTATCCTTGTTTTCAGAAAATACAAGAGAAGATATTTTTTTTTTTTTCAAAGAGTTAACAGTATTATGACGTTCTGATGTTTCTTACCTCAAATTCAACCAAAAATTTGACAAAATTGATTCTTTGAAATTCCTTTTCAAAGCAGACTTTGAGGATATTTAAATCAATTGATTTATCCAAGTTAAACCAGTAATATTGGTAATATCTGTGTTAAAGGGGCCTGCAAACAAAGTTTTTTTTTTGTCTGGTACTGGTAAATAATCTCGAAATGAAAATATCAAAGCTTGAAGATATTATAAATTTCATCTTGTACTTGTTGAGGTAGCATTTCTCCAGATGATTCTAAAAATGTAGAAAGAGTACGAAAAATATTCGAAGTTTTTTTGATGTGAGCGCTATGCACATACCTCAAGTTTTTCAATTTTTTTCTAATTCATGCCGCATTCAGAGCATTAATGATTTATCAGCTGAATAGCTTGTCATGGAAAGATATGTAAAATTATTAAAATGATCAACTCGTTTACTAGCGCTCATAAAATACTTCAAAATGAACAATCTAATCTCATCTCTCAAATCAAAAATGAATTTTAAACTTCCAAAAATCACTCCAATAGCTGCTAATCTTCAGTCGATTTTTACCGATTATTGTACGGAGTTAAGGATGAAGAAGATTTAAATCGTCGAAAGATATCTAACTCAATCATATTCTCGATCCTTAGAGCTGCTTTATGTTTGGTTGGTTTTAATCGTTTAGGGCTAGGCAATTAGCTATTCATAATAATACGATGACGTGAAAATAGTAACGCGAACGATGATACCGGGTTATTATGACCCGGATTATATCTACTAATTATTACAAAATTAAAAAAGTTACTTTAATTTTAATAAGTATCTATTTAATTAGGTTTCTTTTCATATGTGATAAAAAAAAAGATAATACCAATGTATTCTGTAAATCAAACTTTTATTATCTTCCTCAATAACACATGCAAAATCAACTCTGAAAATATAACTGTGATATTTTCCATTTTTACCTTTTTGACGCTGGGTCATATTTACTACCAATTTTGACTTGACGCACAGATATCTCGCTGCACAGATGGCGTCGCACTGAGATCAGTGGCGATTCGAGTAGAGCTGGGGGAGGGGGCCTGTCCAATTACACAAACCTTCAAATTGTACGGTCACCATGAACAGAAAATATCACAGAATTAAATTGTCTCGGGTCAATACGACCCAGCGTCATTGGCGGCAGATTTAAAATTTGCTGCTCTTGTCAATGACAATTATCTCTGGAGTATTTCACTACCATGTATGTACCAGCTAAAGTGTTCCGTTATTAGTACAGAATTCGTTTGTACATTTTCATTTATTGTTTTTTAATATTCTTAATTTTTTTATTTGTTTTACTGTTTTTTATTTTTTTGTATTTTTGTAATATTTTTTTTTATTTTTTTTATTCAAATATATTTTTCATTAAAAAAAATCATGCTGTCCGCGTTACAGACAGAGTCTAGACTTTTCTGTATATTTTCATTATTGATTTTGTTGGCTAGTAAATTTCGTAGCATTGAAGTGATTAAGCTGAAATCTACGTCGGTTAAGTACTTCGTTAATAGAGTTTGCGTTTGAAAAACCAGAAATTGGTTCTTTTAATTTGGAAAATTTGAATTTTTAATATTTTTTTTTATACTAAAATAAATTTTTCTTTTAGTTCATCAAATTCCACTCCCTCCGTCATAATCAAGATGAACCCCTTAGCTACAATTCTGTAAGCTAATTCACTTTCACTACAGAAATAATCATCGAAAATTATCCTTGAAACGAGTAGAGTTATAGAACAAACTAATCACCTCTCCCTCTACTTTCACGCAGGCAAAAAAAAAGAAAGAAAAAAAACCTTATAATGAGATTACAGCAGTTCTCCATTAACCTATCAGATCACTTCCATTAAACAATTTTCACTGTCGATCAATCACAGTTGTGCCAGGCATAGACAAATGTTTACCATGAAAGTTGACTGGCTTTTATGGGTAAACATGCACACATTTTTACTAGAGTATCGCTAAACTCAGTCACCTCCACACACAGAGATTATAATGTACACACACTTAAACAGAGTCCGTAAGTAAAAGGACGTCAGAAGTTAGACAAGAAGTAACACACCATGGAAACGTAAATTTTAATGTCAAACTCTCATGGTGTTTGCAAAGATTTCGATATTAGAGTCAGCTCTTCTCGCGGACTCATTCCATAGTATCTAAGTAATACGAAGCAGATATTAGCGGTGGTTTTTCTTTCCGATAGAAAGTTTCCGCGCATTTCTCGTATCTCCCCTTACGTGACAAATAGCTCAATTAACCTACAAAGTTCGCTTGACTTTACTTTGAGTTCAAACATTGAATCGAATTTCGTGCCAATGGATGTCTCTGGCATGATAAGAACTGGATATTGGAAATATCGCTTCAATTTGGAATAAATGGGTGTCAGGGTGGAGAAAAAGCACAGAAATGTCTCGAGTGGAAATTTTTTTACAAGAATTATTAGCTTTAATTTTGGAGGTTATTGCACTCTAACAAATAAATGAGGAGGTAAATGCCAGATTTTCTGATAGGATTTCTTCAGACTTATCATCGTCATATTCCGAATATTTTCTAATTTCAATAAATACTGGGCTTTATTTACATAACGCATATACATATGTGCTAAAACTCTATACTTAACAATTTATTCTGACAAACGAGTCAATGGTTTCCACAAAAATCCTGTTAAAAGAAACAATAACGAAATTCCAAACAAACCTTTTCTATAGATATCGAATAGGTCGAGATTTAGCTTGGTGCTTTCCAAACACAGGACAAAGTGTCCCTGTTTAGGTTGTGGAGTGGATAAAGCAAGCAACAATCCACTGGTCCGGTTTTTTTCCACCTTCCTCCTCAATCACAAAAAAAAAAAAACAACAGTAGAAAAGCAAAGGAGGAAATTTGTCTACTTTTTCCTGTATACCTAACTGAACTTGAACGCTATTATCCCGTTTCGATCCTTGAATGTTAGTAAGGATGTACCACTGTTATCACTATATCATCACCCGCCGCCGTGTGTATAGAAAAAATGAACCCGTAAGGGGACGAAGTAAAAAATGTTTCGAAGCAAAGGTTGAAGAAATGTTTTGTTTCTCCCACGCCGACTAGCTCGCCACTGACTCAACTGTGCAAATCGATTTGCTTTCTAAGTTTGGGGTTGAATTGAGATTTGATTTTTGTCAACAGACTGAGATTAAGTGGGTGCAGGAATGAAAAATTCATTGTGCTGGGGTGTATTTTTTTAGACTGACAGTCACATTTACGGGGTGGGATTTTGAAAGTATACCTTTTAGAGAAAATCGAATACAACATACATACATGCATACATAATTGAGTTTTCGATATTGGAGTGGTAATTTGAATACGATAAAACTTTTTAGATTTCTGTGGATTTATTTGAAAAAATAAAGGGACCCGTATATGTACCTAGTATTATACCTTAGATATTTCGAATTTGGGTAGAAAAAAGGAATTCGATATTCCCCTAAGTGTACTATTCCCATACTACGTTAGTTTCGGTTGGATACGGTAGCTTTAGAAACAAGGTTTTTCCTTTTTGACACTATAGATTGATAGATAATCCTTAGAGGATCAAAATAAAGATATGAACAGAACATGGGAGTCACTCTCAATAGTAAATTAAACCTTTTTTTTTTATTACTATTATCATGATAAGCACAGCATGGCAGGAAGGAAATAGGGAAAGGATTAGAGTACATGAGGAGGTTGGTGGAGATGCTAATATATGTCGCCCTTAAACATTTGCAAATTGTATACAGGATCAAAGACAGGAGATAGTAGATTGTTGCACATTCGAACAGTTCCGGATAAAAAAGTATCATAGAATTTTACTGTACGATCGAAAGTAATTTCAATAATATAAAATAAGTAAAAAACGAGTTTTCAAACAAAACTGAGGCCAAGCCGCATGAAAAAGTAGAAAATAAACTTTTTTTCACACACAGAGGTGGACTCAGTTTTTTTGATTGGGACATTTCTCTTGATTGATCGTACTGAAATATATCGGTGATTGTCGGCGAATTGATTTGATTCATGAAGAGAAAGAATATTCAAGAGAAATTTCCCAATCAAAAAATCTGAGTCCATCTCTGTGTGTGAAGAAAAGTTTATTTCCTACTTTCTCATGCGGCTTGGCCTCAGTTTTGTTTGAAAACTCGTTTTTTGCTTATTTTATTTTCTGCCTTTTTCACGTTAACTAAATTGTTATTACGTGCTGCATGGAGGTATTTTAAAACATTTTTATGACAGCTGAAAACACACTGATTTACCAGTTTTTCATAAAATTTATTCGAGTATCAAATCATTGAAGTACTGAAACGGTTTTCTGAAATTCAAATTATGCTTTAAACAGCGCTTTTTAGCTGTATTCCAACTTGATCCCATATAACATTCATTTTCCCGATTTTCCATGTTTTCCATAGACTTTTCTTATTACTATGAATTTTTTTTAAAAATTTACATGAATTATCCTCGATTTTTTATGCAAGTTTTCATGATTGTTGAAGAGAAAGTATTGATGCAAGTAGGACGGAAAAAAATGATTCCGCATAGCTTATAAAACTTTTTTGTCGGAAAATTTTCCGGAAAAGTCGGAAATTTTCCAGAAAAATTGGAAAATTCTGCATTTTTCCTGAAACAGATTTATCACAAATCATATCCATGAAAATTTGTCCGATGATTTTCCCGCTCTTCCAGGTTTTCCATGGAGTTTTTCACAAAAGCAACTTTATGCAACTCATTTCGCTCTACAACTTTGTCTTAGGTTGCAAAATGCTCAAACGCTTACTTGGTCGGGAAAACTCCGGAAGAGAGTTTTATATGAATTTTCCTCGATTTTTTTTGCAAGTTTTTACCATTGCCGGAGAGAAAGTAATGATGCCAGTTGATAAGGAACTTGATCCTGCAGAATTTAGAAAACTTTTTTACCGGAAAATTTTCCGGAAAAGTTGGAAAATTCCGGAAATTTTTTTCGGAAAAATCGGAAAACTCTGCATTTTTCCTGAAACGGACTTATCACTAATCAAATTTGTACCAAATTTTCAAATGATTTTTTTCGATTTTCCGGGTTTTCCATGGAAATTTCCGGTTTGATAGATTCAATTGTCACACGACATGAACGTGTGTGCCAGCTCGCTGTGATGACGAAAAGTGGGTCTACGAGAGTGTCGAAAATAGTAAAAAAGAAATATATAAATAGACAGACAAATTCGTGTACGAGTTAAAGGGAATGGCTGGCCTCAAAAAGGACGTGCGCGTTTTACAGCGCAAATATTGCATGCAGAAATCGTTCTACAAGGAATCAGACTAGAGATATCATCAGAACATTGACCATGCATATAGAAATAAAGGAGCGAAAGGCATCCAACATTGAGTCGGTGTTTGAGCGAGTCGATATGACAAGTAATTGCCACATTCCTAATGAGCTTGAAAGCTCTCATCTAGACAATATCTAATAGTTAAGGGCAACGATTCTGGACTCACTAAGATTGTGAAGACTATGGTTTAAACGTTCCGTAAGAAAAAGCAGATAAGCGTTCACCCGCCCGAAAGCCATATTGGCGATTGTTGGTACAAGGAGACAGAAACGAACTTGAAATTTTGTTTTATTTTTCTACTTTAACCAGAAGTACCTATAAACTTCCACAAAAATAACGAAATTTTCTCGTAGTCGGTTCCATTGGCTTTAGAAACTATGAGCCGAAAGTGTGGAATTTATGTTGTTCAATGGTTTCATATAAAATGTCCTCCGACGTTTCAACATTAAATTTTGGTTACTAAATTTGAAATTTTCTCGGCGCTATAGTAAAACAAAGCAAAATGGATTCTACCAACTAGCTGCATGTGAACAGGGTCCTGTTACTGAATTCGGCTTGATTAAAACGAATCAAGTGTATAAAATCGCATAGAAAATCAGGTATGACTGACTGTTTACAGTCAGCAATTTCAAAATGATGAAGGAGGAATATTGTATTGACCCGTTAATAGTAAAAGTATACAGTTCATATGAAGATCTCGTAGTCGAAACTTGAAACACGTTTTTTTCGAAACGTTGTGCCGACTGATGACACACGCAATACTCGTAATATTTTTCAAACTTACTACGCATATTACTCTTTAAACTATTTTATCATACTATTCGTGTTATTATGCATTACAAACGATAGAACAAGCTTAGTTTACTATATCATTTCATTTTTGATGGAAACTAGATCTAGATCTCTGTGAAGATTGTAAGTGATCAACACGTTCTTGATTTGATATTGCGTCATGTGTGAATCTTAGTTCAATGTTTGCCCGTGTGTGATATCAGCTTTCAAGAGCAATGTATTAGTTTTAATTTATTGCGTTGTTCTTTGTTGTTCTCTTGCGAAACATTTATAGAATAACATTATAAAATTTACAGTTATGTTTAATTTTTCTTAATATTTACTTCTGATTATTGCCCTCCGCCTCCCTCGCAGGTATAGAGAATTATCAATTTTACTTTTCATGAATCCACGTATAGTCTCTGAATAATGCATTTTTTTTTTTTTTTTTTTTTTTTATATTATTAAGCCAAGCTCAGGGGATACCCTATGATGCAAAGCACAGCGTGGCAGGAAGGAGATAGGGAAAGGATTAAGGGATATGAGGAGAGTGGCGGAGGTGCCGATGTATGTCGCCCTTAAACTTTTGCAGGTTGTATGCCGGAGGAAAGACAGAAGATGGTAGACTGTTCCACATTCGCACAGTTCGGGATAAGAAAGCATCACGGAATTTAAGTGTACGGCCGAAGGTAATTTGAAGGGTAAAAGGATGAGCGCGGGATGCAGCGCGGGTATTGCGTGCAGGAACTATTCTACAAGGGATCAGACTAGATATTTTATCAGAACATTGGCCATGCATATAGCGATAAAGGAGCGAAAGGCATCCAACATTGCGACGGTGCTCGAGCGAGTCGATATGACGAGTAATTGCCACATCGCCAATGAGCTTGCAGGCTCTCTTTTGGACAATATCCAATGAAGCTAAGGCTGTGCGACCAGCCCCGGCCCAGATATGGGAATTGTAGTCCATTCTGGGTCTGATGTAGGACTTGTAGAGGAGCGCTATATTTGATGGGCTGAAATGCTATGATGCTATTATTTTTATTTTAGTTATTGATAAATTTTCAAATTTGTCTTTATTAGAACGCGTAGTTTTCTTGCTTTATGAATTATAGATTGTAGTTTTAGGCAGCCACATTCATATGGATAAAGCCATTGTTTAGCCTTGAAGCTGTTGACGTTGGAGTGAACCCTTAAATATTCTCTTTTCTTATCTACTATATTTAATTATTTAACGCATACTATCCTAACGTTATATTACTCTATTCTAATTCCATTCTTTATTGACATATTTAAATTTAATTTATTTTGAGTTATCAAATCTATTTTTTTTTCTATTTGTGTAAATAATCACAAATATATAAATTATAATTTCAAATATTATTTTAATTTTTAATTCCCCCCTATGAATAAAAAGAGGTGACATAAAATATCTTGAAATAAAATTACTAAATATGTTTGCCTCATCATAGCTGAATTGATGGTTTGAAGAAACGTCGTGATCACTAGGAGTCTCTTGAACCGAAATCACTGCAAGGCCCATTTTCAACCTAAAGATATGCGAGCCGGATGTTCTAGCAAAATTTCGGAAATTTAGTCATCTTCTCTTTTTTCACAAAAGATGTCAGATTTTCATACTGTGTTTCAGAAAAATAAATAAATCAAAATCCAATAGATATGAATTGGATAGTTATACTGGTCGTTTTGGACTTATTTATTTATTTATTTACGTAATTAGTTTGTAGAACAAGATTTACAATCTTTTAGATATGTACAATATAAGATGCATTCAATTGCATATTACTGACATATAAACAATATACAGAATGAAAGTTATCAGAGAACAGGAAAATGAGACAAAGAAAAAAAAAAAAAAAATTCATATTCAAACTTACTTAAAAAACCTAACCTATATATCAAACTACTGTTGCCGAAGACATACTCCCCCTACAATCAATCACTAGTAGTCAACAATTCCAATCCTTTTTTTTCCGGAATGCACCAACCATCCACGAATCTCAACTGGTAGAGAATTCCATATTCGAGGTACATGGACAAAATAGGAACGAGCGCCAGTCAACGTTACAAAACGAGTTATAATTAAATTTAAATGCCTTGGAGATTGGGCAAGCTGTATATGTTCCCATAAATAATCAGGCTTAAAAGTACACACGAGCTTATGCAAAAATATTAAAGCTTTAATTTGAACATACGTCTTTAGGGAGCAACCCATGACTACATTTCGGTAAGGACTTACATGATCATATCGCCGTAACCCATAAATTAAACGAATACAACAGTTAAAAGCTACATTTAATTTACGAGAAAAATTATGACCTAATGCCGAGAAAACAGGGCTTCCATAAGTGAAAAGCGGTATAAGAAGAGTTTTACTAGCTTAACTTTAGCACTGATGGACAGGAGATATCTCGAAAGCCAAGCCCAAGTCTTCTCAAGGCGCCATAAACATTATTTAATATTTTCTTAATATAGTCGCAGCATGACATATGTGAGTTAAGCATCACAACAAGATTCCTAACACATTTAGAGTGTGGTATATCAGAGGGGGGAAAGTCAGTAGGCTCCAACACCCTCCTGCATATGATTGTATAACTAGATTTACCGGAACTAAATAATAAATTGTTAGCAACAGACCATTCACGTATACGTTCAAGGTCCATATTTAATCGACAAAAACCATTCTCCGACATACTAGTGGGGCAACTCAGGAAAACCTGCACATAATCGGCATACAGATTCACTTTAGCATCATATACAGCATCCAGTAGTCCATTTATGTACAGACTGAACAATAACGGACCCATGATTGATCCTTGCGGTACACCGAATCTAAGCTATATCGGCTCAGAAACTCGATTTCCAAGTATAACCAGCTATGAACGCCCCGTTAGGAAGCTATTTAAAGTGTTGATAGCAGAGGTAGAGAAGCCAAATTCATTAGCTAACTTAGATTTTAAATTGTTATGACTTACACTATCAAATGCTTTGGAGAAGTCAAGTAGAACAAGAATATTCTATTCATCTTTATCAAACGCCATACGCATATCTGAGCTCACTTTTTATAAGGCAGTTTCACAACTATGTTTTCGTCGAAAACCAGATTGCAAAGGTGATAGTAATGAATATTCTTCAATATACTTAAGCATTTGAGAAGCCATAAGTTTTTCAATAGCCTTGGCAAGAAAACACAGCAAACCGATAGGATGGTAATCAGATAAACTGCTCGGAGAGTTATTTTTACGAATAGCAATAACAAAAGCTTTCCTCCAAATAATGGGGAAATTGACAGATTTTAAAATTGTATTAAAGATGTGAGTTATTACAGGAAGCACCACAGGTACGAGTAGCTTTAAGAACTGAGGAGGAATGTAATCTGGATCAATGGCACTCGACTTAATCAAATTAATGACAATCAACGTCTCGTCGTCAGTATCGAAGCGGAAGGCAAAAACATCAGATGCAGATTGCAGAATATCACCATTGTTTCTATCAGCCGGTACCGATTCATGAGACATAGATGAAAAGAATGTATTGAGTTCATCAGGATCCATCTTACAGCCACGATCTTCGTTACCATGTATGCCCAGGCGCCTTATATTACTCCAAAATATTTTATGAGATAAGTCAGGATTAAGCTGTCTTCCGAGATATCTCCGTTTAGCCTTCCGTATTTTTAGTGTTACAGTATTTCGTAAAAGTTTATAAAATTGGTCTGACTCAGTAGTTCTTAGCCTCTTATATCTCCGAAATCAAAATTCCCGTTCCGCAATTAAGTTTTCAATTTCTTCAGAAAACCATGGAAATGACTGCAAGCGTTTACGCGCCCTTCGGAGAGGTGCATGCTTTTCACGAAGATAGTGGATTAGAGTTTCAAGAATTTCCACCTAATCATTAACATCAGTGCACTCATAAACCGTTGACCAAGGAAGCTCTAAGCAATGATTTAACAAAACCTCATAATTTATACGACTATAATTGCGGTATGATTCTTGTTTATTAACATTTGTTGTATTTAATGAGAATCTGAATGTTAAAAATAATAAATCATGGTCCAGGAAACTTGGTGGACTAAGCTAGTTGAAAAATAAAACCTTATCTTCCTCTGTCACCAAAAACATCTCAAGAAGGGAAGACTTCGCAACGTCACAATATGTCGGCGGCATATAGACCCTCTTCAAATACAGTGATTGAAACGTCTGTAAGAGATTATCAGTAACAGAATTATCAGCTAAAATATTCACATTAAAATCGCCAGCAATAATCACATTATTATGGCGGTGTATGATTGAAGCTATGGTGCTCTCAAATTCAAGTGCATTCTCCAGACTAAACATATTGGGAGGGAAGTAGGAAGCCACAAGAATGCACCTGTAGACCTGTAGACCTGACTTCATCACATATAAATTCCAAAGACTGGGACGAAGAGAAGCCAATAGTGACCGACTTAAGACTATCTCTGACATATATGCCAACTCGAGCATGTCTATCAAAACGATGTAGCACAAATCCAGGAATGTCAACCAATTTTGTCGGAGTATGACTATGAAGCCAGGTTTCTGACACTACAATAGCGTGTATTTCGGAAGCAGCAAAAGCTTTTCTTATTTCATCAATCTTGGGCCGCAAACTCCTAGCATTCAAATAGGAAACATGTAGACCATCGACTCTTGAGCGAAAAATATTTACCATAGTTCCTATCGGGTCCATGGTAATGTACTACGTAAAATTCAATTCAGACAACATGAACAGGAGCACATACAGACAGCCATCATTTAATAGGAAAGGTAAGAGTGTGTAAACGGCAACAAAAAAATTAGCAAAAAAACAATATAATAAAAGATTAATTAATAGCATACAGTAGTGTAACCTAGAAATAAACTCCTGGTAGATAATCTATAAGAGTAAGTAAAAGCTTCAACAGAAAAATTATAAATTTAACACTAGATATTATTAATGTAATATAACCTAAGAGCATGACACACATATCAGATGCATTAATATCTTTGAAAAAACTAAATATGATATCATAGCTACTCATCTTCATCCATTTACGCAGTCGAGATCCCTGGGGCTGTAATCATACAATTTCAGTCCAAGGCATACAAATCTTTTAAGTTCAATATATGAAGTGCCGAATAATCTTTTCTCCTTTTCACATAAACAAATCCATTTCGAGAGCTCACCGAACACAGCTTGTTTTGAGGCCGCAACCAGCGTGCTTCACGAAAGATAGCATGATTATGACTAGTGAGGTTATCATTAAAGTAAATAATACTCTTGGAGGTAAAACCAGCTTCAATTTGATTCACCAAGAGTGGCCCATGAATTCTAACAGTTTAAGGAAAGCTCTTTTTTCGTTAGGTGTCGTAAACCTTACAATGATCGGAGCCGAATTAGCTGATGAGGATCCGCCAGCACTTTTCATCTTCAATCGAAAGGCATCAATGTCTGGCGTGATAGAGTAATTGATCGCACTCGCAACCTTATCGAAAAGATCGCAAGTGTTATCCTTCCCAAGAGCGGGAATGCCTCTTATAACGACATCATTTAAACGGTGAGTTCGATGCATATAATTAATCTCACTTTAATTATATCATATTTATGATATGATTGTAAAAGTTTGTGATTGCCTAAGCATGTTAAGAATATCTGCCAATGTAGTGTACAACAACTGAGTACGAGACTTGTTAATATTAAGATAGACTGTCTCCATAATAACTTAATTTGAAACTTGAATCATTTCAAGGAAATCAAGATTTGACGGACTGTGGATGGAAGTTAGTCCATTTGAAATATCATTGACTTTTATGTCACTTGACAGTTGCTCACTGTGAGTAACGATCATGGCAGAGTTCAGTAGTTTAATTAAATGGGATCAATGTCATTGCTATTTTTATTGGAAATTATTTTAATTTCACTAGTATGGGGTAAACTTTGCTCTATTTGAAATTGAACCGAAATGTTACAAAAGGATCCTTCATGCACCTAATTTGTGTGACACCCTGCACATTTGACACAATTTAAATAAAAATTAAGTTATTATGTCTAAGGTATAAAGATCTTTAGTTGTCCCCTTTTATCTTCGGGAGAATAATATTTTAATAACACATTTCAATTCATAAATGGCTGGCCTAATCTTGATCCCGGGCCATTAAGGCTTCGCTGGCAATGAGGAATCTGATGAGCTTGCTATATAAAGCTCAGCTACACCTCTAATCAGTCAGGAGCCGATGTGTTAGCTGCCTCTGTGTACAACAAAATGCGTATCGAAGGGCTACAGCATATATTGGAAGAGTATGGAGAGACAGAATTATGCTAAGCTCTTCATGGGGATTCCGTTTATGAAAAGGTAAGGGATCTTCTGAGCTACAGTAGGACGGACGTTAGACTCTTAACTGGTCTGAATACTGGCCAGTGTCAACTAAGGAAGCACTTTGTTACTATTAACGTATACCTGCAGGTTGTGCCTGGAACATGATGAATCTGCTTTACATATCCTGTATAAATGCTCGGCGTAGCTACACGCAGAGTGGCAACCTTTGGTAAACCACAGTTGGAGCCAAATGCGTTGGTGTGAAGACCGCACCGCGAATTCTTAAAACTGCTTAAGGGGATTGACCTGCTTTAAGGGAGATGAAAGGGTGAGCACAATACACTCTCTCAGTAGCACAGCTCTTTATATAGCCTTCCATCTCCCTCTTTTAACCAACCAACGAACCAACCAGCTTACCAACTAACCATGCATTACTTAACTAGCTTCCCTCTAATTCGACTCCTTATATTACGGCTGTTTACGTTATATGCAAAAGTATATAAGCACATAACAGATACAAAACTATTCATAATAGGGTAACATCTATGATTCGTACATCTAAGTGTGCATATCTTCAAAGTAAGCTAGATTTAAACCAGCCTTCTAGGAGGTTGTGGAAATATATTCGCAGCTTGGGAATATATGGGCAAGAATCCTCACAAGTCATCTGTGATCCCGATACACTCAACAAGTTTTTTAATAACTTAGAATATTCTAACTTCCTTTCTGAGTGCTTTTCTTTTCACTGCGTTGGCGGATGTGAAACTCTATCCACGTTGTACTTTATTAAGTCAAACGCCACTGGGCCTGATTCGCTAAATCCCAAATTCCTCAAATTTATAATTCCATATATATCTTGTCCCCTAGTTCATATCTACAGTGGCTGTCTCACCAGATCTCAGTTTCCTATTTATTGGAAACAAGCTACAGTGCCCCTATTCCTAAGAAAGTGTCCCCGTCTCAACCTAGCGATTATCGTCTCATTAGTCTGCTTAACTTTCTGGCCAAGGGATTGGAAAAGATCTTATAAGCAAATTACGGATTATGTAGAGGTGAATAAAATATTGTCAGTTTGGCAGTCTGGCTTTCGACCGGGGCACAGCTGTGAGACTACTCTCTTAAAAGTTGCCACAGATATTTATGATGCTCTTGATAGTGATCATTTGATAATATTGGTTTTGCTTGACTATAGTAAAGCATTTGACTCTGTTAATCATTTAAAACTATTCTCTAAACTTGGTAATGGGCTTAACTTCTCATCTATAGCTGTTAAGATGATTACCTGTTTCCTAATGAATCGCAGTCAAATGGTGAAGGTAGGAGAAACTCTCTCTAATCCGGCGCCTCTGTCTTCAAGTGTTCCTCAAGGATCGATCCTTGGTCCACTTTTATTTAGCCTGTACATAAACAAGTTATATTAAAAATTGCTCTATTCATTTATACGCTGATGATGTACAGATGTATGTACCTTAGTAGATCTATAGGACTAATAGAGGATTGTGTCTATCGGATCAATGAGGATCTATAGCACCTACATACATGGTCTGCAATTAATGAGCTGTCACTGAATCAGTCCAAGTCAAACTGCTTAGCAATTCATAGGCGTGCATTAGAGAAATCCGAGCTTCCCTTTGTGGTCTTAGAATATGTTGACTCAGTCAAAAAGTTGGGAATCATATTTAATTCCGAGTTCAGCTGCTGCACCTACATTACGGAAACGATGAGAAAGGTATATGGTGCTCTGCGGCAATTGTGGATTAGCTCAAGCTCCATGTCAGAGAATTTTAAACTGAAGTTGGCTAAGTCGGTAATTGTACCACATTTTACATATGGCAGTTTAATATTCGGTAAACTTGATTCTGTTTGTCAAAGGAAATTGAAAGTTGCGTTCAATTATGTTAGTCGATACATTTACAAGCTCTCTCGTAGCGCTCACATATCAGCGTATGTATCATCGATTCTGACCACATCCCTTGAGACATATCTAACTAGACGCCAACTTATTTTCTTACAAAAATTAATAATTCATAAAAGCCCAACTTACTTATATGAGAAACTGCAGTTCTTGCATTCTACCAGAAATTCTCAGCTTCTTATCCCAAGGCACATCCCACAGTATGGTGAGCGTTCTTGCTTTGTCCTGGCTGCTCGTAAGTGGAATTCTCTTCCAAGAAATATACAAAATGAAGGCTCCAGTAAAGCTTTTTCAAGGTTAATTAATAATTTAATTTTTTGAGGGTGAATGGTGCACGCATTTACTAAATAAATTGATTGGACTACAATCTCCATCATTTTTTAGTACTTAGTTTGTATATTTTTAAGTTTTTAGTTTTATTATTATTATTATTATACACTTTTAACTTTTTCTTTCTTTTGTTCTCCTCCTCTTGATATTAGTACTGTAATAAGATCTTTTAATCTTGGGTAGGTATATTACCAAATAAATAAATTATTATTATTAATTACAATCTTATTTATACTACAGAGCTTGCTTCCACATTGATTTTTTTATTTTCACTCAACATTGTAAATTTTATTCTAAATCTGGTGCAGGACCTTGCTTCATACTGGTTCTGCAACAGACTGGTTTCATCGAGGTATTCCTTCGGTAGGCTACTAATATTAACTCACATACTCTGATAGACATGCATTTCTTGTGACAAGTATACCCCTAGATTTCTAAATTGCAATTTCGTACAACAAAATGAAAAAATTGAACTTTTATTGGTGATCAAAAAGTAATGATAATGAGTATAATAAAATTACGCATTCTAGTTTAAATTTAATTTATTTTTCTACATAGTCGCCTAACAAGTCGATACATTTAGTCCAACGTTTCTCTAAACCTAAAATACCATTTAAAAAAAAATCTTTATCTTGGCTATCCCAAAATGCCTCTACAGCAGCCATCACCTCGCTATTATCCTCAAATTTCTTGCCCCTGAGGTGTTCCTTGAGCCGAGGAAACAAATAAAAATCGCTGGGGGCTAAATCTGGAGAATAGGGTGGGTGTTCGACCAGTTCGAAGCCTGCTTCTCGAATGGAAGCCGTCGCAACTTCGGCTTTGTGTGCAGGAGCGTTGTCCTGCTGAAACATGACTTTCGCTCGGAGTTTGCCCCGTCTTTTTTTCCTTTATGGCTTCTCGCAGTCGTCTTATTTGATCAGCGAAGTAGGAGCCCATTATAGTAGCTCCCTTTTCCAGGTAATCAACCATTATGATTCCCTCAGCATCCCAGAAAACAGACGCCATAACCTTGCCCGCCGAGCTCGAGACTTTGAACTTCTTCGGCGTCGGTGAGGATGGCCTTTTCCAAGTAATCGATTGTTGTTTGGTCTCAGGATCAAAATGATGGAGCCATGTCTCGTCCATGGTCACAAATTGAGACAAAAAATATTTTTGGTCAGCCTGGAACTTTGCAAGATTGGCTCTTGAAGTGTCAACTCGTATAAGATTGCTCGTGCATCCGTATGTGACGTAGGATTTTGAAATTTGGCAGAATGTCAGACTTTGTGACGTGTACATATTTTGACAGTAAAATATATATATATATATATTTTTTTTAATGGAGGTGGGTAAGGCCGCCATAAAAAAACATTTTTTTTTTGTTACTTGTGGGCGCATCTTTTGAAAGGACTACTTTCAAGGATTTTAGAAAAAATTCAAAATTTTGGTGAATTGGAAAATATGCCAAAATGTATAAAAATATTCCGTTCCTGACTCCTGATCCTTTACGTTTCTAAAGTTAAAATTTTGATATTATCAGGGTTAGTAAACAACAGGAAAACTGTAGCTACTTTCAGTAAGTCTCATAGTTACTGGATAAAAAAGGTTTTTTGTGTTAACTGATAATGCAATTCCGATTAATAGGACCAACTAATATAAAATTAATCTTGCATCCGTCTCTCTGGTTTAGATTTAAATATGTGTACTTGAGTTCAGTCATTTGTTTACAAATTTCTGGTACGGAACTCTTATCGTGAGAGCCCGACTAGCTCTTGACCGAATTATATTTTCATTTATTTTTATTTAATTTCATTCATATTTTTTTCGTTTCCCTTACCTTTTAGTTGCTTTCTATATTTTTTACATATTTTTATATTTTGTTTACCATTTTTAAGTTTATATTACTTCCAGACACTTTTGTATATTTATCACTTTTTCCCGTTATTCAAGTTGTGCTATAATTATGATTCGCAAAATCTTTTATACCTCAGCATTCATTGGTTTTTTACATTCCTTCTATATCTGAATACAACAAAAAACATCAGTAAGTTCCATTGGACTGAACAGGGGACTTGCTTCTGTGAATGAGCCTTGTAATAATAATTAATACTCGGCATAAATAATTCTCAAATGTACCGAAATTCAATATACCTATACACAAGCACGTATCATGGCTTCGTTTAATTCATTTCTTAGCCTACAGCAGCTCCAACACTATGTATACTTTTGCATGCTTTGCACTAAATATGGATGTCCCGTTCCTCATCATATTAACTTTGAGGAACACGTTCACCACTTATAGGCATGCTTTGGCAAGGATATGGCTGAAAAGTGCCAGGTACATATAAACCTACTTTCTCCCCACTTTCCCATTAGTCCCAGCAAGCTCAGGATCGTGACCAGAACTTTTCTAAAAAAAAACAATACCTACAAAGAAAAACTCAAGGAAGAAGCATCTTCTATCGTCATCCAGTAATTTTTAGCTGTAAAAGTAACATGGTGACATTTCAAATGTTTCGAAAGGTGTGGTAGCTACCACCTGGAGAAAGTACAGAACTGGAAAAGTTAGTCCAGAGTGCTGTTTTTATATACTTATGTTTCTGGTAATAAACTTTATTACAGAAAGACAGAAGTTGAAAGTTTTGAGAATTAAAAATAGACTCTTCCAATTCTAACAACGTGTAGCAATGTAATTTAGTGAGTCTCTCGTTAAAGAGGAAAATGTGTTGGTAAAATTTCAAATATTTTTACACACAAATTATGACATGACATGACAATATTGAATTCATGGGATGTCCGTCCTGATGTCATACATACTATTTTAGAGCTATTCCAATAAACAATTTTTTTCTAATCGGGCTATTCCTAATATTTTTACGAAAAAATTATCTTAAATTTTATAAGATACCTAAGTAAGATAGCCCGGAGCTTTTTTAGTTAATATTTTTTCCCAAGAGAGTGTGAAGTTTTAAGTCATAGTTTTTCAAATCACAGTACTGCCTAGGTGCCGGTTATTAATGTAAAACAGTCGTACCGTGTTTTATTTCATACACAAACATATTTTTAACAGTTGTTACCATACTGCACCAAACCCATGGGTGCACATTACCTAAGGTAAATTGATACAGGATTTAGGTATTTAAGGTATTCAAGTTATTTAAACTGAATAATCTTTTATTCTAGAATAGAAGTATATTTTCGACATATATAATTAACTAAATAGTCAAACTTTCAATATATATATTACAGGACTCTAAAATAATAGTAGCTCATAGCAATAGTCAGTTATTCTATATATTATCATTACTTAAATCACAGTTTATACCTTAGGCACACGAGACATATCAATAATCATTGACGGAGCAATAATCATTGCATAGCTAGTGTCTTATTGCATCATTGGCGCAATGGTCATTCGTTTCATCAATGCACCAATTACGCTCCCATAAGCTCATTCGTTTATAATTATCCATTGTTCGTCATTCCTCTTGCCGATAAGTGCGCTTTCAGTGGTGAGAAACTGCAAGTTATTGGAAAAATCTGTCACTGTCAGATGTCCTTTGTGAAATTTTCAAATTTGATATTATTGCAAGTTGTGTTCAGATTTTTGATTTTCACTTAATAACTATGTATTTGATTTATAATATTTATGCTATCGAATAGAAGGCTAAATTCCATTTTACTTTTTTTAATTTACAAAATTGATCACTGCCATCAGTCAAATCGAATTACCGTCAATATGTCGTATGCTTGCTTTACGTAATTGGATCAATGATCATTCTAGCACGTCATGTGCCTAGTGGTATTACATAACGAAAAACAAATAGTTCGTAATTGTCAACAGTAATTCTTTTCGTTTATCGAATAGAAATTCTCTTAATTGGTAATTTTCATATAATTGAGATCTATTTTGATATTCAAGAACTTTCTTTACTAACGTGTGTGTTAGAATAGCTGATGACGGCCTACGTCGTTTAGCCATTTTGCTTTTTTTACGATATTTAGATACTTAGATGGGACGCAATTGGAGCTAAATGGGTAAGATGGACCATCAACTGCATTGTGAGTGCCTGTTGTCAGGTAATTCTGTAATATATCAGATATTTTCTCTGGGTTCCGAACGTTCACTTGAAATCTGACTGTCAACATTTTGTGGTCTAGGATTTAGTCTGTCAGTCACATAACTTGGCATAAAGTTGCTGTCTAGAAAAATATTAGACTTAAAAGGACAACCACCCGTTGCCTTAAATCCATTCAAATAAGATAGATTTACAAAATTTACCGCACGTACATCAAGTTACCCCTGCGCCTAAAGGCTCTGGTCTCCCTTACTCGAAACCTACTTGTACCGATTATTTTGTTGTTCCTTTCCACTCCATTAGGAGCATAGGTTCCCCGTCTTATTCTCTTTAACTGTCTATATCTGAAGCCCTTTTTCGTTTATATTTTTGCTACATATTGTCAGGTGATTAGCCCGCAGTAACTATCTTCATGATGGAACTGTTATCTGTCGCTTATTAGAAAAATCGAGCCATGTTGACGAGTCCCGTTGATTGTTATCGCAGAAGTTTTCGGGCTGTCATTTTTACATATGGTGAAAGAGTTCATTTTATGTTATAAAATGGAATGGACTCTATGGAAGACATAGAACATTATCTCCCACAAAGCCCATTCCGGTTCTTACTGCTGTGCTAGAGAGTGTGGGTACATTAAAGAGCTACGTATATGTAATGGGAAGGCGCAGCCTAGCTAGGAAAAAGTGGTGTCGAGGTGCAATTTGATATTACGATCGCTGGAATTGGAGATGAGCACGCTTAAAGGAGCATTTACACTGTAAAAGATTTTCAACTGTATTCAAAGTGAACTAGAGTGGATCTCCTAGATATTCTAGTGAAACATCTAGTTGGAATCATTTAAGAAGAAGTCCAGTTGAATATTTTAATTGCATTTCTACTGAATATGTAACAGATTTCTGGACATGAAAACTATATATCCAGTCTTATTTTATGAACGGGGTTTTAAGTAAATTTAAATGTTATTTCCCATTTTTCAACTATATTAACTATTAAATTTCAAGATGCTTTTCCAGTTAATTAAAGAAGATTTCTAGTTTAACCAACCGACCTAATCAGTTAGATATATCACCTAAGTTTACACTCAATTTAAGCCGAATTCAATTTAATTAAGCAGGGATCCAGTATTTAAAATCAGAACAGATTTCTAGTAAAATTAAAAACTTTCATTTAATTCCACTAGAAATCTGCTCTGACTGCGAAAACTACATTCCAGTTTATCCTCGTTAATTTTCGTTTCCAATATCCTGAATTCTGTATAATTAATATACTCGTATACATGTCCATGCGTAACATTTTTCTCATTTATTTGTAAGATTTTTACTTGGTTAAACAGAATTGGATAGCCGAAAATGCCTATATGGCATTATTTCTTATCAGGAAATAATGTTTTTTTATTATTTAAACAAAAATACAAATTACTCTTTAAGAATTTTTACCGAACTTATATTTGTTCAACCCATGTTATTTTGGGTGACAAGTTTCAAGTCTTGTTTTTGACTCATCAACAGGTCCCAAATATAGAAACTGAGTGACTCGAAAAACAAATGGAAAACTAAAACAAAGAAAAGATATGAAAAAATGAAAAATACCAAAAAAATTGAGGGAAAAGAATAAGCCAAAAATTGGATAATTTAATTATACACTTATTTATTGAGTTTTAAAGAAACGCTAGTTGCAAATACATGTGTACTTGGAAAAGAAAAGACTAAAAAAAATAAACAATATTTTCAATCATACAGCCAGAGTTTTGTGAAATAGAGATACTACCCCTAATGGATTTATTTTTATGCTTTTATAGATAAAGCGTAAACAATTTAAAAAAATTTGTCAAATACTTAAAATTGAATACATAGTAAAACTTATACAATATATCAAAGGCATGGCGTACATTGTCCCCTATTTCTATACAAATATCCTCTAAACAAACATAAAAAACTCCCGTTTCAAAAAGTCGCTCAGATCTACAGATGATTATCGGTTCACCCCACTTTTTTTTTTATAATAGTGTTGATATCATCTTTGAGCTGAAAATACCAAAAGTATAAAGTACAAATTTAATGTTGCATTCCTAAATTATTTTCATTGATCCCCTGCATTAGTGACATTAAAAATGATTCGAAGTTTTTTTCTTCGAAATCCTCCATATCTGTGCAAATTTGGCAGTATGACCGTTTTATGTGGCGGTTGGGCAGTTTTTTTTAAGACCGTTGCGGGCATCCTTAAGTTATGTAGCTAAGTATTAATGAAAAAAAGATAAAATGTTTTATTAGAATTAAAATATATATATGTAAATATATACAGATTGAAGGAAAAATATACCTTAATTTCTGCGTCAAAAATAAATTGAAATAATAATTAACTTAATTAAAACTTAACTAATTCAAACATATAAGATAATATGAAATCTGACCATCGTTTAAAAATTTTCGATTTGTACCAATAGCAAGATTATCAATGCTGTCCTATATTTTGGAAATCTATGTTAATCTGAATACAAATTTAATAAGTAAAAATGTCAAGAGTAAATTTTGTATAATTTCTTACCACAGCGCTTTCAAAATCAATTATTCTTGGGAACATGTCAAAGATGTATTTCACCGATTTTCCGGATAATATCATAGTTCACTTAGTACCATAAGTTTCTTCCATTAGATTAATTATTGTTTGGTATTTTTTGTCCACATGCAAAATAGTTTTAAGTTCAGCTATCTAAGTAAAATTAATACAACATATTAACAACATACATGATGGGCCGCATCAACAATAAAGTATAGAAAATATTATTTTCTAAGCACTGTAAACAATATGCTAGATCAACTAATATATACACTTTGGCACGTCCGTCGACTTTCACTTTACAATATTAAATGAATACAACTCAGTCCTCGTGTATCCTAAAGAAGAAGGACTCTATTGAATTTCTCTTTACTTTTAAAGAGAACTCGGGACATTTGACTAGATTATCAGTAAGCATAAGACAACACAACTACAAATCAGTTCACTTAAATTGATTTTCATTTGAATGAACTAGATATGCAGTCCAGGAATGTATAATAACTGAACCTGCAAAAAATTAGATGGAAACATATTTGAAAAAAAACTGAATATCACGAATTCCAAAAAAAAAAACAGAATTATAAATAAGAAATCATTTACTTATATCCGGAATCCTAGTTGAATTTAAATTTTAAATAGAAATCCAGTTAGTCATAACTAGACATGCACGCAGTTAAATTTGACTAGAAAATTTTTTACTGTGTAGAGTCACCAGATTGCATTGTCTCTGCTTGTCGCAAGCTTGAACTCTAATATAAATTCTTCGCGCTTCCCACCAGAGTGGATTTCACAGAGTAGCGTCAGATTTGAAAAATTCCTAATCTCACGTTGCTGCGATAATGAGAGCAAATGCAATCTGGTGATTCCACTCTACTCTTCCATTGTAAACGCTCCATAATACTGCGCTACTGAGGTAATTTGTAATTGATATAAGTCCATTAAAAATTTTTAATGCTCACCCACAAGAAGGAAAGAACGACTCATTTCTATCGCAGCACATATATTCCTAACTTGTTTTAACCGATGACATTAGTTAAGGCGACTGATGTTTCAGGTCGCAATTACGTGATTTCAATATTTACAGCAGAATGATCATCTTCCTGCTTTCGTAAGCTTATGGTTAATTCTTTTCATACACCCCGAATGAAAGAGTAAATGTTACTTGCAAAAAAATTTAAATATTTTAATTTTTTGCATGTCCGTCTATCCGCCCGCCTGCCCGTCTGCTCGTTTGTCCGTCTGTCCGTCTGTCCGTTAATCCGTCTTTAAGTCTGTCCGTCTGCTCATCTGTTCGCCTGTCCATCTGTCCGTTTGTCTTTCTGTCCGTCTATCTGACAAACCGTTTATCCGTGTGTCCGTGTGTGCTTCTGTGTGTATGTTCACCTATCTGCCTATCCATCAGTCCGTATATCCGTTTCTTCGTCTGTCCGGCTGTCCAGCTGTGCGTCTGTTCGTCTATCCGTCTGTCAGTTTGTCGGTGTGTCTATCTGTCTATCCGTTTGTCTGACTGTTCGTCTCTCCTTCTATCCGTTTGTCCGTCTATCCGTTTGTGCTGGTATCCTTTCGTCTGTCTGCCCCTCAACCCGTATATCCGCCTGTTTGTCTGTTCGTCTATCCGTTTTTTCTTCAAATCGATTGTCCGGGTATTCTTTTGTCCGTCTGGCCATCTGTCCGTTAGTTATAATTTTTTAAAAAAAATGTATATTAAGTTTCAAGAATGGGATCGATGAGGTAATTACTTCGTATGGTTGCACATAAAAAAATTAAATTTTTCACTATTTATTTGGAAACTGCCAACGTAGAGAGCTAAAATTTTACACGGCGGTTTCATAAAAACAATTAAGATAATTTCAAAAATTAACTAAATCAGGCAACCTCTTGTTGGTGATGCCATATAAAAATTTAGTTTTTTTATATATCCTGTGAAAACAGTCTGCCCTAGATGTTTTTATTGTTGTCAAAAGATCTTCTTCGAAATATAAAATCCTATGAAATTGGTTATAATCATTTTAACTCTCCAAAAACCGGACGAGGCGGTTTTTTTTTTTTTGTATTTAGTAATTTTATTTGAATCCTAAAAGTAAAAACTATTCTAAAAAAATTTCTATTCCATCTTACACATTCTAAAAATTTCAAATTCGATTCCACAATTGGACAAACAAGATCAAAAATAAATAAAGAAATAAAAATTTATTTGTTGGCTTCCATCGTTACAGGTTAATGCCAACTGGAAACAAATGTGGCTTAATAGTCTAGATAAATTAATAAATACCAGAAGTAAAGCCATCTGTCTCGTTATCTCAGAGGTGAGAGCAGTCGTCTTGAAAGCGGCAGATCCTGACTCCAAAAACCGAACGAGGCGTTTTTTTTTTGGTTTTTTTTGTATTATCATTTTATTTGAATCACTAAACTTTAAAGTTTTCTAACAATTCTTCTATTCATCTGACAGATTCGAAAAATTTCACGTTCAATTCATTTATTCAATTCAATTATTCTTTATTACGGCCCAAGATACAAATGAGGTATAATAACGAGACTGGAATACTTAAAATAATTAAAACTAAATTAAGAGAAAAAGAAATATGTGTATATATGAAAATTGCAAAGTTAAATTTAATTAAGAAAAGTTAATTAAGAAAAGTTGAAAAAAAGAAACAAAATATATGCCTAATAGAAACAAAGAAAACCTAACAAAGGAAGGAAAAGGTATTAAAAGAATATATAAATTATAAGAAAGTAAGAAAAATTAAGAAAAATTAAGAAAAATTACATGCAAATGAATGAGTACAGATCTCGGACTTAAATGGAGAGCAGCTAGATCGCACAATTGAGAAGAAGTCGCCTGAAAGTGCCGACCGAGCCCGCGAGTAAACTGTTCCAGAAGCGAATAACCTGAACAAAATAAGAACCAGTAAGATTAGTAGTACGGCAACGCTCCAACAGTAATTTGCGACTCCTGGCAGAATGTAACGGTTGCAGAAAATCAACTAGATAAGGGGGCTGGCCCAATTGCAATATCCTATAAAGAAAAACCAAGTTCCTACGTTTCAAATATGTCTCTAGAGAACAGCCCAGCAATGAGAGACTATAATAGGATACGTGATTATATCTGCGCAGTCCGTAAATAAACCTAATACAACCATTGAATGCCACTTTAAGTTTTCTAGAGCACACAGAATCTAAGGCTGGGAAAATACGGCATCCATTAGTGAAATGAGGGAGCAAGAGTAGTTTGACCAAAGTCATACGTAAGCTTAGTGGCATGATACTAGCATAAAGCTAAAGACGACGAAGGCCAGCATAGATTTTAGATAGTATGGCACTTATGTGATTACAGCAGCTCATCCGACAATTAAGGTACACTCCAAGATTTCGAGTCCTACTAACATATGGGATGATTCCATTAAGTAGAATTTCTGGCAATGCAGACAGATCAATTTGTCGTGGATAGAATGCAATGCACTGGGATTTACTAGAGTTAAGACTAAGAACATTGTCGATTGACCAGCAGTAAATTCGTTGGAGGTCACTGTTAATGCGGCTTACACAGTCTTCGATAAGTCCTATGGGACGACTCAAATAAAGCTGTACATCATCTGCATATAGGTGAACTTTCACGTCATGTGTCACCTCTGGGAGGTCATTTATGTATAAGTCCACCATTTGACAAGATCAAAAATAAATAAAAAATTAAAAATTTATTTGTTGGCTTCCATCGTTACAGGAAATTACAAACGAATGCCCATATCTAAGATATCATAAAAATTTGGTCTTAGACTAATTCTAGTTTTTTTACTTGTTATTATAAGAATTTCTAAATGTTTCCAATCAAATTCAGCCTAAGAGTTCTTAGTTTTACTTCTGTGGCCTGTGCATACAAGCTAATAATTTTGATAAGTTAGGAGAAATATTCTGTATCAACGCGTAAATTCTTCATGTGTATATCCTTTCACCTGTGTCTTTTCTTTTTCGAAATTAATTAAATTTTAAGTTAACCAACTGAATTAGTCTTAATCTCTGTATAGAGTTGAAACGTTTGAATTTCAACATTTGATCATGTTACTAACGGTAATTGAAAATTTTGACCTTAAACGCTTATCTTCTTGGGCTGAAGTAGATAGAGTAAGTAGAGCAGTCGTTTTCATGAAAAAAAAAAATTCTCTCAAATATTTCATCAGCAGTAATCCTAACTTGCATGGATTTCTATTTTCCAACAATAGGATTTCATATGCAGTGATCATATTTATAGAGTCTCTGTCATATTCTTGTTAATTTTTAAGATTTTAATTATAAAAAACAAAAACGAAAAAAGACTGTAAAACAAAAGGGTATGATTATAATTTTCTATATTCTTTATAAGATATTTTTATCAGAGATTAAGCTTTGATAATGCTGTAAGATAATCACACATCATTGATTCTATCAAGATTTGATTACCCCAAACAATCTTATTCATAATCGTGTTTTGTAAGTTATTGGCTTTATTGACTTTCGATAAAGCTTAAGTTTTCAAGTTATCAGCGAAATAGCAAATCTGTGAATGGTTTACTACTCTCAATACCCTCTTAAGAAAGCCATAATTTCTGATACGTCTTTAAATATTGAATCGGCAACGGTGAAAATTCAACGCAAACATTACTGTTCAGCCAAGTATTTGGAACGTGTAAGATAAGAGAAACCTTCAATCTGAATTCCATTGTACAACTTTTTTTTTTTTTTTAATATCAGTTTAGGTGTGGCTTGTCTTGTCTACACTAGAACAGTAGAGATAAGGAATTGTATCCTAAATTGTATTCAATTCAAAGGTCTTTATACCGATAGATATAATTATTTCCACTACTACTGGCGCTACTTTCTTCCATTAATTTGTAGTGATGGTGGATGATTCATTACCAAACCAAGTCACATTAGTTTGGTATCGTTAGTTGATTGATTTCTAACTAAATTATTTTTTAATTTCTCCCCGACAAATTATAAAGTACCTACACCAAATAAGATCGTGCACTTAATACTTTCTTTAGCATAATATTGAATTATTCTCATGGTTATCTGCTTTGTAGTATCTTTATGTGATTTATTGGTAATACTCGTAGGCATGTGTCCTTGGATTTCCGAAAGTTTTCTGCATGGAAATATTGAGTTCAAATGAAAACTTAATTTTTGTATATGTGACATTTTATTTGATTAAATTTTTCAACGGCTTTGAAAAGATGAAAGCAGAAAGAACATAATAATTACGTGCATACATACATATTCTTATGTTTGTGTTGATCAAAGGGCTATTTACACTTAGAACATATAACTAAGGGAAGCGTAATAAGCTCGTATATAGTGGAATTTTCTTTTTGATTCGTTATGCTCATGGAAGTAGTAAATCTGAGCTATTTTTGAAGGGGTTTGGTGATTTAAAATAAAACCAATTTGTGAGCTGCTATACTGACACATTAAAAAAAAAGAGAAATTAGGGATCAGAAAAATGTAAACAACAAATATTTTGAACACTTATCTTGATAGTGCTGTTTCCCTTCCCTTTTTTTCATTTCTTTTGCACCTATTTGCTGAAAAAAAAACAACTTTTTAGTTTAATGTCAGGACTTCAACTTGCCTGACAGATGGCTTCCCAGGATTATTTCGGCGATCGGCGATTATTGCAACAACACTGTTGAAATATTCTCCTATTTATTAACTTAAGTCCAAAGATTAATCACTAAACTATCATTTCGAATGTGTTTACTTAACATTAACACAACTAACGGAACAATTCAACGTTTCTCAAAATACAAAACCTGGCACAAAAACACGAAGCTGACGATTATTTTGAATTTAAGTAATTGGTAATGTCAAGATAACCCTTGATCAAACTTGGTTGAATTATTTTTGCATTTTTCACCCCTTCACCTGAAAACTCAGTTTCCCTCACACCGATATAGGGATCTAGCATTGAAATTAGGGGGGAAGGTGTCATCCGGCAATTAAATTTAGGAAAAAAAAATATCAATTGGGCACCACTTGTCCAGTGCCGTAAAGCTCTTAGTTTAGCCACCGCAGTATTGTAGTGTATTTCATATAACGACTATATTGTTAGTGTGAAGCTTACGCTCCATAATTATCCTAAAGAGTTCTAGAAATTTATAAATTCCAAACGTAATTCTGATGCACGGTTGCCATTTTTTTCTCTTAATTCTTTAGCACTGCATTCTCTGATTCCAACTGTGAATTTAATGTTATTGACTTTTCTCATTTGTTCCTGGTTGTATCCCCGCTTTCTTTCTGAAGAAATGTTGCCCATTCCTGTCCCATGTCCACTGTTACTTGTTTAATCTATCTTTGTCCTGCGGGTCCTTTCCTAAGTCATGGAAGTACGTTGTGATTATTCCTTTACATAAGAAGGGCAAAAAATCGGACGTTTCAAACTATAGACCTATTGCTAACTTGTGCCATGTTGCGAAGATTTTTGAAGCCCTGGTCAGTGATGTGCTTCACTTTCACTGTAAACCAATCTTGGGCTCTTTACAGCATGGTTTCTTGAATTGAAAGTCAACAACGACTAATCTTTACTATTGTATACCAGCCATTGAGTACGGTATGCAGGTTGACTGCGTCTTCACTTATTTTAGTAAGGCCTTCGACAGAATTAATCATAGAATCCTAATCCGCAAGCTCTCTATTCTTGGTTCCGACCCCCCCCCCCTTTCGTTCAGTGGTTATCTTCTTATTTATTTAACCGTACGAAGCTAGTTATATTCCGCGGATCACTCTCTTCCGAGATAGCTAATACCTCTGGTGTACCTCAAGATAGTATCCTTGGTCCACTACTTTTTAATCTATACATCAATGATGTATCTTTACTTTTACTCAATTTTAGAATACTTTGTTATGCGTACGATGCCAAAATATTTCGTGTTGTTAGTTCTAATTACGACTGTGCTCTTTTAAACTGACTGACCTAGCCATTTTTCATAAGTGGTGCTCTAGTAATCGTCTTGCTCTAAACGTTGCTAAATGCACAACTATGACTTTCGCTCGCAGAAGATCCCCCATATCCTTCGATTATATTCTAGAGGGAGATTCATTATCCAAGCTCGACAAAACCAAGGATATGGGTGCGATTCTCAATTTTCGCCTTTCTTTTGAGGATCACATCGATTACATAGTCGGTAGGGCAAGATTTTGGGTTTTGTTAAAAGATTATCCAAGGAATTTGACGACCCTTACACCATTAAACACCTTTATTGCACTTTTGTTAGGTCTATACTGAAATATGGTAGCACCGTCTGATCTCCTTACTATTAAGTGCAGATCAATTGCATCGAAGCTGTCCAACTCAGATTACTCCCATCCGCACTCCGCGGCCTTCTTTGGAGTGTTTCGGTAATCTTGCCTCCTTATGGGGACCGATTGAACTTATTGTCCTTGCTGATGCTGGAAACTAGACGTAATATCTCTAGAATTGTGTTAATTTTCGATATTTTGCAGGGCTCAATAAACTCTCCACTCTTGTTAAGCTCAATCGGTTTATTAATCCCTAGGCGCTCGCTCAGACGCTAAATTTTTCTCTATATTTCTTATCACCGAACCACCTACGGTGCGAAGGAACCTTTGACCTCAATGTCCCGTCCCTTTAATGAGCATTTCGACCGTATTAATTTGAATTTTTCAAGGCTACAATTGAAAAATCAGCTCAAATTGAATAATGATTTATCTACATTCATGTTTTTGCTTTTTTCTTTTGTTTTTGCTGTTTTCGCAATTTTTGCATAGAGTAGATAAGTTTATTTTATTTTATTTCTGGTTTTATTTCGTTTTATTTTATTTCTGTTTCTTGTTGCTTTGTTTGATTTTATTTTTATTTTATTTTTTGTAATAACTACTGTAGTAATCTACTTGATGAATCTTGAATAAATAATAAGTATTAGGAAGGTTTCCGCATTAAGCGATGTGGATGATGCGTCACCCTTTAATATATGTATTTTTTACAAAAATAATTTTTTAATAGAATAGTAGTTTAGGGTGCAAACTGCAAGAATTAAGCCAAACTTTTCACAGTTGCACACACTGGCATATATCATATGAACTGCTAGATATGCTACTTCATGCGGGTACAATTCTTTTTGTCAAACATAGTTCGTGCGTCGGTGCCAACATTGAAAAAACCATTGGCGGGAAATTTAAAAGTGATTTTAATAAAATCTTTCGAATTTCTGTTGAGTATCTATGAATATATGGTAAAACACTTTTTATCACTAATTAACCCAAATAATTAATTTAAAAACATTTATTTCGACGAGCCCACGAATTTATTTGTTGTTTACAGTTTTCCCTAAGTTGGTACTTGGCGCTTAGACCGAAAGAGAACGCTATATAGAAGTGAGCCTACTTTTTGCAGTGTATTTATATGGACGTAGTTAGTCCATATTATACATGTCAGTGGTTTTACATAAGAATGCTGCAATTATTTTAGAATGTTAGGTGTTAGGACTGTGATGTTATAGTGAGGGAGTCTGTTGTGTGGCTTGGGAATTATTTCTCCAAGGTTTGGATCACCCAAAGTTGGGGTCCCAAATTCAAATTCTGAGAAAAAACCCTGTACACATATATCACATGAAACAAATTTTTATTTTTTTTAGTTTTGGAATAAAAATATTTTTTGAAATTGAAATAAATAAAAAGAATATCAAATAAAAAATATGTTTTTTCAAATAACTCAATTAATTAAATATTTTTGCTTTAATTTGGAGGAAGGGTGAGTCATGGCCCCCAGCACCCCCTCCTCCCTCGGTCCGCCACTGCACCGATAGGGTTCTTACACGATATTTCGCTTCCTTTAGTTATATGTTCGAAGAATTTACATTATATTACTAGTAAACGGAGTAAGTCGTTTTATCTTATATAAAAATATTCTAGAGTAATTAATAGAGAATCCATAAAAAATATTCCGAGTCCAGTGGCAAGTTTCTTGCCGAAGAGATATGTTTAGTTGCCATTATTTGACGTAAAAAAAAACGAAAAAAGGTAGAATTGTTCTAACACGAATTCTTCTGATACTCTAGATGAATGCCCGTATGAAATTTCGTATGGTCACGCCCCTGAGATAGTTTTGATTGATCAAGTGGTTTTTCTCACATATTTCTACAACAGTTCGTTCGGTAGTAGAAATGAATACGACCAGTTTCATAAGATTTTATATTCTGAAGAACTTTTGTCTATAATAAAAATATTTAGGACTGATCGTTTCCATAGTATATGCGAAAAACTAAAGTTTTTATATGACAACAACAAGGAGTGGTTTGCTGATTTACTCCATTTCTTGAAAAATTGTTTACTATTGCTATACAAACGTCGTGTACAACATTTTAGCTCTCTACGCGGACGCGTTCTGAGGAAGTGTTCAAATATATAGTTAAAAACAAAATTTTTGAATGGCAACCCTACAAAGGAGTTACCCGATTGGTCTCATTTATTTACCTAATTCTGGGTAACGAATAGAATAAATTTTACTAACACAATAACTTTATCTTGGGTACCGACTGAGATAAAGATATTTATTCTTGGTCTCGACTGGAACAAATTCTGTTAATATAATCACTTTATAATCACTTTATCGCGACTGAGATAAATATAGTTATTCTGGGTAGTGACTAGAGTAACACGTAGTAACTCAAATCTTTTTCTTGGGTATCGACTGAGATAGATACTTATTTCGGGTCTCGACTGCAATAAACTGTATTAAACTAAACCTTTATCTTGGGTATCGACCGAGATAAAGATACATATTCTGGGTCTTGACTGGTATACACTTTACTAACAACATCACTTTAACTTGGGTCTCGACTAAGATAAAGATCGTTATTCTTCTACAAACGTCATAAAGTTGATTCCCCAATTTTAAACTGGTGAGTACATTTTTCAATTGATCATTTATTATATCACGTATTCCATTTATTATTACATTTACACATATATATATTTGGTGCCATAGCTGAAAGTTATCACGATTTATTACAGTGTTGTGTATAACTTAAACTTACATTCATAAGTGAAATTTAGTTAGTAAGTGACTTATTTGAAATTACACACATACAGTGAAATCTAGTGTTAAGTGACATTATCGAAGTATGTGTATATTTTACGCAATATAAGTGAAGTTGAAATCTACTAAATTTAGTTCTAGTCAAGGTTGGATTTGTGTGATTAAGCTAGACGTGTGTGTGAAATAAACCACTAACTTAAAGTATTCATTGGCGTTATTATTTACAGTCCCAATCCATATTTTTTTTGAGTATTCTCATTGCGCAGAACAACCTTATACATGATAAATTATATTGACAATGAATGAACAAATACAATCTATTCTATTTTTGAAGAGCAATATTGCATATCCGTCCATTATAGGGCCATTTAAATTTATAAAAATGCTTCAAGAAATTAGTAAAAAGCACAAATTATTCTACGAACCAGATCTACAAAATTATAATAAAATAATGCAAGAAATAAACACTGGATGCTATTATAAGGACAATGGAATAGTTGTAGTTGTATCAGTGGATATTTTATCAAATACAGAGTTAGCTGTACATATATGAACTAATAAATTTACCATTTCTGAGGGGAAAAATATTTTATGTATTAGAAATTAAATATAACTATTTCGCAGTAACAAAGAATAAAGAAGAAAATTTTTTAAATAAAAACCTAGACGAAAACAGCAAGTAATTTTCGCAAATATTTTGTATGTAAGGATGTGTTCTTGAAGAATACGAATATTGACGAATCTTGTGAAATTTCAAATTTTATGAGACGAAAAACTCAAAATTGTAATTCAAAACAGGTGCATGGTAGAACTGAAATATTCGAAAAGTTAAATCAAGAGCAACATTTGTTTACTCTTAATGAAGAGACAAAGATGAAAAGGGCAATAGTAATGCAATTGGTATTTTGAATTAAAAAAAAAATTGTACTTTTGAAACTATTGATACTAAACTAACGATATGCCTATAATACTAAAGTCATTATTAAAAATAAAGATATACATATTACGAGAATATCGATGATTGTTGTTATAATATAAAATTAAGAGATATTCAAATTGAAGAGATTTAAATTCCAAAATAAATATTAAAAATTTGAGAGAGTTACAGGATCTAACTATTAAAATTAAAAATCAATAATTTTATATTTCAGCGAAATTAAAAGACATACCACCTCACAAGCAGGTTTTATTAATTGGATATTTTTCATGTCAATATATTAAAGAGAAAAATTTGTTTACTTTTTTTAATAAATCTTTAAAAAAAACATAATGAGTAACCTATTGTTATTTATGGGTGAGATCAGATTGCTGGAGTTACTCTTGAAAGCGAATTGCCCGCGTCAAGATAGATAGATATGATAAATGAACATGATACAAGGATAACAAGGTATGGCCGATTCGAGAGGCATTTTTTGTGTTGCTACGTCATGAGGTGACTAAATTCATTTCCAGCGAATTTGTTTTGAGTTTTTCGTATTTTATTGACTGAAATACGTTTTGAATATATTAAAATATTTAACAAAATATTAACGTATTCTGTGCTAGTGGGAAAGCAAAGAAATTTACAAATAGAAAATTTGTTTTACTTTATGCGGGGAAATGTTATGCATACCAATAATACTTTGTGTGATTGTAATTAATTTGGCTTATCCAGCTCTCCAAACAAAGTTGTTAGATTTAAGATGAAGCATCGTAATTGTGTGCTTGCAACAAATGTTGCTTTTTATTATCTTTAGTTCGCCTATAAGCTAAACTTAAGATCTTTTGTATGTCAAGAAGAAAATTAAAGAGTCAGCCTTAAGCAAGCGGTGATTTCATTACAATCAATCTTTTTTATTTGGTCGTCCCGAACTTCGTTTCATTTAAAAGCATAACATACCGACTACCGATTTCAAAGTAACGAGTATATGCTTCCCATGTAACAAATCATTGCAGATACCGAAATGTAACGATTTTTTCCATCACTACTCACAAACAACCTCACAAACAAGAAAAGCAAAACCGGTCTTATTTAATATCTTCATCTCACTTTCGAAGATTTCAAGATGAGAAAATGGAGAAAAAGTTCTTTGCTGACAATCTGAAGGAAAAAAATAATTTAAAACTTAAAGAAAAAGTCATCAAGGAAACAAATAGAAAAAATTTTAAAAGTAGGAGAAAGTGAGCGAAAACGCAAGAAAAACTAATAAAGGGATTAAAACGCAAGCTGCAAATGTGAACTGTCAGGACGTCGAACGTATATCAGAATCACAGAAATCACAACAGAAATCAAAAAAATATTTCACGATTTACAGGAGGCCGTTGTCGAATTAGAGAATGTAGAAGCAACACCAGCAAAGCTGAATGAAAGTAACCAAAGGATATCGGCAAAATGTACAATGAGAACTGCATCACAGTAAAACAAACTATTAGGTGTAATCGCATCATTTCAGACCGATTTAGACCGATTTGGCTAATTTTTATACGCTAGATGATCGTATACTAAGCTTGTCATTGGACACCCATGCATAATATTATAATTTTTGCATGTCCGTCTGTCCATCCGTTCGTTCATCCATTCATCCGTGCGCCAGAAAACTCGAGAACGTGTGCACTTAGAGAGTTGAAATTTTTTACACGGAATTAAAAAAAAAAAAAAAGTAAAATTAAGTTCTAAAATGAGACAAATCTGGCAGTTCTTTGTTGGGTTGCCATATAAAAACTTCGTTTTCCACTATATATTTGGCGACTACCTGAGAACGCGTGCACATAGAAAATAAAATTTCAAAAATATACTAAATCGGGCAAACCGTTCTTAGTGCTGCCGTATAAAAATTTAGGTTTTTTACGTATACTAAGAAAACGATCAGTCTTAGACATTTTTAGTGTACCAAAACTTCTTCAGAATATGAAATTCTAGCAAATTGGTTATAATAATTTTTTCTGTCCGAGGTCCGACGACCCGTTCTGGAAATATATGCTAAAAACCACTTCAAAAATCAAACTTGCACGGATGTTGGGTGACCATACGAAACTTTATACGGGCTTTCATATAGGATATCATAAAAATTGGTCTTAGACCAATTTGTTTTTTTTCTTATTTTCGTAATAGTTTAAATAAGGATTTTAGAGAAATAAAACTTGGAATCGGCAATTTTTTCTTGGTGTTGCCATACAAAACTTTGATTTTTCACTATATACTTGGACCCTGCCTGAGAACGCTACGACGTGGAAAGCTCAAATTGGGTATACGGCGCTTCCCTAAAAATTGCAAATACAAGTTCTAAAATGAACAAAATCGGCCAACCATTTTCTGGTGTTGCCATACAAAATTTTGGGGTTTCGCTATATATTTGGAAACTGCCTGAGAACGTATCGACGAGAAGAGCTCAACTTTAGTAATTTTGCTAATACAAGTTCAAAACGAGATTAAATCGGGCTATCTCTTCTTAGTGTTGCCATGCAAAATTTTTGATCTTTCATTATATGCGTAATTCTTTTGTTTTGTTTTCTTTGTTATGGTCCTGGAAAAGTTTGCAGGAAAAACATAGCCACGGTCAACTCCAGCAAATGAACTTAACGCATGTTTGAAGTCATCCGTTTTATGGAAACACGTCAAGACACTCAAATTAAGTATCAACATGAGTGTGGAGTTGCAGAACAACCAATCTGGAGAAGTATTTTCAAAACAATTGCTGGCCATTGGCAATGGTAAAATCCCCGTTGCATTGCATTTCCCGTCAATTTTTACCAGTTTACAGAATTAAAGACCCAAATAATCCGAATGGTGTTCCCAAACATTGCTCAAAGTTTCAAAAATCATGTTTGGTTGAGTCATTATAGCACGTCTGTGAAAAATATTTATGTCTACGAATTCATCTTCAAGATTCAAAGTGAAATTACTGGCGAATTGATGACGTACAAATTGATGGATTCCGTTACTAGCCTAGATGATGTCGTCACCTATCCAGCAGAATTTTTAAACTCGTTGAAATCGCCAGGATTTTACGCCTCAAAATCTCCAATTGAAAGTCGGATCGGTAATCATATTGTTGCGAAATATCCACCAACCACGTCTTTGTAATGACACCCGGTTTGCGATGAACAATCTGCGGTAATAGAAACAACAATTCTGAAAGGAAAGTACAAAGGTGAAGACGTTTTAATACCACGCATCCCAAACGTTTGCAGTTCCGGTGCGGCCGGAAATTTTGACAGGACAACTTCTGTTGGGTCAACTAGTATATAGCTGCATTTATACTTGCTCCCTGCTGTTTTAATTCTCTCCAAAATCATGTAAGTGAGAGTTTTCCGTACAGTGGATGATAAACAGATTCTGAATCTTTACTAGGATATATTCCATTCAATACTCTGCTTCCATTCTCTTCATATATTTTTGGATCTGTTCTTATAACGTTTTTATCACCATTTTATTTATGGACCAAAAGGGTGATTCATAAATATGCGAATTAAAAATTGCGTGGAATTATACTTGTTTCCGGTTTTTTTACAGGAGTCGGAAAAAAGCGCCTGTTAATCAGTATAAAATTAATATGCTTCAGAGGTTGAAGAAGGTAAGATAATAGTAGAAAACGTGGTTTTAGTAGCTCAGTCTGCACACTTTTATATAGCAGAGTAAGAAAGAAAAATGATGCAAAATGGTTCATAATTTGTCTGATATTTTCGTAACTCTCAAATTATAGTAAGTTTCAAAAGACAATTTGGATTGAGATCGTTTTCAAAATGAATAGCTTTAGCTTTATAATGTTGAAAGGTATTTACATTCGTGTGATGAATATTTTTTATAAGTGCGGACATGTACGAGGCTCTCCTTCGTGTAAACCTTATATCCCGCGTAACCGAATAAATCGCAAAATTCTCGAACAATCTTTCATGAAATTATGAAATGATGATTAACACAACGTTACACTTCTGCAATAATTAATGTTTATTTTTGTATTTATCTTTGGTATTTTCGATATTGGAATACGTTCGGAATGATTAGATAACAGGATTTCTGAGTAACTTTTATCGGGAATTGATTCAAGTGATATAACATTTTTTTCATTAGCAGTTACTGTTTCCACAGCTAAAGCTACTTTTAAGAGCAATTTAAGTTGACTTTATATTTGCCTTAAAATTTGCGAGGCATAGAAATAATGAAGATGGGGAAGTGTGTATTAAGAGAATAAAACACTTCCTATCTGCACAGCAAATCGAAAAGCTAGCCACTTTAGGAAATTAATTGATCTAAGATTTGTGCATATAAAAATCTTTTCATTACTGCGTCATAATGCTTTGAACGATTTTTTTTGAAGTTCTAATAAAAACACGTATTCCATTTTTGCGATTGAAAAAGAAAAATTCAATCAATTTTGTATGTCGACCGGGTTTGCGGACGGTTTACTTTCGAGTAACATCTAAAACACCATCAAAATTATTTATTGATTTTAGTTCATTTATAGTTTTCCTTCTAATTTCTAATGGCAGATTTCAAATGATTTTTTTTTTAAATAGAAAATAATGCGAAAGAGATCTTTATTAGTGATTATTCCACAATATATGAAAACGGCTCAGAAAAACAATTTTATTGAAAATATGGATATTTCGGTGACAATTTTATCTTATCTTTTGGTATCAACACGCATTGCTCAGCGATAAATCCACTGTCAAAAATACCATAATCTTTTGGTATATTGGATATCGGATAATGGAAATGATAAGCAAAAGTAATATAAAATAGAAATTCATAAAGTAAAGTGCCAGTTGTTAAGCCACCTTAATAGATTAACACTCAAAATTTTCAGTCAATTGGAATAACTCTGAACAACCCAAAATCAAAAATGGCTCGATTGTATATTGTGTGTGCTATTTTAGTGTGTTGTTTTGGTGCGAGTTTTGCCGCAGAAAAGGAAGTTACCTATAATTGTTTAAATGCTACAGTGGTAGCCATTGATTATAAACAGGTTAGTGCTGTGAAGTGAAGAGGATATAAAAAATTACGTGATGTGTATAAATTTAGAAATTCCAATGTAATTAAGTGATTTTCAAGAAAACGTTTTGTGTTAAGATATTTCTCAATCAGATTTGGAAAATAATCTACGACTATATTGGATATGATTTCTTTAATTTAACATCTACTTTTATAGTAGTTTTATTTTATTTGATCTTGGTGATATTTCGCAATCTTGTTAATTAATCCAGTTTATCTATGTCAATTTCATTGGTTCTTTCTTCCATGTAAAGAAAACTCCAGAAGAATTAATAAAATTTCTGTTTTTTTATCCGCCAATAACAGACACAACCAGCGGGTACAAGTTCTACAATAAAATTTCTATTAAAAATAAGCTCCCATTGCATTTTCGCTAATGGATTGAAGAATCTATACAAGTTATTATTTTTCAATTTGTATAAAACTTTTCACATTATGAATGATGATCAATTCTCCTCCAGAATTTAAGACAATAGTATATTAATAAAGTGTATTTGTTTTTGTTTTTAGTATGTGACATAATGGTGCCTGGAAAGATACTCTATCAGTTGGCACCAAAAAATGAAAGCACATCCCATATATACGTACAAAGTCTTGGAGTAACTCATGCAGTTTTTCTAGTTTTCCACATAATACCCCGTGTCCATATGTGTATGGAGAATACTTGCTCCTTTGATATTTCCAAGGAATCAAACCTTTTTCTACCATGAATTACTAGCTCAAGATTGTAATTTTTTCTCTTGTTTTCTTTATGTTTTTTTTTTATTTATTTTAATATTTTTAATTTTATTATATTTTCTTTAATTTTATTTTAATCTTTTATTATTTCACTTATTTTTTACTGTTTTAATATTCGCCTTATAGCCATTCGGGCTCGTTACATACATTCGAGTTCGTTACAGACAATCTGGCCTTTTCTCAAGTTTTTTAAATAATTTTTTTTTTTTTCATTAAAAAAGAGGCATCCTGGGACTCGAACGCGTTACAGACTCATTGGGCTTTTCTTAAATATTTTTTCATTAAAACAAAAATGGCATGCTGGGATTCCTCCTCGTTACAGAGAGAGTCTGGGCTTTTATAAATATTTATTATATAATTTAGAAAAAGCTTCGAAAAGAGTTTGTATATCCAGCTTCATGTCAAGAAGGGACTTCAAGATAGTAAAATTATCAACTCAGTTGTCAAGAGCTCTAGATTGATTATAGAAGGAAAGATCGTAGATACCAAGATCAGCAAGCTTTATAATATCCAGATGTTTGAGAATATTGAATGCGCCCTATTTACGGAATGAAGCGATCTGTGTAGCAAAAAGAAAATCAATAGAGTTAACCATAAGAAGGATCGCTCATATTTTTTTTTTTTTATAGACTAACAAATGTTGTCGTCGATACGTTTTCGTTGCATTCTCCAGTTAAATAAATTCAATAAAAATAATAGGTGACCGTTGTACAAATCAAATTTGACCATTCAAATTTATTAAATTTTTAACAAATTTCTGTATTGTTTTGAAACTTTTGATTGCTTTTTGTTTTATGAAGAACACCATAGGCAGACCCCAGTGAAAAATGTTAGAAGGAATGCCAAAGGAAATTTCACACAAGCATATCGGGATATTTTCAAACTCAACTTTATGCAAAGTATTTCCTGAGTTCAAGGCAAAGAGGCGTAATTTATATAACCGATTTTATGGAAAACTAGTTTTTCTTTAATAATTCGAATGAGCTATTTTATCATATCCAAAAGAGGTTTATCCACATTTTACAAGATACACTATATATAGACTGAAGAATGTAGGGCCAAGATAGAACTCTGTGGTATACCGCAAGAAAGAAAATGGTAAACTGAACTTAAATTATTTTGTATAAGGAAAGAATTCTGGAATAGTTAAAACCTTTTTTTAGACGTTTTCATAATAAACACCATGAAATGCCTATGGAAAATAAAAATTCAAGATGCTCAGTTCTCTTTTGTCGGTTGATACCGTAAGAAGTGCTGACTCAAACCTGTGTTCTTGACAAAATACCTTTGTATTTTTCGCCTGAACATGTTGGCTTATAAGTTCTAATAGCTGCCAGTAGTTTTATAAATCTTTCACGTAGCTACTTTTGATAGTTTTACTCAAAAAAACATGAGTAACTTACAATCTCAGCTTATATCGATATGCTAAGAAGTAGAAATAGCTGTCAACCGGTCCGCGATGTATACATAGGTAGTGGAGGAAACAGGATTCCCGACTTTTTGGGTAAGTGGTGCACGGGCGCACTGAGAGAGGTGCGAATGGGGGCCGGTCCCCCCAGAAGGTCAGTTTTGTTAAACGTTATTCACAAATCATGAATAAAAAAATGTAATCTGTTATATTATTAAAAATTTCGATTAAGTAAAAAATATACAATACCAGTTCTTAAGTTCTCAGATGGGCTCAGGACGCGACTATAGAACCCTTATTTTTCGAAGCTTTTTTGAACTTGAGATATCTATGATCCCCCTCCCCACAAAACCAAATCCTCGGTGCGTTACTGAGGGGTTGGGGGCTATGTACATATATTCAGTAATAAAATACAGAAGTGTGGTACAAAATATTATATTTATTTCTTAAAATGTGTCAAGCACTTCATCAGTCGATATGCCAGTATGTAAGCGAGTCATGCATCTGGATGGCGATTCCTAACTATTTCTTTTGTGTGGAAACTGCTGTTCGTATTCAGATTTTCCTATTATCGAATTATTAAAATAAAACGTTTGCTTGTACACGAAGTAAATGTCCAAGAATAAATAAACTGGGTCCCGTCAAACAAGGCCGAGCAAAATAATGCCGAATTCTAAAATTTTCCATTATTTGCTTTTTAATAAAGTGAAATAAGGTCAAGCTTAAGCATTCGGTCATATCTTACTTTCATAAAGTGAATCAATGACAAACTAAATTGTGAAATCAGACCGTACAGATATTGAATCGATATATGTTTGAAGAAAACTGATATTACCGAATGAAGTGTTTATTAACTGCACTCAATTCGGATCATTTCAGTAGCTGGTAAGCCACGTGTTATCAAGTTGCTTGCTAAAAATGGATTCAGATGTTTTGGTTTTTTCCTTTGAATATGGTAAATGTTTTAGGAAGGGAAGTACGTTGATATGCATTTGTGGAATTAAACAATTACATCGATTTGTTCCAGATTTCTGTAAAAGGTGGATAAATGTACGAAATTTCTTTTAACACTTTCGAGTATATTGTCTAGTTAATTTTAGCTTTAGTTCCATTTCTGAATGATAATATGGTTGAAATTTGTCAGTTCGTAGATTCGCCTTTATTTTCGTGCATAAGTAAAATTTAGTCGATTCGGCGTTCTTCCGTTTTAAGTGAAATTTGTCCCAGGACAAGAACAATAAAATATAATAATTCGAAATGGGCATTAAGTCACTTTATGATAGTTCAACCCCAATACCCCCTCCACGGAAACCGAACCCGAACCTCTTCACTAACCTACTTATGTACACCACTAACATAGGTCTTGTTATCACAACGCTTTATGAGTTACGGGGAATACCCTATTTTTATAAGAGTCACATCTACTTATACATTTTTCAATGCATGAACTTTACGTACGTATTACCAAAAACTACAACCGCAAGTTTTACAACGTTGAAGTTCGTAATGTTTAGATTTTTTGTATCTTGTATAACAAAAAAAAAAAAACAGTTACAATAATCATAAATTATTAAATTTTAAATTATTTTGCAAAATTATAGTTACACAATTTATTTCGCAGCTAGTAGGAACCTGGTATGAAATCAAACGAGCAGATTTTGAAGGATCTCATGAAAAGAATGCTGAATGTTCCCAAAATATAATCAGTATTGATAAAACTGGCAATGGTACATATGAAACAAAATTTAGAAAGCAAAACGGAAAGAAACTCGACAAGCAAGAAAAAGTTACCGCTCACTTCATGAATTCTTCTACCACTGAAATTGAACTTAGCTTTAAAGGTTTGTGAATTACTGTTGATTGAATTATTTTTTATCCAAGTGAAAATCAATAACTCTGTTTTGTTTTCCTACTTTTTATTTAGATAAGGATCCGAAAGTAATATTGAAATTAATCCATGCAACAGAAAAATACAATGAAGTCGTCTTTTGTGCATATCAAAAGGATAAAACCTCTACAGGAGGTTTGATTTTATCGAAAAAAAGAGAAATTGGTGCTGAAGCACAAAAGAATATCGACGAAAAAATTAAACTCTACCAAGAATTTAAAAACTTTAAAGCAGTCGAACAGAATGAAAAGAAGTAAGCATTTATTTTTGTTAGCTGTTTTGTTACTTGTCAATATATTTTGGTTATTTCAATATTTTTAAATTATCTTTGTTTATTCATTTATAAATAATTAATTTTATATTTTTTTTAAGATGTAATGGAGCAGCGTCAACAGTTCCAGTCATAGGTGTTCTAATTTTGGGCGTCTTGTCAGTATTTAAGGCTTTGTAAATGAATTTCGATTGTTAATGTACATACATAATATTTTAATTTAAAATAAAAATTTTAATAATTGATGCGGCCTTATTATTGTATTTTGTTCAAAACATTGGTTACCCAACAACTATCAAGTGAATCTCCAACAACGAGGATGTCACACTTGTTCTTTTCCTTCAAAAGCTACAGTAGTAGGTATGTGAAATATAAATCTGAGTTCTTCGGTAAAATCCAACGTTTGTTTTTCGTTAAACGTATAATTCTTGAACTAACGTTGTTGGAGGAAGAAGTTCTCCAAAGTTCTTCGCATGTTGTCCTCTCTAATTCTTATGCAATAATAGAGTAAATGTTTATTCCTTTCAGTGCTAAATAGTTTTGGAGAATGTGTCCCGCATGTGCAGAATTTATCACTGTATGTGGCACACCCCAGCGCTGAACACTTTTAACAACGTGAAGAAGCAATTCGTTAAATTTTTAGAAGATTTAAGGAAAACATTGTTTAAAATTCATTTACAATTATTTAATCCTTATTATTTAGTTAGTTGTTTATAAAAGTTGTTAGTCCTGCATCAGAACTACTACAAAAACTATATCGATTTAAAAGTAACGTGATTACACTTCACTGTTGCAGGCTGTAGCACTACGTTGTGGACATGAACACATGGAGCACAGTTATGCAAAGGAACTCAAAAGCATGGGGAATTACTACAACAACAGCAGGCTGACCTGCAGATATTGGTGCATCTTTCATCATTTTATAAGCTTTCTTTGTTGTCTGTCTACTACAAATTTAACAATCAAAATTTCGACTACATAATTCTAATTAAGCTAGAGAGAGCTCTTGAATTTAGCACACATGCCTAAGTCCCATGACAATGCAATCTTAGTACATGTAATATCGTTCTAAATCCAATCTGGCGGACGCCTCAAGATGGCGGATTACTTTTTGCTTCACAAAACCCTTAATATGGGTATCAAATGAAAGAGATTTACGAGTGTAATACGATAAGCTGTGTGATGTAATTCTTAACTCATGGTGGAAGCCTCAAAATGGCGAATTACTTTTTTCCTCACAAACCTCTTGACACTGGTATCAAGTGAAAGAGCTTTTCGAGTAGAATAGAATTGTAGACTTTGTAAACTTCACAAGATTAATCCAATATCAAAGCAACTCTCTTCTATATTTAGAGGATAGTACCAATAATCTTATCATGCGCATCTACTGTACACTATTTTCTGTAGAACGTTCTGTCTTATACTTGGGATTATAGCTATTCGCAGAAGGCCAAGCATATATCGCATATGACGCTCCGGCAGAAATGTGGATCGTATGCTATAATATCGATTGAAATAAGTGTGTTCGTAGCTAAATACTAAAAAGTAATTATGTATAAAAAAATATTTTTTAATAAAAGCTTTTATTTAAGAAAATCTATTAAAAAGTAAAAACTGTATTTTCTCCTATCAAAAGATAACATTCTTCTTGCATAGAAATAAAATTGGGCGTTGCTGAAATATTTATCTTTCTCACATCTTAACATTTTTGAATTCATACATCTCGAAAGTAAACGCTTTGGGGGAGGTCCAAATAACTGTGCAATCTTAATATATAAAAATCTAGTGACACTGTGTTTGTACACGCTAATCTCTGAAGCCGCCAAACCGATTTCAATGAAATTTTGTGAATATGTTTGCTTGGTTTCAGCTTGAAAGATAGTATAGTTTTGGACACGATAGATGGCGCTGTTGTCGAGACGTAAAAACTGCCTGACAACGCGTTGAAGTGGAAAGCTGACATTTTGTACACAAAAATGGGCCAAATCGTTCAACCCCTTTTTGGTGTTGCCATACAAAACTTTAGTTTTTCACTATATATTTAAAGACTGCCTGAGAACACGTCTACGTGGAAAGCTCACACGGTGTTTTTAAAACAAATGTAAATTTAAGTTAAAAAATGGGACAAATCGGACAACTCCTTCCATACAAAAACTTAGTTTTTAACTATTTATTTTGGTACTGCATGAGAACGTGTCGACGTGGAAAATTAATATTTGGTACTTGGTTTTTTCATAGCAATAGTGAATAAAATTACAAATGGGATGAATTGGGCAACATCTTCTTAATGTTGGCATACAAAATTTTGGTTTTTCACTATATGTACCTATATTTGGAAGCTGTCCGAGAATGCATCGACGTGGAGAGCTTAAATTTTGTACACGGCTTTTTCATGAGAATTGCAAATACAAGTTCGAAAATATACCAAATCGCGTCACAACTTTTTGGTGTAGTCATACAGAAATTTAGGTTTTCACTATATACTTGGGCACTGCCTCACGCGTCGACGTAGAGAGCTAGCATTTTGTACATGGGATTTTCTTTAAAAAACTTTAAATGAAATTCAGAAATGGGATCAATCAGGCAACTCCTTCGTAGGGCTGCAATGGTAAATAAAATTTCAAAATGGGATAAATTGGGTTACCCCTTCTTACTAATGCCATACACAAGTTTTGTTTTTCACTATATACTTGGTAGCTGCCTGATAAGGTTTCGAGGTGGAGAGTTCATATTTTGTACACGGTGTTTTCATAAAAATTGCAAATATAGTTCAGTTCGAAAATGGGACCGATCGGGCAACTTCTTCGTGGGGTTGCCATACCAAAATTTCTTGTTTTACTATATATTTGGGCACTTCATGAGAACGAGTCGACGTAGAGAGCTACATATGTTTATATATACACACACACACACACTATTGCGTATAATTTTTTAAACTATAATCCCGGCCAACCAACTACCCATTCAATAAATTTAGAAGTTTTTGGGCTATCCATAAACTAACAAATAAAGGACCTGACAATCAAACTCGTCAACACTGAAGGTGAAATTTAGACCAATAGATGTCACTGAGTTCGATAAATGACACAAAAATACGGGCACCAGAAAAACAAACTTTTTCTCATTTCTTCGATCCTTCTACTCTCTTTATTGCTATAATTGCTGAAATACACAAAACTTTACGTTTTAACGCCAATTTTAGAACTCTAGATTATCAAATCATAGGGTATACGAAGTTAGTCATTCCGTTTGGTAACACCTAGAAATAATGATCGTAAAGCAAAATGCTATTTTGATTTTTGCATGTCCGTCCGCACGATAAATCGAGAGAACGTGTATTTACACAACTCAAATTTTGCACATGGGCTTTAAAAAAAAACAAAACGGGCAACTCTTTCGCGGGGTTGCCATACAAAAATTTCGTTTTCCACTATATATTTGGACACTGGCTGAGAACTCGACAACATAGAGTGCTGAAATTTGGTACATAGAGTTTTTATAGCAATAGTATATAAAATTTAGAAAATAGACTAAATCTGGTAACCACTTCTTGGTGTTGCCATATAAAAGTTTAAGGTTTGTTATGTGTACTGTGAAAATGATCAGTTCTAGTCATTTTTATTGTACTAAAAACTTGTTTAGAATATGAAATCCTATAAAATTGGTTCCAATTATTTTTAATGTCCGACGAACCGTTCTAGAATTTTATGTGAAAAACCACTTCATTCAAAATCAAACGTGCATGTACGGGCATTAATCTAGGACATAAGAGTTGGTCTTATCAAACGAAGTTGCATATATTGGAATCATAGCGTTGTAGGGAAGACCTCATATCATAAATGTGATCAACTGGTTAGTATTTGCGGAGCTATACGCATATATTCTACATGCATGGTACGTGAAATATTAATCAAATTTTGGTTAGTTGAAACCGTACGAAGCTGTTACTGGATGAGCAATTTGTAGCATTTAGAAAGCGATATCCATTTAGAAAATATATAAAATCAAAGCCAAAACTATATGGCATACAAATTTAAGCACTTGTCGATGTCAAGACTTATTATTATTTTTCTAATTATTATTATTATTTTTGTTTTAACATACAATACTGTAAGAATTATTAATATTAAAATGTGCTTTTGTATTGGTAATGTAAGTGGAGTCTCTAACGGACGGACCCCTCGGACCCCTACTTGGGCTGTTACGTACAAAAGAGCGCTTGGGATAGTTATTGTTAGAACTTAAAAGTAATTTATGTAACCATATCGTTATATTTTTGTCGACTTGTAACCTACTGCAATTATAATATCATTCCTTAAAACGGCCACTGAAAGTTGTTTTATTTTACGTTTTAACGTTGTTACAATAACGAAATATTGTTCTTACTGAAAAAAAAAAAAAATTTATATGATCTGGGAATATTCCATGCATACGCTCTATAAACAAGATCGTACCAAAGTTATTTCTGAAATTAGGAGAGCTAAGTGTGAGTATTTTTCTTCCCAATTTGATCCCAGCTTATCTTTCAAAACCTTATTGGGAAACTTGAAGCGAACTTCCATTTATTTCGATGTCAACCCTGAATGTCCCTTTATTATAAATTATTTTTTATATTATTAATCCAGCAGCGTCTTAATATGTCTTTTCTTACTTTGCGTGAACAAAGTGTTAATTGCTTCTCTTTCCGGTGAGTGGAGAATGATAAACTTTTTAATCCAATATTCTCTAGCAGGTCCCATGCTTCGGGCTTTGATGAAATAAATCCTCGTTTTCTCAAGATATTCTTAGATTTTTCCGTATGTTCGGCACATCATGAACACTTTTCTAGCTACATCTCACTTCCCAGAAGTATGGAAAATAGATTATGTTATTCCTGTCTCTAAAAAAATGTCTCCTACTGAGCTGGCACAGTACCGTCCCATCAGCATCCTCAGCTTTCTTGCCAAAGTCTTGAAAAACTTTATGCGAGCCAAGATTGAAAATTACGTTATATGTAATGATCTTCTGGTCCTGAAACTGAGTTACTTAATGTCACCACGGACTTACGATTGGCTCTAGATTTGGGATATCTTGGTGTGATGATTTTGTTAGACTTCTCAAGGGCAATTGATTATCTTATGCATGAAAAACTGCTACATAAGTTGTATGAGAACTTGTATTTCTCCTCTTCTGCTGTTAAGATGATAGCAAATTTTCTGTCAAATAGGTTGCAACAGGTGATCATAAAAGGAGCTCCGTCGTCTAGAATGCATGTGGAGTTCCTGAAGGTTCAGTCTTAGGACCTCTAATTTTTAGTTTCTACATTAATGATTTATATGATGTGATACATGATATCCAGTTGCACCTGTATGTAGATGACGTGCAGCTGTATTTATGTAGAGCTCGTGGACCGCTTGAATACTGTATCTGCAGAATAAACGAAGATATCTCAGAAATTTTTAGGTGGTCAATTGATAATCAACTGCTTTTTAGCCCCAACAAATAGCAGCGTATTTCCCTCTCTAACTCTGATATTAATATTGACGATTTTCCCCCAATTATGCTTAATAAAGTGGAACTTCGTTATATAAACTGTATAATCAATTTGTGGGTGAATATTAACAATCGTTTGAGGTGCTGTGATCATATTAAATTTATGTTACGCAAACTTTTTGGTGGACTTAGGAGACTGTGGTTATCTCCCAATATACTTCCTGTCGATTTGCGTTTGAGACTATTTATGACACATTTGGTGCCTCTTTTTTCTTATGGTAGTTTAATCTACATAAGGCTAGACTCGGTTTGCGGTCAAAAGCTTGCTTTCAATTAATGTATACGATTTGCTTTCGGTTTGTGCCGTTCTGTTCATATCACACATTACAGAGCATCGATCTTGGGTTGTGCTCTTCATTCGTACTTACAGGGTAAAGCACTGATTTTCTTATATAAACTAATTCATTCAGGTGAGCCAGAGTACCTTTTTTATAAAGTCAAATCTCTGCAGTTCCTGAGAGGACGTAAACTTCTGACTGCAAGTTTCAGTTCATCCATATTTGAAAGATCTTACATTGTCCAGGTTGCACGCCTTTGAAATTCCCTACATGAATTTAACAAACTAATAATATAATTTTATTTCACTAATTGCATATTACTATGTTGATTGTGTCGAACTCTTTCTTTTTTATCTTTGCACTATGTTTTTTTCTTTCTATTTCTATTTTTTCTATATTTCTAATCTATTGTAGGTATTACGTTTTTCTTTTTTTATTTCATTTTATTTTGTAGTTTAAATTGTACTAATATAAGATTTTCAATCTTGTGTACAAATTCCATATAATAAATGATTGATTGATTGATTGATTGAATATCTCTATTTACCTATCGGTAATAATTAAATTTAATTTTTGATTTTCAATTCGTTATATAAAATAAAGTACATAAATAGTACCCATATGATTTCGAATATTTCTAAAGGCTTCGAAGCCATTAAATTTATATAATTTTCGTACATACATATATTCATATATTTCAAATAGAAGAGCTGATGATTACAATATCCCACATACACATAGCCTCATATCCTACTAAATAATATGTAAATAGGTCCTGCAATTAAAAATCAAAAAATGGACACATATATGAATAATGTTGCGGTAAGCATGTAGCGTTCGTAAATATTCATATTTCCGTGAACGTAATGAGACCGCTAGAATAACTAGGAATGGAATTCACAGGGTATAGTCGACGATATCCATATACTCGTATTATCGAAAACTATTCTCCTATAATGAAACCAATTCCGATCCCATAAGATATGAACGGAGCATTTCTAATAATTGCACGTAAAGAATATATAATACAATCTGACTCACAAATCTCAATGGCTGTATGATTCGTTCGCGTAGGATGCTCTGAGTCGTCAGCGGAATGCTGTTGCACCCCAGGCCCCACCTTTAGTTTATTCGTTCCTTAGGTATTCTCAAAATTCGCATTATTATTCCGACCACAAACAAAATTATTATCGCCAAAAATCAATAATTTAAGGAGATGGGACTGAATTGTGGCAAGCATTGTAGAAGTATACCCACACCGCCAGTTTCAACCTACATTTGACCAGAGGTTACTTGGATGTTTTTCTGGATCCTTGTGAATTCCTGATAAGGTGTTGTAGTAACAAATACTGTGCAAACAGTATCCGATTTTTGGAGAACCCTTTCTTTCAGACATTGCTACAGACGACGCTCTTATAAGGATATTATTAATACAAATGCATTCTAGGCGGTAGAATACTCAAAAATGTTATGGTTTGTTTGGTAATAGCTCTCCAATAGACAGTGTGGTATACATAGTTGCATACTTACATTATAGGAGTACTATACATCCCGATATGCACTTAAATTCATAACATTTTCAACTGTGATATCCACCTTCCCCCCTCCCAATTTTAACATGGTCTGTGGATGTTCAATGCTATGGCTTTGTTAGTTTATGAATATTTTTGGCAACACAGAACGAGGTCGCAATTGGAAAGGAAAATTTCCCGTGGATAGTTATGGGGCTCTTTTGGGGAATATCGTGATTGCAGCCTTGGTTGACTTTTGGAGAGCAATGTAGTTTCAGTGGTTTGATTCATTGCAGGCAATTTCGTAATATTTCATAACTTATCGATGCGGCAATTATGAATTTTAGATGAATTTATGGACGAAGAATAGACGTTTGAGTGACTCTTTTGTATATATATATGCAAGTATATCTGAAATTATTGTATAATTGAATATTTACTTATGGAAGGTTACTACTCTAATCAAAACTTTTATTATATGAGATTGATGTTAACCACTCAAATTATTGTGATTATTAAGGAGCTTATAATGTTTTTATTTATTGAATTGGATTGGATAAGTCAAATTGACTAAACAAGGATTTGAAATATCAGATTTGAAGCCCGATAGATAACAAATATTTGTCTATATTCCTCTACTTTTCTCGGTTTTTATAAATAACGTGTCGAATATGATAAGAATCAATATAGTCACCAATATGGCTTCCGAGTTTGACCATCATCTGGAGACTTGTTGACTTTCCTTACGGAATATTGGAGCTGTAGTCTCCACAATTTTGGTGAGTCCAAAACCTTTGTCCTAAATATATCTAGGGCCTTTGATAAAGTTTAGCATCCAGCTGTTTTAGACGAACTTAAAGCACTTGGTCTGTTCCCTGCTGTTTTATTATAGATTGAAAGTTTCTAGTCGCCAAATACGTGTTCTATTAGATGGTGTTACATGTAAATCTCATCTCATAAATGCCGGTGTGCCCCATAGATCTGTTATCTCTCCAACTCTCTTTTTAATTAACGATCTGCTTTCTCTTACTTTCAATCCCATCCATAGTGTCGCTGATGACACTAACCTTGATTTCGTTTATTCCTTTGAAACTCCAGGGGGAATGCCGCATGTGTTAAACGAGATTGCATGATTGGATCATTGAATAACAATCTTGATAATATCCTCGCTTGGAGCAAAGCGAATAGCGTCCACTTCAATGTATCTAAGACCTAAAGCTGTCTCATCTCATTAAAATAAGATCATAACTTAACCACACCTGTTTGATTTGATGGAGCATTAATTTCTGATTCACCGTCACTTCGCATTCTTGGCATTTTCAAGAAGCATCGAAATGTCTTGGATTTCTGAAAAGTTGTAAAAAACATTTCAGCCCATCAAATCTAGCTCTCCTCTACCTAACTAGAATGGAATACAATTCCCATATATGGTCGCATAGCCTTAGCTTCATTGGATATTGTCCAAAAGGGAGCCTTCAAGCTCATTGGTAATTTGGCAATAACTTGTCATATCGACTCACTCGAGAACCCCCACAATGTTGTATGCTTTTTGCCCTATTATCGCTACATGTATGGTCAATGTTCTGATGAAAAGCTAGTCTGATCCCTTATAGAATAATTCGTGCATGCTATACTCGCTCTGTAAATAGCGCACATCCTTTTACCATTCAAATTACTTTCAGCCGTTTAGTAAAATTCCGTGATGTTTTTTTGTCCCGAACTGTGCGAATGTGGAATAGTCTACGATCTTCTGTTGTTCCTTCGGAATGCAATCTGCAGAAGTTTAAGGACGTCATATATCGGCACGGCCACCACTCTCCTCATATACCCTAATCCTTTTCTTATCTTCTTCCTGCTATGCTGTGCTTCCCATCATACGGCATCCCGGGAGCTTTGCTTAATAATATAGAAGAAAATAATGCTTTAAATTTGACCCATATGCTAACGATTTACAACTTTATATGTCCATTTCTTTGTGGCTAATTGATGATGATGTGTACAAACTCAATGGGGTCCTTTTGACAGTCTTAAATTGGTCCAAGAAAAATAACTTAGTCCTCAATCCCAATGAAAGAAATTTCATTGTTACATATAAATATGCACGTCTTGCACACCAATAATAATCCCCTTAACGTAATTAGATAGTAAATAAAACCTTGACTTGGACTAGTCACATTAAATTAAGAGCATAATTGCACAGGTTCGTGAAACTTTTCGTATGCTTTCTCCATCGTCTTTTATCCTTTTTATTATCTATGTCATTACGCAGGGCTGATAAAATTATGCTGGTAAGATGAACTTTTATCAAAATGCAAGCTTAATATTGCCTTGAACTCAGATGTTACATATACGGATTTCGAAAATTTGATCATAATAATTTTTATCCAGTCTACGAAGCTGTGGAATCATCTTCCTCCTGTTCTCAGGGAAGCATGCAGCAGAGAAAAATTTAGCATGGAATTATTTGCATAAATTAATAGCTAGCTATAGAGGAATTTAGTTGAGTTTTATTATTCAGCACTTACCTACAAAATGGTAACTGATGATTACATTGTTTGTAGATTTATTTATTTTTTTTTTTTTTTTTTTGTAGTAAGATGCTTATAAAAATTTTTACGTATTTTGTGCATATGCTAAATATGGCATATTAGTTAATTTATCAATAAAATTTTGTAGCTTTATATTTAATATTAATTCAAGTTTCTCATCCTATGCATACTTCAAATACTAATTTCATAGCTTAAATTGTATAGTGTTAAAATTAAATAAGTTTGAAGTTCAATTTGAATTTGAAAAAGTTTTGTCGGACAGTAAGAATTAGGGCAACCAGTTTAACATGATTTACACATTCTGTATAAATTACAGTTGAGTGCATTACAAACGTGTGGAATTAACCAATTTTATACCAGACACATGTTAATTTCTACATAATTACCAATGCAAAGGATTTACTTGATTTAGTACACTTTTGAAATTTGTCAGAACCAAAATATAAGGCCTCCATGCCAGCGATTTTCTAATCACTACAGAAAATTTTCTTTTTTTTCTCCCGGTTACATTCACAGGTAAAACAACCTCAAGAAAAACTTTTGGCATATTTTATTTATGCAGAGGAAAGACATAATACCGCAGTGGTTATTGCGAACAATGTTAATAAATCTGAAAATGTTTGTAATGTCAGCGAGCATTATGGTTGAAATAAAAACAAAACACATCAAGTAATTACGAGTTACGAGCAATGATTTAAGAAGTTGATTAATAAATACATGAGACACATGCATACATACATAGGTACTTCATTATAGGATGCAAGCTCCGTAAATAACCAAGATGCCTTGAGATTCGAAATACGTAAGAAAATATACTTATAAAACTAATATTAAACAAAGAAAAATAATCTTTTTAGATATAACTAGTTCTAAGCTGTAGCACTTTCAGTAAAATGATAAAATCATTATATACACAGTAAAAAATTTTCTAGTCAAATTTAACTGCGTGCATGTCTAGTTATTATGACTGAGTGGATTTCTATTTAAAATTAAAATTCAACTAGGATTCCGGATATAAATAAATGATTTCTGTTTTTTTTTCGGAATTCGAGATATTCAGTTTTTTTCAAATATGTTTTCAGCTAATTTTTTGGAGGTTCAGTTATTATACATTCCTGGACTGCATATCTAGTTCATTCAAATGAAAATCAATTTAAGTGAACTGATTTGTAGTTGTGTTGTCTTATTCAATAGAGTCCTCATTCTTTAGGATACATGAGGACTGAGTTGAATTCATTTAGTATTGTGAAGTGAAAGTCGACGGACGTGCCAAAGTGTATATACAGGGTGGGCCAAAAGTCACCATGGGGTTAAATTGGTAACATATGGTAGGATGAAAAAAAGGAGGGGTAACGTGGGGTGGGGAAACATGCTTACCTATGAAGAACAGACAGTTGGCTATCATGTAAAAAAGGAATGAAGAGAAACGGTCAACAGGGTGTGGAGCAATGTACAAACGAAAAAGTTAGTTATTTTTAAACCCCATGGTGACTTTTGGCCCACCCTGTATTGGTTGATCTAGCATATTGTTTACAGTGCTAAGAAAATAAAATTTTCTATAATTTATTGTTGATGCGGCCCATCACGTATACGTTGCTAATATGTTGTATGAATTTTTCTTAGATAGCTGAACTTAAAACTATTTTGCCTGTGGACAAAAAATACCAAACAATAATTAATCTAAAGGAAGAAACTTATGGTACTAGATGAACTATAATAATATCCGGAAAATTGGTGAAATACATCTTTGACATGTTCCCAAGAATAATTGATTTTGAAGGCACTGTCGTAAGAAATTATACAAAATTTACTATTGACATTTTTACTTATTAAATTTGTATTCAGATTAACCTAGATTTCCAAAATATGGGACAGCATGAAGGATGGATTGATAACCTTGCTATGTACCAAGTACAAATCGAAAATTTTTAAACGATAGTCAGATTTCATATTATCTTAAATGTTTGAATTAGTTAAGTTTTAATTAAGTTAATTCTTATTTCAACCTATTTTTGACGCAGAAATTAAAATATATTTTTCCTTCAATCTATATATATTTACATATATATATATATTAATTCTAATAAAACATTTTATCTTTTTTTCTTAAATACTTAGATATACAACTTAAGGATGCTGGTAACGGTCTTTAAAAAAAACTGCCCAACCGCCACATAAAACGGTCATACTGCCAAATTTCCACAGATATGGAGGATTGCGAAGAAAAAAACTTCGAATCATTTTTAATGCCACTAATACACGGGATCAATGAAAATAATTTAGGAATGCAACAAGAAATTTGTACTTTATATTTTTCAGCTCGAAGATGATATCAACACTATTATAAAAAAAAGAGTGGGGTGAACCAATAATCATCTGTAGATCTGCGCGACTTTTTGAAACGGGAGTTTTTTATGTTTGTTTAGAAGATATTTGTATAGAAATAGGGGACAATGTACGCCATTCCTTTGATATATTGGGTTTGGTTAGGTTTTCCAATAAGAGGTGTTATTTTGATATTCAAAGAAAAATGCCATTTTTTGAGATAAATTATCGGATCTTTATTTCATTATAAAGAGGAAGGTATGCCGTTAATAATGGAAAATAACATCAGCCAAATGACCACCACAACCACGCCTACAGGACCATATCCTTTTCATGAAATTTTCCATAACCAAATCGGAAAGTGGCTGCCCTATGTCCTCGATAGCCTCACGAATTCCATCTTTGAGGTCTTGAATCGACGCTGGGCTGTTGGCGTAGACCTTCTCTTTCACGTGGCCCCAAAGGAAGAAGTCGCAAGGTGTTAAGTCTCAAATCTCGGTGGCCAATTGTGATCACCTCTTCGAGAGATAACACGGTCCGGAAACTTTTCCCGTAAAAGATCAATGGTTTCGTTGCTTGTATGACACGTAGCGCCGTCTTGTTGAAAGTAAACGTTGTCCAGATCAATACCATCCAATTCCGGCCATAAAAAATCATTAATCATCTGTCGAAAGCGCAATCCATTCACCGTAACTGTTGCTCCAGCCTCATTTTCGAAAAAGTAAGGTCCAATGACTCCGCGCGACCATAAAACGCACCAAACAGTCACACGTTGAGGATAGAGAGGCTTTCCAACAATAACTCTTAGGTTTTCCGAGCCCCAGATGCGACAATTTTGCTTGCTGACGAAGCCAACGTGGTGGAAATGGGCCTCATCACTCAAGATGAGTTTTCGATGGAATTCCGGATCATTTTCATGCATTTCAAGGACTCAATCAGCAAAGACTCGACGTTGTTGATGATCGGCCGGCTTGAGCTCTTATGTTAACTGAACTTTATAAGCCTTAAGACCCAAATCTTTATGCAAAATACGGTGTAATGACGTTTGTGGAATGCCTAATTCCAAAGAACGACGAGGAATGGACAAACCTGGGATTTCTTCAACACTTTCGGCTACAGCAGCAATATTCTGGGCTGTTCTTGAGCGACGTTCACGGGTTTTATTCTTCACATCACTAACTTGTCCCGACAGCTCGAATTTTTCTACCAATTTCTGTATTGCGGTCCGACAAGGTGCTTCACGACGACCCAAAAATATTCGAGTTTTACGAACCGTCTCTGCCACATTTTCACCATTTTTATAGTGAATTTTAATAATTTAAATGCGTTGTTGAATCGTGTATCGTTCCATTTTTATACCCTAGATGAAATCATACGGGTATACTAAGTTTGTCATTCCGTTTGTAACACCTCGAAATAATTATGGTAGAGCAAAATGGATTGGACACCCATTCATAATATTAAAATTTTTTTCGATTTTTGCATGTCCGTCCGTCCGTCCATCTGTGCCCACGATAGCTCGAGAACTCGTATACTTAGAGAGCTGAAATTTTGTACACGGACCTTAAAAAAAAGAGTAAAATTAAGTTCGAAAATGAGACAATATAAAAGTTTCGTTTTCCGCTATATGTTTGGACACTGCCTGAGAACGCGTTCACGTAGAGAGCTGAAATTTCGAACATAATGTTTTTGCTACATTGCGAAATAAAATGTCAAAAATGGACTAAATCGGGCAACTCCTTCTTGGTGTTGCCATATAAAAATTTCGGTTTTTTACGTATACTCTGAAAACGATCAGTCCAAGACATTTTTATTGTACTAAAAACTTCTGAGGAATACGATATCCTATAAAATTGGTTATAACCATTTTTTCTGTGCGACAAACTGTTCTAGAAATATATGCGAAAAACAACTTCAAAATCAATACTTGAATAGATCGGTGACCATACGAAATTTAATACGGGCATTCATCTAGGGTATCATAAGAAATGGTCTTACACCAATTCTAGCTTTTTCACTTATTATTAATGGCGTAGTTTCTACTTGTCAAATGTCAAAAAATGACAGCTCCAAAAGTGACATCTACCGAAATAGCGGGCTAATTAAAATAACACTTCTTATTGGAAAACCCTTTATAAGTTTTACTATGTATTCAATTTTAAGTATTTGACAAAATTTTTTACATTTTTTACGCTTTTATCTATAAAAGAATAAAAATGAATCCATTAGGGGTAGTATCTCTATTTCACAAAACTCTGGCTGTATGATTGAAAATATTGTTTATTTTTTTTAGTCTTTTCTTTTCCAAGTACACATGTATTTGCAACTAGCGTTTCTTTAAAACTCAATAAATAAGTGTATAATTAAATTATCCAATTTTTGGCTTATTCTTCTCCCTAAATTTTTTAGTATTTTTCATTTTTTCATTTCTTTTGTTTGTTTTATTTTTTCATTTGTTTTTCAAGTCACTCAGTTTCTATATTTCGGACCTGTTGATGAGTCAAAAACAAGACTTGAAACTTGTCACCCAAAATAAAATGGGTTGTGTGGTAAAATAACAAATTAAAACATTTTTTAGCTTTTTGCTATACACCGGAGATTAAAAAAATGCCTTCTTGAACAAATATAAGTTCGGTAAAAATTCTTAAAGAGTAATCTCTATTTTTGTTTAAATAATAAAAAACATTATTTCCTGATAAGAACTAATGCCATATTGGCATTTTCGGCTATCCAATTCTGTTTAACCAAGTAAAAATCTTACAAATAAATGAGCAAAATCTTACGCATGGACATGTATTTATTAATTATACAGGATTCAGGATATTGGAAACGAAAATTGACGAGGATAAACTGGAATGTAGTTTTCGCAGCCAGAGCAGATTTCTAGTGGAATCAAATGAAAATTTTTAATTTTACTAGAAATCTGTTCTGATTGTGAATACTGGATCCTTGCTTAATTAAATTGAATTCGGCTTAAATTGAGTGTAAACTTAGGTGATATATCACAACTGATTAGGTCGGTTGGTTAAACTAGAAATCTTCTTTAATTAACTGAAAAAGCATTTTGAAATTTAATAATTAATATAGTTCACAAATGGGAAATAACATTTAAATTTACTTGAAACCCCGTTCATAAAATAAGACTGGATATATAGTTTTCATGTCCAGAAATCTGTTACATATTCACTAGAAATGCAATTGAAGTATTCAACTGGACTTCTTCTTAAATGATTCCAACTAGATTTTTCACTAGAATATCTAGGAGATCCACTCGAGTTCACTTTCAATACGGATCTAGTTGAAAATCTTTTACAGTGTACACAGCTTCGTAAAATTGCTCATTAACTTTGGATCGTCATTTAGCAGAGTTCAACTAACTAATAATCAAGGTGAAATCCTTAGTCCTGCCTGCAAGAAATTTTTGTGTTGAAACTTCGGTTTCTAGTAAATAGCTTAACAATAATTTAAATGGAAACGTATTTACAAAATGTTTTTTTTTGTTTTTCTAAAAACTTTACTTTTCTGTTCTTTGAAAATTTTGAAAATCTCAGAACATTTTAAGGTTTTGGTTGCTTACAAATAATAAAATGATTTGTTTTGCTCCCAAAATACTGCCGATTGATGGAAAAATAAAATATGCTGGTAGTTTGTGCAACTATTTTGCTATTATTTATATACATACATTTATTTATGCGTAACAATTAAATTACCACATTTAATGTAAAATTGTAATTAATTTTTTCTTCTATAATTTCTGAGTATTCTGCTCATATGCTAATGAAAAGCTGTTAATTTATTTTAATACTAATATGATTTTTATATCATCAAAGATTAAGTAAAGCTAGTAAGTATATTTTGTAGTTTTTTTTTCATTTCTTTCCGTACATTCAACTTTATGACAATTATTGATAGTTTTTCTCTTGATGTAATTTTACATTTACCCAATCATGCCATAAATACTGTCAAACGTTATGGGTAAGTTAAATAGATTTTTTTGCGAAAGACATTTTAGAATTACTCAACCTTTCACGCAGTCTTTCAATATATTGGATCATTCATCTATGGTAGTAGGCATAACTTCAAGTGGAAAACTGGCCACTGTTCGTTGAAGAGTTTACTTCTGGAAATCAATGTTAGCATTTCATTTATGACAGGTCATGGTCTCCCATTCGTTCCACAATTTGTAGTCCAAGACATTTAATTCTGGACTACCCGAAAGCCATTCCGTTGCTCGAATAAATTCCACAAGACTTGCTACCAACCAAGATTTTGCGGTTCATGCTTTATGGACTGGATCAGAGTCATGTTGGAACGTTCAAAGACGACCGCTAAACATCGTAGTGAGCAAAGACTTGCCATACTATTGCAAAAGAACCGGTTGATATGTTGTTGTTGCCGCGTTCACGCCCCGTTAGCAAAAATACAGTACGTTACACCATCATAGCTAATACCTAATAGACAATGCATGGTAAAACCACGTCGGACGTCGTGAAAGCGATATCGTTTGCTGAAGAATACATATAAATATACGAAAAATATAAGTAGTGGTAGCTGCCAAATAAAACAGCTGTTGACCTGTCAATTATCATAATGTAATTGTTTACTTATTCGATTTCATTGCAGAATCACATCGAAGGAATTATTTGGTCTCAGTAATTTCTACTATAGTTTAGTAAAGTAAGAAATTGTCGAATAATATAAAATATTGCTTTTCAGACCGAAAGTGTAATACCCTAGGCAGACGGACAAAATCAATGATCATTCATTCGTAATTGATTTTTTCAAAAATCATGTTACCTAAGATTTTGTGAATTAAAACGAAAATCCTGTCAATTTTTATATGTAATTGACAGCACATTATTAATAATTAAAATTAAAATTCAATGGTAAAGCGATTTCTGAAAAATTCAATTACGAACGAATGATCATTGATTTTGTCCGTCTGCCGAGGGTATAACTTCCAGTTTACAGCTGTTTTGTTCTAAATTCCACTACATGGTTCTAAATTATACTGAATACACCTGTGGTATTACTACATCGTTTTTGCTGATTAACTACTACACATAAGATCGTGCTCATGTCGTCTGATGAATTAAAGAAAAAAAAAACATTTTTGGAAGCATGAGTTTTCAAATACAAGAGTCAGCAGCAAACACAAAAATCAAAGTCGTTTTGATGACGTGGTTTTACCATGCATCGTAGATGAGGCATTACTCTCCACCACGCAATTTATTAACGCGATGTGATATTCAAGCTGAACTGTTTTCGCAATTTCTCAATTTTTGCAGAGCGGTGGGCGTATACGCGATCGTTCTGTTTATTCAATTCCTTCTCCACGATGAAGATTTTGTCATCCAAAAATACGATTTCCGATAACTGCCGTTCGTGTGCCGCCGAAGGAGCTCCTTGCATTTGTGCACTATAATTTTCTTTAACGCATCTATGAGCAAGTATCGCGTTGTAACGACGGAAAGCTCCCATACCTAGGTCGATTTCACGGGCCCTGATTTTCTGCGTTCTTAAAGGGTTATGCCGATTCCTGTTTCCAAGTGTTTTAATGGCTGCTGACATAAGAATGACTCGTGGATGCCCACCAGTTCGCAGCCATTCTTCAACACTACACGTTTCATTGTACCTTTCTATGGTACGATAAACAAAACGCAACGTAATTTTTAATGGTTCCACTAACTCGAAAACGTCTCTAAACGGTCTTCCTCGCTTATACAAAGCAATAATTGGGACAAGACTCATTTTGTCACATCATTACATGTTATCACCACAACTGGTAAAGCTGATCTGATATCGGGTCCACGATATTGTAATAAACACTAAAACGTTCTTTGCATGTACGTGGTCTATCAAAAACAGGGATACCATAATGCAGAAATATTGTGACAGTATTTATGACACGACTAAGTAATGGACACTTAAAAATTGAAGCACATTTTCCTTTAATTTTGTTCCTTAAACTGAATCGTTTTCATTGTAAAATTTCATTTCTAGCTTAGTAAGAACACTTGGGGCCCTATTCTTGAATTACGAATGGTTTTTACGAATTCGTTATATAACGAACCCCATTCGTTATATAACGAATGGTTTGCGTACGAAAATAACAAATACGGATTTCAAGAATACCACATGCACATTCATTTCGAATAGTTTTGACAACTTAACGAATACGGAATCTGCCCTAGTTATTCAAAAATATGGTCCTTGGTATCAAAGTAGGCAATAATTGTTAGATAAAGTTAAATCTTGCAATCTACACTTGCTCTTCAAAGTAACCGCTGGAACAGAATGAACGGATCAATGCCGGATGGAAATATCACGCAAAAGTTGAATGCATTTGAAATACATTAATGCGCACACAGTGAACGCAGAAAGTTGGTCAATTTTCAACTTTTACGCAAGTGCCGGATTGAAAATTTTTGACAGCTGAACGAAACGTTTGTTATGAATGAAATTTGTAATGTAAAATTAATTATTGAGTTGCGGGATGTTTGAAATGTTACTCTTATTATTCACACAAGTTTTAACAATATAAAAATATCCACAAACACAATATTGAAAACATGAAAATTGCATTGAATTGTTATTAAACGCAGTCGCAGCACTTTGTTTGTTGCGTTTTCTGATAGTTAGCTGAGTGTTTACTCAGGCATTGATACGTTCATTCTGTTCCAGCCATTAAAAGAGCAAAGAAACTTTTCACTTTCCGAGGGAAAGAGTAAAGCGCCTAAATAGTCAAAGCTGCCCTGAATAGCTAGAGTAGGAGGAAATAGTAGGAACAAATATTAAAAGCTTTTTTGCTTTCAACAAAGTAAAGCATAAGCCTTGTTTTACTCCGGTTGCAAGGTCCCCGAACTTATGCTCTTGAACACACACATACATATTTTTTTATTAATATTTTATTATGCTCTCCCACACATTATTCTCTATTTGGGCATTGAAATCCAGGAAAATCAGTGAAAAAAGAGATTTCACCAAAAAAGCTATATGTTTCCAGTTGAAAAATATCGCCCCCTCCCCTTTCGACAGCACATGTTTTTGCTAAAATAACGTATGAAATGCATGAAAGTTTATAACATATGTAAATGCGCTCATATCATATTGATGACTTCGCAACACCAAATATGCTTGCTCACGCAAGGTGGAAATTTTTTGCTTTTGACATTTCTACAAAAATAAAAAAAAAAACTACAGACAGACAGACAGAAATATCTGTTGAATCGCTAAACTATTTATAAGCAGTCAATGTACCGCCAGAGAAAAAAAAAACAGCAAACAAAATATAAAATTGGTCACTGGCAGACCCAAAAAGTTTGTTCTGTGGTAAAATACTCGCAATATGAATGGATTAAAACATGGGGGAAAAGTTTTTTCATGAATACATTTTCTCAGAATTGTGGTGGATAACATGTGTACAGGTAACGTTACGGTAGATAACAAGTATTATAAAATTCCATGTTTGGTAGTCAGATGATGTGAACCTTTTGCTATAAAAAAACAAAAAAAAAAACAAAATATTAAATAAGCAGCTACGTGGTTTGAGGTAAACTTTTGAAACAATTCCATTTTTTTCAGATTAGTTGAACAAAAAATATTTGCGAACTGTTTCAGATATTTTAGGTAGAAAGTTTCTAACTTTCAATTACCTGGGAAAGGAAATCATTCTAAAGACATTTATGCACAATTCTCTGCGCGAAATTCGACAATCTGAAGCATTTTCAGCGAAAAATTCGCGCCTTTAATAGCTCGGATATTGATAATTCTATGTGAATAAGCGCATATACAGAGGCTTAAACATAAAAAGGGGTAAGTGGCGGGTTAGATATATACTGAACTTAGCTTGCACATATACTTAAATTTGGCAGAAGCAAAATAATATTATTTATCACAAACCTTTAGTGTTAAAATAAAAATCCAAATCATAGAAAATAATAAATTCAACATCAAAACCACAAAGGGTAAAAAAAAACAAATAAAGGAGAAGTTATGAAAAGAAAGACCTACACTCCGCGATACAAAGATACGACACCCCTGATATTTTTCTGATTCTATGAACTGATGAAACTTCTGGGAAAACTTTTTTGCCATATGTATAGATCCTTTACTAAGGCATCTAGGCAGGGTGTTTCCCATTAGGAGGTCAATAGAGCAGGAGGTGATAGTAGTCACCTAGACGAATCAAAAATTGTAAGGCAATGATGAAGGGGGGGGGGGGGGGGGCAATATCAACCGTTTAGGAGTTACAGGGTCATTAAGAAAAAACGCTAGTTTTTCACAAAACACCCTGTATCTTAAAAACTACAGTGCGTACGGCCACAGCTAAGAGCTCATTGTATGCCTCTCCAAAGACTGTTCAACCAGCCCCCTACCCCTCTTCCAACAAGAATTACGGTTGTCTGAACTAATAATTTCGGATTTTCTCACATTTTCTTTTTTAATTTAACCTCTATTATTTCTGCAAGAAGGTCATTAGCATAACTTTTTTTTTTTATAAAAACTGTAAACTGTAGACTATCCCCTTTAATGTGACCTATTACAACCAATGTGCTATCTGAAGCCCTTTAAGAGTTATTATAAGAGTTATTAGCTCTAAACCTATTCTCAAACCTATTTTCAAACCTATTATAAACGATAATTTCTTCCCTTAGCACTTCATTTTAAAAAAATATCGTCTAATTTCGGTGTGACCTGAATAGGTTATGAGTTAATAACTGTTTAACGGCTACAGTTAACACATAGGGTGCAATAGGTCAACTGAAAGAGGAAGGTCTACAGTTTACAGTTTTTATATAAAAAAAGTTATGTTAACGACCGTTTTGCAAAAATAGTAGAGGTTAAAGTAAAAAAAAGGTAAGAACATACGAAATTGTTAGCTTAGACAACCATAATTCTTGATGGGAGAGGGGTATGGGGCTGGTTGAGCCGCCGTTGCAAAGTCCATGAAGTTCTGCATACAAATAACTGTTACCGTATGCCCTGTAGTATTTAAGATACAGGGTGTTTTGTGAAAAACTAGTTTCTTTTTTCATCTTAATCACCCTGTAAGTCCTAAACGGTTGATATTGCCTAATGCTCCCGCCCCTTGCAATATAATTTTTGGTTCGTATAGATGAGCACTATCACCTCCTGCTCTATTGACCTCCTAATGGGAAACACCCTGTATGAATGACATCTTAGTAATTGATTAATTTTTCCTGAAAAATTGATGCGACAAAAAGATACGACAGGGTAAGAAATTTAATATTAAATCAAGTGATGTGTGTATGAGATCTGTGCTCAAGCGGAGGGGGATGCCGGTTGTAAAAGGACAACTCAACCTTTCCAATTCAAATATAGAAATTGTATTTTCAATACATATGCGTAAAACTATATCACAAATTCAATTCCTTAAAATTAAAATCCAAAATAATCTAAAACTACGTAAAATAATTCAACCATTAAAATTTAAATAAGATTCAACAATTCAAATTCAAATCGTTCATAAGCGCCACCACCTTGATTTTGCTCCCTTTACTTCTGTATAAAAAAACAAAAAAAGAAGAGAATCCGGAATTAAATTCATCAACTAATTCAAAACAGAATAGAATTTTTTGAAGTATATTACTCCGTGTAAGTTCACGGCGCTGCAGCTTGTAGGTGCAATATGTGCTGCAGTCGTACATACATAAGGTTGCACTGTGAGCAGAATTGGCTTTATGTTTTATGTGGAAATTGAAGTGTAGTCTGTCGTGTAGTCGAAACAAAATAGAAGTTGCTGAAATTGTCAACACGGTAGCATTTAATAATTAGGCAGAACTAAATTTCTGCAACAGGCATAAGTTCCTGCATAAGTAAAAGATAGAATGAAGCAGAAGTAAATTCCTCCTTAGACGAATTAAAACAGAAGTAGGAGGAAGCAGTAGGGGATAAGGTACTATTTAGATGGAAGCAAAAATTAGATTTTTTGCAAGGGATAGGAAACAGATTAAATTCTGGTGGAGGATGTGTTTAGAGTAATTTCTGAAACAAGAATGGGTGCTTCTGCCTTCACTAACGCGATTAACGAAACGAATCACCTGCAGCACACCTTCGTCATCAGGACCTGATGCGCTTCATTAAGAGGACAGGAAGGTTTTGTTAAAAGAGATTCTAGCCGGATAGCACAATGTACCCCGTCTGGGCTCCGTGCTTGGATGTGATCTCCTGTCCCACTGCCTTAAACAAAAAAAGTGATGTGTGAAAAAGAATAGACAATATTTATTTAATTAATAATGTTTGTTTTTTCACTTGTTTTTTATTACTTCTAACATTCGGTTAGGTAAATATTTATATAGGCTTTTTTATATATTTTCGAGGAAGTAACGCTCAAACAGTTATAATTGCTTTTTCCAATTCTCCCACTATTGCATACTGCCTTTTACCTCAATATACTGGTCATGCTAAGTGTCCTCAATAATGTTGAGGTCTGGTGATCTACCCGGCCAATCGAGGACGCTTATATTTTTGGCGACGCAAAAGTCCTTTACTGTGCATGCTTTGTGTACTTCTGCATTATCATGTTGGAAAATATAATTTCTTCCGGAAAACTTGTCCGCATTTTCCGTTATTTCTTTCTCCAATAATTTAATGTATTCTTTTCTGTAAACCGTAAATTTTTTTTCTGTTGCAGCCAATATCAGCCCAACTCATTACTCAATCATTACTTCATCTTTCGGTAAATCGTGGAATTAATAACTCCACCGGTTTTTCCATCTAAGGTGTTGTTGTGGAAACTTCATGCTGTTTGTTGTTTGGTAAGCTACGCTTTTCTTTTTAGTTTTTTTTTTCATTCAAGATGCTATACGTTTTGTATCACGCACTGTACGTTGCGTACATTTGTCTGTACACCCGTTTTATCTGCTGTTTGTCTCGTAGTTCCTGTAAAATTTGACAATACATACTCTTAAAATTGTACGTGAATCCGAATCATTAAACTCGAGGATTTCCAGAGCTTTTCCTCTTCACAAAACTCTCGAGATCTTGAAGTAAATGTGAGATATCAATTCTACTTCTGTTTAATATTTTTGCTATTTTAACAATACTCATATTTTCACTACTTAAATTCACAGAAGAAATATTGATATCAGTTGTAAGCCTGTTCAGTATTTGAGCGCCAGATGTTAAATGCACCAGCTACGACCAATGTCGTATTTTTTTGTCGCGCCAGTTTTTCAATAAATGTAAAAAAATTCTTTGAAAAATGAATCGATTGGTAAAAGGATCACTTAATGAATTTCTGAAGTTCTTTTCAACGGGGAAACGAGTTTTACAACATGACTAATTAGCTCAGAGAATCCAAATAAAATGAGAATAAAAATGAAAGCTTATGAAACTGCATTGCTCAATGTACTATCGCTGATTTTTACCCTAAAAAAAAAATTCCATTAGAAATGTTGGTAATAAATGTATTTGTTTTAAGAATGGATTCAAAACTGCCTTATGGGTTTGACCGATTTCAATACTACATGTTTAAGGGTTAAGTTGAAAAAATATCAAATTTATTTATTTTACGATATTATTATTTGCCCGAAACTGCAGACTAATATCGATCTAAATACGAACGATCCGTCTGGGTTGACTGCTGAAAAAGAAATAGCAAATACTTGGAGAAGCGCGCCTTTTATACACTTCGAATGCGTCGATTGGGCTCTATTTAATTCGTGTGTAGTTGTGTGGTTAAGACAGCTGTTGTTTACTATCTTTTCATCTAATTGACAGGAGTGGACAGGATAACGATAACGAGCATCTGAATTGCTGGAAACTGTCAGATGAATATTTTTGTCATTAATTACATATGTAAAAAATGTTTATTTTCTGTTGGTTTTTGGTTTGTATTCAGCTTTGAGGACTTTTATAAAACTTGAAACGTGCAGGAATCTTGTGTAGCTATGGAAAAGGATTCTAATACAGGCAAGGAATTTTTTTTTAGAAAATCTGATTAGTTCGTATACTATAATTATATATTTGAAATGTTTTACCGTTTCTGGGACAGTGAGATAGGCAGGCGTGGATCTGGCATTGAAATTATAGGGGAGGGGTGTCCTCCGCCAACTAAAATTATCAAAAAAAAAAAAAAATCAAATGTGGCACTAAACTTTTCTCAGTTTTACACACTGGCATATATAATATAGACTGTTCGATATGCTATTTCATACGAGTACAATTTTTTGTGTCAAAAATAGTTCTTACCTCTGTGCCAACATTGAAAAAACCATTGGCGGGAAATAGAAAAGTGATTTTAATAAAACCTTTCGAATTTCTGTTGAGTATCTATGAATGTATTGCCTTTGGTAAAAGACTTTTTATCTTTTTATCACTAATTTACCCAAATAATTAATTTTAAAACATTTGTATTGACGAACCCACTTATTTACAGTTCTCTCTCACTTGGTACTTGGTGCTTAGATCAAAAGATAACGCTGTATATGTAGTAGTGAGCCCACTTTCTGTAGTGTATTTCTATGGACATAGTCAGTCCATATTATACATATCAGTGGTTTTATATAAAAACGCTGCAAATATTTTAGAATGTTAGCAGTTAGGACTAAGTTAGTGCACTGATGCGGTAGTGAAGGAGTCTGATGCGTAGCTTGGGTAGTATTTCTCTAGGGTTTAGGGTCACTCAAAGTTAGGGTCCAATGCGCAAATTCTGAGCAAAACCTATACACATACGTCACATGCATACAATAATATTCATTGAAATAAATTTTTATTTTTTTTAAGTTTTGGAATAAAAATATTTTGTAATAATATTTTTAAGGTTAAATTATATAAATAAAAAGAATATAAAATAAAAAAATATATTTTTTCAAATAACTCCATTAATTAAATATTTTTACTTTAATTTTTTCGGGAGAAGGGGGTCATGATCCCCCAGGACCCTCCCCTGGATCCGCCACTGCAGTGAAGCTCAACAGGAGCAGGGAGATCACAAGAAATAAGTGTAGAACATTTAAAACATAACAAACTGAAATGCTCTTCTTCGGAAATGCTTTGTTTTTTCATATACATTCCATTATTGATTTCTGATTTGATTCCTGAGAATAATTCGAAATGCTTATTGATGTTGCAATTAAGAAGCATTTTGGATATTGTACTGCTAGAAACAATCGATAGTTCCACCGTTTTGCAACTTAAAGCATTGATTACAGAACATCACGAATACTTCATTGACATTTTCCAACTCCCGCTAAGGCCCAAAATCACTTCTTCACTCATTATCCCCGAATAATGGAACAGGTAGGTCCATTACTTCATTTCAGTTCCAAACAAAGAGTTTTGAAAGATATGGCTCGCTCTGCCACTTCGCGGAGGAATATATGTCATACAATTTGTGAGAGGTATCAGCTACGCGAAACTTTTCTTATGTCACAGCCTAAACTAGAGAATTTTGTTCAGTTTGGGATGAACATTTTTCCAAATTTATTGATCTACAGCAATACAATACGTAAAGTTACAAAATTTAGTTCATTCTATACCTGGTGCAAAATGAAGAACAAAAAATTTTTAATTGGAACTGTAATACAATGCGGATACGAAGAAAATTATCCAACTTTTGCTTTGATCAACTTAATATATACTGACGAATTTAAAGATCTATTTTTTATTTTAAATGTTTTTAAAATTGATTTTTTTGATATTCATCGACATTGCCATGTTGTTAATTTTTCTAAAAACTATGAAGTTTATAAACCAAAAACATTGTCCCATCTAAAAATCTTTAATTACAATAAAATAAAATCAGACCATCTTGTTGTTCAATATTTTACATACACTCTAAAAAATTTTCGTTGAAATTTACCACAATATTTAGAGGCAACTGTAGTATTATTGTAGTATACTTATGCGCCATGCAAAAA